>CM049592.1:18206748-19406748 GCA_026979955.1 Megalurothrips usitatus
GCCGGGTGAAAAGTGGAAAGCCTTGATGCTCGGGAATTAAATGATGGAGGGCGGACATGGCGGCGCTGAGGCCGCGGCCGGCGGCCGGCCCCTGATTGACAACGACTTGACGAATCCGCTGGGTGTGGCGGGGCGCGGGGTGGGGGGGGGGGGGGTCTGAACAGAAGGGGGCCTCGCGGGGCCGGGCCAGGCGACACCCCCGGACACCGCCGCGGGCCGCGGGGCTCCGGCCCTGACAGTTATTACAAGCTATCGGTAGGCCGGGGCCCCGGCCGCGGCCCCGACCTCGAGTCGACGGGGACGTGCCGGCTCCGAGTCGTACACGTCGCCGCCTAGGCCCGCCGCCGTGGTGCGCTAGCCGCTAGCCCCACACTAGGATAGGTCTCCGGCCGTGGCGCCACATCTGTCACCGAAGCCAGCCCCGCTGCGACATTTTTATGACCCCAGGTCCCCGTCGGCCCCCGTCGGCCCCCTACCCCGCCGATGGCCTGGCGCTACTTCTGTCCCCTTTCGACGGCCGTGCCGGGGGCCGGGATGGGACGCCGTCACTCAGTAGTACGCAGGCAGCAGGCAGCCCGCCGAGCGGCCGCCACAGCCACAGCCGCCGCCGCTGCAGCTGCTGTGGAATTAGATAATGGACGAAAATTTCCCAAGAGTCCCTCGGGAGACGAGACGGACGCTGTCCGGCGGCGGCGGCAGGACCGGTAGCGGCAGTGATCCGTCCGCGAGGCAGACTGTTATTGACTAGCGCGCGGAGACGAGACGAGATGAGAAGGAGACGGGGCGGGAGGAGAGAGGAGGCGGCCAGGCCGGGCCAGACCGGGCGGCTTACGTCAGCGGCCCCTCGCCATAAAGCAGTGCGGGCTCGTCAACACCTGCCGCCTGCCGCGCCGCCACCGCTTTACTGCTCATTAACTCATCGAACACTCCACATTTTTTTGCGGTCCCCGGTTTGAATCTGCTTTTACTTTTATTCCCGTGCCATTACTACTGGCGTCCTCTTAGTGCTTTTGTCGATCTCTCAGCGTTCGAAAAAAAAAAGTGGACGAGGGCCGTAAACATTTGATGTCTAGCCACCGGAATATTTTTAATTTCATCAATTTTTTAAAAACAAAAATGATCGCCTGTTGAGGAGGAAATCGGCGAACCTCCCGTGTCAGGCGGGGAGGGGGGGGGGGGGAGCCAGCACAGTCGGCTCGATGACCGGACACAGGCCCCCTCGTGGGGGGGGGGGGGGGGGGGGCAGAGACGGGTATATCCGTTCGCGCAGGGCGCGGTGGGGGGAGGGGGGGGGGACGCTCTCTGGGGGGTGCTATCGTGGGGGGCGCGGAGGAGGGGGGATGACGGACTGCTGTCAGGTGGCTGCAGATGCAGGCCTTGTCGCGCCCGCCCCGGCTCTGACGGATGCCCCTGAAGCATTCGGCCCCCGCCCCGCCCCGCGTCTCCGCCACAAAGTCCCCTTGCGGCCCGTGTAATGTACTGCGATGGCCGCCCAGGCCCCCGGCGGGGCTCCCGGCACCCATAGGGGGCTGCGGAGGGGGGGGGGGGAGGCACTGCGGCTGCCCGCCCCCGGCCGCCCCCGGCGGCCCCCTCCCCCACGCGCCGCCGTCACCGGGACCCGTTTCAACGACTCTTTTCCATTCCCTCAAACGGCGGCGCCGGCGGCTGAGAGGATGCCGAGGGCACCTCCGTCGTCGGCCCGTCGGCCAGGTGTTGTCCCGGTCTGCCGCGCCCCCCTCGAGTCCCCCGTGGGTCCCCGTGGGTCCCCGTGGGTTCCCTGTGGGTTTCCCGTGGGTTCCCTATGGGAGGCCACGGGTCCTCGACGGGACGGGCCGCCGCGGACGGCCTCGGTGTCGGATGCCGGGCAGACGTCGTCAGGTGTCGTCACTCCGCCCCGGCAGCGGCCCGCGCCCATCTCACTAATTGTCACGTCTGATATTTACGGTTACGATTCACGATTCGAGGAGACGAGACGAGTCGGGGCGGCGAGTGATGCGGCGAGGCGAGGCGTGGGGGACGACGAGAGACGGGCCCACGGGCCGGCCGCGTCAGCGGGGAGAAAGGTGACGACGATGCCGCGGACCAGCGCCGAGGCGAGGCGAGGCGAGGCCGGCCAGCCGGCGGCGGACCTACCGCACCGCGAGGCGCTGCGAGGCGGTGCGAGGCCCGTGCCGGCGTGCGGCGCGCCGTGTCGTGACTGCGCGCAATGCTTCAATCGCCCCTGACGGGAGCCCTGCTCGGGGCCGGGGGCGGGCCGGGTGCGGGCCAGGGGCGGGCCGGGGGCGGGCCGGGGGCGGGGGCGGCGCCCAAACCACCCCCAGTGCCGGCGGAGGCCGACTCGCACGCAGCGTTTCTCCAGAAAGCATGAATAAACGGCGCACTGCAAACGTCGGCGCGGACCTTGGAGCCGCAAAAGGTTGTCGGTACAAGTCCTGCTCGGCGCGGGGCTGGGCGGTGAGGGGGGGGGGGGGAGGGTGATTGGTGATGGACGGTGATTGGCGCCTGATGCACTGGGGGGAGGGTAACGGCCTCCTCGCGTGTCAGAGCCGTGATAGACAGCCCGGCGGCGCGGCGGCGAGGCCCGGGACCGGCTGGCCGGCCGGCCGTCGGGGTGCGCCACGGCCCGCCACGGCCCGCCACGGCCCGCCACGGCCAGCCACGGCCCGGTTCTGGCCAGCTCCGGCCGGAGCGCCAAGTCGTAAACGCCACCGGAGCGGTACCGTCTCCTGCGGGAGGCGGGAGGCGGGGGGGGGGGGGGGGGATGTTAATTGACAGGCTATCGGCTTCAAAATACCGGCCTCCCCGACATCTCTCCGCGACGGCCGGACGCCGCCGCCGCCGCCGCCGCCTTCGCCACCGCCGCGCCGGGCCATTCTCTTGCTCCGCCGCCCCAACGAACCTTGTGCCGCCAGGACCAAGTTACCGCCCGGCCGCCGCACACATTTTACACTTAATCCAATTATCTGCCGGGCGGCCGCGGTACGGCGCCGGCGTGTGCGGCATGAGAAGGGCGCCGCGTGGGCGGGTCTCCGGTGCCTCCGGGGCCTCCCGCCGCCGTCTCCATGCGCCGGACGGACGTCCCCGCCGAGCCGGAAGCGTTGCGGCACCGCCCGGACCGGACACCACACCGCGGCACGGGTCGGCGGCACGGAGCCGCGCCGCCGCTCCCCATGGAGTGACTGACCGCTGAGGCCGTCAGAGCCACGAAGAAGACGAAGAAGGAGAAGGGGGGGGGGAGTGGCCGCCGAGGGCCGCCGAGGGCCAGCAGGGGTGGGCCACACTTGTGATTTATAGGACAATAAACTATGATAATTAAACACGCGGCCCTCGCAGTGGCTCGGCAGTGCCACGGACCGGCCAGGACGGCCGCCGCCGCCGCCGGCCGCCGCCAGGGAGCGCCACGGGACCGTGCCGCCGACACCGCCGCCGGCCGAGGCATGCGCCCGCATGCAGAGTCCTCATGTGTGAGTGCGAGGGGGGCAGACGGGGATGGGGAGTCGCAGACAGGGACGGAGAGAAAACTTTTCAAAATGTTGTGTTGGTTGAAATTCTCCCTGCTTTTTCTTCTGGGCGGCGCGCTGGCACCGCTGGGCTGCGGGGTCCGTGCCGTGCTGGGGTCCGTGCTGGGGTCCGTGCTGGGCGGCCGCCAGGTGTGTGGCGTGACGGCCGCACTCTGATAGTCAGTGACGGACAGCGCTGCTGCCGCGGCGCCGCGGGGCGGTGCTGCGGGGGCTGCGGGGGCGGTAAGCAGGGAGATTTATAGGCGCGGCCCGCAACAACGGCCCACATTGATACGGCGGCCCGCGGCGCCGCTGCGGCGTATTCGTCGTCTTCATCACGAACGACCACCGGCGGCGCGAGGCGAGGACTGAGCCGCACTCGGGGCGACGCAAATGACGCCGGGAGCGCGGCCGCCGTGTGCGGGGGAAATGAGCGCCGCGCCGCGCGCCGGCCGCTGAGCACGGCAGGAGAAGGAGACGGCAGATACGCCTCCCCTCCCCGACCCGGAAGCGTCCGGGAGCATTCAGGCCCGCAGCTGGCGCCCGGTGGGTAGGCAGCCGGAGCGGGCGCACGCACGCGTGTGCTGCGGGCCGGCCTACCCCGGCAGCCGCGGGCGGCCCGCTGCTCCGCTGCTCCGCTGCTCCGCTGCTCCGCTGCTCCGGCCGTACCCAGACAATCTGACCGCAGGAAGGTGCCGGCCTCGGCGCGGGGAGGACGAGGCGTGTCCGGCAGCGGGCGCGGCGCGCGGCGCGGAGGCAACAGGTAATGCGGCGGGGACAAAAAGCGCAGGACGCGGAGCGGCCGAGTGCTGTCGGCGCGTCACGCCATATCGGAGGCAAATTAAACATTAAGACGCCGGGGGGCAATATGCCACCGTCGGCACGTGTGAGTATTATTCACGCCGTTCGCCGTCGTGGCGTCCGGTAGCAAGTGCGGCGGCAGCGCGGCCCGCAGGCGCCCGGCCGAGCGCTATCATCGCACTTTAATGGACTGCACACGCCCGAGGTGTTACGGCATTTACTGTCACCGCCGGCCGCCGCGCCCGCCGCGCCCGCTGATCCTCCCCGAGGCTCCGTCCGGAGGAGGGAAATCAATTCGGAGGGCGCGACGTGACGGATTTACTGTCGCGGAGGCCTGCCGGCCCGGCGCACGCCTCGGCGCGGCGCGGCCCCTGCACGGCGAGGCAGGCGGGCAGTAAAAGCTCGCGTGCCGCCCCGCGGTGCCCCGCAGGCTGACCCGCCGCGCCGCCACCTCTGGGCGCGCAGCTGACGGCGGGGCCGCGGCCACCGCTGCACGCCGCGCGGGGCCGCCTCCCCTGCTTTTGCGAACCTCGCGCACCTTTCCAATTACGAGTGGCGTCGACGGAAGCGGCCCGCAGCAGCATCAGCCCGCCGCGGCCCGTTCAAACCAGTTCAAACGTTCCCGCGCCGTGCGCCGAGTTGGGGGGGGGGGGGGGGTCGCAGACACACATATTACGGACGCAGGTTCTTCACGTAAATCATCATAACAACACCGCGCGGCACAAGCGCGCGTCGAGGGGTGGGCGGCCAGCTGCTGGGGGTCGGGCCGGTCAGGTGAGAGGGAGTGGTGTGGGGAGGGTTGAGGGGAGGGGGTGCACTGCAGACTCTTCTCGTGTGGCGGCGCGGCGGCGCGGCGCCCGGCCCGCGCTTCCAGGTAGCGAGCGGCCCCGGACGCGACAGCCCCGGGCCGGGCGGCTGGCCGGGGCAGCCAGGCGGGCGGGATGCCCGGGATGCCGCTCCGCGCGCTGCCCGCTCCGCTAGATAAATGGCCGTGCAGCCCGGCGGCCCGGCGTCACGCCCTCCCCTCACCGCCCTGGAGACGCCGCCGCTCTCCTCCAGGCCGGAGTGGACTGACTCGCTGGCATGACGAACAGGGCGCGGAGCCGGCAGGGTGCAGCGACTGAATGACAATCGCCCGCTGAAACAACACCGCCGCCACCGCGCCTGGGTGGTCATGTTCCCGCCTGCTGCGGGGAGTTTCAGTTCCTCGACATGGTCCTCTTGAAGTACAGCCCCCCCCCCTCTCTCTCTCTCTTTCTAACACACACACGCGCGCGCCTTTCCACGACCACCACGGCGACCGCACGTCACGGAGACATCGCCCGAAAATGGAATCAAGCTACTAGATTACTTTCCGTCGCGTAGGTTGGCAGCAGTGAGATTGTGTTTGTGACTGACGGTTGGCACCCTTGATGTATGGCTGTAGGCGCCCGCCGGCGGCGCGGCGGTGCGGCGGTGCGGCGGCCCCGCTGCTGGCGGCCCGGAGACCACGTGGGAACGGACAGGAGGGGGTTGAGCGGCGGCAGCAGTGGCGGCGGCGGCGGCGGCGGCGGGTGGATTTTTTAGACGCTCTCGCGCCGCCGCCGCCGCCGGTGAGAAAGGTGGGCCAACGTCCCCACGTGAGGCTGACCCGACGCGGCCTCATCGCTCCGCAAAGCTTCCTGAAAACCGTTCACAAAACGTGTGACGTCGGGAGTGGGGAGAGCGTGGCAACCGCCGCCGCCGCCGCCGCTCTCGAGCACCGTGACCATGCGGCCGCCCGCGGGGCGCTCGAGCGCGGCGGCCAGCGACCGGACGGAGCGGCCGCCGCGCTACCCGGGGAAGCCTCGCACCGCCGCCGATGACTCACCGCACCGCCGCTGCACGCCGCACCGTCTCCGAGGTCCCCGCGGCCACCACACTCACCGCCCGCCCCTTTTTTGCCGGCCTAGATTTATAGCTGTCGAGGTGTGACGGTATATCTGCCATTACCGCGGAGGGCGAGCCCGGCCGGGGCCTCGCATGACTCCGGGCGCTGCTTGATTAGCGCATACACATTTATGTTCCGTCGCACTCACACCACATACCAACCATCCCATCTGCTCTCTGCCTATGTCTCCCCCCCCCCTCTCTCTCTCTCTCTCTCTCTCTCTTTTCACCGGCAGAGCTCTCTCCTATTTGTCCGGCATTTTTTATGCGAAATCAATCAATCGCGGCAAAAACGAACGGGGACATGATGCGGTTTTATGAGGGCCGGTAGCGACCGGCTGTCCATCGGAGCAGCGCGGGGTGGGGGGGGGGGGGGGGGGGGGTCAACCCGCCCCACCCGCTGCGGGGGGGGGGGGGGGGGGCGGAGGGGGGGGGGGGGGGGGGTCCCACTTACAAAAATGTGAACAGCGCTGATCCGCCAGGAATAACATTTGCTGGAAAAAAAAGTGGTCGGTCCACGCGGCGTGCGGGATCGAACCCGCGACCGGCGGCGGCGGCGGCGGTGGACTCGGGACGGCGGCAGTAGCCGCCGCGAGACGGTCAGCGGTCAGCGAGGCTAATAACTGCTCCTCGAACCATAAATTGCGGGGCAACAAAAGCCGGCGATGGATCAGTCGTCACGCCGGCTCTTCAAACTGCTAATAAATGCAAATGTGTGATTTACGGTCAGCGCTGCTGTGGTCGAGGCTAGGCGAGCCTAGGCGAGGCTAGGCGAGGCCGTGCCGGAGGCCGCCGTGGGCCGCGATCTATGATCTCTGTGCGCTCCCGCGTCGGTGCTCCCATTTCCCACAGGGGCGAGAAACACAGGGCCACCTCAAACACAATCAATGGCAATAAATTCACGGGTGGTCATTGTGAAGAAAGTTGTCATTGGCCACGCGGGAGGCGCGGCGCGGCGCTCAGGTAGGCCTCCTCCTCCCGCTCCCTCCGCTTTTTGTATCAACAAATGCTTTGCGGTTTTATTTATTACCCCCGGATCTGGTCCGGTTTTGTTCTGGAGCTCGCGGCGCTGCCCCGGTGCCGGCCAACCCCTTCCCTTCTGGGGGCGGGGGGAGGAAGGTGCGAAGGTGCGCGCGTCCGTGTGCAGCTGCTGGCGGCTCTGCCAGGGCGGCAGGGCGGCCGCGGCACCGGCACTGGCACCGGCGGCAGCGAGCGTCCTTACCGCCCAAGTGCCGATGACAATCGGATGCGCCTGCGTGCGGGCGGGCGCCCGCCGCCCTCTCTCTCTCCCTCCGCGGGGCCGGCCGCGGGGGCGAGGAGGACAGAGCGAGCCGCTGGCCGCGCTGGCGGACGCAGCCGCGCCGTCACTAGCCGCCGGGCACAGCAGAGCGCCCCCCCCCCCCCCCCCCCGGCTCGGACCGCCCATCGTCATTTTGTGTCAGCAGCCGCATCCGAAATGCACATGCAACGAAATGCAAAAGCACACGTCACATTAGCGGATTAAAAGCAAACGGAGTATAGTGGGTGATTTGGGAGAGGGGGCCGGGGCTGGGGGCGGCGGTGGGGAGGGGGGGGGGGGGGTCCCTGCGGGGTGTTAAGGGGGTGGGGGTGGGGGCTGGACAGACGTAGCTTATCAGTGCGTGCCGAGAGGGGCGGGGGCGGGGATGGGAGGGGGCGCATGTGCACAACATCCATCAATACATCAAAATGACGCATCAATCACAGGAATCGTGTTGTCCATCAGGGGCTGACCATAATGGCAAGGGAGGAACAGCGCGCGCGCGGACCGTGGCGTGGCGGGGGTGGGGCCTGGCGTGCGGTAGGCGTGCGGCAGGCGTGCGGTAGGCGCGCGCTGCAGCGCTGTCGGGGTGACCCAGTAACGCGCATGATATAAGCGGCGCAGCCGGCGGCGCAGCCCGCCCGCCCCGCCCTCCACAAGGCCACCGCGGAGTGCGAGCTAAAGAAACAGCACACTCGCACCAGCGGCAGCGTGACGTTTTTGGGGTGGCGGCGTGCAGCGGCCTCGGCGGCGGCCCTCCCCTCCCTCTTCCTCTTCCTCCTCCTCCGCCTCCTCCTCCTCCTCCTCCCCACACTCACAGGTGCGCGGCGGAGCCGGGGATCCCCCAGGTGGACAGGGGACAGTGAAGGAGGCCCGGCCCCTCCTGCACCGCCATCGGGGCGCGGCGCGGCACGGCGTCATGAGGATGTGGCAGTAAATCAGGACGGATGTGGGAGTTATGGCCGCATTGGGGGACGCGCACGCGGCGTGGCGCGGCGTGGCGTGGCGCGGCGGGGCGCAGAGTGAAGCACCTGATAGACCTGATGGATGTATGGGCGCCGGGACAGCAGGCGGCACTGTGCTGGGCGGGGACGGCCGGTGGGGTCCTGCCTGTCTCAGCTGGACGCACGTGTCTAATGGGCACAAACCCGCGGTGCGGCGGCCAGCCCGGCAGCCGGCCAGCGCGGCAGCCGGCCGCCGCCCAGTCCAGCTCTTTATCAGCTTTATGACGGACGCTGGATGGACAGGACAGCCATGGCCGCCTTCTGTGAATGTGCCGCGCTGGCGCGGGGACGCGTCACCGGAGGGGGGGGGGGGCGAGTGCGAGTGAGACGGGGCGATGCAGCACGGCGGAGAGCGAGAGAGACAGGTAAGCGGGGACGGACAGGAACCGCGGCCGTCGTCTTCGTCTCAGGGCTGTTAGGGGCGGGCAGGGAGGGCGGCGGCTGCGGGGCGGCTGCGGGGCGGCGGCAGACAGTGGTTGACCCCCGCGCGGCGTGCAGAGTGCAGAGCAGGGCGGGTCCTGTCCGGTGGGGGGGGGGGGGGGGGGGGGCAGACTGGACGACGGGACGGACGCTGGCAGTGACACTTGGGTTGACACGACGCGATCCGAGCGGCCGAGCCGATCCGAGCACAGCCAAGCCGAGGCCACGCGTGGGCGCCGCGCCGAGCCGAGCCGGGAGCTGCGAGGGCCGCGCCAGCCGCGCCGCGCCCGGGCTTCATCAATGATTAGGCGGACTGCATAAAACTGACGGCCGTCCGTCTGGTGCAGGATGACGTTAACGCGGCGGAGAGCCGAGTCCCGCGTACATCGGCATGCCGGGGGGCCGCCGCGGGGGCAGGCGGCGGGGGGCTGGCGGCGGGGGCTGGCGGCGGGGGGCGGGGGCGGCGGCGGGGGCCCCAGGGAGACCAAGGGGACGCGTCCGGCTGGCCGCGGAATCGATACCTGATAGCACATGGCATGGCAGTCCGTCCCACCGGCGTGGAGTGCAGTAATGTTAAGAGGCTTGGGGCTCGCGCGCTTTTTACCGCACCCGCGGAGCTCGCCGGCTTCACGCACTTCCCAGACGCCGCACCGCCGCCTCTGTATTTTCTCGTCGCTCCGGGGTGTTTTCGAGCTGCTCTGCGCCGCGGGGCCGCGGTGGGGGCGCAGGGGGCCGCGGCGCCGTGTCGTGTCGGGCTGGCCGGCGTGGCCCGGCATGGCTCGGCGCGGCCTGCCGGTCCCCAACGGCGCCGCGTGATGGACAGACAGACACGCCTGCCGCCAGCGGGACGGGCGGGACGGGCGGCACGCCCCGTGACGGACGTCATGTTCGCCGTTTTACGTACACGGCCAGCCCTCGAATTATGAATGCGTCCGCGCAGAGGGGGTGAGGGGGCGGCGGCGCGTCCGTGTCGTGCCCGCAGTCCTCGACGCCCCGCCGCCGCATCCTTCGGCTGTCGCCCGCCTGCGACCTGCGACAAACCTGTGCGGGGAGTCGCGGGCGGCGCCCCGGCCCCGGCAGGGGTGGCTCATCAGGCTAAGTGCGGCCCGGGCAGCGCCGGCGGCGCGGGGCGGCGGGGGCGGCGGGGACGGCCGCGGGGACGTGAGAGGGGTAAAGAATGATTGTTGACAAGGGAGGCCGCGCCGGGCCAGGCTAATTTGATAACCACCACCAGACCCTACGCAAATACACGCGGCCCGGGCGCTATACCCCGCGCCGGCCGCGGAGGGGGGGGGGGGAGGACGCTGCGGGCCGCCGGAAGCGCCGCGGACGTCACCTCGCCCCTCACCCTGCTGCACGCACCCTCACCTGTGGAGGCGGCGCCGCGAGCCTCGGCCGCCGGGGAGGACGGCCAGGCGGGGGCTGGAAACCGGAGACGGCGGCGGCCCGGAGGCCGGCAGCCCGGAGGCCGGCAGCCCGGAGGCCGGCAGGGAGGAGAGATAAGGAGGTTGATGAGCCCGGCGCGGCCGCTCTGCATCGCCAACCTGGCCGCAAGACTCGGCCGCGGCGCGGAGCAGAGCGGGCAGAGCGCCCCGAACTGCAGTGTACCCGGCGGCGGCAGCGGCGCCGCCCCCGCTGCCCCCGCAGCACCCTCGGGGCCCCGCACGGGGGCGGCGGCGCGGGGGTGGGCGGGGCGGGGGCGGCCAGCGCGGAGGTGGCGCAGGACCGCGCCGAACGGGGTGGTGGGGAGGGTTAGCAGGCGCCCGGTGCGGGGCGGGAGGGGGGAGGGGCTGCTGTCCAGGACGGCCGTCAATTGTCAGCGGGGTGAGTGACGCGCTGCGACGAGACGCCTGTATCGATCGCTGCCGTGCGCGTGTGTGGGTTGTGCGCCCGCGTGTGTGAGTGTGTGTCCGGGCCCGGGGGAGGGAGGGGCGGGCGGGCGGGCTTCTTCTCGTGGCTGGAGAGGGACAAGAGAGGCCGAATCCCGGACGGCCGACACCTGCAGCGCTCCCGGAGCTCCCGCAGCCTGCGCGCCCTGCCCTCGCGCCGCGCGCCCGCTCCTCCGTCGTCCCGGCGGGGGGTCCGCTGCCGCCGCTGGCTGTCAGAGTTATTACGGTCGGGAGGAAGGGGATAATTACCCGCGTATTGTTTTCCCGGACGTGGACCTGTCGGAGACCTCGACATATGTACCTCGCCGTCCCCAGAGGAGCGGTGGGCCGGTGTCACTGCGTGTCTCTTTCCTAACCCAGTTGCGCCCCCTGCCGCCCCTGCCGCCCCTGCCGCCCCTGCCGCCCCTGCCGCCCCTACCCTCCCTCACACACACAAGTACACCTTGCCCCTGTCCGCATCCACCTACCTACCAGTTTAGGTAGCGGTCGATAGTACTAATAAGAGGCGGCGCGCCGCGTTAACCCGTCCGGAGTGTGAACTCCCGGACACGCGCCGCGGCGCCGCACGCCACGCCGCACGCCACGCCGCACGCCACGATGCACGCCACGCCGCGGCCCGCCGCCGTCCCGACGCCCTGTTGACTACTTGTTGCGAACGGTGATGACCGCGGCATCCCGTTGGCCTACGAACACGCACTCGCTTCTATTTGTTTGCCCTCCCTTCCGATGATGCCGTGGTCCCGCGGCCCCCGCGGCCCCCGCGGCCCCCGCAGCCCCCCGCGCGCACAGTACGTAGCTGCCGAGGACCGCGGTCGCGGGACTGTCACGCTGCGGGCGGCCGGATGTCCACGCGGCCCGCCTGCCAGCTACACGAGTTAGCGCTTCGGCGGCCGACAGGTGGGTTTGGACGGCGCGGTGTGATATGAGGTGAGCCCGTCAGGACCGGCCTGCATCTCCTCCGGACCCGGACGGCCCCGCGGCTCCCCGGCCCCCCGGCACCGCGCCGTCCGCGCCGCCCTGCGGCTGACAAGCCCTCCGCGGCCGCCGCCTCGGCATGTCGATACACCACAGTCCTGCCGCCGGACCCCGGGCCGGGAGCGCCCCGCCGAGCGACGCCGCGGACTGCACGGACAGCGCAGATCCAATCCCCGACCCTGACCGGCCGTCGTCTGCAGCGGCGGCGAGGACGAGCACGAGCAGGATGACGGCCGAAGCGGCGGCGGCGGCGGCAGCGCGCCGTAGAGGTAGGCCGGCCCGACGGGCCGCACGGCAGCGCTGCGCCGCGGGCGTGCCTACCTACCCGGCGGGCGGGACGCCGGCTGGACGGCTGCCGCTGCGGCTGGGCGCGGAGGGGGGAGGGGACGCGAGGGGTCACAACTGCTCGACCTTCTTTACTTTTGTGCCGAGAGCTCCGTCGCGTCCGAGAGGAGGGGGGGGGGGGGAAGAGAGATGGACGCAGCCGGCAGGGGATGATTGTCCGTCTCTCCTAGACATCCAGGTGGACTCCATCGGGCTCCTCTCTCACTCCCCCCTCCCCTCCCATCTCTCTCTCTCTCTCTCTCTCTCTCTCTCTCTCTCACTCACTCCTGCTCCCTCGCCCCCTCCCTCTCCATGACATCGAGGTGACTGACCACCGGCACGGCCCGCGAGCTCCATTTATTTCGGAGCGCTGCGCCGCCGTGCCGCACGGAGGGAGAGGCACTGCGCTCGCTGCGCCCGCCGCCGCGCCGCGCCCCGTCAAAATGTGTCATCAGGCTGAAGGGAATGTAATGCGGCTTGTCTGACTGCAGCGAGCGGCGCGCGGCGCAGCTGCCTCCGAACCAATCCGCAAACAACGGCGCGTTTTAGCATAAATGACGGACAGCGGGGGAAGGCGACTGTGACAAACAGCGTTTGACGGCGCCGCCATCAGCACGCCCGCCGGTCACGCACTGGTCACGCACTGGTCACGCACTGGTCACGATACGGTCACGCACTAGTCACGCGATGGTCACGCGGGAAAGAGAGGGAGGGCGGGCTGCGGACCCGCGCTTGCTTCACACACGGTCCTAGGGAGTACCACCGATGCAACCAGGAAAGAAAGATAGCTGATAAACGGAGAGAGAAACAGTATGAGGAAAAGGAGGGTAGGGGCCGGTGGGCGAAAGCGGGGACGAAGAGAAAGGTATAGGGACAAAACCCACATCAATCGCTGATGTATGAGCCCCGGCAGTCCATCCACTGCAGTGGGGACGGGAGGGGTTGGGGGAGGGGAGGGGGCACAGCGCCACAGCAGTCGCAGGCGACCAATGTAGCGGAAAACGGGAAAACATTTCAAATTCAGGATGACTGTTGTAGTTTTATGACGGCCCGTATTTGTCACACTGTCACTCTATAATAGCGCCACGTCGGGAGTGCAGGGGAGAGGTGGGGGGAGAGAACCGGGTGCCAAAGGAAGTTATCGATTCGGCCTTTTGATTGATTGATGTCGCCATTCCGCCTCTCTCTCCATCTCTCTCTCTCTCTCTCTCTCTCTCTCTCTCTCTCTCTCTCTCTCTCTCTCGCTCCCTCTCCTCCCGCTCCTGCCGGCACTGCCGGGCCCCTGCAGAGCTATGGGCTCGGGGCTGCCCATTCACCCCTTCAAGCGCCAACACAAGCGCAGGCGAGCACAGCACACTCGGAGCGCGTGGCCGCGCAGCCGCGGGGCCGCGGAGCAGGCGCGGCCGGATTTTACTCCCCATTCACGTCCACATTCTCAATGTCTCCATGAGCGCGAACCGCAATAACGGTGGCGGCAATGAAGAAGGGAGGGAGAGAGAGAGAGAGAGAGAGAGAGAGAGAGAGAGAGAGAGAGAGAGAGAGAGAGAGAGAGAGTGAGAGAGGGCTACCGATCCGAAATTTTTGGCGCCGCTTGTTTGATCGACTACAGCGAGCGAACGATGTCCGGGAAAATAAACACGGGAGTCGGTATTTGAGCGAACATCACTTGTTTCAGCGCCGCTTGGTGTCCCAGCCGGTCGGCCCCGGGAGGCGGGGGAGGAGGGGGGGGGAGGGGCAGAGCACACACAGCCACGGTGGACGAATAAAACTGTCGCCCCCGACGGCTATACGAGTGCCGCGGGGCGGCGGCCGGGCGCCGGGGCCGCAGGGCCGTGGGGCCGGCGGGGCCCGGCCCGAGGGGGAGGCCAGTGTCCAGGTTAGGTTAGGTTGCGGACAGCCGGGCCGCGCATCCTGCTTATCGACGCGTGGCGCGGCCGCGACCGTCTCGCTGGCTGTGTTCCTGACGCTGACGGCTCCCTGACTTTGACGTAGCGTCCCGCTGACAGTGATGGACTCGCATGCAGACGGCGCGGCGGGGCGGCGGCGCGGTGGGGCGGCGACGCGGCGGGGCGGCGGGGCGGCGGGGCGGCGGGGCGGCGGGGCGGCGGGGCGGCGGGGCGGCGGGGCGGCGGGGCGGCGGGGCGGAGGACGTCGTCAGCGAGGGCCGCCCCACAACAGCGCGGCCCCGCCGAGGCCGTCCCGTCACCGGCCAGTATTCGAACCCGCCCGCACCGCGCCGCCGCCGTCCGAGCCCAGCAGGAGGGGGTCACTCGTGCCGCACTTTGGCCGCGATGCGCGGGTGTCGGCGGCGTGACGTGGTGACCCGCTCCGGTAGTGCGCCCCGGGGGGACGGGAGAGAGAGAGGCGCGGACAGACCCTCCTGGACCGCTTCCTCACTTTCAGCACTTCTCCCTCTCTCCCTCCCACTTGAGCGTCGAGGCGTGCGACCTGCCTGTTCCTCTCTCTCTCTCTCTCCCTCTCACTCTCGCTCTCCGACTATCGCCTCACTTCGCCTGTCCCTTGCCCTTGACGGACAGGACTTGATCAACCAAACTTCCAATCCCTCGGATCTGCCCTGCTCCCCCCCCCCCCCCTCCTCTCGTCCCCTGCCGTGAGCTCCCGCCTTCTCGATTTTATGCCCGTGGTGTTGTTTCCAGGACAGTCGGTCCTCTTCTTATCGATGAGACAGCGAAGAAGAAATGAAGTTGGATGGCGGCGTGGCGTGGCGTGGCGTTCGTCGTGTTCCGTTCGACAAGCCAGAGAAGACGACAGCGCGCCAGTTTCTTACGGCTGCCGCGGGATATAAGGAAGAAAAATTTATCTATCTCCTTTTCTCCCGCCGCCGTCTCCGACTCCTATCATGCGCGCTCTCGCTCACTCCCACCGCCGCTCCGCACCGTGACCAACATTGCCGGTTAGGTCCGCTAACCAAGCAGAGGAGAGAGAAAATGACAGGCGGCGGGGCCTGCGGGGGCTGCGGGGGAGGCGGGGGCCGCCGTGACTGACAGCCGCCTGGGCCGCGGCGCCCCCGCCACCCCCGGCGGCACGGCACGGGCCGCCACGGCGGCGGCCCTCGGCCCTCCGGCACTCCCTCCCCGCACCACCACCACGAGCCGTCCAACGGGGATCGGGGTATGGCTCATGTACGAGGCGACACGACCACAGACAAGGAACACAGGAGGGGCAAGATATTTCGCAGATTTTGAAAAAGCGACATTGGCAGCCTGTTTAAGAGCAACGTGTGTGCGCGTTTGCATGTGTGTGTGCGTGCTTGTGTTTGTTCCGGAAATTCATTCCGAGAAAAAAAGGCTCAGACCGTTGGAGTAGTAAAAGGGGGTGACGCGACGGATGTGGGACCCGAAAACCACGGCGGGGCGGAGCGGGGCGCGGCGGAGCGGGGCGCGGCGGAGCGGGGCGGGCGGGGCGGGGCGGAGGATGGGCGTCCGCCTGCAACTCCAGCCCGAACCCAAACGAGGAGGCAGAGAAGATGAAGCAGTAATTGTGGCGAAACGACGGCAGCGCCCCGGCTCTCGCGGCCACGACGGGAAACAAAAGGGAGAGAATGAAAAAAAAACAGCAAAAATGAAGATAAAGACCATTCAAAAGAACGACAAGGCGCGCTGCGGACGGGGGGCGCCCCGGTCTGCGGCCCGGACGCGGGGGAGGGGGGCTGCAGAAGTATGAGACGAGTGACAGACAACCCCAGCTTAGGACCCGTGAGGGAGGACATGGTCGGGGGAGGGGATGATAGGACGCCTTGAAATATGTGATGGACAAAGCTGAAGAGAGAGAGAGAGAGAGAGAGAGAGAGAGAGACAGAGAGAGAGAGAGAGAGAGGAGGGGGGGGGGAGAGACAGGGAGATAGGAAAGAGAGAAAGGGAGAAAAAGGAGAACGACAAGATTTAGCTAGACGGACAGCTTTGCGAGCAACGTATTTCTTTTGACGATCCGTCAGGGAGTCCACCACCTCCTCTCCGGCACGGCTAGCACGCCCAGCACGGCCACTCCCCCGTCACAGCGAGAGAGAGAGAGAGAGAGAGAGAGAGAGAGAGAGAGCGGGCGGGGGGAGGGGGGGGAGTTTTGGGAGCGCGGGTCAAAACTTAAACCGTGTCCAATCAGCGGCCATCGGTTGGAAGAAAAAGTCACCTTGTCGCACGATCGGGTCCGGGAGCGGCGGGTGAGGGCCGGGGGCGGAGGAGGGGGCTGTGGGGGCTGCGGGGGCTGCGGGGGCGCGGGGGCGCAGCCCGCGCGGCTAGGCCGAGGCTGCAGGCAGCGCTGGGGGGCCCGGGGCCCCGGGACCCCGGGGCCGAGGCCACGGCTCGGACACGCTCTGCTCTCCGTAATTTCATTTATTGTCGCGCACTCGAGTCGTCCTGAGTTCAGAAGTTGGCAACATCGGAATGACAGCCCATCAGTCCGGCAGGCGGCGCGGCGGCGGCGACGCGGAGACACGGCCCTCCCCGCCGAGGCCGGATACTCTCCGACGAGTCGGTCCGGTCTCCCTGTAAAGCCCTCCACCCCCCCCCCCCCCGGGCACCCTGGGCACACTGGGCCAGCGAGCGCTGCCTGCTTCGCCGAAGCCGTTGTCAGTTCGTCAGCGCGTCAGCGTCAGCCGGACGTCAGAAACTCACCTCCCCCTCTCCCTCCCCCTCCGCTCCTTGTCCCGCCCGTCACAGCTGCCAGTTTCACGACGTCCATCTCGACGACCGTCCAAAGCCGCCCCCCTCCCCCCTCCCCAGCCCCGCTGCCCCCGCGGGCCCCGCCCCCTCCAACCCCGAGTCACCCTCCGACGACCCCTTTCGTCCATCGGAAGCCTGAGTCCGGCCGTGCCGCGCCGCGCCGTGGCGGGTCGTGCCGTGCCGTCCCAACAAGCACAGATCAATGCCGCCCGGCGCCGCCGCCACAAGTGCACCTCGGCGGCGGGTGCGGCGGCAGGTGCCGTACGCGCACGCGGCCGCCCCGCTCGGCCCCAGCGCCAGCCAGATCCGTGGCTCCTTTGCGGCCCGGTCCGGCGCGCTGACGCCGGCGCCTGCTGGCTGCACTGTCCCGCCGGGCACCCCTGCCCGCCGGGCTCGCCTACCAGTGACAAGAGCCGTGACTGAGGGAGAGGCGAGGGAGAGAGACAGCGGGTCAGAGAAGAGAAGAGAGAGAGAGAGTGAGAGAGAGAGAGAGAGAGAGAGAGAGAGAGGAAGGGGGAGTGTTGGTGTACGAGTCGCAATGAAGAAGAACAGACTCGGTCCTGACGGGGACGGGAGGAGAGGGTGCGACCGGAGTGACGTCGCGTCCACTGGACAGTCGTCGTCCTCCCCTCCCCTCCCCGTGCCGCCCCCGCGCGGTGCGGCGCGGCTCGGCCAGCGCCCCGGGACCCGAGTCAGCCCGAGGCCCGAGCAGCCCGAGGGCCGAGCGGGAGGACCGGGGCCATGTCGGGGACCGTCCGGGCGCCGGAGGGTGGGGCAGCAAGACGAACGTAAGGAGGTGAGGGGCGGAGGGGGGGGGGGGGGCCGTCAACGTCACCTGTGCGTCAACTGGACGGACGGGCGGGACGTGGCGTAGCGGGGGGCAGGCGGCTCCGGGGTGCAGGGGCGAAGGCGAGGGGGAGGGGCTGCGTCCGCAGAGGGAGAGGCAGAGCGAGAGAGAAGGGCTGCTCCGCGGGCCTGTTATCGCGCTCCCTCGCTCGCTCTCGCCACCCGTGTCTCTCTTTCTCTTTCTCCCTGACGTGCCGCGTCGCCTGTCCGGATCAGAGAGAGACGGCTACAACGTCGACGACCCCCGTGAAAACAAAAGGAGGACGCGGCGCCCGCCGCTGCCGCCGCCCCCCTGCCCCGGCAGGGCCGGCCGTGTGTCGGGTCGCTGCGGGCCGCGGGAGCTGCGGGCGGGCTGGGAAGGGAAGGACTGAGCGCCGCTGGTTCATACACAAAACGTGAGCGTATTTCCGTCGGCCCGGCCCCGGCCGCCCTGCCGGCCCGCCGCCCCACGCGGCCTCGTCCGCTGTCCCTCACCTCACGTGTCGCCGGGCGCACGCCGCGCACGCCGCGCCTGCGCTCCGAGCACGTTGTCACCGTGCCGTATAACTTGCATCGCGCAGGTCGTGCAGCCATCACCGTCTCCGTGGCTCAGTGGGCTGAGGCGCGGCGCGCGTGGAGGGGCAGCCGCCCCCCGCGTGACGCGGGTTCGAACTCCGGACCAGCGCATTCAGATGGCTGGCCGAGCGAGCGGCCCAAGCGAACCGCGTACCAGGAAATTGCCGCCTTCCCCTTCCCCACTCCGTGTGTGTGTGTGTAAAGGGGGGGGGGGGCGGAGGGCGCGGAGGCGCCAGCAGCAGTGGGCGCGTGTCAACCGCGAGGGAGGGGCCGGGGCGCCACGCCACACGGCACAAGGAGGGGAGGGGAGGGGACTGACGGACATTCTGCTTGTGACGGGCCATCACTGGAGACAGCGCCGAGCCGAGGCCGCCCGCGGCCGCCCGCGGCCACCCGAGGCGGACGACGCTGAGCCGAGCTGACGCCGGCGCCGCCGCCGGGGAAAGGGGTGGCTGGTGCGGGGCGGGGCGGGGCGGGGCGGGCGGAGACGCGACACACTGGTACTGGTGTCGTCCGGGTCCGTGCACAGCCGCGGGCGCGGCCCCGAGCTGCGGCGGGCTGCGGCCGGCGACAGGGCCTTGTGGGCGGCGCGGCGGAGCGGAGCAGCCGGGAAGCAGACGGCGTGGCCACCGCACCGCCGTCAGCCGCTCCGACAGGACGTGCCGCCGGCCGCAGCCGCCGCTGCCGCCGCAGCCGAGTGGCAACCCACAACGCATTCCCCGCAGTCTGTCGGTCCGGCCCCACCCTTTTTACACTTTTCGACGGGTGCGGACAGTTAAAAGAACAGCGGAGAGTCCGGTCCGCCGGGGTCCGCCCGGCAGACAGGCGGGCTGTGCTGTGCTGTGCTGTGCTGTGGGTGTGGTGGAGGCGGTGGCACACACCCCCGCTGCCCTCGGCCCGGCCCGGCCTGCGCGCGGGGGCACGCCGAGCGGCGCCGTATGGCGAGATGACCGCCAGTGCGCAGGTTGTGTGGAGGCGGGCAGGTCGGCGACGGTGGCAGGACGGGTACCACGGGTGGTCGATGGAGGCCGAGGAGAGGGTGGTGGTGGACGCGGCCGGCCGCGACCACCCCGCACGGCTGCAGCACGGCTGGGATGTCGTGCGGCCGTCCCCGGGCCGTCCACGAAGAGGAGGAGGGGCGTCTCAGATTGCCTCCGCCGGCGGACGTCGGAATGCAGAGTGACTCGGTGCCGTCTGTCATTCACACGCCCCCAACCCCCTCCCCTTCCCCGGGGCCGGGCCTGCAGGTGGGGGGCGGGCGGGCGGGGCACAAGGACTGGGCGCGGGGCGTAAATCGCCTTCGCCCCGAACTCGTGTCCGTCCGGCTGGTCCTGTCCGGCGGCGGGGCCTCCGGGGCTGGCGGGGCTGGGCGAGGCGATGCGAGGCCGAGCCGGACAGCACGACGGAGCGGACCTGACGTCCGGCCAGGGGCGGAGCGAGGAGGGGAGGGGAGGGGAGGGGAGGGGAGGGGAGGGGAGGGGAGGGGAGGGTCTGTTGGCCATTCCTCACGTCCCGTGTTGTGACTTGACGCCAGCCGGCGTGTGTGCGAGCAGTGCGAGTCCGAGAGGCAGCGGCGGCGGCGGTCCGGGACGGGAAGGAGGACTGGAGGCGCGCCGCGGGGCGGGCAGAGGGAAAGAAAGGGGTGCAGGCAGGCGGTGCGGCGGCGGCGGTGGCGGCGGCGGGGCCTCCTGTACAATACGAGCCGAGCAGCGTTCACACGGGGGGAGGGGGGAGGGGAGGGAGGCCCACCCCCGCGCGTCGAGCCGCGTCCAGGGGGACGACAACGACGGCGTCCGGGCCGCCCTATGCTAATACACTTAGGGCAGAGCTCTCGGCTGGAGAAATAAAACCGCCGCGGCTACATTCCAGCTCCAGCTCCAGCGGGCCGGGCCGGGCCCCCGTGCACAAGTCCGGCGTGAGCGGGAGTCGGGACGGGAGAGGGAAAGGCTTGTCTGGCGGCGGCTGAGGCAATCTATCGGAATCCAATGTGACACCCGCCCCTCCGGCGGTCGCCCCTCCCCATCCCCGCACCGCGCCCGGGGCGGCCCGAGGCGGCCCGGCGCCCGCGTAATACTCACGGACCGGCCCGCGGACCCACGACTCTCGTTCCGGAAGCAGCGCGGCGGGCCCCGGGTTCAAATACCGGTAGAGCGGCACCTCACGGGGGTGCGTGGGCGGGAGCGGGAGCGGCGCGGCGGAGGGGATGGGAGAAGAGAGAATGAACGACACGGGGAGCGGGAGAAAGGGGTGGGGAGGGGCCCGCAGGGCTGGCCTGGACATCGCCAACGCGTAATTGAGCCATAAACCACATCAGTTCCTTAATTTATGTCTGCGATGCGGTCTCTCTCTCCCCGACCGCACCCGCGCCACCCGGGCCGGGCCGCGACAATATGTCGTTGTTTTCCCCTGCTCCTGCGGCTCCTGCGGCCCCTGCGGCCCTTGCGGCTCCTGTGGCCCTACTGGCCGCCGCCTGCCGACAGGAGCCCGCTCCTGGAGCCGCCCCCCGCCCCCCGCCCCGCCGTAAACGCCGCCGAGATGCTGGCAGCAGCAGCAAAGCAAGTCCGTGTCGGGCGGTCTGCCTAAGCCCCGGTCCGAGTGTGGAGTTCTCTGCCGGGTGGATGTGATATTCCCCAGGCCCCCTCTTCTCCCCCTCCCCTCCCCCACCTCCAACCCCCGGCCCGCCCGTCCAGGCCGGCGCGGCCAGGTCCCTCGCGTCCCGAAGTGTCCAGGGCCGGTCCGTCCTGGCCGTCCCTCACTCTAATTAATCATGAGAAAGTGAGATATATGGCTGAAATTTGCACGACGCTTTGCCTGCTGCTTGCCGGTCCCGGACGCGGAGTCCGCCCCCCCCCCCCCCTCTCTGTCTCCCTCTCTCTCTCTCTCTTCCCGCCTCCGGCAGTGATTCCGACTGCGAATAAGCACGGTTATGATCGGCAGCACCTGGTCTGCAAATAACGGATACCGTCCAGGAGGCGGGGACTGCAGGAACATCGGATCGGTGGCCAGTCGCACAGTCGGCGGGGGAGGGGGGGGGGAGGGGGGGGGGGGAAAAGGAGGGAAGGGTTGCGCCGGGGAACGCCACGCCGCCACGCGCCGCCACGCGCAGCCACGCGCCGCCACGCTCGTCACAGAGATGAAGGGGCGCCGGGCCGCGTCTCCGCCGCGCGGTCGAGGAACATCGACAGCGATTAATCGATTGTTCTCGAAATGTCATCGCTCGTCCATCAGTCTCGCGCGCGCTCTCTGTCCTTGTCACACACAAGGCCGGCCCGGGGCCCGGTCAGATCCCCGTATCTCTCCGCGGGCGAGTGGGAGAGCGGCCGCAGCACGACAGACATCGCCTAATCTACACTTCCGTGAGGGAAAGAAAAAGAAGAAGAAAGAGAAAGGGAATGCACGCGTAACGTAAGGTGAGTGGCGAGACAAGCGCGAAACGCTTGTTCACCGGGCGGAACCGGGAGCCGCGGAGGGGGGGGGGGACGTGAGAGAGGACGCGGCTCCACCACCCCCATCCCCGACGTGATCCTGGCGGGGGCCCCGGCGGCGTGGTCAGGATCACGGCTAAGACATTCCGCGGCGGGGCGGCGGCCGAGGACTCCTCATCTCTCCGCAGCCTTGTCTATTTCCAGAGAAAATTGGGTTTGTTCCTGTTTGAGACAGAGAGCGACTTGTCACGGCCCCGCCGGCCGCCGCGGCTCCGGTCCGGCTCCTGTCCGGCCCCGGGATCCGGGCCCACGTCTTGTAGTGACGGCTTATCTTGGCGTATTGAGCGCTCTTGTCTCGTCCTCTCCCTCTCTGTCTGTCTCTGCCTCCTGTATAGCGTATAGTGTCTCTTTGTGTCCTTCTCTCTCTCTCCCGCTCACTCACTCTCTCTCTCTCGTTCTCTCCCTCTCTCCCTCTCTCCTCTTCCGTCCAGAATTGTTCGGACCTGTCCATTCACGTCAACTGTTCGACTGCCCCTCCCCTCTGCCCCTACACTCCCTTCCGCCCTCCGGTCTCGCAGGAACCCAACCTCTCCAGCTCTCTTCTTCATTCTGCCACATGTATCTCTCTGTCTCTCTCCGAGTCCATCTCCAGCCCGTCATGTGTATACACTGCACCAAAGTGCGGCCGCACCCCCTCCCTCTCTCCCACTCGGACCTTGGAGTTTACAGCACTTTTACTGACCTACCCTTTCACCCACCCCTTTCGCTTCTTTCCTCTTTTCCTCATGAGCTTCGCCCACGTTTCTCCAAAAAATTTTTCTTTACTTCAGGCCAATCGTTTCGAGCGAGAGTGGGAGGAAAAGGCGAGGAAGGGGTCTTCGCGGACCGTCCAGGCTGCTGTGAAAGGGAGGGAACGAGAGAGGCGGACAGACGGGCACACAGAAAGAAAGAGAGGGAAGGAGAGAGGCGGCGCCAAGACAATGAGGTGTTTAAATGCAATGGTTGTCGCGAGGGAGAGATCGAATGAAGGAGTGAAGAGAGAGGAGAGGAGAGGGCGGGGGGCCGGGGACGACGTTGTTATGGCCTGTGGGCGGCCGCAGGACCGCAGGTCCGCAGGTCCGGAGGTGGGAGATGCTGCTGAAGCTGCTGCATTCGGCGTGGAGGGCGCGGCGGCGGCGGCGGCGGCGGCGGCGGCGGCGGCGGCGGCTGGGGTGGCGCGCTCTGGCCTCCGCGCGGGACGGACCGACGCGGACGTTTGCCAAAGCGTCTCGCTGACACGTCTACCGCTACTTCCAACTGCTCTGTAAACATAACCAAAGCTTCTTGCTGCCCCAGCAAACAACTACTGTTCTCTGCGCGTGTGCCTGGGGTTTCGGTTACGTTCTGAAGCTTCCCCGCCGCCCCCTCCCCTCCCGCTGTTGTGCTTGGTCGCTAACGTCTCTGCCGCCCGGACCGCGGGCTCCCCGTCGCTGCTGGTGACAGTGGGCATGACAGATCCTGACCACCGGCCGAGAGGCTTGGCCAACGTCAGGGAGGGTAGGGGGGCGGTAGGGGATGGATAAGAATACCCAGCGACATGAGGCAGCCGAGTAGGCTCCGGGCTCCCCCCGGGTCTGGGGCTGCCCTCGCGTTGCCTACCCGCCCGGCGCGGCGGCGGCGCCGGCGCCCGGGGCTAGCGCTCCACGCTGACTACTTCATGGGGGCACGGGTCGCTAGTGAACTGCGGCGTCGCGTTGCGGGGGGGGGGGGGGCGAAAATTAAGTACAGGTGTCCAGTTTAGTTTCACAAAGAGACGTCCGGGCCAACACAAAGGGCTGAGCCGCTGGGGGTACACAGTAGCGGCCCCGCGGGGACAGCGCGCTGCGAGCTCAAGCAGCAGCGGGGACCCGGCCCGGACGTGGCCGCCCCGGCAGCAGCGTGGCCGCGGCCGCGTGCGGGGCGCGAACCGTCGACGGACAAGGATGGACACAGCGCCGGAGCAGCCGGAGGCGGGCGCGGAGAGCGAGCGGGAGGGAGCGAGGCGGTCCGCGGGGAGAGCGAGAGAGATGTAAGCAGGGGGAGCGCGCGTGCGGCACTTTCATCTGAGCCCGTTTGAATACAAAAGCCGAGCGGCCACCTTATGACAGGTTGGAAGTGTTTACAGCGAGCGGCTACCGGCGGCGAAAATACTCTGGCCGTGGCTGTGGGTGTGTCCGCGGCCGCCGCGGCCCGGCACGCCGGAGGCCCGCCCGCCCTGCCGCTGCCCGCCCCCGCCTGTCGGCGTGTCGCCACCACCCTGCAGGCCGCACCGCCGGGGCCCCGCACCCGTGCCCCGCAACCCGCAGTGGCCCCGGACGCGCGCCGCCGCACGGCAAGCAGCCGAGGCGACGCCGGGCGACGGCCACTCCTCCTGCATGGCCTCCCCCGGGACGCACGGCGGACTTGGAGCTGCGCGGGGCCGGCGGCGGGGCGACCGCGATAGCGGGGAAACCATCCCCTGTGCCCCCGCCGCCGGGGGGAGGGGAGGGGAGGGTTAGTAGCGCCGGTTTACTGACCCGAAACATTTTGATGGCACCTTTCAGCTTTCTCTTCGCCTCCAGCTCTCCTACTCCATCCTCCCCCCCGCCCTCCCTCTCTCTCTATCTCTGTTCGGTCCTCTTTCTGTCCTTCCTCCATCCTTCGTTACGGTGCCCTACGCCTGCCCTGTCAGCCGCAGCGTGTTGCAGGAACCAAACGGCGGCCTCCCCCTCCCCTCCGTCATCCCTACCCCTGACGATTCAGTGCGGCAAAGCACGGCACGGCCGGGGGCGGCGGGGGGCGGCCGGGGGGCGGCCGGGGCAGACGTCGCCCGTCTTTCATCTCCTGTGCAACGTTAATTACGTCCATTGTCTCAAGATTCGGCCTCCGCCGGCCGCCGGCCCGGAACCGCGCAATTCCCCGCCGGGGCTGGCCAGCTACGCGCAGCGCCCTCCGTTTCTTTCCGTCCCCTTTCGCTGTCATCCTTTCCTCTCTCTCTCTCTCTCTCTCTCTCTCTCTCTCTCTCTCTCTCTGTCCCTCAGTCAGTCTCTCTCCTCCCACGTTTGTGCGTCTCTCTCGGTCTCTCCGCTGTGACCCCGGCCCCCTACTGGTCCGCTATCTCTCTCTCACTCACTGGTCAGACAGACGCAGACAGCCCGTCACCAAAAGACAAGACAAAATCAATAGACATACTGCGGGAGACGAACTCTCGGGGTGGGGTTGGCGGGGCGGGCGGCGGAAGGGGTGGCGTAGGTGCAGGGTCGGGGGCGGCGGCGGCTGGGGGTGGGGGCCGGGGGTCGTGGGGGTGTGCAGTCGGACTGGACCGTCGGCCGCGCGGCTGGAGGGGCCAGGGGGCTCGGCCACTCAGCGCGCCGGCCCGCGTGACGCGCCGGGAGGGGCCGGGAGGGGCCGGGAGGGACGCCGATGAGGAAAGAAAGGAAAGAAAGGAGACTTTCGCCGGAAAACAACGACGTGTCTGTTCACCCCCCACCTCTTTTCTTTTTTGCTGGATTTAGATTGAAAATTATGCCACTTCCGCACGCAAATAGCCGACGAGGCGTTGTCACAGCACCACAGGCCTCACGCAACGCCCGGCCGTCCGGCCACCCGCACGCCGGCCAGGGCGCAGCACAGAGTTCCCAGGAAAGGTTGTGCCCCGTTGTCTTGTTTGTCTCTGACGAATTATTTATAGCATTTAATTAGGATTTGAGGGTCGAGACCCACCCGGCAAGCACGGCCGCGAGTGGGGTTTCTGAGAGGGAGAGAGAGAGAGGGGGGGGGGGCAGGGTATATCAAGGGGTGTAGCACTGGCGGCCAAACAGACTGGCAGACGAGTGAATTTCGCCCCCGTCTTAAACAAAAGTTGACGCTTCGCGTGAGAAGCGGCAATTTTCTTTGATTATACATTCAGTCCCATCCAACCACTCCCATCCCATCCCATCCCCCCGTCCCCCAGTCCTCCCCCGGGCCGGCGCTAGGTAGTCTACGGCGGCGGTTCGCCCTAGGACCCGCCACGCCCGTCTCCATATTTCATTCATAGCACTGGTTCACTGCGTTGGGCGTGCCCGTGGCGGCGGCGGCGGCGGCGGCGGCGTGGCGGCGGCGGCGGCGGCGGCGTGGCGGCGGCGGCGCCAGTGTCGCGTGGCCGGACAAGAAGCTCCGGCCGATGTCCGCTGCCAATGGGGCGGAGGCCGGGCCAGGCGGCGGCGAGCGACAGCAGAAAGAGAGAGAGAGAGAGAGAGAGAGAGAGAGAGAGAGAGAGAGAGAGAGAGAGAGAGATATGTGGGGCAGCAAGGTGCGCGAGAGGGAGATAGCACGACACGACAGGGCGTCCGTCAGCGGCGGCTGACGGCTGAAGGCTGAAGGCTGCCGGCTGAGGGGGCGGAGACACGGGCGGTGCACTGCTGCTCTGCTAATTAAAACAGAATTTATAGTGGGCAGTAATAACCGGCAAAGGCTTCCCTTCGGGCCGGCGGCACGCAATACGGTTCCGTTGATCCGCGATTTGCGACCGCCGCGAGTGGGAGGGTCTACATCACCGCTATCATTAACAGGTGGATGCTTGGCGAGATTTATTTTAATTCTCGCCCCCTCCTCCTCCTCCTCCTCCTCCCCCACTGCCTGAGGAGGGCGCCCGGGCCGGCCGGGCCGGAGGACGAGATTGGATCCCGGGGGGAGATATCGCGGGAGAGGTCTAGAAAACGTGTCGAATATGAACAACATGTCGGCGTCGGGGAAGAATTACGGCCCGATGGCCGGCCATCGCCTGAGAGGAGAGGAGAGCCCCGAGACTTTGCGATAACCCCGCCTGCCCGGCCCGGAGCGCAGGGCCGGCAGGGCCGCGGGGCCCGGTGGGGAGAAAGAAGACACAAGACAGAAATTGTGTCGTTAAGCGGCCGCAGCTGTTGCTGAGGCGGCACGGCGGCACGGCGGCCACCACGACAGACGTGACCGAGATGCGATTGGCACCCGCGCCCCGCGGCCCCCGCGGGCCCCCAGCGGCCTCTGCAGCCCCCGCCGGCCCTACAGAGGCCCAGCAGCGGCCGGCGCCCTGCCCCCCCCCCTTCCTCCCTCCCCGGCCCGCCCCTCGCCCGGAGTAACCAGGACGACTGCCCGCTGAGAGCAGCCGAGCTGACTCCCGGTGAGCCGCAAAACCGAACTGCCGGACCGGCGCACCGCTATATTTTCTCCTTCATTTCTAATAAGGGCCGGTCGGAGGTGGGGGGAGGCAAAGGACAGTGAGGGAGAAGGGGGGGGGGCAGCAACACATCACCCCCCCCCCCCCCTCCGGCCCCGCGCTAACCCATCCACGGCCGTAGTCGTGCTCTTTCATTTTTCCCTCGCTTCCCCAGACGCGCCCGAGAAAAGTTTGGAAGTTGTGTGTCGCTGTACGACGGCGAGGGGTAGGGGGTTGCGGGGGCCCGGGGGCGGGGCGGCCGGTGCCTGACTTGGGGACACATCGTCGGGATCACGTCCGCGAACACGTCCGCCTGCGTCCGCTCCGTATTAGTGGACGAGATGGATGCCCACTATGTGGCCTCCGGCCTGGCGGCGCGGCCACGCTCGGCCCAGAGCGCCGCGGGGGCGACGACGGCGACCTCGAGCAGCCGACGAGGACGGTCGCCGGCGGTCGCTCTGACGGTCGGCTGGCGGTCGCCGAAGGGCTGACGACGGACTCCGACATGCACGGCGGGGGCTGCCGCGGCGGACGCCGACGTCATGTGTGAGGTGTTGGTGTGCGTGTGTGTGTGTGTGCGTGTGTGTGCGTGTGGTGTGAGTGCGCGTGTCGCCCCGCGGGGCCATCTCCGGCCCACCCCGCGCCCCGCGGTCCGGCAGCCCTGGACCCGCCAAGGCCAGCGGCAGCAGTGCTGGAGTGGCACGGGAGTGGCAGCGTGAGCCTCACGTCTCAGATTTATACCCACACTTCACATGACATTTTTACTCCAAAAAGTTGTTATTGATGGCCGAGGGCTTCATCTCTCTTCATCGTCTCTCTCTCTCTCTCTCTCTCTCTCTCTCTCTCTCTCTCTCCCCCCCCCCCCCTTCTCTCTCCCTCCCTCACACACTTTATCTGTTCTCCGTGTGTCTCCCATTTTCCACCCCTTTCGCCCTCGCTCGCTGCTCCTCTTTCGCACTGCCTCACTCTCTGCCATCCTCCCTCCCGCAATGTCCAACAACTGTGAACCATCTGCCCTGGGCAGTCGGCACGGCCAAAGTGAAAAGGAAAATGTCTGCGGCGGGTTGAGGTTTCGTGGCGTCCGGCGGCGACACAAGGGCCGCGGGGCCGCGGGGGCGCCTGCCTGGGACCCCGGGACCCCCCGGCGCGTCACGCGGGCAGCTGATAAGCCGGTGGAGCCGGCGGAGCCGGTGAGGGGCAGCTAATTGCGGTAACGAGTCGGGTACCGAGTGCGCGAGTGTCGCGCTGTCATTAGCGCGCCCGTCCGACCACGTCTGTGGAGCGGCGGCGGCGGGGACGGGGGCGGCGGGGGCGGCGGGGGCGGCGGGGGCGCAAGAGAACTGAAGGCACCAGGCGCTATCATCGTCATAACGCTCCGCTCCCGCGTGGCAGCAGCGAGCAGCGAGCTTGCTCATCGGTGGTGTACAGGAGGCAATAAGCGGCCGGCCGCGCCGTTAAAGCATCGCCATCAAATATTCCCGCTCCCCCCTCCGCTCCGTCAATAGCGAATGTTATTAAATGATAATCATGTGAGTGATGAGAATAATAATAATAATAATCGTAACAACGGCAGCGACACATCCTATACGCCGTCGTCGGTGTCGCGTCGTGCCGAGCCGCGCCGCCGCCGCCGCCGCCGCTGCTGCCTCGCGGCCCCCGTGACGCGTGGTGTCAAGGAGCAGCCGGTGAGTACCCGGGCCGGGCTCAGACAATAAGTGGCGTCGCGGGGGATGACACGCTCGCCGCGCCGCGCCGCGCCTCACCGCTCCTCGTGTGCCAGGCGGCGGCGGCGGCGGCGGCGGCGGCGGCTCTCACACGCCGGAGCCCGGCACACGAGGAGCCCGCGGCGCCGCCAAGCCGCCATGTCACTGCGAGTCACTCTGTGTCAGCCGGTACGGTGCGGCACGGCTCCGCGGCGCCGGCTCCGGGCTGCCAGGGCGCCACGGCCGCGGCGTGACGAGCCCTCGTCACACGAGCCGCGCCGCCGCTCCAGTCTGCGGGGTAATTACCAAACTTTGTTGCCGTTTTCGTCGGGGAGCCGCAGCGAGAGGGACGGCGCACGGCGCGGCCACGGCGCGGCCACGGCGCGGCACGGCGCGGCACCGAGGCGACCGCGGCCACTCGGCCGGCCGGCCACCGCCGGACCCGACACGCCGCGGCCGCCACCGCTCGGTAAACGCGCAGGCCCCGTCCCGGCATCGTGTCCATCCCCGCTGCCCCCGCCGCCCCCCGGGGGGTGCGGTGCGGCGCCGTGCGGTCCTGCCGGATTCAGCCGTCATGTCACGGCCCGGTCCCTCTTCTCCTCGTCGTCGTTTGGCGTCGCCGCGACGCGTCGACTCGTCCAAACTTTCCAACACGTCACCGAACGTCAGGGGGCGCTCACTAGCGCCGCCAGCCAGCCGCCAGTGGCGGGGCGTGGGGCGCGGGGACCGGCCGCGGCCGGCCAGGGCCCTGTCATCCCCCCGGACGGGGCCCTGGACGGAGCCCTGTCCGGAGCCAGCCGCGACCCCGGATCCGAAAACTAGTTGACGTGATTGACGCCGCCAAAATCATTACGCCGCCGATCATAATCGCACGGCAGGAATGCTGTGCAGCGCGGGGGAGCTGGCGGAGGCCTCGGCGGGGGCCTCGGCGGAGGCCACGACCCCCTCGACGCCCTCTCGTCCTTCAAGGCGGCCGCGGTCAGAGAGGGATGATCCATTAAGTGCGTCCTCGATATATTGTCGGGAGGGCAGCGGGCCCGGCGGCGCCCGGCGGGTAGGCAGCCTCGCCGCCGTCGCACGCCCGCGTGCCGTGCGGGTCGGCCTACCCGGGCCGTCGCAGGCGCTCGGCCCACCTATCCGCAGAAGTGCTGTTATGATGCCCCAGCGAGGCCCAGAGCCGCTGTGCGCCGCGCGGTGTACTGTCCCTCGCCTTCTCCCACAAACTTGGACCACACCGAGCCGCCGCCGCCGCCGCGGCAGCACCAACAAGAACACTGATCGACGGCAGCAGGATAGGATCCCGGAGGCCTCCTGCCTCCTCAGCTCGTCCCGCCTCGTCCGGATCCGGCCGGCGTCCCGGCGATCACGAGTTATTACAAAGTGGCAGCCGCGACGCCGCCGCCAGGGCGCGGCCCAGCGCCGTACACGGCACGGCACACAAAGTCAGGGGGAAGAAAGTTTGTCGTGACGGCTGTCCCGATGGCGTCCCGTCCCGTCCCGTCCCGTCCCGTCCCGTCCCGTCCCGTCCCGTGCCGCCGCCCCATCGCTGACGTCCCGCTGGCGTCCCGCTGGCGTCCCACTGGCGTCCCGCCGGACGGCTGACCGTCATGTGCAGCCGCGCCGGCCAGCAGCAGCCAGCGGCGGCCAGCGGCGGGCCCGCGCGGCACTTGCGACGTGCCGTGCCGTCCCTGCTTTCTCGTCCTCGCAAACTGACCTGACAACCCCCGGAAAAGTACAGAGACGCGCGACTGTAACGCCTGTTGGGAACACTGCGGCTGGGGAGTGGCTGTCCGCGGCGGCCCCTCCCACCCCCACCCCCTCGGCTCTGCGGACCTGCTCTGCCAATAAGCGCGGCGGCATAGGCATCGCCTTTGACGCCGCCGCCCGGAGCCTGGCGACCCTTTAGCATGTTACCGGCAACACACGCAGTCGTGCCGACGACACAAAAATTAATTCCAGCCCCCTTGGCGGGACGGGGCCGTGCGGGGCCGGGCGGAGCCGCACAGACAGCTCGAGGGTGCGTGCGGCTGACGGCTGCAGGGCGCCGCAGCCCCGCCACTCATCCCTCCGTCACGAGGTCACCGAGGCGCGAGCGGCGGCGGCGGCGGCGGCGGCACCGTGTCCCAGACCGGGCCAGGACCCTTCCAGAATGCGCAAGCGTCGCGAGCGCGTTGCGACGCGGGACATGGAAAATAATTCGGAACATCCTTGCCACATAAGTGAGAGAGAGAGAGAGAGAGAGAGAGAGAGAGAGAGAGAGAGAGAGAGAGAGACGGGGCGGCAACGTCAACAGACAAAATCTTCTATCGACCAGAGCGAAGTTAGGTCGAGTCGAGCACGGCCCGGCCAGAAGCAGAGCACGCGCTTGACTGGCGCCGCACCGCACCCGCACCGCACACGTGCGCGCCCGACGTCATGTGACGTCACGTGACGTCACACCATGTCACGTCGTCACATCTGGTACCAACAAGATTGTGTTACGGAGTAACGCTACCCCTGTGCTGTGCGCCGGGCGGGCGGCGGGCGGCGGGCGGCGGCGGGGTGGGGGACAGACACGGCGCGGCCACACAAGAAATGCGAAACAGCGAAGCGACGCCGCGAGGGCCCGCGAGGGCCCGCGAGGGTCCGCCTCGTGCCGGATCTGCAAGTGACACATTGCGGCAGCGGAGCGGCCACGCCACGTTCGGCTGGAGGTGGCCGAGGCCAACACCGGGGAGGGCGACTCCTGCAGGACTAACAAGGCCGTGCGGACGGCTGACGGCGGCCACTTGCTGGAAGTGTATCCGTGCATTGTGCCGGGGCTGCATTGCCGGGCGTGGCGGCCGATGTCGACCGGTCCGGCCGGCGGGGCCGCGGGGTACCGGCGGGGCACCGGCGGGGTTGTGGCGGGGCACCGGCGGCAGTACCTGTGTGGTACGCCACGCGGGCCTCAAGATATATACGGCAGCGCGGTGTAAATTGGAATCCGAAAGGCCGCTGCCGAGTCAACAATGCAACACGACGGGACGGAGCTGGGAGCCTGGGGCCCGGGGCCCGCAGCCGGCACGGCACGGCAGGGCGGCACTCGAGCAGCAGGGCGGGCACGGCCTCGGCCAGTGCAGTGCGGGGCGCCTCACCTCCGGAGCCCTCCGAGGGGGCGGCGCGGGGCGGCCTCCAGGCCTCCAGGCCTCGGCGGCAACAAGTAAGCACAGCAGCAGCAGCGGCAGCGCATCGCCGCGGAGCCCCCGCCGCCCCCCACGGCCCCCGCCGCCCCCCCCCCCCCCCCCCCCGCCGCGAGGGGCAGGACGGCTCTGGACGGCGGCCCGGCTCGGTTATCTCCGCACTCAGCGCACATTCAGTGGTTAGTTTATTGTGTGACGAAAACAGCTCACCGCTGTCGAACTGAACTGATTCGAAAACCGGATTCAATTTGGCTTCCCCGCCAAGCAGACGACAGTCGGCGGCGCGCGGCGTTTTTATTTTATTTTTCCGAAACGGACTATGACAAATTTACGCCGCGCCGGTCTTGCCATCACTCGCCGACAACTAACTTTACGAGGCACTCGCGCGCGCTGTCTCGCTCGCACTCGCGGAAGCGGCCCGCCGCCCCGACGGCTCCTCTCCGTCGCTCCCGTAACGAGGCGCAATCGGGCGACATGCTAAAAGCAAATCCGTGTGAAGCACGATTTGAGACGCTTTACATCAATCTGCTCATTTTATTTATTATCCTCCCGGGGGCCGGGCCGGGCCGGGCCTCGGGCCTCCCCTCCTATCTTACCTTCTCCTGCTCGCGGGTCCCCGCCGGTCCCACTCCCACCAAGACTTCATTGACAGCGGTAAACATGTCAGGCGTGCATTTGGCCGGGGTGGTCGGGGTGGCCCGGCGCGCACGCCGGCTACTTTTGCCCCGTGCGGTACTCGAACCCCGGCCCCGTATCGCGACTGCGTCCCCTCCCCTCCCCTCCCTGTGTGCAGCCGCAGCGCACTGGTGCCCCGCCAATCCCAACCTTCTTGTTTTACTCGCAGACGCATAAAGTAAAGTCGCGCCCGCTGCAAGGTCTTAAACCACACACACACGCGAACACAATCGTGTGTCCTGTCTTGCTGCTGTCGCCCGATGGACGCCGTATCGGCCCCGCGCCGCCCCGCGCCGCCCGGGCCGGCCGCAACACGGGGCCACGGCGACGTTTTGCTTCAGAAATTCATTTGTTTTTGTTGGTCTGCGAGGCTTTCCTTCCCCGTACTCCGTGCGGCACCGTCCCTGCCGTGTCCTGCCGTGCCCTGCCCGTCCCCCACACCGGCGACAGCAGCAGCCTCCTGCCCGTCGAACGTTTGTCCATAAGTAAGTAGTGCTTCGAACCGCCGCCCTGCCGCCGCCCCGCCGCCGCCCCGTCCGCCGTGAGCCGCGAGCCGCGCCGACGTGACGCTTTTCAATTTAACTCATTTTCCCCCGACGCGCCATTGATACGTGCCACGACGAGGGTAATGGACGCGGACGGCAGCCCGGCCGCCGCCGGCCGCGGCCGTCACTTCTTATACCACGGCGTCCGCCTGCGACAGCCGCCCCGCACCGGCCCGGTACGAGAGTCTATGCGATCACAAAATAAAAGCATAGGCGCCTCTCTCTCTCCCTCCCTCTCCGCCGGGGCAGCCGGGGCCGCGCTGTGCTCCCCTCCGGCAGGCGCCCCCCGAGGCCGCGGGGCCGGGGGCCGCAGCAGACAGTCCGAACGGCAATTAATGACGAGGAGGGCGACGCGGACGCGGTAAGGCGGGGGCCGCGGGGCCGCGGAGGCGGCGGGGGCGTTGGCGGGGCCGTGGCGGCGGGGTGGGTGGGATTGCTTCTGGTCCCGACTCGGTCCGCGGCGGCCGCAGCGATGACAGGAGGCGCGGACAGCGGCGGAGCGGAGTGGAGCGTGAACCCAACCGGTCCGCCCGCAGCGCCCGCAGCCCCGGCGGGGCCGCTAGCGCCGCACGGCGTACGACTCCATTCACAGCGCGGCGGCTGCGGTGCCGTCCGGTGCACGCGGTGCCGGGCCAGTAAACCTCTCACTCTGTTATCGCGCCCCGCCCGGCCCCGCCCGGCCGCGCAGCCGCAGCAAGGTGAGGCCATTCTCTTTATCCTGCCGGGTCCCGCCGCGTCACCGCGCGACCTGACCGCTGCCAAGCATCAATCAGATTAGAAATTGCAGCGCCGCTTTGGGAAGAAATGTGGGCGCGTGTTGAGTCCGCGCGCCGTGCGGGCCGGGCCGGGGCCCCTGATAGCGGGAGGTTTATGACGTCACGCGGGTGCCGTCCGGCCGCGAGCCGTGCACTCAGGTGCTGCAAGCGGGGACCCCGGTCCCGGCCGCGCCTCGCCTCCTCGCAGACGCTCTCTGCGGCACCGGCGCTGGCGCACACTGACTGGCGAACACGAGGCACCGACATGCCGTCTGTCAGCTGGAATGCCAAACCCTTGACGCGGACCGGGCAGCTCCTGGGGGGAGGCCCTGCGGGGGCCCTGCGGGGGCCCTGCGGGGGTCTCTTCCCTCGCCCCTCGCACTGATATCGGCAGAGAAAAGGCACGAGGAGAAATAACGGGGCGGACGACTCCGACGCGACGTCTGACGAGCCAACGTTAATTAAACACTTTTCATTTATTCGCATCTTTCTTTCTCATCAAAGAACAATAGAGGAAGATGACCCACTTTTAATTACTCTTTCATCAAGATTTTCTGGGCGGCGAAGAAAAGGAGCTGTCGAGCCGCGATCGCTGCCATTTTTCTCGCGCGGCGTCCCCGACCTGTGTGACTGGGGGGCCGCAAACTTGGAGAACTCGCGGAGTGAGTGCGTCCCCGCGGCCCCCGCGGCACTGCTGCACTTGACGAGGGCCTCCTCGGGAACTGCGCGGCTCCGGCCCCACCGAGTGGTCACTCACCTGCGAACAGAAGAAGCAGAGGATTGGTATTCAAAACAGGTGTAACGTTGATGAGCGAGTACTGATGGGTCAATCGTGCGGTACGGGGGAGGCGGGGGTCCGCGTGGGGGCGGCGCGCCGCAGCCTCCCCCGGGCCGCCGCCGGGCCGCCGCCGCCGGGCCGCCGCCGCCGGGCCGCCGCCGCCGGGCCGCCGCACCGGAACATGGCGCGGGTACGTGTTCGGTCGCTGGAATTGCCGGAACGGACATATAGCTTGCGACAGTGGGAGCGGACCTTCAGAAATAAAATGGCTGCCATCAATGTTGAGCCGATGCCGGTGGGGAGGGTCGGCGCGCCGCCTGTGGCCTGCTCCCGGGCCTCGGCGCGCTGCTCTGCACGCCGGAGGCCCCCGGCGAGACGCACTACTTGTGCACCAGCAGCAGCAGAGGCCCCCGGCCCTCAACCCTAATCCTCTGGCCCCACCTCCGCCGCCCCCCAGACCGCGAGCAGCATCAGCGCTCGTCTTACCCCCCCCCCCCCTCTTCCCTTCTCTCCTGACGCATCGACGACCAGCGTCCCGAGATGTCACCAACTTTTTCAGCCGGAAGCAGAGCCCGGACTACTCTTTCCGGCCATTTGCTGAAATGACATTCCCCTCCCCTTGGCGGGACCGGGATGAGACGGGACGGGACGCGGCGGCCTCGCGACGGCTGTCGTGTCCTCCCGTGTCCTCCCGCCCCCGCCCGCCTGTCCGCCAGCGGCAGGGCACCGCTTACGTCACGCAGGAGGAGGGACGCGGCAGCGAGTTCCAATACCGACTCCCGTATATTGTTTTCGAATTCTTCCCCGCGGCTATCGCCGGCCGTGGCTGTGGCTGGCCGCGGGCTGCTGGCTGCTGGCTGCTGCTGCCCGCCTCTCCTGCCGTATATGTTTAGGCCGTGCCGCGGCGGTGGCTGCGGCTGCGGCTGCGGCGGTGGCGCAGCGCTGGGTGCGGTGCGGCCGGACGACCGATTCCTCGAATTTCAGCACCACACCGGAGCGGAGCCGCGCGCAGCCGCGCCACGGCAGCGGTGGCATTTGCATGCGAGGAGGAACAATTCCGACCGAGCGGGGAGGAGTGGGGGGGGGGGGGGGGCTGATGGCCGCGGCGGCCAGAGGGCCCCGAGAGCCCCGCTGCTGCCGCTGCCGCTGCCTGCGACTTCCCGGACTTCCCGCCTGGGCGGCGGGGCGGCTTCCAGTGAAAATACTAGTGGGATTGGGTGGATTGGGCGCGGCGCGGCGCGGCGGGGCGCAGCTCTGCTAATCAGCTGTGGCCCGCGCGTGCGTTCCGGGAGGAGCGCCGCCGGGGAGGTGGGCGACGCGGCGCGCTGCGGTGCCCGGCGGCCGTGGCCGTGCCTACCCTGCAGGCGCCGGCGGGCGGTCAGCGGCGCGGCGGGGGCCCGGCGGGGGCCCGGCGGGGCCGCGGCGTAACACCTCGCCGTGCGCCGCTCGCGCCGCCATCGCGGATAGTAACAAGTCGCAGGTTGCCTGTCTTTAGTGTCGGCCCGTCATTTCAACGTCAGATTAGGACTGACGTTGCAGTGCCACGCCGCCCCCGTGTGCCGCGGCGCGCTCCGCTGTCAGCCACCTCGAGGCTCGTCACCGCCGCCCCGCGCCGCCGCCCCGCCTGTCACCTTGTTCTTCCTCTTCTTCGCCTCCCTCCGCGCTCCCTTCCGGTCCGGCGGCGCCCTCCCCGAGCTGCCTCCGCCGCCTCCGCCGCCGGCGCGGGTTGCCTACTCACTCCGGGGTCTCCGTGGCGCCTCCCCAGCAGGACTGTGGCCGAGCCCAGGCGGCTGCGCGTGCAGTGCCGCCCGCCGATGTTCGGAATCTCAGAGCGGTGAGCTCTCAAACAGGCCGTGACTGGGAGGGGGGGAGGGGGGAAGCGCCAGGGGCACCTCCAGAGGCCAGCGCCGCCGGCCGCAGTACAAATTGTACAGAATGTAAAATGGCCAGCACATCTAAGCGCGGTATCGAACCAATGAGGGGGGAGGACGAGGGGGGGGGGGCGCATGTGCAGCCGCATCTGATACCGGAGCCCGCCGCGAGGCTAGCGGGGCTACCAGCACCGCCAGCGCAGCGGCCGAGGCTGCCCAGAGGTACGCCCCGCGAACATCGCGGTGTCACGACCAGCAACAAGATCAAACGGGCGGGATCACTCGACGCTGCAGGGATCTGCCGCGTGCCGGCAGCGCAGCGACGGTGTAGCGCGCGCAGGCAGCCCAAGACAACATCGCTTCGTTTTAAAATCATGCGATCAAAAATCATGTAAAAGTATGGATATAGATTTGAGGCTGTCACAACACATACACACACACCGCATAGAACCGGAGCAAGGTAAGCTAAAACAACACACGCCGACAAATAATGTGATTGACAAAATTTAGATAAAATACACATGTTAAATAACCATGACGAAATTCTGCAGTTTTGCCCTCACAAGATCCGGGTGGCCGGGTGGCCACTCGCCGTCGGTGGGGACAGCCTGGCCTCGGGGCGCAGCTCCGCGGACCTCCATTAGCAGTATCTAACGCCCCGCGCGTCCCGTTCAGTGGAGAGCGGCGGCGCGGCGCACCGACCTCTGCCCAAAGCCTAAATTACTCTCCCGAGACGCGCATATGACGCCGCGCAGGAATAAAAAAAAAGGACACTAACCCTAAATCATCCGTGGAGAGTGTGTACTCGCACACACACACACACACACACACACACGCTGCGGAGACGGCGAGAAAGGAGCTCATTCCGCGCCGCGAGAAAATATCAATCGCGGATTAGCGCGCGGACTTAGACTTGGTCGCGCATTCAATGTAAGCCGCCGGAATGGTCCGGGCCGAGCGGGGCGGCCCTCATATGACTCGGGCTTACATGTGTGCGGAGCGGCGCAGCGGCGGAGCGGCCAGGTGATATGCTCTCGCTCTCTCTCTCTCTCTCTCTCTCTCTCTCCCTCTCCCTCTCTCTCTCTCTCTCTCTCTCTCTCTCTCTCTCTCCCTCTCTCTCTCGCCCTCCCGCTTCCCCCTCCATCTCTCTCCCGGAGTGGTGGCCGCGCAGTGAAATATATAATTCGATAAATTAGCTTTATTACCGGCTTGTAGGGCGGCATCGTGCGCGCGCACACAGGGCCCTGGCCCGCAGTGCCGCCAACCTGTACGACACCGCCGCCGCCGCTGCGTAGCGGCCGCCGAGTAACCCTAACCCATCCTCCTCGCACTCTGTGCCGCCGCTGCCGGGACTCGGACAGAGGAGAGCGTTGCATATGCCGGGTTCTGTACTACGGTCGGTGCGAAAATGATGCGCTTCGCTCTTTTCGAGCGGCCGCGGTGACTGGAATCGTTATCTACTCCTTACAATTACGATAGCGGAATGAGAACCGCCCCACTCTCCCCCTCTCTCCGCCGCCGCCGCCGCCGCCGCCGCCGCCGCCGCTGTCTGCTGCCATCCCCAGCCTCTGTGACCTTTATGTGACACGCCAAACGAGGACGTCGTGAGATGGACTTTGCGCAACAACAAGATGTGAAGTGAGACGGACGGGGACGCTGCCAGCGGATAGAAACACACACCCGGCACACACACACACACACACACACACACACACACACACACACACGGAGCGTCGGACGCTGCAGAAGATCAGTAGGATCCCTCGACAAAAGGGTGGGCAGGAGGAGGGGGAGGAGGAGGAGGAGGAGGAGGAGGAGGAGGGGGGGGACTGTGTCAGCGAGGATCCGGTCTGACACGGCGGCCGAGTCGGCTCATAAGTCGGCACGAATTACAGCGCGTCGCGGAGACGGAGGGCGGCGCGGGGTGCGGCGCGGGGTGCGGGGTGCGGGGCGGGGAACACAGTACACAGAGCCGGCGTGCCTGAGCGCGGTATGAGTTACAACAGGTGAGCCCTCCCAAACATATCGCGGGGCGGACTACACGTAACGCGGCCAGCGCCGCAGCGCCGGCGGCGGCCCACGGAGTCCTGCCCGGTGCGGGGGCCGCGGGGGCCGCGGGGCGGATCTGCTCCAGTCCATCGGGCGCGCGAGTGATGGCGTCGCCACGGCAAATGAAGTGAAAACATAATTAGCAGTGGGGGCAGAGCGGCGCGGGGCGGAGCGCGGCGGCGGACGGATCTTCGCACGGCCCGCGGCCGCTCGCTGCCGGCGGCTCCCCCCGCGGGCCTCGCCGCCGGCGCCAGCCCAGCCCACGAGCGCACCGTCAACGCCCCCGCCGCGCTGCCGCCGCGTTTGCAGAGATACGCTCACGGCACGACTGGGCGCTGACAGACAGGGCTGCCCGGCCGGCCTTGCGCGGCCACGCCCGGCCCGCTCAACATGCGAAAACAAAGGGAGCCGTCCCTCCCTCTGCCGTCCGTGCCGGCCCATCCCGAGACATGAGGCGCGAGGCGCGAGTCGCGGCGGGCGCCGCTGCGGGGGCGCGGCAGGCCGAGGCCGAGGCAGCGCGGGCAGCCTTCACTCCGGGCTGCGGGCGGCGCCGGTCCGCGGCCGCGGCCTCAGTGTCCCTCCCCCGGAGTCGCCGCCGCGGCCGGCCCCGGCAGTCGGCCCCTGCATCCCTGCACCCCCCCTACCGATCTCCTCAATTTCCAGAAGCGCGCGGCGTTGAGGACGACGTGGCGACGCGGCGACGCGCGCGCAAATCGAATGCGCTTCCTTGCCATTAATTGCGGCCGGGCGGCCCGCAGCGGCGGCAGCGGCGGCGGCGGTGGCGGCGGTGCTGGCGGCGGCGATACAATCTGCCGTGCCATATCGCCTCGCCCATCTCCGTGTCTGGTCGCTCCCATTACCCGCAGGTGAGAAAGACAATGGGCCGGAGGCAGCCGTACCCCGGGCCGGGCCGCGCCGGGCCGTGGCGGGCAGGTGGCCTGATTAGCGCCGTGTGCACGGGTGTGACAGGCGGCGGGGGCGGCGGGGGCGGCGGGGGCGTGCCGGCCGAGGTAAGAGGGCCGCGGCCGAGCCGGAGCAGGAGAGGCTGCCAGGGCGTGCGCGCGGATCCCCGAGGGGCCGCCGGCGGCGGGCGGTGTGATGGACTGGGGAGCGCGGCAGGGGATGGACGCCGCCGGCTCGAACCTCGGCGTTCTCTTCCCACACGACTTTATACGCGTGATTACTCGCGGCCGGGGACCGTGGGGCGCTGGGGCCCTCCAGCCAGTCCTCCAGCCAGGCTGCCGGCCGCCTCCAGGCCGCCTCCGGGCCGCAAAGGTCTCGTGTGAAGTATCCATCATCGGTTCGGCATCCATCAATTAGTGCAGTCAATCATCATCATCAGCACCGGCAGCAGCAGCAGCAGCAGCGGCCCGCGGCCCGAAGAGAACCCCTCGCAGCACCGCCCCGCTCTCGTTTTGAATGTCCGCGCGGAATAAAGGCTCCAGCTCCCTTTCCGCCGCCCCGCCCCGCCGAGCAGGTCACAGTTCCGGCTGCTCAGGCAACACTGCCCTCCCCGCCCGCCGCGTTTCGGCCCCTCAGGGCGGCCGGGCCGGCCGGGGGACGGCAGCTCCCGAGCGCCTGCGAGACCCAGGGTAGGCCGGCCCGCACGGCACGCCTGCTCGCAGCGGTCCGGGTTGCCTACCCGGCAGGCGCCGTGCGCACGTCTCAGACGGACCCAATTAAGTTTGCCGTACTTAAGGCGCGATTCCCTAATCAACGGCTCGGCGGGAGCGGGCGACACGTCCGCCTAAACCGTTTGTGGGCCTTGCTGGCCTTGCTGGCCTTGCGGTCCGCTGCGGGGCAGAGGGGACAGCCCAGCCTCCGGCCTCGGCGCCCCCGCCAGCCTTTGGTGGCGGCGGTGGCGGCGGCCTTCGGGTCTTCCATCCCATGTGCCCCGTCCTATCCTGGGCGAAATTGACAGTAAAATGTGTTAGTGAGGGCCAGTAGCGTGTTAATGTGGGGCTGCTGCCTGCGGGCGAAGGAGGGAGGGGGCCAGCGGGAGGGTAGAGGGGGAGGGGTCCTTTGTTCTGGCGTGGCCGGCTGGCGTAGTGGCGCTGAGGGACAGACCGGGCCCGCGCCGGTCTGTGCCTCCGAGGACTGGCCTGTGCGATCTGGAAGGGTTGACGTGGACAACGGACAGCGCGGCGCGGCGCGGCCGGAGGCCGGAGGGGAGGCCGACAGCTCCCCTACTCAGAGGTACAGCGTGCCAAGACCACGCGTGGGCGTGGCGGGGAGCGGCGCGGGGCGGGGCGGGGCGGCGCCGGCCAGCCGCATAATCAGTTATCCGCCGCACGGACCCTTTTTGTCTCGACACTTCGTCAAGGGCCCGGGCCGGGCGGGGACCCTTCGCTGACCAGGAGGTAGGGCGGCCGCGGCCACGGGCACCGCGCACCGGAGCCGCGGACCTCCGGGAGCCGCGCCGCGGGGCCGCCGCACGGCGCCGTCTCCGAGTAGTTACTCATCAGCGCGGCCGCCGTGTGGGGACGGGTGAGCGCGCCGGGCCCCGCCTGGCTCCGGACGGGACCCGCCCCGCACGGGATGCCGAATGAATCCCCCACGCCGCCGTCCCGGCCGTCCCTTTCCTGCCTGTCCGGCAGCCCTTGGCCCTTCTCCTCCCTTCCCCCTCCCCTTCCCGCCCGCCAGGCCCTGCCAGGGTGACGATGATGAAGGAGCGAATTAGACTGCGCTGGACTCGTCAGCGTCCAGCGCTTGGGTCCTGAGGTCAGATGGAGGCCCGGAGGCGTGGACCCCCTCTCTCCCTCTGTCCGTCTCTCTCTCTCTCTTCCCTTCCATTCCCTCTCACACGTACCGGGCGGACCCAACCCCTGCTGTCTCCCGCACTCCACTGTGGCCTTTCATCGGCGGTAGCAGCCGCGCTCCTGGAGGCTCCAGCGGGGCTCCAGCGGGCTGGGCTGGGCCCACCTCGGGGCTGACTGCCACCGCTGGACCGTGTCGTGGCGGTGACGCTCATTGTCACTGGATCCGGGACGTCACTGGGGGGCGGGGGCCGGAGGGAGAGAGACGGAGAGAGAGAGAGAGAGAGAGAGAGAGGCGGTCACTCCTAAAGAGACTGCCGGCCGTGATTTATGTGCCAGCCGAGGCCCGACTTTACAGCGCAGCGGCGCAGCGGCGGCGTCTCCCGGGATTCATGAATTGGGCGCCTTTTCTGAATGTCCCGGCTTCAAAAAGTACCACACTCGGCCAGAGTCCGGGTTCAAAACTCTGTTCCCCGCGTTTTATGGGGACGTCCTGACGGCCGTAATGGAGGCCGGCCCGCGTAAGAAGAGTGTCACGGCGTCACGCGGCGTCACGCGGCGTCACGCGGCGTCACGCACGACCCCCCGCACAGTTATTAATTACGTCTCCCCGTGTGCGGGCCGGCGGCCGGGACGGACCTGGCGCTCGGAGGCCCTGCCGCCGGACCCGACCGGACCGGAAGTGAGTCTCCTGCAAATGCACCGCGCCGCGGACCTCGGGGCCGACCTCAGGAAAGTGTTTTGTACGTCGTGAGGACCCGCTGGGCCAGGCGTGCTGTCTATGCAGCCGCCGCTCATCCCGGGACCGAGCCCCCCCCCCTCTCTCTCTCTCTCTCTTTCACACACACACGGACGAGTGTTATTGTTGTTTCGCTAGAATAATAAACGATCACACACACACACGAGGACGCGTAAAAACAGACAGCGGGACGGACAGCAGCGCAGACCCACGGCTACCAACTGGACAACCCCAGCGGACAAGAACGGCTACCGCGCGGTGCGGGCGGGGAAGGGCGGCAGGCGTGGCTCGCTGCCGGCGAGACTTGCGGCCGGAGGCGGGGGCAGGTCGGCGCCGCGAGCCGGGATCCGGGACCCGCGGGCCTCGGCCTCGGCCTCGTCTCGGCGCTGATCACAGCCAACGACGAAAAGCGACGGAAATAGTCGAGGGCCTCGGCCACTCGCGCACATTGACTGGGGTTAGTTTTAACGGGGCGCCGCACTGATCGACTCTAGCAGACAAAATAAGCGCACGTCCGGGGAAAACCGAGCTCGGCAGCAGGCCCCTTACGGACCCCCCGCGGACACAACGAAAGCAAACGCCGGGCTCGCGGCTTCAAAGGCGCGGCAAAAAGTGGGCCGCAACAATTGTTTTGCCTGCTTGTTGGTGATGAGCTGCGTCTGCGCGGGCCGCTGCCAGAGGCCCTCGCGGCCAGCACGGCTAGGACGGCTAGGAAGCGCGTCCGCCCCCGCTGCCGGGCGGGGAGCCGAGGCGAGCCGAGGGCCGGCGGGCGGTATGCGAACCCGGGACTCGAGCCGCTCCGGCCTCGTCGGGGGACCGCTGACATACACGTGATGACAGGCGGCAGGCCCGGCCCCGGCCCGCCCCGGGCTGCCCTGGGCTGGGATCCCCGCCACGCCACGCCACGCCCCTCGCTGCAGCGCCGCCGGGCCCCGCAGGGCTGGTGGCCACCGGAGGGGGGCGCTACCCCGCCCCGCCGCCCACCCCATCTGACCACACCGGCCGAGGCCGGGCCGGAGGACTGGCTCCTGACAGGTGTGCGTTCTGACGTCAGCGCCGTCGGCGGAGCAGAAGCAGGGCCGGGCAGCGCAGCGCCACGCCACGCCACGCCACGCCACGCCGCGTCCGTGGTGGGACACAAATGGAATCAGAACCCCCGTGCACAGCAGATGCCCAGCCCAGCCTAATGTCCCCGGCGGCGAGTCCAGCTAATCTACCTACAGACGGCGGCATCCATCCATCCATCCACCCATCCATCCCATCTATCTATCTATCTATCTCCCCCCCCCCTCTCTCTCTCTCTCTACTTCACTCCCTATCTCTTTCGTTCTCTCTCTCTCCCTCACCTCCCGCTGGGAGCTCGGTTGTCGCCCTCGATACCCGGCAGCATTCCCCGATGGACTTTCGACAAAGGGAAAGGGAAGGGGTGTAGGGGGGAGGCCTGCAAAGCGTACGGTCTGATTCCAGGAAACCTCAGGCGACAAGTCGGTAAGCTCGCGGAGCTGCAGCGGGCGTCGTGCAGCGGCTGCATGCGTGCTCGCCGCCTCCCTTCCCCCCCCCCCCCCCCCCCCCCCCGCTCCCTCTCCTCTCGCTCCCACTCAAGCCTCTCCTCCTCCTTTTGCTTCGCTCCTTCTCGCACTGCAGGTACGCCCCGAGCCGCGCGCCGCGGCGATAGCGCTGCCGAATCCCGACCGTTCTGTGCGGGTGTCAAGGGCGCGCGGCTCGTGGTGCCAGCGGCCGCCCGGCAGGTAGGCCACCCCGCGGCCCGCCGCGCACCCGTGCCTCGCGGGCTTGCCTATCCGGGGTCCGCAGGCGCCAGCGCGCGGCCGAGGCCTCGCTGCTTCCCGCCTCTCGTCTCCTTGGCTTTGCATGCGGCGCTCCTAACGCCGGGGACGGAGCGGGGGCGGGGGGGGGGGGGGGGGGGGGGCAGCAGCGGGGCCGAGCAACAGGCTGTTCAGGCGGCGGGGCGCGGCGGCAGGGGGGCGGCGTACCGGGCGCGAGGGAGGCAGAGGACGGCGAGGTGAGAACGACTGGAGGGCGCTGACTGTCCCTAAGGCCTGTGGCGCGCTGACCCTGTGGCGGGCCGCCTCCTCTGGAGGCCGCAGGGCCGCAGGGCCGCAGCCGCAGGTACCCGTGGGCGCCGTCATAACCCGGCGGCCGGCTTGCGGCGGCGTCGGGGGCTCGTAAAAGGGCTGTAAACCCCTCGGCGGGCGCGGCGGCCGCGGCGGCCGCGGGGAGGCCGTCGGCGGGCGCTCACTTACACACGCGTTTATTGACTGCTACCGAGTTGCCTGCCGCGGCGGGGGAGGGGAGGGGTACTGCGGTCAGCACGCCCGGCCCGAGCACACCGAGGCCCCGACGGCCCCGAGGGCCCCGACGGCAACTCGAAGGTGGCAGAGGCAGGCGGTGGCCGGGACCCGCCCGGACACGCCGGGACCGCGCCGCGGACCGCCAAAATAATGGACCGCTCCCCGCGGCGGCGGGGTGTGACGAGATATTCCTGCACCGCCGCTGCCGCCGGGGCCCTTGTCAGGCAGCCCCGGCTGATGTACGGCGCAGATGACGGGAATTGAAAAGCCAAGCCCGGCGAACGGGGGGAGGGGGGGGGGGCGCACTGCAGCCGGAGAGTCTGCACATACGCGGGTCTTGCCGCTATTTGCAGTCGCCCGCCCGCCTGACCGACGCTGCTGGTCTCGGCTGCCGTGACTCGCGGCGGAGGAGTCTGCACATACGCGGGTCTCGGCGCTATTTGCAGTCGCCCGCCAGCCTGACCGGCGCTGATCTCGGCTGCTGTGACTTGCAGCCGCTGGCCTGCACCAAGCAACAGCAGACGCGAACGCAATCGCAATGTGGATATGTGCGAAACACGGCAGCAAGGCGACGACGATCCATTACACAAATAAAAGCCGATATCGATGCTACGATAAGGCCTTCTGCCCGTGCAGTGAGAGCGCGCACAAACACACACACACACACGTGCAGGGGCCGGCAGACGGACGAGCGCTTGTCGCAATGACATCTCGCAAAGTATTTATTGCTGTGTGCCTGATCAAGTACCTGTCCAGTGTAACACAGTCCGGTATTGGGCCGTCGCAAGGGACTTGGACTCCCCTCGGGCTCCCCGCCGCCCCCCGCCGCTCCCCGCCAGGACTGCACATCTTTCGTGAGACCGCCCCGCCATGGAAATTATTCCTCGCGACTCGCAATCAGTCGTGGGGCGGTGCACACGCCGAGCACAGCGATGGGGAGCCCGCAGCCCGCACTGTCCACCTGCACCCGCCGCCCTCCCGATGACGCACGTCACGCTTATTCTCTCTCTCTCTCTCTCTCTCTCTCTCTCTCTCTCTCTCTCTCTCTCTCTCTCTCTCTCCCTCTCTCTCTCCCTCCCTCTCTCCCTCCCTCTCGCTCTTCCCATTTCCCCACCGTGTCGCCGCGCCTCCCTCGCCATTTCTTCCCCTCAACTTCATTCCCTTTTTCATCTAGGGGCCGACACCGACCGCCTTCCGCAAGGCGCGGCCGCGCGGACGAATTTGACAAGAGATTTTATCCGTTGCCAGCGGGTGGGGGGGGGGGGGGGGGGCGACGGGGCCGCTGATGGCTCATCTCGGCCGATCTGCGTGGCGGCTGAAAAAGGGAAGGAACGGGCCGGCGAAAACCCCGGCGAAAACAGCCGACAGGGGGCGCCACCATCGCACGAGCGTCGCTGAGGGCCGGGCGTCACATGCAGCAAGGCCGACTTCAGTGTGACCTCTCAGGCTGCCGGACGACACATGTGTTTAGTCGATATTGGATCACATAAGTTAAGTGACACGGAGGACTTAACGTGTGTGCTATCCGTGCATGTGTGGAAAGGCAGCAGGAAGCATGGGAAATAAAGCACACGAGAGAGCGCGAGAGTGTGCGTGAGAGAGGGAGAGAGTTAGAGAGAGAGAGAGAGAGAGAGAGAGAGAGAGAGAGAGAGAGAGAGAGAGAGAGAGAGAGTGATGATAAAGAAAGAGAGAGGGAGAGAGAGATTGGACAGCTGAGGCGGCCGCATCGACAAGTCGCCTGATTAGAGCAGACGACAAGAAAATGACGATTTCGAAAGGAAAAGAAAAGGGAATATAATGGAGGGGAATAAGGCTGGAGGGGTGGCGGCGGCGGCGGCGGGCGGAACCAGAAAAATCCCGCGCGGCGAGAAAACGAATAACTGTCCGTTCCGCGTTTCGCTGCAGACGAAATCACAAGGTGGCTGATGGCGCCCGCGCCGCGGCTGGGCCGGTGGGGGCGGCGGGGGCCGCGGGGCCCGGAGGACGCCCGCTGATGCCGCCTATTGACAGCTCGCCGCAAACGTGCCGCTCATTCAGCCGCAGTCGCCCTCCGCAGCCCGCTCTCCTTATTCGCACGACGCACAGAAAATGTTTACAGCGAGCGGGGGTTTGTCATTTGAGGCCGCGCAGAGAGAGAGAGAGAGAGAGAGAGAGAGAGAGAGAGAGAGAGAGAGAGAGAGAGAGCGGGAGCGGGAGCAGTGCGGCCGTTTTAGTGGCGACTTATCAGTGCGGCGACAACAGTCGGACAACAGTCCTCGGTCCTCGGGACGCTAAAATCGGGGCCCTAACGACGAAGATGTATTCATTTATCGACAGTTAACAAGGACACTCGGGGATCCCCGGCTTTTATGCACCAACTACCACTACTACACACTCTGGGACGGCCCTTTGAAATGAGCCTCTTTATTGGCTTTTAAACCCCCGTAAAGCCGCGGGCGCGCGCTGTCGGCGGCGGCGGCGGCGTCGGCGGTGGTCCCCGAGCGCGCGTGCCCCGGCCGGGGCGCGAACCCGCGGCTAACTAGCCGCCGTGGCGAACCACATATCGCGTGCCACCGGGGGCCCCAAAAGGACGAGCGCAGGGCTGCGGGCCCCGCGGGGCCTGCGAGCCCCCGAGCAGCGCGCGGCCGGCTGAGGAATTGTTTTTACAAAATAATGAGAAGGAGAAGCGGCCATAAAGATGTTGGATATAAATTATAGGCGCATGAGGCCGGCCATAACCCTCCCGGGTATCAGTTACGGACGCTTTTTAGTGCGTATTCATGCACTGACGGCCGAGTTACGAGCCATCCTTTCAGGCCGACGGAGACAAGAAGAGTCCACGGAGAGTGCGTGCTGCGTGCCGCGGGGCCGGGCCGGGGCCGGGGCCGGGCCGGGTGAGGTGTGTGGTCAGGGGCGCGCGGCGGGGCCGGCCAGCCAGGCGGCGGGGAATCAGGGGAACGGATGGAAACGGAATTTAGAGCCAAGAGGAGAAAGTGGCGGGCCGTTAACAGGATGGGCAGCAGTTGCATATTGCAGCGAACGCGGCGGCGGCGCCGTACCGAGGCAGCCCACCGTGCGGCAGGGGCTGTCCACAGGCCGCTCCGCCACGCCACTGATTGCACTAGCGGTTCCCCGAAGGCTTCTGGAGGCTGAGGCCCACTGGAAGCCCACTGGAGGACTGCTGCGGTTGCAGGAAGCCCGCTGGAGGCCCACTGAAAGCCGCCGGAAGCCGCTAGCGGCCTTCTGGTAACCCGCTGGAGACCCGCTGGAGGCCCGCTGGAGGTCCGCTGGAGGCCCGCTGGAGGCCGCTGGAGGCCGCTGGAGGCCCGCTGGAGGCCGCTGGAGGCTGAGACGCGATACGTGAGGATGCGGCACACAACATGTGAGCCGGGCGGCCGGGTGGGAATGAGACGAGGACGCATAAAGTAGCCGAGTTGACTGGCTGACGGACGTATGCGCATTCGGAAAAGGATACATAAATAATGCCGGGGAGCGGGGAGAGATATACGCAGGTCCGGCGGCGTCCTGCCGGCGTCCTGCCTGACGGAGTGCACCTCCGTCATGGAGAGGAGAGCGGCACAGACAAATAAAACGTGCACGCGGATACGTTCGCGGTCAAGGTCAGCCGGGGTCAGCCGGCGGCGAGCTGCGGACACCCCTGCGACGGCAAGGCGGCGCCTCTGGGCACGGCCTCTGGGCACGGCCTCTGGGCACGGCCTCTGGGCACGGCCTCTGGGCACGGCCTCTGGGCACGGCCTCTGGGCACGGCCTCTGGGCACGGCCTCTGGGCACGGCCTCTGGGCACGGCCTCTGGGCACGGCCTCTGGGCACGGCCTCTGGGCACGGCCTCTGGGCACGGCCTCTGGGCACGGCCTCTGGGCACGGCCTCTGGGCACGGCCTCTGGGCACGGCCTCTGGGCACGGCCTCTGGGCACGGCCTCTGGGCACGGCCTCTGGGCACGGCCTCTGGGCACGGCCTCTGGGCACGGCCTCTGGGCACGGCCTCTGGGCACGGCCTCTGGGCACGGCCTCTGGGCACGGCCTCTGGGCACGGCCTCTGGGCACGGCCTCTGGGCACGGCCTCTGGGCACGGCCTCTGGGCACGGCCTCTGGGCACGGCCTCTGGGCACGGCCTCTGGGCACGGCCTCTGGGCACGGCCTCTGGGCACGGCCTCTGGGCACGGCCTCTGGGCACGGCCTCTGGGCACGGCCTCTGGGCACGGCCTCTGGGCACGGCCTCTGGGCACGGCCTCTGGGCACGGCCTCTGGGCACGGCCTCTGGGCACGGCCTCTGGGCACGGCCTCTGGGCACGGCCTCTGGGCACGGCCTCTGGGCACGGCCTCTGGGCACGGCCTCTGGGCACGGCCTCTGGGCACGGCCTCTGGGCACGGCCTCTGGGCACGGCCTCTGGGCACGGCCTCTGGGCACGGCCTCTGGGCACGGCCTCTGGGCACGGCCTCTGGGCACGGCCTCTGGGCACGGCCTCTGGGCACGGCCTCTGGGCACGGCCTCTGGGCACGGCCTCTGGGCACGGCCTCTGGGCACGGCCTCTGGGCACGGCCTCTGGGCACGGCCTCTGGGCACGGCCTCTGGGCACGGCCTCTGGGCACGGCCTCTGGGCACGGCCTCTGGGCACGGCCTCTGGGCACGGCCTCTGGGCACGGCCTCTGGGCACGGCCTCTGGGCACGGCCTCTGGGCACGGCCTCTGGGCACGGCCTCTGGGCACGGCCTCTGGGCACGGCCTCTGGGCACGGCCTCTGGGCACGGCCTCTGGGCACGGCCTCTGGGCACGGCCTCTGGGCACGGCCTCTGGGCACGGCCTCTGGGCACGGCCTCTGGGCACGGCCTCTGGGCACGGCCTCTGGGCACGGCCTCTGGGCACGGCCTCTGGGCACGGCCTCTGGGCACGGCCTCTGGGCACGGCGCCTCCGCGCCACGCCCGCACGCAGAGGCGTGACGTGCGCGCACTCCCACCCGCTCACGGGCCGAGCCGTGTCAGTCGGAGAGTGGCACACCGATTGCGGTTCGCGTTTGCGGTTGACCAGCATGTCACAGCAAGGCCGCCCCGCCCCGCCCTCGGCCCCGCCAAACGTCTCCCCGGGCGTCATCGCAGACCGGCGGCAGCCGGCTGCGCTGCCGCCGTACCGCGCGCGTCCGCAATTTGAATTGTGCCGCCGAAAACGAGGACCAACGGATTGGGGGAACGCGGGCCGAGCCCCGGCAGGCCCAGCTGGCGGGTCTCACCCTGATAGGCGCCTCGGATGAGCCGCAGCCACGGCAGGCCCAGGTGGTGGTTACTGATAAGGGGGCAGGTACTCGGTGCGCCCCGCCCCCGCCGCGGGGTCAGCGGCCCTCGGCCCTCAGAAGGAGGGCGGCGGAAGGAAATCTTGCGGTCTGGGAGCGCCGCCAGGAACAGCCGTCAGGCGTGCGCGGCCCGCACTCCGAGCTCGCGGGCACGGTGCGGCGCGGGGGAGGGCCGGGCCGGGGGTGCGGGAGCCCGGGCCGCAGCCCGCAGCCCGCAGGGAGGGGAGGGGAGGGGCCCGTGATGGGAGGTGCATCCACGCACTCCGTATTGACCTGTAGACATGTTTATGACGACTGGGTCCCTCGGCCGTCTACCGGACGTGCCATTTTCCATACAATATAGCTAACGCCACGGATCCGCCGCCGCCGCCGGACCCTCCCGGAAGGGATGGTCTGGGAGGGAGGGGAGGGGGGGGGGGAGGGGGGCGGCGCTGCGTGGCCGACAAGGAAATTTGATGGACTTTCCCGCGGCGCGAGAGGAAGATTGGCGCGCGTCTATATCATCGCCGAATAACCCCGAATATTCTAGGTTTCGAAGGGGGGGGGGGAGGCCCCGGCGGGGGTTCCGGCAGGGGTCCTGCCGGGTCCGGCCTCCCCCCGCGGGGCCCCGGGAGGGGACATCACCGCTAAACACACGGGGCCAGACTCTTATCGACAGGGGCCGGCCGGCCGGCCAGTAACATATACGCCTGCAAATGTGTCATAAACTTGCCCTATATCACTCACTCAATCTTCGAAATTGCTTGCGGGGACGCTAATAAATTTACCCCCTCCCCGCGCGGTTTTGCAGCGGACGGCGGCCGAGCGGCGCGGCGCCCGTGGAGTCGGGCGGCAGCTACGTGGGTCCGGGGCGGCCGGGGGCGGCCGGGGGCGGCCGGGGGCGGGCCTGCGTTTCGGCGGTAATATGCTGCGACACACTGCATGCGAGCTGCAGCCCTCCCTCCAGGGCCCGCAGGCGCCGCAGGCCCCCGCAGGTCCCCGCAGGCCAGGAGGGGCAGCGGCGGTAACTCCATGGCGCCCCATCGTATCTCACGGCTCTGAATATGACGCAACGCGATCGCGATCGGGCCGCGCGCATCGACTTTTAAAAATCCTCGCCGTTCGCGGAAACATAATCCGAGTCACAGTCGGTGACGCGACGCCGCACAGTTAGCCGACGACAACTTTTGTGTTTCTCTTTCTCCCTCTCTTTCTATTTCTCCTCCCTCGATGGAAGGGAGTCGTCGTGACGGCGCTGTGCGCGGGGCGCGGACCGGGAGGGCGGCCGCTCACCCCGACCCCCCCCCCCCCCCCTCCTCCTCCTCCCCCGTAACTCACCCCCCGCCACGCCGCGCCACGCCATTCCAGAGTTTTGATGTGCCGATTGATGGCTGCTACGCACGGACTTCAAGCCACCGCCGCCGCCGCGCCGCCGAGGGGGAGGGTCGGGGTGGGTTGTGAGGGGGGGGGGGGGGCGTGGGCGGCGGCGTAGCAGCATCGGTAGAGCGCCGCAAACGACATGCTAATTCCACACAACGACACAATGAAGGCGTCGCGGGGTTCGCTCGTGAGCTAAGCGTGCGTGCTTGTTTGGGGGGGGGGAGAGGGGGGCGGCAGCGATGCGGCCGGAGACGCGGCCGCGGAGAGGGCGCGGGGCGCACGGCGTGGAGGGGAGCCGCCGCGGCACGTTACCTCGCCGAGGCCCCGCGGGGAGGCGCCGGGCGCGGCAGAGTATTCGCGCGCCGGGCGACAAGCCGAGGCCAACTTGAGCGGAGGCGCCGTGGGCACTAAATAGTTGGCGGCGCAGCGGACCTTGCCGTCCCTTCCCCCCTTGCCGGGCCTTCCCTCGCCCTCCTCTCCAGTGACTCCTAAATCAAGATCAAAGGGGTCTAGGGCAAGGCGAGGCACACACAGCGGCGCGCGGCAGCGGCGGCGGCAGCGCTGCGATGCCCGGGTGTCACTGCACCGCGCTAGCGACGCCACTATAACGACCTTATTTATAGTTATTGCCTGCGATACGGGCCCGCGGCCGTGGCGTGCGGCGCAGGCTGCGCGGCCGCGCACCGCGCACCGCCGCGCTGCAGCCATTGGCAGTACGTCACTCTTTCGTCACACGTCACGTCTCGGCTGGGCCGCTCACGGCCGGCCACCCCGTCACAGCGCGTAGGCAGTCAGTCACGGCACCGCCACGGGGCACCGCCCAGCTGTCGCTGTCGCCGTCCGCGTCACGCCTCCCGGCAGCTCCACGCCGACGTGTCGACGGCGGACTCGGCCGGGGCGGGTCCTGCCGCGGTCCTCAGGTTTTGGTCACTAGGAGCCCCAAAAGGTAAGTGAAGCTGCGCTGCCCGCGAGCCCGGCCGGCACCCAGCGCCGCCGGCCCGCCGTACAGCATCCCGGACCACCCCGAGACCATCCCCGACGCCGTCCTCGACGCCGTCCTCGACAGACCGTCCTCGACGCCGTCCTCGACGCCGTCCTCGACGCCGTCCCCGACGTCGCCGTCCTCGACACTGACGCTGCCCAGGATGTGAGCGACACACGGCCAGCCCGCAAATCACACGGCACGACACGACGGGACGGGAGGAGACGCGCGGGACGGCTGACTTACGACATACGGGTGGGAGTCGGCACCCTCCGCTCCCCTCCCCTCCCCTCCCCTCCCCTCCCGGCTCCCCCATCCCTCTGGTCCCCTCCGCACCCCGCAGCCGTGTCGCGCGCGCCCATTCCGAATGCGTTCGTTCCGAACCAAAACATAAATTACAGCTAATGTTTGCACGCTTTAATTATGTATTCATGGCCCCGGGCGGCAGCGGCGGCCGTCCTGCGCTGCGCGCCGTTAGGGAACAAACGCCGTCCCGTGCAAGACGGCCAGCGGCAGCCCGGTCTCGGCAGCCCAGCGGTCAGCGGCCCGGCCCGCGGCTGCGACGGCGCCGGGTTCGAATCCCCTTTGGGGCCGGGCGCGCTCGCGGCGAGGTGAGCTAAGAGGGTGGCCCGGCCCGGCTGCCCCGCCAAGCCTCGCCCGGCCGGTGGCAGGCCGACCCACCCGGGCCCGGGCAATAAAACTGACAAAAATTATAGCGGCAATCAGCCAATGCTTCATGCACGCAAGATTTAACCCCGCAGAACCCTCGCCTCGACCCTGCCGACGCGGGCCGAGCAGGGCCGCCTCTCCGCCCCGCCGTACGGATCTGGCACCCCGATTCCGTCCAGGACGCCACCAAAACAACGTATATATTCGCCAACCCCCCGGGGCCAGGGTGCGCGGGGCTGCGGGGCTGATCGAGCAGTGTTCAGAAAGCGTTCCGGGTTCGAATACTGTGCCGCCGAACGGGCCCGTTACTCCTTCGCGCCCACTCACTCTCCACCCCGCCTCGCGAAGGGCCCCAGGCGGGGGCGCACCGCGTCGAGTGGTCCGCGTTGCCACAGTCAGCAAGACGTATTTTTCACGTGATTCTATCGTGTTGGCCACCCGCCCCTACATCACCCCTCCGCCTCCGCCTCCGCCCCCTCCCCCACCCCTCCCGCCCTGCTCCACTTCTGATGTGAGTTGGGTGACACTTGACTGATGACAGTCAATCACTGGTCGGGTTGGGCCTGCCGCCTGGGCCGCCTGGGCCGCCTGGGCCGCCTGGGCCGCCTGGGCCCCGCCGGGCCGAGGCCGCTCAGCGGAGCTCGCCAGGGCGCCGCGCCGCGCCCGCCAGGCAGCCAGGCTGCCAGGCCCCGTCACTACCGTCACTGCCACCATCACGAACCGTCACAACCATAACAGCGGGCGGGGACGGCGCGAGGCCACTACCGGGGGACCAACAAAACTATCTGCGGAGCGGGGGCAGGGCCGGCGGTACCCCCTTCCTGGAGTGGGTTAGAATACCGCGGGAGGCCTGCTTGCCCGGTCGGCCGCGCCGACGGGACGGGTGCATCACTGCCCAGGCGGCCCTTTCCATTCGTCCTTGGAGCTCCCCCTCCCCTCCTCCCTCCTCGCAGTCCGAGAGTGCAAAAGGGACGTGTTGGGCTTATTTGAGTGGCCGCCCCGCGCCCCGCTCGGCCCGGCCCGGCGCCCGGCCCGGGCGGGGGTAGCTGCCGAGCTGGACTCAGTCTAAGAGCAGGCCGGCGATATATGGGGGACATTACGTCAAAGGGAACAGATGTATAAAATAAATATCCAGCGAAGCCCAGTGCTGTGCTGGCTGTGCTGGCCGCGCTACCCCGCTGGTAGTGCGCCCCCGGCCGCCACCCCCCGCGCCACGCCGCGCCACGCCGCGCCACGCCCGCCTGCCAAGCAGTGGTCGCCGCGCCGCGCCCGCTTCCCCGACAGTCTATCGCACTTTCCTCCCCCGCACTGACATAAGTCCGTCGCTGTCGCTCCTTTACGTGGGGCCATGATTCCAGAACCACATAAATCAGCAGCAAAAACATGAGAAAGGCTGCCGGAAAAGAGGGGGAGGAAAGAGGGGGGAGGGGAGGGGTCAGTGAGTTAAACCCTGGAAAAGGGGGAGGGGGTGTAAGCCCCTCTGGGGAGAGAAAGGAGACAGGTGCGGGGCCGCGGTGGAACCCGAACCCGAGGCACAAGGGCGGGAAGTATCACCAATTAAATGTAAGTTTTGAAATGGTGATACAACGCCGCGCGCGAGCCCCGCTGCCCGCGGACTTCTGGAACGGAACCAAAACCTCTCAAGTTATGTGGCCGCCGCGGTCAGGCCGGCCGGCAGTGCGGGGGTGGGGAACAGAGGGCAGTAATGAGGGGGGCAGTCCCAGTGTCCGGCGCCACCGGCGCGGTGTCCGCGCGCAGCACGCAGCACGGATGGAGAAGCCATCCCGGCCCGTCAAAAACTTGTGAAATATCGCCGCACATCCGCCATTCTCCCTTATTTTATCTTTTTTTTTTCGCGCGCGCGGAACGGGGTGTGAAGGAGTTGCGTCGCGCGCGCGAGAAGAGGCGCGGCGAGCGCGGAGCGGCGGGAGGAGGGGAGGGGCCGTTTGTCTGTCAGCCGTAAGCCCCGCCGCCCCCGCCGCCCCCGCCCCCCCGCCCCGGCCCTGCCTTTGCCCGACTTGAGTTGCTCCCGGCTTAGACACACAGACGTAAATACGGGCAGCGCCCGGCAGCGGCAACACCCCCCCGAGGCGCAGCCGTGGCACAGCCGTGGCGGCGGGGCCCGACCCGACGCAGCCCGCGGCCCGCGGGGGTAAAAGAGCACTTTATGAAGGCCGCAGCTGAACCGTTTACAATGGGGCTGCTGGGGCGGTTGCTAATTCCTTCCGCCGCCCCCGCCGCCGCCGTGCCGCCAGCGGGGACGTGGGGACAACCCCCGGCCTTCCAGTAACTCCTCGAGTCGGCCCGAGGCCGGGGTGTGAGTGCGACAGGCGGCCCGGGGGCGGAGGCGCGGAGGGCGGCCGTCGATACTCCGCGCGCCGCTCCGCAGCGGCGATGCCCCCTGGCGGGGCCTGTCCAGGGCCCGCAGAGCCGTGGCCGTCCGCGCCGCCGCCGCGCCGGTGAAAGCCGGCGAAAGATCCGCACGCGTGTGTGAGTGTGTGTATGGGTACACGGCGCCGTATCTCCGAGGATCATCGGGCGGGCGCGGGCGGCGGCAAGGAGGTCGTCAGCGTGACCGGCCGCCTGAGTCAGCGGGCCGCGCCCCGCCGCGCCCCGCCGGCCGTCTCCCGCCGTGTTCACGCCGATCCGACCCCAGTTTATGCAGATGGTTTTATTTGTCTGGCGCTGAGATATGCGCGACGAGCCAGACGAGGCCGCGACAGGACCGTGTCCCCTCCGCGAGCGCCCCCCCCCCCCCCCCACCTTCCTCTCCCTCGGCAGCCCCGACCCGGGTCGGATCGGCTCGGCCCCAAGTTGCCAGCAGTTAGTTCCATTATGATGTCAGCTTGGGATTAAGGAGGGACAAGACTCGAAATTTCTTACGACGGCACAGAACAGAACAGAGTCCACCAACTTGACGAATAAACTCTGAAAAGTCGCTCCCTCGGTCGGCGGCGACGGCGACGCGCCGTCACGGGGCGGGAGGTTATGGAAGGAGGACCGGGGAAGCCATCACTTACGACGCACACAGACCACCACATTCTATCTTCTTTATTTTTGGTCCCCGGGATCGCCCCTCACCAGCCGCAGAGACTGCGGGGAAACGGTCATCATGCCCCATCTAAATATTATTTTTTTTCTCGAACCGATGATATTTTCTTGAAATGTAATGAGCCCAAAGGGAATAGGGCCTCCCTGGGTGCGGTGTGCGGCGGGGCGGGGCGGGGCGTCGCCGGGGAGGTGCCTGTGACAGAGGGCCAGGGCCGGGCCGCCGCCCCGCTGGCCTCATCCCGAATCAATCTGCGGTGCGGACCGCCGACACGAGGGCCTGCGGCGTGGCGTGGCGCGGCGTGGCGGGGCGGGGCGCGGCGGGTCCTGGGGCCTCAGCGAGACCTCAGAGAGACCTACGCTGTCCGCACAGGTTGGAGTCGGTTCCCGTCCGACCCCGTCGCCTCTCATCAGCTTCTCATCGCCGTCCTTCCGGTGCACGTCGGCCCGAATCACCCGCCCGGCCTTCCCTGCCTCTGTCCTACCCGCGCCGCCGTCCCCTCCCCCTCCTCCTCCCCGCCCCACAGCTACAGCTGCCGCGCCGCATCCCCTCGCTCACCTCCACGCTCCACGCCTCCTTCCGAGGCCCGCCGCCGCCCCCCGCGGAGACGGCGGCGGCGCGCGACACGCGGCACGCGACGTGGTTTGGCGCGTCCGTGTTATGCCGGCGCCTCCTTGGCTTTCCCCAGCGCCTGACTGACGTGAGGCTGCCCCCCGCCCCGCCCGGTCCTGCCCCGCCGGGTCCAGTCAGGTCCGGCTCTGCGGCGGCACGGCGTATCGATTCCTCCGCCCACGCCTCCGACCGACAGCGGGGACGAGGCGGCCGCCGCCAGGGCCGGCCGGACACCTGCCGACACCTGGCGGCATGTCAGCAGCCGACACCCGCCGACACCACCGGGCCCCTCCAGGACAACCCTGGACGTGGACGCCCGGCAGCCCGCACGCAGCGCAGAGTTGCCCGCGATAGCGCCGCCGCCAGGGCCTTGTTTGAGTGGGACGGCATACGGCCGACGGCCGGCGCTGGCAGCGCGCGCGCGCACGCCAAGTAAGATACGCCGATCCGTTTTCGATTACTCGATCCGCACGACGCGGCGAGTGTCGTTCTCGGAGCGTTCGTGTGTGTGTGTGTGTGTGTGTGGTGTGACATACGTGTGGCGTCGCGTATGGATGCATGCGTGAGGTATAAATATAAAACACACAAGAAAAGAGAGTAGTGGTGGTGCCGCTGCGGAGGTCTGCCATCGCGCTTTAGAGCTTCCACCGAGGCGAGCGGGAGAGAGAGAGAGAGAGAGAGAGAGAGAGAGAGAGAGACAGCGGGCCACAGACAGAGAGAGGGAGAGAGAGAGGTTTTGAAAACGACAGACAGACTTCTGCGGCGGCGCGGCTCGTCGACCGAAAGGCGAGGCGCGCACACACACACGCGCGCACACACATGCAGAAGCACTCACGCACACAAGTCTGTCGGTCGTGACATATTTATTGGGAACATATGTGGAAGGATCCTTGACAAAATCTGGGATTGAAGTTATGAATGTGTTTACGGAGGACAAGACAGCGGCTGCGGCTGCGGCAGCAACAACACGCAGCCGGGCCGGGCCGGGCCGGGCCGGGCGGCCTCACGGGGGAGGGAGGGAGGGAGGGAGGGAGGGGGGGAGGGGGGGAGGGGGGGAGGGGGGGAGGACCCCTCCCGCCTGCACCACCGCGGTGCGCGCCGGTCACTGGTCACTGGAGCCGCTGCCGCGGGACCAGCGCTGCGCGGGCCGTGCGGGGTATTTCTCGCACTCTGCACGAGCAGCCACCGGGGGTCAGTGGTCGTCGCGCCGCCGTCTGCGGGACGAACACTAGCGCCGACCCGCGCCGCCAAGACTGAAAAAGTAGCGACTCGCCGTCGGGGACCCGAGGAGGGCGCGGGGGCGGGGCGGCCGGGGCCGGGGCCGGGGGGCACTCGATAAACACATTTCGTGTGGAAAGCCTGCCTCCCCGCCCCGCCTCGCCTCGCCTCTGCTGGCCTCGCCTGGCCTCGCCTCGTGACAGACAGCAGACAGACAGGCGGGCGGGCGCATGCAGGGGCGCTCGGCCGCTGCATCTGCAGAGCAGCGGCGCAGCGCGGCGGCTGCGGTGAGCGAGTTGACTCGAAGGAACTCTCCTGCCGACGGCGACAAAACGATGCACCGTTCCCCCCCCCCCCTCCCCCGCCCCTCCCATGCCAGGCCGCGCCACCACAGAGAGATGTGTGACACGACAGGTCGCGACGCGGCACGTCCCCCCCTCACCCCGCCCCCGGCCGCCCCCGCCGCGACGGCACGGCTCAACAGTGAGCATTCTTGGATATGAGTCAAGGAGAGGTGCCAATGCACATGTCTCCGATCAATCTCCCTCCGCCCGCCGGAGTGACAGGGTCGGGGGGGGGGGGGGGGCAAAGGCTGCAGAGGCTGCCAACTGCAGCGCCGCCGACACCGTCGCTGCTGATCCCGCCCCGCGGACCAGTTTGACGGACGCGGCCAGCTTGGCGAGGCCCCGCGAGGCCCGGCGAAGCCCCGCCGCCACACCCACCACGCCGCCGCCGGCCTCCGAGCGCCTGACGCTGCCCGGGTAGGCAACCCCCGCGCCGCGGAGTTCGGCGGGGCGGCAGCGTGCGGCGTGCGGCTCCTGCCGGGCGGCCTCCCAGCGCGGGCTGCCGCGGCTGCCACGGCGACGGCCGGGCCGTCATTGTCTGGGCCGGGCGGGGCCGGGCGGGGCCCCCCGCGTCGCGAATGTGCGGCGTAGGTGAGTAGGTGTGTGTGAGCGGGAGGAGGAAGGGAACGAGGGGGGCCTTTGAAGTCCGAACGGGCGACACGAAATATGGGACATTAGAACACACAACATTTGAATACGAGAGGGATAGCCGTCGCGGCCGGGGCCCGGCCCGGCCATTAGAGCGACAGAGAGAGAGAGAGAGAGAGAGAGAGGGAGAGATGTAGGCGCTGAACATAACGGGACGGCGGCGGCGCGCGCCGGGAGTCCAACGGTAGCGCGGCAACGGCGGCAACGGCCGACAAATTCGAGAACATTCGCCACTTATGTTTGCAGCGGGGAGGCGGAGAGTGAGCGCGTGAGTGAGAGAGAGAGAGAGAGAGAGAGAGAGAGAGAGAATGATGACGTGGGCAGGATGGAGTGTAGACAGCGAAGGTGTGTGTGTAGCAGCGCCCCCACGACGGAGATTGGAGCCCAGCAGAGCATAGTCAATCAGGGAGAGAGACAGAGAGAGAGAGAGAGGGAGTAGAGGCGGCGGCGTCGCGCGTGTGTGTGGGAGCGAGAGAAGCGACACGTGTGACGAAAGCCGCCAATCCCGCGGGCCGCGCTCATCTCCCAGTCAGAAGACACGGCGCTAATGCCAGCGAGCGCCGCTCCCACAAATCCGTCCCGCGGGCCGCGCCCTGCCGGGCCTGCCCTGCCCGGCCCGGCCGCCCGCCGGCCCCCCGAAAAGTATCAGTTTCAGAAATATGGCGCCGAGGCTTGCAGCGCGCCGCCCGCTTGCACCTATGAAATTTCGTCCTCCCCGGCATAACCTATATAAATACATAAAAGTCACATAAACGGGCACTCTGAAATCATCTGTTCCCTCCCCCCTCCCCCATCCCCGCTCCTCTTCATGTCTCCTCTCTGCCGTTGCGAAATATCGCAGCGAGGACGGCGGAAGAGTGCGGGGCGGAGGGGTGATTCGCCGTGCCGGCCGTGCCGGCCCCAGAGGCGGGAGGCAGGCCGCCGGCCCGCCATATGAGATGCTAATCCCCAGGATGTAAGGCGCCCAGATGAGTTTCTCAGAGCGGCGGCGGCGGCGGTGGCGGTGGCGGCAGCGGCGCGCCGGAGCGGGGCCGCCAATAAATCCCGCCCGGGTTTGTTCCATTTCGCGTCTCGGATGGACGGACGGCCTCCTTGTTAGGCGGCCACCTCCGGCGGGCCGCGGCGCCGCCGCTGCACCCGGCCGCGCCCGGCCCGGCCCGGCTCCCCGCCCGGTGCACTCGGCCTACTTGAAACGAAAATCCATAAAAATGTGTGTGTATCAGAGAGGAGGGGCCACATTCCGCTGACGCTGACGCCGCTGACGCGCCGGCATCAGTCCCGCGTTTTATTGGCCGGGCCGCGCCGCCCCGCCTTATGTCATCCTGTTTTATGTCATCCTGTGACACGTTTCGTCGGCTGATAATCGCCGGTTAATTTCGTCCGGACAGCCGCCTGCCGGTTTATTCGGATCGAAAAAGAGAGCGAGGGAGAGTAAAAAAAAATATGAGGGAAAGAGAGACAGCGATAGAGGGGAGAGGGGGGGGAGGGAGGGTCGGAGGTAGGGGGCAGGCGGAGGGGGGAGGTGGCGATCAGAACAGGAAATCGAAGAGGGAGTGACAGGAGTGAGGGAGGGGGGGGGGAGGAACATTACGGCTTGTTTAGTGCAACAGGACAATTGGACCGAGGACCCAACAACGGGTTTCATTCAGGTCCCGTGTGCGTGGCGTGAGGGTCACGGCGTGCGGCTCCTGCGGCTCCTGCGGCTCCTGCGGCTCCTGCGGCTCCTGCGGCTCCTGCGGCTCCTGCGGCTCCTGCGGCTCCTGCGGCTCCTGCGGCTCCTGCGGCTCCTGCGGCTCCTGCGGCTCCTGCGGCTCCTGCGGCTCCTGCGGCTCCTGCGGCTCCTGCGGCTCCTGCGGCTCCTGCGGCTCCTGCGGCTCCTGCGGCTCCTGCGGCTCCTGCGGCTCCTCCGAACCCGGCGTCCCAGGCGACTTAGTATGACTCGGCGCGGCCCCAGCGGGCCCCCAGCGGGCCCCCGGCGGCCCCCGGCCGGAGCGGGGCGCAAGTGGTGTGAACGGGGGCGCTGCGAAACGCGCTCACACGCCGCTCCCTCCGTCCTTGTCCCTCACATGTGCCCCGCGCGGCCCGCGACACCCCATTCGTCGCCACGTCCACGGTGATGTATTGATGGACAAGTGCTGGCTGCGGTTTCTTCTTCTTCGTCGTGCGGGATAGAGAGAGAGAGAGAGAGAGAGAGAGAGAGAGAGAGAGAGAGAGAGGCGGAGAGGAAAGAGAAAAGAAGAGAGCGGCAGCAGCTAAAACTCCACTTCCTGAGAGAACCAACAAGGAGCACCCGGCCGGAGCCGGTGACGGCGGCGACAGCCAGTGAGGACGCGTTCGCCGTGCACCACAAGCACCTGGCCTTCGGGGCGTTCCGGGGCGGATCAGAAGGGCGACAGCTTCGTCACCATTCCGGTCGGCCCCCATCCTAGCTGCCTCTCACTCCCCCCCCCCCCCCCCCCGCACCTCCGTGAGGGCAAGGGGAAGGGCGAGAGAGACAGAAGACGAGAGAGGGAGGGGGAGAGAATGAGGGAGAGAGAGAGGGAGAAGAGAGAAGGGCGCTCGCAGAAGGGAAAGAAAGTACAAGAGGGGGAAAAATTGTTGGATTCGGATTCGAACCACGTATTTCGCGCTCCGCTCTCTTATTTACTCAAACTGTGGGTGATTATGGGGAAACGAGGACTGCGAGGAGCGAATCAGGATGATAAAGAGAGACGGAGGGTGGGGGCGCGGGGCAAAATGATGAGGGGGGAGAGGGACGGAGCCACTTGTTCAGATGCGCCGCCTGGCGCCGGTCATAACCTACAGCCAACTCTTATGAAGGGAGGTCTCACGCATGCAGAGCTGACGTGCCCGCGTGCCGTGCCGTGCGGTGCCAGGCCGTGCAGAAACTCTGCGAAGCAGTGTAATTGTAATGCAAAGCTGTGCCGTCTGCCGATAAACCCAGGGGTAAACAGTACTGCAGCAGACGCTTAGAAAACGCGGAAAGTCTGGCCGGGTATCGGCTGCGTCAGCTCACGATTGTCGTCAGTTTGTTAACGACAAGAGTTTGACGGGGGCGTCAGCGGGGGAGGGCGCGGTGGGGTGGGCCCGGCATCGTGATGCAGGGCGGGGGCTGTTTGGGGCCGAAGATGAGGCATGATTGACACGTCTCTGCCGGCACGCGGCACGCAGGCACGCAGGCACGCCGTGCTTGTCACTTTCCATTCCGGCCTCGTCGTCTTCTGCCGGGGCTGCCGCCGCGGCGCTACGGCGGGCCGCCTAGCCGGGTTCGCTGGCCCCCTGCAGGGCTGCACTGCCCGCCCTCCCCACTCCCCTCCCCTCCACTCCCCCCGCGCGGCCCCGGCGCATCACCACGCCAGGGGAAGGAACCACCACAGCATTAACATAACGCCAGGGGGAAAACGGCCCGGGTGGTGGTGGCTGCAGAAAACGGGGTAGGCAACCCCCGCACAACCAGCGCCTGGTGCTCGCGGGGTAGGCAATCCCCCTGCAGCGATGTCCGGCGGGCCGCTGCCGCCGCTGCCTCCCGGGCGGCCCCCTGGCCTGGAGTCCGCCGCCACAGCTGACCGCGGACAGGCCCAGCCGCGCGGGGAGCAAGTCGTGGAGGAGTTGGAGCCCCCACCAGACCGAACCCCCACCGCTCCCTCTTTCCCTGCGGGTCTTACTATCAGCCCTTACACCCCTCTGACAGTAACACCCCCTCACACAAATCCAGCAAACGGTAAGTGTTTTAATCCATTAAGAGTTCCGTCTCTCTCTCCCTCCTTCTCCTGTCTCTGTCTCTCTCTCTCTCTCTTCCCCCTGACGGCGGTGCATAACTACGTCTCCGTTGCCCTCATGGGAGTGCGTCGTTTGCGCGCGACGAACCAGCAGCGCAAGGAAGCGGGGGGCGTGGCGCGGCGCTGCTCCTCGCCGTAAACATCCCGCGGCGCGTTGCCGTTGCGGCGCGGCCCGGCCCGACGCACTCTGCGTAGAACACTTGGCACGCGCGGCGCGGACTTGCAGAGGCAGCCTGGTATAGGCGCACCGCGGCGCAGCACCGCGGCGCAGCACCGCGGCGCAGCACCGCGGGACGCTGTCCGGCCGCCTGTCGGCCTGTCGGTGTCCTCGGCCGGCCGGCCGCCCCGCAGGGCGCAGGGCCTCGCGGTGCTGCAGGCGCTGCGGGCGCGGCGGGGCGCGGAGGGGGCTGGAAAGTATATTGAGCCGCCGGCCGTGCGGAGGGATGGGCCGGCGGGAGCGACACCCGGCTGTGCCCGCCAGCGCTATCCAGCGGGGGGCGGCGGGGGCGGGGCTGGCCGGGGCCCTTGCTCGGCCCCGCCGCTGGCTTTTGGGGTGTGTACCGCCGGGGCCGGACCGTAACATCAGCATCCAAATGATGCAATTATAGACCCCTTGCTCCACCGTTTGGCGTCGGGGCGTCAGAGAGACTTTGTGAAGCGCCATGAAACGGCGCCAATGTCTGCCGAGCCGAGCGGAGCCGAGTGGAGCCGAGTGGAGCCGAGTCGAGCCGAGTCGAGCCGAGTGGAGCCGAGCCGGAAGCGCCCCCCGCGGAAGGTGGTGGCAGGCAGCCGGGCAGGAGCAGGTCGGGTCGCGAGGGGTTGCCGGCTCCCGGCCCGGCTCACGGCCCCTCCGGTCCAGGCCCTGCTGGCCGTCTCAAGTGCCAATCGTGCGGTATGTATGCAGGAAGGGCGGGTGAGAGGAGAAAGGGGTCGATCGACCTGTGTTGGACAAACGGGAAAAATACGGGCGGGTCGCGCCGGGAACAGAACAGGGAGGTCGGCCGGAGTAGAAGTGCACCTCCATGCCGCGGAGCGCGGCCCGCGAATCGGATCTCCGTGCGTGTGTGTGTGTGCGCGTGTGTGCGTGTGTGTGTGTGTGTACGGTAAAACCGAATGCGAAATAAACGAAGCGCGCCATGCTGCGAATAAAAAGTTGAAGGGTTATGGAGAGGGCTGGCGCGGGCTGCGCGGGCTGCGCTGGCTGGCGTGTCGCTGCCCCTGCCACACATGACGAGGTGCACTTGTTTGCGGTCCCCCCCCCCCCCCCCCGGGGCGGCCCCCAGCCGGCCAGGCATGCAGCGGTGCGGCCATGTAAAGCAGTTGACATTTGCAAGCTGGCATTTTGTGTAGCTCCCTTCCCACTCCTCCCGAAAAGCACATCATCGTTGAGCGCACCGCAGCCGGGCCCGGCCGCCCCGCCCCGACAGCCCCCCGCCGGACGGACTCTAGTGACAGCGGCGACAAGGACTGGGCTGGCTGTAGCGGGCGCGGCGAGTATCTAGTATGAAGAAAAAAAAACAACTCGAGCTTCTGCCCACAGTCAAAAACAAATTGTATAGTTCCAAACAAAAACATGAAAAACAAAAATGTTTATCGGTTGTCCACCGTTTCGGGGGGCAAGGATCGCGGACCAAGGCTTCCCGTGCGCCGGTCCGGACGATGAAAATTCAAGCCAGAAGAGTGAGAGAGACTCAGAGAAGGAAGGAAAGAGTGAGAGAGAGAGAAAGAGAGAGAGAGACAGAGATAGGGGGAGGCTGCTATGGACGAGCCACGGCAGCACGGGGGAGCTGCGGCCGGCCCTCCCCTTTCGGGGTCCTTGGAGCGCTCTGCAAAAGGCAGACTGTGTCCGGGGGTCAATGCTTGTGCACTTGGCATGCATTCGCCATTCCCATGCGGACGCCAGTGGAGCCGCGGCGCGGCTGCTGCTGCTGGCGGCCGCCATGTGGCCCCGCTGGTGTTGTGCCGGCCCGGCCCCCGCACGGCCCCGCCCGGCCCCGCCATCAAGGAGGTCCCCAGCATCCCCGTGACAAGGAGTGCTCAGCGGAGGCAATACCGCGCCGGGCCAGCAGGCGGGGCAGGCGGGGCAGGCGGGGCAGGCGGGGCCGGACGGACGGACACCCCTCCGCTCCGCAGGCCCAGGTCCCCGGGTCCCCGGGTGCATCGGGCGTGTTCCCAGCACCTGCGGACCTGCGGTACGTGCGGAACTCCCCCCGCCCCGCTCCGGGCTCGACTCGGTTTGATTCTTATGGCACGACGCGATACTCCCGCCCCGGTCCCGTTGATCAATACATGTAATCTTTTGGCGAAATTCGTTTATCGCGGCGCCTTCGCAAAAGGTTGTCTGGGTTCAATTGCGCACGCGCATTTTCGCCTCCCAATTTCCAGTGTCGGGGGAGGAGGAGGGGTGGGGAAGGATCGAATATCGGGTGCGTGTTCATTAGCTAAAAACAAATACGGGGCCGCCTTTAAGTGGCCCCCGCCGCCCCCGCCGCCCCCGCCGCCCCCGCCGCCTGCCGGCACGGCAGCCTCGGCCCTTTCAACCTGATAAGACACGCGTAATGAATGTAATGACAGCGGGGTCCGCCGCCGTTTGCGCAGGAAGTGGGAGTCCCGGGGCGGGGAGCAGATGTCCTTGGCGTCTGATAATCGTCACGACTGCTCGGACCGCCCCTCTGCCCCTCTGCTCCCCTCAGGGGCGGCGCGGCTCGGGGGCTCTGCGTGCGTGCGTCTCCGGTCCCGGCCGCCCCGCGCCGTGCCGTGCCGTGTCGTGCGTGCGGGGCGTAACGGTGTGCGATTTGGATGCAAACCACGCTCGATTTGTTAACTCGGTTTATCTCAATGGTGGCGCCGCGGGCCGCGGGGCCCCGACTCCCGGAAGAAAGTGAAAATGCCGCCGGAGGGCTTTCCTTTTCTCCTTTCCCGCGCCCTCTCGTGCGTTTGCTTTAATTTCGAGGCGACCTCAGGGAAGGAAAACGGGGACGACAAAATGTGCCGGGAAAAAAAAGAGGGGTTATTTAATTCGAAACCGGTGAACATTTGGGCCGCGGCGACGAGCCTCGCCTCGTGACGGGCGGCGCGGTGGGACGCCGGCGCCGAGCCGCGCTCCCAGCAGGATTTCTCATAGCGGGCCGCGGCAGCCCCCCGGCCGCCCGGGTGCCTCCTCGCGCGATTCGCGCACACTGGAAGTGCAAGGAAGGAGGCACAGCTGGAGCCGCGCGCACTCACACACAGTCACACACAGTCACACACAGTCACACACAGTCACACACAGTCACACACAGTCACACACAGTCACACACAGTCGCACACAGTCACACACAGTCGCACACAGTCACACACAGTCACGCACACGGGCGCGCGCGCCGCGCCGCGCAGAAACAGCTCCAGACAAGAGCTCAATTACAGGAAAGCGGCCGTAAAGCAAGAGTAACTGGTCTCCCCGGGGCCGTGCATGCGCCGGCCGCGCCCGGCCAACGCCCCCGCCGCCCCCGCCGCCCCCGGGCCCTCTCGTCGACGTCCACATCAACCGAGATGGACAAGCGTCCCGGCCCCGGGCGGCCCCAGGGACCGCGGGGAGAGGAGGCACTGCAGGCAGCGAGGGCACCGAAGGCCACTCCGGGAGGAAGACAATCCTGGTGGCGCTACCGATTCTGAGAGAGCGCGAGTGAGGGCCGGCTCCCCGCCGCACCCCCAGCCCCGCCGCCCCGCCGCCCCGCCACCGCCCCTCTCCCGCTGCGCTACTGCTGATTCGATACGCTGGAAAAGGGCGCCGAAACTATTCCTATATAAACTGTTACGGTTATGTGTCTTTCCACTCTCCATCGTATTGTTCCCCCCTCCCCTGCTGCGTGCGCGCGCCGGGGCGGCGGGGGCCGCGGGGGCCGCGGGGGCCGCGGGGGCGCGGGGGCGGTGCGCAGCTCAGCGCCGCCGCCGCCGCTGCCCTTTGCGAGGGCCGTTGCCCGTCAAACTGATGCCTGCGATCATTCGACTTTATGGAAGAGAAACAGACTCGGCCGACGTCCTCCACTCCGCCGAGGCAGCCGAGGCCGCGCTGAGGCCGGGCCCCTCCGCGGCCTGCCAGCACCGCCGACGCTGCCAGCAGCACCGCAGGCCGTACATCGCGGCGCCGGGGCTCGCGGCTCGCACCGCGGCGGCCGTGGTCTCGGACACGACAGTCCCCCGGTCAGGTACGGAGAAATACTACTGATAGCCACTTATGCCCCCGGCCGCCGCCGCCGCCGTTTGCCCAAACTGTCGTTTGTTTTCTTTATCCTCTTTCCGGGCGATGTACTGTCGCGGTGCCGACTCTAGCGGGCCGGGCCGCAGTGACGGCCGGCCCCGGCAGCCCCCGCCGGGCAGCCAATGGCAAGCCAATGGCAAGCCAATGGCTGGCCGCTGATGGTGTCCCAGCCGTTAGGCCGGCGGGACCCGGCGGAGCACTCCACCTTTGGCGTCTCTCTCACTCCCCCCCACACACTCTCCCCCTCCTCTCTCTCTCCCTCTGTCCTGGAAAGCTTTATGGATATTATTTGCAATCACGCGCCGCTAGCGGCCGTCCCTAAATGGTGAGTGAGGGAGGGAAGTCCGCGGGTCCGCCCGCCGCCGCCCTGAGCTGAGCTGAGCGCTGCCATGACATGTCAAGCTCATGCCAAAGTCACGGAGTCACCGCCGACGACGTCCCTCCTTCCGACGCAGTTTCTCTACTTCTTCGGTTGTTTTTTTTTTTTTCACTCGCATATCTTTTCATTCCGGACGGCGCGGTGACGCGATATATCGCTTTCGAGAGTGACTCATTTTCATTTCTGGAAAAGAAGAGGGAAGGAGGAGGGGGAAATAAAAACCTCGAGCCCCGAGATGTGTGACAGCGTCGGCGTCACCGACGTGAGATTGATGGCCGTCCGCCGCGCCGGCCAGCGCTCTCGCTGTCTCTCTCCCTCCTTCTCTCTTTATCCCCGTCTCCCTCTCTCCTTCTCCGTCTGAGTCAAAATCACGCAAGTGCCGATCAAATTTTGGGGTCGCCTGAGTGGCGATACTCGTCATGCCCCGATAGCCAAAAGCCGGGGCGGGTTGCGTGAGTCTGGGCCGCCAGTCGTCGCGCCCACTCTCTCATCCGATTATTCCTGGACCATTTATCTCTGAGCGGGAGGTGATCCCGCGGCCCCCGCGGCCCCCGCGGTCCGCGCCGCGCCGCCGCGACCTCGATGCCAGCGCCGCTGACGCATCGGCGACGGACGGATGCAAAACTTGGTGCGAGGACACACGGTGCCGCACGCCGCGCCGCCGTCTCCGGGGACACTCGAACTCATCCTCGGAGTGGGCCGGCAGGCCGACAGCGCAGCGCCTCCCGCCGAGCGGCGCGGCCCGCTGCCGCTGCCCCCGCGGACCCGCACGCCCTCCAGGCGGGCCTCGCACGGCCAGGACCAGGACATCACACTCACATCCGTCTTCATTCCGGTGTCAGCCTGCTTATCAAGGCCCCCGGCCGCGGCGGCCGCGGCCGCGCCTGCCCGGCCCTGATGTACTCCCGGACGTCGGACACACATATGCACGCGCGGCCCGGGGGGGCTTTCCCAAGGGCCGCGGCCGTATGGATGACCCCGGATCGCCTCCGGACTGTCCTGGATAACCTCCGGATTACAGCTACTGATCACCGCGGTATTTTCAAAGAGTTAACCGGAACTTTTAAAAAATAAACCTCGCAGATCGTGTCCACCGTGTCCAACTCCAACGAGTTTCACGACCCGCAGGGGAACACACCTGAGAGCAGCCGAAGCGCAGGCTCACGGCGTCCCCATGACTCTGCCGGTCAGAAAGTCGTCTCGAAGGAGATGCAAAATCAGCGATGGCCCCATGAAATTGACAAGCAATCACAGTAACACAGCGCGCGGGACGGGGCTGGGTGGGAGGGTGGGAGTGTGGAAGGGAGAGGGGGGCGATAAAAAGGGGAGAATTCGATAATGACGGCAAAATTGGTTCCATGACGGACACAGTGGGAAGGGGGGGACCGGGAGAGCGGCGGCGAAATCGCAGAATATGCGGAATCGCAGATGGGTTGATTGATTGGTGAAGTGGGGTGGCACAGAGCGCGTCGGCGGCGCCACCGCGGACCGTGGGAGGGAGGGAGAGAGAGAAAGAGAGAGAGAGGGGGGGGGGCGTGGCTGGCGAGTCGGAAGAAAGCCTTACATGACCTGATGCTGTGCCGCGCGGACTGTCAGGCTGACGGCCAGGGCTGCGAGGACGCGGAGCCGAGTTAGAAGCGATACGAATGAAGTATGCCGGGAGCATGAGTGTGCAGGAGGGGGGGGGGGGGGCAAACACTGCTGCCACCACCTGCCGTATGAATGGCGCCCCCGCCGCCCCTCCGGCCGGCTGATGTCCATGCAATAAGATCCGCCCGCCGCCGCAGATGACTGACGCAGCCTCGCCGGGCGCACGTCGGGTTCTGATCGATCAGGAGCGTCGCCGCCCCGCGGACAGGGCGGGGCCGGCCCCTCCCGCCCGGACCGCAGATAACCGCGTGACCTCGGCGTCGACTCGAGTCCAGGTCGGCGGCGGCGGCGGCGGCGGCGGCGGCGGCCCCCGACCACACACGTGCGGCGCGGACATGCCGACAAGCACTCCGGCGGCGTGCGGGGCGTGCGGGGCGCTGGGAGCGGCACGCGGCCGTCCCGCCGCGTCACACCAGTGGGGTTCCCGGCCGCCGCCGCCGCCGCCGGGGACAAAAAGCAGTGGAATAAAGTTGGTCCGCATGTGTCGCGGCGAGATCGTGAGCGCTGCCCCGCGCCGCACTCGGAGTGACCAGTCAACACTGATCCATCACGCCGCGGCGGCGGGGACCCGTCAGCCATCCATCAGCCGGGCCATTCCAGCTCCGGGCTCCAGCGGACTCCAGCAGCAGGTGAGGCTGAACGGCGGCGGCGTCACGTGCCCGGCCGTCTGCTGGACGACTTAGAGGACGGCTGCCAGGGCGGCCTCCGGGCCGGGCCCCGGGGCGGCGGCGGCGGCCTCCGGGCCGATGACGGACCGCGGGCGGGTCTCTCAATAACACCAAGTCGCCAATAATCAGTCCGCACTTCTGCCTGTCCCACCGCCGCGGCCCTCCGGCAGCGCCTCCGGGCCTCCTGTAGTAGGTTCGATATTTCCGGCTGCCCTATGGTGGCCTCGCGTGGTCGGGTCCCGCCCTGCCCGCGGAGCACACGCTCACACACACACACACGCTCACACACACACGCTCACACACACGCTCACACACACACGCTCACACACACACCCGAGTAGTTTGGCCACGCTTCGTACCCAGACATCTCATAGCCTCACGCGGGCGGGGCCGGTCCATCTATCTATCCATCCGGGTCCAGCGGCGGCGCCCCTCCGCCCCCGCGGCCGCGGCCGGCTGGAGGGGCCCGGCGGGGGCCCGGGGGGGCCGACGGGGGCCCAAACAGCACAGTGACAGCGAAAAAGATAAAGACAAAGGCGGCTTGACGAAGAGCGACAACAAGCGCCACAATAAAACGACCACGACGCACACGCGCGGGAGAGGGACGGAGAGAGGCGATATAAAAAAAAACACAAGACACACTGCTGTGCGAACTTGCGCCGTAACAAAAGGAGGAGGCAAGCGGGAGCAGGGGCGGGGCAGGGACCTGCGCCGCCGCAGAATGGAGACGTCCCGGAAGGCGGGTGACGCCGGCTGACGGCCGGCTGACGGCCGGCTGACTGCTGGGGGCCGCGGGGGCCGCCCCCCGGCCCACTGGAGTGAGGGCCCGCAGCCCCGAGGCTCCCCGGCCTGGGATCTGCACCCCCGCACGGCGCCTGCGGGAGCCGGGGTAGGCCAGCCCGCAAGACACGCCTGCTCGCGCCGCTCGGGGGTGCCTACCCCGCAGGGGCCGTGCGGCCGCCGCGGCTCCTAGCGGCTCCGCGGGGCTCCACGCACTTGCCCACCGCATGGAAGGTCAATCACAGCCGCGATCTCAAGAGGAGGAAGAGGAGGGGGGGGGGAGGCGCGTGGCCGAGACAGGTGAAAGGGCGGGGTGGGCGTGGCGGGGAGAGCGGAGACGGACAAGTTGCCCACGAGGAGCACGCCCCGGGGCCCCGGGCGGCGGCGGCGGCGGCGGCGGCGGCGGCGGCGGCGGGCGGCCCGGTGGAAAGCGTCCCGGCTGCCGCCGCCGCCAGCCACCGCCGCTGCACCCACTACGCCGCTGCCGATGATGCCGCGGCGCCAAGTACTGACGCAAATATGTTCGGTGTGAGGAGTGTATGCAAATGGGGCCGGCCGGCGTACGTATTCATACCGCGGAGCAGCGGAGCAGCGGAGCCACATGACGAGAGGGAAACAAACCGGCGAGAGCTATAACTCTCCCGTGACGTGGTTGTGACGTTGCGAACGTATAAATAATTCGTCAGGTGGAAGAGTCCGGGCCGGGCGGGACGCGCGCGGGACCCGCTGGTGTCGGCGGTAACGAAACAGTGTTGGCGATAGGGTCACACACTCGGCGCTGCTCAAAAAAAAAGTGAAATCATAATTTTGGTTGTAGTTGGCAGCCCTGCCTCCCTGCCCTGCTCACGGCCTCGACATGACAGACAGGACAGTGCACCGGGGTCAACAACAGCAGTTGTTTATGTTTTGTCCGCAAATTTCTCTTTAAGGTTTTTTTTTTGTGTGTGTACGAGGGTTTATTTTTGCGAGCCTCTTCTCTTTACATTTTCACTTTTCGTTGTTTTTTGTTTTTTACTCACCTGTGGTTTGAGTACACCGTGACCACAAACGACCTCATTACCGAAAGCGATACTTTTGTTTTTTTTTTCGTGTTTCACGCCAGGCCCCGTGCTCCTTGTTTCTTGTGCATCCAACGAAATAAATGAAATCAAAAAGCCGAAATTGAGTTCGGATGAGGCTGACACGTTGTCGGTGACACCGATATATCCAGCGAGACTGTCACTAACCATGTTTTTTTTTTGTTTTTGTTTTTGTTTCCATAGATCCTGACTCACACGCCGCGGGACTGTCCTGGGGGGGGGGGGGGGCACTCAGTTCACTGTCATTTTCCTAGGCGCGGGGTGTTCGCGAGCGGGTTTGATTCGAAATCCACAATGCGAGCTGTCTGATGAGTGATGTGGAAGGGTTATGTGCCGGCGGTGGGGGCCCTGGCTCCCCGCCGGCCCCCGTGTATTAGTGTCGCGAGGTGCCCCGAATTAATAGCGCCGGTCACTCAACGTCGGCTCATATCAATCAGACTGATAACGGTCCATCGGGGACGTGCTGCCTGCCCCCCCCCCCCCCTCCCCGCGGCAGAAAGTGCCGCGAAACGGATGACGGGGGGAGACGTGTCTCGCCCACCTGCAGCAGCCGAAAACGTCCGCATTATCTCTCAAGCCGGCCAAACTCGTGTTCGTCGCCGGAGCATCAATATAAAAGCTGCCCGCGCGGGATAACGTCGATTCACTTTTTAAACATAAACATGAATTCGGCTCTGGTGCCGCATGTGCTTGAATCCAGGTATGCCGTTAGATATGGATGCACGATTGAAACATATCTTTAAATACGACCGCATAACATTTTAAGAGCCGCATTCATGTTTAAACATCCTTTTTTTGCGGGGGGTCTTTACAAAAAAAAATATCGCTGTGCATTAAAACAAATATTTCTATAGTGGAGGACTGGGGCTCACTCTCCTTGTAAACTCTAAACATTTTTGACAGTCTCCAAAGCTTTGCATAACTTGGCACACGCCCGCGTAGAATGAATGAAGACTGTTTCGCTATGGCATAGGCGTTGGCTTGGTTTACGTTCCTGCCCGCTGGCTGAAATGTCGGCATATATGGTTTTCTTACGCTTGTTCAGAGACAGGCGGTGTTCGCGGCACGCCCCGCTCCGCTACGCACCGTCGATCTCTCTCTCTCTCTCTCTCTCTCTCTCTCTCTCTCTCTCTCTCTCTCTCTCTCTCTCTCTCTCTCTCTCTCGCTCTCTCTGGACGAAACGAGAGACGCGACGCGGCGGACGTCTTGACGGACTGTTGTGGGCGGAGTAGGTTGAGGCGGTATTTAATTATGACCGCTAGCTGCGATTCAAATTAATTACTATGTCAGTCATCCCGCGGCATCATATGCGACACACTCTCTGGGCGCGCTCTTGTGTCCGTGTGTGTGTGTGTGTGTGCGGGCGCGGGCTCCGCGGTTAATAAGCAGGTGTGCGCATATATATACTATTTTAGCAAGAGCCCGCAAGGCCGAGGGGCGATAGTGGGTCACTGTAACCAACGCCGGTGCGGGCCGCGTTGGCCTGGAGTGTGTGATAAAACAGCGTGGGCACAGAGCTATCCGGCCGGGCCGGGGGGTGGCCGGGGGGTGGCCGGGGCCGCGGGCTGGGGTCGGCGGGGCCGGGGCATGTGAAAAAGCGAGTCGCCGGCCGGCTTTGCACGGCGTGCTGCCGCGCCGCGGACTGCCACGGACTGGCAACTGCACTGCGGCGCCCCGGGCGGCCGTGCCCCGCGGCCACGGCTTTGAAAACGCACACGGCACATCAATTGTTCCCTCTCCCCGCCGCTCGCGCTCCGTTTTTCGACCGGAACCCCTTCAAACGCGGCGCGCGCCTCGCGTCTGTATCCGCTCGACGCGGCCTCGGGCCCCGGGGGGCCGGCGGCAGCGCAGGAGCGCAGCGTCGGCGGCAGGCGGCGGCGGCGGCGGCGGCCCGGCCGGGGAATCGTCTTTATCAAAACAATATTCCGGAGCGGAGCGGAGCTGGCGGGCAAAAGGCTACAGACGGAGGCGCGCCGCCGCAGCCAGCGCAGCCAGCGCGCCGCCCCGGGCCCGCCGTCGCCCCCGGCGCTTTTCTTAACCGAGTCCGAACGCCGCCGTACCATCTCTTCCACGAGAACGCCTCCTCTATCTGTTGCCGACCCCGCGCCCTCCCAAATCTGTTATTGGTGGGAAAGTGATACACTGCGATGCTCCGCGGCTCCGCGGCTGCGCGGCCGCAGCAGGGCTGCAGTCGTCATCGTCTTCGGCGTGGAGAGGAGGAGGAGGAAGGTCCGGCACAAGTGTAACCGTATCCGACGTGACGCGGCAGGACAGGCGGGCCGCCGCCGAGGCAGCGGACTCGCAATGCGTTTATCGCCAAATCTATACTCCGGGTGTATCACCTTACCGCGCCGCGATCTATTTAACGCAAGGCATTACAAAACAAAGGGACGTCGGCCAGCGTCCGCCAGCGTCTCTGTCGGGGAAACAAAACGACACAAGACGCTGCCAGATAGTGATCGGTTAGTGATACGGGCCGGGCGGGGCGGGACGGCCCCGCTCCCCGTGACCTGGCGGGACGGGACGGCTGCCGCTGCTGCCGCTGCTGCCGCCCGCCTGCCAGTGCGGGAGTGCGGGAGCGCTGCTCGGAAGCCGCCATCACCTGAGAGTGCCGTCGCCGTCCTCAGCCAGCACAGCCCCGGCCGGCCCCGCTCTAATCCGGGGCCGAAAGCCTGCGAGCCTGCGGACCAATCTCTTACAGCCGCGAGCCCGCTACAAAGGGCGCCCTTATAAAAATTGCTGTCGAGCGCGCATGTTCCGTACAAATCCGAGTGCTGATCGCCATCAGCCGGGGCTGCGGGGCTGCGGGGCTGCAGGAGCCCCGCTGCCACCATATGGGGCAGTATCTTTCCCAGAGTCGCATATGAGATCCCCGGAAGCCCTCGCCCCCCTCCCCCTCCCGGTTCGCCAGTTCCCAACTCGGCGTCGTACACATACACCGAGTCCAACAAGGTCCTCGATCGGAGTAAAATCCACCCGCTCTCTCCTACCGGGGAGGACCCGGAGAGGAGGGGACGGGAGGTGAGGGGAGACACATGCAGAAAACAAAAGCGACGCGTCCGAATCGGCCCCTACGTAACTAGGAGGCATTTCGGGGGCCGCTTGCCGCCGCGCCGCATCCGAAAAAGTCGGCCGCCGTGTGATGGTGAGTATCGGGTTACGACGGCGACCTGGCGGCGCAGCGCTGGCGGCGGCAGGCGGCGGCAGGCGGGACCGACCTCCCCCGAAATATTCAACACTGCTTGTTTAGATTACCAATTCCTCCGTCCCCGCGCGGATACACACGGGGGAGCAATCCAGACGCGAAATTGAAAAGACATTGAGAATGAAGAAGAGTTGCTGAGCGAAGAAAACAGGCGAGGGAGCCGAGCGGCGTACGGATCAGCATAACGATCCACTTACTCACACACACACACACTCCCCGTGATGCGAGTTGACAATACGAGATGAATATCGGAAGACATAATTGATGCTGAGCTGCTGGTGCCCCCCCCCCCCCCCCCCCCCCCCCACACACACTCAACTCCTTCCGAATCCTTTTCGCGAGATTAAATGAAAAGTGCCTACAGCTTGTGCTACGAGGTCAGGCAGCGAAATTTTGTGGCATTTTCAGGGGATCCATGAGCAAAGGCTGGCATATGTTGTCGGGGAAGGGGGTGGGAGAGGGGAGGGGGGGGGGGGGCTGCGGCCTCGGGCCCTGTGAGTCACCGCGTGCTCTCTGGACATCGCATGCGCCGTCCTTTACCTGGAAGTGCACTGCCGGTAGGGCATAGCGCAGCGCGACGGGGCGCCACGCCGCGCCACGCCACGCCGCGCCACGCCACGCCGCGCCACGCCCGGCCGCGCCCCGCGCCGGCCAGAGGCGCAGAGACGGCGCAGTTCCTGGAAGCTGCGGAAAGCGGAATGAACGCATCGAACAAAGAGATAGACGGCGGGTGTGTTTTACGTGATCGTGGGCTCAAATAATTACCCTCCCCCCTCCCCGCCCTGGAGCTCCCGCAGAACACAGCGCCATCGTTGTGTTCACGAGGGGGCCGAACCGTATCGCGAGCCCAGTGTTGGCTTTGAGGATGCCAGGGTGGCTAGGGTGGTGCAGACCGAATGTTGGTCTTAAGGTTAAGGTGCTCGCTACGACCGCCGCTCGAAGAGACTCGCCAACGGTGCCAACGGTGCCGTGTGTCACATGTGTGACCCCGGCCTGGGACCCGCGAGTGGCGCTGGGCGGGGTCCGGCGGGGCGGGTGCCACCCCTCACTGCGGCGTGTGTAACTTATGCCTCCGCCGGCAGGGCGCGCTGACCGCCGCCGGCGGCCGCCGACCGCGCCGTGTAGGTAGTTTGCATACTCGTGAGAAGTCGATGCCATATCCCGCAGCGCCGCAGCCGGCCGCAGCCGGCCGCAGCCCACCTCCAGGACGCCGCCGGGAGGACACACCGCCTGCAGGACTCCCGCAGGACCTCCGCAGGACTCCCGCAGGACTCCCGCAAGACTCGGCCAGCTCTCTATTGTTTCGCCGATTGCAAGAAGTCCGTTCTGCCTTTTGTTATTGCTGAGATCCAGCGGGCGATATGCTGCCGATCCGCGCGGCCCGCAGCCCGGCAGCGGCGGTTACCCGCAGAGCCGAGCAGAGCCGAGCACAGCCATAAGGCCCGGCAGGCAGGCAGGCAGGGCGGCCGGCAGGGCTGCCAACTCATTACAGTGCTGACGCCGGCCGGCCGGCAGAAGCCCCGACCCGGACCCGCCCCACAACAGCGACCGGCTCCGACGGACTCCGGCGGGAGCAGAAGGGGTTGGTATGGCAGCGCCGCGGGCGCCGATCGGCGGAGGGCCTCCTTAAAAATGCACAGATATCCGGCGTGTTATTGCAGGCGGCAACAATGGGGACGGATGCAACAATGGGGAGCGTCCGGCTCGTGTTTGTGAGGGGCGGTGAGGCGAGGGGCCGCCGCACCGTACCGTACCGGCCGCCGCCGGCGGGACTCGAACCCGCGGGCACACAGGGGGCGGGGAGGCCGGCATCGGCACCGGCACCACACCTCTGCCGGCCGCCGCTAACCACGCGCCTCCCCTGCGGCCCTGCTCGCCCTCAAGGAGCGCCCCCTCACACACACACACTCACACTCACGCCGCACCGTATTGACAAGGCCGCCGCTGGAGCCGTGCTGGAGCGGGACACGGGCGCCGGGGCGCGCTGGAGGGAAGTCCGTCGAATTGGGATTGATGGGGTGTTTGTTTGCGGTCCCGCCGCCGCCGTCGCCGGCCGCACAGCCCGGCGGGGCCGCGGGGGCTGCGGGGGCGCCGGCCGGCAGGCACCACCGGCGGGGCGCATGCACGCCATTGTGGAGGCCGAGGCGCGTCCTCGGCGCCCTCCGGGGGACTGCACATACATCTTGTCCGGGTCCGATATTCCGCAGGGCTGCAGCCGCCAGGCCGCCAGACCCCCCTGCCTGTCTATCTGTCCAACTCTTATCCGCCGAAGTCTGTCCTGTCCTGTCCGCGCCCGCCCCGCCCCGCCCCGCCCCGCCTCGGCCTCCCACGGGCCGCGGCCCGCCGCCTCGGCGCCCCCCGCGGCCTGCGGTGCTATTGACAAAACCGCATCGCTCCGCCGTGCCGAGTCTCGAGCCCCGCGGCCCCCGCGGACCCCCGCCCCCGCACGCCGCCAGCCGTCACCGCCGTCGTCCTGACGCTGTGTCATCGGCTTGAGGTATGCACCGGGGTAACGCGACGTGCGCCGGCCGCGCCGCGCCAGCGACACCCCCCGGGGCACCCCCGACGGCGGCGGACACACAACGGAGGCCTCCGATGACGCCCCGTTACGGCTCGACCCAGCAACGAAATGGACGACATTTGTCTGTCGGGGGTGGCGGCCGGCGCGGCGGCGGAGCGGCGGCGCGGCCGGGAGGCCCCCGATGACCCCCTTCGCGTGCGCGCGACGGCGGCGGCGGCGGCGACACGGGGAGGCGGCCGGGCGCCGCTGATTGAGCGGCTGTCACCTTTATTTTCAATGGTGCGCGCGGCGACGACTGGCGGGGGATACGAATTTGTCTGTATCAGTGAGTGAAAACGGCATCTGTCTCTGTCCAGGTGTTGTGTATCCGGAGGGGCGTGCCCGAGGCGCCGGGGCCGCCGCGGGCCGCGGGGGCCCCGGCGGTGGCCTCGGCGGGGGGTAAGGGCTGCCGGAGTGGAGTGGACACGGACGCGCGGCTGCTTATCATGCGTGGGAGCCGTGCCTGTCCGCCGCGCCCAGCGCTGCCCGCACCCCGCAGGTCCGCATCGACACCGGCAGCTCCACGTCGGACGCCGCGGACCTGCCAGCTGCCAGCCGTCCGCGGTGCCTCGCGGCAGTCCGGGTCGCCGCCGGTCGCAGCCTCCGTCGCCGTCGCCGCCGCGGCACCGCGCGGCCTGCTGTCCTGTCGCTGATCAGCGTCGTCGCCGCAAACGCATCTCGTTATTATTACCATTACCAACATCCATTATCGAGGGCGGCGCCGGCCGGGGGTAATGCAGCCGGCGGCAGCGCGACCACCAGTCAAGATGTATGAGGCGGAGATGCGCCGCCGCCGTCGTCATGGCAACGCACTCCGCGAGGAGCCGCAGGAGCACGCCGAGCACTGTCCGTCAGCCGCCGCGTCCTCTCGCGCCGCGCCGCGCCGCGCCGCTGCACTCGCCACGGCACGGCCTGCTCACGGCCCGGCCGGGCCCTCCTCTGACTGATTCCCGGGGAGACAGCTTACAAGGCGCCGGGTTTGCAGCCTCGGGGCCGACGGGGACGGCGCTGACGGGCGGCGGCAGCTGGCCGCGGCCGCGGCCCCCGCTGCTTCTGCCCGTCGCGAACCTTTCACCCTTTCCATCACGGCCGGCGTCCTACTCCCTGTTGCAGCGGTGGGGGACGGTGCGCCTGCCGCCTGCCGCCTGCCGCCCGCCGCCTGCCGCCCGCCGCCTGGGCCGTCCCGCAACGCACCGCCGCCGGAGGGTTGCCTACCTCCGCACCTCGGCCGAGGCCTCCTGGCGCTGGCGCCCACCCGGAAGGAGGGTTCCGTCCAGGTCCAGCCCTGCCTGGCCGGCGGTGGCGGGGCGGGGCGGGGCCGAGGAGGGGACGGCCATTCATCACGACAAATTAATTCGTAATTATCATTCTAACGAGCCTGATGCCGTCGCGGCACACAGCAGCCTCTGCTCCGCGCTCATCCGTCTTACTCCCCCGTGAGCCTGGCTGTGTCCGCTCCCGCTCTCCCCAGATCCGCACTGCCCGCGCCGCCCCGCACCGCCCCGCACCGCCCCGCACCCGTCTCGGCTCGGACTCGGTGTCGGCCAAGCCATGACAAAGCCGGCCGCTCGGACACTGCGGCGCGGGGCGTCGCTGCGCTCCTGCAGGGGGGGGGGGCAGTAAAGAGGCCGCGTTTTAATGGACGACATGAAGAGTGTCACTGATGGAGCAGACGGGACGGCGCGGGTCGGCGCTGGTCGGCGCTGGTCGGCGCGCGGGGGGCTTGCCTGCCTCGGGGGTGTGTCCCGTGCTGCCCCCGAGCCGCCTAGAGGGTCGTGGTCGCGGGGGCCGCAGGGCCCGCGGGGCAGCCGGCGGGGTGGCTGCTCCCGAGGGCGCGGGGCGCGGGGTACGTCCCGCCCGCCTCGCCCAGCCCGGTCGGCCTGGCCGGGCCCGATAGTTGGAGGTAATGGAGTAAATGCTTTTATAGCCCGGCTGTAACGGATGTCGTGTAATTTATGTCCGGTTTGTGTTCCGTCAAACATCAAGCCAGCGCCGGGCCGGCCGGTGGCGGCGGCGGCCCGTTACGCTGCGCGTTACAGGCTCCTGTCCGGGACCCCGCGGCCCCGCACCCTCACCGCCACCACTCATCGATCCCGGGGCCAAATTCGGCGGAAAAAATTGGCGCGTTTGATTTACGGCGGACGTCTGGGCTGCTGAGACGTGTATGTGTGTGAGTGAGTGTGAGCCATAGAGAGAGGGAGAGGGGGGGGGGGTCTGTGCCTCTAGGGTACGTGCTGCACCCCATCAAAGAGCCCGCCGGAGCAGTCCGGTAGTGATGGTGCCTGAACGCTGCCACAGGGCCACAGGCCGCCACAGGCCGCCACAGGCCTCAGGTTGGGTAGCGGTACTGAGGGGCTGCGAGGGACTGAAGGGTAGCTACCGCCTCCCGCCGACCCCCCTCCGGCCGGACGGACGCATTCGCCACACGCAAGGAAGAGACGCGGAGAGCGGGGCGGGGGAGCGGGGGAGGGAGAGCGACGTGGGAATAGGTGGGGAGGAGGTGAGGAGGGAGGGAGAGGGGGGAGAAAAAAATGGGCGGAGAGTGTGTTACAGAAAGGACACAATAAATTATGGGAGAGGTCTTTAAAAATGTCAGTTGTAATGGCAGATATCCATCACGGCCTTTTCAATCAGCGCACACGGTAGCGCACGGCCAGCTGCTGGTGGCAGATGCACGCCAAAGGCGGCCCGGGGATCGGGGCGGAGGAAGAGGAGGAGGTGGAGGGGGAGGAGGGAGATTTAGGAGGGGGCGCGCACGCACTTCGCACATGCCGCGCGTCTTATTCGGAAACTTATGTCCGACAGTTGTCTCGTCACTCAGGGAGGAGAGGAGGGGACGGGAGGGGAGGGGAGGGCCGCGGCGGGGGCGGGGCGGGACACGCCGGGCACGGCCGCCAGGGGGCGCCGCTCGCGCCGCCGCACAGCCACCGCGCAGCCGCCCCGCAGCCGCCCCGCAGCCACCCCGACCTCCCGCAACCCCGCAACCGCCGCTCGGAAGCGCGCTAAATGCTGCGGATGATTTTGGCCGAATGCAAATCAGGTGTGCCTTCGAGACATCGATGCGACGCCGACTTATTGGTGACCCCCCCCCCCCCCTCTCCTCTCTTTCTCTGTCTCTCTCTCCCCTTCCTCCCAGTGTCGCGTGCGGAAAGTGACAAATTAGCCCGGCGGGCTGCATTGTGCGTCCGCTTGTTGACACAGGGAAGGGAAGGTCGCGGCTCGGCACGTCGCAGCGCCGATCGGTTTCGCAACGCACGCGTTATTTGCAGCGGACAAAAGGGCGCGCTGCGAATAACCAGAATAACCGCGGCTTGGCCACGTCTGCCCCGCGCTGCGCTGCGCTGCGCCGAGTGAGTGACGAACGCCGCCAGTCCGTCACGGGGGATGAAAAGTGACTGGCTTATTGTCTGTGCGAAATCGTGTTCGGCGGTATCGGCTGCCGCTGCTGCTGCCGTGTCGGGTACAGTCAGCAGTCCGCCGCCAGCCGCCAGTATTTCGCCGCTCGGAACGGGTTTGGAAACAGACAGGGTTCACATTCAGCAATCAAGAGTGGGAAGGGTTATAAAGTAGGAAGAGTGATGCCAGTGCATGTGCCGGGCGACAGGTAGGCCCGGCCGCGGCTGACGGAGCCGGCGAGGCGGCCGGGGCGCGGGGGTCGCAGTGCAGTCCGCCACCTCGGCCGCGGGGCGGCGCTGGCGTCGCTCATTAACTCCGTAATAAATCCAGGGAGGGCAGCGGCGGCCTGGACACGGAGGCGGACGGAAGGACAGCCGGGAGGGCGGGAAAAAAGGGGGCCGCCTGACGACCCTCTGCAGGCTGTGCTGTACGTGGCCCTAATTTCCCTTCCCTCCCCCCCCCGCCCGCCCCGCTGCTGTGTTATACGTACTGCCCTTCCCTGTCCCCACAGAACACCGCCACACACGGGCTTGCTTCTAGCTCCCGGAGGATTTTGGAAAAGAGCCGAGAAATCCGACAAGGAGAACTACCGCTTGCTTATTTTGTTTGTGCGATTGCGAGCTCTGCGTGTCCGGCGGTGCGGCGGTCGGGGTCAGCAGGGGAGGGCGTCAATCAGGCCGCGCCGTTGTTCTGCGGGGTCCGCGAGGAGTCGGCGGCGACGCCGATCGGGCTGCGGGCGTGGCGGGGGCCGTAATGAGTGGGCAGCGGGCGCGCACGGCGCACGCACGGCGCACGCACGGTGGCCGCCACACCGCCAGCTGATATATGGGGCGGCCGCCGTCGCGGAGGTGATGCATTGGGGGCGGGGCGGCGGGGACACGCGGGGTGCGGCGGCCGGCTGCCCGCCCCGGGGCCGCCTCCTCAGCCGGGCCGGGGCACAGACGTGGAAGTCCTCACGGCGTGTTTACGCCTCATCATCAGGCACTCCCCGCTCTGTCGCAGATCGTGGTCGGGGCCTCAGGTTTGTGCTGGGAGCGGCGGTGTCTGCGATGGCGCCGCTGCCGGGCCTGCCCTAATGCCAAGGCCCTTCGGGCCCTCGGACGGCTCTGACCTTGCGGGGAGCGGCGGCCGGGAGAGCTCCACGACTGCGCTGCCAGGGCGGAGCGGAGCTATCTGTCCGTCTGTCCGCCCCGGGACGTGACGCTGACGTGACGCTGACGTGACGCGAACGTGACGCGGACGTGCCGTGGCAGTGACAAGCGTCGAGCGTCTGACGTGACGAAGAGTGACAGCGTCTCGCAGAACGGCGCGGCCAAAGCCCGGGCGGGCGCGGCGGGGCCCCCGGGGGCCCCCCAGCGGGGCGAGGCAGCGCCGAGGCAGCGCGGTGCCGCCGCGAGCAGAAACTCACCAGAGCCGAGCAGGGATTGTGTAACATACGCGAGCCGCGGGCCCCAGAGGCGCGTCTTGGAGCAGCGCAAGCCAACGAGGACCTCGACACTCAGAGAGATGCTCTGTTCTGTTCGCGGGGCTATAACTAATTCTGGTGCTTTTGGGGCCATGAGAGCGGAACCAAAAGCCGAGGCGCCCCCCCCCCCTCCCTGCCTCGGCAGCTTCCGCCTCTCCTCCCTGGACACGCTGGACGCGGCTGACGCGGCTGACGCGGACGGCGACGCTGCGGGGTGCACGCCGTAAGTTGATCAATTTACGTTCGGCAGCTGTCAGTAAAACGTTGACGGCCCGTCGAACGGTTTTAGGGGGAAAGGACTTGTGACAGGGAATAGAGGGGAGGGGGAGGAGGGGGGCATCTTCGGCGGGCCGGGCGCTGAAGGGTGGCCGTCGAACCGCCGCGCCGCCGCCGCCACCGGGTCGGGCGGCTTCACTCCGCCGACAAACGCGGAGTGGAGTAGGAGGGGGGGGGGAGGGAGTCGCGGACACTTTTCCGTACTTTACGGGGCGGCCCGGCGGCCACTCAGACGTATTCAATACAATTCATTAAAAAAGGCGGCCGCTTTTGCGCGCCGTTGTGCTCCTTGGCCGGGCCTCAGACAGGCTGAGCGGCGGCCTCAGCGGGAGCAGGACCGATGCAGTGGCTCATCGCGAGGACCCATAACCCCGGCGCGTCGCCGTATTTCGTGTTTCCATCGGGGGGTGCATACCTAATGCGGGTGCGGTGCCTGCGGGAGGCTGCCTGCCTGGAGCCGAGGCCGGGACTCACCTGTCGGGGCAACAAAACCAGGTACAGACACAGAACACTTTAGGGGGCGCTGGAGCTGGACAGTTAGGAGGCGGCCGCGGTGCGTCGGGCGCGGCGGACTCTCCCGCGCGTAATGCGAAATTAATGCGGCGCCGCCGTGAAATACAGGAGAGCGGGCGAAAATATCGGCGGCCGCCGCGGCCGCGGCCACGCACTCCATCATCGGCGGAGTCAACGCGGGGCCCGCGGCGCGAGCCGACCGCCAGGACGCCGCCAGGGACTCCGCCGCGGCGTGCGCTGCCAGGAGCTGCTCGCTGCCCGCTGCTCCGGTGCTCGGCGGGGCGGCGGTGGCCGGACGGCCGTCCCGCGTCCTCGCCAGCCTCGCTTACATTCGCGCACGTCCCTGCCTAACGCGCTGCCGGGCTTCTCCGCGGTCAGGCTGGGCTTGGCGGAGCGGGGCGGAAGGAGGCGGTCGCTGGACGCCAACTAGCAGCAGCGGCGCGGCTGGCGCGCGGGCCGTTGCGGAATCGACGCGTTTGATATGAGAAATGCAGACGGCCCGGCCCGGCGCGGCCGCCTCCCCGATTCATCACACGCAGAGGCGCGGCCGGCGCGGCGTGCGCGTCCGCAGGCCGCAGGCGCACTCCTGCAGCTGCCGCGGGCCGGGCCCCGTGATCCACGGCCCGCCGCTGCCGCTGCACTGGCCGGTAGGCCGGGATATATGCGCGGATCGAATTTCGCGCCAAGAGCTGCTTTCGCCCGACGGTGCCCGGCGGTGCCGGCGGCCGCGTTAGCGGTACGTTACGTCTCGGACGCGTCCTCATGATATGAAAGCCGTCCGGGCGAGCGGCGCGCACATCCGGGTGGGCAGCGTAAGCAGAGGTCGTCCGCAAAGCCGAGAAACGCGTCATGTTTGCCGCCGACTCGACTCACGTCATTCCCTTTCCGCCCCTACCTGAGGAGATCTCTGGACACTCATCGACGCCCCGTCACCGGGAGCCCCACACGTGCTGGAGGCCGGCCGCCGCCGGATCCGCGAACGCGGCGCTCAACTGTTGTGCCGGCGACGTTTAGCGGGTCGGCGCACCGCGTCGCGACGTTAATTACTCCACACTTTCACGGCATCTGCCGCCACTAAATCATCTCGAGTCGCGCCGTTTCGCCTCTCGGGGGTCCCCGCCCGGTGCCCGCTGACCATACCACACAAATCTCGTTGATGGGCGAACGCGGCGAACGCGGCGAACGCGACGAATGCCTTGGCCGGGAGATCCAGAGCTTGGGCCCCGAGCCGGACGGCGGCGGGGAGGGAAAACTGTTTATGCCGCTTGCGGCGGCTGAGTTGTGGCGCTCCGTCTGGAAATTGCATCCCCGGCTGCATGAGCGATGGCCGCTCGTCACCGGCGCCGTGTAATGATGCTCGGCAGTGATAACGGCCCGCATGCGTAATCAGGAGAAAGAGGAATTAACGCGGCGCGTCCGCGGGCATCGGCACGGCGCAGCGACGCGACGCGGTGAGAGGTACTAAGTAATGAATGGCTGCCGACGCGGCGGCGACGACGCCGTGTGATTTTCGCCGGTTGCCTTCCGTCAGGCCGTCAGGCTTCCCCCCCCCCCCCCCCACACACACACACAACCCCTGGAGCCGCACGCTCCGGCTGTGCAGCCGAAACGAGTCCGCGGTGTTATTCGCAGGACAAAACTAAAGCAAAGCAGGCGGAATCAATGCCGAGGCCAACGTTCGTTTTCAAACTGGCTGCGCTGCGCGGCGCGGCGCGGGGGATCGGAGGAGAGTCGGCGGCGGGCGCTAACGCGCCAACCCGACCCCGCGGCCGCGGTGATCTTCTGGTCCTGGGGGATGAGAGCTCGGGCCGCACGCGTCCCTCTGATGCCGCCGACGCCGACAGGGAGCCCCGGCGGCACGGCTGATCACGCCTTTGCGGCGCGGCGTCCGCGGGCGGGGGGAAGGAGTGCATGAAGTGTTCGTGCCGTGTTGGGGCAGGCCGGGCCGGGCCGGGGTGCAGCCTGGGTGCGGCACTCAGCGGCAGCCGCGGACGTCACGGACGTCGGAGACGAGCGCATTTGAAGACTCTCGACCCCGACCCGACCCCCGGCCCCGACCCCCGCCGACATCATCCTCGTCTCCATCTTATTACAACAGTTGTTACTTTGATTTCGATCTCCCCGCTTACACACGTCGCCCGTCGCTCTCCCTCGCCTCCTCGAGACAAATCCGAATAAAATAGCCTCTTTCTTCCGTGCGGGGTCACCTTTACAGGCCGCGCACAGTTGGCAAGCCTTGTCTGGGAGGTCATCCGGCTGGACTTTCCCGCCACAGGTAGTGCCGTTGGCAGCCCTGTGCGTGCGCCAGTTGTCAAACTCAAAGGGTGAAATGTTGGCACAACATTTTGCAAGGCGGCGGGCGGAGCCGTTGAAACGGACTCCTATTATGCTCGGGATTAGGCCCACTCGACTGAGCAGCGCCGAGATGTGGATGCGGAGCGGCGGTGTCGCCGCTCGTCTCCCGCACGCCTTTCTTTCTTTTTTTTTGGCGGGTGCATGTCATTTTGCAACATACGTCTGCCCCCGTCTCGCTGCTGCTCTTGCCGACGCCCGCTCGCCCGGTTTTGTCCAAATCCGTTTCCACACTCGCGGGGGCGGATGTTCGCAAGCAACTATCGAGTGACGTGGGGAGAGGAGAAATGCCGCGCTGCGCTCACCCCAAATTTTTCGTTCGGAGCATTTCATCGTAGTATTCCTTGCATCGCACTGTGGACAAATTTCCAATTTTCTTGATGGGGGTTTTCTTTTGAAAAGGATTATGTAATCGCGCTTCGATGCCGCCCTCCTCCCTCGCCTTGCACTGTTTGCTGCCTCCCCCCCCCCCCTCGCCGTTTCAAAAATTCTTTGCCGTGGCGTGGCGGTGTCTGCCGTTTATACAAAACTGCTACGCCCCAGACTGACTGATGGCTCGGCGCGCAGTAATGAGGGCTGCGGGGGCCGCGGGGGGGCTGCGGGGGCTGCGCGGGCCGCCGGGGCAGACGCGGTGTTGTGCGCAGTGCTCCAACACGTGTCGCCGATCCGTCATTCTGATTAAATATAGCGCGTCTTTGACGAGAGATTCCAAGGCGAGCCTCCGCGCTGCCGGGGCCGCCGCGCCACGCCGTTTGACGCGACGCCGGGAGCCCGCAGACACTGGACGCGGCGGCGGCCGTTGTTCGTAAAATGCGCCCGCGTGCTCTGCGGGTGGCGGCACTGCGTGTCAGCCCCGGCGGCGAGCCCTCCGCTGCGACACAGACGGCAGCACTTCACCTGGCCGTCATGGGGACACCGCCGTCGCCGACTCAAGACTGTGCGGCCCCCGCGGCCCCCGCGGCGCCGCAGCCGGTGATGAGAACAACGCCTGGACGGGGCGCCACCGCCGCCGCCGTGCCGCGGACAGCTCCATTAGCTACTCGCTGCAATTAAGCCGCGACCCACACGCACTCACACACACACGCAGCCCCGCACCGCCGCCGCCGCCGCGCCGCAGCGGACGCCAGTCCCTTCTTGAGCTGCTAGGGCGGAGGGCCGCGGGTTCCAGCCCCGCCGCGGCCTCCCCTCGTTCACTTTTACTTTTGCCGTCGGTCGAGGAAGTCCACCACCGGGAGGCGGTGCGGCACGGCGCCGCCCCCCCGCGGCCGCCGCCCCGCTCCGCGTCGCTCACAGCTCTGCATTACCGGCACCTCGCGCCTTCGCCGACCCTCGCAGCCGCGGCGCTGCGGAGGCCGCGGAGGCCGCCTGCCTTGTGGTGCTGCAGGAGGCGCCGCCGCGCCGCCGCCGAGCCCCGCCCGACCTCCCGGGCCTCCCCTCGGCGTCGGACCGCGGTGGGCCAGCCATTCTGATGACACGGGGTCACGGCGGGTGGGTGACCTCCGCTGACCTCCAGCGGGAAGTGCGGATACTGTCCCGCAGGCCCGCAGGGTGCACAGAGAGCGGGCAGAGGGCGGCAGGGGGGCTTCACCAGTTTCCGTCAAATCGCGAACCCACAGCGCGGCGCGAGCGCGGGACGGTGTTCGTGGCGGACAGCCAAGCGGCCGCGGCGCGGGCCGGGCTTCCTGTTGGAACGCCACCGATGCCTCGTAGTGCTTCACACGGCGGCGCGGGGCCGGGTCGCCGGGTCGCCGCTCTCCCTTATGGTTTTGTACGGGACCCCATAAACATGGCGCATTACTGGCCGTCGCCGTGCGCCGGCTACGGCCGGAATACATTGATTAGGTCAAAGCGCGGCACGGCGCGGCACGGCACGGCACGGCACGGCGGGGCACGCACGACTGCGCCGCACACGGGGCCGTGCCGCGCCGCGTCGTGCCGCGGCTGCCGTCAGGCATAACTTAGCTGACGGGGACCGCGGCAGGGCGGGGCGGCGGAAGGGTTAGTGTCTGTCTGCGCCGCAGGGCCCGCGGGGGCCGCAGGCCGCAGGATGCACATCAGGAAGTACGTCAGAGAACTGTACTAGAAGGTAACTAACAATCACTTTTTAAAAAAAAATATGATGTACCGGGTGTCAAGGCCAATGCAGCGCAGTCGAACGGGCTGCCTATCAGCGCCTTACGGACAAAAGAACACGCAGCGCATGCAACGGAGCCCGAAAGGCGTCGATAGGCAAACCCGCGCAACTGTGCTGCAGTGGGCTGGGCACCTCTGGCCGCCGAGACGCCGCAGGGCCCATCGGAGGCGTCAACAGGAACACGGCCCGCAGGCCGCCAGCACCGGGGAGGCACCGGGGCCGCACCGGCTGCGGGGCCCGGCGGCACCCGCACGGAACGTCAGAACGTCGGAACGTCCTCCCGCGACCGTAACGACGCATAAAACAACACGCTCCGCCCGATGAATCTCATTATTATCGTCACACACACACACAGAGGCACGCACTCACACGCCACACCCTCGTCCCCGACTTTATGGACACGTGTCACTCGTGTCACGGGCGTCACACACGTGGGCTCACGTGACGCGGTAAGCGGCCAGGGCGGCCAGCCACCGGAACAGCGGGGCGACCCGAACGACGCTGAACGCTCTCCGGCCGGCCAGAGCTGCTCGCCGCGGCAATGAAACATAAGTGAGGAGTCCTCTAGCTCTGCGATACAAGTGACGTACGGGCACACGCACTAACTACAACAATTATGTTGTACCGGTCGGTTATGAGGCGGTGGAAATATATTTCTCTAAAGAAGTGACCCACATTTCCCGGCTCGACATTTTGGCAGTCGGTTTGTGGCACTCGGCGCTGACGCCCTCAAGCACGTAGACGTCCACGTACCGGCACGCCCCCGCCGCGCCCCGCCGCGCCCCCCGCGGCGCGCGCCGGCACATTGCGAGTCGAGTTGGACGGGCGACAAAACGCGAAACATCAAAAATAGCGGAGTGAGAGATTGTTCGCCATTATTGTGTGCGCCACTCTCCACGTCCGCTGCGCGGCTCCGATGCGGCGCCCGGCGGCGCCAGCTGCGCCGGTCCCCTCACGGCGCGGCTGACCCGACCCGGCAGACCCGAGCACGCCTTGTGCCGCCCCGGCCGCCGCCCCGGCCGCCGCCCACGCTGCGGACACGCCGGTCACCACCGATAAGCAGTGGTGAGCCCCGCCGGCGGCAGCGTCTCAATAACTAATTTACCGGTGGCCGAGCCCGGGGGCCGCGGGGGCCGGGGGCTGGCGAAAGGAAGACTGAAGGGTTGAATGAAGGACTGAGAGAGTGACGGCGTCCCGGCCCCTCCCTCCGCGCCCCGCGCCCCGCGCCCTCCCCTCCAGCGCCATACATCACGGCAAATGGAGCCTAAGTCTTGGCCTAGGGCTGCAGCCCAAGCACGGCTCGGCCTCGGCTTGCCGCGGCCCGGCCCGGCCCGGCGCGCGATCGCCGCTGACATTGATGTGTGGACAGCCCTGCCCTGCCGCGCCGGCCCTGCAGCGGTGGCATCTGCCTGAGTGACAGCGTGGCCCCGGCGCTGCCTCGGCTGCTCCTGGTCCCGGGTTCGACTACCCCGCGCGCCTCCGAGATTTTCTTTTTTTTTTTGCGAATCTTTATAATGGGGTGTGCTTGGCTGTGTTGGCTGTGCTCCGCTGCCGGGCGCCATAAGCCACGCGCTACTCGCGGGGCGGCGGCGGGGGGACGCGTCGTGGACGGGCATCAATCCGAGCGGACGGGAGGGAGAGAGAGAGAGAGAGAGGAGACGGTCCGTGGACTCACACATCAACGTCCACGCCATCCTCCGCGGGCCGCGCCACATCCTTGCGCCCCCCCCCCCCCCCCCCCCCCCCCCCCCCCCCCCCCCTTACCCTCCCCCTCAGTCCTTCTCCTCGCACTCTCGTCCATAAATTCCGCCAGTTCCGCCCAAACTGGTCCCCGGACTGTCCGATCGCACATCACACAGGCCAAGGCGGGCGCGGCCATCGCAGCAGCATCCGTCGTGCAACGTATAAATATCGATTCGGAAGGAAAGGCCCTCAAAAAGCAGAGGAGACTTCGGAGGCGGTCGGGCCGGGAGTGCGGCGCGGCGGGCGGCGGGAGATGGGGGGGGGGGGCGCGTATCCCTCGGCGCGGATCCAATCGGGATCTAATTTGCAGTTTACTCCAAGTGCGGGATCGTGGACGGGACGGGGCCGGAGGGCCAGGAGCGGAGAGTGGGGAGTGGGGAGCGGGCTGCCCCCGGGCCCGCCCGCACCGCCCGCACCGCCCCGCACCGCCCCGCACCCCGTCAAGCAGGCCAGCACGTCTCGCGGTCGCCCCACAATGACAGAGGGTCTTACACTTTATTTTTCAATATCTTTTTATATTATTTTTTTTCTTCATTCGAAAATGCGTGTGTCCGTGTCCGGCAGTAGTGCGTCGCCCGGCGTCCACTCCTGACGAGTTTTGATCCTTCATTGAGACTGCCACTGAGTTATTGGCGATGCCGTCTGCCCACCCATCACTGTCCCGCCGGCCGGCACCGCCCGCCGGCCCGCCGCTCCACGCCACGCCACGCACACGGCACGCCACGACGCGACGCGACTGCGCGATTTTTGGTGGAAAAACAAGTCCGGAGGACGCTATTAGTCACTTGGAAGACCTCCATTCCCGGGACCTCATCACATGGCCGGGCCGGCGGGAGGAGCCCTGGATAATCTGGGACGAGAGGGGGAGGGGGGGGATCCACATGACCCGCGGCAGCGGCACAAGCGGCTGCCCACGCGTCGCGTCACGTCACGTCACGTCACGTCACGTGTGACAGTCGCACCTCAAGTGCCCCAACCCAACACCGCCGCGGGCCGGGACCCGGCTGGACCCGACCCGCTCAGCTCACCGCACCGCCGGCTAAATTGGTGGCATTGTCGCGGCTGCGCGCTCTAAATAAATAACACGCCGTCAACACCTTTCCAGCCGGCGCACCTGGATGAGAGGGGAGGGGGGGGGGGGGGCTGGCCGAGGGGGCAGCGGGCCGGCCCGGCTCAGCTCGGCGGCCCGGCGCGGTGCGATGCTCAGCGCGTGAGTAAACCGCTGCTCATTTATAATAATTTGCTCCGAGAGCAGCGGCAGGCAGGGCAGGCCGGACCCGACATACCCCGCGCGGCTACTCGGCGCAGAGTATCGACGGCACCGCGGGGGGTTCGGGTCGGGTTCTGGTCCTGTCCGCGCCGGGTCCGCGGCGCCGCGGCCCCGGCGCCGTGACGCGTCAGGCAGGCCAGACGCCTCTGCGGCGGCAGCGGCGGCGGCGGGGGGGCATCTGCCGCGGCGGGGCGAGGCACTCGCAAATAAGACGGAACGCTGACATAGCTGGTGTGCGGTGCGGGCCGGAGGCGGGATGTGCGCCCGGCCAGATAAATAACGCCGCCCGGCCCGCTTCTTTTTCGCTTTTAGCGCCGCCGCCGCCGCTGTGTGCCATGAGTGCGAGTGGGACGGAGGGCCGGGCCAGGGGGCGGGGCGGGCCGTGAGAGCGAGTGAGAGAGCCGGCAGAGGGCCGGGCGGGCCGGGCCGGGGCGTCGCAGTAATGAGCGTCACGGCGGACATGATTTCCAAATGTCAGCAACACGTGTGAAGAGACAGGCCAAAAATGACGGCGATCTGTCATGCGTCTGGTGCGCCGCCGAGCCGCCGAGCCGCCGAGCCCGGCGACACGGCCCGGGCCCGGCCTCACAGAGGGCCCCTGTGTGCCCTTGTGGCTGCGCAGCCTGCGGTGGCGGCACCACCGCTCGGATCACTTCACTCCTTGCCTCACTCCGTCCACTCGGCCGGCCCCGCAGCCTGCGGCCACCCTGCCAGCCGGCGGGGGCGGCGGGGGCGGCGGGGGCGTGGAGGAGAAGGCCCGGGCTGGGCTGGGCGGCGACCTCCGAATCGGCCCAAACACTGTGGCGCGCGGTGCTTACGCGGAGCTGCGTCCCCGGCGATGGCGTCTTCGCGTCCCGGCCGGCAGTTACGGCCGTGGGAGGGAGAGGGAAAGAGAGAGGCCGGGGAGGAGAAGCAGAGAGAGAGAGAGCGAGAGAAAGAGACAGGACGTGTGCGAAAGGGGGTGAGACGGGGATGTAATACTGCACAACTACGGCACCCTTGGTGCTGGCCCAACCCTCGCCCTCTCCTCTTCCTCCCTCTCTCTCTTTCTCTCTCTCTCTTTCTCTCTGCCCTTGCAAGCGCTATTCTTTTATCTACGACTAAGTCCCGTCCATCTTTCCGTCTCCCTCCCGCAGCCGTCGCACGGACGACCGACTGTCTCTCTCGCTCCCACAAGTAAAACAGCACATAAATCTGTCAATACTTGAGTTATTGGTGACAAGGAGGCAGTTTGGCTTTTCCACTGGCAGATGCCTGTCTTTTCTCAGTTCTTCTCTCCCTTCCTTCCCCTCCCCTCCCGCATCCCCACCTATCTCTGTCGACATTTTCGCCCTCCCCATCCTCCTCCTCCTCCTCCTCCTCCTCCTCCTCCTCCTCCTCTCTTTGAATCACCCCTCGCTGTTAGTCTTCACGCCTGACTCCATGGTGTCGGCGGCGCGGCGGCGACGTAGCGGCCGGGCGGCAGGAGGCGGCAGGAGGCGGCAGGAGGCGGCAGGAGGCGGCAGGAGGCGGCAGGAGGCGGCAGGAGGCGGCAGGAGATCGATTCATCGGCGCGCTCAAACGACATCGCGGAATGCTGCTGATGCCGTGACGCCATTCTCATAAAGATCCGCCCACGTCCGCGGCGCCCGGCCCGCGGCGGCGCCCCCCGGGTTATCGGAGGCGACACTCCGCTGGCCCGGCTCCAAGCCGCCGCCAGGTAAACAGCCGTCAGCGTCAGCAGCGGCCAGCGGCGTCCGCGTCGTCATCGTCATTGTCATTGTCATCGATCTCATCACGCCGAGACACCTGCGCCGCGCAGCGTCGGGCGAGCCTGTGGCCTGTGCAGGATGTGTGGGGGGGGGGGGGGGCGGCACGGCCGTCGCGGCGTGTCACCTCCTCCGACCAACAACTCGACATTCACAAACACGTCCCCAGCCCATCACTCATTCATCGGATCTTGCATGCAAGTCATTCGTGTAGCCATTCATTTAATCATCGTTCAAATATCATCCCATTCATTCGCGAATTTATTCATTCCAGCATTTATTCATTCAGGCATCGTTCCAGCGTTTACCCATTCAGGCATACTCTTCCGAGCACTTACTACTCGTTGAAGTGGATTTACTCATTCACTCGCCGTTCACCCATTCAGTTACATATTTATTCACTCGTCCCGCCATTCAGCGGCGCCGCCGTGCCGCCGCCGCGCGCCGCCTGCGGGACGACAGGGAGCGCGACCTAGCGGCGGAGCCCGGAACTCCGCTCGGCTTCGGCCTGGCCGCCACGGCGGCGGCGAAGAGGGAAGGAGAGGAGGCCGGCGGCGGCGACTGTCTCTGTCGCACTCGAGGCGGCACCCTGACCTCTCCACTCCCTCCCTTTCTCTCTCTGTCTCTCTCGCACCGGCCGGGGGGCAGCCGGGGGCATCAACAGGCCCTCTGCCTGAGCCGGGCCCGACAAGCCTGGGGCCTTCTGGGGTGGCGGCCGCGGCCGGGCGGATGTTCGCGGACAGACCCATCGTCACCGCCGCCAGCCCGTGTCGGCTGCGTCTGTCGCAGGGCGGGGGACGAGGGGCGGGTATCGGTGCCCCCCCCCCTCCCCATGCCGTGTGCCACACGCATGTCACGCGCGTGCCAGGCGTGTGCCAGGCGCATGCCGCGGGGGATCATGCGAGGCGCAACGCGGCAGATGGAATGTCTATCAGACATGAATTATGGCGGCAGGGAAATATGGCGCAGCGCGAACCTGTTCCCGGCGGCAGCTGCTCGGGCGGCGGGGGCGGTGGGGGCGGCGGGGGCGGCGCGGCGCCGAAGCCACCAGGTGGGGGCGGGGCGGGGCGGTGCGGGCGGCGCCGGCAGTGGCGTAGGAATGCTAATTCTCTTCCCGGCTGCCCTTACCTACCTCAACGCCACACACGGGCCGCGCCGCCGCCGCCGCCGCCGTGCCTGGTGCGGGTCCAGGCAAGGATCACGGTGTGTGAGGCCGCTTCCTCCGTCGCGGCGTGACGCCTCGTGACGACTGTGACTGTGTGACCCCGCGTGACTCCTGTGAGGCCGCGTGACAGACGGGGGCGGTGCCGGCGCTGGCCAGGCCTATGCATGCAGATTACTCCGCGCTGTAATTAGCCGGCAGGAAGTCACCCCCGGCAGCAGCGGCAGCCGCGGCCTGGGCCCCGAGGAGGAGGAGCCGCTCAGGTGCGCGAGCGCGGGCCGCGGACATGAACAAGAGCCGGGGAGAAAGAGTCATCAAGCGCTTGGCGTACCCGCCGCCCGCCGCGCCGCCCGAGCGCCCCCACCCCGGGACCACCTCCGCAGGGACTCATGCACGGACTGGGCCGGCGGCGGCGGCGGCGGCTCTTGGAAGTATAAACAGCGCCAGGCATGACGCAAAGTAAGTAAATCATACCGCGCCTCACATCTCACGTCAGGGAACCGTCTCTGCCGCCGCGCCGCCGCCAGCGCCGCCAGTGCCGCCAGCCACTCGGATTCGTTATTTCAGTTTTATGTCGACTGAAACTGATCCCATGGGCTGCGGCGGGGCGGCCGGCTAATGGAGGCGCGTGCTCGCGTGCTCGCATGCGTGCCTCCGGGATAAATCATGACAATTACGCCGCGGCTCGTCCTCCCGGACAGAGCGAGCCGGGAGTGACAGCCGCGCGCTATGCAGCGGGAGGTGCGGCGGGGCCGGCGGGGCGCGGAGTGACCAGGAATGCCAAAGGTGTTTGTCAAACAGCCGCGAAGCAAACACACGAGGGGGAACAACTTCTATGCATCTCTCTCTCTCTCTCTCTCTCTCTGACTCAGTAGGAACGCCAGGGGAGACGCAGTGCGAGAGAAGGAGGCAGCAGTAACGTCCAAAGCTACCGACGTACCCGACTTAAATAACATTAAAGGTGCACGAAATGACAGAGTAATGGTACTTTTAATGAACGTTAAGGAGGGCAGGTAATCACACACACATACAGTACACACACACACACTCGGAGGGAGCAGTAAAGATGGAATGTGTGAGAATGTGTGTGTGTGTGTGTTATATGGACATGCCACTCCAATATTTTGCAGATTTAAGAGCTGAATTAGTTCTTCCATTCACGCACAAAAGGCACAAATGATTGCGCACATTAGCAAAATAAACGCGCCAAGATTCAATTAGTTTGATTCGACACGGACTGAGTACTTTGAGGAGCCGCCGCGGGAGCGCGCCACCTCCGAGGATGCACCGCAGTGTGCGGAGCCCGGCGGGGGCAGCGCAGCCAGCAGACGGCCGCACGCACACACACACACACACACACACACACGCACACGCTGCCCGAGTCAATCCGTCAACTCGTCTTGTTGTGCTGTCAGCCCCGCCGGCCCCGCCGCTTTGCCATTGGCTGCCTGTTGCCGAGCCCCACCCAACAAAATGACCGCTTTCAAATGACGCGCCCTTATATGGCCGTTTCGACTGCTTGCTCTTTCTCGCGGGTTGTTTTGTCATTTTTTTTCTATTTTTTTTAAATTGTAAAATTGGTGTAAGGGAGTTGAGAAATGTTTCCCTGCCTCGTATAAAATTTACAGTCCGAGTTCTTTCAGTCTCTGAAGCATCAAGCTGTGCAATACTACTAAGCGCGGCGAGATTTAGTGCCCGACTCGTTATGTTCAGAATTACACAAATTTTTCATCTACTCCCAGGTACCTGCCGTCGCTCTCGCGCCCTGCTTCCACCACACACACACACGCGGGCGCGCGCGCGCGCGCCACATCACACGTACATATAAATTGGAAACCGAACTGTCACTCGAGGAGAGGCGGTGCTTGCTGCCCATCACATCGGGCCGGGCCCCATCACACGCACACAGGTAGAAGGAATGCCGTCGGAGCCAACCAGGCCCCGGAGCCGCCGTGGCCGCCGCCGTGCCTTCCGCAGCGCCGTGTGGCCGCCCGGGTGATTAATGGTGATGGAGTCGGATCGTTGGGACGGACCCTGCGGCCGGCCGGGGTGATCGGTGATTGGTGACATGAGAACCCCTCATGATTCCGGCCCCCTCTCTTTTATTGCGTCCGACAGAGACCGTGTGTCCTCCGGCATACTGAGAGAGAGAGAGAGAGAGACAGATAGGGGGGGTGCAAGGCACTGATAAGCGCTAGCCAGCGCCGCGACGGCGGATACGGAGGCGCTGCTGCTGTGCCGGCCAATTGTTGTTGTTGTTGTTGGTGGTGGTGGTGGTGGTGGTGGTGAGGGAGGGAGGGCGTGTTGCGGGGCGGCCGGGACTCGAACCCGCGCCTCGCGCCACCACGGCCCGGCTCTTAATAACGGCCAAGCTCGCTGCAGGTGACCGACACGCCCTCCCACATCGAAAATGGTAGCGTATTCCATCGCGCGCACCTCTCTCTCGCTCTCTCACTCTCTCTCGCTCTCTCTCTGAGCAGGAAGCCACCCTCCCCCTCTCATTTCGAACGCAGCCGAGAAATAAAAGGGCCCACATCGGTGCTACGCCCCAAAAGCCTATAAATTCTCCCGGGAAGGTGTTCGTCAAAGGAGAGGAGAGAGAAGGGTGGGGAGAGGGGGGAGGGGGGGGGGGGGCTAGATGCGCCGCTAGCTGCTGCTGCTGACCGCGGCGGGGGCGTCGGGCATGAAAGGTCCCCGCTGGCCCCCGGCCAGGCCAGGCCCCCGCTGCCCCCGGCCGCAGCGGGCAGCCATAGGCGGGCGCGGATCAGCGGCCGGTGCGGGCCGCGGGGGCCGCGGGGGCCGCGGGGCAGCACTGTCTTCAGGGCGGCTGGTGGCGACGCCGTTGACGCCGCACGCCAGGCCAGGGCTGCCAGGGTGCCGCAGGGTATCGCAGGACCCCGCAGGACCCCGCAGGCAGGACCCCGCAGGACCCACACGGCCTCTGCCTTTGACTTCATCTCCGGATCGCCGATTGGTGATTAATGTGGGAGAAGGCCCTCCCTCCCAGGCCGGCCCGCCACGGCCAGGCCCCGCCGCCCCCCGCCGCCGCCCCCAGCCGCCCCCGCACCACCACAGCAGCCCCGCCGCCAGCCACAGCCAGGTGTGAAGCGCAGCGCGGCCGCCCGCCGGGGCCAGCGGCAGCCGCGCTGCCCAGCGGGAACAAGTGAAAATTAGAATTACGGCAGCGTTTTGTTTATCGCGCAAAAAGGGCGGGGGCGTGGCCCGGCGTTCATCTTTTTGGCATCGGCCGGCCATCCGAGCCGCACGGGGAATAAAAGCCGAGCCGCCCTCCCCCTGTGTCTGGGCCCCCGACAGCGGCGCCGGCCCGCCCCAGCCAGGCGCGACTGCCTGCCGGACTCGACCGCGGCGCGACCGTGCCCCGAGCGCCTAGCGCCTGCGGGCGTCCGGGTAGGCCAGCCCGCGCGGCACGCGTGCACGCGGAGCGCGCGGCGGCCTACCCGTCAGGCGGCGGGAGTCAGTGCAGCGCGGCCCGCTCCGGCCGCCGGGAGGCACTCGGTGGCCGTGGCCCGGCCTCTCTCTCTCTCTCTCTCTCTCTCTCTCTCTCTCTCTCTCTCTCTCTCTCTCACCACACACACACACACCGCCCCGCGCCGCCCCGGCCGCAGACATATGTGTCGGACACGTGTTTCGAGCATAACGGCTAAGAGACATCGTCCCGGCCACCCCCGCTGCCGCCGCCGCCGCCGCCGCCATGAGAGACAGCCGTACTACGTCTCATGGCGCAGCAGCTGCCGCCGCCGTGGCATTATATTTTGTAGGAACGTGTCGCGGAGCGCCTCGCCCGCTCCTCTCGCACATTATCCGTGATGGGTCCGTCAACACCTCCGCCCTCGGCCCGGCACGGCTTGTCGCCGGCGTCTCGCTCACACACACGCCCGCCCCGTCTCTCTCTCTCCCCCCCCCCCCCCCTCTCTCTCTCTCTCTCTCACGCAGACGGGCGCGCGCGATGCGCTTTCAGAAAACACGAATAAATCGAGCGGCGTGTAGCCAACGGAAAATGCGCATCAATTTGACACGCGGCACACGAGTCTCCTCCCAGCCCGCCCTGCTCAGCCCGAGGCGGCCCGGGCGGCCAGGGAGGGCCATGGACGCGCACCGCGCAGAGAAGTTTATTCCGAGACGAATGTCTTTCAGAGTGTCGCGTCGCTTTCGACGAAATTTCGATCAGAAAAATTCATGTGTGGAAAGTGTGTGGGGGGGGGGGGGGGAGCCCCGGGACCTGCCGACCCCCCGCGGGGAGCGTCGCCGCCATCGTCATCGCCATTTGATCCACTTGCCGTACATAATGTCAATAAATGCCATGGAGGCAGAGGCGGGCAGCGCGGGCAGCGGGCTCGGGGCGCGTTTGGCGTTTGGAGCGCTGCCAAATGTTTGATTGTCAAGGAGAGACCGCTGCAGCAATGGCGATCGGCCGGACGGGACGCGACGGATGGGCTGGACGGACAGGCGGGTAGCGGGGCGGGGCGGGGCCTTTAGCGCTACGGACAAGCTCTGATGCCATGATCGTAAATTTGGCGATCACCTCCGGTGCAGGCCGGGCAGACGGAGCCGGCGCCGGGCGGCGGCAGCGGCGGCAGCGGCGGCAGCGGAGGCAACGCACGCCGACTGCTCCACGCACTAGATCATGCAAGGGGAAATTAAAAAGCAAAGCGCAAAAAAAAACACAATTTTTAAAAAATGGTATTTTTATTTCAATTGTGACCAAGTCGGTAGCGGCGGTGCTGACTCCGGAGAAAGATAATTCCACCGTCCGGCTCCAAGGGGACAGAGAGTGCGACGTGCAGATCGAACCCCCGATCACCGAGCAGGGCACGGCCCTGCCGGGGCCTGCGGGGCTGCGGGGCCTCGGCGCGGCCAGTCGTCCCTCAAGGCTCCTCTCGCCTCTCTAATTTATTTTCCTTCCTCTGCCCTAAAGAGTCACCGGCGATAATGAATTTGGCATGTTTCGGGGTCCCTTTGCCTCGGCATTACTCGGCCGCTGCCCCCCCCCCCCCCCCCAACCATCCCCCCTCCCGCCCCTGGCCCCACAGCGGCTCGCCGGCTCCTTGAACATCCGCGTTTCGGCTGATCGGATCGCGATATGTACTGGGTAAAGTTCCCCGCCGAAATGTTGACCGCTGATCGTATATCACAGCGGCGGAGAGAGGGAGAGAGAGAGAGAGAGAGAGAGAGAGAGAGAGAGAGAGAGAGAGAGAGGGGGGGGGGCTCTCCAACACCACCAATGACAGCCGTTTGACAATGCAAAGTATGTATACGCAGTGGACCCTCGCGGACGTGATGCCATGGCCATCCAGTACAACATTGTGGGTGTGAGGACGGCGCCTGCTGCCTGCACCTCCCTGCCAGCTGGGCGACGCCTTGCCGCCGCCGTCAGCAGGTTGCCTGGACGGCAGGCGGAGTTGGGCACGCTATGACCTTTGCACCCGCGGGTTGGGCAGCACTGTTCCCCTCCTGCCGACAGTGCCGCACTCCGACACGAGGACAGCGGCGTCCGTGGTGGTGACGCGGGGCCTCGGGGGCCGCGGGGGCCCGCGAGCAGCTGTCGCCCCAATTAGAGGCGCCGCCCCATGCGGCCCGCGGCGCGGCCCGGGCCCGTGGGGACGCCGCCGTGGGATGCAAATGGCTCGGGTTCGAATACCGGTGCCTCGGAGGAATGCTTTTCATTCCATCTTTTCCCCCCGTGTTGATGGTAATGACCGCCAGCACCGCGCCCCTGGTGGCGGCGTGGACACCGGACGCGGCGCACGCAGGTGCCGCTGCCGGGAGGGGCGTGTAGGCGCGGCGTGACGGCGCGATAGCGGGCCAAAGCTCACGATCCCATAAAATGAGCTGCCCGAAATGACTAATTACCGGCCGTGTCGCCGCCGGTCGCCGCTCCCCGCGCCGTGGGATGGGCGTCGTCTTTGTGCTGCGGTCCGCGGGTTTCTCCTCCTCCTCCTCCTCCTCCTCCTCCCGCCACACACACACACACACACACACACACACTCTCAGGGTGCGTGACACGGACCCCAAATTAAAGGCCGGACTTTTACAAATGGTGTCAAATCGGGAGCAGTCTGTGTGAAAGCGTGGCGTTTAGGCCCCGGCGGCGGCGCTGACGGACGAGAGCGCGGGGGGGCCGCGGCGCGGGAGCCGTGGACAGCCGTGGACAGCCGTGGACAGGCAGCCGGGGACCGCGGCCGCCGGACGGAGGCCTCGGCTGCCTCCGCCGTGATAAGGCCGCGTATCGCCGCCTCTTTCGGACAAAGTGGCGGCGACAGAGACGGATGCAGGTGGCGGCGGCGGCGGCCGATTAGACGTTCTACAAGCGGCCCGGCCCGGCGGCCCGGCCGGCAGGGAGGTCCCGCCCCGCGTCGGGTCCCGCGGCTCCCGCAGGCCCGGCCCCAGCAGCCACCGACCCCGCCTCACACGCCGCCGGCCGCGGCGTTGCTGCGGCCCGGCCGGCCAAGGGTTTCAACCTGAACCTTTGCAAACGTCCAGTTTCAGGCAGAGCGAGGAGCGGGCGGGCGCGGCGTGCGCAGTGAGGGACGCCGGCGGCCGGGCCCGCTGACGTACCGGCGTGGCCTCCGCGGCCCCGCTTGCGGGGCCTCTCTGAGCCGCAGTGCGCCGGCCGCCGGCCCCGTCCGGACGATGGCTGGACGCGAAATTGGAAAAGGCGTCCGCGTGGAATGTTTATGTAAAGCATAAAAGATATAAGGCCACTTACCGAGCCGTAAAGGGAGGAAACGCACACGCTGTGCTCGGCCGCGCCGCTGGCAGGGGGCCAGCGGGACTGCCACGGGGCCGTGGGGCCTGAGCCGGCCGGACCTTCGCGACAGCGCGGGGACTCGGCCGAGGGCCGCCGAGGGACGCGAAGGCGCGCCCCGCCCCTCCATGGTACCCACGGGTCCTCGGAGCCCGCGTGCGTGACGCTGGAGGAGGAGAAGCTCCTCGTCATCGCCACTCCGAGGGCCGAGGGCCGAGGGTATGGCCGGGGGGCCGCGGCAGAGTCGGCAGTCTAGCCGAACCCGCCCGCAATCAGAGCTGAGCAGAGCTGGCCGGGCCGGGAGGGGAGTCGGCGGGTCCGGTGCCCGGCCAGCCCCAGCCCAGCCCGCCCCGCTACACACGTGTACTAACAAGGGACAGAAGATGACATGGGAAGCGGCGCGGCGCGAGCAGGCGCGAGGCGCGAGGCGCGACCGGAAGGCGCGGCAGAACTCATTAAGGGGGAGTCAACAGTTGGCGCGGATCGGGTCGGCGTCCTCCCGGAGAACAACGGAATGAAAATTAGTATCGCACGCTATCCGGCGGCCGATTTAGAAAGCGCCCGCCCGCCTGCCTCCGCGCGCGGCCACGGCGGCGCGCTGCCGAGCCCCGCCCCGCGGCCCGCGCGCCCCGCATGGACTTGGACAGAGTCAGTCGAGCTCCAAAAAGGTAGTTAGGACGTGCAGGAGCGTAATTTAGCAGTGAACGCGGACGAGTACAATCTGGCGAGGGAATCTCCGGGGCGGCCGGCCGCGCCGACACCCTCCTGGGTCCCAGAGGTCCGCAGAGCGGGCCGGGCCGGGCCGGGCGGGGCGGGGCGGGGCGCGCTGCCGCGTCTCCACTCTTCGGAACCAACTAACTAAAGCAACAATAGCGAAACACGTGTACCACAACGCGCCGGAGCGCCGCGCTGATTCCCCGCAGAAGAAAGGCCGGTGGGAGTGGAACTGTTTCGGGGCCCGCCGCGGTGCCGGGGCCCTGCGGTGCCCAGCGGTGCCGGGGAGCGGAGCCGGGTGCCGGGGAGCCGGGACGGTAGCCATAACTGGTAGCGGCCGTTTTGTAACCCCTCTCGTCGTGACGGTAGCGCTACCGATACCTTTACGAGCCACAAATAGCTGTAGTAAAAGAGCGAGTACTCGACGACCCGGCCGCCGGCGGGGCGCGGGGGTGGGGGGGGGGGGGGGGGGCAGGGGGTCAGCCGAGAGGCGAGGAGAGAGGATGCACCGGAGGGGGGGGGGGGGAGCAAGGAGGAGGAGGCAATAAGGAAAAGTAAAGACGGCGATTAGACATAAACCAGTCAAAGATAATGTGCGAGTGTGTGTGAGTAGGTAGAGAGGGTGATAATCATACGGCCCACGCAGCGCCGCACGGCGCCGGAGAGAGTGGCCGGGCTGTCTCGTGCAGGAATGACACCGCAACGACGACTGCGTCTGGCGAGTGACGCTGACGCCCCCCGCCAGGAGGGGCCGGGGGGCGCCGGGGGGGGGGGGGGCCTCCGGAGGGGAAGCCGCAGGTGGACCACCCAAACAACGCGAAGCGAAGCAGCCGACCCCAGGAAATAATAAGAGCAGTATGGCGCGGGTGCGGAGGGCGGTGCCGGGGGCCCCCGGTGCCCGGGTCCCGGTGCCCGCCGAGCCGAGCGCGCCCCCGGCCTGATCAATCACGCCAGCGAGATATCGATGCGATTTTCGGAACACGACAGTGGCAGAGTACACAATACTATCTGTTCCGAGAAGGCGGGACGCTAAATGCAGTGATGTACCCGTGTCATTTAAATATAATGCGAGGCGCAGGGCGGCGGCAGTGCGGCAGCGCGGCGGCGGCGGCGCGGCGGCCGGGAGAGCTTAGAGGCGACAGCTTTGCGATGCGGGAGAGAGAGAGAGGGAGAGACCCCCACCCGGTCCTGCCGGGGAGGGTGTGCGGAACTCCGATCACATGTTGGCGATCGCGGGTCCGGCCGCAGTGCGATGCGATGCGATGCGATGGGACGGGACGGGGATGGGGATCACCTGCAGTATGTTTCAATACATTTTATGCTCCTCGGCGTCCGGGGGCGTTCACACGGGAATGGGACGTCCGGGCGGGATATGGCTGGAGAACGCAGACTCCAGCGGACACTCCAGCGCGGGCTGAGCAGGCAGTGGCCGGCGGCGGCACGCGGGGCGCGGGGCCGGACTCCCCTGGACTCCGGGACTCCGGGGCTCTGGGACGGCGGAGGGGGCGGGCCGGCGTTCGTGCCGCGTTCCGCCGCGTCCCGGTCGGTCCCGGCCGTGACTAATGTAATGACGGGACCGATAGGCATCCAACATTTCAATCGTCGCACCGCGAAGTCCCCGCGCCGCCGCTGTCCATCACAGGGCGGGGCGGCGGGGCGGCCGCGGCCGCGTATGGCATGCAGATGGCCGGCGGAGGCCGGGCCCCGCAGCACGGCGACGTCCGCGACGTGTAATTATCCGCCATTACCGGGGAGGGACGCGCTAATCAAACAAGGGGCGTAACGCCGGGGGGTGGGGGGGGGGACGTGTCGGGGCGGGGACACCGCAACTCCCCGCCACACGCGGCCGCACGCGCGCGCCGCGACACCGCAGCCCGCGCGGGCATAGCGGCCTCATGTAAACAGTTGAAGCAGACGCGGATCGCCGACCTCTGGGAAGTCCCCCCGGGAGCCCGGAAATCTGTGTACGAGTTTCGGTCGAGTGGCTCCCAGCGGCGGCCCCTTTCTTCTCCGGCGCCGCCGCGCTGCCTCCGCCTCACCGCGGGCCGCGGTCCCCGAGCAGTCACTCCGCCGGCGCCGGACAATACTCCGGGACGTCCGGTGAAGCCATCAGCGCGACAAGCGGCCTGTGACCCGCGGCCCGCGGACAATCAATCGACGCCGACGACGACGCCGACTCGTCCGCGCCGCGACGACGGCCGGCGGCGTCTCGCGAGCCCCGCGGCCGCACCAGCTCACAAAAGCGGTGCCCTGCGGGGCCCTGCGGTGCCTTGCGGGGCCCGGACCGGAGCCGGTGCCCAACCGAGTCAGAGAGCGCAGCCTTCGGCCTCGGCACCTGCGGAATCCGTCGCCGCCCCGCCGCCCGCCGGCCCTTTGCTCGGTGTCGGTGCGCTGCCACTGCCGCCGACGCCGATGTCGTTTCAGAAATATCTCGCGATTTTTTTCCTCCTCGTCCTTTATTTTTAAGTGCGTTTTTTTTTTTGGGGGGGGGGGTGCCACTCCTTTGTGGAATACGCGCGAGAATCGGGCGTGCCGGGCATTCCTTGTTCACAGCATATGTGCAAAGGGCCAAAAGCGAGGATGTCTCAATCGAAGAGTGATTTGCGAGCGCAGGCGGACGCAGCCGCCGGGCAGCCGCCGGGCAGCCACCTGTCCCCATCTGTCGGCCCGGCGGCCCGGCCCGGAGGAGCCCCGAAGCCCCGCCAGGGCCCCGCAGGTTGCAAGGCAGCGCGGCCGGGCACACACACACACGAGCGCACACACGAGCGCGCACACACACACACACACACACACACGACGCGCGCACACAACGCGAGATTCATCATCGAGATCTCGAAAAACACGGACATCGTATGAGGCGCCGTGAGCCGTAGCCTTCGTCATAAATCTCGTCCCCGCTGTCCACCCAATCGCTGTTTTCTGTCCATTCTTCTGCTGCCGCTGCGGGCCGCGTCCGCCCGGACGTGACGCGTCGCTCCCTGTCTCTCTCTCTCTCTCTCTCTCTCTCTCTCTCTCTCTCTCTCTCGGGCACGGCGACCTGCGCGTCGGATAGAATGAGTGAGAGAGAGAGGGAGAGCGGTGGCGGGGGCGTGGCTTCGGACGCGGACCCGAGGTAGCGGCGGACGCCAAGCCGAGCCCGCCGTGCGGAGGATTCATGTGTGTTCCGTCGCGTCGCCGTGACGCGGGCGACACGTGAGCGATGTGTCGATTCGTCTTGAGCGCACACGTGTGACCCGCCCCCGCGGCCCGCCCCCGCGGCCCGCCCCCGCGGCCCGCCCCCGCGGCCCGCCCCCGCGAGCGCACGCCGCCGCCCCGCGGTCAGTTCCCATTCCTGACTGGGCACAACATTATTTAGCTAGGTGCTGGCGAGGGCGCCCTCCTCCTGGCCGGCGGCGGCCCGCCCCAACAAGAGCATTGAAACCGCGCTGGATTTGAATTTTCGCGCGGTTCTCTGGAGGAGACTTGAAAGCTCGTGTGGCGCTTGAGATCTTGTTGGGGCCGGGCGTTGTTGGACGCCGCCCCCGGCGCTGCCCCCGGCTCCGCCACACGCGGCGTAGGCGATGATGTTCCCACCGCCGCCGACGAATTGAATTCATCACGGCCATTAGGTTCGCGGCGGCGAGTCTGCGGGGCCCGGCCCGGCCGGGCACCGGGCATGTCCGTCGGCCCCGGCGGCGGCGAGCCGTCGCCTCCTCGGATCCATTCGTCTGGAGGCGAGGCGCTGGCCGGCGCTGCCGCGACGCGATGCTCATCTCCGCGGCCGGCATTACCATACGGCGGTGGCCGGCAGCGGCGGCGGCGGCGGCGGCGGCGGCGCGGCGCCTCGGCCCTCCCACGGCCCTCGTGGCCGAGTGTTCAGAGGCGGCTGCGGTGCGGCCCGGCCGCCCCGCACCGGCAGCACCCGCCCCGCACCCCCGTGCGATACTCTCCGCGAACAGGGTACGAGGCACGCGGCCGCGGGGACGGTGCGCGACGGATTAAATTAAAGGTACTGCGGAGGACGGGAGGCTATGGGCGCGCCTGTGCCGTGCCGGAGGGCCCCGCAGGGCCGCAGGGCCGCACAGGGGCCCTGCCGTGCCGTGCCGTCCCCGCCCGCTCGGGCACCCCTGCTATTTAATGCGCACGCCGAGTGGTGAGAGACATCAGAATGGGACTGGTCGGACAGGAACCATACGAAATACACCGGCGGCAGACAAAAGACAAGAAAAAAAAAGACGGCACACACACGCACGTCATTTTATATAAATATCCGAAACGCGTTAGCACACGCCAGAGAGGGGAGGGGCGTCTGGAAGACGGGTGCCACCAACGGGTTCGCGGGAATCAGGTGAGTTTCAGAACTGGGTCACGTGACGTGGGGCTGGTTCAGCACCACCACTACGCATAGCCTCTCCTGAAGAGTTTTCTCCGTGACGAGATCGCGGGGATGTTGAATAAGAGACGTAGAGGCGTACGCGGGGAGGGGAGGGGAGGGGATGGGCCGGGGAGCGTGGCCAAGTCCCTTTACGGCGAATGCTTTCTTTCCAGGAAACGCGGCCGCACAATGAGGCTGCTATGCGGCGGAGGGGCGGCGGGGCGGCAGGCCGTGCATGCAGTGTGAACACGGCGTCTGCCCCGAGCTCCGTGCGCGCGCGCGCGCGCGTGTGTGTGTGTGTGTGTGTGTGTGTAGTGTGTGTGTAGGTGTGCGCGCGCGCGTCCACGCGCAGGACCAGTAGCCTCGCCTCGCCGGCCGTGCCGCCGGGCTGCGGGTGCTGCGGGTCCTCGTGGCCGTGGCCGCCAGTGCCGCCTGTGCCGCGCACCGCCTGGCCTACCCTGAGGCCCGCCGGCCGCCAGGCGCCGGGGCGGGTAGGCAGTCCCGCCGCGCGGCGGTGTCGTGCAGGCCGGGCCCGCGGCCTACCCGCCAGGCGCTCACGCTGACGAGCCGCGCCGGGGGCTCGTCCTTTCGAAGGCGTCCGCGTCAAATGTCAGAGGCTGTGGCTGAGGTTGTGGCTGAGGCTGAGGCCCGGCTGAGGCTGGCTGAGGCTGGCTGAGGCTGGCTGAGGCCCGGCTGAGGCTGGCTGAGGCTGGCTGAGGCCCGGCTGAGGCTGGCTGAGGCTGGGCTGCCCAGCACCGTCACCCGGCGCGCGGCGCACGCCCGAGCCGCTCGCAGTGGGAGGCCCCGGGTGTCACGCGGTGCCACGTAAATACCTCGATAATATTTAATACGCGCCCCGGTGCGGTGCGCCGCGTGCCGTGTGCCGTGTGCCGTGCGCCTGTGCCCGGCCGCCCCGTCCTAGCGGCGGCCGGGAATGTCACAGAGGGAATTTGCATGGGGCCGTCGGGCCCCGAGACACGCTGCTGCGGCCAGTTGCGATCAGGGACGGGCCGGGGCCGGGCCGGGGCAGAACATCACACGATAATACTGTCTCCCAATGCCCGCGTGCCCCGCAGGACCCGCAGGACCCGCAGGACCAGCGTAGGTCCTAACCTACACTGCGGTGCCCGGGGCCCGGTATCGTCTCCCTGAGATGTGCGTCCGGCCACGGCTTCCGCAGGGGGCAGCGGGGGGCCCAGGCCAGGGCCGCGGGGGCTCCGGCCTGTGCTTACGGCACGTGATTCCACATTCACCGCAGACGTCGCCCTGGATGCCGTCCCCCGGGCCGTCCTCGCGACGGGAGGGCCGCCTCGGCCTACACGTCAGTGGCGACGGCGACGGCGGAAACTGCACTCCGCACGAGAAGCAAGAAATGGACGCGACGTCGGCGTCGGCGCCGGTGGTGCTCGCTGCGGGCGGGAGAGCGGCGGGCGGCGGGCCCATATCGGATCGAGGCAACAACACCATCGCAGCCGTTTTTATTCTGCCCACGTCAAAAAGTCGAATCGCATTTCGAGTCGGACGGCTGGCCGGCCTGCCCGCGCCGCCACACCCACAACTAACCTCCTTTCCTAGGCGTCGTCGTGGAGAACGCTTCGCCGCGAGCCACCTCTAATGTAATCCTTTCATTAAAAATAATTTACGAGGAGGAAGACCGATCCGGGCGGGGCGGTCGGGGCGGGGCGGGCCACACCCCGGCATCTGCCACGTCTGACATCGATACATCGATCTGGCCGACTGCACCACTCCGCGCCGCCCCCCGCGCTCGAGTCCCCGCGCCGCGCCGTGCCCGCTGCCTACCCGCGCGGCCTGCGGTCTCCGCGGCCAGCTGCGAAGGAAATTTAAGAGTCGCCGTCTGATTTGGGGCGATAACGCGCCGTTTTGAAATCCGGGTCCGGCCTGGTACACTGGAGCTGCACGACCGGAGCTGGACCCCGCAGGATCCCCGGAACGGGGTCACCCGATCTCGCACCGATCCTTTGCGATAAGGAACGAGGAGCAAGAGGGAGGCCCCGATCGCTCAAGAGTCCTGCGGCCCCCGCGTTGCGACAATTCTAACGCCTCCCGATAGGGTCCTACTGCTGTGGCCGACTTTCAAATGAGGGTGGCTCAAACATTATTTTTAGAGTACTGGGGGGGCAGCCCGCGCGGCAGCGGCGTCCCCTTGGCGCCTCGCAGCCCCCGCTGCTCCTGTGGCGGGCGGCGGTCCTCATATCGGGCGGGGTGCAGCGGGGGCCGGGCGGCGTCGCCAGGTAATAGGGCGACCGCCGTATCAGCGGATAAGGGCCGCGGGCCGCAGCGTCGCCGAGTGCATCAACACCGCGCCGAGTGCACCCAGGCGCCCCTTAATTGGCATTAATTCAAATTTACGACGCAAATTACTGCACTCGGCACAAGGTGCATATAAAGGCGCCCGGACAAAAGTACCGGACCGCTGTAAATATCCCCCCTCCCCATCTCTCTCTCTCTCTCTCTCTCTCTCTCTCTCTCTCTCTCTCTCTCTCTCTCTCTCTCTCTCTCTGTCCCCCACTCACATTGCCAACGTGCAGCAGTAGCGGGGCGTAAGGGCGACTTACCGAGAATCGCGTGCGGAGTAGCAGGCACACGGCAAAAAGCACAGTCTGGTCAACATTTAAGACCAATTTTTTAAAAATATACCATTTTATTAATTTAAAAAAAATCCTCAAAAGCCTTTCCGAGTACTGCGGTTCGACGTCCACGGCTCGAAAAAACGGCGGTTTCGAAAGACAGAAAAGACTGCGGAGCCAGTATTCGAACCCACGCCTTCTCCAGCCGACCCGTCCTGTCGCGGCCCGGAAATATAAATACGGGCCGGGCTCCGCTCACGGCTCACCCGGGCCGTGAGCCGGCCTGTGCTCCGGCAGCGAGCGAAGAGATCAAACAGGCGACACCAGGCGATGAGGACGTATTGTGAGGAGCAGCGAACCCCCCAAAGTTTAATTTACTGTCCTTCCTCCCCGCCTCTCCTTTCCCACCTGCCCGCCCCGCCCTCCCGCCTCGCCCCGCCACGCCCCTCCCGCCCCTATGATTTATTCGCTATTTCTCGGCATTCCAGTCCCCCGTGATCGTGGCCGGTGGCTCACTCACTTGGTGGCTCGCCTCTCTCTCTCTCTCTCTCTCTCTCTCTCTCTCTCTCTCTCTCTCTCTCTCTCGCTCCCACCTTTCTCCCCCCCCCCTCTCTCTCTCTCTTTCTCTCGGTCTGTGCCCCCTCACACCTCTCCCTCCCTCACGCCCAGTGGCGGGGCACTCGGGAGGCGTTGCCGGTGGGGAGTGCACGGACTGAGGCGGCAGCCAAACACCCAGCGGCCCTGCAAGGCGTCGCCCGTCTGCGTCGGTGTCCGGTCATATTCCGTTCGTCCGTCAGAGGTCGGCAGCGCCTCAGCTGGCTACGCCACTGGCCGGCGGGCTGACGGCTGACCTGCCCACCCGGCCAGGCGGTAGGCAGCGGCCGGCGCGGCCCACGCTGCCCGGGCTGGGCCGCATGCTGCCTGGCCATGGGCACCGGGGAGCTTCCCCGGGCCCTCCGGGGCCCCGGGGAGCACAACGTGATTTGTGTGTAATTACCAATTAATTATTAACAGCTCCGGTCTTCCGTTCCAGACCACCTCATTGTTACACTCTTTTGGAAAAGTTGATTTCCGGCTTTGGAATGGCGCAGGGCATATGTTTGTGGCCGCGCTGCAGGGCCGCTAAGATGGACGCCGGGCCCGACGCCGTGTGCCCGCAGCCCACGCCCCCGCGCCCCCGCGCCCCCAGCGCCCCCTCCCCCGGCGTCGGCCCGTCTCCGACTGACACTCTGACCCGGCCTAGCCACCATAGCCAGGCCCCCCAGGCCCCCCAGGCTCCCCAGGCTCCCCAAGGCCCCCACCCTACGCCGGCGTCAGCAAGGCACCGCACAGTGTATTCTCACAATGAATTAAAATCTTCACCGAGATCGACCAAAACCGACCACGGATACAAATGTGACCTAAGCTACCCGGGCGGCACTCAACAACGACCGCAGTTCCGCGTGAACGTACTCTAGGAGTGACTGGAAGCTATCTGGAGGCAGCGCCGCGGCGGCGGTGCATTGCTTGCTGCTGTCCAGCGCGACCGACTGCAGAAGCGGGAGTGGGAGGGACGGACAAAGAATAAAGGAAACAAGTGGAAGGAGAGAGAGAGAGAGAGAGAGAGAGAGAGAGAGAGGAGAAAGCAACACGCCGCCTCCCCCCGGCCCGGCTCCACGGCGGAGGCGGCGGCGGCCACCTTTCCGCACCTCGGGCCTTTATCGATTGCCAACGGTGAGCTACGTTTTATTTGGCATTATGACGGGTAATTGTGGCTTTTAAGGAGGTAATACCTCAATTACGGCGGAAGGGTACCGTCTGGTCGCGGGGGCACCGGGTGGTGCCGCGCCGTGCAATCATCTCCCACCCCACCCCCCTGGCCACCGCACGATCCGTCCCGACCATCCCGAAACACTCACATTTTCAACGGACCTTGCGAAAAGAAGATAAATAATGTGCACATTGAGAACTTTGTGCGGGCAAAAGCGGAACCGCGAAATTTATGTCCTCGGAGAGAAGAAAAAAACCTGGCTTGATTTTTACTTTGAAAAAAAAAGCCAAAACTCAAGCCTATTTTTTAAAATTTTTGGAAGAGTACTACGTGTAAATGAGTCGGTGTGCAGGCTGCTCCACCGGCCTGCTGCTGGAGGTGCACTGGCAACAAGATTCCGCATCAAATTTATGACGTCATGATGAACAGGCGTCATAAAGTCCTCATCTCTCTCTCTCTCTCTCTCTCTCTCTCTCTCTCTCTCTCTCTCTCTCTCTCTCTCTCTCTCTCTCTCTCTCTCTCGATCAGAGACCCCGCCACGAGAGGAGCACTAACGTACCGCGGGGAGCCGCTGTGGCGCCCCGACATGGAGGAAATTAACAGCGAAAACGTTTTACAGTACAAAGCAAACTGCCGGATCGCACAGCAACGCTGGGAATTTTATTTCCATCGGTAGGGATCAGGGTTTTTTTTCAATAAAATAAAAACAAAAAGTTGGCATGAGGCGGTGGCGCTGTGCGACAGAAGGGCGCGCAGAGAGGCCGGCAGAGGCCAGCAGAGGCCGGCAGAGGCCGGCAGAGGCCCGTCAGGTTCACTCGGGGGTTGGGCCCGGTGGGCCGGCGTCGCGCGGCTGGCTGGCGCGCACCGCCCTCTGTTGGTCGAAGGCCAAAGCCTTAGTTATGCGTTATCGCGCCCTGCCCTTGATTTGTGGCCGTTGATTGTCACGGCCAGCATAAGGCCGCGCCGCCAGCGCCCGCTAGCGCCACCCCCCGGTACGGCGCGGCACGGGGGCGTGGCGTGGCGTGGCGGGGCGTGGCGGGAGCGCAGCAGAAGAACGGTGCGAACGTGCGCGGAGTCGCCGATGACACCGCCTTCCCTTGATATCGTTTCGCCCCTAATGATGGGTCTCGGCGCGCCGCGGGGGGCCGGCGGGGGGCCGGAGAGCGGGGGGCGGCCTGCCCCCAGCCCGTGTGCCCGCGATGACGCCGCGGTGCTCGACTCGACACATGTACCACGCCGCGGCCCCCCGGCTCCTCAGCTCCGCAGCTCCGCGCACTCCGTGTCGCCGTGCTGCCCGCGGTCGGGTTGCGGCCCGCCGTCTCGTCATCGTCTTCCCCATGCTAACGCGTGGCGGCCGTGGCGGGCAGCTCCGGGCCGATAGCGGACCGGCGCGGCGGCAGGGGCGGGTCGTGGCGTGAGCGGCCGCCGTTACGCCCCCCACCGCCCCCCTCCGCCAGGCGCCACGGCCGCGGGCTGCCGCCGACGGCCGCCAGCCGAACTCCGGGTCAAACCTGGCCGCTGCTGATTAGAATTACGCAGATTGAGGCGAGGGTGTGGCTGGCGGCCCGGAGGCCCGGAGGCCCGGAGGCCCGGAGGCCCGGCCTGTCGTCTTGACGCCGCTGCGGTTGTGGCTGAGGCTGTCAGGGTCTCGCATTGTTCCCCGACGGCACGCTGCTGGAGCTGGAAGAGCTGGGAGAGCTGGAAGGTGTCGCCACGCCGCCCTGCCCGACCTGCAGGGCCATGCATCCTGCAGTCGTTACCTGCGTGGACCGCCGCCGCCGACCGAGAGAGTGCGAGAGAGCAACAGTGCCAACGCAACGCCCCCCGGGGGCGCGGCGGGCGGGTGCGACAGAGACAGACACGTGTCGCCCGGACGCGTCCGTAGGACGCCTCAAGCGGCCACGATTAATTATTTCGGACACGTCCGAAAAGAGGGGAGGTAATGCGGCGAGTCGGGATCGGCATTCACGCGCCGATTCGGCCACAGCCGGGAGAAAGTCCGGCCCCGGCCGATACGATACGTAGGCCGCCTGACGGTTACTAATGCCTGTTTGGACGGGGCGCTGCCAGCAGCGGCGGGGCCGGCAGGTACAGCCGCAGCCGGAGGCTCCCGCGCCTCCCGCACCCACGCCGCCGCCGAGGTGCTGCGAAACTGCTGCATGCCGGCGGCGGCCGGGTGAAGCAGCAAACACTCCGCCCGCACCGCCCGCATCCGCCCCGCTCCGTGTCCCCGTGTGGTTCCTGCATGCAGCGTCTCTTCGACAAGTCCAGCTGGTGTGTTTTCGTTTTTTTTGTCCTGCCGCGAATTATGTGATGGTCCGGTCGGGGCGCACCGCTTGACAGTCACCCCGCAGTCCGGTAGTCCCCCCCCCCTCTCCACCCTCCTGACGAATTTGATGGGAATGGGAGTAATAATAATAATAATGATGATGATTGGCTGAACACGAGAGAAAAAAAAGGGGCGCAGGGAGTGACAGACAACACGCCAAACCAGACACGAGGGAGGGGAGGGGAGGGTGGGTCACCGGGGAGGTTATAATGCCGCGCTGCAAAAACAATACAAACGAAGAGAGCGGGGAAAACGGTGATACGTGTGATGTGACAGCCCGGAATACACGAGAGAGGGAGAGAGAGAGAGGGGGGGGGGGGGCTTAATCACCACGGCGGACCGACATGATTACTGTTTCATTTTCAGCTTATACAAAAATAGGGTCGGTATCTAACGATTATCACCCGCGCCAAGCGCGCGGCCCCACGGCCCCCGACGAGGGTTCCGGAGTGAGGCGGGGGTGTCCTGGTGTCCCGCGCACTGGGACAAACGTTGGGCTCTTGTGCCCAATGTTGGCCCTGAGGTCCAATGTTTGGTCTTCAGGACCAGGGCCAACGTTGGGCTTGAGGCCGCACAACGTCGAGCCTGAGACCTAGCCGCGATGTAATCTTGGACGCCAGTATGTATGTGTGTGTGTGTGAAGCCGCAGAAGGTGAGCCCATCATCCACTAATCTGTCATCATCTGCGCGCCCAAATCGCCGGACAATCACTGGGGCGGCACCCGCAGGCGCGAGGCTGGGCCGGGCGGGGCCGGGCGGGGGTCACTTGGGGGGACACAGCTTGCAGTCGTCGCCATCCAAGTTTCGTTGCGGAGAAATCAGAGTCGGAGTTGGCGGGTGGCGGCGGCGGTGACGGTGGCGGCGGTGGCGGCGGCGGTGGGGTGGTGGTGGCCCGCCGCCGCGGCCTGACAGTCCGTCACCGAGGTGCCGGGGACCCGGCAGCGGTGCCCAGCGGGGCCCCGGCGGCCGCTGTCCTGTCCGCGTCAAGATCAATACCCCACGACAGCCGAGGGGAACGGATTGGGGAGGGGAGGGCGGCAAGGTGACGGCCGTGACGGACTCGGCCCCCGCGGCCCTCCGGCCCTCCCCGCCCGGCAGCGGAGACAAAGAGGAAGAGGCGAGGTGAAGGGGTGAAGGTGAGGGGGCGCGGAGAGAAGGGCCCGGGAGGCGCGGCGGCTGGCATCGGCAACTGCATCAGGAGTCTCTCCTCCGCAGGCAGGGCGGCAGCGGCAGGGCGGGGAGGGCCTCGGGGAGGGCCTCGGGCAGGAACCTTGTGGCGCCCTGGCACTGGCCGACACAGTGCGCTACAGACGAGGCCGGCAGCGACGCGACCACCCACTTACTTCTACCTCGGCATCCCCCGCCGCCGACCCTCTGCTGTACGGACACTCCGCGAGGCTCGACGGAGATGAAATAATCCACAGCATGTCCCATTGATAGTTTCGGACCGGTTTGACCGCCTGCCTCCGCGGGCTGCCGGTGGACGGGAGCCGACGAGGGCCCACCGGGCACACAGGCGGAGCGAGAGAGACGGAGAGAGCGTGACCTCCTGCTAAGGGGAGCCGCTCTTGTGCGGAAAGTGTGTGCTGCGATAGCGCCAGTTGTCTCCAAAAGTCAACAAGAAATCTGCAAAATATACTCTGCCCTGTTCTGCTTCTAAAGCAAGTCGAGTGCAGCGCGAAAACGATTTTCGAAAACTGCGGACTGCGCTCGCCGCAGGGAATTGACATTTATTGAGGCCGCCTAGGCAAACACTAGAGCGCCCGCGAAACATTAGAGGTGTGTGCTCCCGGGCCCGCGGCGTCGGTCTTGCGTGTAAGATGCTTTAGAGCGCTGTGCTCCTGATTGCAGACTTCATTAGTCGCATCCACGCTCTAATTAGTGTCTCTCGCTCGCACCGCTTAACTTGCGCCGCTTGCCAAACTCGCTAAAGCGCGGTGCATTCTGGGTCGTCAAAGATAAACCCTAATGATCCGCGCGGGGAGAGCGCTAAGCCACGCCGCCCCCCCCCCCCCTCTGTCCCTCTTTGTCTCCGTCCATATCTCTGTCGCACTCACTCTCACGTAGTGCTCCAAGTTTGTGCTGCCAATGAGTCACATGCTAGTGTGAAAATCCTCGAGTCAGCTGTTCCACCATACGTCTGCGTGCGGGCCGGTGGCCGGGTGGGCGGACGGCCGGGTGGCCGGGTGGCCGGCGGCCGGCGGCTGGCATAGGGGTGGTCAGGGGCGCGGCGCCGCGGGCACCAGGAGCGGGTTGGCGGCGCCACCGCGAGGGGGCAGCACTCGCCAGCACCGGACGAGCCGTGACGCATGGAGTCCAGACAGCCGGCGCTGAGAGCGGTATGAGAGCGTGGGTGCCTGCAGTGCCTGCGGTGCCTGATTCGGCTCTTTCTTTCTTTCTCTCCTTGTCGCCTGACCTTTAGTGCCGGTGTGGCAGTGGACCGCATTGTGCTTTGTGCGTAAGGTGAGGCAACTCTCAATAGCAGCGGCCGCCTCTAATGGCCATTGTCACGAGAAGAGAAACCCTCGGCGCCGAGGATCGTCAGCTGGAGAGGAAGCCTCATCTGCCCTCGATTTGCATCCCAAGGCCTCCCGAGAAAACAAAAAACATTATCTCGATTGATCAGCTGTTTCTCGGGGACTGCGAAGCTCGCTGCTGTGCGATCACAAAAGTGGCTACGCGGACGGTATTCGGCAGGCTGGATGGGTATCGCCTTTAGCCACGGTCGATCTGCGGAAGGGGCGTAAGGTCGTTAAACGCTTTGATGCTTACGTTAAGCCGTAAAGCCGACACTTAAGAGTGTGATTCCGCGAGAACCAACGCGGCGGCACAAAATGTATCCTACTTTGATCCGGTGGCCGTAAAGGCAGGAGCAAATGAATGTCAGAGTCATTAGGCCGCGAGATAGCGGCGTCAGCGGTGTGCGGCGGCGAGTAGTCACATAGTCTTTATCGGAGTGACGCCCACGGCCGCACGCAGCGCTGCCGGCGCGCCGCTTAAGAGCACCAAACAACGCAGGCATAAAAAGATTCCAGTTCCAGAGCGGCGCGCGCGGCGGAGCGAGTGGCCTAAAGGGAGCGGGTTGCCCCCCCCCCCCCCCTCCCACTTCCTGCGGCCGTCGTGGGGGAGGGCACCGGAAGACCCAATGGGACCGGTGGTATCCACGACAGTCTTGAAAGGTCAGACTGAGCCGGCCGCGGTTGTCACGCACCTGTCCGGGCGGCGCGTATAGGCCTTCGAGACGGAGCACTGTACAGTACAACACACGCAGCCGCCGCGCTGCCGGCCCGCTACAGTCCTTACATTTCATGCGTCGAGGCGCCTCCTGCTTGCGGCGCGGCATCCTGCGAAGGGCTCCCCGACGGCGTCCTCAGCGTCGCTCGGCAGATGGGCGCGCTCCGGCCGCGGCTCCCCTCATCGGGAGTCACTCGGACACTCCCGGGACCGAAATCATAGAGCACCCCTGCTGCTTCTTTACTTGCGGCACACTGCAGTCCCCTCCACCACTCCGTTCCCACGAACGTATCGAGGCAAATGCGGCTGTCGACAGGTAGTGTCACACCGTCACACTGACATGTCAACACTTGATCACGCTCGATTGACAGCCCGCGGGCACGCGACAGACAGCCGTAAATCAGCGGCGCGGATAGCGCTAGCCGAGCGCAGTGGCCGCCGTGTCTTAAGAGGTCTTAAGCTGTCTCAGGCACACGCGTGGGGGGCGAGGTGACAACGGCAGAAAACAATAACAACAACAACAACAACAAGACGCGACGCGGAAAGTGAGGTTATGGGATGCGCGCGGGTCGGCCGGCGGGTCTCGCAGCGCGGCGCGGCGGGCGCGGCTGGCGCGGCGGTGTCAGGACGGAGCAACAGACCGCGTCTGACTGCCCGGCCATTCCCCGGCCCCACCGGCCTCCTCGGCATGGGCTCCTCGCGGCGGAGCGAGAGAGAAGGCAGATCGGGGCTGGGCGGGCCCTCGGCGGGGCCCCGGCGGGCCCCCGGGCCCCCAGCGGGGCGGGGCCCCGGCCGCCTGGCTGCAGCGGTCGCGTATAACGCGCCAACGGCGCTTGTGCTGGTAATTATTACAGATTCAGCGAGCGGCACAAGCCGCGACTTCACCCACGAATACGTTTTCCAAGCTGAAGATACGAGTGTGCCAGTTCTTGTCTGTAATTGTTTCAGCGTGTTAATTACGTTTCGAATCAGTTTCCATTTGATTATTGTGTCTCACCACGCTTTCATCGTCCGAGCCTGCCCTGCATTCAACGCATTCGGTGGGCGTCCCGTTCGCTCGGGTCGCCTACCGTGAAGCCAACAGCGCGTTTTCTCGTGCTCGCTGTTCGAAGAGAGAGTCTTTCTAATCTGAAAGCATTAGGACTCTACGAATTTGAAGAGGGACCTCGGGCATCTCGGTTGCGTGGTGTCCCGGGAGGGCAGCCCGCGACCTACGCCAAGCCCTGCCCTATCCACCTGTCGCGGGGACGCCTGCAGCGGCGCAGCCTGGTGCAGCCCCACGGCAGCCGCGCGCTCTCCGCCCGACCCTTGGGTGCCACCTTAGCAGCCCCCCCCCCCCCCCCTCGCCCCACAGCTCCTCTCCTCCTGAAGCGGTGACGTCACACGAAGGCGGGGCTTCTTTAGGCCCCTCCCTCTTTAAGCGGTTCCTCCCTCCTCCCCTGCCCCTCCCCCCTTCCCCACCGACCGGCTCTGCCGCCGCCACGACCTTGAGTTTCGGCTCGGCTCCGCCAGGTAGCGCCAGCGGCGCACCGTAGTATGGTGGACCGAAGACGCCGGACCTGTGCAGGTCATGGATCTGATTGAGTTTCCGCTGGATTGACGCGCGCCGGCCGCGCTTCCTGGTGAGTGGCGGGCGTGTGGTGCGGGGCCGTGCGGGCGGCACGCGGCGGCCGCGCGGGTGGCTCGTCGCCGGGGCCGGCCGTCCCGGTGTTCGGGACGGGCGCGCTCGGAACACCGTACAGAGCCGCCGCTGCCCGCCGACTGTCACCGCGGGGGGGCGCGGGGGGGGGGGGGGGGGGCGGCCGGCGCGGGACGCATCGGGCTCGCGGCCGCCGACGTTTTCTTGCTGCAGTTTCTAGTCCAGACCAGCCGCTGTCAGCAGTGACAGCCCTGTCAGGTTGAGGTTAGGTTTCCCGCGCGAAGCAGGCGAAGCAAAGGCAGGCGACGCGCGCTTGGCTCGGCTCGGCGCGGCGCGGCTCGGGCGGCGGGAGCTGACTGCGCCGGCCGCCAGGGGGCAGCACGTCCCGAGATCGAGCGGAGCGGCGTCGGCGGCGCCAAAACTCGAACCGCGGCAAGTGCGCGCAGGCGACGCGGCGACGCATCACTTGGTGACGGCGCGGAGCGGCCACGACGCGAGCGCCCAAAAACGGTGTTCAAAAACCTGTTTTTGATTTCGGCTTTGCCGCTGTAATAAAGAAATAACTCTGGGCGCGCGGGCGCCTGTAGGGTAGGCAACCTCGCCGCCCTGCTGCGCCTAGCCGCCGCGCGGGCTGCCTACCCGGCAGGCACCCCGCCGACACATCTCCAAGAGACGGGTGCGAACAAAAGTGGACGCGCTGTGAAATTTCAGGTGGCACGGACAACAGACAACATCGACGTCGTCAGTACACGTGCCGAAGGCCACGGCCATACCGCACGCGTGTGTGTGTGTGTGTGTGTGTGAGAGAGAGAGAGAGAGAGAGAGAGAGAGAGAGAGACAGAGAGAGGGAGAGGAAGACAGAGAGGGAGAGCATCGGGGCCAGAGGGAATTCACTAGGGGCCATGCAGCCGTCCGAAAGGGCGCGCGTGAGAGAGACAGAGGGGTGGGAGGGAGGTGCGTCTAACCTATTTTAACACCCATTCCATTGATTTATGGTGATCCGTAACAATCGCGCCCGCGTATATACGCAATGCGTGGCAATGCGCTGTTTTGTGCGTGCGCGCGCGCGCGCGCGTGTGTGAGAGAGAGAGAGAGTGCGTGTGAGTGGGAGGGAGGGAGTGCGCGCGTGTGCGTGTGCACGCATCGAATTGAAACAGCGCGCGGTGTGTGTATGTGTTTTGCTGCCATCCATTATGGAAAGAGGTCCCCATTACGGGACAGGAGATGCGGATCAAAACTCGGAGTCCGCTGCCTGCCCTCCCGGCGCGCGGCGGCCGGCGGCGGCCGGCGGCGCCTCGCGGGGATACGGGAGTCTGTGGCGGCGGGGCAGCGGCGCGTCGGCTCGCCTCGTCCACGTCGGCCGTCGTCCCGGTCGGTGCCGGTGCCCCCGCCGCCCCGCGCCGCCCCGTCCCGCGGGACACATATCGCACGCACGGCCGGATGCGGCGGGGCAAATTGCGGGAAACGGGACGCGGCGGCGCGGGAGGGTGGAAAAATAATGAACAAGGTTTTGACGCGCGGGGGGCGGCCGGGAGGTGCTGTTTGTCATGGGCCGCCGGTGACACGGTGGAGTGGAGGGAGCTGTCGATTTTCCAACAGCAGCCCGCTCGGCTCGGCTCGGAGTGGTGGCCGGTGGTGGCCAAGTCTCCGCGCTGCGGGAGGCTGCAGGCCGCAGCTAGAGACAGTAGTGGGCCTCAGTGGGCCCGGGGGCCTGACCCCGCGCGGACCACACACACACACACACGCACGCACACGCACGGCCAGCAGCACATAACACTGCCTTCCTCCCCCGCCGCGCGCGCGCGCTCGCGTCCGGTCGGTCCAGTCGCTACCCTTCTGCGCTGATAAAGTGTCCCCTGGCCAGCAGCGCAGCGTCCCCCGCACGCACGCACACGCACGCACGCACGCACCCCCGGCCACGCCTCGCAGGAGGACCGGCCGGTGCTATTTATGCGCGCGGCGGCAGCGGGCTCCTGTACGTCCCCGGCGCCGCACGCACTTTTATGCGCGGAGCTTTGTTTGCGCCAATAATTATTCGGAAGGGTGCGACTCAGCCCTCCCGTCCCGTCCCTGCCGGCCGGCCATGGCCATCCCGGCGGCCGGCCTCCCCTCCCCTCCCCTCGCGGCGGGACGAGTGCGTGCGATGCGTAAGGGCGCCATGCCAGGGGTTTTGAATTTTTGAGGGGAAATGCGTATACGCATAACGCATAGCCATTTGACCGTATTTCTTTCCCCCTTTATTTTTTCAACTATATATTTCATTTTGTTTCGTGATTTTTTTGGTTGTTTTCATCCCTCCTCCTCCTCCCTTTTCCCTACTTCTTTGGTTATTTGACGGCCCGCACGCGGCCCGGCGGCATTGTGCTGCGTGCGTGGGATGGGATTAATGGACGTGCGTAATGAATGAAAAACATAAATAAAATTTTTAAAGCGTTGCACCGGCCGCGGGCACGTGGCGCGTGGCGGCGGCGTGGCGCCATAGCACCACGAGCCGGCCCCGCGCGCGGCCCCGACGGCACGGCCAGATCTGCCCAGATCTGGAAGCGGATCGCGATCGCGTCAAATTTGGCGGCATTAATCCTATCGGCAGCGGCGGCGGCAGCGGCGGGCAGCCCGGGCTGGCCGGCTCTTGTGTCTTGCGATTGATTGGGGCCCTTGTTGTTGCTGCCGCTGCAAGTGACATAAGACGTATCGCCCCATAAGGCCCCGGCTGCCCGTCAGACACGCCTCAAAAGCCCCCCCCCCCCTCCCCCGCCCGCCCCGCGCCGTGCCCGGCAGCAGTGCTGCAGACGAGGCTGCCTGCCGGTTGCCTACGCTCCGGGCGGCCGCCGCTCCGCCCGGGCCGCGTCGAAGGCGCCGCTCCGCTCCGCTCCTCCCTCTCCGCCCTCATCAACAACACCCCCGCTGATCCCTTTTCATTACCGGTGACTGATCGCGGGGACCCGCAGGGCCCGCAGGGCGGCAACGGCGGCGGCAGGGATCGGAGGAGACACTTTACGGGTCGCCGGACCGCCGCCGGGAGCAGAGGGGAGGGGAGGGGGCAATGATTTATCTGCTACATGTTATTAAATGTTGCTTCGCTCATCACCGCCGGATTGGGTGTCCTATGTGCTGTCCAGCACCCAGGAGAGAGGGAGGAGGGGGGGGGGGGGCAGTAGAGGCCGGATGATGACAGCTTCGAGATTGGGCCGAACTGATCGCTCACTCTGCGACGACGAGGCACGGTGTTGGCGGTGGCGAAGCGTTAGGTAGGCGGCGGCGCCGGCGGCAAAACGTAGCCAGATTTCGGCCGCATTCATCCACCGTTTTGGAAAAACGCATGCGCCTGCATCTGCGCGGCGGAACGTGTTAATTACCGACCGCGGCGGCGGCGGCGTGCGTGTGGGCGGCGCGGAGGCGCGGACCACCTGGGCCGCCGCCGCCGCCGCCGTCGCCGCCACGCACCCCCAGGACAGGCCTCCCCACCTATTCTCCAGCGCCGCACCGTGTAGAGTGCCGTGTGTTTCTCCACGCACCCGCCGCGGCGCCGCGGCCTCCTCCGGTCTGCTCCGCTCGCACCACTTACAGACAGGCAGACAGGGCGTCCGACACGCCGTGCCGTGTCGTGCCGTGCGGCGCGGCGCGGTGCGTACGAGTACGTGTGTTCGCGGACACCTTACACGGACCATTAGTTTATCATGAGGACTTTATGCCCCCTGTGCGGCCGCGCCTGGGCCGCGCCGAGCCACTCCGGCGGCGACAAGAGCGGGGACTGGCGGGGATGGCGGACTGAGAACAGCACCAAGACAACAAAATCATTTAGGCGGAAACCTTGAGGGGCCGGGCCGGGCCGGGCGGGGTGGAGGCCCGCCTTGATTGATGTGGCCTACAAGGCGGGGGCCAGCGCCCGGCGCGGGGCGCGGCGTCGGGGCCCGGCGATGGCAGACGACACGTACCGAGGCCCCGAGGTGCCCTAAGGTGCCCGGAGCCGAGCCTCCACGGCCCGGCGGCAGGGCAGACCCACGCAGCTGTATGAGAAACTGCGCGGCAGTCGCGGTGTCCCGCGGCCGGAGGAAACAGATGGGGGGGGGGGGGGAGTGAGTGAGTGAGAGAGAGAGAGAGAGAGAGAGAGAGAGAGAGAGGCAGCAGAAGCAACCCGTGTGCGGCGCGGAGAGGGCGGTATTTATGACGCCCATGTTAATGAGTGCATCGGCGGCATTCTGCGGGGATCGCGTGACCCCCAGCCGTTAATAACCCCCTCCCCCCTCTACCAGCGGCCCCCGCCGACCCCCGCCCCGCCACGTCCAGCCGGGGTCCCGCCGTACATCGCGGTGCTGCCGACGCCCCCCGCCTCGGCGCGAGGACGGCGGCGGCGGCACACATCTTGCCTTTGGCGTCTCGTTCCGCCCGCCCCGCCCCGCCCCGCCCCGCGCCGCCCCCGCTTCGCTTCCCGCTCTCGCGCCCCGCGCTCCGCGCCCGCCTCCCAGATATCGCTAATTCCCCGGTCCGGGCCCGAGTCCCCCGGTGCTCCGGGCCGTGACTCGGGCCGGGCTGCCGGCCGGGCTGCGGGCCGCATCGTTATCTCCATCTGCTGCCATCGGCGCCTTGTCCGCAGCCCCGGGATGGCGCTGTCGCCGCCGCTGCCCGCGGACGATGGCGAGGACGATGACACCCACTTCTGCTTGCGGTGCCGCCGGACCATCCGGGGCCTGGACGCCTACGTCCGCCACCGGAAGGAGGAGTGCCCCGGCACCTCCGGCAGCAAGCCCGCGCTGCCGGTGTGCTCGCCCCCGCCCGACCTGCAGCAGCAGCAGCAGCAGCAGCAGCAGCAGCAGCAGCTGCGGGCGGATGACTTCTTCTCGCAGCTCGAGCTGCAGAGCAGCAGCAAGACTTCGGCCAAGGCCGCGGCGACGCGCGACGCCCCGGCCCCGGCGCCCTCGGCCGTGTCCCCGGGCAAGACCCCCGCCGCCCCCAGCGCACCCCGCCGCATGCTGACGCGCAGCAAGAGCTCGGGGTCGACTCCGGCCGCGACGGAGCCGCCGAGAGCCGCGGCCCGACGAGTCCGGACGGTGACGAAGGGGGGCGACGAGGACGCCGACGAGGCGCGGACGCACCCGCCTCGGACGCACACGGGCGGCAAGTGGAGGCCCCAGCAAGAGGCCGCCGACGTCAAGGAGAGCATCTGGCGTCGCTGGCGCGCCCCGTCACCGGACGCGGCTGCGACGCCGCCGCCAAGCGCAGGCGGGAAGTGGGGGCCTCCGAGGGGGTCGTCACCAGGACCGCCGCAGAGGCCGTCGCTGGGAGCTCCGCCGCCAACGCACACGGGCGGCAAGTGGAAGCCGTGCTGCGCGGCGAACGCCCCCGACGGCGGCGACGACGACGATGAAGCTGACAGTGCTGGCGACGACGGTGACGTGGAGGACCAGCACGACGTGCCGCCGCCCGGCCACACGCGCGGGAAGTGGGCCCCCGGCATGGCCGGCAAGGTCCGCGCCGTGCTGCTGGGCTCGGCAGCGGCAGCGGCGGCGGCGGCCCGGACCTCGCCAGCCAGCGTCCGCAAGTATGGGAGCGAGGTGAGTGCGGAAGCCGCGGGCCGCGGAGGCCGCGGAGGCCGCGGAGGCCGAGCGCGGTGCTGGGCGCGGCTGACGGCTCATTACGGTTGCAGGTGCAGTACTGGTGCGGGTCGTGCAACCGCAGGCTGGCCAGCAGCAAGATGTACGAGCGCCACCTGCAGTCCGACCTGCACTCCCGGCGCACCCTCCCGGAGCGGCAGCTGGAGGCGGGCCTGGCCGGGGGGAGCGTGGCGGAGCCCGGCCCGCGGCAACGGCGACGGGTAAGCAGCGAGGGGAGCGGAGGCCCCGCGGCGGCAGCGAGAGGCGGCGGCCTCTCAAGCGAGGGTTGTCTTGCAGTCCGCAGGGCCACCGCCGAAGGAGCTGGGCGCCGACGGACCACGAGGCCCCGCCGCCGCGGACCCGGTGGACAGCGGCGCGTCATCAGGTCCGGAAGGGCAGCGGCGCGGCCTCCGCCACGGCCTGCAGCGCTGCCCGGTGTGCCGCGCGCGCGTGCTGCGGCACCAGGTCGGCAAGCACCTCGTGTCGCACTTCCACTGGCGCAGCACGCGCGCCGCGTCCTCGGCGCCGCTGGCGGTGGGCTCGGCGGCCGCCGACCTCGTGCTGGACAACATCGAGGCCGTGGTCCGGCAGTCGCCCTTCCAGTGCGGGCTCTGCAAGTTCTACTGCAACACGTCCCAGGCCTTCCGGGACCACTGGGCGTCCACGGGCCACCGGCGCGCCGACCGCGAGTTGGAGGCCGGCGGCGTGGCCGGCCAGTACTGGTGCTCGCCGTGCGAGGTGGGCTGCCCCACCACGGACCTCATGGAGACTCACCTCTGGAGCGAGGCGCACCGCGAGGTGGAGGCCGCCGTCAACCGGAGCGTGGCCATCGTGGTGACGAGGCGGACGGCGCTGCGCTGCCGGGCGCCGGGGTGAGTAGGGGCGCGCAGTTCTACAGGGGTCTCAAACTCGCGGCTCGCGAGCCACCAATGGAACTCCAAGTGCTCGCACGTGACAGCCGAGGCCCGCTGCCGTCCGTACTCAGAGGAACCATGGAAATCGTGTATTGCTGGTTGCATACCCGGCGAGTTTGAGACCCCTGCCCTTCACCGCCCTTCGCCCTCCCCCGGGCCCGGCGCCAGGCCCGCTCACCCGCCGCCCTCCGTGATCGCAGGTGCTTCGCCAGCTTCCGCTACAACGCGCAGCTCGCCCGGCACGAGCGGCTCTGCGAGCACCGCGGCGCGGCCGGCCGCCCCGACCTGGGCCCCTCGACGGCCAGCGACCGCTACCAGGCGCGCTTCAGGTGCGCTGTCTGCGGGGCGCTCCGCCGGTCCCGGCTGTCCCTCCAGAAGCACAAGCTCCAGTGCCACAGCCAGGTCAGCGGCCACCACCACCACGCGCACACGCGCCACACAGAGTCCCTCGAGTCTGACAGGAGTTTGTCGGCAGGCCCCAGGCTGCTATTTCTGCAGCGTTTGCTCGCTCGACTTCCCCACGGCCACCTCGGCGGCGGAGCACCGGCTGGGCCAGGCGCACCGGGATGCGGTCCGGGACCGCAGGGAGGCCAAGGCCGGCGGAGTCCTCCGGCCGCTGAGGCGGTGCCCGCACTGTCGCTGGCGGGCGCGGGGGCTCGCCGAGCTGCGGCGCCACGTGGAGGACGCGCACCCCGACCGCAAGCACCGGTGCGCGCTGTGCGGCCTGGCCTTCACGCTGCCCCAGGAGGTGTCCCGGCACCACCGCCTCGTCCACGCCGTGGCCGCTGCCACGGACAACGCGGCGCCCCCCACCCCCGTGGTCCTCGGGGTCGACGAGGAGCCCCCCTTCGGCTGCCGCCTCTGCGGGTTCTCCACCGACTCCAGGGCGGAGTTCATCTTCCACCAGGTGCTGCACGGGCCGGCCTCCGCCGAGGAGGGTGCGGGCGACGCCCCCGACAGGTCGGCGTCCCGCGGCCGCTACCGCTGCCCCGTCTGCGCCAAGCTGTACCGCAAGGTGGCCCTGCGCGCGCACCTGCACGTCCACACCGGCGAGCGCCCCTTCCGGTGCGGGCGCTGCGACAAGTCCTTCAGGTTTGGGTCTCGTTCTCTCACGCTCACTCGCCATTCCCGTCGACTCCCGCCGCCACTCCCTCCTGCTCCTGTTCCTCCCGCAGCCGCAAGGACTCCTGCGTGACACACGAGCTCACGGCCCACCCGAGCCGCCCCCCGGAGGTCGAGGACGGCGACGACGCCCTCGAGCAGGAGCGTCAGCTGCAGCACGCGGTGCTGTCCATCGCTCCGTCCGCGGCGTCGGCGGCGACCGTACGCCGGGTCGTGCCCGTCGTGGCCCCGCACCCCCAGCGCCCCCAGGCCCAGGACCTCAGTGGCCAGGGCCAGGACCGGGAGAGGAAGCACCTCTGTGACGTGTGCGGCAAGTGCTTCTTCAACAAGTAAGTTCCACTGCGTGCGAGAGGCGAGCGTGCGTGCTGACCGCAGCGCGAGGACGCGCGCGTGCGCGTGGCCGAGAGCACGCCCAGGTAGACCTCAAGTGGCGTCCAGTCCACGACCCGCGCCCCGACACGGATTTGTAGCCCTCTGCTTAAAATTTAGGAGTTTTCGCCTCTTTCTCTGCCCCCTCCCCCCTCCTCTGGCGCCGCCTGTCGTCTGCTCTGCCCTCTCGGCCCCCTGCTGGTGTGTGGAGTCCGAAACACGTCCGACTATGGGGCGAGAGGTGTGAGGGTGTGAGGGAGTGGCCAGGGGCGGTGTGGGACGGGGCCCTTATCTGAAAAGCCCAGTGGTCAGAGGACGCCGCGCTGCGCTGCTGCGCACACCTTGCCCCCCCCCCCGTCTCCACCTCTGTATCGGCCGACAGCACGCCTTGCGCCCCCGCCGCCCCGCCAGAAGAATGTGCCCGGCCCGCGCGTCAGGCTGGTTTGTGTGTGGGGCCGTGGGGGCTGCGGGGGCTGCGGGGGCCGTGGGGGCTGTGCGCGGTGCAGGTATGACGACGCGGCCTCGTGGTCCTCGCAGTCGCGGGCCGCGCCCTGCTCTCCCTGCCTCCTCTGCCCCCGCCCGCCCCCGCGCCGTGCCTTGTCTTGTCTCGTATATATCTGCCTGTGGCCTGCGGTGTGCTCCCCGGCCCCGCCCCCACCCCCTCCGTACTTTTCCCCCGGTTTCATTAAAACAGGCACACGCGTCCGTACGGTGACCACGCCACATCTCATCAGTAAATACGGTGCAGCAAAAGCAAGTTTGCGCTGCGAGAGGGAAGTGCCGGTCCTGCGGGTGCGGCCGGCGCGGGGAGGCAGCAGTCCGCGGCAGCCGCGCCCTCTGCTCCTGCAGGGCCTGCGCCACACGTGCTGGCAGAGAGATTAAACACGCCGACATTTTAAATGATGCCCCCAAAAAGGGCTTGTGCGACACTTGGCGTAGAGAGGGGTGGGGTGGTGGCGCCGCTGTGGCAGGTGAGGCCCCGCGCCCCGCGCCCCTTTGGCCAGCCTCTGACGGCGCCCCCCGTGTCTGCCGCAGGAGGACGCTCCGCCAGCACCAGGTGTCGCTGCACGGCGTCAAGCCCCAGCCGTGCCCGAGGCCCGGGTGCGCCCACCGCGCCCGCTCCGCTGCCGAGCTCCGCGCCCACGAGGCCACCCATGGCAGCGGCCCCGAGCGGCGCGGCGGCTTCGAGTGCGGAACCTGCCACTTCCACGCGCGCACCAAGGCACTGCTGAGGAGGCACGAGAAGATCCACAGCGGCGAGAAGGCGTACCGCTGCGAGTTCGAGCGCTGCCACTTCGCCACGCGCGTCAGCTCGCACCTCGTGCGGCACCGGCGCCTGCACACCGGGGCCAAGCCCTTCTGCTGCCCGCACTGCAGCCACCGCTGCAACAACCTGGTGAGTCTGATGGGCTGCCTACCCCCGCGGCGCCCGGCCTGGCTCCGCGCAGCTCCGCGCAGCTCCCCGTCGGCCGGGCCGCCCGAGCGCCCGGATGGTAGGCGCCCCGCCGCGCTCGCCCGCCCGGCGGCACTGCCTACCCCGCGGCCCACGGGCGCTCGCCTCCAGCCTCCGCCCCGGCTCTACTCGCCGCCGCTCTTCCCGGGGGAGGACCCCTCGCACCGCGACTAACGTGTTCTGTTCTCGTGAACCAGGAGAACCTGCGCAAACACGTCCTGAACACCAACAAGCACCCTGGCAAGTTCATGTACGAGTGCCGGTTCTGTGCCGGGGCTGCCGGGGACGCGGCCGCTGAGGCGGGGGACGGCGCGGAGCAGTTCAAGACCAACCTGGCCGCCGAGTTCAAGACCCACCTGGCGCTCGCGCACCCTGAGAGGTTCCGCAGCCAGGCCGCGGCGGCCACGTTCGTGGCGGGCATCTACGACAAGGCAGCCGACCAGGAGCCCGGCGACCAGGCCCTCGTCCTGGTCAAACCACGGTGCGTGCCAGGCGCCGGCCCCGCCCTGCGGCGCCGTGCCGCGCCCGCGCAGCGCGTGGCCCTCACTACCGCACCCTTCCGCATTTCCAGGAAGGTTCGCGGCGAGAGGAAGTCGCAGCAGGCGCAGGCAGCCGCCGCCATCCTGGCCATGTCGTACCCCGGCGTCCCCGACGACGACGCCGCCGCGGAGGAGGACGTCCCCACGTCCCTGCTGCCCAAGCACGTGAGTGGCGGACGCGGCGCAAGGCGGCCCCCTGGCAGCCCCGTCGGCCTGGCCGCTCACTAATCCCCCGGCCACCTCTGGCCCTCTGGTGTTGCAGTCGCTTCTGGACGCGGAGCTGTTCCCGGTGGTGGTGGCCGACCTCGCTGGCCTCGCCGACCTGGACGCGGACTCGCCGCAGCCCCAGGACGTGGTCTACATCCAGCTGGAGGGCGACGAGGGAGACGTTGTTGTTCTGGAGAACTGAGACATAATAAGAAATTTTTATTTTTTATTTTTTTATATTTGTATATTACTTTTCTCCTATCGCGTATTGATGTTTAGTTCGGACGACGAATGGAACTGTAAGACTGAACTATTTATAAATATACATAAATGCCATTCCCTGCTGCGTTGTGCTCTCCGCCTTGCGCATCTAGTCAACCCCTTCCAACGCCCACCACTCGACGCGTGCCATAAAGCCACAAGCGGCGACGAGTCGATAAAGCCTCGCGGAGAGTGTCTCATTCAATGCCGAGGAGTGCTCTTTCTTTTGTTTTTGAAAAACAGTGAACATAGTTTTGTCGCTCCAGCAATGACAAAGTCCCTCTCCCGCCCGGTTAGCGCCTGGGCACCGGCACCCCTGCTTGGCACCCCCGTGCCGTGCCCGCCGTGCTGCCCCGCGGCGCCCGCGGCCGTCAAGCAGTCCGCCCGGCACGACACGCCGCCGCCGGCAGGACAGCCATCATGGGGACGGCGACGGCGACGGGGACACGACACGCGGTGGGGCGCCAAGGCTGCCGAGGCGTAGCCGGCAGAGCCGCAGGCAGCAGAGCCAAGAGCCGTTGTCGCGGAAGCGCACGTCTTGCGGTATCACCAACAACCTTATTGTTTATGTGAACATGCGCACACATGCATCCCCCGTGCCGCAACCTGCCTCATATTTCTGTCCGTCGTCGGGGTCATTTCTCAAGCAGGGGCCCCCGCCACACCACGCCACGCCCGGCGCGAGATGGTGACCCCATGGGGGCTCCTCCAACTACGCCCTACCCCCCCCCCCCCTCCTCGTACACCTACCGTGCGGTGTGGTGTGGTGTGGTGCGGGGAGGGCCCCTGAGATATGACTTGAACCCGCTTACAACTACATTATATACCACTGCACTGGAACAGGGGAAAGGGGGGGGGGGAGATACGGTGCGTCGCGCTGAGGTAAGGTGAGGCGTGAGTGGGGAGAGGGGGAGGGGGGAGATGGCGGCCATAAACCTCTCGAACCCTAATCAGCGGCCGGACAAGGCAGCCGGCGGGCGGATGTACGAAAATCGCCAACGGCGTCCGCGCAGCCCCGGGCTGCCCCGGGCTGGGCTCCGGCTCGCTGGCCTCTGCCCGCGCCTCACTTGTGCCGTCACGGCCTGTCAGGAAGTCCCGAGGGCCCCACGGCTCGGCACCCCCCCTGGCTTGGCCTGCACCTTACAGTACCACCAGATCTGGTAATCTGGCAACGCCGCCTCGCCCTGCCGGCCCTGCCCTGGCTGCCCCCTGCCCTGCCCTGCCGCGGCTCCTTTTTCTTCCTTTGCATTCCAACTCCTCCCGGGGGAGGGAGGGGGTGGCTGCGGCGGTGGGGCGGGTGGTGGCGGGGGTGGGCGGGGAGGGCGGCATGGTCGCCGCAAAGGCGGAGTGATACCGCGACGCGCACCGCCGCATCTGGACCAACGTGCGATCTCGAGAAAGATCAAAGGACGCCTTGTTTACTTTTGACCAAAACTGGAACTCTGCACGCGGCTCGGCGCCCGGTGCTCCGTGCCTCCGCCCCCGCCGCTGCGTTAGCGCCGCGCTGCGCCGGACGGGGCGGACTAGTTCGCCGGGTGCCTCCGCGCACCGGGGGACTACTTGACAGCGCCTGTCTGTGTGTTGTTGTGTACGCCATATTGATCGATTGGGTTGAACGCACGTCCGCCTGGCTACGGGAATTTTGACAGAAAATTCGTCGTGCAGGGCCGATTGGCTGACGGTGAGTGCAAAATTTTGTCAAGTGTGTATCGGGCGTTGAAGCGTGCGTGCTCTCCAGACCGCTGGGGGGCTGGGAGACGAGGCAGAGTCTCTTGTAGCAGGGTGTGGTGCTCTGGGCCATCTTGACCTGTCTTTTGGGCACACAAGGAAAAGCATTCTTTTCCACCCAGAAAATTCTGAGAGTATGTCTTGCGTAATTTTCCTCCGTGTCTCCGTTTTTTTATATGTGATGGCGGTCCCAAAAGAGGCGAATTTTTTCACATGAGGGGAGGGGCTTTCGCGAATTCCTCATCCTGGAAGTAGTGAGCATTGTGATTCACCTGTCTCCGGACTGAGTCATAAGTAGAGTTCGATGAATTTGTTTCCTGGTGAAGTTGTGCTTACACTGTGTGGGCTGGATTTTAATGGTGCACATTAACCAGCTATAACTTTCTTATTCCAGTTTCATTTTTCTATATCCTCTGGGAGGAGAAGTATTTTTATGAAGTTATTTATGTTAGGTTATGCATGTTTTCATTTTGTGGAGCATACTGTTTTGTCGGTGTTTAGACTTGGGGCACTTTGGGGTAGTCCACTGTAAGCACTGAAAACCATAGTTGCTGTGGTTGTGCCACACTATTGCAAGAAATGTTAGGTTTTGAAATTTTTTAAGTCAACGTTAGGGTTAACATCATATTCCCTGTCAACACTGTACATGATAATTTAAATTGCTTAATATTATTTTGGTTTCAAATTGGTCTGCCTGCTGAATCTCTTTTTCTTTTCCTGTGTCTTTTACTTAATTCAGGTGGCGCTTGCTCAAGAGCCTGGCCTACCTGTTGTGCTACTGTTTGCCATTCTCATCAAATTTAATCTCTTTTGTTTTCTCTCGTAGTCATATCCTTTTCACTAACTATCTGCTTGTCTTTTTCTTGAAATTATTGTGTATGGTCTATTTTCCATATTTCAACTCATTATTTTAATATATCTCTGTTTCAGGATTGGGTGACGCCCTCCGGCAACCATGAGCTACATGCAGCAGCCGCAGCAGCGGCCAAGTATGTATTAATTTTCTCTGATTCCCTTTACTTCTGAGCAATAGCTATGTATTGAAAGTCTAAATCACGTTTCTATTTCTTTTAGTGTCGCAAGGCCACTATCAAGGCCCCGGCGACTTGCCGGTTGGCTCTGTCAAAGAACAAACCATGATGTGGCAGCAGAATAACTACATGGGTGACTCGGGCATCCATTCTGGGGTGACAACTCAGGCTCCTTCCCTCACTGGCAAGGAGGACGACATGGAGGGAGATCAATTGATGTTTGATTTAGATCAGGGATTCCCTCAGGGGTTCACCCAGGAACAAGTTGATGGTATGCCACAATGTGATGCTGATTTATTTATTTTCTGAGACATGGGTCAAGTCATTCTTTTATGACGCTGTTCTTGTTTTTAGAAATGAACCATCAGCTGAGTCAGACACGCTCCCACCGAGTCCGGGCTGCAATGTTTCCAGAAACTTTGGAAGAAGGCATTGAAATTCCATCAACCCAGTTTGATCAGGCACAGCCAACTGCTGTTCAGCGCCTCTCCGAGCCAAGTCAGATGCTCAAGCACGCTGTTGTCAACCTCATTAATTACCAGGTTGGGTTTCAATTTCTGTGGTTGTGGTAGCCTCTTGGAATCTTTTGGGAGAGTTATCTTAATTTATAACTTTTTTTGCAGGATGATGCGGACTTGGCCACTCGTGCTATTCCAGAACTGATAAAATTGCTTAATGATGAAGATCAAGTGGTTGTATCGCAAGCAGCAATGATGGTGCACCAGCTGTCAAAGAAGGAAGCCTCACGTCATGCCCTCATGAACAGTCCTCAGATGGTCCAGGCTTTAGTCAGGGCCATTTCTAACAGCAATGATCTAGAGAGCACTAAAGCAGCTGTGGGCACCCTGCACAATCTCTCTCATCATCGCCAAGGGCTGTTGGCTATTTTCAAGAGTGGAGGCATTCCGGCCCTTGTTAAACTTCTGAGGCAAGCATCAATCACCTGTCATACCATATATGTAAAAGCTATTCTTAGCATTTTGTTTATGCACCATTTCCATTTTTCAGCTCCCCTGTTGAGTCGGTCCTCTTTTATGCCATCACCACTCTACACAATCTCCTCCTTCATCAAGAAGGTTCCAAGATGGCTGTTCGTTTGGCAGGAGGCCTTCAAAAGATGGTTGCGCTGTTGCAGAGGAACAATGTGAAGTTCTTGGCTATTGTAACAGACTGTCTGCAGATTTTGGCTTATGGCAACCAAGAGTCCAAACTGATTGTCCTTGCAAGCCAAGGTCCTGTTGAGCTTGTCCGGATCATGCGGTCTTACGACTATGAAAAGCTGCTGTGGACCACTTCACGTGTTTTGAAAGGTAAATTCTATTTCGTAACCCTGTATTCTCATGTTGCATCATATCTTTATGCATCCCTTCTACTTGCATTCTAGTATTGTCTGTATGCTCGAGCAATAAACCAGCTATTGTGGAAGCGGGTGGTATGCAAGCATTGGCCATGCACCTTGGCCACTCTAGCCAGAGGTTGGTTCAGAATTGCTTGTGGACTCTTCGTAACTTGTCTGATGCTGGAACTAAAGTTGTAAGTGTGACACTAAGGTTGTATATTGGCAGCAATTCAGTTAAGATAAATTTTAAACAATTTTTTGTTTCTAATAAATTTTAGGATGGCTTGGAAGGGCTTCTTCAGAGCCTGGTAACATTGTTGGGATCCTCTGATGCCAATGTTGTCACCTGCGCTGCTGGAATTTTGTCCAATTTGACATGCAACAATCAGCGAAACAAAGTGACAGTTTGTCAAGTTGGAGGAGTAGATGCATTGGTGCGCACCATAATGTCTGCTGGGGATCGAGAGGAAATAACAGAACCAGCTGTGAGTTTGCACGCCTTACTTTTGTACTGTTGAATAGGTCATGTGTCCTGTGTTAAACACTTGCTTGTTTTTAAGGTTTGTGCTCTCCGTCACCTCACATCTCGCCATGTTGAATCTGAGATGGCTCAAAATGCAGTGCGCATGAACTATGGCATTCAGGTGATTGTGAAACTGCTCCACCCGCCTTCAAGGTGGCCCTTAGTGAAAGCTGTCATTGGACTCATCCGTAATCTGGCGTTGTGTGCTGCCAATCACACCCCTCTACGTGAGCATGGTGCCATTCACCATCTGGTTCGCCTTCTTATGCGCGCCTTCCAAGATACTCAGAGGGTAATTGCACCTGTTGCATCTGTGGCCTTCTTGGCTTGTTGTACATTTTCTTCATGCAGTTCAATTTTTACAGAGGTCCTCAGTGGCAAGTAGTGGTAGCCAGCCACCTGGTGCTTATGCTGAGGGTGTGAGGATGGAAGAAATTGTTGAGGGCACAGTTGGTGCTTTGCATATTTTAGCACGTGAATCACACAACCGCACTGTGATTCGAAACCAGATGGTTGTCCCAATCTTTGTCCAACTGCTCTTCAATGAGATAGAGAATATCCAGAGAGTTGCTGCTGGTGTTCTTTGTGAGCTTGCGGCTGACAAAGAGGGTGCTGAGCTGATCGAGCAGGAAGGAGCAACGTCTCCACTTACTGAGTTGTTGCATTCTCAAAATGAAGGCGTTGGTGTGTACTTTTATTATTAGTTCTCCTTATTGTGTGTGAAGTGGTTCCTAACCAAGTCCTTGACTTACAGCCACATATGCCGCCGCTGTGCTGTTCCGAATGTCGGAAGACAAGCCTCAAGATTACAAGAAGCGCCTGTCCATGGAGTTGACCAACTCCCTCTTCAGGGAAGACCAAAACATGTGGAACGGTGATCTAGGCATGACTCCCGAGCTACAGGTATGACAACCTTTTTCAAAGAATCTGATGGTCCATTTTCATCTATTTTGTCATGAGACAAAAACGAGCTTTCCTGGTTATGGGTTTGATGTTTTTTGTGTTTGTTTTTTTAAAGCACAGTTTATTTACTTTCCTCCCAAAATTGTAAACCTAGATGCTTGTTATTTAATGAATGGAATGTGTTAATTGTTAGATTTGCAAAAGAAAAATAGCTGTAATGAAAATATGCTTTCTTTGTTTAGTTTTTTTTGTTTATTTATAGCTTCAGGTGCTTCTAATTTTGGTCTGATGACAATCATTTTTTTTCTTTTTTATGCATTTAAGCTGTAGATTTTAAATTTTTTATCTTAATTTAATTTATTAGTTTTAGCAGTGTTGAGTCCTCGCTAATTTTCTTTCTGCTCAAAACAATTTTTTATCAATCTGTAAGTGTATGGAATAGTTTGTTTCTTCTCTTGGAGGTCACTGATATTTTTTACAAACTTTCCTTTGATACAATTCAAATGTAAGCACATGTGAGCAATGCTTTTGCACTTTATTGCTAAGAATTTTGATGACAGAAGAAAATTGGCTACTCACCTGCGTGCCCACGTACACACACTTAGGAGCTTGCTTCATCATGCTATTGAAATTGCAGGACATGCTAGGCCCCGAGACCGTCCAGAACTATGATGGTTTGTATGGCCAGGGCCCACCTAGTGTGCACAGCAGCCATGGCGGTAGGCAGTACCAGCAACCAGGTAAGTGTAGCACTTCTGCACATGTTGCACAGGTTCGTGGAGGAAAAAAAATATTGACAAGGAGAAACCATTTCTTATGATTTGAAAGGATCCTAGGATTGTAAGGCATTGAAGTGTCAAATTCAAAGGGTAACTAAGGAAACTACTCTTTGTTGCATTATTGCAGACTTGGTCAACTAATCTAGTTACAGTAAGTCATTCCAGCATTTTGGTTTGCACTGTGTGCCATAAGCTTGTGCCTCTTAGATGCGATAAGACTTTCTCTTGCAACAAGAAAGTCAATAAATGATTGAAGGACCTATGTTTTGTTTTTTGCTTGTTCATGTGTAGTGTTTCTTTAGGTCGTACTTAAAACATTTGGAAGTGTAGTTTTGGCAAGTGTGGTGTGAAATTTTGTATCGTCTTTGTATTTATAGTTTTCAGTATTATTTAGAGTACAACATGTTTATTTTATAGAGAATGACCGGTGACCGGTCTTATTAAATTTTAGTAAATCTGTAGGAAAGTCCCGGCTCTATTTTTATTATGCTTGTACTTGTTTGAAGAAATTTCTGAATATCAAATACTATTAAGCTCTTTTCTTAACCATTCAGCGGTGTAATTTGGTTTCAAATTCTGATTGGTGTCTTTTGCTTGCAGGGTATGACGCGATACCCATAGAGTCTCTTCAGGGACTAGAAATCGGCTCGCACCATGGAGCAGGAGGAAGTGGATCGACATACGGACCCATGGATGATGCCATGGATGTGGGACAGAACTCTGCTGATCTTGACTTTGATCACTTGGATGAGCTTCCCCAGCCCCCGCAGGATAACAATCAAGTGGCAGCTTGGTACGACACCGACTTGTAATGTTCTTCCTTGCTTTAAAATGCTCTGGGCCCAACCCCTCCTATTAGATTTACTTAAACTGAAGTCTGTTCGAAAGAATTTAAAAATTACCTTCAGTATGGAATTGTTCCTTAGACTAATGTTAGCATAACAAACCTTGATTTTAGTTGGATTGTATTCCTTTCATCATTCTACTGATCAGGCTTTAACCTCGTGTTATTGGTTCTGAGTTGTCAGTGATTGCCATATCCCATCTCTTTCATTGTGAGTTTGAGCCTGCAGCCAGTCAGTCACAACCATCTTCATTCTTACTATTCTCTTGTTTTTAGTGTTCTCCATTCCTTTTTCATAGGGTCATATTAGGATTTTCATACATATTCTCATGATACTTCATACGTGTCATTATGAAAGACAAATTAGTGAATACATTATACTGATAATTTAAATGAGTGTGAATGGTACCGGTTCCATGTGATTCAAATGTGAGTGTATTGTAACATCATATTTTGTTTTTGATGTATTGTATTTTATTCTGAGTTTCTCTTTTGTGCCCCCATTCTTTCTCTTTGGTTTTTCATTTATCAGAACAGCCGATGAAACCTGACAATGTCATTAATTTTTAATGTTGTTTATTTTTGAAGCACACAAAATATTTTCTTTTAATCTTGTTATTGTTGTTTTCACCTTTTTAGACATGGGCATGCATTTTCAATTGTTGTAACCCGTCAGAATTGACTAATGTGGTTTATTATGATTTATTGGTGTTTTATTTTGCACAGTCCTAAGTACTGTAGTAGATTATTTATTTGTGGCAGTATTAGTGGCCTTCTTGCCAAATTTGCATCATTTCATTAGAATTTTGTGGTAGATGAGTTTCATATTGATGTCACCCGAAAATTTACTTAAGCAAGATGTTCATAAGAACTATGTTAATTGCACAAGATTAAATTAGTTGTAAGTTAACATCGGCTTATTATTAATCATGAATTGTTCAGCAGATTTTTCATATTTGCTGCATTAGGGCGCCCTGAGTATACCAATTAGTTGTCAAACTAGGTCGGCAAGTGTGAGATTTGGTATTATACATTCAGGGTGGTACATACTTTTATATAGTACGGTGTTGTGTTCATGCATGCAGTGGACTTTCCAATCCTCTCTTGTTATCATTGAGAGTTTGGGTAAGTTATAGAATCACGTGAAGCAGAGTAACTGTATTACATCATAAATTCCCTTTTCTTTTTTCTTTTTTTGGTGATCAGATTACAAAGTTTGTCTTGTGTACCATTTCCTTGATGTAAGTAGGTTGGCATACAGTAGGAAGTGGGTCTGATACATGAAGTTACTCTACAGTCTGATGCAACCCATTTGTGACCCTTGTGACTCCATATCTGGGCCCTTCAGTTCATTTTTGAGAGATCGTTCTCGGGCATGGTGATATAGAATATGCCCGGGACGTCTTTCAATCATCTGCTGCCGATCGATAAAATTTCAACTGACTGAAATCTCTGCAAAGTTGCAAATAAAGTATACTTAATGCTAAGTATGTATTATGACTCATCATTGAACCGCTTCCCCACCCCCTCCACAACTCCTTTCCCTTCTTCCACTTCACCGCTCACCGGCTCTCCGGATTGCTGGTCTGGGACCAAAATTTTTCATACTGCGGATTTTGGTGCAGACGACGAGGACAGCCGACAGACGATGCAGTGAGGGGAAGTGTCCGGGAGGGAAAGGACAGGGGCAGTTGTGCCGTCTGACTTGCGGCCGCAATCTTGGAATCTTATCACTATTGTTTAGACTTATTGCACTTTTATTGAGAGTGATCTCTAATGGAGGGTCGACCTTGCATCAGCGATTTGCCTTATAGCGAAAGCGGCGAGAAGGAACAGGATGAGGTTAGTAAAATGAGTTGTTCTGTCAGACTGGATAAAATCAATATCAAGTAACCTAACATGACAAATGACACAGAAAACCTTTCTAAATTCCTCTTGTGAACAGCGTAGACCCGATTTACCGACACAAAATTTATTTTCCTACCCTTGTCAAGCTCATAACTTATATTCTTGTTACATTTCCAATTTTCATAGTTGTTTTTTGTCTTTTCAGAAACTTCTCCAGCCCTTTCAGTACATTTTACAAGTTCCTGGGAAACAAGTCAGAGCTAAACTTGCACATGCGTTCAATTACTGGCTTAAAATACCTGCTGAGAAACTGGCAGCTGTCGGAGACATTGTTCAAATGCTCCATAATTCTAGTCTTTTGTAAGCAAATATGTGATACTGATTAGGTTTTTTCATATAAAGAACAGTCTTCCCTCAGATTTGTGGTTGTGGTTACAGGATTGATGACATACAGGATAACTCTACGTTACGCAGAGGCATCCCAGTTGCCCATTCAATTTATGGCGTTGCAAGCACCATTAATGCTGCTAATTATGTTATGTTTATTGCTCTGGAGAGAGTACTCAATCTGAACCATCCAGAGGTATAGTGTTGGGTGCATTTTGTCTTGAAGACCGTTTTTCCCTCTTTGCTTACATATTTGTTCTTATTATCAGAGTTTTTTTCACTTTGATGAATGCATCTTTGTCATAATTCTCTCTAATTGGGTTCTGTTCATCTCAGGCTACTCAGGTATACACTGAACAACTTCTGGAACTCCATCGTGGACAAGGGATGGAAATATATTGGAGGGATAACTTTGCATGTCCCACAGAAGAGGAATATCGTCAGATGACAATAAGAAGTCAGTAGTATGTAATATGATGATGAAATGTACTTAGTAATGATAAAAATTGTTAAATTAATATTTACAGAGACGGGTGGCCTGTTCATGCTTGCCATCCGTTTGATGAGGTTGTTCAGTGACAGTGAAGAAGATTTTACCAAGCTAACAGGGATATTGGGGTTGTATTTTCAAATCAGAGATGACTACTGCAATTTATGCCTGCAAGAGGTTTGTGTAACATAGCTGCTTTCATGTGAAATATTGCATCTCAGTAGCTTCAATACCTGTTGATTGGTGGTTTGATTGGTGTCTTTTTCAGTACTCAGAGAATAAGAGTTACTGTGAGGATTTAACAGAAGGAAAATTCAGTTTTCCTGTTATCCATGCTATTCGTAGCAGGCCTGACGATCTTCAAGTCATCCGTATCCTTTAGAGCAGAGCTTTGTTAATGTTCCTATTAGAGTTTTCTGGTATTTTCTTAACAAGTTTTCAGACATTTTACGACAACGTACCCACAGTGTTGATGTCAAGCGGTATTGCATCCAACTTCTAGAAAAGTTTGGATCTTTCAGTCATACACGAGATGTGCTTTTGCAGCTTGATGCAGAAGCTCGCACTGAGGTAGTTGAATGTTGCCTCTGAAACTTATTTTTTTATTCTAGTGTTGACATCCCCTCAGTGTCTAACTTTGAAAAACATTTAATTTCTTTTTAGGTGCAGAGACTTGGTGGCAATCCTCTTATGGAAGCAGTTTTGGATGATCTCCTGTCCTGGAAACAAGGTGCTATCCCACTGATTGAGCAATAAAAGAACATATCAACTTGACTCCTGTCAGGCTGAGAAGGTTTATGGTATCAGCTTTTTTTCATATCAATATACATTCCTTGCACATAGGCTATCTGAAAAGCCTTGTGCAGTATATCATGAGATGAAGATAGTAATAATGTATGCTGCATTGTCTTCCTTAATGTGATTTTCTTAAAATTTTGGATGAACTTTTAATCCTTCAAGAATATTAAAACCTGCAAGTTTTGTAATTGTATTGTGAGCACTTTGTCAAATGTTGAAACGTTGTTGACTCTTTGACTTCTAGTAAGATCCTTGCCTCCTGATTTGACATGCCCCAGGAGGGAACTGAAATCAATCTTTGGTTTGCATGTAATTTCATGCATGTCTTATTCTACCTTAAATAATAGTACTGGCAGTATTATCAAAGAAATTAAATGAAATGGAACTCAGTGGAAGGAAGCGCGAAAACAAAATGAAACAAAATAAAAGGAATGGCGAGATTTGTACTTAATCATGTGATTGCTCAACATGCAAGTGATACTATAGAGAATAAAAGTTTGCATGGTAAGGGTAGCTTTGTGATGCAGGACATCAACGAAGTCAACAAAAGTCCAGGTGCATTTCTCCTTCTTTAATTAGCATATGTAGGTGATAGTTTTTATTTGTTTAATTTTTTAATGATCTTGTACTGGACAGCAAAACAATGGAGCTTTTTCCATAATTAAGTAATGTCAATGTTGAATACAACTTTCAGAGACAGTAGATGCCTGTTTTACACTGAAGTGCGTCTTGCCGCTTTGATTTCATGTATCAGGCATGTTGTACGTTGAAATTTTTTTATGTACTTCTTTTCTCTAGTGTTTCTTGTTCAATGTGACACTTTGTCTCGACTTATTCATCTGTTTTTTTATTTTTTATTGTGACTCAAAATTAAGCTGTGTGATTGTAACAAGAATGTAATTAGACATATGAAGATTAGTGCATATTGCCTTGTAGAGGAGAGGCGGTGTCTGCCATGCATAATTTTTCATGTAGTTGTGCTCAAATTTTACGTTTAGTTCGGGATCATAACAATATGAGACACATTATAAAAGAGCATTAATTTAAATGACATCCTAGTTGATTTCCTGCAGAAATCTTAGCTCAAAGCAAAGGTTTCTGCATTTGAGTTGTGTGTTTGTGTAATAGTGACAATCATGATTTGCATTAAATTGTTAAATCTCCTTACTTACCCACATGTTTCTTATCACTATTGGCATAAGATTTTATAAAATTATTTATTTGCATTAGTCAAACTGATGAGAAGATGAAAGAACACTTAAGATTTTTCATCGTTTGACTATGCGTTTAGACTGTGTGATTTGACAATAACTAGTCATCTGTCATCATTTTTTGAATATTTGTTTTGTACTACTTTGAATTGTTTGTATGTTAATGTTCCTTTACTGTAAGCCATACTTAGTCCATATCTAATTAAAACTCATGCATTCCATTTCTAGATCTGTGCATCATTATTTTGAAATTTTGGATTAAAACCACTCAAAATAATTCAGTTTAAGAAAGTGTAAAACTTCCTTGCATAGCCAGTTTTGCAATACACATTGTGTTCAAAAGAGTCGTAAGGTTCCAAATGTGTATTTCTAAGTCAACTCTTATAATAGATGGTCATGATCTTCAAACCATCAACCTTTAAATCATCACCAACTGAAGATATCAAATGAGCGATAGTTGAGTCTGTCTCGGTCATTATGGTTTAGCGATGAAAGGAAATCAGAAAATCATGCCTCCATTTCAACCATGTAACTTTTGTTTATTTATCAATCTAGTTGACAATCTAACAGGTTTTGTAGGGAATGTCACAGATTTAATGTCAAAGACAATAAATAAAAGTTACCTCTACCATCAAGTTGTTTCTAAAACAAAAATCACAGATTTGACTTTAGTTACAAGAAAAAAATGTTAAATTAAAAGCAAAAGATACAAATGATCCACATGCGGACCCAATGCAAATTTGTATTGCAAAGTTAAACAATTGCCCTTTTGGCTAGTAAACTATATACACAAATCAACATATCATACACCATGAGCACAAATAAAAGTTAACAGGTACACATCACAGAACCTTCAAAAGTTGCCAGGTAAAGTGTGGAATGTACATGTTGTATATGCATTGCAAATACGAATAGACACCGGAATACATGCCATAAAACCATTATTGAGTACTCAGAATGTACCAAAAATTATGTATCAGATCTTGAGAACTCGTGCCATGATGTCTGGAAAAACACACCACATGGGCAGAGAATTTTAAGGAAAACATCACCAGAACAAGGGGGCAATCATCCAAAACAATCATAGAAAACATGCTAACAACAATAGATTGCAAGGTGACATTCAAGGGAAGTTTTGCTTATAGTAAATTTTTAACAATCCAAATTGCCAAGAATACACAATTTTACAGCCATTATTGTTCCCTGAACAAAATGTAAAACATTTTCCAGGAGCTCAAACCGACTCCTGGATGGGCGTGGTCTCCATCCCTCAACAACTTTATAAGGAGATCATGCCAAAAAGAGATAAAATCAGTCCAAAAAACAAAGCAGAAATGAAAATACAGAATTGTTATAAATTAAACCTAGACAGCACTCTTTTAAACAAAATCAATTCAGGATATACATCCAAATCCAGCAGGTTTGCATTCAAACCTATGACTAGAAAGTAGCAGGAGAAACCAAATGCACTAATACTGAGGAAACGAAAAGTAGAAGTTGCAAAGCAAGACTATAAAATTCTGTGCAAGTGATTTCTTTTGCTACAGCTACCCTTTCTATGAAGAAATTCAATATTTTTTGAGTATTAAAATAACAAGTTGCCCCGAACAATGAAAGACAGGAGTTAAATTTCTTTGAACAATCTGAAATAAAAAATATCAACAAACAGGAATGAATGGAGAGCTTTGCAACACAAAAGGCTAAATCATGAAGTCATTATCACACAATAGATACTGAAGATACCTGTTTTCAGACTGCAGATCATTAAAAAAAAAAAATAGTTAACCACACTTAAAAAATAAAAGAAGAGGGGGAAAAAATACAAATCTAGATAGAAGCTGCAGAGAGACAAAACACTTTCTGAACAATAGGTTTCTCACTATCGAGAATACCAAATTGTGAGGCATCACAGTGAAAAAAACTTATTTGAAAAACTAAGTGTCTTTCCCTTTCTCATCAATTCCAACTTTCTTAGTTTCTGCCTCCACCTTTTCTTGAGCTGCTAATTCTCGAGACCTCAAAGCTGCAAAAAACATTATAGTTACATTCAAATTCTATCAATCTCTAAGAACGATCTACACCACATACTTACTGTCAACTTCTGCGAGCACTTTTAATTGGAGATTCTGATTCCAGTCCATAACTGCTTTTACCTTGGCTTCCAAAGTTGCATTTTTGCCATTAATCATTTTCATGTGATCGTTAAGGAAGTTATACTGCAGTCTCAAAGAGGCCACTTTGGCCTCTAACTTAGCAATTTTGTCATCATTGGTGACAGCCATAATAGAATCCAAACCAAGGTTCTGACAAAAGAGCTTGGAGTTCAGGATCTCACCTAAAAATAAAGGTACAGAAAATACTTAGCAAATATATATACTTGCATTAACCAGTTTCAAACAAGAAATCATATGAATAACTACAAGGCAAAAACTTTCGATTGAACAGGGCAAACCAGCTATAACCACAATAAGTCTAATTTCCCAATTTTAGTTTGGAGAATTTCAAATTGAAAATAAGAAGAGTCCTAAATCTTATTTCTTTACACTAACTAAAGGTTGCAGGTACCAGACCAGACCTCACATCCCTTCAGTTACTGTGTGAAGTTTGGGCTCAGGCAAGGTAATAATGACCATTCCGGGGGGGCAATTACTGGTTAGCTTTGACATCATGAGGAACCGCATGCAAGTGGGAGGGTCTTATTCGACAAATCTAAGTACCCGTTTTGGAAATGCACAGCTAGATACTCACTGACGAACCCTCTTTCGCAAATCACCCGCATTGACAGGCGCAAACGGGAACGAGCTCCCGCCAGACACCCGCACAGCGTCACAACAAGTTCGAGGAATGTCGACGAATTTGACAGACAGGGAAGTCAAATTCGCGACTGCCTGAAAGAAAACTGCCCCAAACGAGCCCACCGTGCGAGTAGAGAACTTCAAAAGGCCAAAAATTGACCCGAAGAGCAGTTCTAGGGATGCAAATGGCAGGTTCACTATTTTGCCGATCTTACAAATTACAGCCTGTCTTCTGCTTTGTTTGTTTGTTCAGTTCTCTTGTTCTTCTCTTCGCGCGTTAACGTCAATGTGAATACAGAGCGAAACAAACGCGTTTGTTTCCCAATATCAATGTGACTTGCGCGGTTTGCGCGTGCGCGCTAACGCCGGCGGGTTAAAAGGAATGGAGAGCTTAATTAAGAGTGACGGGATGGGGGGCCTTGTGATACTTGGACGGCAGCTAACACCCTACTGATAAGTTCATGTGTGATTGGAAATCTGGAGGGCAAAAAGACAACACATACTGATAAAATGTATCTATAATCTTCATTGTTTACGTTGGAATGTTATGACACAGCAAGCAAGCAGATTTACAAAATACATGATATAATCCCTTAATCTTGTTGAGCCAGAAAGAAGACAACTGTGGTATTACATAATTAATCTAGTCCCACGCAACAAGCCTCAACACAGAAACTAGTGGATAATTATAATAATATAACAATATATCGTTCAGTGAGAAACATTAAAAGCCAATAATGGATTGTCATGGTTCCTTTGTGTGCTCTGAAAGGCTCTGCGGAGGTACCGACATTAAGTACAAAACTCACAAATTACAAAAATGCAACTAAGACAGAAAAGATCTCCTATAGAAATAACAGAGCAAGAAAGCATAAATTATTAAGAGAATCTTAAAAAAAAAATCATCAGTCATAGTTTTAAAAGCACATAAAAAAAATCTTTACAGCCATTCGGAATGTTGGATAAGAAATCATTTGATTCTAAAATACTGAACTACTGTATTCACAACCATCAGTCTAATGAATCTCAATGGAAATGTACAATTTTACTGCACAAGTTGACTACAAGGAAATTACTTGAGGCTACTATTTACATACACCAACAATGAAACGTCAGATTCACATAGTGAGCAGAACAGCATTCAAGCACATTAAATTTATGTGGAAAGGAAAATTAGCAATTTGTACAGTTCATGTTCCTGGAGGTATAAAATTAGGTGGTCCCCAACTTGAAAATCCTTCTGCTCACAGAGGTCAAAAAATTCAAAAAAACAAAGGATACATAACATTACAAACATGAACCCAAAGGTGTACAGAGATAAATTAAAAGCCGCATGATACCCGTATTAATAACTGAAAAAGCATACACGATCCAAAATTTCATCATGGGTTCAAAATTACAAGGAATAAATTGCTGAACATTGTCTGGAGAAATTTAAAACAATGCTAGATGGTTCATTGATAAATTGCTAAGTCCAAGGAGACATTTACAGTTGTTTTGCAGAGTACTGGTCAACAGCACATCTTACTCACAATGATGCCAAGCAACTATGAGTTGAGCTTTGGAACTCGGGCATTCTTAAAAAGGCAAATAAATATTTTTTTCTCTTTTAATTTCTGGCACTGCCAGAACAGTGTAAGATTAAATTATTGAAAATTACTTGTTTTTCTTAGCAGCCTTCTTCTGCTTGTTCTCGGACTTTTGAGCCTTCTTACTTGGCTTCTTAGACAGGCGCCTCAATTTGACGATGGTGAAAACGAAGAGAAGGAAGTTGATAACGTATGTGGCAACACACACCACACAGATTGACTTGATGACGTACAGGAGGAGGTATGCAAGGTAGACAGACAGTCCGTTGGACAAGAAAGTCAAGAGCAGCTGGATCCTGGCAATGAAGGAGAAATTCACCAAACCTGCAAGAAATTGTGAATTTAGTCGTTGTAATTCGTAGAGGGTAGTAAAGGTATGTATTCCTGCGCATAACAGCGGTTTGACTTACTTAGCAGAGCGAGAGCACCATAGAAGAAGATGCCGTACACGCTGTTAGGTTGGTTCAGGATGTGTTTCTCGCCCAAATACTTTCCGACGACACCAAATCCTTTGGCGTACCTGAAATGACATAGGAACTCACGGTTCTGCGAGAAAAATGTACCAGTAGTGCATATGGATGTCGGGCGGCGGCGACACACTTCAGAACCGGCCGGCGCGGCGCGGCGCCTGGGGTCTGACGTGACGGTACAATCCCTCGCACACCGTTAGTACAAGTTTAGGGTCGTAAACATAAGCTTTACTTACGGGGTAGCGAAAACTTTAGTGCAGCTTAATTGATCGTTGATATCACACATCGCCTTGTACTTTTCATTTTGCTCCACATTTTGCTCCACGAAGTAGGCGTAGTATGAGGCACCGACGCCAGCGGCGCACAGCAGGAAGAGGACGATGTTAACGGAGGCAGTTCCAGCCATTTCGATGCGTTTCCTAACTGAGAGTCAGTGAAACGTCTGAGCCGCGGAAGATGTCGTTTCCAGACCAACCCACGACCTTCTGACACGCTGGCAACCCCGTCACGAGTCGGCTTGAACCCGTGGCAACCCGACGCCCGACCACAAACTGTAGGCCGCACAAATTTTTTTTTTCCGTCGCTTTGGGTGTACGGAGTGGAGGGGAGAACCGTCAACGGACGCCGACGCAGCGAGTGGGGGTTACGGGGTAGTACGTGTGCGCGAGGGGAGTGGGGGGAAGGGATGCGGTGGATGTGTGCGTGGATCACGGACATATTTCCGTATCCGACCCGCGACGAGGAGGTTCCCGACCCACTCGAGAAGGCTTCGTCCGGGCGGCGCGCTCCGACACAAATTTTTGAATCAGCTCTGAGGAGCCATAGTGACTCACGCGCAAGGCCTCACTCCGTGCATGACGTCACACCAGCCGGCCGCGCGTCAGTGGCGCAAGGGGGGGTAAAACAAACAATTCCAACACCAACTTGTCCAGTATCCAAAGTTTAGGATTTCAAATTTATTTCGTTAGCACATGACAATTTGACAGGTGAACGAGTCCAGGAGATACATGCCTCGTGAAGTTTATCAAGAGGAATATAATTACAGTAAGAGCATGGTTGTCATTTAACATCGAATAAAAAAAAGGGATATCCAGCTGAATTCTATGCTTAAAAGAAGTAACCTACAATTCAGACATTACATTGAAAGTCCTGCAGACATTAGTATGATCAATGCTGTGACAAAACAGTTAAATAAAAAAACAACAGAAGGGAAAGAAACATCCATACAGGTGCGACACACATACTATAAAAAATATTTAACAGTCCAAGCCATTTCCTAACAGACCACAATTCACACACGTGACTATTTTCCTTCCCTCAATACACACCATGTACGCCTATGGCATACAGACACAGGTCCTTCAATTCACTCAGCACAATTTCAGTAAGTTCAAGGGATTCACAGCTCCTCTTCATCCTCCGGCAATGCTGTCTCCTGGGCTTCCTGCAAGAGAATTTGACATGTCAGAACACACCTCAGATGCAGATACAGAAAGGAGAAATACTTTAGTACACATGATCCTTGCCTTGAGATCCTTCTCGATCTGGTGCTGCCATTGTGGGTCCATGGTAACTTCTGGAGGAACAAGGGCGGGCATGGCAACAAACTCCAAGTTGGGGTCACCAATCAGTTTACGGGCAAGCCACAGGAAAGGTTTTTCGAAGTTGTAGTTGCTTTTTGCACTAATGTCATAGTACTGCAGTGCACACAGAACAAGAGTTATGAAATGAGAGCAATGACAAATCAGGAGTCCAAAGAGATCTGACAAACAAAAGTAACACGCCACTAGAAGTTTGATTACTAACCTGAAGGTTCTTCTTCCTGTGGAAAACTATGCTCTTGGCCTTCACCTTCCTGTCCTTAATATCAACCTTGTTGCCACACAGGACAATAGGGATGTTTTCACAAACTCGGACCAAATCTCTGTGCCAGTTGGGGACATTCTTATAGGTTACACGGGATGTGACATCAAACATAACAATGGCGCATTGTCCCTGAAAGCAAAAGTAAATCCTTAAATGTCAAAAATTGTAGATTAAAATAGAATCAACAAAGGAAACAGATGACACTACCTGAATGTAATAACCATCTCTGAGTCCACCGAACTTCTCCTGGCCCGCAGTATCCCACACGTTGAACCTGATTGGTCCTCTGTTTGTGTGGAACACGAGAGGGTGAACCTCAACTCCAAGGGTGGCGACGTATCTCTTCTCGAATTCACCTGTGAGATGGCGCTTGACAAATGTGGTTTTTCCTGTACCACCATCACCAACTAGCACGCATTTGAAAGTAGGCATATCAGCTTCGGCCGCCATTTTGAATCTAAACAAAAAATAACAAAGGATTCATGAGTGTCGGAGGCTAACACAATCACTATGAAGTCAGCATGCCAGGCTAAGCCGTGTCAGTACAGACACCTCGGGGGGACCTAACCTGACCTTCCTTACTATTCAGTTGCCATGATGACAACAAACAAACCTCAAGGTAAACAATCGAGTCAAGAACCAGCTATCGAGTTGTGACTGACAGTAGGAGAGTTCGGGCAAACGGACGCGAGCCGAATCCTGACGGAAGCACTGCGTTTCTGGCAGGCCTGCACGCACAGCAGTCAGTCGCCGCGGAGCGGGGAGCGGGGCGCGCGCGCGCGGCGGGTAGGGTAGGGTAAGGCAGGCGCGCAATCAGCGGCACATGTAACCATCAACAAGCGCGACGCCCTGGCGCCGCTACTTTGGTCCGGCAACACAATCGAGCTCAGTTTGGCCCGATACAGGGACGGCTCACACTGACATGAATCTGTGGCGCGGGATATTCGACTTGCGGGAATAACTCTGAACGGCTTTGTGCCGGTCACTCGATCGGCCACAAGCGTCAATGGGAGCTTCAGAAACTCGAGACACGAACAGCCGGCACCGGAGGACATCCGAACTGGCCCAAAACGAGAACTTTCGATCCCAAGGCTGACAAAGACGTAGACTCGAAGGTCCAGTTCCAATCAGAGCGGGAATGGAACATACTAGAGAGTTCGAACTTAACCAAACATTCTCAACCTCGGCAAAGATCAGACGAAGTATGTACTCCATGCTATGCAGGGGAGCACAATAAAATAACTAACGGCTAACCCACCGTGTCTGAGGGCACAATTTTATTGACAGAAAGTTATTTCTGGAGATGGCGCCATTCAATAAAAGACACGAAAATCGCACAAGGGCACCGGACACAACGGACCGAATACGGGCATTAACCTCGATTTACCTAGCAATAGATGTTTCGCCCGCAGCAGAAGTATCTGCGTGATGTGCCCCGCGATTAAAGTGGCAAAATTCGAACAGATGCACGCTCGGCACACGGATAAAACTCACCAAGGACAGTCGCCGTTACAGCTCACAATGGCTTTTGGGGAGAGAAGCCCGGTGCAACTGCGACCACGGCCTCTTCGATTTTTTACGAAGGAAGATAGAGTGCGCTGCGTTCCTCGCGCCTCGCGCCTTTTTCGAAAGGCCGTTTTCGCGCGCATTTACAGAGGTGCGAAAAGGGACGACGTTCTAGTAGATAATTATTTTTTATCATAAAGGGGGAGATGAAATATAGCCAACTGTCATGAACAGTTCCAAGTTATAAAAATTACTATTCCGTGTACAGACTCCAACCCAACATTTTATCATATTGGCCACACAGCCTTTGTTTGTTATATGGCTAAGCACATGTCTTGCTTGGTTTTTGCAAGGTTGCTTATTATGAAAAGTTCAATTTGAAATAAAAGATCATTCTTCGAAGATTTACATATTTATTGAAAAAAGAGTTGTACAGGTAAAACATTCAAGAAACACAGTTCACATCACAACAAATTGCGTTCGTACTATCCCAACAGCTCTTAGAGGCACTGAAATGGAAACAAGGGTTCTACGAAACTATTAAGACCATGGTTAGTTTGGTTGGTTAGGAATTACACAATAAATATAGAAGTCAATGTGCTGCATTAACCAATTTAATTTGAAGAATCCATCACAGGCTTGTAACGAGTAAATTTTAAAACAGAAGAAAGTTATAACTCATTCTCATCAGAATTAAAGAGACGGCGCCAGAGCAATTGCCTGTCACCGGCTTATATTAGGACATTTAATTTACCAATGCCAATTTAATTTTTTAAACATATGCAGCATCCTGTAGTTTTACTAACTTACAAAAATGCTCAGGATGCAAGTTGACGCAGCTAATCCATTCGCAAGTCAGCAGTCACATGCATTATTCCTATTTGAGCTTGAGCAACACTATACCTTGTGCCTTACTGCATGAGTACTCTTAGTATTTGATATACCTTTTTAGGGAGGCTCAGCTATGAAAATGAGAAACACTAAGCAACCATTCACAACATCACTACATTTGGCAGCTTGAAATACGAACAGCAAAGAACCTTGCCATGGTACTCAATATAACCTGGGTTTATAAAGCTATTAAGTCTGTAGCAGTCTATGTAGACAATCAGATATTCTAACAGATTATTGAATTACAACATCCACAACAGAAAAACAGAAAACTATTACCAAGACCTTAACGCAAGCTATCTACTACTCCGTTGACAGATGCATTGAAGATAGTTTATGTTAATTAAAGGTTGGGTCCGGTGACTGGGTCAACCTAACTTGGACCCCACTTCATAGTGGCACAGGATTGACAAATCAAAGCTCTCAGTTTTCATTACCAAAATTTTCTAAATAAGAAGAAAAATACCGAAACTGTAAAGTGATCAGAAGAAAGAAAAAAATCAGAGCAACATGTACTTTTAAGGCTGACACAAAGTTTCAACATTCACCAACAATGGGAACACTAATCATAGCTTAGCATCACTATAAATTAATGCAATGGAAGTAAATTCTTCAGATCTCAGAATAATAGATACGTATACTCCTACATTCCATAACACTACAGGTCAGAAAAATTAGTAATTTATTCAAACATTTAAGTGGCATAGAGGTTGATTGTACCCTCTTTCAGCTTTGAAATATGATGTTGTTGTCATACTATTTTTTAGCATGAAAATCCAATGGATATAAAGACAAAGGCCGCATGAAAACATATTCACAAAATATAATTACCTTTATTGCAAAATTTTAGCTAGGTATTTCTTTTTTTTAATAAGAAAAAATTTGGTAAAAGAACCAAATGGAAAATAAAGGGAAGATTACAATGCACCAGCTTTCAACTGTTAAAGATGAAAAGTATTTTACTTTGATGTGATAATGCAGCGGTTACAACACATTTCAACATTACAAAAAGAATGCACTGGAAATAAAGCAATTGGCACCTTGAACACAATCCACAGAAAATTTATAACATGTATCCTTTCTGGCAGAAATTAGAGAGGGGCAAAAGCCAGTGAAAGTCAAAATGTAAAATCACAGAATTCTAGAAGCACACCTGATACAGCAAAACCAATAACATTCAACAATTAACATGAGCTGCCATAACAATACAGTATGGGGAATGGTCACTATAATCAAAACATGCACAACAGGTACGATCAGACCAATGGCAGCAGTCTTTATGATTGTCCACACCACAATTCTTTAGGTAGAGTTCGGCATAATACCCCAATTAATAATGAGCAGCATGATAGGCCCATCAAATTCTTTTCTTCCTTTTTTTTTGTATATATAGAATACTGTGTCCTAAATAAATAACAGACAAGCGCACTGAAATTTCTTATGGATTAGTTGTGCAAGTTTTCACCTTTCCGCCTTTGAAAGACTTGAAAGTTTTCAAAACAATGATGCCTGCTGAAGGGTAACCAGAGGACCTGAGGTTCGCTGACACCTTCCAATACATATGTAATCAGTAGCAAAAACAAGAGAATATGTTCGAATGCAAGAGGAATGGATACATAATTGCTTTGCAAAGCAACGCAAGTTCATACTAGGACACAAAGTGGAAACCCCAAAATAGTTTGATGCAACAGCCTCTGACCATAAGAAAATAAGGATACCAAAATCTTAACGAAATCAGATTGAGGTGACGCCGTCAAGAATGCAAAGAGAAAGTCAAAGGTACAGAGATTAAGAATCTCTCTGTATAAATGACATTGAATGAACCAATATATTAGTCACGTGCCAATCACGAGATAAAAATTTGAGAAGGTACTTAAATCAAAAGATCAAGACCATCCATTTTAAGGTACTTTTCTTTATGAGAAGAAAATATGCCTTAAAGATATATGCAATGCACTTGAAGAAAAAATTGAGACATGAGAACTATGTTTTCAAGTAACAGTGTAGGACTGTCCTACTCAATGGATTGCCTATCCCCCCTCCCCCTCCCCCACAAAATAAAGAATATAAAAGAGAGAAAGAAAATTCTAAAAGAGAACAAGAGGTGAAGTAACACTGGAAATAGCTACAGGTTTATCTGCAATTGAAATTAACAAGCAGAGGATTTGGATCCCCATTTTAACCTTTGGTGAATGTCAAGTACTGACAGTGCATTGTACCACACTGAAATTGACGTCTGAGCAAGCATATACGTTAAGACTAATGATCTGATGCCAAATTGAGAGAGGAAAAAAAAAGAAAAAACACAATAACAACACAAGGATCAAAAAGAGGTATGCATTACCAAAACACATGTCATGTAAGATTATCAGAAGAATCATATGGGACATACAGACCGGTAAAAATCCTGCCATATGAGACATAAAAGACAGAAAATGGACTAGAGAAACTGCTTAAATCATAACAAAGAAAAAACATGTTACTGATGCCAATACAAAGACATCATGAAAAGGGATCAGCCATACCAACACACATACATAAAATCAAACAAAGAATGGACACAGTTGAATTTCATAACACATCTGATACTTTCAACTTAAATATGTTCTCTGTATATGATGAAACATGTTTGAAGGGATGTCAGTACTCCCCTGCGTCATCATGCATTCAGAGAACTTCCTTACAAAAAATTAACAAACAATTTTCCTGCTATCAATGCTGTGGCTTAGAGGAAAAAAGATTTTCTACTTAAAATTAGCAGTATGCACAGAGATAAAGATTATCATAATTTAACACTCAACTCCAATTTGTGTAGAACACAAATGTTATAAATAAAATTCTTTCCATAAACAATTTTTATACATTTACTAGTTCAAGTGATGAAACATGAGATTTTGAACTCATTTCCTCAAGTATGTACAAGGGCAAAATGCACACTATCCCTTCTATCTTGGACTGTACTCCACCCATAGGTAAAGGGATATGGGAAAGCTTTGGTTCCTGGGTAACTTAATCCCAATACGTATAAATAAATATTCTTTTAATTTCAGTGGACGATTAAAGAAGACAAGAAGTGACTGTCTACTGTCATCTCATTTGACAGCAATATGTGCTATGCAGTAGTGTTCTGCAGCAAAATCAGTTTTGCTTTCACATCCTTAAAATTTGGCCTCTTTTCTGGATTTAGATCCCAAGCCTTAAAAAGAGAATGAAATGTTAGTTATTTTCTAAAATTTGAGCTCAAATCCAGAACAACCACAAGCACAAGACAACTTACGTGACTCATTATCTGATAGACTTCAGGGGGACATCCTTCGGGAGCTTCCATTTTGTAGCCCTTATCAACATGTTTCACCACGTCGGCAAGGGGCTGAGGAATGAAATGAGAAGTGTTAGGAAAGGATCCCAGGGAAAATAATACATCCACTGTAGCAACCAAATCTTAAGAAACCATACTTACTATTCTGGGGTATGGTACTCTGCCGAATGAATATACCTCCCACAGCAGAATACCAAAACTCCACATGTCTGACTTATTTGAAAATTTCTGTTGAGTAAAAAAATTTACAGTAAGTAAAACCACCATTGCAGATAAATACAGAAAGAAAAGAAACAGACAGTTCAAAGACCATACCCCAAGTTTCAAAGCCTCTGGGGCAGTCCACTTGATCGGTAGTTTTCCTCCATCTTGGGTAAAACTTTCTTCACGAGCCAAGCCAAAATCTGACACTTTCGCAACACCTTCCTCAGAAATTAGGACATTTCTTGCTGCCAGGTCACGATGAACTACTTTTCTTGATTCTAAGTACTCCATGCCTGAACATGTATCACTAGAACAAAGATAAGAGGATTCAGTACATCCATATTATCACCATTAAAACATATTGCATCCAAAGATATTTTACACTTACACAGCAAAATTAATCTGATCTCTCTTGGTGACATGTAGCCTCCCTCTGGACCGTAAGTAGTCCACCAAACTGCCTTTGCTCATAAATTCTGTGACCAAGTAGATATGCTGCTTGTTCATAACTAAGCCTAGAAGTTGTACCAAATTTTCATGTCTTAAAGATCTGCAAACACACACAAAAATATATATATATATATATATTAAAAAATTAATAAGTGAGCTATGAGCCGCAAAACTGATGATTTATGCTTTGTGGACAGAGGCTTACGTCATTAAAGAGGCTTCTGCCAAGAACTTCTGCGCAGCTTCACTGGAATCCTTTAATACTTTTACAGCTACTTTCTCTCCACGTAAAATTCCTAGCATCACCTCTCCAAATTCTCCTTTGCCAATAGACTCCTTCAGCTGTAAAATAAAATACAAATGAAACATTAGTTTCCATAGAAACTACTCAATTCTCATTATTTGGCAAAATATTTTTTTTTTTACCTCTAGTTCATGATCATGTATCACCCAACCAGCTTCCACAAATGCTTTTGTGTCAACACAAAAATCTTGCTTTCCTTTCTTAGGCAGGCTTTTAGTGAGTTGTGTGCATAGTCCATCAGCATCTTGTTCATAATGCTGAAAGTTCGTTATGACATGACACATAAGAGCCATTACATTGGAGGACAAAGATGACAAAATCACACACAAAAGTAAATCAGAAAGAAAAGAAAAACAAGTTGGTAGACAGAAGATTGATTTTAATTACCTCAACCAGTTGTGCAAGAGTTTCAAAGAATTCTTCATCATCAATTGTAAGCTTGTGATCTTTATATTTGACACGATAATGTTCAACTTTCCCTTGATAACATACACATAGGGTATAGTCCCCAGGGAAATTAGTGGATTCTCGAACCAAGAAATGTCCATCCATTTTGGGACATAGAAGTTGCTCTGCTCTTTCTCGGGATATCTTTCCATGGAACCATCTAAAATAGTACAAGTGAAATATTAATAGGCCTTTCTTATATATATATTTTTTTAAAAATATTCCATTCCTTATAAATTTTCAACTTACGGCATCGCATTTAATTTGACTTCGGCTCGTTTCTGTGCTATGGTGGGAGAGAGCTTTGCAGTACTGTCCATATTGTTGTTATCAATTCGAATTGAAGTAGGAACAGGGGACGGGGATAACGCTGGTATGTGGGAATGAGAATGTGTTGATGTGGACGATGGAGTTGGGGAAGGGGAGGAGGCGATTGTGGAACTTGAGGGGTGGGGAGAGGTCATCCAGCAGCCGCCAGGGTCCTGGTAAGGACCCACAATGGCCACCGGCCGGAACCGCTGAGGAAAAAAATTAACAGACATTGTAAAGTAATGAAAACGCAGTACAAACTGATGTTCTTCAAAAACAAATGTTTAAAAATAAAACAGAGTGGATTTAGTTTATAAAGTTAATCATGAACTTTAACCCCATACACATCTCCAATGCCTGCATTTCTTATCAGACTTTCATTTTAAATCTGTGGAATTCCATGAGGCAGAGCTTCAAGGTATGTGCCAGAAACAAAATCCACCCTGAAATACAATCCACAAATGGGTTACTGCTCATATTCCCTTGTCAATACCTGTGTTAGGGCTGTGTTTTGCAAGCCTTGGCTCATTACGCCTATTCTCCGAAATGCAAATTAGTTGGGAAAGCCCATTACACGCTCAGAAGCCTAAAAAGAAATACAAATTTAGAGAAACAACAAAAATAAGTCTTAATGTAGAGAAAGTGAACTGATAATTTCCATTGTCAGCCATTTGCTCTTACCCTTCACAACATTGCTCTTGTGCACCACCATTGTAGGCCTGAAACATGTAAATAAAAATGTGTCAATATCTTATTTCTTCAAGGTTGTTAGCAATAAACAAATATGTAGATAAGTCAAGATGCATTGATGGAAAGCCTATTTGCTGACAGCTTATCTTGAGCTAGGCAAGGTAAATAGTAACGGAAAGGCATAAAGGCCAAACAAATGTGATACGTGAAAATGAGCACATCAGATCTCACAGATACCAGTCAATAACTGTTCAGGAACTACACCATGACACAAACTGATTATAAAATGACAAGACTATCAAGTGAAGAATGGACAGAAGTACTCAACAATAATAATCTTTAATAGTGGGAACTAATAAAAGAAATGGGGGAGTCATCCAAACAACTGGAATACTTTCAAGTAGTCCTATTCCGGTCATGAGGGCAACCAACCTATAGAAGCAAGGGTGTTTACATGAGCTCATTTGAATCAGATGATGTGCCAGTTTGGAAAGGTGGCAGTAAGATGGCACCAATAACTACGACTGCCACAAGGAGAGGGGAGCATGTAGGTGTTGTCAACCGATACAAGGTTTACTAGCACGTAATAACTGTAAAAGATGACAGATTTCTTTGGCCTAAACTCGTACCCGAAGTTCGCCATCACCCGTCAACCATAAATGAGCAACTCACAGTGAAGCGGGAAGGACGTTTTGTTCGGGGGGCTAGTGCAACTAACACTAGTAGATCTCACTTTTCTTCATGAAAATAACAACACGGAGGCTAAATACCAATTCGACACAAACAAAACACAATATCTACGTCACTCTTTCCTCCACGGCGGCCATTTTTCTTCTAGGTACGACTCGAGTAAAAGACAAGTCGTGGGTATCCTCCGAATGAAATCATAATTCGCAATATCGGCAGCCAGCATAAGTAAATTTTAAAAGTCATCATAAAATAACGTACCCGCTTCATTTCGAATTAGACGTGTCAAATGCAACTTCCCGGCCCACTCCTGACTCGTGCAGTTGGGCACCGCCGCGCCCCCCGCTCGCCCCGCTGCGCCCCGCTCCCGCATCTCTCAGCCCTCTCCGCTCCCGCTCTGAGGTTGAAATGATATCGCGGACGCGATCCCAGCATCAGACGGGACGACAGTGGCTCGGCCTCGGCACGGCGACGGTCACTTGACAGCCCGCCGACAGGTGCCTCGCCTCGCCTCGCAGGTGACGGTTGACGATCATGGAATGCCACAGGTGAGTTCGACTCATTCCTAGCTCGGAGCATCGTATAAGGCGGGAACAAAAGGTTTGCTCTTCCTTATTTTTTGTTCTGGGTGAGGACTCTTGTACGCGCGAGAGCATACCGCGTCTTTGCGTAACATCACTCAGCTGATTTGATATCAGATGAAGAAAGAGACCTTATCAACAGGGAAGGCGCTTTAAAGAGGCCATTGCGCTCCAGATTATCCATGACCTTTCCTACTTTTCGCACTACAAAGTGTGGTGATCTAATGCCGCGTTTAAGGCGGCCGTAGAGGAAGTATCAAGGTCAAGCACCTCTTTATCTAGTCACGGCTCGGACGTGTGACAGCTGGTCCGCGATCACGTGACGGGAGCGGGAACGGAGTCAGGGGCAGCTGTCTCCTGCGTGGGCGGGGAGGAGAAGAGTTTGGGGGGCGGAAACACCCATTTGTCTCTATTGCAGGTGTGAGCAGGTGGTGCGGTGGGAGGACCCTGAGTTGTCGACAGACACAACTCAAATACTGCCTGGAATCGAGGGGTTCCATTGTCCGACGTGTGGCCTGTGTTGGTAACTTTGGTGTCTGTTTATAAGTTGCCAACTAATCCCCACAACATATGAAAAGCCATTTTTTCCCCCAAGTGCAAAGAATCAGACAAAGATTATGGCTTTCACTTTTAATGGAAAATTTATTTCACTGTTATTTGAGACAGTTTGGCTCAAGAAGCTCTTAATACTTAATTACAGATATTGTGAAAAAGTATATATTATTGTCTTTTGTATACCAAAATCACAAGGGGTGCTCAAATACAGAGGACCCTAACTGGAAAATGGTTTTTTTCATGTGGAAATTCCTTTATAAAATATGGCTTGTATTCCTTTTCAGGCATTGGTCTCAATTACGTTCAAGAATGGATTCCGATAAGGCAGTGCCTACTAGACTCATCTCAAGTGGATGGATGGAGCCTTGTAAGTTATCTTTAGCTTCAGTTCTCACTTTATTTTCAGCCTTTTCCTTCAGACTAGATAGCCTCATTCTTAGTTCAGTTTTTTTTCTTCTTTTTCTTTCATTTCATTTTATTTTACAGCCAATAATGGCAAACAGTCTAAGAGTCATGAGGTCACTTGTACTGGTTGCAGGTTCTTATCTGTCTCTTTGATAACACTTTCTCCTTTGGAATGACAACTAAAGCAAATGATAAAAAATAATGTAATACTTCTTATCTCATTCTTTTATCTTGCTGTTAGCAAGGTTTCACAAACAATCAAATTGACTTCTTTCAGCATAGCACTTCTATCCCTTCACTCCCTCCATAACACGCAAAATTTGTATGTCATCAACAATCAACTCTGAAAAAAAAAAGTAGAAAAATAATATGACAACCTCATTGCAGGCAGAGGGCTTGTGGGACCGGGCTATTCACTGGACACTGGCTCAGATTGTGTACCGCACTTTGGAACCTCCAAATCCTGACACAAGAGAGGCTTTGTTTGACATACCAGACTCCACAGATATCATCTACCTCCTTTGGGTGGGAGGAAAGGCAGTTGGATTTTGTACCCTCAAGCCACGAGGTAATTCTCTTTACTAAGACTCAGCAATCAATCTCTTCCAGATGCAAATTTGTTCACCTACTATTATTATATACTTATATAATGTAAATTTTCAGGTGCATTTTATGAGAGAACTGGAGAAAGTTATGCAATGATGACCGTTGACACTATTTTTGTTCGGTCGGCGTATAGAAGAAGAGGTCATGTTGCAGCATTATTACATGCACTGTCAGAATCTCATGATGATATCGGTTTTAGCCAGCCCATATCAGATTCTATGTCAAAAGGTACATCAACATCACTAATGCCTTTTCTACTTAAGAGATTTCTTCTGATAAGAATGTGAACAACATTTTTTGTTTCAGTTCTCTGGAAGTTCATGTCTGACAGCAAAGCGCACAGGAGAAGATTTTGGGAAATAAGCGGAGCTGGAACTGAAGGCTGCCGGAAACTTCTATGGTACCTGCTCAAGCATAAGAGCAAGACCTGGAATTTTTCTCAAGATGTTTTAGGAAGAAGTATTGTATATAAGAATTAACTTTTCTCAGAGAAAGTTTAACTTGGATACCAAAGAAATGCTAGTGAACTATTTATGTTTTAATCATAGTTTACATAGTTAACAATTAGTGTAAGTGATTATAAAAATAGGTTTGATTCGTGGATTGGATAGCATGCTAAAATTGAATGGATTGCATAAGTAAAATAATACATTCTCTTTTATTACATAACTTCCACTTTTTCATTCTTGCAACAGCAACATCTGTATTCTACACACTGACATCTCCACTACATTTCTCCAGGGATACAGAATTTATTTCAGAGTCTATGGTCTTGAACAAATATGTCAATCTCAACATAGAGGCACTAACCTACAATGGCTATAAATGTGAATTCAGATAGATTTGATCAGAAAAGGAATTATGTGAAGTTACATCGTAACTGATGCTATGAAGTACAAAGAAGTATAATCTGTAATAGGATGCAAAAAGAGCTCTCACGCGTAAATCATCACAGTTTGAGGAAAGTCAACAGTACTGATTATTATAATCATAAGAGAATAACAGATAAGATAAAACAGACAAAAATAAACTAACATTCATTACACAACAAATTCCTCATAGATCATAAGCATATTTTGATACTATTGACCTCAGTCTGCTCATACCCACTTGACTGACTTTATTATTGACGAAGTATACTCTTGATCTCATTGCACAGCATTGAACCCACAACCATCTTCTCACAATTCACACATAAGCTTAGTGACTCCTCTTGAATTTTCACAGTGATTAGAACCACAGACTGGGATGACAATGTTTGTCCAGCAAACCTGCACAAGTCAAGAGGATTTAACAAAGTGCATCCTCATTGCAAAGAGAAAGTAAATAGGGGTACTGGTACATATTTGTTTTTAAGATTTAGCTCAATAAGGTCAAAAAAAGTACAATACTCACCTTAAGACTTTCGAATCAGAGGAGGGAACAGAAGCAACATTGGCTGACTCATAGACCCTTTGACTGATGATCCTTGCATCCAAGGAAGCCATAGATGGTTTAAATTCAGCACTATGTTCATTCATACCACGCAATTTTCCTGGATAATCATAAATAGACATGGAAACTCTAGCAATTCAACTTTAAAAACTTGCACATTTCATAAATTTGAGTAAAATTGATTTTTGACCAGGTACCTTGTTCAGATAAAAAGAGAAAGTCAGGCATGGTGACAGCAGTCAAAAGCTCTCCAATGTTGGGCTTGATGGAGATCGAACTTTTGCGTGAATCCCCAGAAACACTCCAAACCACATCAAAACAGGCTGACTGGGTTGTGTCGTTCCAATCTACCCCAATGGTACCAGACAGGGTATTACCGGGGGAAAGTATGCTGACTGGAGCAAAGTCATGTAGAGACAATCCATTTGGCATATTCTAGAATGTAAATTAAGCATTTAGAACAGAAAATGTATGAAGTGCTCTAGCTCCAAGGAAACAAAACATCACATCACCTTTGATCCCATTTTTAAATCTGCAATTTCATCCAATCCCTGATTGGAGAAAGTAAGTTCAATTGATGCCATTTTTGACGAAAAAAGATGAGGGGACCTAGTAAATCTGTATGAGATGGTAAGGCCTCTTCCTGTCACCTTGTTTAAAAGTTCCTGGCCTCTTAATGCAACAAAATTAGGACTAGTAGGCTGAAGAAAAGAAATGCACAACATTAACAGCTTCATAACTGATGTTGAAAGACCATGAGTTGACTGCCTCAAAACTAAAACAAACCTGGATTCCAGACAGAGATGAAGAAGTCATATTCATAGCAGGCATATTTGGAGTGAGGAACCCTCCAAGTGAAGGAGTCATAAGAGGTGCGGCTGGAGCGACTAAAATCGAGGGAAATTGATGACAATATAGAAATAAATCATTTAAAAAAGCAAGGTGTGGCTTAAACACAAGTGGCTCATTTACTTACAGTCATCAAGTTCAAGAAGCAAGTCTAGATTTGTTCTCTCCTTTTTCTTATCTGATGAATTAAACTTCTCAGTCTTAGCTCTGAGCCCTGCGTCCTTCTTCTTTTTGAGATCTCTGGAGGAGTCACTATCACTGTCATTGTTTTTCATGTTTTTCTTGGAGATTTTATGAGAATCACTATCACTATCTGATGAAGTGGCTCCACTTTCTGACAATGATACAGCTTTTTTCACAACACGATTACGAGGTTGAGGCGGTCTTCGCACCACCTCCTGCAAAATAATTAAGTTAAGATTAACACACTGAAATTTGCAAGAAAAAATTGATCAAATAAATAAGTAAATAAATAAAGTACCTCAGAGCTCGAGTCTGCGCTGGTAGAGCTGCTACTACTGCTACTAGAACTACTGCTGCTGTCAGAATCATCACTGCTGCTATCTGAGTCATCACTGCTGCTCGAACTGTCACTGCTGCTATCATCACTGTCACTGGAGCTATCATCACTATCACTTGAATCTTCTTCACTCTCTGCAAAGATGCACTGCTAGTTAGCAATAAAAATTTCATGGTTATACTTTGTGATTATGCAACAGGACCAAGACAACACACCATCAGCAGGAGAGCTGTCAGAGTTGTAGAACGCCTCCCCTCTTCTTTTCACATCCTTTGATGATCTCTCAGACCAGTCAGGAGGAGCAATAACGCCTCGATTTGACTCAGGAGCTACTTCTGGGAATACTGGCAAATCATGGTATCCCACAGCCCGAGTATTGATGTAATGTGACAGAGAGCCCAGCTGAAATTGTTCCCTATCTGCAAAGAACCCATGATAAACAGAGAAGAACAAGAAAAAACACCGATGCTTTAAAAAATAAATATCAAAAAAAGAAGAAGATAATCACCTTTGAACTGAGATTCTGAAACTGGTGCTGGTTTAGTTGCTAAAAATATCTTCTTAGCACTCTTAGCAACTTTTGAGTTTTCACTTGATGGGAAAACAAACTGCTTCAAAAACCTTGCTCGGTCTCTGATATCATAACTGGGATCATATCGTGCCAAATTGAGAACATACTGGCAAAGTAGCTTTGTTTGCTTGGGGTTCACCAAGAATAATTTCACAGCTAGATTCAAAGTTTGCAGCTTAACCTGGTCTTCCTGCATACAAAATAAGACATTTTCTCTAGTCTACTGAATAACAAAATAACATAGCTAGACTGACCATAAGCCATCTTATACTATTACCTCATTAATGAAATTTTTCGCCATTTTCCGCAAAACATCTGGTGCGATGCGGGGGACACGATCAGAATACTCTCCCAAAAGCCACAAAATGGATGCCCTAGCAGCCGGTACATTGATATTATCAACAAGTCTTGCCATGTGAGTAATGATGTCTTTGTGTTCTGCTGGTTGGGTTTGAAGGAGTTTCTTGATGACCACCACACTCTCTCCAACAACTGCCTCTGTCAAAAGTCCAACAACCTCATATTTAGAAAAAAGAAAAGTTTGAGTAATAATAACCTACTACAAGATCATTTTGATAAGTTACCATCTCTGTTGGAAAGGAGGGATACAAGTCCATTTAGGCACGTGTCCGTTACCTCCTTAATATTGGCAGCACATCTAAAGAAAACAGAGAATACTATTAGAGACTTGCATACAAACAATGTATGTTGATCCATAGGGAAATGAGTGGAAATACCTCCCGATTGCCTGGATTGTAGCGGTGACAAATTCTTTATCATTGCTACTAATATAAGTTTGGAATTCTCGCAGAATTACAGAGATGCTAGTTTCTGTTGCCAGAGTGGTTAAAATCTCAAGCTTTAGTAATTTAATATGAGTCGCATCACTCGTTCTCACAAAAAAGCTTTTCAAGAATGGCTCAAACATGCCCTGCAATAAAATATAGAATAATGATTTCATTAAATACATATTTTTGCATTGTAATAAGCATTGAATACATATTGAAAGATACCTTTCGTTGAGTAGACATTGATGCAATACAGTTAAGAACAACAGACTGAACTTCACGATGGGACCGTAGGAGGCGGATCAGTGCTTTGGCAACAATGTTCACTTCAGATTTAGGAGCTAGGTGATGATACATTTGTGCTACTCCCATGACTACCTACATGATAGAAATACGGACTTGAAAAATTTGAATAGGACAAGCAAAGGAAACACAAAGATGGATTTGAAGAAAGCTAAAAGCAGTAGTGCATTGAAATCTCGAACTTACCGAGGCATTTCTACTTTGGAGCAAAGGTCTTGCATTGCGTAATAAGAGACGATGGTCTGGGTCTAATGAATAGGTCTTCTTAGACTTTTCTTCATTTTTGTGTTTGTTTTTGGAGCGTTTACCTCCATCACTATCAGAAAGGTTCAGATCATTTTCATCCATTGAGCTATCTTCATTGTCAACATCCCCGTCCTAAGGAGTTAAAAAAAAAAAAACAGGACTTACAAAAAACATATCTTTTAAAAATTCACATACACACATCAACATTGATCAGAAATTACCTCTGCATTAGGATCTGTGAATTGAGTTCTGGCATAGCGAGTCAACATATTGATGATTACAACCTGACCCCATTCATCAACATCAACAAGCAAGTCACACAACTTCCGATAATTCTTATGAATTAAATCAATGCGCTCTGGGCAAACCTGAGAAAAATATGTGAAAATTTTTATTTGTCTTCACAAGCAAGTGTGATTTACATGGACAAAAGACCTTACTTCTTCAAACGCCATGACTGCTGACCCAACCACGAGGGTGGTTCTATCAGAGAGAAGTTTTTCAATTACATGAACAAGTTCTTCTTTTTGTTCAGGATCCAAGCTGAGGAACAAAGGTGACAGTACAATACGCTACCATTTCTACTGAAATAACCACATGTGCAATAGAACTTACCTATAAAGTTTTGGAATTGCATGAGCAGCCGTTTTGCGTACATAAGCTGACATATCAGAGGCAGAGTCTTTGATGGCAAGCATCACTATGGGAACAATCATTGTAACTCGGATGCTGGATAAAACTCGTAATGCACTAGCTCGGATCAGTTGGTTTGGATCCTGGGATTGATATGGAGATTTACATCATACAGAATAACAGAACATAAAAATAATAATTTCCATTTTATATTCTGTAAGGAAGTTACCTTAAGAGCTCTTTGGAATGTAGATATGGATAAGAGAGCAAGGTCCTGTTGTTCTTCTGCATACCTCACCAAGTACACATAGACTAACTTTTTGACTTCTATATTTTTAGAAACAACGTTTTTCACAACAGCCGGGAATAAATCAGATGCGTCCCGGCCTTTGGCAACCATCTAAAAATTAAGAGAAGCAGAGTTGATAGTGGACACATATAAACCCAAGTTAAACTTACTAGCTACTCAATAAATGTGTTAAAAGTGGTTAAAATTTTTAAAAATACCAACCCCAATAATTCTTTTCATGGCTTCCAGTTTCAAGCCATCTTTACTACTGTCTAGCATTTGCTTCAGATCATCATGTCTGCAACCAAAGACATAAATTAAGAGAGTAAAAATAGCTTCTAAGATGGATTTCATAAAAGATACATGGGTATCAGTAATGTACTTCTTGTAATCAGAATGGAAGAATCCTCCTGATGCTGGGTCTGTAGCCAGCTCTGCTTCCACTGCAGAAGCAGGCCGATCATTGTTGTACGATCCGTTGTTAGACATGTTGATTGGACGCTAAGTGAAAACAAGATTCAGTCAGTACTTTGATTATATAACATTAAGTAAGCAGGGCTTTTTCAATTGTCTCTCAAGCCTGCAGAGTATGTTTAACACTCCTTATCTGATGAAGGCAGGAGAATGAAGGGCAAAAGGTACAGCAGGTGTCTGCTCTGACACTTGGGGGAAAAAAAAGGTGAGGGTTGAGGTTAAAGAGCTATAAACCCGTTAAAGTGCTGAGGAGGCGGACGCTGGTTCAGATACAGACATTGAAAATGGATGCATCTTCGCCGAGGGAGTTGTCGAAGATGAAGAGAAAAAATCTATATCGAGAGTAATTCGATGAAAATCGCCTACACTGTTGACACATCTGTCTGACACAGTTGCCCGATTATCGCGCCGGATTAGAATAGCAGGTGAGTAGGGGCCTTACAATAAGTCAATGATGTAATAACCTCACCTCAGCAAGTTTTGAAGGAATAAATGAGGAAGGATAAACCTAAAACGGCTTCTGTGACATAACAAATAACTCCCCCTTCAAGTCCGGTCAGGGCAGGGGGTCAGGCGACGACAACACAACAAGAACAAGAGCAAAATCCAACAACAACACGTATTAAAGGTCTGTTCAGTTAGCATGGTGTCGGTCCCATCGACGTCCTGGCAGTGATTTGTTTGCAGGCACTGGAAAACACTTCCGTAGTTCTCAATGTGACCGCGGAGCGCCACATGACGTGGAATCTTCCAGCTTTGTCGCTCTTTCTAATTTTCCAAGTGGCTACGTCATGGGCGGGTAGTTCGAGTGAGACGACAACAGCGGCAGGAGCAGGAGAAGCACCGCCGCGGCGCGCGTCACGGCCTTTGGCCAGCCCCCGCGTGCCTGCCGAGTCGGAGGCTGTGAAACGCCGCGCCGCCCGTCCCGTGCCGTGCCGTGGCGTCCCGTCGGGCCGTCCGGGATTTGAAAGGAGAAGAAGATGGCGTCCTTTACGACACAGTTCCCACCCTCCTCGTACTCGTCGTCGCGGAACGCGGAGGGAGAGGTGAGTGGACAGCGGCCGGGGCGCGCGCTGCGGCGGGTGCGAGGCCGCGCGGGGAATGCCAGTGGCGCCGGACCGGCGGCCAGAGGCACCGGAGGGCGGCGCGGCCCGAGCGCGCGCCGCAGCGCCGCAGCGCCAGCCCTAACCTGTACGCGCAATCAAAACATTGCGGCCCGCCAGCACCGCCAGGCCGCGGCCGCGGGCTGCCACGGGCCAGGCGCCAGGCGCCAGACCTCGGCCCCGACTCCATATGTCCGGCGGGCTCCCGCGGCTTCGCAGGGGGTATGCGCTGAGGCGCCCCCCGTTGCCGTCGGCTTGGCGCGCTTGGCGCCGCTGGTAGTCGCGCTGCCGTGCTGCGGCCAGCAGAGCGGCGGAGCGGCGGCCGCCCCCAACGGCGAGCTGCACCCCCCGGCACCCGCCCTGCGCGCCGTGCTCTGCGGTCGCCGCGGGGGCGGGGGTGGAGTGGGGGACTCCCGCCCCGCCCGCTAACATTGTTTACTTTTCGCGCCCAGTCCCGCCCGCGCTTCGCACGGCATCCATCCGCCCCGGGTTCACGCCGCTTGTTTTGTCTGCCGGTTGATGGCACCGTCCTCCATTTGATTATTTTCCAGGGTTCAGCGCTCGCCTTGACCTCGACGGCCAGCAGTGGCTGGCCGCGCGGCAGAAGGGAGGACTGCGCGTGCACGTGTGGCGCCCAGTGCGCGCCTGTGCGCCCTCTGGCAGCTCTAGGAAAGGCAGGGCCGACGGGGCTGAGAGGCGGGAGGGGCCCGGAGGAACCAAAATGACTGGAAGGACCAGAACCCGGAGGGCTCGAGCTGCTCAGGCCGTACCAGCTGCACAGGCTTCACAGGCTGCACCGACTACATACACCGGCGCTATGCGGCCCCCCACGGCTGCCCGCCTGCGGCCAGAGGGAGGGACGTGCGCAGCCCGACCACATAACCCGCTCGATCCAGAAGGCCGTGCGACTGGTCTGCGTACATACTGGGCCGACCGCCTCCCCGCCCTGCCTGCGCTCCGTTTGCCGGCGACAAACCCCGCTGCGGCGCCGCCAGCCCGTCAGCCCGTCGTGTTTGTTGTTCCCGGATCATCTGCGTCAGCGGGCCGTGCAGGCCGTGCACCGCATCGCACCGTGGGAATGCTATTTGTGGACGGAGGCGGAGGCGATCGGCCAGAGAGCGCCGCGCTGCGCCTGGCCGCGCCGCCGAGCGCGTCGCGAGGAACGTGCCGCCATTGGCTGCCGCGGCTCCTCGGCGCTTCTGCTCCGTTCGCGGGGGGTCGCAAGTCACTTGACTCGAGCTGCGAGGAACGTCTGCCAGGGTCTGCCTCCGACAGACGCCGGGGTCCGCCTGGGTCTGGGCAGTGGAGGTGGGCTCGGCGGCAACGGCAAACTGTTTGACGAGCGCGAAAGAAGACGGCCGACGGCAAGGAGTGCCCTTGAGGAGAGGAAATCGCTGGCGGCGGAACCCGGCCGCACGCCGGCCGCGGCGAGCACCAGCCAGGCCAGTGGAGCGCCGTGGGGGCCCGCGGACGCCTCACCTGCCACCGCCGCCCCCGCGGCCGCAGGCCGCAGGTGCCGTTTGGGCTGCCGGGCTCCGCGGCGCGCGCTGGACCAGCTGGACGGCCGAGTCGGAAGGGTCGCCTACCTCTCGGGCGGCGGGAGTGGGCGGCCACGGCCCTGCGCTCCCTCCCTGCCAGCTCCTTCCCTCTGGTGCGCAGTGCCGTCTGCAGACGCGGGCCCAGCGCCGCGACGTCGAGGCAGGATGAGCGATATCTAGAGGGCTGTCTAGATTAGGCCCGGCACGGATTACCCTGGAAACAGTACGGGGCCGAAGTCCGGCGGCCGGCCGTGCAGGCGGGGCCCTCGTGGCGGCGGGGCGGCGTGGACTGTACCGGTGCACCACGAAACCGGTATGGATTTGTGCGTGGCTGTACCCGGCGTATTGGCAAGCACGCATTGACGTCAGCACTCGGCCGCCGAGGGCCGCCGTGCGGCGCGGCGGCGGCCGACTCTCTACTCACTTCCCTTTCTCCCCGTCGCCGTCTGTGATTGATAGGCCGGCCAGATAGGTAATCCTCGCGGAGCACCTTGGTCATAAGCCAACGCCACTTGCAAAACTCTTTATCTCTATTCCAATTTCTGGCGGTGTGTGCGCGCGGGTGTGTGTGGGCGTGTGTGCACCTGATGGCTCCGTCTCTCTCCCTCCACATTACTCGCCACGTGGTCGCCTCATCAAGGACCGGCGGCGTGGCGGCGGACGCGTCCCTTTGGGAGCGGGCGGAGCGCGCGCCGAGTCACTTCCTGGACCCCGCTGGGCCCCGGCCGACGGCGCCAGTGTCTACTGGACTGGTAGCTACGCCCATGCAGCGGAGACATGGTCGGGAGCATCGAGAAGAGAACTGAAGAACTGGAAGAACTGAGGGCGCGACGAAAGTGGTGCCTCTCTCTCTCTCTCTCTGTCCCTCTCTCCCTCTCTCTCCCTCCCCCTCTTCCCCTCCCTCCCCTGGACCGGCTGAAAAGAGCCGAGCACAGCAGCGAAGCCGGCGGAGCGGAGGTCATGTTTGACGTCACCGAGCGTAGCAGCCGTATAGCCGGGCTGGCTGCTTTGGCTGGAGGCGGCGGCGGCAGTGGCGGCGCAGCCGCGGCCAGCCATACCGGCGGCCATCTCGGCCGTGCCGCGCGCGGGGCTGCTGCAGGTGCCGCAGGCCGTTTGAGAGGCGTGCACAGGACAGGTCTTTTTGCCTACTTACAGGCGGAGAACGCCGCCGGTTGCCTGCATTCTGGGCGCCCTCCGCACTGCGAGTCCGAGCAGTGCTCTCGTAGCTCTATCTCACTCCCACTCACCTCCCCCCGTTGGTGCAAGATAGAGACAGAGCTACGGTAAGCACTGCTCGGCATGCGGGCGCTGCGCTGTTCGAGGCACCCCCACGAGGGTGGCGAGGGGGGAGCTCTGCGGGACCCCCCCCCCCCTGCCCGCCCCTGACTTACAGGCGCTGCTACGCCGCTGCCCCCCCCCCCCTCCCCCGTCGTCCTCGACCTGCCTCGCCGCCGATTCGGCGCGCAAAACAAAAGTGTCGGCTTTCCTCCGCGGGCGATAAGCCGTACCGTGCCGCCCCGCGGTTATCACGTTATCACGCGGGGCACTTTCTAATTGGCTAATCGCGGACACCGCTCCGGGCGTGGCCAACTCTTCGCCCCCGCCGTCCCACACACACACACACACACACACACACGCCGCTTCAGTACTATATTTATCTGGGCTTCGATTGGCGCTCTGTTTGGTTTGGCGTGTGAAAGTTGCGTGATTGTTATCTGCCTCGCCTCTGGCCGGGATGCGGATGCGGCGGTGAGGAAACGGTTTGCTTGCAATGCTGAGCTCGAGTGCGCTCCGGGCTGCGGTGTTATATGGGCCTCGGCTGCCTCGGCGGCCGGCCACTGCGGGCTCTGCGATGAGTCACAGCGTTGCCCTGCCCTGCCCTGCCCTGTCCTGTCCTATTCGGGGCCGGCGTGACGCGCGCCGCGGGCCGCGGCGGGGCCGCCAATGCAAAACACACTCGTCGGCTGATGAATGGCCGGTCTGTTGCGCCGCCCGCTCAGCTCACTTGGCGCGGAGCGCTGGACATGGCTGCGGGGCCCCGGGCCGTGGGCCCCGCGGGTGCGGGTGGCTGACGGCTGCCGGGCCTCGCTCTGCTCTGCTCTGCTCCGCTTCGCACAGCCCCGTATGCGCTGAAAGTTGATGGTTCGAATGTGACGGCGAGACACTTTCTCTTTGGCGTGCGGGCCGGGGGGGCCTCTTGCCTTATCGCGCCCGCCAGTGGCGTATCTACGGCATTGAGATTCGCTAACTGCGCCGGCTTGCGCGGCCGGCCCCCCCGCCGCGTGGCCGCGCCGTGCCCGGGCCGTGCCTCGCCGCGCCGCTGCCGCACTGCCGGGCACATCGGCCGCGCCGCGGCTTTAATTCTCGCACATTACCGTGAAATGCTGCTTAGCTTACTCGTGCGTTGCGGGCAGAGGCCTGCGCCGACGTCACTGGCGGCCGGCCCGGCCGTGGCCCGGCCAGGGCCCCGTCCCCTCGCCGGGCCGCGCCCCCCCGCAGGCGCCCGCAGGCCCGCAGGCCGCAGGTACAGGCCGTGCCCGGGCCGGCGGCCTAGGCGGCGCAGGCAGCGTGGCCGGCGTGGCGGCGCGTCGTCCGGCGTCCAGTAGTACTGCTCTAGCCGCCGTCCGACACGGCGAGGGCCCCTCCGCAGCCGCAGCGCCGTGACAGCCGTGACCGGCGGCCGCTGCCGCTGCAGACCCGTGACGAGGCCGTGCCGTGCCATGACAACGCCGAGATGCGCCTCTGCCAGGCCCTGCACCACGCCCTGACGGTATGGTAGCAGCCGCGGGGGCGGGGGCGCCCACCCTGCACACCCAGCGGCCGCCCCGCTTACGTAACCGGCGCGGCGGCGGCGGCGGATCGGGAGCGTGAGTCGCCGGGGGTGCCGCCGCCGCCGGGAGTCTACAACCACCGCAACTCGAGATGATCAGTTTCGAGGGGGCGGCCACTCTTGGGACACTGCGCATGTATACCAATTTAGTGAAAACCTTTTCAAGCAAGTCGCAGAATTGCACCCAATCGTACGTTCCGACCGGGTCTCAAGGAGCAGACTGCGGGTAGCACTGTACATGTGGAATGCCAGTGTTGGACCCAAAACGGAAAGAAAGTTCCGGAAAATCCTGTGTTGGTCGAGTGATGGTAACCAGTGAATACACTCGTGCACAATCGTGGACTGAAGCTCCCCGCGGCTAGCGTGTGCGGCCCGAAGCTTTCTCGGCTGCAGCGCGCCGTTTTCACTTTTATTTTTCGGCACGTTAGGCGTGACAGCCCGCACAATCGGCGCCCGCCACCAGCGCCACGCCTTTCGGGGCTGCTGCCGGCCCTCGCAGGCTTCCGCCGTTGTTGTGGCTCTGTCCCGCCCGCCCGTAATCTGATGGACCGGGGGGCTCAGGGGGCTCACATCCGTGTGGAAGAGGGACACCGAAAACAAATACTAGAACGTGGAGAAAAGAAAACGAGCCGCTCTGGTGTGTGTCTGAGAGAGACGTCGGCGGGGGCCGATACCGCGCCGCCACCTCCCGAGGGCCGCCGCTCTGACGCCATCTGTATGCAAAGGCACGGCCGCCACCGCCGCGGCCCCAGCGGCCCCCACCTCCCCGTCGCATAGTTTCCGCCGAAGTATTTTGACCCCCCTGTGAAGGATATTCGTCCGTTCCCGCCGGTAGTTGCGGGCGCACAACTAGCCGCAGGAAGGCGTCTTGGGAAATGGACTCTTTGGTCGGAGCGTTTCTGAGCGGTGCATGTGCGCGGATGTACTTGTACGGGGCCGGGGAAGGGGAACACACCCCGCGTCCACAGGGCGGGGCATAAGAACACGGCGGACCAGATGTACACCGCACACGTTGCTACATTTTTGTTCATTCTTAGTTACGGGCTTGGGTTGGGATTGGGAAGGAGGAAGCCTCGGCCCGCACACCGGCGCGGCCCCGCGCGCCTCCACGCGCCGCCACGCGCCTCCACACGGCTCGCGGCGCACGCGGCCAGACTAGCCTATGGGGGAAGAATGTTTTTCCCGATACCTCTGCTGAATAAGGAAGCCGCCTCCCTCCCCCTCGCCTTGCGAGACCTGAGCAGCATTCGTCTCCAATCGGTTCCGCAGTCACTACACTATTTCTTCCCCCCGCCCCCCTCCCCTGCTGCCGTGTGCGCCGTAACTGTGGAGTTTAGAACGGGTGAAGGTGGGGAGCATAGCATACGGGCAGGGAGCGGATAACGAGTAAGCGAGAGAGAGAGAGGGAACTAGTGGTTGAAGGCCGGCGACCATGGCCGCGCCCCGCCGCCAAGGACGAGCCGGGCCTGGGGCCGGGCGGAGCGGCGGCGGGGCCAGCGGAGCCGGGCGGAACAAGGTCAGAGTCTTTATCTGGGGCCGGACGGCCCCGAAAGCCTAACCCGTCGGAGTCCCCCGAAGTGCGTCGCGCACCGCTCGGCTCCGCTGTTCGAGGCGTGTCGCTGGCGTGTCGCTGGCGTGTCGCTCGGGTGTCGCCGTCCTCTTGTCTTGGCGAAGCTCACCAGGACCCCGTCCGCCCCCGCGGACCCTTGCCGCCCGCCTGTGTCGCCGCGCGCATCCGCCCGCACCTCCCGCATGGCCGCGGCCCAGCCGTCCCGCTGTTCCTAGCCGGATGGCCGATGACCCGAGCTCCTTCGGGTGCTGGTTGTCGTCCCCCGGGAGCCGCGGCGGCGCGCGCTGCGCCGGCCGCTGCCGCTGTGCCCGCCGCCACCCCCGAGTGCCTCGCTGTGCCCAGCGCCCCGGGGCAGCCGGGAGCATCGCGTCTATCTATACTCCCTGTTTACGCGCAGGTTTAATGGCTGGAACTTTCCCGGCAGCGCAACGCACCGTGTTGTGAGTAGGGGTGTTAGAACATTGGATTTTTCCCGAGCTTGTTTGCAGACGACGGGATGGAGCCTCCCCCCGAGGCCCTCCTGGACGCAGTCCATTGACCAGCGCTGGTGGGGCTCGCCGGCAGCGGCTGCGGTGCGGCGGCGCGGGCCGCTGGACGACCCTTTGGGCCCTCCGGCCGCACCTCCCCGCGGCCGTAGTCACAGTAGACTGTCCCATTTTGCCACTGGTTTCAAAAAGTGGAGCTGCTCCGGTCCATGCCATTCACAAATTCATTTATTTTCCGGTTTTTTTTTTTCGATCCTGCGAAAAGGTCGCGACGGGCAGCGACAGAGGGCCTAATCTGTCCTATGAGGCTGTATAAATCAGTGGCCGCAGCCGTCGTGGGCGGTGTCAGCCAGGCGATGTCTGTGCGGCGGCGCGGCCGCGGTACAGAGACTCGGAGACTCAAAGTCTCTGTAGGCCGGTACGACGAGGCACCCGCGCCGTACCAGTGGAAACCTAGGCAGTTCGGCGAATTTGCGGGTGCGATGCGCGACCGTCTGTGTCAGTCGGTCCGTGGCCCGGGGCCGCCGGGGGCCGCCGGGGCGCGGCGGCGGGCGCGTGCTGCTGCCGGCCCCGGCGGCCCGCGGCGCCCCCCGCGGACCGCGCGGCTTCCTGCCCCGCTTTCCCACGAGGATACGGCCGCCTCCGTGATGGCCGCCGCCATTAAGGCCTCGGACCTAATTTGACCGGCGTTTAAGTCCCCCCGGCCGCGGCACGGGCACCGGGCCCAGCCAGGCCCAGCCCCCTTTCTCCGGGCCGCGTTACAGCGGTTACAAGAGCCTCTGCGGCGGGCCGGCCCGCCAGGCACGCGCGCGCGCCGGGCTGCCTACGCGCCGGGCGCCCTCCGCCGCCTCCACACGGCCCGCCCCGGCCTGTCGGCCCCGATGACGTCCCGCTGCAGTGTGCGGGGCGGGACAACGTGCCGCACCGAGAATAGAGCGGAGCCGTCCTTGCCCGACTTCGGCCGTCCTAGCGCGGCCCCGCCGGCCCCGCGGCGGCCCCGCGGCCATTGTCTGGCGACGCATAGCTGCGCTGCGCACGGCGCGTCGCGGGGGCGTCAACAAGCCTAGAGGCGATTTATCGGCGGCCCCGACACGGCGGAGAGAGACAGAGGGAGAGAGAGGCAGTCTCGGCGAGGCTAGCGAGGCCCGCGGGGGTGGCTGCATTAATGCAGAGGCGAGGCGATAGGTCCGCTCACATGACGCAGATATCAGCCTTCCCTTCCTCTCGCGAGCCTCGGAGAGCCCGTGACGGTGACGTCCGTGCGCGCGGAAGCACGACAATCTGCTCATTTCAAAGTCAAAATCGGACACGAGTCGGACGCCGCCCTCCGCCGCCGCCGTCCTCCCCCGGCCGCGGCCCGCCGTGGCGCCGGCCGCGCTCCTCTGCTTCTGCTCCGACACCCGTCACGGCCTTACTTTGTAGAGTCTGGCCTGCGACCAATTTCCATTTCATTTGAATTTCGATATGCGCCGGCTGCAGATGGAAAGGTTTGGACCGGGCGGGAGGAGATGACCGCTCTCGGCGTCCCGCGGGTGTCCGCGGCCGCCCACAGGGCCGTGCGTGTGCGTGTGCGATGCTCGCCACTGGTAGAGGGGCGCCCGTGTGGCAGGTTAGTGCTGGCCGCGGCCGGCGTCTTGAGCGGGCCGGTACCCGCGGTGCCGCCCGGCCGGGGCAGGGCGGGTGCGGTGAGGCTGCGGCTGCGACACACGCAGGGCTGACCCGCACCACGGCCCGCACGGCCCGCACGACCTCCCACGGTTAGCGCCGCCGGCCGTTCGTTGGCCCCCACCAGGTGAGGGGTGTGCGGGCGGGAGGCCAGTGGCCGCCAAAGGCATACCGCCGGAGGCACTGCCCTGCCCCCCCCCCCCCCCTTGCATGCTTTGACCCCCCCAAAACTCCCCCTCCTCCATCCGCGCCCAGCCCTTTCGCTTTATTGAGAAAGGCCGAGAAGGATGGGACGGCTTCCCAGCCACGCAAGATACAACGGCAAATCTCAGGAAACGGGCCGCCGAAAATAATGGTTTATAATTTTTGGCGAGAGTATGCAGTCCGCCGGCGGGGGCTCGTTTGATATCATTATGCTGCTGTTGGCTGCATTGTGCCAGAGCGGCCAACACTGGGGAAACGGATAACCCAGATTGGGTCTAATAAAACGAGATGGAACAACGGAATGCCCTCGGCTGCCTCGGCCGAATGTTGCAGCACGAGCAACAGTTTGACGTAAATGAGATTGCTATCGTTGCACGCTCCATGAGGGGATGTCGAAACGGCGTCCGATCGTCCGTTTGACGCTGGCAGTGCTGCCGCGGCGCTATTCCGCTGCGCTTCCGCTCCGCTGCCGAAGGCTTTTGTGTTTATGCGGTCGTGCGAATCCGTTCGTCACCGACCGGCCGCCGGCGGACGTCTCGGCGGACCCGCCTCTGCTGAAGCCGCGCTTAATTTACGAACCGATTGCAAAGCGGCCGGTGGCAAGCTCGTGAAGCCGTCGTAGCCACGCCGCGGAGGCGGTTCCCACTGTTCCACCTGCCGACATCTGCCGGCCGACACGCCCCCATCGCTCCGGGCGCCGGGCGGGGAGGTGGCGGGGGGCCATTGACGTCATTTGCGGACGAGAGAGAGAGAGAGACGGCATTTCAGGAGTTTTCCCCTCAACAAGGTGCTAACCGGCCAACGAAACCCTCCCTCACCCCCGGCCCCGGCCGCCCCCGGCCCCGTCCCATGTTGATGGCTGGTATTTATCATTTCCACTAGGCTGGTGGCTGCAATGCCAGATAAACATAACGGCAGCTGCGCGGGCTGCTTGAGCGGCTGTGTTGGTATGTGTGCGCCCGACCCCCGCTTCGGCCGCCAGCTTTTAACACCTGGGTCAGTGGCACCGGCGGCCGGCACCGCGGTGGCGGTTTGGTTTGCCAGTCTGTTTTTATCTCGGCAGCAGACGACATCCGCATGGCGTTTGTCTGGCCTCAGGATCGGTCGGAAACGAAATGTTGGATTCACGACCCCCTCCCCCCCCCCTCTCCTGTGGGAAGAGGGGAGGGGCCATCAAAATCAGCCACCTTAATGATCCTCCCGAAGTCATCATCGTTCGTGTTTGTTGTGGCCAGACTGTAACTATCACCAGACGGGGAAACAATGACAAGTTATCGGCAGTATCGGCTCGCTGTCGGCTGTCGCCCGTCAGGACCAGCGTATTCACCGGGCCCACGGGGCTGCGCATCTTAAGAAGAGTCTGAGACGCAGTTTATGAACTGGCTGGTTGTGGTGATGGCGCCAGCGCTGGCAGGCGGGGCCGCGGGCGGGCCCAGCCCAGCCCGGCCCGGCCCGTACCGGGTCAGGGTGAGTTGCCAGAAGGCGCGGCAGGCGCGGCAGGCGCGGCGGCCGCGGCGGCCGCGGCCCTTTCTCAGCTCGCTAGCGGGTCGAGTTGGGCCGCATTGACGTCAGCAGCTGGCTAGAGCCTCGCCTGGCCGCCCCCGGCCCCCGCGGCCCCCGCCGGCCCGCACGGCCCCCAGAGCGTACGACGGAAGCGTTCTACCGTTCCAGATGAAGATAATTTGCGGGCCGCCGTGATGGTGGGCGTGGGTGACCCCCTCGGAAGCCTCACGCTCACGAAAGCTCATCACCCCCGCAACGAATTTGCCCGATTTCGACGCGCACCGAAGTCTGCGGATAAGTTTTGTCCCTTGTAATTGTTCTCATGGGGGAGACAGGCGCGCCAGGGGCCCACAAGGGCAAGGGCCGCGGCTGTCCCTCCCCTCTTCATTCGATCCGTGATCGGCCGCGGCCGCCCCTTCCGTCCGGAACTGGTTCCTGCGGTGCAGCGCCCGCATCAGCCCATCCCGCGTACAGTTAGGGCAGGGCCGGCCGGGCCGCGGGCGGCAGCATGCGGCAGCGGGCCACGCCTCCGCCGCCGCGCGGACTGGAATTCGGCCGAAACTATTAGAACAATCTCGGCGCTATCGGCCCGGCCGCGAGTCGCTGGCGGCCGAAGCCTGGCGAGGCCGTGCAGATCCAGATCCAGGCTCGATGTGTGCCGCGTGGCGTCAAAGGGTGCGGGACGCGTGCAGGCGACTGCATGGCGGGCCGTCACGGACCTCCCCGTCACAGAGCTCCCCGTCACAAAGCTCCCCGTCACAGACCTCCCCGTCGCAGAGCTCCCCGTCACAGAGCTCCCCGTCACAGACCTCCCCGTCACAGAGCTCCCCGTCACAGACCTCCCCGTCACAGAGCTCCCCGTCACAGACCTCCCCGTCACAGAGCTCCCCGTCACGGAGCTCCCCGTCACAGAGCTCCCTGTCACGGAGCTCCCCGTCACAGACCTCCCCGTCACAGACCTCCCCGTCACAGACCTCCCCGTCACAGACCTCCCCGTCACAGACCTCCCCGTCACAGACCTCCCCGTCACAGAGCTCCCCGTCACAGACCTCCCCGTCACAGTCACAGCTCCCCGTCACAGAGCTCGTCACGGAGCTCCCCGTCACAGAGCTCCCCGTCACGGAGCTCCCCGTCACAGAGCTCCCCGTCACGGAGCTCCCCGTTATAGAGCTCCCCGTCACAGAGCTCCCCGTCACGTAGCTCGTCACGGAGCTCCCCGTCACGTGACGAGCCCGTGAGTCACACTCCTGCCGCGCTCGTTATCGCCTCGCGCGTTGAGATCGCGGTCCGGATCGCGGAGGCCGCCGTATCAGCCGCGTTCCGATCCAGATCCGGATGAAGGGGTGCGGGTCACCGACCGCGGACCTCCGGCGGGGCCCACCGGCCCACCGGCCCGCCGGCCGCTCCAGATGAATCGGACTTTTCCAGATCTCCGCGCCGCGCCGCCGATTCCATGCCAGCATGCCGGCGCTGCCGTGCTGCCCGCGGACAACGAGGAAATTACAGTCTGCGGAGAAGCCGACAAACTGATGTACTGATGTAACTCCGGGCCGGCCGGGGCCGGCCGGGCGTCTGTCTTGGGGCACGCAACGCCGCCTGCAGCGCCGCCACCGGTGTCACCGAGTCCGCTGCCGGCCGACGAGCCGACAGGTCTCCACGACGGCGTATTTCTGGTGTTTCTGCCGCTTCGCCGAAGCGCGCGGGGAGGCACGCCTCCGCCCCGCAACCCGCCCAGACTTCTTTTATTTTTAATTTGCGGCCGATTTACATTAGGCCGCCCTGCGGTGGCCGCCGCCGCTGGGGGGGCCGCGGCCGCCGCACCTGACCACTGTGAGTCACCAATTTAGCCGAATAACAACGGGTGCCGTTGACCCGGCGGAGGTTCGGCAGCCGGCCGCTTTTGTAACCGCGGTACGCCGACTGCAGCGCTGCAGACTGCACCGGGCCGCCGGCCGGACCGGGCAGCATGACACCCTCCACGGCCGCGGCGGGGGCGGCCGTCAGCCGGCCTGGCCAGCAGCGCCAGGCGACGGCGGCGGCCAAAAGCGGCGGCGGCGGCGAGCGGCTGGACGCAGTCACGTCTTGTTGGCGTGGCCGTGCATTAGTGGGATGGGGTCCACGGAGATACTGCGCTGCGCCGCTCCACAGCCTCCCTCACACACACGCACACACACACACGACGAGTCGCATCCCACCGGATCGCATTGACGTCACTGGCGCAAGACGGAGACAGACGGAGCCGAAGCAGAGTCGGAGCGAGAGGGAGAAAGGTGTGGTTGGTTCGCCGGGATCGCCGTCCTTGTCTTTCACAAGAGCAGCATCGGCCACTGCACCAGCCCTCCCCGAGAGAAGAGAGCGCCCCGGCTCGCTTACGCTGCATTCAGAGAGAAGGGAAACGCACGCTTATGCGGGCCGCTGCGCGGCGAATGTAGACCGAAAACATGGAGAAGGGGTGGTTTGGCAGTGGCGTTAGGCAGTGAGTTATCAGTGCGTCTTCCAGCCGATGGCGACGCGGCGCGACGCAATGCGACGCACTCGCAGTCCCTCCCGCCCCGGGGCCCCGCCCGCCCCGCCGGCCCCGCCCCGACGTGGCCACCGCACGCCGCGTGTCGCAACGGCCACCGCCGTACGTCAGCGGCGTGCGCGCGGGCGGCCTGGACCAGTTGGGCTGACTGGCTGCGGCCGCTGCTGCCGCGTCTCCCCGCGACACGGGCACGGCACGCGGCACGCAGACGGCGCGTTCTCACCTCAACGCGACCGTGCGGGGAGCCGCGGGGCCGCGGGGCCTGTAGCGGCCTCTCTGCTCGCGATAACGCAGGGCAGCAGGCAGGCGCGCGCCACGCCCCCCGCGGCGGCCGCGTCGAGTCGAGTGGCGTGCGGCGCGGGGGCTCGGCCCGGCGATACGTAGTGATCCCCCCGCCCCGCCCCCGCGGGCCCTCCACGGCGACAAACACACTGCGACGCCGACCGTTAAGTGGGTTCTAGTTTCGCGGCGAATGCTAGCCTCCTCGCTCGTCGTGTTTTTCATTCGGATCTTATGGAAAACAAATGACGCGCGCGAGCCGGTCGCACGAGGCCAGGCCGACACTCGCTAGAGTTGGAGGTGGGGTTGTGTTGGGTTTGGCGGCGGCACCGCTGCCGGGCACGCGTGCCCACCCGGCCCTGGCGGGGCGGGGCGGGGCGGCCGGCGGTCGTTCCCAAGCACAAGGAAATCATTCGGCCGTGTGGCCGCCCCTGGCGTGGCCCGGCGTGGCCCGGCCCAGTTAGTTGTGCGCGCTCCCACGGCTCCCGGTTTAATTCCCGAAACACTTGACACACGGCGGCGGCGGCACTTGACTTCCCGCCGACCCGCCGACGGTCTGGTCGTGGCGCTTAAGTGAGCGTTCGTGCCGTGTCGCTGCCGAGTGCGTCGGGCCGTCGGGATCGTGCGCCCGCGACAGCCTGCGCCTCCGGGCCGCCGTTATTGACTCGTGCTAATGACGTGAGAAGCGGGCCGGGCGCGGCGCGGCGCGCTGCGGCGCAGTGCCTCATTTACTTAAGAATGGCGCCGCGCTTCGCCTCGTTGTCGTTGTTGTTGTTGTTGGCCTGCGTCACGGGGCGCGTGCTGCGGCCTAAGCGGTGCGGGGTCCTGCCGGGTCCTGCCGGGTCCTGCCGTGTCCCGCCATGCCCTGCCGGGTCCTACACAGGAGCCCGTGGCGCCCACCACAGTCGCCCCGGCCCGGCTGCTATCCGCCTGCGTTGGCGCGTTGTTTGCTACGGTTTTGCGATTGAATGCAAAAGGCCGGTCGGCCGGTCGGCCTGGCCGCGCATCTGCATGTCGATGAGGATGAGGGGCCCGGATGAATTACTGTCGGCTGCTCGGCGGCCGCCGCGACGCCCGTCCGCACCCGTCTCTGTCGCTCCCTGCGTTCGCCGCCCTTCCATTGTCTTCCGCCGTGCATCCCCTTTAGCGATGTTTCCAATGGTATCTATATCCTGCCCCCCCCCCTCTCTCTCTCTCTCTCTCTCTCTCTCTCTCTCTCTCTCTCTCGCACGCGCCCGTGTTGTGGCCAGCACTACACAGAGCGACAAGGAGAGCCGTGACACCCAACTGACCCCTGATGCATCTGACGTCGGCGCTGTTATCTGTTAAGCATGCGGGATTGGACGCCACTTCATGCACCAGGTCGATTAGCCAATCCGTCTATCCGCAACAGAGAAGTGGGGGGCGGGGGCAGCGGGGCCGCGTCGTGCCGTGCCGGATGACACACCAGGTTTTCGTCTCAGAGTGGCAACAAAACAGCGAACGGCTGGCAGTGTCGATGTGTGAAGTGGTGAAAGGTCAGCCGCGGTCATCTGCTTCAATATCGTACGATCCGCGGCTCGCTGCCGACGGCTGCCGGCGGCCGGGCACGGCACACGGCACGGCACACGGCAGGTCCGCCGGGGCCGGCCGTTGCTGGCGGGTGTTGACGGCCAGCCGCGAGCCGCGCGTCGGTGCTTGATCAGCCCGCGTTAACTGGATGACGGGGTTGTTTTCCAGAAGCCACTCGGCTGCTGCTGCTGCTGCTGCTGCTCTTTGGTTTTAAGAAGCTCTCTCTCTCTCTCTCTCTCTCTCTCTCTCTCTCGCGCCCTCTCTGGCCGAGAGCCGCCGCGGGCGTGCTGAATCAGGGCTGCCATCAGCGCGGGGCTGCGCGGCCGACCGCTGCATCGCAGAAGTAATTATATTTTGGTCCCGATTTGGCGCTGCTTCGTTGGCACCCCCTGCCGCGCCGCGCCGCGCGCGAAGGCTGCGAAGGCTGGACATGACGCACGAAGCTCGACGCTCTTACGTCAAAAGGCCGGCCGAGACCGCCGCAACTCGCGGCGCCGCGGGTTCCAGTTGCGGCGCCCGCCCCGGCGGCCCCGGCGTCGGTGTTTGGGTCTGCGGCCGGTGCCGGACGGCGGCGGACCGTGGCCGAGCGAGCGGGCAGAAGCGGCAGAAGCGAGCAGCTGGGCCGCGCTCGGGGCGGAGCTACGCGAGCTACGCGAGTTGCGCGAGCTACGCGAGCTATGGGGGGCCCGGGCCGCGGCAGCGTTTTGTTCGGCATTAATGTTGTGCCGGCGCGGCCCGGCCCGGCCGGTGTGGCTGTCGGGTCCCGCTCCGGCCCGGCTCCGGCCGCCTCCCGAAATAGCCGGAATCGGCGGCAGGAGTGGACAGGACAGGCGTGATGGCGGAGCTCACCACGACTACGCCGGGGTGAAAGGCGGCCAGCAAGGTGACCAGGTCGTTCTCTCAATGACACGACACGGGTCGGGGGGGTCCGGGGCGGCGCTGTCGGGGGCCCCGGCCGGGGCACTGCGGATGGCACGGCGCGGACGTCATCCGGACGGCTTCGGTTCGGTTCGGTCGGTTCACACGGGGGGCCGCCCCGGCCCCGTGAGGGTGAGGCCCGTATCTCCTGGCCGAGCGAACTTGTATTATTTTGTGTGTGAACTCGCGCCGCCTGCATTCCGGAGGAGGCGTGCTGTGTCCGTTCTCCGCGTTGGCCGGTATCTGCCCCCTCCCCCCGCCGCCACCCCTCACCGCTCACCGCTCCCTTCCGCTTCCTGTGTCGCGCGCGCCATCTGATGCGGCGTGCACCGGAGGCGGCCGCGGCGCGCTCCGTGTTTTCTGTTTGTGCACGATCGGCGCGCCGCCGGCCGGGGCGGACGGCGGAGGGCGCGGGGGACCGCCGCCGAGCTCGCAGCCGACCCGACACCGCGGGCAGATACCGCCGGGAGAGACACGGGCAGCGGCACATGTTCGGAGGCGTCCAGGAATTCTCTGCCCGCCCGCTTACCCCGGCCGTGTGCCGTGTGCCCGACCCGAGAGGCTCGGCGGCGGCAGCGGCAGCGGCGGCGGCGGGGAGCGCCTGTGGATGCCGGGGTAGGCCAGCCCGCCGGGCACGCGTGCGCGCCAGGCTCGCCGCTGCCTACCCGCCCGGCGCCCACCCCCAGCGGCACCGGCCGCACCGCTCCGGGTGGACGACTCCTAGTGCTCGCGGTCCCCGCAGGCCACAGGCCCGGCTAGGCCGCCCACGCACGCGGCACGCGGCTGCGGGGGCCACGCGGCCGCCTCTGATTGGACTCCTTCCCGCGACGCCCTATTTAAATGTTAGGTTTCACGACCCGCGTCATCTCCATGGACCGAGCGCGAAAACCGGCAAAGGAATAAAAAGAACAAAACAAAAGGAACGCTCTTCAGGAGGGGGGGGGGGGAGTGCGGGACGCCTGGATGGTTATGAAATTAACACGTTTGCCGCGGCGGTCCCCGGTCCCCACGAGATCGTTATCCCCGGCCACGTTCTCGTGGACAGAGCGGCCGCCACTTGTGAGGAGAGCACTTAACAGCAGCTTCATTCCGGTGGCAATCTGTCTGATGATGACGTGTGCCAATTTACGTTTTAACCCGAGTACGTGAGTGCTGGGGGGTCACGCCGCCACGCCGCCACGCCACCGGCCGCCGCCGCCACGCCGCCGCGCCTTCTCGGCCGTTCTCGGCGGGGTCCCCACCCTCATGACATCATTACCCAGAGCCGGAGTGATTCGCGGCGCGGCCCGGTGCCGGTGACTCAGCGGGCCGCTGGGCGGCGGGGTGCTGTCCTGCTGCTGCTGCTGCTCTCCAGGCCGCGTCCCGATCAGGGCTCGCGGCGCCCGTACTGGGACCCACGGCGCCCGGCCGCCGCCCTCCCCCCCCCCCCCCCCTCCAAGCCCCGCCCCGTATCTGACGAGTGGAGTTGATCGAGGTAATCTCTTCTTCGGAATCCCTTAAGCGTTCACGTGGTCTGTCAGCGGGCCTGTGGGCCTGTCACTCCGCGAGCGCTGCACCCCAGGAGTACACACTGGGAGCGTCGCCGTCTGTGTAGCCGTACGGGGCCGCGGCGGGGCCGGTGTGTCGCGGGGCTGACTCTCGGGGTGCTTTTGGGGCCGCCCGGCCTGCCCTGCTCTGCCTGCTCACGGCCTCTTCATCAGCTTCTCGGGCCGCGTGTAATTGCAGGACCGGCGACCAAGTGGCTCAACGAGGGACGACGGCGACGGCTGCCCGCGGAGCGCCCGCCGCTGCCCCTGGGGTGGCCGTCGTGGCCTTGACGGCGCTCCCCGTAGGAGGGCTCCCCAGGGGTCCCCAGGGGTCCCCAGGGGTCCCCAGGGGCCCCCAGGGGTCCCCGTGGTCCCCGCTCCGCCCGCGTCACCGACGACGTCACGGCGCCCCCCCCCCCTCCTCCTCCACCGCCGCGCCGCGTCTCGCGGAGATGGAGATCAACACTCGCGGCGCGGTGTGGTCTCGCGGCCGCTGGGCGGGGATGGGCCCGGGGAGGCAGCAGGGCACGGCACGGCACGGCACGTGCGGGAGGCAAGAGTAAATCGCGCACGTTGCATCTGCCGGGGGTATTTTTTTCCGGCGCACGTGGACCGTTTCGAACGCGCGTCATAACCGTAGCATCTGCGCACTCTGTTTCTCCACACGTGTGCGGGCGGGCGGGGCCGGCGGCAGGCTTTCGGCGCGCACGTGGCACGAGTGAACCGGCAGGCCACGCCGCACGCCGACGCACGCCCGCCACGCTGCGTGCCGCGCCATCAGTGTTTTTCAGCTGGTGAAACGTCAGCACCACCTGCAGCTGCTGGCCGGCAGGACGCTCCACGTCGGCGTGGGGTGGCGTGCTCGGCGGACGCACGCGTGCCCGACCAATTTTTTTCTCTCCTCGCGTCACAGAATTTCCTGGCACGTGTGCGGCCCAGTCAAGCCTCCAAAAACACAGAGAGAGAGAGAGAGAGAGAGAGAGAGAGAGAGAGAGAGAGAGAGAGAGAGAGAGGGGGAGAGAAAGAGGGACAGAGAGAGAAAGAGAGAGAGACTGAGTTCGACTGGGGGCACAGATTTCTGGCTGGCGAGCATCGTCGTCGCCAGGCGCCTGGCGGTCAGGCAGCCTCGCCGAGCGCACGCACGCGTGTCCTGCGGGCTGGCCGCGGCCGCCCCGCTGGGCTCCGGCTGCTCGCCGCCGCCGCCGCGGCCGCCTTGACCCCCATGTCGGAAGTGGTCGGCGCTGCGGTGTCTCGGTGCACTGGCCTCGGCATGGGCGCGCCGCGCGCCGTGGCGGTCACCTGTGTGGGCGTGCGGCGTGCGCCCAGGTGTGCCGAGCTGTGAGGAAACGGGCGTGATATGGGCGGGAGAGAGAGAGAGAGAGAAGAAGCACGGCAGTGCCATGGCAGGCGGACAAGACAGAGAGAGAGACAGAAAACAATGCTGCGCGGTGAATCTTTCCACAATTGGCTGAAGTCGGCGATAAGGCGCGCAGCGCTGGCTTCCATTCATCCCGGCTGGCTGGCCGACTGGCGCAGTCCGCGGTCGGTTTGTTGAACCCTCGCCGCCGCGTCGGGTCGGGTCGGGTCGGGCTGCAGGGCAGACCGGCTGCAGAGCGGCTGCAGGCCGGGCAGGGGGCAGCGCGGGCAGCGCGGGACGGGGGCCGGACGGGCCGGCGCCCGCGGAAGCAAACGGGGGCGCCACGACGTGCCTGCACTGGGAGTAGTTGCCACTCTTCCTGCGCCCCGTCAGCCCCAGGCCCAGGCCCCCGTGCTCCCTGGTCAGCCCTCAACAGCGGGCAGGGCTGATTCCGCAGGGTCGTTTCGTCGCCTTGTCTCTCTCGCACTCACGGAGTAGAGGGGGCCTGCGGGAGACGGCGACAAGACTTCTCCTCGGCTTGGGCCTGCTGGTTGTGGTCTGCTGGGGTCGTGGCCGGCAGCCCCAACCCCTTGGCGGCCCGGCGGGGCGGCCGCAGCCCCAGCGGGCCCCAGCGGCGGGCCCCAGCGGCGGGCCCCAGCGCTCCCCGCGCAGACAGACGCCCCCTCCGCTGCCGCGCCGCGTGGTGGGGGTGGGGGGAGCGGGGCCCGCCGGCGCCGGGGCCCGCTGCGGCTGGGCACGGCCTGGGCACGGCAGTCGGCGTTAGTCTCAGTCTCGAGCGTCTGCGGGTCGGACGGACACGGCAGCTCGCGAACGCCCCTCGCGCACCGCCGCGCCCCTCGCCGCCCCGCACCGCCCGCTACGCTACGCTCTCCCCATTCAGTCCGCTCCGTTCGATGTGCGTGTGCGAGTGCCGGACCCTGGCGCCGCTGACGCGGTCCCCGCGGCCCCCGCGGCCCCCCGCCGGCGTGGCCTCCACCATGGCCTCCACCGTGTCCGTCCTCCTTCGGCACGGCGGCAGCATTCTGGGCGCCGCGCCCGCGACCAAGCCGGTTAGTGTGCAGTAGGGACTCTGTGTGCAGCAGCAGCAGCGGCTCCCCCGGGATACCTGGATACTAATCCCGCCGCCAGCTGCCGTGTGTGTGTGTCTGTGTGTCTGTGTGCGTGCGTGCCTGCGTGCGTGCGTATGGAATCAGTGTGTGCCGTGACGAGGGGGAGGCGCGGGAGGTCCTGCTTCCTGTGCCTGATACGGAGACAGTGCGTGTGCCGAGAAGACGCGCCCGGGCCCGGGGTGCTCGTGTGCGCGGCGAGTGTCGGCCGCGGCGGCATGAGTCCCATCGCCGTGTTCCAGGTGCGTCGCGTGGCGTGGCGTGTCGTGGCGCGGCGTGGCGCGTCGTGGCGCCGCCCGCGCGGTGCGGCCACGCTTTGCCTTTGTGTGTCTTTGCAGGTCCGGCCACTCGGCCTTTGCCGTGTTACACTAGGAGTGTTTTGCGCGCGTCAGAACGAGGCAGAGGCAGGAGGCGGAGGCAGGGCAACCAGTCGGGCCGGGGTTGCGGTGGGGTCAGTAACCCGATAACAGCCGACAGCGGCGGCGGCGCGGCAGAGGATGCCCGCCCCGCCCCGCCCCCCCCCGACAGTGGCCTCGTCCTGCGCGGCCTACGGGATTGACCGCGGCCGCCGTGCCGTGCCGTGCCGTGCCTCTCGCCACGCCATGCGTACTTCCGTACGTACTTGCAGGAGCGGCACGGCACGACACGAGACTGGCTGCCGTCTCTGGGAAAGCCTGCCTCAGTTCCAAATTTTAAACGTTGACGAGTTGTTTTTTTTTTTTTGGAAAGCGGCAGACACCGCCGCGTGGGCGCATTCTGCGGAAGGAGCGGAGTGCGGGGAGAGGAGGAGGAGGGGGGGGGGGCAATTCGCGGTCGGAATGGTGTTATTTTGGGCAGGCGGTGCCGCGGAGCCGCCGCAGCGGGACCACCGCAGCTGCCGTGCTGCTCTCTGTCCCACATGTGTCCGCGCGTCTGCCGCGGTGGGGGGGGGGGGGGGGGGTCCAAGGACCGAGTGAGAACGATGCTCATCCGCCCTGCTCTGTCCTTCCTGGACGCCACGTGTGAATGTGTGCGTGCGTGTGTGTGCGTGTGTGCGTGCTGGCAGTGTCGCGTCCCCACATCCGGTACGTCGCCCGCTCAGCACCGCAGTCCCTCACGTTTCGGTCTTCCTGTGTGTTCCAGGCGGGCGGCAAGCCCGGCGTGGACGTCTGGAGAGACCGGCGCTGGCCCAAGCGCCGCGACCACCAGGACGGCGACCACCGCGATGACCACAACGGCGGCTCCCTCCTCAAGTGCCTCGCTCTGGTGAGTATCTCCGTCACGACGCGGTGTCATGACGTTTCTCGGCCGCGTCGCCGTCGGCGGACCGGATAGGTAATTCCCCGGCCCGATTGGCCAATGCGGCGCGGTCCGCCCGCCCCGCCCCGTCACTCTCGGCTCGGGGAAGTCTGAGTGCGCGTCGCGTCCCCCCCCCCTCTCTCTCTCTCTCTCTCTCTCTCTCTCTCTCTCTCTCTCTCTCTCTCTCACACACACACTCTTTACATCACTGAGGCTCGAGCCGGTCATACCCCTAGGCGGCCCCGACACGGCCATAGGGCGTAGGGCGTGGGTGGGCAGGGAAACATCACCGCCGCGGTGCACCGCATCGGCCCCAGATTCCCCCGGGACTCGCCGCGACCGCCGCTACCGCCTCCGCCGCTACCGCTACCGCTACCGCTACCGTCTCTGACGCACGTTCGCACGCCGCCCTGCCGGGGCGGGACGGGGCGCGACAACTTTCCGGCTGTCCACGCCGCTCACCGGCTCTCTTTCTCTCTCTCTCTCTCTCTCCCCCCCTCTCTCTCTCTCTCTCTCTCTCTCTCCCCCCACACGCACAGAGCAGGCAGCAGAGAGGGGTACGCACGCACACGGACGAGACGACGGACAGGGCCGGGCTGTGAAACTTGAAGCGGACGGAGCGCGCGCGCGCGCACACACACACACACACACACACACACACACACACACACATTCTGAACACAAGACTTCCGCGTTTCGACACGGCGCGCATGACGTGTGTGCGTGCGCCGTCCGTGTTGGCCGTCATTCAATACAGAAGCGCGGCGCCGTCCGCCGGCCCGGCCTCCTCGGCACCGGCCCATCCCCTGGGGCTTCCCTCAGGGGCTGCGGGGGCCACGGGGGGCCACGCCCGCACTGCTGCAGCCCGCCAGAGCACGCACTCTTTCCTCCTCTCCATACCGCCGGGCAATTGGCCCGCGCCGATCCTGCGGCTGCCAGAGGCTGCCGAGCTCCCCCCCCCCCCCCAATGTGATCCGGTGCAGTCCGGCGCGGGCGGGATGCAGTGGGATGCAGCGAGTCGAGGCGATCGTGCGTGTTATTGGCTGCGGTGGTGCGGCGGCTACGGCCCCCGGCCCCCAGCCCTCATCCCTCAGGGGTGGGACGTGACGTGACAGGTGTCGGGTTGTGCGGGGAGGGTTAACGCAGCCGAGTCGTCGTCACGTCGCGGAGCCCCCCCCCCCCCCGCCCCTCCGTCCGCAGCACAGACAGCGTCGGGTCGCTAACGGTCTGCCGAGCTCTTGTCTTTCCTGGAACGGCCGTGGCCGTGACGTCACGAGCCCGCCGCTGCCGGTCCGGCCCGTGCTGATGACCCTCCTCCTCTTGTTGCAGCAGGCGCTGGAGCTGGCCGCCCCGGCCACGGACGTCCTCCTCAAGTCGAGCGCCCGCCTCACCGTCGGCGGCGGCCCCGGCGCGCAGCCGCAGCCGCAGCCGCAGCAGCAGCAGGCGCCGTCCTCGTGGTTCCAGCTCGCGGGCCACCCGGACTGCTTCGCCCCCGCCGGCCCCGGCCGGATATGGAAGAAGGTAGGTCATGAGCAGAGCTGCAGGTGGGGGGGGGGGGGGGGCAGGCAGCCTCTGGTCGCGGCCGCGTCCGTGTCCGGGATGACGTTCGCGGCTCCGCGGCTCCGCGGCTCCCGGGCCGCGGGGCGAGCGTGAGGTGGGGACGGGTTTGGGACAGGATGGAAGGGGCTGGCCGGACATATATGCGGACGCGGGCAGCCGGGCGACCCACTTGGGAGTGCTCGGGAGCCGAAGACGGTCCGGATGCGGATGGCGTGGGCGGCCCGGGGGCAGCCAGGCCAGGTGCAAGTGAAAGGCGCGGCACGGGTCGGGGACGGGACTGAAGGGAGGGGGAGGGAAGGCCGTGCACCGGGAGGGGAGGGGAGGGGTGACGAGCACGGGCCACCGGAACCAGCTGAAAGCAATTGGGCCCGACCGGACCCGAGTCCGCCGACAAGGGGGTGGCGCCTGGCCCCACGGCGCGGACTGGACCGGCCGGGCGCCCGGCTCTGCGCGGCTCTGCGGCTCTGCCGGGCCGGATCCGGTCCGGCCGCCAGTCGGAGCGGGGCCTCCCCTGACGTCAGTGGCTGAGGAGCAACCTCGTGCCTCATACCGGGACCCCGCCATGGAGCGCGCCGAAACGAAAGTCGGCGTGGGGGGGGGGGGGGCAGTGCTTGCACTAGGAAAGAGCATTGTGATTTTTATTTTGACATTTTAAAAATGGGGAAAAAAACTGCTTGGAAATTCTGAATAGCACGACTAACAGGTGTGGTTCTTGTGGTGTCTGTCCAGGTGTCCGACTGCACGGAGAAGACGGCGTACGAGGCCCTGTCCTGTGACCCCGCCCTGCGCGGCCTGGTGCCCCGCTACTACGGCAGCGTCACCTACAAGGACCACACCTTCATCGAGCTGCAGGACCTGCTGCACGCCTTCCAGGACCCGCACGTGATCGACGTCAAGATGGGCACGCGCACCTTCCTGGAGAGCGAGGTGGACAACCCCACGGCGCGCGCCGACCTCTACCAGAAGATGGTGGCCCTGGACGGTGACGCGCCCACGGCCGAGGAGCACGCCGCCAAGGCCGTGACCAAGGTCCGCTACATGCAGTTCAGGGAGCAGCAGAGCTCGACGCACTTCCTCGGCTTCCGCGTGGACGCGCTCCGGGAGCGGGGGCTGCCGCCGCGGGTCTCGGACCTGCACAAGGTGTCGAGCCGGCAGGAGGTGGTGACGGGCATGACGGACTTCCTGGGCGGCCGCAAGGACGTGCGCCAGGGGCTGCACGCCCGCCTCTGCGACATGCGCGCCCGGATAGAGCAGTCAGCCTTCTTCCGCACGCACGAGGTCATCGGATGCAGCATATTCATGCTGTACGACGACAGGCAGGTCGGCGCGTGGCTCATCGACTTCGCCAAGACGGTGCCCGTCCCCGACAGCACACGGCTGGACCACCGGTCCCCCTGGAAGCCCGGAAACCACGAGGAGGGGTTCCTCTTCGGCCTGGATAATCTCATTCAAGTTCTTAACGATGCTTGAGGAACCTGGCTTCGCCTTGCCCTCGAGCAAAGACTGCTGCTAGTTACCCAAACAAAGACACAACCTCTGTTGTCAACTTGTGCAAAGATTCGATTGCCAAATATGACTGCCAATTCTCTGTTCCTCTCTCTTTAGTTCTCTTCTCTTTTTATTGCATATGTTTTCCCCCGAGCTGACAACATTGGACTCTACTTAGTTATATCAAATCTTATGCCAGGTATTGCCGTTCTACTGTGTAGAATGTTATTTATATGTGATAAGTTTGTGTAATGCAAACTTTCTCGTAGTGACTTACTGTAAGCGTATCATAAAAGCAATACATGTGTGCATATCATATAGTCATTATGTATAGCCGAGTGCAAATAAATATTATTTATTCAGTATTGTTACGAATAAGCCTCATTTTGTAAATATTCACCATAAACTATTTTTTATTACATGACTTAATATGTGTAATTGTTTTGTAATAATTTAAGTGGAAATGATAATCTCTGCCACCTATTTGTTTTTCTCTGTATGTTCTGTTTAATGTTACAAAATTATTTTTATGGTGTACAAATTGATATTTGATCCATGCCCTTCTGTGTCATTTTTTTTTTATTGTTTTTAAATATGTCAGTGAATTAAGGAGGGAGAGAGACTGTTTTAGCTTCAAAATGTGCATAGGTAAGAAGAGCAATTGGAACAAAAATCATACTTGATATACCAGACTTCCTCTGTAATGGCATGTGTTGTGTAACAATCTGTCTTCTAATTTCTAGTTGAGATGTCAACATACACTCGAGAATGTTTTATTGTTCTAATGTGGATCTGTGATAAGTGGCTGGGATATTATTTCCAATTTCAATAAATTTTTAAAGTGAAACGAGCAGAGTTGTCCCTGTCCTTTGCTACCAGATCCACCCCTTCTGGTCCCTATCCCACACCACAGACTAGCTGCAGTAAAAGACATTTAATGATTTTTGAAATTGTTCGAACAAACTTCAGTTAGAGGATGGGGGGGAAAGACAAGGGAAAGCAAAGTTTTTGAAGCATTATTTATTCCATTACCTTTTCCATAATGTTAGGTAAAGTACATTGCATACTTCAGACATTATGGCATGTAGTTTAGTCATTTCATTACAGAGTTCACTTGGGATTCCATGACTGAATCAAAACAATGGTGATGGTCACCAAGGAAAATACTGAGGAATGGGGATCGCAGTACTTGCAACCAATGACTGGAATACAATAGACTTTAAGACTGTCTGGAGCTGTGAAGTGACAAACTAAGAGCTATGCTAAAGGTTCACACCATAGTGGTTGCTCTATCCATCGCGACCCCATCCACCAATGATATACATCAAAATCAGCCGTAAATGTAGTCTTACATTTACACTTGTTCCTACTCATAACAATCATAGAATCTGGTTAATAAAATTGACTTGGAATGCAAAATATATCAATACTATCTGCACCAATCAAAATAAGAAAGAGGAAGTGGATGTGAAACAGGAAATACAACAATATTACAGGCACATTTTTTAAAAGTTACACACCCCTCACAACTACATAACCTCATTCAATAAACATGTAACTTCAAAAAAATATGACAGTTGTTTCACAGCACTTATTGCCCTAACTGACGTGCACTAAGCGGAGCTGACTCAAACCTAGGAAAGATTGGTCCACATGGTTCTCAAAGCCTGATGATTCACATCGTACATAATAAAGCCCTTGATCAGAATAGAACTAAAAACATGAAAAATAACTCATCAATCATACAAACCTCAAGATAATAATACTAATAGAAACAAGTGAACTTCTACCCATACAACATAAAATGTTCAAAATCATTAACAATTCACAAGCTAAATACATGACCAGTTCACAAAAATTTGGATTTTTAAAAAGGCTGGTAGAAAACAGGTCGTAGCAAACTCACTCACAAGAGAGAAAAAACATTACAAAGACAAGATAAGCGACATGGTCCATGGCCAATCAAATGAATAATGTGGACATGAGCTATGGGAGAAAAATATCCAAGCTTAAACAAATATTTTCAACACACACGGAAACAGAACTGAAAATATTTCAATAATGGATACCCGTACACATATTTAATCCGAGAGGATCAATAAAATACTTATCAAAATGAATTTAGATGCACGTAGTTTGCTGAGATACCCTATTACTAAATTAAAATTCATTCGTTCGGCCTGAATTGGACTTGAATCTTTTTTCCCCACCCAATCCGAAACTTCTACACTCTGAACCACAACATATTGAAATGACACGCTTTTAATTGTCTAATACAAATGTTTTTTCAATACATGTGATTAATAAAACATGAGTAAAAGAAAAACAGCTACATACAAATAATATGATAAGCATGTCCTGAGAAGAAAGGACACACATCAACAGTACAACATTCCAACCATGATCAGATAAGACAAGATGATTTGACTAACAAGGACACAATCATGATACCCTGCACATTACAATAACTAAATTACCTAATGGCAAAGAAAAAGGGAGGTTTAAACAATTGATACAGTCTTTTTCATTCACTACAACAAACAACAATTTATCTACTTGGGACTGGACTTCAACAGCTAGCACAGCAACCAGACAGCAAAAGATGCTGACAGAAAAAGCCACATATAATATGGCCACATCAAAAACCAATGAAATGCAACGATTCATTCCTGAACCTTTCATAATTTGGTATATTATCACATAGCTCCTTTGTCACAACTACAAGGGGAAACATTTAAGATGCTTACTGAAAAATTATTTCTTTACCAGATTTCTATACCGGCCTCTTCCAGTGAAAATAACATTACAGTACTATAGACTGAACTCCTCACATCTTATTCACTTGTGGGAGAACAAATTTTGACTTAAAACTGACATCTAAGAAACTTTTATATGCAGCCACAGACAGTCAATAACAGTCTTACTTCCAAATTGTTTGAGGCGTATTATTGCATGTATTAACACAGAGCTGAGCAAACCTACTTTTAAGAGTTTCACGTAGTTCTTGGCGCTTTTCCATGACATTCCTCATTTGAGCACGAAATTCTTGCACCTCTTCAGCTGGAATATAACTTTCTCCTTCATCTTCAGATGAACATGACTCCTACATTAAGAAAATAGAATAAATAAATAAGGCAAAGATGGTCGAGAGAAGCAGTAGAAATACATAACTGATAACACCTACCTCAAGCATTTGCTCTAAAGTTAGCAACAAGCTGCCTCCAGATTTTTGGTTCTGAGTTAAGTTTCGAGACTCTGTACATCCTTCACCTGAACATTCCCCTGCCAAACAAAGACCACATTAAATACAATCACATGCATTGACAGAAAGGACGCAAGTAACTTTGAGTAAAAAGGGATATGAAGCAGCAGAAAGGGGCAGAGCATTAGTATAAGGAAAATCAAGTGCAATCACACAGGATGAATTGCATTTTTTTTTCTCATTAGATGTTGCTCTGATTGGGATCCATCACAACTTAGCACAATATGCAACGTATAGAAAGAAGCAATTACAAACTTCAGTATTTCTTTCATGTCAAACAAAAACAATCATCCCTTTCTTTAGCTACATATACTACGCTAAGTTAAGTCTTCTTACCGTTACAGAAGCCATCAGAGCATGCTATTTCTGATCCATCAGGGGAACTTGGGAGACTGGATGATCCTGTACCAGAGGCACAATCGGGATGACCACCAGGGCCTGATGAGTAACCACAGTCTGCCAAATGGTCAGATAGCCATGTTTTGCCTTTGCCCCCACTATTCTTTTTTCCATCTTCATGAAAACAGAACATCAATCAATCAATTAATCAAATACAAGTGGATTACAAACTAAAAGAATTTGAAAGCAATTCATCACAAAAAATACCTTTACAATGGACTGACTCGTGGCAAGCATCACAATGTGGAATAGAAAAGTTGTTGTTGGCGGTTTTGCCTCTGACTGAATTGTTGACCTTGGGAGACTGAGCAACTTTGTCTTTGGGTGGAGTTGGAGGATTGCAAATCCCACCACCTTTCCTGTAATTAAAAAATTGAGTGAGTGCAAGGTAAAATAACAGCCAAATCAAAATGAGATTTATTTACAGGAAAAATTAACACAAATGGAAATGGGGGAAAAGCGACTACTGGAAAAATATTTAAGATCTTCAGGATAGAAAACCACAAAGAAAGAATGGGATAAAAATTCATGTTGGACCACCACAGTTCATTAATAATATACTGTGGCAAGAAAAAAATACATGAAAGAATATTGCAGTCTAGAGACCAAGAAATATAAAAAGAGACATTACCTGATATCTTTGCCATTAAGCTGAGGCTTATGGTCTTTTGTAACACCATTTTGAGCAGCATTCTGTTTCTTGCGACAATCATCACAATCACAAATCGGAGATCCACTTAACTTCTCAGCAAACACATCACCCTGGAACCGGTTCAAAAGCACAATTAACAAAGTTACTTTAATATGAAAGCAGCCCTTGACTACATCCAACACTGCAGATTTCAATACTAACATGGTGCCCAGTCTCTGGACATGAACACGGACTGGCAGATCGTTCACACATTGGCTCAGACTGTTCTTCAGACTCGCACTACAATGAGGAGGGGAAAGAACAACAAGTTAGTTATCCAGCATCACCACTACCAAGTTCTTTCCTTTTCTTTTTTTTAAGAATTAAAATGTTACTTGCCTCACAACTGTCCTTATCATCATGACCATTTTGTTCCAACTCTGCCCTCCTCTCCCTCTTCTTACGTTTCTTCATCTTTTTCTGCTCCCTCATACGCACCTTTGCAGCCTCCTCCTGTTGCATTTCTTTGTAAAGCAATTCAAGCTGAGAAATGCCTTGTTTGTTTTCAACAGCAACCTACAACAGATTATTAAATGATAAAATCTATTAGAAAATCTTAAGCCACAAACAGATGAAAAAAGAGTGGCAGATGACGTACCTCAAAGTTTCTGCACAGAGCATCAACTGCCACTGCTGCCAGGACTTGACAAGTGCACTCCTCTTCTCGGAGGCGCAAATGAATTCTATGCAGGCGTTCATAGACACAAATACCAAGACAAGTTAAAACTTCTTCTTGAGCAATTTCTAGAGTCTTTGCATGTCTTTCTCTTCGACTGCCAAGCAGTTCTGGCTCAGCACGAGTTATCAAGCCCGCAATATAATCTGTCTTGCATTGTAGATGAATGTGTTTCTCAGGTAGACATCGCTTAATACCGGAATACAAAGCTGGAATGTAACCTTTCTCTTTACAAGGGTCAGGGTCTTCCACAAGGAGTGTATATGCTCTCATTACTTTAGTACGACATTCTCCACAGAACCTATAAGAGTAGGACAGAGTTAGCTGACAAGAACCCCAGTACAATAAGAGTTATAGATTATATTGGAAATACCGGTGTTTGTGAAGGTAGTTGTTCAATGTTGACAGTAATGCAGATGCCTCGATGAGAAGAACTTCTTCCTTACATAAAGGCTTCATGCGATCCCATGCATCACGCCACTGATCAGTAACAACAGCTCGTGAGCGTTGTGAATCCAGAGAATGTAAGGCACATCGTCTACTTTTCTTGGACCTGGGTTGACTCTCTACCAAACTACTTAAGTTGTCACTAGAAGAGGAAAAAAGTAGTCTTAAAAGATATATCAAATTGCCAATTACAGTGGGGGTTTAACAGGCCAAAACGTAGAATACCTATGCCTATAAAGTAAGGTGCATAAAGGTTGGGCAGCCAACATTTTGTCCTCCCGCAATGAAAGGACACCATCTTCACTTATCAGTATAGGGTCTAACGCAGGGTGACCAGATTTCATAAGCTGATAGAAAACCCTCTCAACACTGTCACACAGAAAAGTTTAATTAGAGGTCAGCATTCTCATAAAAACATCAGATCTTAACACCATATGCAAAATTTGAGACATACCTTCTACGACACCCTACACATGGAACTGTTTGACTTAAGATGGATAATAAGTCCTTACAATTCACTTGAAGTGCCTCACGGACTTCTTCAATAGTAAGAACATTATATTTCCGAGAAAACTCCTCCAGAGCTTTCCCCCTTACAACAGGATTGTCACAGCCCAAGTTCATCGAGTTCAAGTCCATCACCATCTGTGCAGGGCAAACAAAAACAAAACAGTTTAGATGACATAAGTCACATATTCTTAACCTCCATAAAATTGACATTAACACATGTAGGTATTCCCAATGTCTCTCGTCTGATAGAAACGCGTACGGCCATCAATACAGGACATGGTCATGCACGGGCGTATGATAACTAGCCTTCAAACGTAACGAAAACATCCTCTGAGCCGACAGACACCAATAGGGCAGCGTCACGACCTAACCTAGACACACCCCTTCGTTTACGCTCGTGTGAAGGGAAACTGTTATTTGGCGAATGATGAGCACTTGAATCAGAACATGCGGTTCACAGTGGCCGCAGGAGGCAGCAGTAACATAGAGCCGCGTAGCTCACAAATGACATCCCTCTGAAATCAATGTCGGTTACCCACCCCCCTCTGACAATCTTATCAACATAGCTGAGAAACGTTCAGGTTCAACCAAAGTGTTCCAAAGCCAAACAGTTTGCAGGCGGCTGGTGCGGTAGGCCGTCCCTCTCTGTCAAATCCATTTTAGAATGCGAAATTGATATATTGAGAACACAGCCAATACCTACCGATAGAGAATCGTCGACGAACAGGGGTAGTTGTCTTCGCTCTAATGCGCATGTTTCGTTTCGAAACACTTCGACGAGTGTCGCCATCACTTTGTGTGTCGACCCTCAATTGGTGCAAAGTTCCTGTTGAACAGTTAAGATTTCTTATGTAGCGTTCAATGCCAATATTGTCTTCAAACACAAGCAAACGACGTGTTCTACTAGGGTGCCATTAAAGGTTCACTTCCGCCTAAAGGAGGTTAAGTAAGGAAATGGTCGTTCCATTCAAGAAGGCGTTTTCCGTGCGATAGATCGATAGCGAGCTTCGAGTCCATGTGTTTTGACTTTTGAAAAATTGACGTTGTGCGCATTGTTTCAGAAGCTTTCTGCAGTTTGGTGAAATATTTTGAGTCCGCACCGAAAGATAAGAAAACCCCAGTATGGCGAAGCATCATCCGGACCTTATCTTTTGCAGAAAACAGCCAGGAGTTGGTTAGTATATCTATTTAAATGGCATGAAATGTCTGAGGTTGAGGTTATACCGGTTTCGCTTCTTCTACGTTTTCCTGGTTTTTAATAATGTCGTCATCATGTTGCAAGTAATACATTTTAAATTAAGGTTTTGGAAAACTCACGATAAATTTGTTTGTTGGCCATTCCTTATATACTCTGCTGAATAGAATTATGCCTTAGTTTCTGGTACTCATCTGCTTGGTTATTTTATTTTGCAGCTATTGGGCGTTTGTGTGAAAAGTGTGACGGCAAATGTGTCATATGCGATTCATATGTGCGACCCTGCACATTAGTTCGTATTTGCGATGAATGCAATTATGGATCATATCAAGGGAGATGTGTCATTTGTGGTGGACCAGGTGTCTCAGATGCGTACTACTGTAAAGAGTGCACAGTCCAGGAAAAAGATGTGAGTATGATGATGCCATTGCTTCTGAAAAAGACATATATCTCTTTCTTATCTTATCTTTATACTGTTGTTCTAAATCTGTGTTTCAGAGAGATGGTTGCCCCAAGATCGTTAACCTTGGTAGTTCAAAAACTGATCTCTTCTATGAAAGGAAGAAGTATGGATTTAAGAGAAGATAAATGGTTCCAAGTGGTTTCACCATACGTATGTGATTTATTTTGGGTAATTTTTTTATCAAATGATATTGTCACCAGATTTTATAGTTCAAAGTGTTACACTAACAAGAACTTGTCAGTCATTGTATTTTAAAGTTTTCCTCCCATGTGAATTTAGTTATTTAAGTTTCTTTGCAAAGGGAAAATATGTTGAAGGGTGGAGTAAAAATAAAAGACTTCATTTGTGAATGACATTTTATTTATAACTTAACTTAAAAAGTAGCCTCCTCACGTCTGACTTCAAAAATTTGTGTAGATCCTAGCAAATGTGCTTCAAGGATTAAAGAATCATTTGACATAACTGGATTTCCATCATCAGAGAGCATTCTGAGTTTTTCACAGAACATTACAGATATATAAAAGTATAAAAAATGGAAATATATGGAATGGCTGGTTCCAAACTGCTGTTGACATTGTAAATAACAATATAACAGATTTTTAAAAAAATTGTCTTAGAAACAGCAGCGAATGCTTCTCACTCAGTGTATGAATTACCCGTTGGGCCTTACGAAAGCGCGCAAATTCGGAAAACAGTCTGAGGCGTAGACACATTTTTATCCTTGAAATGAGGTTCCAGATCTTCAGTTTTTAAAGTAATTTCCATTGGAATCCGTTTTCCGCAAAATTCGTGCTGCTTTCGTACTTTACCACACGACGATAAGGCAAAATGTGGCTTGCAGATGAAATTATAAAGGAGATAATTGCCATCTCTACCCACATGACCGCGCTAGGGCACTGCAAGTGGTAATTCAAAACCTCTAGGTCCTTTATACACATCTCAACTTGGCTGGTTGGAAGGAATTGTTTCTTGGTCCCTCCGCCTTTGAAGATTTCAAATTCACTGATGCCATCACTGCCACCGGAGGAAGCATCCACAGTTGGGCCTCGCGATTGGCTAGTGCTGCTCACGGCCTGTGCATCCTGGCTGACTGAGCGCGATAACTTGACCGGTGTCGCCCCTTAAATCGTTCAGCCGAAAATGTTGCTGACAAAGTTGTTGAAGCCGGATGTGATGCTGGAGAATATGCCCCCGTCTGAGGCGGGCTTGCTGGAGTGGGGGGCTGGAGCGCTGTGCTGGCTGTGGTAGGAAGGCCCGGGGCCCGGTCCTAGACGGTCGCCGACGGTCGGATGGCGGTACAGATTATCGTTTCGCTGCAGCAAAAGGGATTGCGTTAAATCCTTGTGGAGTAGGAGTGTGGGTCTTTCTGGAGAAACAAAAAATACTAAGCACAATCCTGGGCGCATTACTTATAAAAGATAACAACCAATAATACTTTTTTTTAAAAAAAATCACTAAACAACATGCGGTGTTACAAAAAGAAAGCCCGTTTAAAATTAAGGTGTTGAAAATCTATTTACATTAGAAATGGGAAGCGGGTGAAACAATAGAACACACGTAACATATACACGCACACATGGATACAAAAGAGAAGGGGAAGGCCCAGCAGCGACGTGGCCACCACCCTGGGGCCGGGCATGGGCCGGGTGGTGGGCGCTGCCGGTCGTACTTACTGCTGGGGAACAGCACCGTGTCCGCCGGGAGCACGGCTGGCACGGCCGCCGGCACCGGCGGGAACGCGACGGCCACGGCCGGCTCTGGCGCCGGCGCATAGACCAACGAGAGCAGAGGGCCCGGCGCCAGCTGCGCCAGCCCCGGCCAGGCGTGCGGCGGGGCCAGGACGCGCGTGGTGGAAGCGGGTGCGTCCGCGGTCTGTACAAACACCTATTTACACGGGAGGGCTGGGAGCCTCCACACAGGACAGGGAGGGAAAACGGGTACCCGACCACCAAAGCCGTCACCGGTGCAACCATAGCGCCCGCCTCACCTCAAGATACAGGACAGGAGAAGGAATGAAGCGCACATTTTTGTAACGTTTTCTTTGCTGTCGAGCGAAGAGATTTATTAAAATAGACTCATAACAATGCACACACTATTTTTTGGCGTAGGAAAATCACAGAAAGGGAGTGGCGTTCACATTTTATGTCTAGATTATGGCTACGATTTTGACAAGTTAGTTCTCTTCAGTGCTACATTTTCATAAAGAAACTAGGCTCAGCGAGAAGTTGTGGCGTGGCCGTCCTCCGGCCACTTCCGGCCTGCCGCCGCGCATGGATGTAGTATTTCTCATAGAATTACTACATCCATGGCGCGGAGACGGCGCCTCAGACTTCCGCACGCTGTGGACGACGCGTCGACCGCGAGCTGCTAGACTTTTAAAAAACTATTCTTTAATAAAAAAAAACAAGTGCTACACTTTGCTTTTAAAAGATAAATCTTGAGAAGATAAACTATCAAATGTTCCGGGTGTCCGAGCCCATGCGGCGCAGTGGGGCGGGTTTGCCTACCAGCGCCTTACGAGTTCCGTAACATGCGCCTCGTCCGCTAGGCGCTGATGGGCAACCCATTCAACAGCGCTGCATCGGCCAGGGCCGGACACCCTACCCCAACAATGTTTTTAAAAATATTTTTATTTTAAGGGAAAGGGCGTTTCATACGAAAGGGCACTTGAACATCACTCGCAATAAGGACTAGAAAGTGCATAATTTTCCAAAAAGCAGGAACAAGTCAAGAAGAAAATAGTGTTGACAAGCGTGTATCGTATAGATAAAAAAGGAGTATATCGTGTCCTCCGTACCTCTCTAAACATTAGGGCAGAAATTCAATACTAAAGGATGGCTTCATTTGCTATGAGAAGTCGCAATTTGAAAACCTCACGTTGGTCCCGAGTCTGTTTGATCAAACTGTTGAGACAATCACAAAGATTTAGTCAGTGAAAAATTGGACCGTGTAGCTATCCACAAGCTTTCTATTTCAACAATCGGGTCGTTCGACTACCGTACAGGTTGTTAGCGTTCCAACAAATTTCGGATCCATACAAAATAACATCCCGAACTTAAGGACCGAGATGCGGTCAGACCGAATGTCACCGCGACGATACTGGCGCAGGTAAAGTTTTACTCGCCAAAGCATTTAAAAGCTCGACGTGCATCTAAAATTCTGAAAAGGTATTGCCCTGAGGATGAACACAGCAACTACTTTCTGAAAATAACTCCATAATCGTTGCATTTTGACTTGTGTAACGAACATAAAAAATACACACGATACGAACATACTCTCGTCCGTGAAAGACAACGAGGACGTGTCATCCTTGTTCTTACATATGCTAAGAAGTAAAAGATACTCCCACTCCCGGTTATTTCACAGCCACGCAATCACCAAAATCGAGGCAAAAGTGAAAATGGACTGTGGACCGCCGCCGCACCCTGTTCGGGCTGACGGGTCGGCGGTTCATAGTTGCACTTCCACCTGGAGGGGAAACGGCACCGGTGTGTCTCCGTGCACCACTAAAACCGAACCAATGGATCCAATAAGGTGCCGACTCCACGATGCGGGTCCGCCTCCCCTCCGCCTCACCTCTGTTGCCACCATCACCACACTACATCCCACCACCACCAGTGTTACAGTAATTACAGGCGGCGACTAGAACTCTTAATCAACCCTGGTCCGGGTAGCCAAGTCCGGGAGCTGAGACTGCACACTGCACCTCACTCCCCGCTGACCTGGGTCCATGACGGCCACCACCACGACCACCACCACCACCAACACAAGGGGCGCCGTCGGGCGCCCTGCGTCCTCCACTAGCTGAGCCGGCACGCCGCCGTGACCAGCACCAGCGAGGCGGCGGGCAGGGCCGGCAGGGTCGGCAGGGGGAGCGGCGCGGACGAGGGGTGGTGGCGGGGCGCGGGCGTGGGGTAGCGCGTCGTCAGCTGGTGCCGCGACGCGCCCGCGCCGCCGCCGGGCCCGGCCCCCGCCCCCGACGACCACCACCAGGCGGCGGCGGCGGCCGCCCACCGCCAGCCGCTGCTGTTGTCCTCGCCGGCGGAGAAGTCCGGCACGGGCCAGTGCGGCGCCAGCGACGGCGGCGACGCGTAGCTCACGGGGCCTACCTTGGCGGGGTGCAGGGTCACGTTGAGCAGCGTCGGGTGCTGCTCCACCACCATCAGGTCCACCTCGCGGGGCAGGTAGCCCTCCGCGTACACCTGCGGGCAGACCAGGCTTGTATCGCGTCCCCGCACACCAAGGCCGGGCGCGGCGCGCGGCCGCGGGTCCGAGGCCCCTACCTCCAGCTTGTAGACGCCGGGCAGCAGGATGCGCCAGAACTCGCCGTATTTGGTGGTCTGGAAGCCGACGTCGCGGCCCTTGACCTTGAGGGCGGCCTTCTCCACCGGGTTGCCGTTCTCGTCCATGACGAAGCCGTGAACACCGCGGTGTGCCTCGGCCAGGAACTTGACCAGCGACTGCAAGCACACACAGCACACCGCTCATGAGGGGCCCCAGGGACACGGCCACGGTCTCCGCCGGGGCAGCGGCTGTCCTCGTGCGTACCACTCTGTTCTCCTCCCAGAACTTGGGCAGCTCAGACGCGGGCGGGAACTTGCAGCAGGACAGCTCCAGCGTCACCTCCATGCAGCCGTACCACACGTAGTTGAAGTCCTGCATGCCGCCTGGAGAGGGAGGGGATCGGGCAGGATTAGTCACGATCGACGGCCGGGTGGAACAGGCCAGGCCCCTCCCTAAATACAACGCCTCGGCAACCCGGCACACTCGCGGTGGGCGGAACCAGTTTGCCAGAGGAGTGATAAATAGAGCAAAGCCTGGCGCGCCGCGCCTCGCACACGCACCCGTCAGGGGGTACCACTCGGCGCCGTTGGTGATGCCGCGGCTGAAGGCGGGCGTGCCGGCCTTGCAGGCCACGCCCCTGCTCATGACGGGGTGGTTGGACGAGTACGTCAGGGCCAGGTGCTTGAAGACGTCGTCGTCCGGGGTCAGGGACGGCGTCGACGCGTAGTTCTGGAACACTGCGGGGCAGAGCGTGCGTGAGCGGTGGGCGCCTGATGGGTAGGCCAGCCCGACGGCGCGCACGCACGGGTGTCGTGCGGGCCGGCCTACCCTGGCGCTCGCAGGCGCTCTGTGCCGAGAGTCTGGTCTGGCCCGCGTCTCGCGTCAGCCGCTGCGGCCCGTGTTGAGACATTTACCTGAGCACAGTGGGGTGGAACGGCACATTCCTTGCAAAACGCAGCAGAGACAGAGGAGAGAAGAGACGCCGTTAAGGCATGAACAAGAACGGGCCGCCGTCGGGGCCGGAGGGTCCCGAAGGCGGCCCGGAGGCGGCCCGAGGGCGGGGCGCGTCGCCGAGTACTCACTGGAGTTGGGGGTGTTGTCGAAGGGGTAGCTCGCGACAAGGGCGCCACCGTGGAGGCCGCCGGAGAGCACGAACTGGATCTTGGAGGTCCACTCCTTGACGGCGTCCGTCTCGGGCTGGCCGCGCTTGTTGTTCTGTAAGCGAATCGCGGTCTGTTAGTGGGCCGTCAGGCAGGGCAGTGACAGTCCGGGGACCCCCCGCTGTGGAGCCGGGCCATCAGCAGCTGGCCCAGCTGGCCCAGCTGGCCACACGCCTGCCGCACCTGGCGGCACTACTTACCCTGTCCCCCGCCTGTCCAGGTAAGCAACGGGAGAGAAACAGCAAGGACTTTGTCAGAGAAGCGAGCTCACCCGGCCGCCCCCGGCCGCCCCCTCCCCAGCACCGGGCAGACCCCTACCTGCTTGAAGTAGTCGGGGAAGTTCCTGTTGAGGTCGAAGCCCCTGGCGTTGTAGCGCCCCTGGCCGCCGTCGCACTGGCCCTCCCGGGACACCTCGAAGCCGTCGGGGTTCATGGAGGGCAGAATGTGGATGCGGGTGTTGTCCAGCAGCCACTTGATGTACGGGTCCGTCGAGTAGCTGTTGACCAGGTACTGCGACAGAGAGAGAGAGAGAGACCGCGGTCGTCAGGGCCGCCGCACGCCCGCGCCAACCCTCGCCGTCAGCGGAGGCCGTACTCACCTGGACGAGGTGCAGCATCAGCTCGCGGCCCACGGCCTCGTTGCCGTGCATGTTGGCCACGTACTTGACGTCGGGCTTGCCGATCATGTGCTCGTAGGGCGAGGCGGACACCACCATCACCCAGAGGTCGCGGCCTGCGAGCAGAGGAGAGGGGCGTTGGAGTGTTGGCCGCACCTAACCCTGCCCCGCCCTGCCTCGCCGGGCCCGCCTCCCCCGGCACCAGCGTCAGTCCCTCTGGTAGATAAAACTTTTTGCCCTCGGCCGTCGCCGCACGGACGGCGGGGGAGGAGCGGGGCCGAGTCGCAGCCAACAAAACGCGGGGGGCGGTGCGGCTGTCGCCCGCCCCCCGGGGGGCACACATAAACACTGCCGACGCGGCCCCACAGCACTACCGCGGCCACGCCACGCCCCGCCGAGCCGCGCTGGATATCGGACAGAGTTTTCCTCCAGATGGATGGCGCGGGGCGGGACGTGTTCTGGAACTGTGCAACAAGTCCCGGAAACTAAAGTTCCATTGCGATAACCACCGAGTCTTATGGCGTGGCGCAGCCTGGCGGCGGCTGCCATGGCGCGGCCCGCGAGCGCTGCGCAGCACAGGTGAGCGTAAAGTTGGTCCAGCTGCCGCCACCCACCCCCCACACACACACCCAACCACACAGCCCCAACAGGCATGCACTCACTGACCCTGAACAGATTTTCCGATGGAGTAGAGCGCCGTCAGGTTGGGGTACCGGCTCGACGTCGTCCTCAGGTACTTGGTCATCTTCTCGTAGTTGTGGTACTTGAAGTCGAGCTGGTCGTGGGCGGGCGCCGGGATGCCGGCGGTGGCGTCGGCCCCGGACGCCGAGGCCTGGTACCCGGCCAGGCCGGGCTGGTAGCCCTGGTACGCGCCCTGGTAGCTGCCGCTGTTGGGGTTGTAGCCGCCGGGGCCTCCGACGGAGCGCAGCAGGCTGGGGTCCGAGGCCGTGATGGGGTCTGCCGACGCCTCCGCGTCCACGGCGGCGTCCTCCACCTGGCCGAGGCCTCCGAGGCCGCCGAGGCTCTGCTGCCGGTAGTAGAGGTCGTCCGTCGCGTCGGCCGACTTGGCCGAGGCCACGGCCGCCTGCGCCCCGGCCGGCGAATGGGCCAGGTCAGCCTGCGGCACGGCGGCGACCTCGGACACCGCCGAGGCCGCTACCAGCGCCACGGCCACGGCCACCAGCAGGGACTGCATGGCGACGGGGGCCTGCGAACAGAGGAGAGTGCAGTTAGTCGGAGAGCACCGTTCCCACGCCCACAACCATCCGGGGCCGACATGACGCTGACGCCTCGCTGCGGCGGAACAACGGAAACAGAAACAGGGCCAACGTGAGGTTACTAACGGGCTGAGCGCTGCTGAGCGCTGCTGAGCGCTGCTGAGCGCGAAACTCAGAGGCTGAGCTGGGAGCTCAGCACCGACATGTCCTCCGCACTGTGCGATGTGGTTGTTGGAGAAAGTCAGGGGAGGCGGAAGGGGGGCCGCGCCGCTGCCACCGCGGGGCCCCAGCGCCCAACACTTTGTGCTCTCTCTCTCTCTCTCTCTCTCTCTCTCTCTCTCTCTCTCTCTCTCTCTCTCTCTCTCTCTCTCTCTCTCTGTTTGCGACTGCTTCCAACATTCAAATGTAATGAGCAAAGCGCTCGTGTGGCTCCGACTGCCGGGGCCCCGCGCTGTGCTGTAGTACACGTCTGTCTCACTCGCTCCTGGGTCACGTCAGCCGTCAGTGGGTCTGAGTAGGAGGAGAGAGACAGAGACAGAAAAAGAGGGGGGGAGGGAAGGGGAGGGAGGGGGCACCCCCAGAGTGGCGCCGACGCCCAAAACACCTTTTCATGTAGCACACTCCGTTCTGCGCCGAGGCGCGCGCGGCCCAACAAAAGAATAAATGCGAGGAACGGTAGCTAAGCTGGAGAGGGGCTGCGGGGGCCGCCCGCCGAATACACATAACGTGTGCTCGGCTCGGAGGCGCGAATGTCGGGCCGGTTAGGCGTTTGGGCCCCACGCAGCGCCAAGTGGGGCCGTGGCGGGGCCGAGGCGGGGCCGAGGCGGGGCCGCATGCTAAGCACGCCGCGCTGGGCCCCCGCGGCCCCTGCCCCGTGTCCGCACATGCATGCATTCATGCGCGTGCGGTGCTCCGCAGGCCGTAGTGACCCCCGGACACGACTCTCTGGGCCGGGGCCGGGGGGCGGCGGTAGGGGTGGTGGGGCGGGGGCCCCTCCCTTATTATCACATCTTGGTTTTGACCCTCATTCTGCTCCGCCTCCCCCCGCCCCCTCCCCCTTCCATCCCCGTCCTCTTCCCATCTCCGGTGGTCCTGGGTATCGATTCGCAGTGCGGGTGGGGGTGGGGGGCAGGGGGTGGTTGGAGCCGGGCAGACTCCGTGGGGGCGCTCTCAGCTGATCGCTGCCCGCCCCCTTCCCCTCCCTTACGCATCCCCTCCCGCCCCCTAACCTAACGGACTGTCCTTCAACTTCCCTCCTCCTCCCCTTCCCCCTTCGAGGCGGACGCGTGGGGGAGGGGAGGGGGGTGGCACCGATCTAGTTTTGTGGAACAACACTGCGTCGCCCGCAGTCGAAAGGGAAATGGAGGGCATGAAAAGGGGAAGTGAATGCCGAGGGAGCGTTCAGGAGCCAGGTGACATATCATGGAGGCCTTTTCCCCGCGGAAATAAAAATCGAATCGCCTCCGAGCGCCCCGCGGGGTTTCTGGGCCCCTAAAAGTAACTTTGGAACACGCCAGGGGAGAACGGATCACGGCAGTTCTCTCGCATCACTGAGGATGGTCCGGTGCTCAATGCATATCCTCCCCCCCCCCCATATGTACTACTGTAAGTACTGTAAGCCCGCTGAGTACAGGGCAAGGGGGGCGCCGTTGGGACGCCGGGAGGGACTGAGGGGGAAGGCTTTTAGTAAGGAGGGGGAGGGGAGCGGGGGGGGGGGGGGGGGCAGGGCGAGCGAGTCGCCGCCGCCCTAGAAAGACACCGTTACCCGTCTCGGCGTGGACGGGCATCGCAGTGGGCTGGTACACACCGGCACACGGGAGCGAGTGAGTGAGTGAGAGAGAGAGAGAGAGATGACGGAGAGACAACAGCAAAAACCGTCCTGGGAATGGAGGGGAGGGGGGGGGGATATTCCGAATTCTGACGTTCCTGGAAGCGGTGCTGCTGCTGCTGCTGCCGTGCGCGCCGCCGCCGCCGCCTGGCCTGCCGCCTCCAGCACGTCAAGGCCGTCTGCCCTGCCCTGCGCACCGGACCTATGGCGGAACACGTCCAGAAATAGTCACAACTTTCCTGGATTCCCAGGACTTTTCAATCAAGCTGAAGAATACGTAATCTTTGCCGTTAGCTGCAAAGGCAACTCGCTGTGTCTCGGTGGCATGGCGGTGGTGGGTAGAAAGACCGAACCCCCGGCACTAAAAACAAACCCTCCCTCCCCCGAAACTCGGCTCCGCGGCCCCGCCCACCGCCTCCCTCGACGCCCCTTTTCATATTTCTCCTGGACCTGCCTCTGTCTGGCAGAGTGGCCTAGCCTGGAGTCGCAACCCCTTTCCCTCCATCTCTGCCCTTTTGGCAGCGGGCCCGACTAGCGAGGGAGGGAGGGAGAGAAGAAAAGAGAAGAAGAGACAGACAGACAGACCCCGAAGCCGCTAACGCGCTCGTGCTTTCAAACGCAGTCGGTTCAGCGCGTGCGAAAATCATCTTATGGCATTATGGAGGAAGGGCGGCGGGGGAGTTGCCAGCACACACTAACACACTCACACACACACAGGCCACATCTCGCCCTAACAAGCCAATTACGTCAAGAGGCGCAGGGAGGAGACAAAGGCGAGGCTTGCCCAGGCTGCCGGCGGCGCTGGCCGGCTGCACGGCTTCCATCCCTCCCCAGAGGCCTCCGAGGCCCCCGGGGCACCCGAGCCGCCGACCCGCCTCTCGAAGGAAGTCCCGAACGTGCGGCGCGCCTGCGCGGGTGGAGTCCAGCTAGAGAGACCCAGAGCAAAGAGTCTCTCTAAGTCCAGGCTGCAGGCCAGCAGGGCCCTGGCGGAGGGAGCGGGGCGCTTTCACGCGACAAGCAGCCGCAGCGCGGCGCGGCGTGCAGGTTACGCGATCCGATACCCCTGCATGTCACACACGCCGCCGCGCACGTGTCGCGCACGTGTCGCGCGCACGTGTCACTTTCCCCGCAATCGCGAAAAAAGAAAACACGGCAGTAGTGCCGCCAAACACGCGTCGCGTCGCCTCGCCTGGACTGCCTGGACGCGGCGGCACGCAGGGCAGAGCCGGCAGAGCCAGCAGGGCCGGGCGGAGCTCCGATAGACTTTCCCACGCGCCGCCCGCCGCGCCGCCGCCGCCGCCGCGCTGCCCCGGCCGGCTCGCGGTCCGCGGAACGAATCCACCCGCGGTGTACCGGACTGCCCGCGGCCGCGGCCGGCGCGGCGCTTGCACGCTGCCGCGGCCCGTGAAGGGGGCGGGTCACAGGCGGCAGCGCAGCGCATCTCCGCCGCGAAATCGGAAAAGGCGACGAGACGAATACATGGCGAGAGTCGCGGCGTGTTGAGTCACGGCTGGCGGCGGGGCTGCGCTCGGCTCGGCTGGCGTTCACGTGCCCGTGTCCGCAGGCCTCCGCGGGCTGCCGTGGGCTGCCGCGGGGCACGGCGCGCGCTCAAACTGGTTCCTGCAAGCCCCCAGCCCTGGCCGAGACTTAGGCATGCCACCGCTGCCGCCGTGCATCCAGGGCGCCTCGCTCCAACCAGGGGTCCCGGAGGGTCCGGAGGGGAGAGGACATGTCGGGGGCTCGGGGCTCGGTAGGCCGCGGCTGACGTCACCAGGAATGCTAAATCATTGGCGCTGTTTGGGCGGGCGCCCAGCCCGCGTGGACCGCCCCGCCCCGCCCAGTGCCGCCGCCCGGCGCCTGTGTGCTGAGCTTTGATCTCGCAGGGCGGGGCGGATTCGGCAAGCTTGTTGAGCCGCCGCCGAGCGCCGCCGTGAACTCGACTGGACTGCTAATGACAGGCCAGGGCACGTGCCTTGTAGAGCAGAAGAAGAGGGGAGGGAGAAGGAGAAGGAGGAAGAGGAAGAGCAGGAAGAAGAGCCAACATTGGCACCATGCAGTACTGTGCCGCCAGCACTCCCACGTCGCACACAGCAAACAATGCTCGAAGCCGTCGGAACTCAACACCACCCACGACAGCTGTGCTGTGCTGCGCTGCTGTGCCGTTTGCCCCGAAAGAAGAAGGATGTGAACAAAAGCGGCGCGAGGAAAGCCTGCCGGCAGTCTCATCAAGCGGCCATTGAGTGGCAAGTGTGAATGACAAAGCGGCTCGGGGCCCGCGCCCCGCATGGCCCCGCACTAAGCCGGCTCACGTGACTTGGGAGGGCCGGGGGGCCGGGGGACGAAGGGCCGGAGGGCCGCTGGGCGGCGCGGCGGGGCGGGGCGGGGCGGGGCGGCGCCATGGGTCGGGGACAGCAGGGACAGCCAGCCAGGCCTCCCAGCAAGACCGGACCACAACCGGACGGGACCGGCGGGGACGGGTCGGGGCGGTCGCTGACATCACGTTACGTTTTTCTAACCCGGCACGACGTGTTCGGCGCTTGTTTTAACGGTGAATCAGCCCGAATGCGGAAGGTAACGGGTGGGTCCGTGGGACCTGGTGGGGCCCGCCGGCCCGGAGCCTGCGCGGCGGACCGCCAGCCAAGGCCACGGTCATCCGGGCGGTGCCGGCGGTGCCGGGATCCAGTCCGGCCGGGGCCCGGAGGAGGCCCGGGGGCCGCTCCACCGCCGGCCGCGCTGCCGCCGCGCCGCTGCCGCGCACGGCAACGCCCCTGACCTACAAGCCAGCGTCCAAACGTGTGCATCGGGGGGTCAACGCCCTCGTATCACACCGTCCTTACGCCTACGTACTTAGGTTCGCGCGGACGCCTGCCTGAGCCGGGCGTTACGTGGCACTGACTCTCGCACTTACTGCCAGAGTGGCGGAAACTTGTGTGCGAGTCCTCTGATGGAGGATGTGGCCGTGGTCGCCCTCGCTGGACTGTAGGAAGGCCAGTCCCACGGCCGGAGGGGTTCTCAATTGCTGATCAAGGCAACACGCGCAATGAAATGCCGAAAAATTTGCTTGCAAAAATGGTAAAATATAGGGTGTAACAAATTAAAATTCAATGCCGGCGTAATACACGTATTATGCAATACCCTGTACACGAAAATCCTACGTGTAGACCCCCCCCCCCCCTGCCACGGCACGACGGCGGTGGCACGGCGCCGGCCAGCACCGAGTCGGCGGCACTTAGACGGCGCGGGGCCGCGGATGGGACCGCCTCGTCTGACCTTCCCTGACGAGCCGTCGGCGCCTGGCGGTGCGGAGCGGTGAGGCGCGCGGCGGGCCCTACCTGTGGTCCGCTGTTCCTGTGCTCCTGCACTCCTGTCGCCGCGGCTGCAGTGAGCCGGACTGAATGACACGCGCCGCCCTACGCTGCCCTCTGCACTCTCTGCTCTCTGCACTGCTCTGCCGGCGTACCTCCCGCACCGGCCAGCACCTCACATACACTGGCGGCGCGGGGCCCGTGGACGCCACCACCTGGACGAGCCCCCCTCTACCCGCCCCCCCCTCCCCCCTCCTGCCCCCTCCTGCTCCTGCTCGTCCTCCTGCCCCCCCCCCTTCCAACCGGTGTGTGTGTGTGTGTGTGTGTGCCTCCTGCCCTATATATTCAATTTTCGGGAGGTGGGCCGAGGTAAACAAACGGATTCAAGACGAGTCGGGCGTTGTGGTCCGCAAGAGGCTATGCGAGTCCCCGCGAGGACCACAAACAACACACCGGAGTGAATGCTCTGAGAGACTAGGATTCGGAGAGCTCAAGGTGGCTCAGGCAGTACTGATGTCGACAGCCAGCGAGAGCCGAGGCAATGTCGGCCAGCGAGAGCCGAGGCAATGTCAGCCCGCACTGCGACTGGCAAAAGTGAAAAATGCTGAGAAACCCGCACGCATACCGCTCCATCCAGCCCATCCCAGCGCAGGCGGCGGGGCCGGCCCGAGCCCGGCCGTGTGAGCTCTCTGGCCAGGCTTCGGCCCGCTTTGCGGGTACCGTAACGGGACCTGGACGGTCTGGGCACAGCAGGCGGCCTGGCCTGCCCGGCACCATGCTGGCACGGCCTATGGGTAGCCAGCGCGGTGCCCCCCCCCCCTCCCCCTACCTTCCTTCCCACATACGGATGGCACCGCGGGATGCGCCCGAACATCACCCCTCTCTCTCCTTCCCTCTCCCTTCTCTCTCTCACACCTTTCTCCTTTCGCGGTACTCTTCTCTCCGTCTTCTTTCTCCACGGAGAGTCGAAAAAAGAATGCACCCACTGGGGAAAAAAATAATATTTATTTCGGACGTCGCTGCGTTCAAAGTCGAGACGTCATCGCGTATTCATCAGGAGAATACCCCCTCCGGAGTGACCGCCGTGACCACCGTGACCGAGTAACCACCATGACCACCGTGACGATCGTGGCCACCACCATGACCACCGTGACCACCGTGACCACCGTGACCACCGTGACCACCGTGACCACCGTGACCACCGTGACCACCATGACCACCGTGACCACCGTGACCACCGTGACCACCATGACCACCATGACCACCGTGACCACCGTGACCTCAGTGGCCGCCGTGACCACCATGACCACCGTGACCACCGTGACTACCGTGACCACCGTGACCTCAGTGGCCGCCGTGGCCGCCGTGACCGCAGCGGCTCACGCGGGCTAACGGCACCCGCGATTGAAGGGCCAGACGCCATGCAGGAATGCACGGCGCCGTGTGCATATCACCTCACCTCACCTCACCTCGGAGGTGAGGAGCCGCCGGTGCCGTGCCGGGAGGAGAGCCGCGCTCCTGCGCAGCCAGGCCCAGGACCAGGCCGAGCACAGCGAGGGCGGCGGGGCAGCACGGCAGGCCCCAGTCCCTCTGTTGTTCCGAGGCACCGAAGCCATACTGCGGGGGCGAGATGACGCTACGAGGTTCGTGTCGTTTTTGCCCCCGAGCGGGGAAATAGAGCGAGAGAGTGCAGAGCTCTGCACAGAGACGGAGATAGCGAAGGGGGGGATGGTACAAAGGAAGCGGACGGAGACAAATGTGCTGTGAGGTAAGAGCGCGCAATCTTAGTGCCAAACGCGGTGTGAGCCGTAGCCCGTAGCTCTGCCCCCCCTCCCCCTCCCCCTCCCCCGAGGCTGGCTTACCTCCCGTCCAGCTGGCAGCTCCTCGGATCGCACTCCACGTCGCCGTCTTCGCTGCCTTCGTCGTCTTCGTCGCCGTCCTCACCGCGGTCTCCGACTTCCTTCCGGGTCCCTCCCCGTTTTCCGATTGCGCTCCTCGCTTCCGGGCCCGGACCGCGCCGGCCGTCGGCTCATCGGCGGGCGACGGCGGCCGTCGGCGAGGCCGCACTGAGGACGCCCCAGCCGCCCCTGCCGCCCCCGCGGCCCCCGCGAGGCGGGGGCGGCGCACCACGGCCCACGACCCCCGCCGCGGACTCCGAGGGACATCGCTCAGCACGCGGTGCCAGCGGAGCGGACGCCGCCGGTCACGACCTGGACGCCGACCCCCGACGACGGAGTCCTCGCCGTCCCGGACCCGGTCGCCGCGACGACACCTGCGAACACCGGGGAGGAAAAGGATGTAAACGTGGACAAGGGGTTGCGACCCGAACGGCGCGGCGGCGCGGCGGCACGGCCTCGCAGGGCGGGCGCCGCACCTCGCGTGCGGACTGCTTTCCCGCACTGACCCAAATATCGCCGCCGACGCATATAATTTTTTTTTGTCCGGGCGATCAGTCTGTATTTCCGGTTAGTGCCTCCCCGGTCCCCCCGGCTCCGGGCCCCGGGCTCCGGGCCCTTCGCGGCCCCGCGGCAGCTATTGCCATTGTGGCAGCACGCGCCGCTGGCCATCCGTGTCGAGGACGCGCCTGACGTGGGGCCCCGCGTGTCACGTGACGTGTGTCGGGGGTGTCAGCAGCAGCAGCGGCGGCGTCAGCGGCGTCTGCAGCGGTAGTGGCCGGCAGCTCCGGGCTCCGGGCCGGGGTCCGCCGCCGCCCTGCCGACGCGCGTGCACGTTGGGTTGCCTGCACGCGGGGCGCACTCGCCGCCATGCCGGCCTGCTCCGCATGCTCCGGCTCTGCCCCCAGTGCTGCCGGCCCGCGCCGCGCACGGCTGTGAAGCTGAGACCGGGGCCAGGCAGAACTCCCGCTGTTGTCGCGGATATTCGTGTTATCGAGGTCTGATCAACGCGGAGCCAGATTTACTCTCACGGTCGGCCTGTGATCCGGCCGGATACGGGGCTGGGGGCGGAAGCAGAATGGGGGTTGGGCGGCGGCCGGGGGAGGCCGGGGGAGGCCGGGGGCGGGCGCGCTTACCTTGAACCTCATCCCGGGCGTGTCCAACAAGTAGAGGTGCCACGTGTGTGTGCGCGCGGCAGGCAGGGGGCGGCGTCGGCGGCGGCGGCGCGGGAGGGTGGTCGCAGCCCTGCGCGCCGCACCGCACCGCACCTCGCCGCGCTGCGTTGGCGGCAAACTGTCGCGGGCGCTACCGAGCAGAGCAGCCACCGCAGCCAGCGCCACCAGTCCGCCGGGGTCCGGGGCCCGTGCCGTCCCGTCCCGAAGTGGAGGCGGAGGGCGGCGCGGCGCGGCGCGCCAGGCGGGGGCCCTCCCCCACCCTTACCCAACCCCAACCCCCCCGGGGTGATGGGCGGCAGCCTCCCCCACCCGGACAGAGGTCTGGGTCTGGGTCTGGCCTGGGCCGGCTGCTTGCCCCTCCCCCCCCCCTCCACTCCGTGCCTGATGTGTCTACTCGTTCGGAGTTTGGGGGAAAGGGGTTGGAAGGTGGGTACGAACAGTTGGCGGGAAAAGGATTGATGCGGAGAGGAAGGGGCGGGAGGGGGGGGGGGAAGGAAGCTGCATACTGTGTGTGAGTGTGGAAAGGGAGAGAGGGGGAGAGAAAGAGGGGGAAGGTTAGTGCGAGTGAGAAGGCCAACGCTGACCATACGTAGGATGCGGGTGAGAGAAAGTGGAGAAACTAATGTATTTCTCTCTTCTCGCTTCAAAGGTCACGTCGTGGGGGTAGGAGGGGGTTGGGGTGAAATGGACTCGCCAGGTGGTAGGTGTAACAGATGGCCGCCTGTCCACCTGCCCGCCTGCCCACCTGGCCTGCTGGCCTGCGGGAGGAGAGGGGCGGCCCCAGTGGTCCTGCGGACCGGGTCAGTCGAGGGCTGCGGGAGGAAGATTAAGGACCGGCACGCCCAAACAAAGACCGAACGCTGTGAGCAGAGGCACCCGACTGGCAATCGTGTAGCTAGCACTGCCCGTGCGCAGCATCCGTGCCCTTCCGTCGACAAACGCACGTGTTAGCAGGGATGTTGGTCACATGCTTAGTATATAAAATAATCGTACGCACTAGTCGAAGGAGTTTAGCGTAAGTCGAGTAATGCCGGCTAACTATGTCGCTACCTCTCATTTGTAGGTACTCGAGAAACTTTCCAAATTAACTGAAGCGCTACCCCGCTTTCATGCCAGGGTGCGTCGTTCCTTGTGTCAGAATTGGTGTTAGCACGGTGCCTTCAAAGCGTGGTGCACACCCTGCAGCAACTCCGTCGATATCCCACGAGGCCAACAGGGTGCATCGCACGCGGTGTTAGCTTTGGTGTTGCCGCCTCGATCGGCACCAATGCTCGAGTCGCGTGTCCTTACGCAAGGGGTGTTCCAGGGAATAAAGTCTTCCCGACCCTGTAAGCGGTGCGGTGGGTCGTATCCTACTGACTTGCCGGGGGCTATGCCCGACCGGGAAGGGCAGACCGGCCTGTGCCGACCGCCCGAAGTGTGGGTAGAGTCCGGCGGCACTTAGCACGGGGTGTCCACCTAGTTGGGAGATATTCCAATCAGACAGGTGATATTTCTAAAGGCCCTGTACTAGCATCTTGGCATTTGTGACGTTTGAGATTTTAAAGAAATGCCGGCTAATTTGGCGTTATCTAAATACGCGTTGCGAGTCGTGCTCTGGCACCCCAGCTAACACTGAGTGCGGGGACGCGGGAGGGCCGTCAGGCGGTCACGGAGTAAATACCCAGACATCCTTTATGGATGACCCCTTACACGCCCAACGGGTGTCCGAACTTGTTCTAAGCACCATCAGAGGTCGCACTGTTCCTCGAGGGGTCCCGTGCGAGGATGCGGCGTGTGAAACACTTCGAGCTGGTGATTCTTCTTTGTCGCTCTATTCAGGCGGCAACAAGGGAGACAAGGATAGCATTCACAACTCGGCATTCCGGATGCTGCCTGCTCGGGGTGTGCTACGGTGGCCGTGTGGGTTACTCCCAGCCCCGACTGACCTCACAGTATGCGAAAGGAGACGGAGGTAACCGAGAATATAAACGCGGTTCTCCGTGGTCGCAGAATACCTAAAGTATTCAGTCGGGTGCCTTTCCGTGTATCAGCGTATTAAACGCGGCACTCAATAAGTGAGTTTTCATCCTACCAATACAGCAGAATGAGTAAGGAGGTAGCCTAGTCACGTGGACAAGCCTAGTGAAGGACATCTGCAGTAAACGAGGGGTTGCAGCTGATGGCTAACACCACATTAACACCAGGTGTGAGACCGGCGGGTAGCCCGACGCATCTCGCACCAGATAAACACCAACGATTGCTTCGACCTCTCTAACACCAGGCTAACACGGCGTGTGAACGATAACCCGCGGTGTTAGCATGGTGTCAAACGCGAAGGTAATAATAGTGAGACAACCATGCCAACACGCCGTGTTAAAACGTTAATTCCTGTGTTAGCCCGATGTTAAGCTGGTGTCAGCAATTTGCCGATGCAGCTGCTGCAGCGGATCTGAGCGCGAAACTCTAACGACAAGCTCAAGTGCCCCGTCCAGGTGTGCTGCTCCGCGGCTCTGAGCTCTGGAGCGCCACGACCGTCCCCTTCCTTACCAACCCCGCTTCCGCCTGCTCCCCCCCCCCCCCTCCACCCCTCTCGCAACCTCGTTGCGACAGGCGGGGGTGACGTCACGGGCTAGTGACGTCACGGCCCGAGGGCCCAGCCCCCAGCCTCCACCCCCCGGCGCACAGGGCCCCGCTGCCCCCGCGGCCCCGCTGGCCTGGCCTCGGCACGGGGCCGCGCGTGAGATTGCAGTACACGGCACGAAATTGGTGGGCGTTGAGAAAGGGGGACAGGGGAAAGAGGGGGTTGTAGTCGAACCGTGGAAACGGGCGATGAGCTTGAAAATCCGATTGGCAATGACAGTCTTCTTTTTTTGTGTCGCAAGGCAAGTGGTCTAGCAACAGGGGCTGCGGCAGCTGGCAGCTGTGGCCGGGGTGTGCCCGCCGTGACGAGCAAGCTGAGGTGGCCGGTCGGCGCGCCGCCTGGCTGCCCTCGGCCCGTCCAACCGCGCAGCCTCGCAGCCGCAGTCCTCGGATGTGCACGGCGAGCGACACCGGTCACCTGCGCGAAAAGTCGACGGGGAAGTACGGAGGAGTTGGTACCGCACACGCACACCCGAGGGATGAGTGTCGTGCCCGGCCTGGCACGGCCCGTCCGCCCCGCGGCCCTCTGACGCCGCCCCGCCCCTCCCCTCCGCCTCCCCTGCCCTGCCAGTCGTCCTTCATCGGTGATGAGGAGCAGGAGCAGGCTCCCTCGTTCCCGGCCGTCCTAAAGAGTCGAGGTGCGGCGCGGAGCCGCGCGGGCGAGGCAGTGCGAACCACTTCTCTCTCTCTCTCTCTCTCTCTCTCTCTCTCTCTCTCTCTCTCTCTCTCTCTTTCTCTCCCTTCTCCCTCTCTCTTCCTCTCACGCTCGCGCTCTCTTGCTCTTCCACTTCCTCCTGGACACCGCACCGGCACCGGTGGGAGCAATTCCCTTTTCCGTCCGTCCGCACGCGGTCGGCGGAGTCTGCCCTCCAGCCTGCGGCGCCTGAGAGGCCCGCTCGTGGCCGTGGCTGTGCCGCGGGCTGTGCCGAGGGCGGTGCCGAGGGTTGGGGCGGCACTGCGAGGAAAAGGGATCCGACAGGAGACGGCCGCCCCGACTGGACTGGCGGGGCGCCGTGAGGGCTGCGGACCTGTGCGCCGTGCCGTGCCGTGCCCACCAAAGTGATTTATGATCGGGGTGCTCTGGAATGTAGGCTGGCGTCGTCCCCGGGACTGCGGGCCGCGGGGCGCCTGGCAGCGCGTGGCAGCGCCCTCGGGTGGCGGGGTGGGCAGGCCCGCATCACACTTTGGCCGACTGCGAGCTCAAGCGCCTGCTGGGTAGGCCACCGCGGCTGCTCCATGCACGCGTGCCGAGCGGGCTGGCCTACCCTGCCGTCCGCAGGCGCTCGGCCGCGATGCTCTCAGGCAGCCGTAGCTTCGGCCACACGCCCCCGGGACGCGCCCTGCTTCGCGTCGGCCGTCCGACGGCACGGCCTATATCCCAGGGAACGTCGCAGTCCGCAGCAGAAACCCCGCTCGCCCCTCCGCTCCCGCAGCCGGGCCGTGGGCTCGGAGGGTGCCGGGTCAGGCCGCCGTCACGGGAGACAGCGCGGCGGGGCAGCCACTACTCCGCGCGTCGGGGGCCCACCTAGACATACCCCCCGCGGCGCGGCGCCCGGCCCGGCAGCCCCGATCCCCCCGCGGCCCGCCCGCCCGACCCCCTCCGGCCCCACTCCCCGGGCACGGCCAGACGACGGCCAGCCAACGACGCCGGCGCCGACGGCTAGGAAGAGCAGGCCGAGCAGAGCAGCCGCCAGACACTCCAGCGCCGCCAGCAGACGAAGTCGGTACCCATCCAGCCAGCCAGCCAGCAGACGGACACAGACATGGTGAGTGAGGTTATGCCCGGGAGTCGCGTCAAGGGCGACGTCAGCGGCAGCGGCGGGCAGCTGGCACCACTGCCGCGGGGGCGCCCTCTGTGCACGGCCTACTGTACTGCAGCTGGCACTTGGCCGCGGGCACGTCGGGGGGTCGTCACTTAGCGCAGACATGTCGCTGCGTCCCCGAGACGGAGTGACTGCGACGCCGCTGACGTCGACGCGAGACGCGGTGTGCGGGCCGGGGCGCAGGCCGGGGCACAGCGGGCCGAGCCGCTGTCGGGAGCCTGCTGTGCGGATTCAAACCTCCCGCCCCGGAACGGCACAGCTGATAAGCGCGACAGCACGTCTTTGTGAGGGCCGCGCCGCACCGTTACGCGGCAGGGGAATGCCCGGGCCGCTGCCGGGCGGCCGCCGGGTGCAGCCGGAGCCCCTTGTCACAGGCGGCGCCGTCCGAACGTTGCGTCACGTGACGCCGCGTCACGGACACCGTCACGGACACCGTCACGGACACCGTCACGGACACCCACGGACACCGTCACGGACACCGTCACGACCCGTCACGCAGCCCGCAGTATCTCGTTGCACGGGGAGTGCGACGCCCTACGTGTATATCGCGCGGCGGCCGTCGACAGCCCGGCGGCCGCGCCAGTGTGCTCCGACCTTCTGGCAAAGCTAACCACTTTAATAATGACGGTGTGTTGTTGTCGTCGGCGCTCCTCGCACTGTAGTGTGTACGGACGGACCCGGGGATGAACTTAAGCAGCCACAAATTCCGTACGAGTCGTTATATAATCGTGTGGGCTCCGACACTGGATTGGGTACGGATGCTCGCCTCGCCTGTGAGTGCTTCAGGGGTGACGTACGCACACAGTTATTCACTGTTATGCGGTGCCCCGCTCCAACGGATCTTATTCTACTCCAAGGATACGGGAGAGGCGGCTCGGTGGCGGCCGCCCGCCCGGCACCGCCGGACAGGGAGCTAGGGGAGTGTGGCGCGCGTAGGCAGCACGCCGCCGACTTACGCAACGCTCTCCTCGTCGGATCGTAATTATTTGAGCCGGACCCGGCCGGACCTGCCCGATCCCGTATTCATCGAGGAGCAGCGGCGGCGGCGGCGGCGGCCAGCCAGGCGAGGACACTGTTGGTTTGACCGGAGACGAGGCTGCTTGGCATTAATCTTCCGTTGCATAACGGGAGGCGTCCGCGCCGCGTCTATTTGTTTTGCGCCTAGCAGCCCGCCCCGCCCCGCCGGCCGGAGGGCTTCTCTACGAGTCCGGCAGCGCGCGCGGTTTGGAACCGTTAACGGTTAACTCACGGAAGGGCATGCGCAAGAAATGTCAAGAAATGTCACGGATTCGCGACGAGTTTGGGTACAAGATGAAAAAATTCGGCGTTTTGGGTGGGACTTCAGGGGCGACTGCTAATGTGACTGGTGGCTTGGAATGTGACTGAGCGTATTCTGGAAAGATTGAGCGCCTGTTTGGTTTTCTTCCGTGCCACATTCCTAAAGAAAAATAATTTTAAAAAAATATTCTGAAAAAGTAAATCTTAATTCCTCGGTCCAAGCGACGAGTTTGAGATATGGCAGGGCGGTCACAAAATCAGGGGTTCGTGTCCGACCTCGAATGAGGTCCCATGGGGACGGAGTTATCGACAGCTCCTCAGACTGCACTGCAGCTGAGACAGCCACTGGCACTCCGGGAAGTCGGCCCGCGGCGCGCCACGGCCGGCAGTGCCGCCAGTGCAGCCTCGGCCTGAGGCTGCCGGCCGGGCCGCGGCGTGGCGAGGAGTGCACCCGCGGCGGTCGCGGCGGGTAATCTGAGATTTGAGAGTATTTCGGCGGTGAAAGGCCTCGCCGGCTGTACCAGGCCGCCGCGCCCTTCGGTATCGAGGGCCGGCCCTCGATGTGTTGAAACTCGACACGGCGTTCCGTCAACAGACACCGCGCCGCTCCGCCCAGGGCAGGGCAGGGCAGCGCAGCGCTCCCTTCACAAGTATCCCCTTTTTATTATTTCCCCCGCCGCAGCCAGCGGACTAGTCATTCGAGGACCGGCAGGAGGCCCCGGAGGCCCCGGAGGCCCCGGGACCCGCTCCGGGGCGGCCGCAGAGACTGCATTTGGTGTCTATCCCACGGCCACACCGGAGCGGACCGGAGCCACGACCGCGGTCAGCGCCAGGTTCATGTTTCAGCCGCGCGCGGGAGAGAGCGCAGAGCTGGCAAAGCACTGCGGCTTCTGGCCCGTGCGGCTGGCCGCGGCGACACGCAGGTTCGCCTGTGTCTTCGCCCTCCCCGCCCCCGCGCCGCCCGCGCCGCTCGCACCCCCCGCGGCGCGGGGAAGCCCTAGGCCCCGTGGGCGGCACCCCCTGGGCGCGTGCCTTAGGCCGTGCGGCTGTCAGTCACCGCGGCCCGCTCACTGGCTAATCCTTCCGGTGTAGAGTTGCCGCCGCCGGCCAGCCTAGTCTCTCTCCCCGCGGGCGACGCGAGGGGAGGAGCACCGACGCGTACCGACGGCGATGTTGGGGAACACTTAGTCTGGCTGCGCCGCTGGATGCCGGCCCCCCGGCCAGCCGCGGCTCCCGGCCATGCCTCGGTCAAGCGCCACGGAGCCGAGCTGAGCCGGGGCGTCCAGCGTCCAGGCCCAGCCCAAGGTTAGATACTTACGTAAGTCTGGAGCGGAGCGGCTCCCCCCGCGGCCTGCCGTGCCACGGTGCCGCCGTGACGCCGTGCCGCTGCCGCTGCCTGGACCGAGCAGGCCGAGCCGAGCTCGTATGTGGCACTGTGGCACTCCACACTCACGCACTCAAATACCGCCGTTCACTAACAGTTTCCTCTGCAGCTTTTCATCTTGGGCTTCCTGTGTGTGTGTGTGTGTGTGTGTGTGTGTGTGTGTGAGCGCGCCTCCCGCGGGGTGAGCCTCGGTCGACACGCGGCACGCGGCACGCGGCTCGCGGCTGGAGGTCACGCACGGCGTGGCCGAGGCTCTGGCCGCCGCAGTTACATAACTCCTCATGAGCAGTGCCTGCACCTCTTCATACGCAGCTCTGACAAAAATAATCAATACTGACCGGCGATCCGCTTCATGCTCTGCTCTGCTCTGCCCACCCAGAACGGCGTCACGCAGCACAAGAACGGCGTCAACGGCGACCACATCGTCGCGCCCAAGACCGCCGCCAAGAAGGTCGCCATCCCGGAGTCCGGCCTGGCCAAGATCGAGCTCGTCGACGGGAACCCCTTCACGCTGTTCAAGGCGTGGCACGCGGACGCGCTGGCCTCCAGCCTGGTGCTGCCCAACGCGCTGTGCTTCTCCACGGCCACCAAGTACGTTCTGCTGGGGTGGGGTGCGGGGCGCCTCCAGCGGGGAGGGCTGAGAGGAGCCCCGGGGGGCACCTCAGTTCACGGACGGGTGTACACTGACCGGTGACCGGACCGGACGTTTCCATTGACTGGGGCGGGCAGCCCGCCCGGCACGCGTGCGGCCGGGGTGCCCCCGCCCTCGCCTCGCTGACCTCGCTGACCCCGGCGGCGGCCGTCTGCTTGCAGGGAGGGCCGCGTGTCCTCTCGCCACGTCATCCTGCGTCGCCTGGAGGACGACGGCTTCGTCATCATGACCGACCGGCGCAGCAAGAAGGCGGCCGAGCTCGTGAGTTCCGTGGCGTGGCGTGGCGTGGCGTGGCGCGGCGCGGCGGCAGAACCTAACCTGACCACCCCTGTACTGTGCGTGTGCTCTGCTGCAGGCGGAGAACCCCGTGGCCTGCATGACGTTCCTGTGGTGCTACAAGAAGTCCGACGGCATGACCATCAACCAGCAGGTAAGCCAGCCGGGGCCGCCCGCCGGACCCGACTGCTCGCACTGACCCACTGATGACGGTGGCGGTCTCGTCCAGGTCCGCATCGAGGGCGAGGTGGTGGAGCTGACGGCTGACCAGGTCGGGGACCTCTACGAGCGCGAGCCCCTCTACTGCAAGGTGCGCACCCACCTGTGCCACCAGGGCGTGCAGGTGGACTGGGACGCGCACAAGAACAAGCACGACGAGATCATCAACAAGGTGTCGGAGGGCACCATGACGCTGCCCTGCCCCGACCACTTGTAAGTGCGGGCCGCACGGGCCGTGACCTACCCGCCGGCCCTGCGTGTGCCCCGTGTGAGCCCCCGCTCTCGTGTTGCAGCGTCGCCTACAAGCTCTACCCGTCCATGGTCGAGTTCTACTTCGCCCACGACACCTTCATCGGGGACCGCATCATGTTCCTGAAGAAGGACGGCGGCAACTGGGAGCACACGAGGATCGCCGCGTAGCGGCGCTCCCTCTCAGTCGGAGAGGCGAGGCCAGCGAAACGAAACGTGCCATACCAGCGCCGCACCCCCGGCGGCCGGCGGCCGGCGCCTCGCGGCCGGGAGGTGTGGGCCAGTGATCACCGTGCCATATCAGAGAGTCAGCGTCTATTGTATTCCACTTCGCAAACTGTTGCGCCAAACTGCAGGTCCATCACTGCCAACATTAACACAACTCCCTAACTACCGTGTAATTGTGTAAGATATTTTTTCTACTAATGTAGCGTTCTGTTTAATAAACTTAGAGAAAGATACTGTGACTCCGGTAGCTCTCCCGTCCCCGTCCCCACCCACCAGCGGTAGCGGGCAGGCACCCCGCCGACGGGGGCGCGTCTGTGCTGCCTGCGCTCCGCCCTCACTGTGTTCCCACCCCCGGTCGGGCGGCTTTATTGAACGGTCCCCCGGCCGCCCAGGGCCGCTCAGGGCAGGTACGGCAGGGGCCAGTTGCTGGCGTTCTTCTTGCTCTTGATGGACATCCGGCGGCGCTGCTGCTGGCCCTGCGGGTACATGCGGCCCTTGCCGTAGCCGAGGCCCCCGATGGCCGCCACGCCGTCCTCGGCGACCCACTCCTCCTCGGGGGAGGCCTTGAGGGGCGGCTCCAGGAAGGCGGGGCGCAGGGACAGGTCCACCTCGGGCCGCTCCATCCTGCGGCAGAGCGGGCAGAGGCCGGGCCGTGAGCGCCGCCGCCGCAACCCCCCACCCCGAGCTCCCCCCACCCCACACCGCGGACACGCACTTCTCGTACTCGTCGGCGAGCTTCTCCAGGTGTTCCTTGTCGCGGTACACCATGCAGCACGCCCGCAGCGTGAAGTAGTAGATGATCTCCACCCCGCTGAGGAGGCTGAAGCCCAGGAAGAGGCCCGCGATGCCGCCGAACGCCACTGCAGGGTGCGAGGGGTCAGAGGTCAGGCCGAGTGCGTCGGGGTGGAGGCGGAGACCGCGAGGACTGTGCCGAGGACTCACCGAGCAGGTCCACCCACCCGAACAGGACCTCCCGCTTGTACCTGACCATGGGCCACGACACGAAGCCGATCTCCAGCGCGCTCCCCTCGGCCTCCCTGCGCAGGGGAACAGACCGTCACAACACTGCCAGTCTCACCGCCTTGACACCCTTGAGGACTTGTGGACCTACGCGGGGGGCTCGTGGAGCTTCTCCATCTCGTACACGGTGTGCATGCAGCCCAGCTCGCAGGGGCAGGAGATGTTCTTCGGCGTGAACTTCTCTGCAACAATCGTGTAAGACTGTAGGACCAATGTAGTTTCTTGGCGGCTGCTGGCTGCTGCTGGCGGCCGGGCGAGGCCTTACCGGCATTCTTCACCAGGCAGCCCATTTCCTTGAGGGTGCAGTAGCGGAAGCGAACTGCGGCAGAGAAAAGGTGTGAAACGGGTGCGCCGTAGGCAGCGCTGGGCGGCGCTGGGTCCGCGGTCTGCGGGACTCACACTTGTAGCCTTTGACCTTCCTGAGGGCGGGCAGCGAGTAGAAGGGAGGCACGCAGCCGCACAGCCTCTGCGCGAGCTCCATGCGGCACTGCCGCATGCAGGCCGAGTACGTGTACTTGTGGTCCGTGACCAGCGCCACCTCGTCCGGGTACACGCACTTGCGCTGCCGGATGGACAGCTGGCGCGCGTCGGACGTCGTGTACGTCTCCTTGGCGTCGAACGAGAGGCGGGAGATGCGGCGCGTCCACTGGTGGTGCGGCGCCACGTCCATGACGGGCAGGTCGTCCGAGCTGCCGACGTAGACCTGCGGGACCAGGGCCAGGATGGGGGTGGCGGCGTGGAGGCCGCGGCGGGCCCCGCGCTGCGCGCCCTACTCACGAACACGGTGTTGTTCTGCGGGTCGTCGGTGTCGATGGACATGGACCAGGTCATGTCTGTCTCCTGGATGTACTCCCTCTTGAAGACCGGCCTCGTGTTGAAGTCGCTGCGGGCAGAGTTTGCCGTCACCGTCGCCGCCGTGTGCGTGGCCTCGGCCTGACCTCGGCGCCCACACTCACTACGGCCACTCCGTCTCGTTGAAACGCATATTGAATGTGTAGCAGAAGCCGTTCTCCGTGAAGATGGGCGTGAAGAAGGGGCAGCAGTCCAGCTCCATGTCGCCCTTCCAGGCGCACTCCACCAGGACGTGGCAGCGGCTCACCACCTGTCGACACGGAGGCAGCGGCAGCTGCAGCTGCAGGACCCCGCCTCGACCCCCGCCCAGATTCGGCCTCACCTCGTACACGATCTGCTTGAGGTCCGTCTGCGGCAGAGTGGCGTCGTCGACGTAGGGCTGCAGCGCCGCCAGGCTGTCGTACGAGATGTTGGCCAGCGCCGTGAGGAAGCCGTCGTAGTACGCGCGCTTCTCTTCGTCCGCGTCCTTCCAGACCCTGGCGATGTACTCGGCGATGAGCGTGCGGTTGCTGGGGTCGTTCTGGCACACGGTGACGGCCGGGAAGGGCACGTCCCAGTTGTGGAAGTCCGTGTCCAGCCCCGTGATGGTGGGGTTGGTCTGGAACTTCTCCCACAGCGACACGATGATGACCAGGGCCGCCACCAGGCCCACCGACGTGGTGCAGAACCACATGAACCTGTGGGCACAGCACGCCGGCATGAGGGCGCTGCCGCCAAGCTGCCGCCCGTCCACGGCCCCCTGGCAGCGGCGCTTACTTCTCGTGGAAGGGCCGGCTCTCCTCGGCGATGTAGCGCACGCCGTGCAGCGTGCTCTTGTCGAAGTACTCCCGCGTCTGCACGCCCACGCTCGTGCGGAACAGCTTCCTGGCCTTGGCGAGCTTCTTCCAGAAGGACACGGCTCCGGGCTGCCGGGCCCCGGACGCGGCCATGTCGGCTTCCTGGGTGTTCCCGGGGGCTCGTGGAGGGTCCCGGAGGCTCCTGGAGGGTCCTGCCGGTCCGGACGGTCCGGGCGGCAAGGCCGCTCTGCGCACGCGAGTCCAGTCCGACTCCGACATAGTCGTCTAATGGATTTCGATCGGCGTCCGGCCGGTGATCGTGCGATCGCACGCGCGCCCCGCCGCGGCCCGCCGCGGGCCGCACACAGATAGGGGCGCGCTGATTACGGCGTTACGCGACTGCCAGGGTAATTACAGTACCGACGAGCTGCGTGTCGGGGGGAGGGAGGGAGGAGGGGAGCACAGAAACCGTAAAACCAAGGGGATGGTATGGTCATAGACGCGCGAAATGCGCAGGCTTTTGATGTATTACAGAAGTTGTCAGTAATTGATTCGCTCCGTCGAATTATCGCTACAGGGAAGACCCCCCCCCCCCCCCCGACACCCGATTATGGTGCGGGCGAGGCGTTGAGCAGTTGGAGTGGTGCGGGCGTGACGTCACAAGATGGACTTGGAGTCGCCTGGGCCCTCCTTCCCCCGCCCCTCCCGCCCCTCCTGCCCCGCCGGGCTCTGGCCTGCCATTCAGCATTCAGCGCCTCCACTCACTCGCTCAGCTGCGCAGCTTAAGCCCTCGCTGGCACTGAATTAAGACCTCTGGCGACAGGTGGTTCTACTGCCACCATTGCAAATCAGAAAGAAGGCAAATTTCTGTAAGTAGCACTAGGAAACCTTAGATGCCTTAGAGCTGTAGACAAAGTCAGTGTACGGAACGGGAAACCTTACTGACCCCCGCATTAGTGTGTGTGTGTGTGTGTGTGTGTGTGTGAAAGCATAAGTGACAACAACACTGCTTTATTTTTAACCTTGTGGGGGGGGGGGGGGAGTCGCTGCCGTGTGTTATCTGGAAGTTATCTGTTGCACCACGCGTTATGGCCCTCGCTCGCGTCCACGTCCGCCGAGTGCAGGAGTAGTTCAGGAGCGCTCTCGCTCGCAGCAGCACCTTAAGCCATGGCTGCTGCTGCTGCCTTCCAGCCCACTGGTAAGTAAGAGTTTGCTCCAATTTTTTATGTTGACAGTTTTAAACATCTGTTTCTTTTCAAATCTCAAACGCAAAATGCAAAATTCACTCCACAATTTAGCCTGCGCTATTTTGCTTCCTTGAATTTACATTTTGAAATATCATGTCTTAAACCTTTAAATGATTAATAACTACAAGTAAAACAGATCACCAACATATTCGCTGGAACCCTTTGCGTGGTGAATGGGTTTTGGTGTCACCGCACCGTATGAAACGGCCATGGAGTGGACAGATTGAGAAAACCGCAGAAGAGGACATTCCAGAGTTCGATATTAATAATCCTCTCTGTCCAGGGGTCACAAGAGCGAATGGGGAGGCAAGTGTTTATTTTTGATACCACATTTGTATAATGTTACATATTAATAGGAAGTCCTGATCCAGTGATATTAATGGTTGTTTGAAGTCCACAGGTCAATCCCAATTATGAATCCACATTTGTTTTCACTAATGACTTCCCAGCTCTCCTTGAAGATGTTCCAGCACCTCCATCCGATCAAGAGGATCCTCTTTTCCAAATGCAGGAAGCCCGTGGAACATGTCGAGTCATGTGCTTCCACCCAAAGTCCAATATTACAATACCGCTGATGACAAAAGCTGAAATTCGAAGCGTCATTGACAGGTATTTTTTAAAATTATTGTTCATCCCATTCTGAAAAATTTATTTTCCTATTTGACAGCTCATGAGGAATTATTTGTGTGTCATGCAGATGGGTGGAACAACAAGAAGAGCTAGGACAGAAATTTGAATGGGTCCAAATATTTGAAAATAAAGGAGCAATTATGGGCTGTTCCAACCCTCATCCTCATTGCCAAATATGGGCTTCATCTTTCATCCCAAATGAACCAAGAATTAAGAATGAAACTCAGCGAACATATTTTGCCAAGCACGGCCGTCCCATGCTCATGGATTATGTCAAGAAAGAATGTGAGAAGAAGGTTGGGATATGATTCTATGAATTTAGTTCATAGGTATTTTAATTCAAATTCATGAAATGAACTCTTCATTTATTTACAGGACAGACTTGTTGTAGAAAATGAAAATTGGATTGTAGTTGTTCCGTATTGGGCAGTTTGGCCGTTTGAAACCATGGTTCTTCCCAAAATGCATGTCTTAAGATTTACTGAGCTCACGCCACCTCAGCGTGATTCTTTGGCAGACATCATGAAACGCATCTCAACTAAATATGACAATTTATTTCACACCAGCTTTCCTTATTCAATGGGTTGGCATGGTCAGTATAAAAATTCTATATGAATTTTGTCCTAATTTCAATTTAATGATAGGCATGTTTGTTTGATTTACAGGTGCACCTACTGGCAAGTTCTCAAAAGAAGATATGAGTCACTGGGTATTTCATGGGATTTATTACCCTCCCCTGCTACGATCTTCTTCAGTCAAGAAGTTTATGGTTGGGTACGTACCATTTCTTCTGTAAACTCAGGGAAATGTCTGAGTTTAGCTGACAATTTATGATGATTACAGGTATGAAATGCTGGCCCAGTGTCAAAGAGACTTAACAGCTGAACAAGCTGCTGAACGCCTTCGTCAGTTACCAGAAACCCACTACAAGCAAAAGACTGTATAGTTGCTTGCTGTTAGATAGATTCGCAGGAGAATTAATTACCCTTCACGTGTGTATAAAATACTGTTTTATTTACAATAAATCTTTTATATGCATGAGCATTCAAAGCAATGGCAAGGTTTCAAGAATTATTTCCTATATACATAACAAGCCATAGTTTGTCTTTGTTTACATACATTTAGACTAAATATGAATCTTACAGAAATTAAAAGAAAATAAATGACATTGAGTGACTTACAATTTATGCATTTATGACAAAAGATTGAGTTTGCATGCCTAACAAAATATCAATGTAACCAACCACGATGGCTGTAACAGAATGCAATCACATAATAATAGATGCAAGTAATACAAAACAATAAAACATTAGTTGCCAATGGAATGTGGTAACTTAGTGAATAAATTAAATTCTTGGATATGACATAATTCATTCAAGGATTTGTGCGCGTTTCAATCCATAATAATACAATAGAATCACACTCATTAGAGGACACAGTCATGTCATTAGACTTGAGCTGTTGAAAGATCAATCAGTCTGAAACACTGTTTAAAAATAAACCAGTAGAAGTGAAAGACCACATACATAGAAGACAAACCAAAAGGCACACTTGTACCAACAAGAAATGAGATTTCTTGAAAGGGAAGGTAAGGTTGCCAGCCTAAGAATTAATTGTTAAAGAGGCTAAGAAGGCATGTACCTTGGGTTATTAGTTTCAGTTCATTACTTTTGAGTGTTAGTTGTTCATAGTCAGTTCTTAAAACTTATAGAGGACTTCCACATTTTCCTTATATATAACAATCACTTGAGTTCCTCAACTCACTTGAATCGCTCTAAAAAAAGCAATTTGCACATGAGACTTAAAAGATAGGTACATCCTAATAATCACAATAAATTTGTTATCACACCACTAAAACAGTTAAAGCAATCACAAGAAAATAATGAGAAGAGTTAAAAAGAGAACTATTATCTAGAAAAGTTAAGCACACAGACAGTTTCTACAAGTCAACTATTCAGTTTAGATATTAACACACCCAACTTCAGAGTATCACAAAAGCAAGTTGACTGTAACTACTGCATAATTCCTTGCATCATTATTTTCTTTTAGAAATGGCAAGCATCTCTCAGAACAGTGGAAGGGTGGTATAAGAAACAAACATATTATCTCCTTAAAAAAATATGAATTTATCAGAAACACATTGAGTGGAACCTACAACAAACCGGTCTCTAATGACCATTAGCTCTCAAAAAGAGCACACTAGCACATCTACTGTGAACTTCTTTATATGAGACATTAATTGGATTAACATTCTGATAGAGCCTTAAGCAAGAACATATTGAATATCTTTATATATAATCTTCAATTCATCTTAAACCTTGGCCATTAAAAATGTGGCACAATTTTTGAGAAGTCAAGTATAATTGGAAAGTCATCTGACGAAGATGTCAGAAAACCCAAGATAGGCCAAAAAGACAATACCTCATTTTCAAAGAATTGATGCAAGATATTATATTGGCTGATGATGCTGACCACAAGCATATGTGAACAACAACCATCAAAGAGTTTCATAATAGAAAACACTCAATACATTTACAACTTGCTACACAGCCATTAATTAAGGACAGGCCATATGGTGAGGTGGTTGAGGCTGTGAGGAGTTTGGAGGGTTTGTGGCGGCACAGCATCAAACCCTTGAAACATCAAAATAAAAATAAAATTCTGTAAATTTATCATTGGAGTTAATTTAAAAACAAAACCAATATTTATGTAAATTTGTTGACAGACAATAAAATACATGATGCTTTGTAATCTTTGCCATCATAGTAGAAATATAGTGCCTCATCAGCCTCAAAAGTTCCCATTGTAAGGAACATTAAATACACATACAAATACAAAATTACAATTTTGGGGGGGATTACACAACACCATTTAAACACTTCTTTGATGACAACACTCAAATAAATTATTCCAGGAGAAAATCCAGGATATTTATTGTCTTATGGACACTGATTGATTCATTAATACTAAGAAATGCTAAAAATAATTTCTCTTTTGATTTCAAGTTACCCCTTACTCATCATACTACAATTATTACAAGAAGTGGAATGCCATTTGTTTGTTTGATTTGCTGGCAGACTTGTATCAGTGCAAATAAAAGCAAACATATGGTGCACAACAAGATGTAAAATATACTGCGCAGCGGAGATATCAACATGAGGTGATGTTGTAGTCACTTGAATCAATCATTTGTTCTAAAGAGTACACATGAGTCCCAAAACAAATTATGTGAATCAGTTGGCCAGCAACTTTCAAATCAATTCATAAAAACATACAACAAATAAAAATCTCAGAACTACGATATATTCTTAAAAATTAAAATCCAATTACTGTAGGCAGTTAGATTTAAAAATGTAATACTGAGTTCCATGAACATGCAAAGAAGATGAAGGCAGTGCATGTGTTTAACAATCATAAACACCAGTGACCAAGTAAAAAGAAAAGTACAATTACCACATTGGGTGTCAAAAAAATAAGATCAATAGTTAAAATGGGCTTAAAATATCCACACAGACATATGTTTTACATACAAAGAAACACAGAACATTTTACAATACCTAATGGTTAATATCTGCAGTGTAAAATTAGAACAACTAAGTAGTGGCCGCAATAACCATCATACTACTATCTGAGCATAAAGAATAAAATATCTTTGTACACATCTTGCCCAAAGGCCAAATGTAAAGCAGTTCATAAAAATGACAACACCGATTGATCAATTTATGGCATTTACATTAATACTTACAATTGAAGATTAGACTTACGACAATTATTTAAGAAAATAGTTCTATTACATTCTGATTCAAATTCATCACAATTAAAGCACTGAATCCCACATGAATAGCCAGTACTTGAACACCCAGTCTTTAAACCACAAGTCTGATTTAAGAAGACAAAACAACAAGTTGTGTCATGTAGGAACATAGCCATGCCAGCCTACCCCTCAACTATATGTGAGGTACATTGAAAATACTAAATTGTGATCGACTATCACATATGTTGACGGCTAAGGTCTACATCGTCAAACAGAATCACTGTGCATGCACTGTTTGCAGATGGTGACTGATCAGACATAGCCCGTGTGGGTCGGGAAGTGTACAGACTTCCTGATCTATCCCTAGACTGAGAGGGCTTTTTGCCAACATGAGTTAACGCGTCCAATTCATGACCTTCACTAGCACTTGAACGCAATGGATATGCTGCATTAGATGCTGATTCTGATAAAACATTGCTAAATGCAGATTTATCAGACCGGGTCATAATTACACTAGGAGATCGATGAATGCTTCTTCTTTTGCGTAGACAGCACATGAAACTATGATACGAAAACTGACCAAATCCATGTCTCGGTCCAGCTACACAAAGAAGAGACATTAAAAAGAAAGTTGCATAGAACCAACTTGCACCCATAACAATTACTAAAAACATTCCTATTTGAATGTAGGCCAAAACTATTGATGGGAGCATGAAGACCCCAGCAATGCCAGTGGTTAGGGCACCCATGGCAGTAGGCCCCCCCATGTGATGAAGTGCATATTTAACAGCTTCCTCTCTGTTTGCATTGTTTGGAGCTAATCTGTAACTGAGACTGTAGTGCAGACTGAAATCCACAGCAAGACCAATTGATGTACTAATAGCCACAGATTCCAAAACATTAAGCTCCCAACCAAATAGCATGAGAATTGCCACTGTCACAAATATTGTGCATGTTACAGACAGAACAGCAAATAATGAGACCACAACATCCAAAGTGACAAAGAATAGCACACAAAGAGCCATGGCCATAGAGAAAAGGAGAGCAGAGATGGTGCTGTCTGCGATGGTGTGCTGAAGATCATAGAAATGAAGATCACTGACAAACCATCCAGTTTGCATTCCTGGAGGGGCGGTTTTTAGCTCTTCCTGCATCCAGTTCTCAACCTAAGACAAGAGGAAGAAAGTGAATCAAATTTAATGAAATAGAGAATACATAAAAATTTTACAAACAGATACAAATTTAGTAATGATTACCTCATTGAAGAAATTATTCATATGTTCATAAGACATCATATAGGAATAATTGCTGTCATACTCCACAATTACAGCACGGATTTTAGGATGAGATGTATTTTTTGAAAACTTTGGACCGGCCAGACTAGGATAAAAATAATCATGAGGAGTGCTGTAGAGACTGGCCATTGACTGGATCGTGCAGTTTTTGAATACAGATCGCTTGTATGGAAAAGTAGACTGACAGCAAGGACTGCGATCAATATTATAGACAGTATCCTTGCAAGGTCGATCCATCATGCGTTCCTTCAATGGATGAAGAAAATTAAGTTTAATTGTTAGAATGAAGACCTCCCAAAATTCACAATCCAAAAAAAAAAATTTCAAATAGTAGCATCAACATACCAAGCTTTCTATGAAACAATTTTGAAGAAGTGGTCCACTGGTAGGCTTATAGAATGGTTGATTTCGGACTCTTCCACAGAATTGTTTAAGCCAGCGCTGTGATTCTGGAGCACCCATATCAAATGATGCATCAAAGTGAGTTTTTCCTTTGGAATAAGGATCAAAATAGTCACCAGAATCAACTGGCTTGACTCCCCATACAAATCTCAAGGGCAGCTTCACATTTGCAGCAGCATGCTGAAAGTCCATAGTAACCATTAGAGAATTAGAATTTCAAAATACTATCAATATAAAAATAACAATAAAACAATGGTACAGGTGAGTAAATTGAATACTATATTTATTACCCTTTCCATGTTCTCAAAGCGAAATTTATCTCGGAAAATTTTATCATACAATTCAAATGGATGAGATGAACTAAACAGCTGAAAATCAGGAGAAGTGGGAAGGTGGAGGCCTGGGTAATACAGAACACTGACTGCACTAACAACTGCCAAAAGCCCAAAGAACAGGATCCAAAAGATAGGACAACGAACCTGGAAATTAAAATCATTTTAGAAGAGGATTGCATGAGACAAATACAACGGTACAAAAGGAGCAAGAGAGATAAATGGAATGGAATTCATTTAAACCAAAACTTACTACAATGCGAACAAGAACTTCATCAAAACTGTTGCTCACTTTCAAAAGTTGTGCTCTAATACTATGGAGGGTCATCTTACATGGAAACCACCTTGCATCAGAGAAAGATATTCTTTCGGAGACAATGACAAAAGCTGGGAGCCATGTTACCATGAGGGCAAGATTGGTAACTACAGCCATCCCAGCAAATATACTGTGAAAATAAGAATTCTTTCAAGGTTTGTTTTCACATTCAACAATTAGCTAAAACATCTGTAGAAAATTTGTAGGTCAATACCTAAAGCATCGAATTGCTGTAATGGAACTGATGAATGATGATAGAAATGCAACAGCTGTCGTAAAGGAAGTGATGAACATGGAAAGGAGTGCATGCCTGAAAGACTCTTGAATAATTTGTTGAGGTGATGAGGACCGTTTCTCAGCTTTTATGCAGTTCCATATCTTACAATAGATAAATGCATCATCAGCTCCAATTCCTAAAATTAATGAAACAACACAAATTCACAAACACACACACACAAAAGGGGAGTTGTGCCAATTATTGTGAAATTTTCCATGTAAAAAAGGAAAAGACACCAATGAAGTACCAGTTTTACTCACCGACAACTACAACACATGCGAGTAGATTCATGAACGGGAAGAAGTGCAGGTCAAAGACAATAGTGTAACAAAAGTATGACATTCCAAGAGAAAGGCCAATGCTTATAATTGTCATAAATGTGACAAGGAACGATTCAGTGTACATCCACATACATAAGAAGACAAAAAATGCTCCTAATGAAATGAGCCATGTATCCCGAACAAGACTTTCATCAAATAGAATACTCTTCAGACCTTTGGAGAGAGAGCAGAAACACAGAAGACACAAAACAATTATTTAAGCACTAATACGCCCTGAAAGTTTGAGATTTTTTCATTAAACTTTTTAATGAATGTAAGTATTACAAATATAATAAGCGAAAATAGTAAAAGTAAAAAGAAAAGGCCAGGTACAGTACATCAGTGAATACACCCAAAGTATGAATGACAAAAGGGCTTACCCAGATCCATTGCTGATACTTGTACATTTCCAAACCGAAGTGAGGAAGAATTCAAAGCATCATAGTAAGGCATCATAACTGATGAGCTAGCCATAGGTAGAAACAACATTGTATGTTTTACAAACATTTGTGTGTCATTCTGGAAGAGGAGAAGCAAAAACACATTACCTACAGTAAAGGAAATGTAGAGCACAGTATGAGACATATCGCATTTGAGGAGAGGCCTCTCACATCAGGTGGTAGGAAATCCACATCAACTAGGTAGTGCAGTATGTTGTACACAGCATTATTTCGGGTGCACTCAGGGGGAATATTGAAACAGCCTTTCGCTGAACTGAATTTATCCTCTTGGCAATCTTCAGGAAGCTTCGTGCTGTGGTAATACGGAGCACACGTTTTGAGGAGGTCTCTTAGTTCATTCACCTCATGTTCCTAAAGTAAACAGTTGAAAATGTTTAGGATGTTAAAAATGATAAGACCTTTTTGGATGCATTTTCTAAGAACGAAAACAGGCAGGAGGAAAAACTCTACCTCAATCTGAAGGCAGTCAGTGTGGCCATGCATAACAGCCACATAGTTTGGCAAGGTCCATGAATGACAGCAAGTGTTTCCTTTGGATGCCTGACAATTTGAGGAGAACTGTGGGTTTTGTCTTAAAATGGAGTCTAACCTACATACAGAGTGAAGGGCAGCCAGGGAAAGAAAGTCTGATCCATCTGTTGTAGACAAGACCATGTGTGCATACTCAGGACCTGGAATTATAATAAGTGTTGATTGACGAAAGTCAAACACTAATTTTCCATTTCAGAGCACAAGTGTCATGTTCAATTCAGTTGGAACGAGGATTTTTCTCAAGACTTACTTGGAGCGCCACAGAAAAATCCATCCCTGGAGAGATGATTGTGTTCATGCTCAGAATGAGATTTTTTGTCACTAAGCTCATGACGTAAGATTTCCAGTGGCTCTGATGAATTTCCAAAGTCCAAGTGGGGCTGAACCAAATAAAATACATTTCACCTCACAACCAAAGGCCTTAATTGACTTTTTATAATTGCATAGAAGGTCACCTCAGACACATTAACACCAAATGTCCAATTTTTGTGCTGGTCCCAATCATATGTGTGGTCAGTGGGAACAGAAACTGTAGGAGGAGTCACATATATGTCGCTGATTTTCTTCCCCTTATTTTTCCGAGACTGAAAAAAAACAATGAGGTTTTCAGGTGTTTTACCAAGGATATAAATTAGATAGTTCAGCATTCCTTACCTTTTTTCGGGTGCTGGGTTCAGGGGATACAGTGGTTGAGATGTTGGCTGAGTCTTTTGACAAGTGTGACTGCTCATCAAATGATATCAATGAAAGTTCACTTGGATTTGAAGTTAGAGAGCCTGAGGGTCTTGTGGATTCAGCAATATTTTGCCAGGTAGTTATTCGTTGGGAAATAGTTGTTCCTCGTGTTTCAAAGCCCTTAATTTAAATATATAAAATTTGTTGTTAAAAAGCAATGTCCACTGAGTGAGCAGGAGGGGAAGAAACTCACTCATCACTCATACTGCACTTACTAGAGTTGGGTCTACAAATGAGGGCATTTTTCTGGTGGTTAGTGGCACCACAAAACATATTCCAGAAACTACTGCGACTACAGCAATGACAATGTAAGGATTGTGCGCTAGAATCTTAGCGTACCTGAAAATAGAAAAAATTAGGTGAGCACAATATTGAAAAAAAGTCATTTGAATAATTCTAAATTTATACTCACCAGTTCATTTTGAAGTTCATAGGGCCACTCACAAGTTCCACAGAATCTCGAAGAGCCAAATGTGCAACATTATATTTACTGCAAGAAAATCAAAGACAAAATCAAACACGATTGCAGAGAGTATTAGACTATAATCAAGACACAAAATCACAAGGAATGCGAGAGCAGTAGGGGGAACGCCTATCTTGCGACACCGTCTCAACACAGTTTGCAACTGCGCGGTGCAGGTGCGACTTTACACTTCATAACAGGAGGAAGCCCAGAAGCGACATAACCCAGCAACAGGTGTGTGCATATGCACAACAATGAGAGAACACAGCAAACGTGTTCAGGGTGGCGGTAAAAGCATACGGCCACCTCGTAAAAATGCCTAAACGGAAAGGGAAGATGCGGTGACGCACCTAACGACCAACCACAGAGCTAAAAAGTGCCAGACCCACCGGCTCTTGCTCCACAACCCAATTCAAGCACAGCAGAAAGAATCCGCCAACGCGATGTTTTTGTTTTGTTTGTGTGCATCCGCGGCGCGGCATGGGGGAGGGGCGGGTCAGTCGTGGCGTCAACTGGGTCTGTTGTGCCCGAATTATCAAGCGGATCACGTAGGGATGGCAAATGCTACAAACTGTACTTTTATGAATATCTTCTAATCTCTGGGCTTTCTGTGAGAGGGAAAAGCCATTTAAAAAAAAACTCTCTGTCCCGCTCGCCTTGCGAAAGTCTCTTAACGAGCATCGAGGGAAGATTTACTTGGTCCTATTCTGCGCTGTAATTAGTATCTTCGCGATTTTTGTTTCGACCGCTTGATCTGTTATGACATATGAGTAGACCTGACCCGACGCCAGACCGGGAAGTTTGTTCGCTCTCTCTCTCTCTCTCTCTCTCTCTCTCTCTCTCTCCTCTCCGCCAGGCCAGGGGCTGCAGGGCACATGCAGCATGCAGATGCAGCTGCATAGCTGCGGCCCCGGCGGCGCACTTGGTGTTGCCAGGCCGACAGTGCGGCGCGTGGAGGCTGCAACAGCGGCCTGGGGAGAGGGGGAGTCCGTGGGGGTCCTGTCCCTGACCCAGTTGGACTGGCGTAGTACGGCGCCGCCCCCAAACGCCCCCCGACCTGCCCCTGGCCCCGCAGCACCCCGCACCCCGCACCCGCACCCGGCACCCCATGACGTCTCCATGTCTCTCTCTCTCTCTCTCTCTCTCTCTCTCTCTCTCTCTCTCTCTCTCTCTCTCTCACGCAAACGGTACCGAGCGAGGTGCCAGCGGGAGGCGGGCAGGGGCACCGGGGACACCGCGCCGCCACGGCCCCCGTCCCCAGCAGCCCAGGCTCCGATCCCCGCCGCCGCAGCAGCCGTGCACGCATGCGCCGTGCCTCTGTGGGTGCCGCCGCCGCCCCCGCCGCCGCCGCCCCCGCCGCCGCCGCCCCCGCCGCCGCCGCCCCCGCCGCCGCCGCCCCCGCCGCCGCCGCCCCCGCCGCCGCCGCCCCCGCCCCCGCCCCCGCCGGCCCCCCACCTGCCGCCCCCAACAGCAGGGCGCAGCAGGAGGAGAGCGCCCGCCTCCCCGCGTGTTGGTCCAAGGTCGTGGCGCCGCGGGGGGCGGGGGCCGTGGGGGCGGCACTGGACTCCACGTGTCCGCCCGGGCCGACGCGGGGCGGGGCGGTGTTCGCGGGCCCCGTCCCGTGCTCGTGTGCACAAACACGGGCCGCCACGCGCCCCCACGCGCCGCCAGGTCTGCGTGGCCTGTGGGTCCGGGTATCGGATTCTTGTCCTGAGCGGAGCGGATAGCGGATTAGCCCGGCCCGCCTGGGCCCGCCACACATCCGCCGACGAGAGGTGGGCCGCTCGGTGACCACACCACTCCAGTCCGAATCCCCAATGAACGGGCTTGAAAGTCGAAGCTGCACGACACGACCACGCGTGCAGTCCCCGCTCACCGCGCCACACTGCAGCATATGTCGAGATGTTATTCTCCATACCGAACTCTACCGAATCCTAAACGCTCGTCTGCAGTTTTGTTTCTAGCAAATCGGCCGTCTTTTGCTGGGGTGCCTGGACCAGCACCGCAGGCAGCGGCGGCGGCGGCGGCGGGGCGCAGCGGAAAGCGCCCGACGAAGGCGCGTAGGCAGCCCGCCACACAGCCGTGCGGCCTCGCGGCCTACCGCCCGGGCGCTCCCGCCTCCGCCCAGATGGGAGGCAGCAGTGTGGCAAGCCTGTCCCCCCTGCTGTCCGCCCTGCCCCTGCTGTCCACCACGTCCCCGTCGCCGTCTCCATCTTGGCCAGCTCGGTGGCGGGGCCTAACCTTCCTCTACTACGCCTGCATCGACCCGCGTGCGGCGGCAACGACAGCCGCTGCCGCCGCGCTACGCGCTACGACGCTCCACGTGGCGGCCTCCGGGGCGGGGAGGGGAGGGGGCGGGGAGCCGCGGGGTAGCGGGTGCGCGGCGTAGTACGCTACAGTTTACGCACAAACGGGCGGCGGACTCTCTGCCGGCGCATGCGGGCGCACGCTGCCCGTCTAACTACCCTGCCGCCGCCGCCGCCGCCGCCGCCCCGGCAGGGCCGGAGCTGAGCTCGGGAGGAGCGGCGCGTGCGGCCGATATGTAGGGCACGGCCCGGGACGGCCCGGCACGGCCCGGCAGGGAGGCAGGGCAGGGGAAGCACAACCACTGCCCCCAGTGGCCTCCGCCGCCGGCTGACTCCGGCCGGGGCATTTGATCCCGCGGCGCGACGCGGGGCCTCGGCTTGGCCACCGGCACGGCACGACCCCCGCTGGCCCCCTCCTGCCCTCCTCTGAATACTTCATGCCGCAGTATCCGCACTCGGAATACTTCGTCAATTTGAAAAGAATTCGCCCCACACTCCTCCCTCTCCCCTGCGGCCTCCGGCCTGCGGGCGCACCCCGCCGACGTCGTGTCGTGTCGTGTCGTGTACACGCCCCCGCCCTCCCCCGCCCACTCCGGTGTTCAGAGATTCCTTGTGAATTCTTTTGTCACACACACACACACACCGCAGCATCCCCCGCTTCCGTGGCGGCGGCCCCAGTCTCTGCAGTCTCCATACGCCCCCCCCCCCTCTCTCTCTCTCTCTCTCTCTCTCTCTCTCTCTCCGCTCCTCTATTATTCTCCTCGGCCGCACTCGTCCCGGCATCATCCGGCCTAGCCTGCCCTGCCCCCTCTCGGCTCGGACTGTAGCCGTGGTGGCCGCGGTGCCCTCCGTCCCGGAGCGGCCCGTGACCCTGACCCTTGACCCCGCGGGCCGCGGCTCCGACAGCGCTACCCCTCTCACAGGACGCAGGGTCACACAGAGCCCTCGCCGCGACAGACTCGCCCCATCAATTTTTTTTTTAAAATGAAAAACGATTCGGATGAGGTCGATAATTTGTCAAAAGGGAAAGAATTCGGAGGGGACGCGCGTCTCAGACACTTGTGCGAAAAGCGAGGCGGGGCGCGTCTGAAGTGGAGCAGGCCAGGACGTGGTGGAGGGGGCGGGGCGGGGCGGCGGGGCGATGTTGTGGAAGCGATATCCTCCCGAGGCTGCGAAAGCTGCCTCTGCCACGCGTCGTAACATCATCCATGATGTATTGACGTCCATTAGACGTCTAGACCTCGGATGCGATGGCTGCCGCCGCTGCGCCGCACGGCCGCAGTGCCCCAACGGCGGCAGCCTGGCAGCCTGGCAGCCTGGCAGGTACGGCAGACAGCACGTACAGAGCGTGGCCAGGCCGTGCCTAGCCAGCCTGTCTCTGTCTGGTCACCATGGGAACCGGTAAAGAAGGGCTGAGAGAGAGAGAGAGAGAGAGAGAGAGAGAGCGAGAGAGTAAGAGAAGAGCGAGAGAGAAAGAGAGAGCAGTCTGACCAACGCCAAAACTGCCAGACGCCCTTATTCGCTCAGTGGAGGGTGTGGGAGGGTCGAGAGGAAAGGGGGAGGGGGTTCGAGGGGGGGTTACGCGCGGGGGCGGCTCTGTGCGGGGGAGGATGAGAACGCGGGGGGGGGGGGGGGGCAGGGGAAGAACAACTCGCCCCGCGCCACGCTGCTTCACTGGTCCATCCCTCTCCAACCCCCCGCGCCAAGCAGTGCTTTTCCATCCGGACGGACATTTTTGGAGAGAGAGAGAGAGAGAGAGAGAGAGAGAAAGCAGAGCAGCGAGGGAGAGAGAGAGAGAGAGAGAGTGAGTGGGAGAGAGAGAGAGAGACAGAGAGAGAGAGAGAGAGCAGTCTGACCAACGCCAAAACTGCCAGACGGCCTTATTCGCTCAGTGGAGGGGAAAAGCAGATGCAAGACCTCGGCTGCCGTGGAGGCCTATCGCGTCATGGCGGGTCCTGGCGGGTCCTGGCAGGTCCTGGGGGGTCCTGGCGGCCCTCCCCGCCCCTGCCGCCCCTGCCGCCGCGCCGCCGCGCCGGATGCGTGGGCAGCATGAGCACGAGCGGATGGGGGAGTCTGGTCGGGGGTCGTCGGCCGCGGAGTGGCGGGGGCGGCACGCGGCACGCAGACACGCGGACACGCAGGTGACACAGCCAGCCACGCCGTCTAGGTACGCCTCGCGGGGGCTCCGTACAGGCACGGCGTCGTGGGGCCTACCCTGCGGCCCGTGGTGGTGTGGTGGTGTCCCGCAAGGGGCGATCATCGCTAAAAACACTGCTTCCCAAATCACACCCAAGATAAGCGTCAGGCTTTCTGGGTCATACTAGGGGTGGGCAGGTTTTGCCGTTTTCAATTTATTTATTTTTTGCTTTGAGCGCGTTTGTGTTTTTCTAAAACCGACCGGTTGACCGGTTATGTTCCTCGAACGATAACCGAATGCATTGGTTATTAAAATAACCGAATGTAAAAAAAAAGGTTGTCCTTTTAACCTCAGGGCAGGCCAAGCCGTGGCGGGACGCTGGCCGGGTCCGGCTCCGGGCCGCCCCGGCTCCCGCCGGCTCCCACCGGCTCCACCCGGATACACCCGGCTCCGGCCTCCCTCCCTCCCCCCCCTCTCTCCCTCCCTCCCTCCCTCCCTCCCTCCCTCCTCCTCCTCCGAGGCCAGCACGGCACACTAGGGCGCCAATTGACTGGTAATTACGTCATGGCGCGCCTCTCCAACCGAAGTTTTGTGTGTGCCGTCGCAAACGTGAATTAGACATGTCAAAAACTAAATAAGCAATTAAATCAGTATCAACTGTGAATCCGATTGACCATGTGATTGCGTTTCTGTCCCCCCCCCCTATCTCCCCACACAGACCCTCCTCCTAGTACTAATTAAACGTCCTGCCCCTCAACAAGAGGATCATTCTCGTTAACAAAAGTGGGGATTAGAGGAATCTCTGACCGCGAGCGGGGAGGGGGCCGGCTGCTCGCTTCGGGTCCACTCTTCATTCCTCTTGGAACGGAACGCGGGACGGTGGTGCAAAGTTAGCGTGCCCCCCCCCCCCCCCCCCGCCCCCGCCCCCGCCCCCTAGCTGCGCACTGGCAGGGCCGCGCGCAGAAGCCAGAGGCCTGCGGCAGCCTGGGCAGCCCCCCCACGGGTCTGACGGGGGCCCGGGCGCCGCTGCCCGCCCCGCCCCGCGTGCCCCGCGCCCCGCGCCACTTCCCCGACAACTGTCTTTCGCACGCGCCCACTGACTTTGATTGGTCCACCCAAGCATGAAGCAGCTGGCCCCATTGGCTCTGCGAGCTCACGCCGACGACACACCCCCTGTCCCCCCCCCCCCCCTAGGAATCGGATTGCCGTGCGGCGGTGACCAAAATTTGGTTTGCAAAAAAATAAATGGTGTACACTTGTGGAATGGAATGCCCCCCCCCCCCCACACACACACGCCTCCGATTTGTCCTTTGCGTGTTTGGACTCTCACGTTGCGGCGCAGTCTGTGTTTTGTGCAACTGGTGTTGGTGTGCCCCCCCCCCCCCACACACACATTGCTTGTGAGGCAGCAGCCGCAACTCACCTGCTCCCCGTGGACTCTAGGTCGGAGGCGAGGCTGATGGCTGACACGGGGCCGTGGCCGCCGTGGCCGCCGTGGCGGTCCGCGTGCCCGCTCCCCGAGGAGGGTCCGGGGCAGGGCCCGGGGCCGGGTAATGCGGGGTGCCTCGCCGGCCCGGATGCAGCTGCAGCTGCGCTGGCACCCCTGGTGGCCGGCCCCGCGGGTCGGCAGGTGGCGCCGATGACAGCCGGCGACGTCTGTTGTGGCGGCCGCGGCGGCCGGACGCCGTCGGCGGCGGCGGCGGCGGCGGCGGCCTCCGGGTGAACGGGTGCCAGGGGTTGTCCCAGGCCGATATCCACAGGGGCTCCTCCAGCGGCCTCGCCGTCGTCGGACTGGTCGGCAGGCTCCATGGCCGTGGGGGTGTGGACGGCGGCGGCGGCGGAGGCGGACCCGCGGCGTCGTCCTGCTCCTCGGCCGCGTCGCGCGGCGGCCGGGGCGACCGGGGCGGCACCAGCGGCACCAGCGGCACCACGCGCGCTGCGGCGGCCGGGGCGGCGGCGGCGGCGGCGGCGGCTCGGTCGCGGTGTTGGAGCGCCAGCGCGCCGCGGCGTGCCTCACGGCGTTGTGGGAATCGCCCGGCGGAGCGGCGGCGCGGCGGCGCGCGGAGCGGCGGCCGAGGGGTGGTGCCCGCGCCCACGCCCACGCCCACGCCCACGGGGTGGGGTGGCTCCTGCCTCCTGCTCCACAGGCTGCTGCCCGCCTGCCCGCCGGAGCGTTGTGGCCGGACTGAGCCCGTGCGCCCCGCCGGCCGCAGCGCCCACCCCCTCCATCAGCTCCCCCAGCTGTGCTACGCGAGGGGTGGGGGTGGGGGCGCTGGTCCTGGCCTTCCCCGGCCGCCCCCGGTCGTCCCCCGGCCAGCCCCCCTACGCGGCGCGGTGCGTTCGCGGCCTGTTAGAACAGCAAAGATGACGTGTTCTCTGAAGCTACCGCACCAAGCGCCCGGGGCCCATGGCTGCCGAGGCCGCGATGTTAGCACGTGTTGCCAGAAAAGGGGGGAAAAGGTAGGCGAGACACACGGCAGGCGTGGTGGCCGTGGTGCTCACCTCCGCCCGCCTGAGAGCCGTGACAAAGCACAAGCTAGGAGGACAGTGGCTGGAGTATACAGGGGGCACGCTGCTCTCACTGCCGTGGCTTTGTGGCAGCACGAGGGAAGGGCCCTCCAGCCTCCAGCATGGGTGGTAAGGGGGCGAGCCGGCCACCGACAGGTCGTGGGTTCAACCCTTGCCGGTTCCTCAAATTCCACTTCAGAACAATGAAACCATAATTGATCACCGGGACAAGGAGGAGCGGTCGTGGTCGCGGGGGGCGGCGTGCGGGGGCCGCGGGGGTGCCGGGGCGCGATCACGGACTGGAGACCGCATTTGTGGGGACCATAAATTGCACGCCGCCTGCCGCGCTGCCGCCGCGGGCCGCTGCTGGAGCTGGAGCATCCAGCCTCCAGCCTGGAGGTGGCGTGGAGGTCGGGCCACGGCTGCTGCGGCACATCCAGGCATAATTGCCGCACTCCGTGGACAAAAAGGGGGGGTGGGGATTGGGCGCCTTCCCGGAAAAGCATTTGCGCTGTCCCGGATGGGGACCACTTTCCTGGAACTTGCCCTTTGGATCGACCCCCTCCCCCCTTCCCATCTTTGGCGCGCGTCGCCGCGGCCCCGCGCTAGAGAGACTCAGAGTCTCTCTACCCCGCGCCAGCGCCTCGGATGGGCATGCCGCACACTCGGCAGGCGCTCCCGCGCACCGGCCGACAATTTTGTCTTATGGCAGTATTGACTCGGCGCCAGAGGCGCCCTCTGGACGGCATCCTGCGGCGGGGGGCGGCGGACCACCGGGCTGCTGCTACAGCAGCTCGGCCCGTGTCCGGCACGCGGCACGCGGCACGCGGCACGCGGCTCGCCTCCGACCACATGCAGACGCCGCTGCGCCCCTGCGGAGACGGCCCGCGCTGCCCACCGGGCGTTGCCGCCGGATGGGCTGCCTACCCGACGGGCTGCGGCTGCCGTGCGAGTCCGCGGCCCTCGGCTGTCGGCTGCCTCGGCCTCGACTCCGGTGCGGTGCCTCTTCTCCCGGAGCTCCGTGCAGTGCTCCCGTCTGCCGCCGCCGCCCCACGACAGGAAGTACTTATTTGCACCTAGACAGCCATCTCCTCGTTTTCGTCGTGAGCTACCCCCCCCCCCTCCTTCCCACATTCCGCGCCCTGGAGGTGGCAGCCGACGGGGCCGGCGCTGCACTTAGTGCGGATGTGTGCTATTCGCCCGCGTGCATCACGCCAGAGCAATTTAAATAATTGCCGCCATTGTTTCGCAGCTGATTTGAGTTCACAGAGCAACAATGGCGGTAAGAGGCCCCGGGGAGGTATGGCGGGGGCTGACTGGAATGGTGTTATTGTTATTGGTTGTGCAATTAGAGCGAAGAGTGCGCTTCTCTTACTTAAGACGGAAAGAAAATCAGGAGGGATCGGCAAGAAGAAAAATGCCGGCCAATGGCATTTATTAAATGCGCCAAATTCGTGGAAAATGATATTTCCGTTTCGAAGCGCCAAAAGCTCTTCTCCCCTTCCCTTTCGCAAACTCTCCCATAGGACTCGAATCCCTATGTATTTTTCAGAGTGATACGTGTACATGCAGGGTGGGTACTACAAGCGCATGCCAGGCAATATTCACTGATCATAATTCTGTTTTCGGGGTTCATGTCCTGCAGCACTGCGGGCGCCCCGCGCGCTACTCGGCAGCCGGGAGTGCTGTTGAGTTGGTGAGCCTGGTTCCGCAGAGGGCCGCCGCGGGATGGATTTTTTTTTTACGCGCTTCCGGCACAGCGGCGGCTGCGACTGCGGATGGCGCTGACTGGCACGGAGTCTCCTTGGCGGAGGCAGCCAGTCCTGACGACCGAAGAGTCGTTTCATTTATTTCGTAAGGTCGTCCGCGCCGCGCCGCTCGCCGCCTGCAGTTCCTGCGGTCCTCTGCAGCCAGTCAGGCGTGGCCTCTGGCAGGGCGGCCCGCGCGCATGGGACACGGACAGCACTCGTGACGTCAGAGGAACAGAATTGCTCTGTCCGTAGCTGGAGTACGGACAGAAGTGAGGTCTGTGGAGGCGCGGACGGGGCGGCGCAGCACCGCGCCCGTCCTGTCCTCCTCGAAGCAGAGTGTCGGGTTCGATCGCGGCTGCGGCTGGCCCCGCTCGACGCCGCCGCATGTGTGCGATCAAGGTCGCACGGGGCGGGGGGAGGAGGCCGACTCGCCTGAGCCGTGCACGGAGGACTTCAATATGAAGGCGTCGTGCACAGGTGGCGTAAGGTAATACGGGTGTAATATGAGAATCGAAAGGTACGCGCTGTAGGTATCGTAAACGCCATTATTCAATACATACGGAACGGTATGACAGTAAGTTTCATAGCATTTTGGCTGCTGCGACGGGAGGCCACAAAATTTCGCTGTGCAGCTGTAGTGGTCGCCGGAGCCGCGTCTCGGCCCCTGCCGCCCCCCCCCCCCCCCTCGGCTGGCTGTCCCCTGACGGCCCTGCCCATACACCTGCCAATCCTGCGAGCGCACTGCCTTTTGCCGAAGATAACATCGGCATATCGTGATGTGTGGAATTGGAGAGGAGGGGGGGGGGGGGAGGTCCCAGCCTCCGCGTTGACTTGCCGAGGCCGCCGCCGGCACCACGGGGTCGCGTGTGACAAGGGTTGGCGACGCGCGCACTGTCCGCCCCGTCTGCACGCCGCAGGGGGCCGCCGCGACGCAGCCTTTCACCTGTCGCGGCGAGTCGATCAAGTTGTGCGCGCGGCGCGGCGCGGCGGGGAGCGGCAGGCGGCAGCCGCGGCCTCGGTCAGGGTCCTGCGTCCTGCGTGTGGATGCTCGCCGCGGCATCCCGAGGTCCCGCCCGCCGGCCTTCAGGACGGATGAGGGTGTGTGGACGGATCACGGCTGTGCTGTGCCCCGGGGGCTGCATCGTACAGCATGGGCATTGGAAGTGGTGGTGACGCGGTCTGCGAGCTGGCCGCGGACCGGGTCCTCGGCCGGGTGTCGCTGCCCGCTGCGGTTCATGACCACAGCAGTAACCGCCGTGACCGTTTGAAAGTCGCGCGCGAGGTGGCGGCGCGTCGCGGCGCGTCGCGGTCCTGACGCAACCTGGTCAGTCAGTCAGTGGTGACGGCGGAGGCCGCGGCCGCCGCGGCGGCGCCTGTGACTGCGCCTCTGACCGCCGCCTCCTTGTCTGCTACCAAATTGGCCACTTTTCCAGCGCGAACCCACCCACCCACAAGACGCAGCCCTGCCGGGCCCGCGGCCGGCCCGGCGCCGGCGCTGCCACCACTAACACACTTTTTCTCCGCGGGCCGTCCGAGTTTCGTTGCCCGCGGCCCCGGCGGCCCTGACGCCTGAGGCCTCGATGTGACGACGCCGGGACGGACGGGACGCCGAAGCCTCGCGGAGCCTCAGCCCTCCGCACTGCAACAACACCGTGTGTGACGCTCCGCGCTCCGGGCCGCCGGCTGTCGCGGCCGCCGTGCCGTGCGAGCGGGTACCGCTTGCCGTGTGTGTGTGCGTGTGTGTGTGCGTGTGTGTGTGAGGCCACGCGACGTGGTGCGAGCACCGTTTGGGGGCGGCAACCCGCCTAGTGCGCGTGCACGTTACGGCCATTAAGTCCGAATTCACAATTAATCGTAAATACTTCCAATTCGCTCATATTCAGTATTCTGTACGCGGCAACGCGAACGCCCCGCGTCCTGCCGCGGGGCGTGGCCGTCGGCTGCCACTGCAGCGCAGCCCCGCGGCCCTGCCTCCGCCGCCCCGCATCCGACAACTGGAGCGTCGTTCAGGCGCTCCGTTACAGCCTCTCGGCCTCCAGCTGCTCCAGCTGCTCCAGCTGCTCCAGCTGCTCCAGCTGCTCCAGCTGCCTCCCCCGGCCCCACTCCGTACAGTCCGCTGCCGAAAGGGAAACGGGCCGTGGGGCAGCGCACCTGCAACAGTGTTATTGCCAGAAAAGTAGGCAAACGTCCGCCCAAACACACGAGTGTGTGCCTACCAGGCAATACTGCTGACAGTCGTGACAAGGTATTGCCTAGTAGGCAGGCGGAGGTAGGCACAGTCATCGCACCTGTGCGTTTTTTTCCCTATTTTTGTACTTTTTGTGCGGCCTGGGCTGGGCCGCCTGGGCCGCGGGCCGGGCCGCGGACCTGCCTAGTTTGCACGCTGCACCTGACGCGGACGCTTTTGTTCCTCAGCCCTGGCCGCTGCTGGCTGCCAGCGGTGTCAGGCTGCTGCCCCCCCCCCCCTCCTCCTCCTCCTCCTCCTCCCAGCCCGGCCGCCTCCAGCCGCCGCCGCTGCCCTCCCCTCCCCCTCCCCAATCAGTGCGGGCTGCGGCGGCAGGCTGCGCTGCTGCAGGCTGGTGGCGCTGGTGGCGCTGTGCCGAGCTGCGTGCGGAACATAACCTCCAAAGCCAATGTTTTGATCCCGACGTCCGGCCGAGTTTCTGCGCGAAGGTCGCGGATCCCTCCCTCCCGCGCCCGCTGACCGCCCACGCCGCCCCGCCGCCCCGCCGCCCCGCCGCCGCCTTCCTCCAGGATCTGACAGGAACTGCCAGGAACTGCCAGGATCCGCCCCGGCCGCGGGCCGTTGCCCAGGACCCTGCCGGTAAGTCGTGTGCGGCGCCCCGCGCCGAGGGCCGCACTTGTGAGGCGGCACGTAGAGGTGCGAGTGATAAACGGGTATTATATCGGCCGCGTCCGCTTCTAGGTTCGCTTAGCTTAACCCCTGCGGTACCTGAACGGGTTCGCGAGCTGTTCAGCAGCACACCCAGGCGTTCCTACTGCGTGTTTCGTGTCTTCTACCGGGGGTTGCTAAACCGGAAGGAAATATCCGAGCTGCCGACCGGCGCCGGCCGTTCATTATTTGTTTATTTATGAGATTTGGGGCGGGAGTAGTGGAGTTTGGGGGCGTGACGTTGGCAGCGGCGCTGCGCTGCGCGGAGCGGTGGCCAGCCTGCCGCCGCCGCGCCGTCACTTGTCTGCGGCGGAGGCGCGAACAGGGCGGCCGGTTCGAATCGCTCGGACCTACTGCGGGGACGGGACGGTGCCCCCCGCAGCATGGGTGCGACTCGTGCGTGCCCTCGGCCAGGCCTGGCGGACTGCCCCCTCCCCCCCCCCCTCTGTTCCGCATTCCTCACCCCCCCCCCCTCGCCTCGGATCCTTCCTCTTGAATAGCACCCTAATACACAGGCCCGTTGTTCCCGCTGTTGTCCGGCCCGCAGCCCCCGTGCACCCTAACGGCTGACGTGCCGTGTGCCGCTCCCGGCCTGCTTCCTCCGCGAATCCACACCAAGAAGACGGGGAGGACATTGTCACGGAACCCGACCGGTCCCGGCGCCCAATTTCTAATTAATAACTGTTTGCAAATTTTTTTGGGGGGGAGTCCGGCTCGGTTGCCCCGCCCCCAATCAAGCGGGACACTAATTAATGGGTGCCGAGCGGGTCCATAGCCGCGGGTTGGCCGCGGGTGTGCACAGCACAAGGTCACCGGGGGCCGTCCGCGGGGACGAGGGGACCAGCCCGGACCACTTCTGTGCGCCACTCTTAAAATTAAAGCATCGCTTCGCATCGCCACCGTTTGATGTTGATTTTGTTTTCTCTCTTTGGTGGCCCGGCGTGCTTTAGCGGCGGCAGTATAAGCCGGAATGAGTTTGTTCGCGTGTTGTTGGCCCGGTGATTGGCGATTTCTGGGACGGGGGACGAGAGGGGGTGGTGGGGGCTTCCCTGCCGGGGTTGTCCCCGCCAGGATCCCGACGACCCCGCACAGGCGGAGGCCCCCGCCGGCCCGTGCTGGACGGCGGCAGACGCTGCGCAGACCGCGGCATGAATCACGCCGCGCCCCGTCCTGTCCGCCCCGCTTGACTTCCTTCTGTCCCCTCTCGGCTCGCCGCGGTCCTTTCGGGGATCTCTTTGGAAAATAAAACTCGGAAGCGTCATTCCCCCGCTGTTCACACGGTCCGCGCCCGATGCGTAAGATTGTGTGCGCGCGGGCCCGTGCGGCGAGCGCGCCCCCCACCCCTTGGGGCTCCATTCCGTGGCCGTGCTGCAGCCGCCGGCCGCCCGCCCCGCCTCCCGGCACTTTGATAATAAAATGATGCGCTCTGCGCCCGATCGCCTTGACGGAAGAATGCAGGACCTGTTCCGTCCGCCCGCCCGCCTGCCTGCTCGGCCGCGTCCGCTGTCCGCCGTCCGCCGGCCTTCGACGGCTGCCTCCGAGGCTGCCTCCGAGGCTGCCCCGCGGAGACGGAACCGACTCAGCCCGGCCGCCGCTCCCGAAACTTTGTTCGTTACGATCCGCGCACAGCGCCGAACGCCTGGAGTGGCCTGGCCGGCGGAGGGCTGCCGCGGGGGCCGCGGGGGCTCCCACACACGGCGGCGGCGGGGTTCTTGACCTCGCCTAACGTCGTGCACTCCGGGGGCACTCCTCCTCGCGCGTGCGGCGGCCGAGTGGCACCTCAGCATTACTCTCACAGCATTACTCCCGCCCCGCCCCGCCCCGCCCCGCCCCCACTCGATAAGGCCGCGTGAGAACGGGCCTCGCGCGTGCCGGGGGAGGGGGGGGGGGGGTCACCTTGAGACACATTCCGGCCGCCGTATCGAATATCCGGAGCACACTGACCTGGGCAGGCACAGAGGGGGACGTGCGACGTGCGTATCGTCTCTCTTTCTCCCCCCCCCCCCTCTCCCTCTCTCTCTCTCCCTCTCCCTCTCTCTCTCAGGTTGCGTCCAGGAGGGACGCGTTGACGCCCCCAGCAGATCTGGTGAGCAAGGACTGAGCGTCTGTGTCGGGCGCGGCGGCCGCCCAGGTGCCCCCGGGTGGACCAGGAATGTGGGTGTACCAAGTCATCTCCCCTCCGCCTCCAGGAGGGGGGAGACGCCCGGGGAAATTATATCGACGGTCATTAAAGAGGCGCAGGGAGTAGATGAGAATCCTGGCTGGAGGGCGCGGCGCTGCCGGCTGCTCCTGGCTGCTCCTGGCTGCTCCTGGACTTGGTGTCGTGCCCGCACCTCCTGCGGTGGCGTCCGGGCACGGTATCGTGCCCACTGTGTCCTGGGGCCTGATCAGCCGTGTGTCGGTTCGTCACGGGGAGCCCCGCCGGTGTAATCTACTCCCCCCGCCCCTCACTTTTTGTATTTTTTTTTGTATTTTTATTGTTCCCGTGCGCCGGCAGGAGCTGGCTACCGCCTTATGATGTACCGGTGCGGTGGGCACCCGGGCCGGGCACTGCTGGCCCTGCTGGTGCTCGCGGCCGAGCCCAAGGCACCATTCGGACACAACTTGTGCCGTGATGTGCCTTCTCGTCAGACCCATCGGCTTCGCCCTGTGTGGTCTCCCCTGCGCGCGCACACACGCACGCACACGAACACACTGTACACACACACACACACTCGCGCGCGGCCGTGAACATCAGTAGCGAATCATTACCGGCCGGCGAAAGATCCGTGATAGCTCTCATTACAAAGAGCTTTGATGAATGAAAAAAAAATGCAAATAACGCCAAGTAGTGATTTCTCTCCCGTCGCCGGTTATGTACTCGTTACTCGTTTGCGTTGCGGCGCCGGCGGCCCCGGGCCGGCCGGACGCTTTCTTGTTGACCACGTCCTCGGGCGGGGAGCGGCTTTGGGGGGCGCTGGCCAGCGCTGACCGGCGCCGACACTGGCCGACACCCCCCGCCCGTGGCGCCCTCTGTGGCGCGTCCCAATCAGACGCCGCTCTGCACCTCCCGTCGTCCGGCCACTCCTCCCTTTCTGTCTCTCTCTCTCTCGGGAGGCTGTGCCCGCCGGCGCCCCCCCCCCCCCGGGGGGGGGGGGGGGGGCTCTATGGTCACCTGCGCCGCCCCGCCGGCCCCGCAGGCCCCGCGCGCTGTTGCGCCCCGCGTCCCCTTTCCCACCGGGCCGGAAAGTGAAAATTGCACGGCTCGAAGGGCCCCCCGGGGTCCTTTCTTCAAAAGACATTTCGCTCGATTTGGCGGTGACGACACCTCGGCCGCAGGGCCCGGAGGGGACCCGGAGGCGACCCGGAGGGGGCCCGGAGGGGGCCCGGAGGGGGCCCGGAGGGGGCCCGGAGGGGCGGCGGGGGCCCGGGGCTCCCACGACGCAACAGCAGCGCTGCCCGTGACGGCGGCGGTGGTCGCTCGACATCGATTAGAGGAAGAGGGGATGAGGAAGGATGGAAGGCACTAAGCGAGGGTTAAAGAGTTTTCATTTAGGAACGAGAAAAAATATGAGTGCCGTTTAAAGGTAAATGAATCACGCAGGAGGAGCAGTGACGTGGCCAAATACATTTCAACACTAATGTGCACTTTGCTACAAAATTTGTCATTTTTTTACGTGCGTTTTGTTTTGTTTAAAAGTCGGAGGATTTTTTTTTCGAGTGCTGAAAACCTAAAGTGAAAAATGAGCCCTTGTCGGCGGCGCCTTGCTGGACGGCGACTTGGACAGCGACCGCAGTACAGCGGCATACCGCACGGGCGAGCGGGGGGCCGCGAGGGGGGCCGCGGGGACCAAATCCCAGACGAAAATGAAAGTGGCAGTTTGGCTGCGAACGGCAGCGCGGCGCGGTGTGGTCACAATGGAGGGATTAGTCGGCTGTTGCGGCGGGGCCCAACGACATGACGGCGGCGGCGGCGGCGGCCCCCGAGGGCGCCCAGGACTCCGGGCCCCGAGGGCGACGCCGCGGCCCGGGCCCCGATGACCACGGCGGCGCCCTGCATGTCGGAGGGGAGCGCGGCGTGGTGTAACGCCGCCAGGCGCACATCGGGCGTAACGCGCAATTTCCGTCGAACATTGCGCCGGCCTGGCGTCCGCGGCGCCGCACTTGGCACCTACCGGCGATAGGAACTCCGGCGCGCGCGCCCGTTGCGCACAATTCCGCGTTTATCGGCGGGTTTCGTCCGCGCAGCGCGATCCGCGGTCCGGAGTGCCGCGTAGCGCATGTAATGCGTCAAGTCCGGCCGGGGGAAAACTCGCGGCCTCTTGCTGGGCACTCAAATTCTTGTGCAGGTCCGGATCAGGTTTTGTGGAAAGAAAGAGAGCGGAGATAGACGCATGTTTGTGTGTGTGTGTGAGAGAGAGAGGGACAGGACAGAGAGGAGAGGTGGGCGAGAGAGGGGAGGGGGAAGGGAGAGAGAGAGAGAGAGAGAGAGAGAGAGAGAGAGAGAGAGAGAGAGAGAGAGAGAGTCGGAAATGGCAGGTCTGCGGCCCGCCCCGCCTCGTCCCCGCGCCGATCATTTTGATGGAAACTAGACTGATTGGCACAAAGTGAGGCGGCGGTGGGACGTGACCACAGGCCACAGGGCCGCGGCTCGGCTCGGCGCGACGCTCCCCGGGTGTCGGGCGCGTACTGCGGGCGTGTGCACGTGTGCGGGCCGGGAGTCCGCGGGTTTTAGAAAGAGAAACTGTCTGGGTGACGGGGGCCGGGCCCGGCGGGGAGGGGCGGGGCGGGGCCCGAGCCAGTTGCCACTCATAACCGGCATTCGCGTCATTACCGATGAAGACATCCCCGGAGAGAACGGGCGACTCGGCCCGCCGGCCCGGCCCGGCCCGTCAGTCTCTCACTTGCCATGCGTTTCATTTTCTGCCGGGGTCCGACTGGGTTCCCGTCGTGCCGAGGCGAGGAGGTGCGCGGCCCTCTGCGTGATGCTCGCGGACCCCGCGGGTCGTGGACTACCCCGCGGGAGCCGCCCCGCCACTGCTGCACGCCGCCGCACGCCGGGCACGCCGGGCACGCCCCGATGCAGTTGCGGAGGCCTCACGTAATGTCCGGCCGGCCGACTGGCGGCGGCGCGGCCCGTTCTCACACGCCGCTACGGAAATCACCGCCGTGCATGATGCGTGTTGACGCGGGCCGCCGGCCGGTGACTGGGCCGGGCACTCCCTCTGGAAGCTCGCTGGACACCCGCCGGAGACCGGCCGGAGGCCCCCTGGAGACCCGCTGGAGGCCCCCTGGAGGCCTCCTGGAGGCCCCCTGGAGGCCCCCTGGAGGCCCCCTGGAGGCCCCCTGGAGGCCCCGTGGAAGGCCCTCCGGCAGCTGGGCCGGGTGAGTGACATTGCCGCCGCCCACGCGGCCACGTACTTCACCCGCCCTGTCCCGCTTCCTCGTTAGGCTCGCCTCTCCTCTGGACTTCGCGCCGCCTCTGCCGCCTCTGCCCTCTAAGATTACACGTTGCCGGGCACGTTTCGCGGAGAGGGGTCGTGGAGCGGCGCAGCACCTCGCGTTGGGCGCACGGTCCCGTTTTCACCCGTTTGCCGCCGATTCCGCTCGAGTTTCGCAGCGCCGGGCGGTTTACCCCGATCCGATCGGCGGCGGCGTCGGGGCGGCCGGCGGAGGCCGGCGGAGGCCGGGCTCTGGGCTCTGGGGGCGCCCGCCGCCTGCCGCGCGTGCAAGTCTCCGTGAGGACCCCGCCGCCGGCCGTGGCCGGGGTGGGCAGCCCAGGCAGCCCAGGCAGCCCGCACGGCGCGCGCGCTCGCGGCCACGGCGGCCTCATGTCCTCCCCAATACTCCTCATCGCCGTCGCGGGCGTTGCCCCCCGCCGGCACCCGCCGCCGGGTCAGCAGGACCGACTGCCCGCGATAATTGCGGCCGGGAAAGCGGAGCGGCGAATTGCGTGATTATTATTAGCGACAAAGGCGACGGCCGGCCTCACTTCCGATGCCGGTCGGTCGGTCGGTCGGCGTCTCGTGTCGGGCCGCAGCGTGTGGCCGCCTCGTAACGGCCGGCCGGTGCCCTGTCGCCCTGCCGCCCTGCCGCTCCTCGCTGCTGCCGCCGCCACCACGACAACTCCGAACCGTTTTCGCTATCGGAATGCGAGTCTGTCGGCCCCCGCTCCGCGGCCGCGTCCGCCGCATTTTGATAACTGTGCGGGCCCCGCCCCGCCCCGCGCCGCGCTGCGCCGCACCGGCTGCTGGCCGCAGTAATTAGCGATTGTTTAATTGGAGCCGCCACTCACTCTCCCTCTCACCGGGGGACACTGCCGCCGGCAGCCTGCATCGACGGGGATTCTCTCCCACTCGTAAATTACGTCCCGTGCCTCGCAGGATGATGATAGAAGAAGAAGGAGGAGGAGGTAGAGGAGGACTAGGAGGAGGAAGGGGAGGGGAGGAGACCGTTTTACAGGAGCGTGGAAAAGGCGCGGCTCCGGTATACAAACAGCGGCGGCGGCGGAGGAGGGAAACGGCGCGATGCGCCGGATGGGAAATTCTGCCGTGGCTGTGCTGCCGCCGCAGCCGCCGCCGGTGTTGTTGTTTGTCATTCGTTTTGTGACGTAACAACGTTTTTCATAGCCGTGGGAGGCGGTGGCGGCCGGTGGCGGCCGGTGGCGGCCCCTCGACGCCCCCGAGCACCTCCCCGATGACGCACGCCGCCGTTCTTCCCCCACGCAGCTCTCCGCTCCCTTTGATTGTACGACGACACTCCGCATCGCAGTTCGAGGCGCGTCACCCGTGCCATACTTCGCGGCTATTTGCCTCCTGTCTTCTATCTCTCTGTCTCTCTCCCCCCTTTCCACCTCTGTATGTCCCCGCCTCTCCTCTCGCTCTCGCTCGTCTTCCCGGCAGGCACTGCTGCCACACAGAAACACACTTTCCACTGTCGGCCTCGCGTGAGGCAGCGGCGGCAACAACGGCGTTCTGAATAACGCGAGCGAGCGCGCACACACACACACACCACTCACACACACTCAGCCATCTGCGAAAAAGTAATTAAATTATTTTTCTCTCTTTTCGCGCGCGGTGCGTCCGAGAGCAAAAGGCAGCAGCGGCGCGGCGCGGCTGGAGTATTATCGATTTCAAGATCACCGCCCGCTCTTCTTCTCTCTGTCGGACCGGCGGGCCGGCCTGGAGGGGCGCGGCGGCAGCGGGGCGGCGGCGCGGCTCCGGCAGGTCCTATCGCGGCCATCGCAAGGCCAAGGATGTGTGTGTGTGTGTGCGTGTGCGTGTGTGCGCGCGCTGGCATGCGTGCCATTGTGATACGCGCACATACACGCGCCCTTGAAGAGGGCCGTTCTGCACAAAAGTGTGACACGCTTGAACGACCGGGGTAAGGAGAGGAGCCGGACGAGAGAGAGACAGAGAGGGAGACAGAGATAGAGAGGGAGACAGCAGAGAGGGAGAGAGAGAGAGAGAGAGACAGAGAGGCAGATGGAGGAGGGAGCGCCCGGGAGGGTAGGCCAGCCCGCGCGGCTCCCGTGCATGCACCGCGCCACGGTTTGCCTACCCTGCAGGCGCCGTGCGGTCGGGTTCGCGCCCGGGCGCTGTGGCCCCTTTTGTTGTTGATGCGGCTGCGTCACTTGAGGGGTTGCGGGGTATTTGCGGGGAAAAGGCGGCGGCGGTACAGGAGGGAGTACAGACGCGGCGGCGGTGTCGGCCTGCGCGGCGTATGGAGGGCCCTCGGCTCGGGGCCGCCGCCTGGACGGGGCACTTGAATGCCCCGTTGACCTCCCCGCCCCCCGCCGGCCGCGCGCCTCCAGCGGCGTAAGTCACACTTTGGCACAAAGTACTCTGACATTAGGGGCCGCCAGACGCGACGGTGTGCGCGGCGCGGCGGCGCGGCGGACAAAATGGAAACTGAAATCGGTTTTCTGTTTGTGGGCGCCGCGGCCGTTAAGCCCCCCGCCGCCGCCGCGGGCCGCGGTGCGGTATCGCCTCGTCCCGCCGCCGGGGTGCTGAAACGGCGATGATTTCGCTGCGCCGACAACGGTGGCCTAAGAGCGCGTCGCGTTGCCTCAGGCCGGCTGCTGCCATTGCGGCGCCGTCCTTCCGTTTCACATTCGGGATGGCCGCGCACGCGCACGGGCACGCACGCACGCACGCACGCACACACCGACACACGCGGCGGGGAGCGGATTTGTGAGAATGCCGCGCGAGAGGCGAAGAAACGAGAGCGAAAGTAGCGGCGGCGGCGGCCGCGGCGGCCGGACGGCGGTATCGCGCCTCGCACGCACGCCAGCCGAGGCGCGGACACGGCGCGGACACGGCGGCGGCAGGCACGGACAGAGTCACAATCACACGTCGCGGGCAGCGGCGCCGGGCGGCGCACCGGAGAGAGCAGAGCAGAGCAGAGCAGAGCAGAGCAGAGCAGAGCAGAGCAGAGCAGAGCAGAGCAGAGCAGAGCAGAGCAGAGCAGAGCAGAGCAGAGCAGAGCAGAGCAGAGCAGAGCAGAGCAGAGCAGAGCAGAGCAGAGCAGAGCAGAGCAGAGCAGAGCAGAGCAGAGCAGAGCAGAGCAGAGCAGAGCAGAGCAGAGCAGAGCAGAGCAGAGCAGAGCAGAGCAGAGCAGAGCAGAGCAGAGCAGAGCAGAGCAGAGCAGAGCAGAGCAGAGCAGAGCAGAGCAGAGCAGAGCAGAGCAGAGCAGAGCAGAGCAGAGCAGAGCAGAGCAGAGCAGAGCAGAGCAGAGCAGAGCAGAGCAGAGCAGAGCAGAGCAGAGCAGAGCAGAGCAGAGCAGAGCAGAGCAGAGCAGAGCAGAGCAGAGCAGAGCAGAGCAGAGCAGAGCAGAGCAGAGCAGAGCAGAGCAGAGCAGAGCAGAGCAGAGCAGAGCGGCGAAGCGTTGCGCTTGTTGACGGACGGCAACAGTGGGCCGACGGTGGCGGTAATAATAAAAATATGAATAATAATAATAATAACAACAACAACAACGACGAGGAGGAGAGAGGGGCGGGGGGTGCGAGGTACGCCGCCGCGAGCTGCGAGGACGATTAAAATGTTCCCGCCGCTCCCCGCGCCTCTCCGCCCTGGGCAGCCCTGGGCAGCCCTGGGCAGCCCTCCTCCCCCGGCCGCATGGAAATGCCGCGTGCACCCAGTATGCTAAGCGCGCCCCGTGTCGCGTCGTGACGCAACTCATGCAACTTTTGAATTCCATCGTTTCGCGGCGTATCGGCTCTCCGCGAAGGCCGCCGCCGCCGGTCGGACCGGGTCCCCTCCTAGCCGAGGGCTTGTGTGTGTGTGTGTGTGTACGCGGTGGGGGTCGCTGGTGGCGCGGTCGCGGATTATAAACAAGAAATGCCTGGTTGAAAAAAAAAATATATTGTAAAATTATATTGTTAGAGGGGAAAAATAATTTCCGGTGTGGTTAACCTATGCGAAAAATCAGTAATTAAAAGTGGTGTATAATTTCAGCAAACATACGTGGAGGGTGTTGGTGCGGCAGGGGTTGGCGTGAGGCGGACAGGGGGGGGGGGGGGGGGGGTGTCCGCCGTTCCCACCGGAAGGCCGCGCCAGCCGCTCCGCCGCCGCCGCGGTGCGCGCTCTTTGCATTTGGACGAGCGCTCCATTATTACCCGAGATTTATCTGGCTGGGAGTGCCCTGCGGGCGGAGTGTGTAAGGTGTGCTGTGTGTGCGTGTGTGGGGGGAGAGAGAGAGAGAGAGAGAGAGAGAGAGGAGAGGGGGCGGTGCCCGAGAGAGAGAGAGAGAGAGAGAGAGAGAGAGAGAGAGAGTGATAGAGAGAGCTGGGGGAGGGAAGAAGGGAGGGGGTTGCGCACCGTGATAAGCTGGGGGATAAGAAGTTGGGGGTTGCGCACGTTTTGGTTATGGCTGGGACCCTCCTCTCCGAGGGCCGGGGTGTCGACGCCCTGCCCCGCCGTGTCGCGCCGCGGCCTGCCTGTCGGCGAGCCCAGGCGTCCCCAGGCAGCTCTACAGGAGGCGCCGGATCCCCGCGCAGCCCCGCCGCAGGGTCGCCTGCATTATGACCGAGACTTGTCGCCGAGGAGTGGCTGGCAGTGAGGCGGCGGCGCGGAGGTGGTCAGAGCCATGAGAGTAGGCAACACCCGCCGCGGCCCCCGGAGTGTGTGTTGGGGCCCCTTGCTGGCCGGCTCCTGGCTGCGCACCCGGCGGGCCGCACGCTCTCCTCCCGGGCTCGCGGCTCGCGGCTCGCGGCACAGAGCTCATTTTGGATGCCGAAAAAGGCGCTGCCGTGCGCGGTCCTATTAGGCGGGTGACCTATCGGGGCCGGCCCGGGGCTCGCATGCACCGCGTGCACCGACCGCTCTGCCATTACGGCTTCCACGGCCCGCGGCGGCGGCGGCGGCGCGGCGGCGGCGGCAGCGGCGGCCCGAACGGGGGGCGTTCCTGGCGAGGCGTCGGGGCCGGGGCAGCCGGGGCAGCCGGGGTGCGCCGGCCGGCGTTACGCCACCGCCGAGGCCGCCGAGGCCGCCGCCGGGAGGGTGCGGGTGATGAGGTGATCGCGTGAACTTCCCTCTCTCTCTCTCTCTCCCGCGCGCGCACGTACTCATTACGGCCCGACAGCCGCGCCGCCCGGTTAGTTTGGCCCGCATTACGGCGGCGGCGGCGACCGTTTTAAAATCCTTCTTTGACGCGCAGCATCACAGCGGCCGCCTCGCCGCCTTGCCGCCGCCGCCGCCGCCGCGCCGTCTCCGGCTGTCGGGGGAAACTCTCTTGGTTCTCCCGCGGGCGGCGGCGGCGGCGGCGGCGGCGCGGCGGATCTGAGACATATACAAACCTCTACACGAGCGTCGGGATTAGTCGGGGCGGGGCAACACGACGGGGGAACGCCAACAGTTCAATCCCGCGATTAGCGGCCGGCGCTGAAAGCAAATAAACCGGCTCCGGCGCTGCCAACAGTGTGCCAAACGGCGTTGGCAGCCGGTGGCGGAGGCCGTTGGCAGCCGTTGGCAGCCGTTGGCAGCCCGGCGGCCCCGTCGCGGCCGTTGATCTGCGCGCTGTGAATGCGTTGCTCGCGTTTTAGCGTGGCGCTCCTGCGGTGGACTTGGCATCGCGGGGACGTGGGTCTGGACTCGGTGCCCGTTGGCACGTTCTGCTACTGCGTGTGTGTGTGTGTGCGCGCGCGCGTGTCGCTATGTAATCGCGTAAGGGAAGTCGGACCGTCAACAGGATTCCTGGCAGATTGCAGCCTTGCAGCCCCCCCCCCCCCTCCCTCCGCTGATAAGCGGGGACACTGTCCGGTTTGCACAATCCGCGTGGACGCGGGGGCCCCGCGGATCGGGTCGCTGCCTCCGTTCCGAACCGGAATTTATTTAGTATAAAAAGGGCTCGTTTGTAAACTGTTATAGCAGTAAAGGCCGGCGCGCGTGGGAACGGGGAGGGGTGCGGGCGGCGCGCCGTGTTTTACGCCTCCTCCCCATTGACAACGTCGTCCTCCTAGGTTTTACGCCGACGGCGGACGGCGGCGCTACCGCCCGGGGCGACTGGGCAGCCGACAGGCGGCCGAGAGGCAGCCAAGCCAAGCTCCCCATCCCGCTCCCGATAAGTCGTACGGAAGGAACAGTTTGCAATTGTTTTTTTTTTTTCAAAATGCGCGGGCTTGAAAAGAAAATGGTCGAAAACACCCTGACTGCACCGCTGGGGAAAATGGTAGTCCAAAAATGCAAGTGCTGCCAACCTATGGAAATGGCTGACCCATTGTCCTACGGAAGTTGTTCAGTCATTTAAAAATGATAAAAACCATTTAGAAACGGGGAAAGTCAGCCAAAAAGTCATTTCAAAATGGTTGTCATTTCAGAATTGCCAGTCAGCGTTGATCTTGCCGTTATCAAATTCCTTTTTTTTTGTGACAGTGTGGACAGGAACTAAAAATCGCATGAAACTAAAATGATTGATGTGTGCGGCAGTTTGCGGGGTGCCCCTCTGGAATGCAGCATCCGTCCGCCGACAATGCAGAGAGTGCAGTACGTGGCGAAGGTTGCTTACGGGCGGCCCCCGCGGCTCCAGCCTGAGGGCACAGCAGACCGCACAGGGGCCGCGCTGGGGCCGCACTGGGCCCGGCGTGGCGGTTCCGCACGTCCCGCCCCTTCCTTGCTGCGCCCGGCCGCGCCACCACCGCCAGGGGCCGCGGGGTGTCGCAGGGCACTTGTGTGAGGGCCACGGAGGGCCCCGCAGGGCCCCGCAGGGCCGCGGCACGCGGGGGCTCACCGTTAGGAATCCCGGCGGAGGGCTCTCGTTAAAACGTCGTAAAGCGGCATTAATAGCGCCGGGACCGGTGCGGCCATCGGGTGGCCGGGCTGCCCTGTGCGCTGCCGGGAGCCACCCGGACCCGCCAGGACCCGCTGCCCGCCCGGAGGGACACTCGCCCTTTGCGGCCGTGCAGCCGTGCAGCCGTGCAGGGTGTGGAGGGCTGCGGGAGACGCCCCGCCCTGCCGGGCCCTGCTGGGCCCTGCCGGCCCTGCGTGTCGCGCCCGCGTGTGGGCGAGGAGGGAAAGTGGGTGCAAACGGAGGCGCGGAGAACGGCATTCAATTTGGGGCTGCGTTTGTAATTTTGACGGCAATCTCCGTATTTTCGAGGCGTCGGGGAACGAGGTGTGATGGCGGGGGGCACGCAAGCGGAGTGGCGTGGCGTGTGTGTGGGAGGGCGTGCGGCCGCCCAGGCCGGCTGGCGGCGAGCCCCCGCACTGCCCAGCCAGCCGGGTCCGGCCCGATAGGAAGACGCGCCCCCTCTGATGGGAGCCCCCCCCCCCCGATAGGCCCCCCCGCAGGCTCCGGCCGGCCCGGCTAGACGGCGCGGCGGCGGCAGCGTCTCGAGGCGGCCCGAGCAATTGCGGCTTTACTCACACACACACACACACACGCGCTCGCCCTGTCTATCGCGCCGTGATCGCTTTTTAATCTGGCGTGTACACGCTGTGTATCGGCCGGGGCGGCGGCGCGCGCGTTGCGTCACGCCGCCGACAAGCGCTTGCTGGGGCCGCGGGGGCCGCGATGCTCGCGGGGCGTGTGCGCTATTCAATGAGCCGCGCGGTGATGAATGGGGGCGGCGGGTCCTGCGGGTCCTGCGGGTCCACGGCCACGCCGCTCTCCTTCATTCATCACCGGGTGTCGTGGCGCCGCGAGCCTTGGCCGTGCCGCGTGTAAAGTGCAAGGGCGGCCGCCTGTCGACTGTCGCCGCCGCCGCCCCCGCAGGGCGCCACCCCACACTCCGTCGTTCTACTGTACGCATCCCCGAGTGTTATCATAAAAAACCACCAACCGTTTCGGCTATGTATTTTTTGTTTTGTCTTGTGGAGACCTGAACTCGCGGCCAAGCACGCCTCGAACGTCTTGGCCGGGGACGCTGCAACGGGCTTGGGTGTGGCGCGTGGCGTGAACGGACGGCGTGTTTGGTGTTGGCCGACCGCCCTGTAGCCACGGGGGACGGGGCTGTCTCTCTTCCACACGCGGCTGCGCGCGCGGGTGCAACGAGGATGGGAGATGGCGAGTGAGAGAGAGAGGGAGGTAGAGAGGGTGGGAGTGGGAGCAAGAGAGAGAGAGAGAGTGAGTGAGAGAGAGTGTCGTCGTGGCGGCGTCAAACGAGGAAACATAGCGAGCGCCAAAGCCATAAGCGTGTGTTCATTACACACACACACGAGAGAGAGAGAGAGAGAGAGAGAGAGAGAGAGAGAGAGAGAGAGGAGGAGAGAGAGAGGTGGTTGGGTAACACCTAACGCGGGCACATACTGGGAGCAAACCGCCTCTTACTCGCTTCTTCTGCGCCAGGCGACACGCACACGCGTGGCCGGCGTGCCCGTAATAAGTCGAATAAACCGTGAAAATAAGGCGCTGGCGGCCTCCGCCGTCATATCATTTGAATATTCAGCCGCTGGGCGTGGCCGCCGGGCCGCGTCCTCCTCACCCCTCACCCCGCGGCCCCGGGGCCCCGGGGGGACGGCGCCCCCTCCGGCCGTTTGTGGGGCTTTAAGCCCCCGCTTCGCCGCACTCCTGTTTTCTTTCTCACAGCCTCACGATGCTCTCCCGGGCGCCCGGCGGGCGGCGGGCGGGCAGTGCCGCACGGCGCGCGTGCCGTGCGGGCCTGCCTGCCTGCCGGGCGCCCCCGGCCGCTCCCGGCCGCTCCCGGCCGCCGGCATCGGCCCCGATTATGTGCCCTTGTTATGATTACCGCGTTGCGTCACCCGGCCCGCCCCCATGACAGCACGCACGTATTTCACTCCCAAACGCGGCGTTACCGATGGCCGCGCCGTGGAGCGCTGCGAGTGACATTTGAATCCCCGCTCGTGTCTGACAACAAACCGGGAGGCTGGTGGCGGCGGCGCGGTGACCGCTCCGACCGAAAAGGCTTTCCAAAAGAAAGTGACGTGCGTGTGTGTGTGTGTGTGTGTGTGTGTGTGTGTGTGTGCAGCGTCGGGTGTCACGGCAAGTGTTTGCTCTAAGTTCTCGTGTGTTTTGTTTTCAGGGAGATGCGCACGTGAGACTGCTGCCGGAGTCATCCCGGGCCGTGAGGACGTTTGGCCTGCAGAGGGCCCTGCTTCTAGCCGTCACAAAGAGGTACGCATGCCGTTTCTGCCTTCGTGTGCCGCTCTGCTCGGATACATTCAGACAAAAATAAATGAGTAAAAAATCACGTTGATGGACAAAGCGCATTCTAAACGATGGTCGTACATATTGGTCGTAGTCTTGCGGCGTCTGTTAAATTATACTTGACGCACACTAGTTACAACTACTCCAGACGGGTGTGACGCGGCCCGCCTGGTGAGAGTGTCGTCCCCGGCAACTGAAGGCCCGCCAGCTCGACAGACTGCGCTGAGAGCGTCGACTCGTCCGGACTAGGACGGTTTGAATTCACTGTGTTTTGTGTCTGGCGGCTCGACAAGTGCTGCCACGTGCCGCACCAAGGACGCGCCCGACCGCCGCCGTGAGAGACGTAACTGCGTAGGGCCCGGAGCGGCTTGTGGGCTGGGCGGGCGGGAGCGGGCGGCAGCGGGCGGCAGCGGGCGGGCTGGCTACCGACGCCCTTGTAGAATTACCCGAGTGCTGCCCTGCCACTGCCCCTCTAGATATTTATCGCGAGGCGTATGGACTGTCGCCGTGTTTCCGTTTCGTGTTCTGGTCAAGTGCCTCTGATTAATCGCCTTTTCTCTTACGCAGCTCAGATGCGGCGGCGTGTCCGACGTGTAAAATGGGCCGTGGATTTGTTTTCTAGCAGCCGCTCTGCTTGGCGTGTTGCAGGCGCGGGCAGTGGTCGCCGGGAACGAAGGATGTCATGAGTGGTACACAGCCATGTGTAAAACTTCGGCGCCCGTCGCCATGACCGGCGAGCTGCAGCCGCTCACCAACTTGAACCTAGAGGTGTTCAAGTGCCCCGACTGCCCGGAGGAGTTCCGCCTCAAGACCCTGCTGCGGCGCCACGTGCTGCGGACACACAGCCGCGGCCCGCACGTCTGCGCCCAGTGCGGCCACAATGCGCGGAACTCGGGCGAGCTCCGCGTGCACGGCCTGACCCACCTGGGGAAGACCTTCCAGTGCCCCGACTGCCTCGTCAAGTTCACCTCGCACCGGTCCCTCACCCGGCACGCCCGCACCTTTCACGGGAAGACGGCGGTCCCGGAGGAGCACTCGAGCACCATGGAGTGCACCGCCTGCGACCTCAGGTTCGACAACGCCATGTCGTGGGACACGCACCTTGCGCTGCACCTCGCCGCCAAGGCCCGGGCCAACCAGTCCACCGGCCCTTTCGAGTCGGACGAGAACTCGCCCCCCATCAAGATGGAAGACGAGGGCTCCAACAGCTTCCCGGGAGCCGTGCAGCACCAGGCGACCTGGGACTGCCCCGACGTCTCCACCCCTGCGGGAGCTTACGGCGCGTGCCCGGGGAGTGAGCTGAACGCCCCCTTCCAGGAGCAAGTCGTCCACACCTGTGGCCGGTGCGGAGAGAAGTTTAGCAGCGCCTACTGCCTTGGCCAACACATGTGTGTGCAGGATACAACTCACCACTATCAGCCTAGCACAGCTAATTATTCTGCGGGGCTCTACAGTCTGTCCGCTATACACTATGAACAACCTGTCGCCCAACTTAATGTATATGATGGGTCGTTTAACCATTATGAAGCTCCCAATACCCAGTATCAGTCTCCTGATGTTCACTATGAACCCCCTGCCGTTGAGTTTGGATCTCCGGCTGTTCAGTTTGTATCTCCTGCCAACAGCTATGCGCTTCCGGCTGATAATTATGGGACAATTACCAACCATTATCAGGAATCTTTGGGCCCCCTAGAGACTTCCTCCGTCTATACTCAGCTTTCTAGCAACAATTGTGACCTCTCTGTAAACCCTTTTGATCCCCCTGTCAACACCTACAACCCCGAACCAAACTTACTTGACCCTTGCATAAATCCGTTTGACTCACCTGGCAGCTTCAATGAGCTTTTCTTCAGTCCGGACCCCTTCGGCACTTGTGACTCTGTTACAAATCCTGACAACCAAGTCGATCCTCAAGTGAACACAACTACTAAGTCCTCTGGCAAGTCTTTTATCTGTGACGAGTGTCAGGGGTCGTTCTGTAGTAAACCCAGCCTGATGAGACACAAACTCACTCATGGCAAAACTAATAATACCTTCCAGTGCACAGAATGTTCTCTCTCGTTTACCAGCACTGCCCAGTTGGGTCGCCACTTGCGCATCCACGGTTTGGACAAACCATACAAATGTACTGAATGTGACATTCGCTTCAAAACGCCGAACAACCTCCGCAAGCACGAACTCATCCATACCAAACAGTCTTCCTTCTATACGTGCAACAAGTGCCCGGCAAGGTTTACAAATGCTGTTGATCTGCTGCTCCACAAGCAAGATCACTTCGATGACCGCCCCCACGAGTGCCGGGAATGCCATCGCAAGTTCATTAAAGTGTCTCATCTGAAGCGGCACATGGATACGAAGCACCCCTCCCCCCAGTCGACTTCTGGGTCCGTAGACTTCCACGGGGGTGTTGGTAGTGATGGTAGTGTCGGCGGCGTCAATGGCGACTCAGCTGGTGCAAGCAGTGATTTCGCCAGAGGTGTCACCCGCGGCGATGGTGTTGGTGATTGTGACACAGCCTGTGGTGACGATGATTGTGATACAGCCCGTGGTGACGATGTCGACGGTTGTGATACAGCCCGAGGTGATGGTGATGATGATTGTGATATAGCCCGAGGTGATGGTGATGATGATTGTGATATGGTCCGTGGTGGTAGTGTCGACAATGGTGATTACTCCGGCGTCAATGATGATGAAAATGAACCATGCGCGTCGTTTTCGTGCTCGGTTTGCCATAAAGTGTTTTCCAAACGCAGAACTCTCATGCGGCACCTTTTCCATCACCTAGAGCGATGGCAATCGAAATGATAGTTCCTAGTTAGATAGGAAAATATTAAATTCATGAATTTGTGCTCGTACAAGTTAAAAGGCGCGTCATTGCACGGCCCTTGTCTTTTATGCGTTAATTTATTTTTACATTTTTTAATATTTAGGCTAATTTAGGCTTTTATTCTTTTATATTGAACGATTTGTGCTCACTATAACAGTCCATTAAGAAATCTGTACATAGAATACGGAATAAACTGCTCTCATCCGACCTAGATCCTTTTCTTTTTCCCTTTGCCCATTTCATATCGGCTGCGCGCAGAATAAATGATGGAGAACGAAAGTGGAGTGTCATTTTAAACTCTCACACACTCACACACACTACGAGAGGCCGATGCAGCCCCATCATTTAAATAATGTTGGTTCCCTCGCCAACAGGAGCCTGTCCACGGCATTTTGTGTTGACGCAACCTGCGCGGAACCTCTTGACCTCCCGAACGCTAGCCCAGCAGCAGATAGCTCCGTCTGGTTCGGGCACGGGTGGCGACGCACACAGTTGACAGGGATAAAGTTCATCGCCAACGTTTTGCACTAAACTGTGTTGGCCGCCCAATCCAGCGATGACGAATGACGAAAGCGGGCGGCGACGACACGGTCTTGCCACTGACCTTTCTAACCCTCCGGACAGAGGGAGGGGGGGGGGGGGGAGGGCTCGCAGCGGGTGCCACAATAGGGCAGGGCCTATGGAGGAAAACAACCACCGGGGGCCAGGCATTTAGAGGGCCGTCGAAAAAGAACGCGTATACGACGCGCGTGAAGAAATGGAGGGGAAAAATCTTGGCTGAGTTGTTTCGGGCAGCGCTGTGACGCAAGAACCGGTAGCCGCGACGGCCGGCTAGCCCCCGCGTCGTGGCCCCTCTCCCGATGCACCTTGCGTTAAACTCGTCGAAGATATCGAACGAATCGAATTAAACGTCAGACCGGCGAGTAAATCAGCTGGAGGTCGCTGGCTGCGGCCGCGAGCGTGTCGACACGGTGACACGGCCTGACCGACGGCGCTGTGACGCGCCGTGCCTCCGGGCCCTCCGCGGGCGGGGGCCGCGGACTCGGCCGCTTTTCCACGAGGCCCCCCGTGGTGTGCTCGGCGCCTCTTTCGCCATTTTCGCCGACCCACGTCGAGCGGTATAAAACTGCAGAGGGGCGCCGCCACGTTGATGAAGGTGACCGTCGCACGCCTAACGTGACCGTAAGTTTTTCAGGCGGTGTGTCGTCGGATAAACAAAACGGTTCTTGCATAGGCACGAAACGGGTGCTTTTAAAACTTTGTCTCCATGGCTAGTTTTCGTATCGGTAATCGACATGTTCAAGGCTGGCTAACTACACGGTTCGGTCTTCGCTTCTCATGTTTATTTTTTTTTCCGACATCGTTCTGGCCGTCTCCTGTGATGACAGCCGGCGCGCGGACCACCCGCTGTTTTGTTGTTGCGAAGGTCACAGGGCCGACCGCGCGGCCCCGGAGGGCCCCGGAGGGGGCTCGGCGGGGCCCCGCCGGGGGCGTGGCGGCGAGTAACGGTGCAGCGCCTCCCCATATGGGCGGCGGCCATTAACGTCGCGTGCCTCCGGGGGGGCACCCAGGGGCCACGGGGCCCCGCGGGGGGCGGGGGAGGTGGGGGGCAGCGCTCGTCTCAAGACGCTCGCCGCCGTCTTACATGTGTGTGCTTTGATTTGAATATCCGCCCGGAGCGGAGGAGAGGGGCGCCGCCGACATTAGCCTCGGTGCTGGGGAGGCGGCGTGAGCGGCGCGAGGGGCCCCTCGGCCGACACTGACGGAAGTGACGGGACAGGCGGGCCTCGGTGCGGCGGTGCGGCGGTGCGGCGCTAGCCTGCTGCTAATAACAGCACGTGTTGTCCTTCCCTGAATATAAGTGGGCTTCGGCAAATGCAGAGGAATCGCGGCTGCGAAAACCAGGTCTCCTCGCCTGCGGTTATTTCCAGAGGGGGGGGGGGGGGGGAGCCGGCGTCGCGGTCGGTCCGGGAATCCTTGGATCGGAGCGGGAGATGGGGACGGCGGCGGCGGCGGCGTCATCGCGGCGCTAACGAAGCACACTTGCCGCGAGGAACGCGTCGGTGCGGGGCGGGCGGGCGGCTCGGCGGGCCTTGGGTGGCGCTGGAATCAGATCCGCGGCGGCGCACAGCGCGCGGCGCGCAGCGTGTGGTGGAGCAACAAGGCGCGCTTGCCTCACAATCCGCCTCTAATTCATCGATCGGATCTTTGCTCTTCAGCCGCCGAGCCGCGGAGTTATTCCGCGACTCTGCAGCACGGCGCCGCCCCGCGGGCCCCACAACAACTACTGGAGTCGTGCGCGGTTATCGCTGCGAGGGCGCGTGCGCGGCGCGGTGCGGTGCGCTGACGTCAGGAAGAGGCTGGCTGGCTGCCCCGGCAGCGCCAGAGACAATGGGCGCGGATGGCACCGCGCCGGTGTGGCCGCGCGTGGCGCGTGGCGCGTGGCGGGCGGGGGCGGCGGGCGGGCGGACGCCGCCGGACACCGCCGGGGACACCGCTTTCCTTCCGCGTGCCCGCCGGCCCCCGCCGCCGGGGGGACACGCTTTCGTTGGCTCCAGTTTACCTGTCGGCCGGTGTCGCTCCGTGTGGTCAGCAGCACCGCGCCGCGCTGCGCCGCTCTGCACCGCGCCGGCCTGCAGCCAGTCTGCAGCCGCGGAAACGGCCCGCGGCCCGTCGCCGCTGTTTTCCTACCACGTGAAGACACGCGGCGGCGGCGGCGGCGGCGGCGGCGCGGTGAAAGGCCCCGCACGCATGTGACGCGCGTCCTGCCGAGTACCACGCGGGTCGCGTGCCGCATCGCGTTGCGTAAATGAAGCCCCGCCGCCGCCTCCCTGCGGCCCAGATCCGCAGCCCGAGCAGCCCAACCAGAGCGTCCCTTTTGCGGGACAGTTTTGAAACGATCTGCTCTGCGTGGTTTCCGTGGTTCGCTCCCCGGCCGCCGCCGCCGCCGCCGCCGCCGCCGCCGCCGCCGCTGCCGCCCGCACCTCCGTGCACTACTTGTGCGGCGTGTCGCCTAACGGGGGCTGCGGGGGCCTCGGCCCGCTCATCCATACGCCACTGTGACGGCGGTGCCTTTCCTGGAGTGTGTGTGTGTGTGTGTGTGTGCGTGCCGCTGCCGGCGACAGAGGTGACGCGGTGCGCGGCCAGGTATGTGGGCGTGGTCGCGGGGCTCGGCGCCGCGGCGCGGCCGGACCGCTTTTTGCCCCGTTTCGTTTTCTTTCCCAGCAGCATCGGCGGCGTCGCCTACGGCGGCCTGGCGGGCTGGCGGCCTGCCGAGGTCCGTGGCCCGACCGGACCGCCTGCCCGAGCTCCGTCCGCAGGCCATGAGGGCCGTGCCGTCCGTGCCGCCGTGCCGCCGGGCCCGGCGCCCCCCCGCTGTGGACGGCGCACGGCGCTGCGCTGACGACGCCGGCCCGGTGCGAAGTCCACTCCGGCGGGGGGCGGTGCGGGGCCGGGGAGGACGCCGGCGTGGGCGGCCCGCACCGCGGCGCGGCGGCTAGCTGGCCTACTGACTCCCATACTTTGGCCCGGCGGCCCGGCGGCCCCGCGAGGCTGACCCGACGAGACCGCAATGTCAACAAGGCTGCTGCTGCCGGGGGCTCGGGGGCCCGGGCGCCCGGCCGTGCGCTGTGCAGCCGGGGGCCCGCGGCACGATCCACCTTGGGCCGACGCGGTGGCGCCTAGACAATGACCACGCGGCTGCAGGGCGGCAGCACAGCGCAGCGTCAGCCCGCAGCCGCTCACTTATATGTCTGTTTTCGTTTTTCAAACGGCGCGTAAACGGAACGTGCCTTCCTTAGCTCTGCGACGGACAGCAGCAGCACGGAGTAATGTGTGTGTTGGTGTGTGCGTGTGTGCAGGGACGTAATGCGCACTACGTGACCATCGCAGCCCACGGGCGTCGTTGTTTTGTGAAGTATTCTTCTAGCCGCCGTCAGTTAAGCCTCTCTCTCTCTCTCTCTCTCTCTCTCTCTCTCTCTCTCTCTCGTGTACGCACTGGGGGCCTTATGCAGATACACACGGTAATGCTGGACGAGCCTCCTGCGATGCTGTGACGCAACACACCGCCGGCCCGGCCCGGGCTGTTTCTCGCCCTTCGGGCCTCGCCCTCGTTACGGTTTGACGTGTTCAAAGTGTTCCGGGCCCGGACGTCTCGACGCGCGGCGTCCTGATGGGAGACGAGGTGCAGCCGCGGTGCCCGGCCGCGGCTCGGCTCGGCGGGCCCCGGCGCGGGAGCCGGCCGCCGTCAGGCACAAAGTCGCTGTTTGCAAACAAGCGGAGGGGCGAGGCTGGGCGGGTGCTGCCGCGGGTGCGGCCGCCGCTGCCGTCCCGTTGACGGTGACATAATGGCGACCGTCCAAAGTCCGGACCGACGACGGCGCGCGCCAAAACACGGCCCTCCCCGGCCGCGGCCGCGGTGCGTCGGGGTGAGTCAGGCGGACGTGCGGCCGCGCGCAGCATCTCCGCCCGGCGCCGCCCGGTCTCGGACGGGGCCTCTGCCGCCGGGCCCGCGTCGCTGCCGCTGTCGCTTCCGCCGCCGATCATCGATTTCACCAGGCAGCTCCGGGCAGCTCCGGGCCGGAGTGTCGCGCACCGACCGACTCCGGCCGAGCAGAGCCGACAGGATGTGCGCCGGCCCGGAAACCATAGAGAGATTCCGGGTCGGCGAACGCTTCCTGAAAGGTTTAGGAATATTGCAGACGAAATTTTTTGGAAAGATTGAAAATTGTGGTAAGATTTGCTCAAGTAAAGCCAACGTACACATCTCCGAAACGATTGTCCAACAAGCTTCGTATGGCTGTAGGCGAACGGGACTCGAATCGATCTCGGGCCGCGGCCATGCAGTGCCGCCCCGCTGCAGCTCTGCGAAAGGTTAATTAAGCAGGCCCTCCAGAGCCGCGGGGCCGTGCGGGGGGCAGGCGCGCCGGGCTCATGTCACCACTGAGGTCTCAGGTCCCCGCAGCATCCGCGGCGGCGGCAAGCGGTCTGCACTGGTTTCGGGGGCAGCGCTGCGACCCTGCAGCCGGGGCCGCCGGGAGCAGCCGGATGCAAGGAGGACGCCGCCGCCAAGTGGCAGGCGAGGCGAGGCGAGGCGAGGCCCACGCAGCGCCGCAGGAGAATCAGACCGTGGGCGACGCGCCGCGCCGCGCCGGTGCGGTGTCGCTCCGCTCGTCACAGAATTCGCCGTCACTAATCACATCTTAATTACGCGCATTCATCTCTGCGGCGGGGCGTGGCGTGGCGGGGCGGGGCGGGGCGGGCCCCGAGGATGACAAGGTGCCCGCCGAGCCGGCCGCCACCCAGGTGGGGATTGATGCAGTGCGCCGCGGCAGCCGCATAGCCTGCGCAGCAACGCGCCGCCCGGCCCCGGACAGCCTTCGCGCGCAGAGCGCAGGGCGTTGCAGGACGTCGACCCCAAATTACTATAGCAGAAGTATCGCTGCCTGGAGCTGCCTGGAGCTGCGGTGCGGCGCTGCGGCGGGGCACGGCGGGGCACGGCCCGCGGCCCGCAGAGGGCCAGCCTACCCTAGGGGCCCGCGGCCCGCGTGGCGGCGCGGGCACGCGCCGAGGTGGAAGGTCAAGAACGCAGCTCTAGCGGCGAGGCGGGGCGGGCGTGCCTCCGGACCACACACAAAAAAATACAATCCGCTCACTCAGACGTCCGGGGCACAACGCGGCACCCGAGCCGGAGCGGGAGGAGAGCGGCGCGGTCGGTCCTGATGCAGGGCGCCTGCCATGCCGGGGTAGGCAGTCCCGCACGGCACGGGTGTGCGGCAGGCCGGCGCTGGCCTACCCAGCAGGCGCTCCCACCGGCAGCGGCGGCCGGCGGCAGGTGGTCGGTCACGCCCGCGGAGTGTGCGCCCGTGACCACCAAGTGACCGCCAACGACGTGCGGCGCCGCGGCAGGCGACGCCAGGCGACGCCCAGGTGGTGTGACGCTCATTGTGGGATGACTTATGGCGCGGAGGGGCCGCGGCGTGGCGGCGCGTGGCGGCCCGCATGATCGGAGTCCTCGCGTCGCGCTGGTCGCGGTCAGTGCAGGTGGGAGGCAGTGGCGGCGCGCCCCCAGCGGATGTGACGGCGGCTCCGCGGTGCTCCGCGGTGCTCCGCGGCTCCCACCCGCCCAGCTCGGTTCCCATGGGGACGCCCCCGCCCGACACAGACCCACGGCTGCCCACGGCGGAGGGGCGAGGAGGGATCGGCGGCGGCCGGTGACGAATTGTAAAGGCCGAGTCAGATTAATCCGTCTCCCAGCTGACCGGCGGCGGCCTCGCCGCAGCCTCGCCGGCTGGGAGCAGAGCGCGACGCACCGACTCAGAAATGCAAATTGTTTCACTAACCCCTCTCTAGTTTATGCATCTCGGTCTGGAAGCGGAGGAACGAAAACTGCGGCCTCGGTCAGAGTGCAGAGACATTCGCACGGCTCAGAGCGACGCTGGCGGTGCACCCCGCGGGCCGAGATTTCGCCAAGTCGATACCCCCGAGACGATGTTTTTGCCCGACACATTTCTGATCGCCGGCTGGCGGGATAAGGGCGAGCTCCAGGCCGTTCGGTGTGACCACGAGCACGACGTGAAAACGGCTTTCTTTCTGCTCCAGCGGATGTCTACGGCGCGGAGCGGGCGGGCGCCGCCCGAGCTCGAGGCACTTGTGCACGTCCTCCGGGCCCCGCTCTACGTACCGCACTGCCTCCGGGAAACGCTCCTGTTTTGCAATATGGATTATATCGCCGGCCGGTGCTGCGCGGCGCGCGGGAGAGTCGCATTACTCGCGTGCGGCCGCGCCGGGCCGCCGCTACCGCCCTTGGCGCGCCTCGGCGCCGCTTGCAGCAGATTCTGCCGCGGGATGAGAGCCCGCGGTGCAGCGCGCAGCAGCGCGGCGCAGCCCGCCTGGCCCAGTTTCGGCCGCGGCGCACAGGAAGGCGCGCCTCGTGCGCTGCTGGTGCAGCAGGTGAGTGCCGCACCGGCACGCCTCTGTCCCGGCACACAAACCTCTGCATCGAGTGGTACTCTATTGGGTTCGTTCCAAACGCTCTGCACTGGAGACAGTACAACTGTGGTGTACTACGTGGACACGACTCGGCACTCCCCACTTCTGTGCCCACCACACACGAGCAGCACTCCCCTGGCCCTCCGTCTTATCCCCGCCATCATCACATCACCGCTCACAACCAATTATGTATTTTTTTCTCGACTGTCGTTTGTTTGGTTTGTTTTTGTGTATCTGCCTCCCAGGTTTGTGCGTCCTTTTTTTTTCACGGTGTTCCTCGAGGGTTTTCCGTGCGGCCACACACGCGCACGCAAGCAACAGCGTCGTGCTGCTGTGTTTAATCGTTGCGGCCCGGCGGCCGGGCCAGACGCGAAAATGGGCAGGAAGAGAGACAGTGGTGCACTGCTATCAGTGCGGCCCCGTGACTGCCTAGCGGTCGGCCTACACAGAGTAACCCCCGCGGTACGGGGCCCCGCCCGCGGCGCGGCGTGGCTGCCTCCGGCCCTGCGGCCCTTTGGCCGACAGCTGACAAGCGCCGAGCCTTTTGAGTGGCCGCGTGGCGGGGCGGGCCGCCGAGGGCCGCGCGGCGCCGCGGAGCCTCGCCGCCGCCGGCCCGGCCGGCCATTAAGTCTTCTTCTTGTCTCTGGCCGCCGCCGGCAGTGCGGTGCTTACCGACGGCAGACTCCTCCCCGCGACCACGACGTCGGCCCGGGGGCCCGGGGCCCGCAGCCTCCGGCAGACAAAGGCAGAGGGCTGGGGCCCCCGATCTCCGGGACCCGCTACTCGCCCTCGACCCGCGCTCCATGTGGGGAGGGCCCTTGGCCCTTGGCCCTTGGGACCGCGGGGACCGCGGGGGCCGCGGGGAGCCCGTGGTGTCCACCCGTTCGCTGTGCCGGGGCCCGCCGCACAGCCCTGGCGGGGGCGGGGCCCGGCGGCGTACCGGGGCGTGCCGGCAGTCGCGGCCTACAGCCCAGCGCACCGCACCGCACCGCTTCGCACGGCGCTGCGCCGCGCACTTATCTTTCTAGAGCGGATGATGCGCGGCGCCCGCGGGGCTGGGGGGCTATCGCGGCCCCGCCCCGCCCCGCCGCGGCTCTTCCTGCCGCCCCCATAAAGCCATAAAGCCCGGGATAAGTTTACACGTTCCGAAGCCGCGGCTCTGACGCAAACGTTTTCGTGGCATTCTGCGCAGTCCACACAGCCTGCGCAGCAGACTCGACACCGACACCGACACGAGGGGCGGCGGCGGGGCGCACAACACGCCGCTGCGCCGCTGCGCCGCTGCGCCGCTGCACCCGCACGACGGCACGGCACGTCGCCCGAGGCTCCCGGACGGGGGGCCGGCCGGGCCGTACCGTTGTGGCCGCCGATGACACTCGATGCCTGTCACGTCCGTCGTCACGTGACGAGTACGCAGAGTGTGCCGGGGAGAGCGGCGCCGCGGGAGAGAGACAGAGACAGAGAGAGAGACAGAGAGAGAGAGAGAGAGAGAGAGAGAGAGAAAGGCGATCGGGCGCGGAGGTCGTGAAAACAAATGGCCCCCATCCACACACTAACCGCTCCATCCGCGTGCAAAATAATGACGGATTTCCGCGGAAACGTGGAGTCCGGCGGCGGCACGACACCTCGGGCCGGGAGGCGGGGCCGCGGGGCCGGCGGGGCCGCGGGACGTGCCTGGTCAGTGGATCACTCTTCCTGTGGCGTCCGCCCCGCTGCCCGGCACGGCGGCGCGGCGGCGCGGCGGCCCCGCCCAGCACGCCCTGTGAAGGCGGACCGCGCCATACCCTCCTCCTCACGGAGTTCTACATCGACGGTGAAAAATTGATGGTGGTGCGGTGCCAGTGCGTCCCCGACGTGCCCGAGTTGTGCGGGAGGCTCTGGTCAGGGCGGGTCGGGGGGAGCCGGCGGCGGCGGCGGTCGGAAGAAGCCTATCGCCGCTCAGGTGTGCACCGGGGCCGTGTGGTCAGGTGGCGCGCCGAGGCTGTGGTCCGCGGGGGCCGCGGGGCCGCGGGGGGTCTGTGCAATGCATGGGATGCAGATCGGGCCCGCACAGGTTGTGGCATCGCTAAGCATGTGTGCCGTGGGATCGGCGCTGCAGTGCCGGCCGCTGGGGGGCAGCTGGGGGCAGCTGGGGGCAGCTGGGGGCCGGAGACACCGCGGCGGGCGGCGGCTGGTCCGGATCTGCTCAGCGGGAACGTCACCCCGAGACTGACGCATCACACCAGCGGCCGCCCCTGCCGCCCAGCCACACCCACGCCGTCAGCGCCCCCGCCCGAACCTCCGGTGGTGGTGGTGCACCGGGTTAGCAGGTGGCGACTAATGAAGAGGGCCTCTCTCTCCCTATCTCCCTTCCTCCCTCGGCCTGTCTGTCTGTCTCCCTCCCCCCACTAGAGCCCTGCACAGGCCCTGCCTGGGCCGCTGCTGCTTCCTCCCAGTGATGCCTCTTCTCGCGCTCGTCGAGAAAGTGGAAGCGGCGGCTCGGCGGGCAGAGCGGCGGCAGCAGCGGAGCAGATTGGGTCTGATCGCATCGGATCTCGCCCCGCCGGCCGGACTTGTCGGACGTGTCGCACTGCGGCAGGTTTGAGGCGATCCAAGTGTCCAAACGAGAGAGAGAGAGAGAGAGAGAGAGAGAGAGAGAGAGAACCCTTTAGCGGCCTCCCATAGCCAGTCAGTACTCGCGGACACAAGGCCGTCCATGGAATCCAGAATGAATGTGCCCCGAAATCCCTTTATACTGCATCGAATGGGAGTGGGATTCGCGTTGAGAAAAGAATAGTGAACCGCACCACGAGAGAGGTGGAGGGCGGCGGATGGGGCGTGCGACCCTGCAGCGTTCCCACCTGACCGCACCGGGCGATAAAGACCGAAATCGAGCCGCCATGGGGTCGACAGTCGGCCGGAGCCGACGGCCGACGCGGCCGACCCCCGGCAGGGCCCCGGCCTGTGGGCCCCCACTGGGCCCTGGGAAGGGGAGCCGACGGAAACGGCCATTATTCAGTGCCCTGTGTTCAGGCGCAGGCCGCAGCCCCCCGCCGGGCCCCGGGCCGGCCGGGCAGGTAGGCAGTACCGAGTACACGCAGGTACGCAGGTAGCCGCCATGACCGGCGTGCGCGGCCCGGGCGCCGCCGCGGCCCTTGTGACCTGACCGCAGACAAGACCCGCCCCGCCCCGCCAGCGACGTCCACACCCTCGCTGGGTGGCCAGGTCCCCGTCGGCACGCCCTATTCATGAGCCAACCGCTGCAGCGGCGGCGCAGCGGCGGCGCAGCGGCGGTGAAGGAAGGACTTCTTGACGCTCTGCGGTCAGCCGTGGCTCTGGAACAACAAACTGCGACCCCGCGGACGGGTCTGGAAATGCCAACGGCTGTCTGTCGAAACAGCAGCCGCTGCAGCAGGAGCAGGGCCTGCAGCGGGGCCTGCAGCGGGGGCCTGCAGCGGGGCCGCGGGAGGCGGGCAGGCCATCGGCTCGGGGCGGGTCGGGGCCGCCAGGCCGCGGTGTTGCCGGCCAGGTCAGACCGGGTCTGGCCGATTCACCCTATTCCCTTCCTCACTCACAGACTCACCTGGTCCAATGGCCTGGCCTGGCCGGGCTAGAGGCCACCTGCACCTCTGCTCCGCACCGGCCGCCCCCCGCCCCCCGGCCCCCCACCCCCGCGCCTTGATGCCGTCATCCCCACCACCGCCGCCGCGAGCGAGCAGGTGAGGGGGTCCGCGGGGGGCGGGGCGGGGGAAGGCTCGAGGCGCTGGCCGCCACCGGCTGTGCCCCCCCCCCCCCTGCCGCCGAGCGCCAGCCAGGCCGCGGGCCGCGCCGCGCCTCGCCCGCTAGTATCCAAGCTACTCTCGCGGTGAGCGGACGCCCGTTGTGTGAGGCTGACGTAGCGAGCGAGACGGAGCTATCCGACCGGTGCGAGTGAGAGAGAGAGAGAAAGAGAGTGGTGTTGATGTTGCGGTGCACGAGTGCCGCGCCGTAGGCTGTGTTTGTGTGTGAGTGTGTGTGAGACTTGGCGTGTGTTGAGCCGCAGTGCCTCGGCGTTCTCTCACTGGATTACTCATCGTCGCCGTTGGATCCGACCAGCGAGGGCAGGTGAGTCCGCACGGGCCGAGGCCGATAAGGCGAGTCAATAGCGGCCGAGTCGTCATCGCCGTTCGGCCGCCGAGATAGCCAGCGTTAACCGTCCGCTTAACAGCGCGCTGTTAAGACCCGCGGGACAATCGGAGGGCATGGAGACGCGTGTGTGCCGCGGGTCATGCGTCGGGCGGAGGGGCCCCTTCGACAAGCCGTCACGAGTACCTGGACACGCCTCACGCGCGCCCCGAGAAAAATATTTGGCGCTGGCCACAAAACGTTTAGCTGGGGAGTGCACTTAACCTTTTGGGCCGTGCCTGTGGCAAAAGTGTCTGAGCCCTTTGGTGTGTCCCACAGACTGAGCGCCTTGACGCAGGGTCAGTGTGGAATGCACAAAACAGCGACAAACGTTTTTCCCAGAGCGCCATTAGCACGCGTCTTTTTATCACCCCCGCCCTATCTTCTCTCTCTCTCTCTCTCTCTCTCTCTCTCTCTCTCTCTCTCTGTTGCTCTATCTCCCTCTCTCGATTGGCTTTGTCTGTACAGCACTGTGGTTGCGAGACTTTTACACAGAACCGGGTCTCGCAGTAGTTGACGGGGTCGCAAACCTTTAACTGCACGAGATGAAGAGTCGCGGAAAGACTTTGCACAGCCGACATGAGTCGCACTTTCCCCGCCCCGCGCCCCCTCCCCGCCTCCCGGCTCGCATGTTGCGCCGCCGCTGTGCTGGCCGGTGCAGCTCTTGTCACGCTCCGCCAGAACGCCGCCCCGCTCCGCCTGCTCCGTGCCCGCGTGCTCCGCGTCGCGGCACGGCGGGGGGCGCTGTCCCTCCCCGTGGCCGCCGCCGCCGCCGCGCCCGAAAACCGTTGACGACGCCGTGCTCTATCAGCTGGCCGAATCGCCGCGGGTGCGCCGGCCCGGCCGCCGGGAGGCAGTGGAGGTAGGCGCGGGTGCGCCGGCCCGGCCGCCGGGAGGCAGTGGAGGTAGGCGGCGGGCGAAAGCCGCGCGGGAGTCGGATCGCAGCCCGGCACCGCACCACCGCCACGGCCGTCCGCGACGTCGCCGGCACCCCACAATCGGCGTCATATCGCGGGTCGGGGAACCCTTTTCTTTGCTGGGAGAGGAAGTGCCGCGTCGTGGCCCGGCGCCGCCGTCACCGCTCAAAAACTACTGCGAGCGGCGAACGGCGCAATCGCGTTGCACACACAGCGAGAGCAGTCTAGACTTGTGAGCAAAACTTTCCAGAGGGAACCGCTGCGAAATGTGATACGAAATTAAGAACTACGGAGGTGTAGGTGCAAGGCCGCGCCACTAACGCATCAGGGAGGCAATTTAAAAAAAAATCCTCTCCCGGACGCTCCACGCTTCATGCAGCGCGAGCAAACGGCTGCAGATTCTTTCACAGGCGATAAACATTCTTCCGGCGCCGTCCCGGGCGCGCCCCGCCCCGTGGCAGTGCGCAACATTCACCTCTAGGCCCGCGCTCCAAACGCCAGGCGCCAGGGTCGCGGCCACCGGGCGCCACGCGGCACGCACGCCGCCGCACGCGGCACGCACGCGCGGCCCGCGCGGCACCCTCTTGGAAAAGAGGCCGCCGGCCGTCCGAAACATCGGCCTGGCGCGGTTATAGTTTCCTTATGCGGACCTCTTTAATGCGCCATCAATTTTGCAAAAGGGATTCGCGGCCAGTGAGACGAGTTCAAGTGCCCCCCTCCTCCTTCCCCTCCCCGGGATTTTAAAGGCCCGTTAAGGCGCTCCCGAATGAGCTCCCAGGCACTAATACGCCGCCCGTCTCAGACAGCGGCCCGGAGAGTGTGTGTGTGTGTGTAGTGTGTACGGCCCTTCCTCGATAGCTTTTCGCAAGAGTCGTTAGGTGCGGGGGGGGGGGGGGAGGGCGGGGGAGCGGCGGTGCCACGGGAATGTCAGGCGGTCAGCGGTGTCCCCGCAGCCGCAGCCCCCGCAGCCCCGCCGGCGGTGCGCCCTTCTTCTGCCCCCAGTGACGTGCGCCCCCCGCCCCCGCCGCCCCCTCCCCAGAGCGCCCCTCCGCCGCCAATGATTCCCCTCACCAGTAATCTGCCGCCGTCAGCCGGTCACGGACACTCCGCGGGGCGGCGGGGGCCCCGTCCGGGAGCGTCGCGCGGCGTCGTGACGCGGGAGCCGCCGGCAGCGGCCAGCAGCGGCCGGCAGGGGCCAGCAGCGGCCAGCAGCGGCCGGCAGCGGCCAGCAGCGGCCAGCAGCGGCCAGCAGCGGCCAGCACTGCTGACCGGAGTCCGCCGAGTCGGAGAGGACGGACGCGCTTTGTTTGTTGGCGCACAGTTTAAAAGTAATGGCTTGAAAAGAAAAACAGAAAAAAACACTACAGAAGATGATCGGTCCAAGTTGTGCGCTTAACTTGTCGCCAAGGATTCATAAACTCGTCCTGAGTGGAAATGACAACTGTTGGTGACAGGCCTACTATGAACATCTTTGTTTCTTGTCAGAGTAGGTCACGTCACGTGGCTGCAGTTTCGGATTTCTATCGCATCATCACCTACATACTGTACACAGCTTTCACCGTCATTTTCAGTTCATTAATTTCATCGTGCGCGGAAAACAACGCAAAGCTTCTGTGTACATGTTTTGTTTTCGCGCACTTCGATCAGCAGTGTGGGATCTGCGAGCCGAGTGCAGTGCCAACGCCTGCCAGGCACTGCGAAGCCTGTGACGCCGCGGCCTGAGCCAACAGACCAGTCCCGGCTGCCCACTTCTCCTAGTTACCGACCCTCCCCCACCCCGCCGGTGGCCGCCGGCCTTGGGGGCACGCAGCCGCACGCAGCCCCGCGGCTCTGCCAGCCATCCCCGACAGGCATGCAGGCGGGCTGGTCCACCCACCCACACCTGCTGAGGCTGTGCTCCCGCCCGCGTGTGTTTCTGCCAGGCCCGCTCATTCACTGCTTGGTTCTCCGAGCGTGTAGCAAGAGGTGCAAGTGCAGCGCCGCAGCGTGTGAAGATACGCACCGCGCCGCTGCACGCCTCTGCATACTTCACTTGCGCGGCCCTGCGCGGCCTGCCGGTGCCCGGCTCACCTGTCGGCCCGCCGCGCTGCAGCGCCGCACTGCGCTCCTCATCCTCAAGAGTCTCGGGGCCTCACGTGTGTGGCGAGTGTGCAAGCGCGCACACACACACACACACACACATATCACGCACACACACACACACACACACACACACGCTTGGCAGTGCGCTGCTTTCTTCGCTGCGCGTCTCATCACCATTAGTACTCTATGTTATTGCGTGTGCAGCGCGGACTGGAAATAGACTCGGCCCGACGCAGCCGACGGAGCTGACGCAGCGCGCCGCCGCCACAGCCACAGTGTACGGCGTACCGGCGGACCGGCGGCGTCAGCGGGGGACGCCGACAGCCCGCCCCGGGAGCCCCCGCAGCCCCCGGAGCCCCCCGCTGCCCCCGGGGCCCCGAGGGGGACGCGCTGCGTGGGCTCGCGAAGAGCCTCGTCATCGACTACAAAGCGCCTCTTTATCGGGGGAAAGTGTTGGCGGGCGGCGGGGAGGGGAGGAGGTATAATGAGAGATTCGCTCCCGCGGTGCCCGGCGGGCCCGCGGCCGCCACGGCCCGGCCGAGGCCCGACGGCCCGGCCTGACGGCGCTGCGGGCGCGGGCCGCCAGACTTATGGCGTGGCAGCGTGGCCGCGCGCGCGCGCCGCCGCCAAACTGATTTCGCACAATCGCATTACTCTGCCATGATGTTGTTTCGCTCTCCGGCCGACAGGTCCTCTGATCGTGGGTGTGCGTGTGTGTGTGGGTGTGTGTGCGTGTGCGTGTGCGTGTGCGTGTGCGTGTGCGTGTGCGTGTGCGTGTGCGTGTGCGTGTGTGTGTGTGTGTGTGTGTGTGTGTGTGTGTGTGTGTGTGAGGTTGTAATACACACGGCGCGGCGCGCGGCGCGCGGCGCTGGTGATGTATTGGTTTCTGCAGCAAACACTATCGTTCCGAGGCCGCGGCCCCCGGCGGGCTGCAGCTCTCGTCCCGCCTGTCCCTGCCGCCCTGCCGCCCTGCATGTTCTGTGTCATTGCCTCCCGCGACCACTGCGGCGGCGCGGCGTGCAGCGGCGTGGGCCGCGGCCGGAGCTCCCTGCGGCTCCCCCGGCCACTCTGTTTGGTGTTACACAAGCGGTGGGCCCGGCCCGGCCCGGCCGCGGCTCATCTCCCGGGCAGCGTGCGCGGTGCGCGGTGCGCCCGTTTGCTTACTCGGGGGCCCGTGGCCCGCCGCAGTCGGAGCACGGCGCCCCCGCCTTCGGGAAGAGGTGAGGATAAACAGAACGGCGTTAGATAACGCCGCCGGTGGGCGTGGCGGCCGAGTCCGTGGCGTACGGCGGCCGGACCGTGACGGCGTCCTGCAGGACTCCGTCGTCTTCTGTGCTGCCAACGAGCGGCTGCCAACGGCCGCGCCAGCCGCTGCCAACAGCTGCCAACGGCTGCCAAGGTCCTCCTGCAGCCTGCGCCCGTGCGCCGCCCTGCCGCCATACGAGCCAAGGCCCGTAGCGGTGAGGTCCGGTCCCCGCGGCCCCCGGCCGCCGAGAGGCACACAGGTTTTGCTATCGCCACAAGGCTGACCGTTACGTCCGGCCGGGCCCCGGGTGCCGCCGGGTGCCGCGGGGCCGGCGGTGTCGCTGGCCGCCGCCACGTCCACGTGGGGATGGGATCAGGCGTGCGCCAACCATCCAGGGCACCCACCTTGATTTTTCTCCACGGTTGTAAACTCGGAAAAATGTATGCAAATTTTCGATGTGATTCAGCGGCGGCGGCGCGGGCCCCGTGGTGGGGGGCGCTGTCCTCACGCACAGGCGCCGCGCCCACCGCACCCGCGGCCCGGCCCCCGGCCGGCTCGCTTTCAGTTTATAAAACCTGAGCGCGGCGGCGCAGCAGCGGCGGCAGCAACAGGCCCGGCCCCGACGCACCTTGATGCCTCGCATGCCTCGCCTTTCTCCGCGCGGTATCGCGCTGCCTGCGCTCCCTGCGCCGCGGGCCTCCCTCCCAACGGAGCCCCCCACCCTCCCCCCACCACCCCGCGCAGTCAATGGGCGCCCGCCTCTGTCGGCCTCCAGCCCGCGCCACAAGCTAGTGTGTATAGTGCAGTGTAGTGTATGGGCACCGTGTCAGCGGGGCGACCTCCCACGGACACCCGTGACTCCCCACGACGGCGGCGGTACGACGGCGTCCCGGAGCAGACCTGTACGGTGCAGTGCGCACTACGTGTACCGAAGTTGCAGACCAGCGGGCTGCAGGTGCCCGCCGGCCGCCTGACGCGGTCCTCTCTGTCCTCAGGGGGTGAACGTCCTCTCGGCGGGGCGTGCCGCGATATGGTGCGGGCCCCCCGCGGCCCCCCGCGGCCCCCCGCGGCCCCCCGCCCCCCCGTAGTGCGGCCGTCGTTCCAGACGGCTTTCTTTCTTATTTACTTTGGAAACGCGAGCGGCGCAGGCGGCGGCGCGGCGCGGCGGGCTCACCTCGACTAGCTCGCGTGCTACCGTTGACACTGATGCGAGAGGGAGAGAGAGGGAGAGATAGACTAGGAGAGAGAGGTGCGGAAAAAAAGCGAATCCCACCTGTAGGCCTCAGCAGGGGGGGGGGGCATCGCCAGCGACGCCGGCGGTGCATGCCTGCAGGGCCGCGCGTTGTTAGTCTGGGAGCACGGCCAGATCTGGAATGGACGCTCGAGGAGGGAAAAAAATGTAAGTGCGATGTTTACTTTTTGTGGAGATTAAGCTGCGCTTATTCTGCGGCTAATTGCCGTCCACATTACCCGGCCTGCCGGCCGGCCGCATGTGTTTCTTTCTTCGTTATTGCGTCGCCCCTTGCGAGGGGCTGGATAAGGCGGCGCGGTGGTGGGACTTTAGCAACTGGAGCGGCGGGGCAGCCGAAGAAGCCGCGGCCGCCGGGACTCGAACCCGCGGCCGCCGGGCCGGGAGCTCTTCATTGGAAGCGGCGAAAACGCAACACCACCGGCCTCGCCGCGCCTCGGTCCTCGAGGCGAGCCGATGTTCGCCCGGCCACCTCGGCACACGGCCGCCGCCGGCCGCTCGCCTCGCCTCGCCTCGCCTCGCCTCGCCTCAACCGCTTGCGACAAGACCAGTTTGGTCCGGCCGGGGCTGCCTGCTGCCGCCTGGGCCCGTCTCGGCCGCGGCGACCCTTCTCTCCACTCTCTTTTCCACCTTGCCTGCTCCAGGCAACTTTCCACGCGATGCCCACAAATTCCAGGCCCACCGAAAATGACACTGTCAAAAGCGAGTGACGGTCGCGGGGTGCGCGGTGACGAGTGCGGTGGGCGGGGCGGGGCGGCGGCCGAACAGTGCGTGGATGCCAACAGCGCCCAGCGCTCCCTACCCGTGCGGGACAGGAGTTTTTCAGTAGGAAAAAATGGAGAGGAAGAGGAGCCGGTGGAAATGAATATGAATGACGGGGAGTGGGGGGCGGGGGCACAATGTAACGTCTCCATCCTGGCCGCGGCCCGGCGCGATATTCAATGGCGGCCTGGAACGAAAGGCGCCGCCATCTGAAATTCCATCGCGACTTTGGGCTCGGTTCGGCCGGTCAATGCCTCCGCCCCGCCGCCCCGCCGCCCCGCCGCCCCGGGCCGTGCATATGTGATGTGCTTCGTGCGGGAGGGAGCGTGCAGGCGCCTGCGGGGTAGGCCGCCGCGGCCGGGGCGCGCACCCGTGCCGCGCGGGCCGGCCTACCCCGCCTCCCGCAGGCTGATCCGCTGCCGCCGCCGCTGCAGGCGAGACAAGGAGCGCACGATGCCGCAATGCGAGCTCGACGGAGACGGAGCGTCTATGGCGACGTTGTTTAATTTCCTGCGGGGAAAAGTTGGGTGAAAATATCTTTCCCGTGCTTAATTCCAGCTCCGACAAAAGAAGTGGACGGACGGGACGTGCCGGCGGCGGCTGGAGTCGTGCGTCACGTCCCGCCGCCCTCGCTCCGCTGGAGGAGCCTGGAGGCGCCTGGAGGCCCGCCGCGCGCCGGCCGCCGTCGTCGCATATTCTCCCGCCGGAGGAATTCGCCACGTGCAGTTTTTTCCTTCCTCTTTCATTTATGGCTTTGAACTCTCACCAGTGGCGCGCGGCGGCGGCGGCGGCCGGGAGGCGGCGGGGGCCGCGCGACGTGACAGGGAGTGGCGGGGCGTGCCCTTCGGGACGGCGTCCTGGCATGCGGCCTGCACGCCAGCGTCGTAGATGCAGCAGGGAGCTTTGACCCGATCGGGAATGCGAGTCGCACAGGCACGCCCGTCTCGTTGCAGTTTGACTACCGCGCCGCCCGCGCACCTGACTGCCGCGTGCTGTCACGGCGTGGCGCTGCGCTACGTGGTTCGTGCACGGCTGATAACGCCGTGCCCCTGCGGCTGCGGGCTCGGGGCCAGGCCGGGCCGGGCCGAGCAGCCCTGCCGGCCGGCCGGCCTTGGCCTGAGGTAAGGGCCGTTGGCACGGCCAGGCAGCTGCAGCGGGGGGGAGGGGGGGCACCTCTCCTCGGCCCTCTGCCCGTCTCCGCGGCTGGCTCCAGGCAGTGCGGCCGCGTCCGCCGGGTCCCTGGAGTGGCCTGGAGTGGCGTCGTCGAGTGGCCGGTCACTTTTCATTCACGGCCCGGCCCGCGCCGGCTGCCGGCTGCCGGCTGCCAGGTAGGTGCCCGGGGAGCCCGGGGTGGCCGGTGCGGGTGCTGGGTGCTGCTGGGCCCGCGGCCGCATCCTGAGCGCGTCCCCGCGGCGGAGCGGAGGCCCGCATGCCTGATGAGCCCGGCCGCCGCCGGCCGCCCAGCAGCTCCTCGCACTCGTCGTCGTGCCCGCGCGGCTCCCCGCGGCCCCGCTGCACTCCGCTGCACCGCGCCGCACCGCGCCGCACTCTCGTCGCCGCGCTACCGTTCCCACAGCCTCATCGGCGGCCTCGCAGGCCTCGCAGCGCCCCGCTGCGCTGCGGTTTCCTCTGTCGCGGTCGCCCGGCCGCGGCCGTGCGCTGCTGTTTTGAATCAAACTCATTATTTCCCCCTTTTCTTCTCCCGTTTGCCTTCCGCGGCCCGAGGGACACGGCGGCGCCGCGGCGTTGCATCACTGCATGTGGTGCCGGCGGTGGCGGCGGTCGCGCCCAATGTCTCTCTCTCCCTGTGGGTCCCATTAATTTTTATGATGCCTGCCTTCCGGACGGTGGTGCGCGGACGGGCGTTTGGGGGGAAACCGATGGAAACCGAGGTATGTACGCACGGGGCCGGCGGTTACCTGGCTGCCCGCCGCTCTGGTGACGTCACACCGCCGCCCTGCGGTCTCCGGCTCCCACGGGAGGCACCGGCACCGCGGCCGCAGCCGGACTGCGCACGCATCATGTGTCGCTGCGCCGCCCGGCAGGCAGGCAGCCCCGGGGCCGGTGGGCGCGCGCGTCGTGCGGGCCGGCCTACCCCCGCGGCTGCAGGCGCTCGAGGCGGACATCCGCCGGCGGGGCGGGACCAGGAGGAGTCGGGGGGAGGAGCGGAGAGAAGTCCCCCGCGGCGGGTCCGGGCGGCCGCCGCGCTGAGTCACTGATGGCCCGCGCACGGGGCGGGAACTCTCGCGTTGCGTACACCGGCGCGACCCCTTCCCTCCCCGGCAGTGCCGGCCCTGGCCGTGCTGTCGCCAGTGACTCACCGCGGCGGCCGCGGACCACTCAGCCACCTGCATCACGCGGTACTGTGAGCGGTCCGCGGCGGCAGGGCTGGGCTGGCTGGGTTCGGAGACTTGGGCGCTGGAGGCGGCCGGATGTCGGCTCGGCGCGGTCCTCGGCGGCCGCCTTCGCCGCGGCCGTGACGTCACCGCTTCGCCGGGACCCGCCGGGACCGTTCAGCGAGCGAGTCACCCGCCGGCCGCGGCCCGCGGGCAGCCCCGCCGCCCCCCCCCCCCTCCCCCCGACCTCCGACACCCGGCGGGGAAGTTCCAGCGGCCGCCGAAATGTCATGGACCGGCCGCCCCGCGCCGCTCGGCTCCGCTCTGTCTTCTCGGAACTTCTCGCGGGCCGATACAAGCAATACCGGCTTTGCCGAGTGATTCCGAATGACACGGCCGGAGGAATTAATAAAGTGGTACGCAGGTGGGCGGGCGTCACACGCAGGGCCGCGCACCGCTGCACACCTGTCCGTGCCGCGCAGCTAACGCAGCTAATGCAGCCAGTGCCGACCCCCGCGCGGCAGGAGCACGGCAGGAGTCGTGCGCGGCGGGGAGGACGACCGCAAAGTAATACAAGGCACTCGCTGTACGCCGATGCCTGGACAAAGGATCGGAGAGGGAGCGAGCGAGCGGGCCGTGCGACCAGTGCGAGAGAGAGAGAGAGAGAGAGAGAGGCGGCGCAGGGGAGTGAAGGTGAAGGTCACTGCGGCGTCGGCGTGCCGTCCGGCTGCGGGGCTCCGGCCGCGAGCACCGCATCTGCCTGCAGTCCTGCCTGCCGGCCTGCACGGCCTGGTGCAGTCCGGGTGCAGCAGTCTTGTGTCCCGCGGGCGCCGCAAGCCCCGCCGAGGAACGTCAGAGGCGAGAGGATAACACGAACTACAAGAAGGATGGGTGGAGGGGCCTCCGGGACCTGCGGGGCCTGCGGGACCTTCACCGACGCGGGGCCGCGGCTGACGGACAGCGACAGGCCGTTTGTAAGTCCGCGTCGCTGTTTTCGGCGCTACCGCTCCCCGCCGCCGCCGCCCGCCCGCCCCGCGGCAGGGGGTCGTAGGGGCCGATTTGTCAGGCGGGCGGCGGGCGGCGGCGGAGAGGCGAGCCGAAGCAGAGCGGCCGTCCCCGCCGTCCCCGCCGGTCCCGGCCCACATCCAATCCCGTTGCCTCGCCGCGCCGCACATTCCTTGGCCGGGTCCTCTGCCTCCGCTGCCTCCGCCCCGGCCGGCCCCTTCCTGGTCCTGTGACGGGGTCCGGAGGTCCGGCCGCCGCCATTAGCACGGCGTCGTTAATGAAACGGGCCTGATTTCGATACGATACCCCACCCTCCCTCCCCCGGCCGCCGAGTTCCCCGTCGATTTCCACGATTTCAAATGGCGCCCGTCTGATATGCAGTGTGAGGCCACGGGCGCCCGGCGCGCCGCGGACCCCCGGACGGACTCGGACGACGGGCTCCCGAGACGTTGGTCTCGTCGCTCGGTCGGACGTGCATCGGCTCGGCTGCGGCGATCCCGTTACTGCGGGCCTTAAGGCCTAGCGAGGCAGCGAGACAAATGAGTATGGAACAATATTACGGTTGTTTGGCAGGAGCGGGGAGGAGGCCTGGCCTGGGCTGGGCTTTTGTCAGCGACACGCGGGACGGGGCCTAAGGGCCACTCCGCCCCGCCCCGCCCGCAGCCCGCCTGCAGCCCAGCCCGCCTGCAGCCCGCGACAGCCGGCCAACGGGAACGGGACGGGAAGATGCAGCGCCGCGCACCCGTGTTGCCAACCACCGCCTGCGTGCGCGCGTGCCTGCCTGCCTGCCTGCCTGCGTGTGTGGCAAATTACCGTCCGGAGAGCAGTCACTCGCCTATTGAGCAGTGGCAGCGCAGCGCTGCGCGGGGAGCGGCACTTACTCAGCGAGACGTATAAACTGCATTCAGGCGGTCGGAAAGTCATGTTCGGGCCCCCTTCCCTTTTTTTCCTCCTTTTCGTGTCCGTTGAATGTTTCCACCCGGGGCGCCGCGAGAACGCGATAACTCCCCCCCGTGCGCCTGTCGGGGCGGTGTAATGGCTGGCCGCCGCCGCCGCTGCCGTTGCCGCCCGCCTCCTCTCCTGCCTTGTGGTTTTTCTATCTTTGCTCTTTCTCCGAAACCGCAGCGGGCCTCGGGCGGCCGGCACATCACACCCCGCCCCGCCACGCCCCGCCACGCCCCGGACCATTATTTAAAATCCTCAAACGCGGCGGCCGCGGGATTACAGCCGGGGCCCTCCGCGTCCCCGGGCGGCGGGCGGCGGTGTGAAGACGTTACGTGTCACGAGGCCGTCGGCGGCCGTCGGCGGCCCTTCTGTGTTGTGGTCGCATCCGCGCTCGGAGGAGGAGACAAATCCGACCCGACTCGGCGGCCGCGGGCTCCACTCGGCACGCCGTCGGCCCACGACCCCCGGGGGACGCCGCCGCCGCCGCCGCCGCTGCACTAAGCGAACCTATTCATTAGCCCGGCCCCGGCCCCGGCCGCCAGCTTTACTCGTCCCCACTTCGCCTGTCCAGCTGAGCGTCGTTCGTTGGCTCTTTCCTCGGCGGATTTGCGGCATTCTCCGGGGAGGCTGTTGTTGCGGCGGCGGAGGCTGCTGCTGCTTCTGCTGGGACTGCAAGGTCAGAGGCGGCCTCGCCATGCGGCTCCCGCCCTGCGGAGTCCTGCGGAGACCTGCGCGCTTCTGTTATCGTAGGGTGCAATAAAAAGAACGCATCCGCCGCCGCCGCTGCGTGCGTGCTGCGTGTTCCAGCGGCCGGCGCGCATTCCTCTTGGAGCCTGCTGCTGCTGCTGCTTGGCGCTGAATGCATCGGGGGATGCCAGGCGGCTCCGTGTCCGTGCCGTCGGGGCCGACACGGGGCCGTCGGAGCGGGCGGTGCACGTCCTCCTGCCTACTTACAGGCGGCTGGAGTCGCGGGCTGCCTACCTCCCAGGCGCCCCTTCCATGCCTCTGCGGCGGCCCCCCTCGCCCCCTGCGTCGCTTCCTGCCGCTTTCGCCGGCCCTCGCCCGTCCTGTCGCATCTCCTCCGACACCTGCCAGGGCCGTCAGCGGCGGCCCGGTGGCCCTCGGTTCATGGCCGCCCCGCTGCTGCGCACGGCCCGGCGGCGGCTCGGCTCATGACAGTGCAGCGCCGCAGCTCTTGATCCCGGTAACGGGCCCCGCACAGGCCACGCCGTGTTCGGAGAGGCGCCGCAGCGCTCCCCGCCCCCTACATGGCGGCCGCTGTCGCTGTCGGGGCCCGCGGAGCCCCCCGCCGGGAGGGCCGCGAAGGTGACCGACACCGACACGCACGTCCCCGTCAGACGCCGCCGACGCTGACGCTGACGCCTCATCGACGGCCCGATGTTTGTTTCCAGCCGAGGCTCTGGCGGCCGCGGTCGAGTGAGACGCGGCGCGGCTTGACCCCGCGGTTAATTTGAATTCCCCGCCTCGGCTGCCGCCCTGTCCGGGCGGGTGATTGGGTATCGCACCCGTGAGGCCTAGCGAATCACGCCAGCCGGCCGGGTCCCGGGCGGGCTTCATCCCGTGGGCTCCCGTCGAGCCTCCTGCCGCCTCCAGACGGCTCTCTGCTCAGACTCAGACTCCGGCCGGCAGCTACCAGGTACTCATTAGGGCGGCTACCCCCGCGGCCCCCGCGGCCCCCGGGCCCCCGCCGGTGCCCGTTACCCCTCCCGGTCCGGCGCGGCCGGGCTCACGGAAGCCGCTGCCCAGGCTCCGCCCGGCTCCGCCGCTGCCGTGGCCGCGCCGTTGGTCCCGGTCGCGGTGTGTACGCCGGCCGATACATAGACGACCGGGCCGCCGACAGACCCACGCAGCTGCGAGGTGCTCGGCGGCGGCGGCCGGGCGGGCAGCCGGGCGGACGGGTGGAATGTCCCGATCCCCGCGGCCGGCGTAAGCAAATGTGTACCCGTAATTATAGAGTTTGAGACGGCCGCGGCCGCCAGCGGCAGGCCGGGCTCCGGCTCCGGGCCCCTGAAAGTGGATACCTCAATCACGGCGACGCTCCCCGGCGGGCGGCGAGGGCCGCGGCCGTGTCGCCCCGGGAGGCCGCCCGGCGGGTAGGCAGCAGGTAGGCGCGCGCGTGTCGTGCGGGCCGGCCTACCCCGGCACACACAGGCGCCTCGCTCGCTGCCGCCTCCCGGACGCCTCCCCTGTCCGTCCGGCCTTCATGAAGACATTCCGACGATAACAACGCCAGCGCCCCCCGCACCGAGGAATAACGCCCGAGGAGCTCCGAGGCCCCGGCGGTCCGTGAAGGTTTCCCTCCCCGACCCTGGGCTGGGCGCGTCCTCGTGGTTTATGTAACGATTATTTTATTCATAAACCGCGTCGGGTGTCGGCCCGCCGTCCCATCACCTCGATCCGCCCGCCTGCTGGACCCGCGCCAGGCGCTCCTCGAGCAGTCAGGTGGGACTGCGAACCTCCCGAGCCGAGCCCAGTCAAGTGTTAACGCTGGACACGACTCACAGTCACAGGCGAGGGCGCCCTCCCTCCCTCCCGCGGGGCCGCGGGGCCCGGGGTGGCCGCCCCCCGGCCCTGCCCTGCCTTCCCAGTGCGGCGGAGGCACCCGGAACGCCCCGCCCCATCCTCTTTGCGAATTACGTGGCCGTCCGTCAGGGACGCGATGGGATCTGCGTCTGTGATGGACGCGGGGGGGGGGGGGGGGGGGGGGGTCGTCGCCGGCCGACGTCACCCGGAAGGCTCCGCGAGATCCGCGGGCACCGCGCCGTCATGTGGGAGCTCCTTTCCAGGACCTTTTCCAGGACTGGGTGCATTAGGTCATCGCCTGCCTTGCAGTGACGTGTACGCCGCGGTGACCGGGGCCAGGCCGAGGCGAGGCGGAAATCGACGGGGGGAAGGAAAGATGAGCACGGACGCCCTGCTTATATATTATCAAACAAAAAATTAAGCACGCAATTTTTTTAGGGGTACACTTGAATGACATGAATGCACAAAGGAGTATTTTCTTTTTACAATCCCATCTGGCCGACAAAAAATAACAACATTGTGAACCTCAGGATTGTATACGTCGACGGAGATACCTTCGCTCGCGGAGTGTGCAATTGAATGAAGAAGAAGAAGAAGAAGAAGAAGAAGACGTCCCGTTCTGCAGAGACCTGACCTGACTCTGTGTGTGTGCGTGTGTGTGCGTGTGCAGCGAGCGAGTGTGCGGCTGTCGAAGGAGGGCCCCGTGAGGGCTCGCCGTCCGTGCGGGGCGTGCGGGGCGTGCATCCTGCGACCTATCCTCGTGCACGCACACGCGGCCCGCACGCGACACGCACGCCACGCAGTCTGCGGCCGGGGCACTACACCGTGCGTGCGCGTCTTGCGCGCCGCGCCGGGTCCATGAGGACGGGAAGGGGCTCGCTGCGGCCGCGGCGGCTGCCTCCGCCAAGGACGCCCACATCCTGCGGAGCTGGCCGCCCGACGGCCCGCGGCGGCGGCGGCAGCGTCTCGGCGTCGGACGGATGGGGCAAACAGTTTTTATTTTCGTGACCGACGGAAGCACATGAAAGGGGTGCCGGCGGCGGCGATGACCTCCGGGAGGAAACCTCAACTTTATTGTCAGCAAGTGGCGGAGCAGCAGCAGCAGCAGCAGCCCCGCCCCCGGCACCACTGCCGCCCGGCCGGCCGCACGCCGCGCTCTGGCCATCGTCAGCACCCGCCTCCCTTCTATTTCTGCGCCGCGCCGATGTAAACACGGCGGCCGCCGCCACTCGTCGCTCCCGCCGACCCCCGTCAAGGCCGCCGGGTGCACAGCGGTGCCCAGATGCACGTGAATGTCACAGCGGCGGGGACTGGACCGACGCGTGAGGCGCGAGGCTGGCCGGGGGGAGGTCGGGGCTGACCCAAATACTCCTGGCGACACGGCGGTGACAGGGCGGCGACACGACGCGACACGGCACGACGCGTGCCGCGTGTCCGACCCCGTTACCGGCTGCCTATCGCCGCGTTTCGTATGCGCTGGACGGCCTGGTGTCGCCTGTCACCGGCAGCACCGCCTCCCCCTCCCCTCCCCCCTCTCCCCTCCCCTATCCTTATCAATCACGCGCGTGTTCTAGTTGTCGCTTCCTTGAAAGTCGAACGCTCCGAAAATAGCGCGTTCGCGTCGATACGCGGCGCGAAGCGAAGCGATACCCCCGGCTCGGTATTGGGGCTGAGGCGGTGCTGCGCGACCCGCTTCGGGTTGCCGCTGACGGCTCGCCGCAGAGTACGCGGCACGCGGTGCGGTGCGGTGCGGTGCGGTGCGCGGTGCAGCGGTACGCGGTACGCGGCTACCTGGCCACCGCGGCACGCCGCGCCGCCGCCGCCGCCCACTCGCACCGGGGTGATAAGGCGGGAAGAACACGGGACGGTGACGCAAGCGCTGCCGGCCTCCCCGCACCGCACCGCCCCGCCCCGCCGCACCGCGCCGCGCTAAGCGCTCGGCATTCAGGTTTCTGTGTCACACGGCGCGGGGCACATTTTCTCGGCTATCGCCGCTCAGCTGGTGACTGCCGCCGCCGCCGCCGACCGGACTCTGAGCTCCGTGCTGTGCGCTTACTTCGGGCTTCCGAGAACGGGATAGGCGAGGCGAGGAGAGGCCCCGCTCCGGAAATAACACGCGAGGCGACGGCCGCCGGCACGACGGTGCCGCAGGGACCGTCGGGGACGTGCACCCGGAGCGGCTCCCGGAGCGGCTCCCGGAGCGGCACCCGGAGGGCCCGGCTCGGCCTACTCGGCCGTGGTCATGGAGGAGCGCACGGTCTCGGCCCGGAACAGCAGGAGCCGTCAGGGGCGCCCCTTCTTCCCTTTCTTCGCGGCCGTGCGCCGCGGGGCGTGCAGCACGGCGGCCCGGCGGCCATGGCGGCCACATGCGAAGGTGAAAGCATGTCTTCCATACGGCACTTACTTCACTTTTGTGGCGCCCGGCCTCGCCCCGCGAGCACGGAGCCGTGAGGCGCCGCGCCACGCCGCGCCACGCCGCATAGTTGAGTCGTCGCCTCTTGGCATTGTCTCGGACATGCAGGGTAGGAGGGCTGCAGGGGGCCGCGCAGCGCCCCGCCACGCCACACCCCCGCGGCCATGCAGGGAGGAGGGGTCCGGAAGCGTCGTCTGCGCGGCCCGTGTCGCACCCGTGCCGCACCCGTGCCGCGCGCGCCGCGTGCCCTGCGACGTGACGCAACCCTTGTTCGGCCTCCGGTGCCTCCGGGATTGAATTCTGTTGTTATTTCTGGCGCCGCCGCCCAGCCCGGCCTCCTCCTCACCTGCTGCTGCTCCTCGTTGTGTCACGGCTCTCTACCGTTCAAACACCTCGCCGCTGCCCGCCGCTGCCCGCCCGAACCGACGCACCCGAAAAAACTTTCGCTCCTACCGGTCTGCCTTGTGCGTCTAGGCTGGCTGTGGCGGGCGTGGCGTGGCGGCGCGTGGCGGCGCGTGGCGGCGTAGCGAACGGGGCGGGGAGCGGATTTCTGCGGTGTAACGTGATAGGGCGATGACCCCGCCGCCGCGCCCACAGAGACGCGTGGCGTGCCGCGTGCCGTGCCGTGCCGCGCGGCGCACCTCAGAAACACAGGAGCAGGACCGTTGCGCTGCGAGTGCCCGTCCGCAACCCGCAGGGCGGCGCGAAGCGTCGCAAGGCGCAAGGCCGTTGGCGTTGGCATTTAGGACCTGTGGAGACGCGGCAGCGGCAGCGGCGGCCTGCCCGCCTCTGCAGGACTCTCTGTGCGGGATGCTGCCGACGCCGCCGACGCCGCGACCTCACGCCCATTACCTAATGATTTGCTGCCGGCTGTGAAGCTCCTTCGAAAGCAAACTCTTTTGCTCTCTCTCTCCCCTCTTTACTCTCATTCTCTCTCTCTCTCTCTCTCTCTCTCTCTCTCTCCGTTTCGCTCTCTCCGTTTCTTGACGCGTCTAGGCAGTCTAGGTTGGCGGCTGCGGCGTTGTCGGCAGGATTTGAATCAGAGCCGAATCAGGACGCACGCGGAAGTGAGGTGATAGTGTGATAACGCCGCCCGGCGCCGCCCGGTCCTCACGCAGGCGGCAGGCTCTGAGAGCTGCGGGGCCGGCGGACCCTCACCCGCGGCCCGCGTGGTGGCGCCGCTTGTACACGGCGCCGCGCTCCCGATCCCAGACTCGCGGGCACATTTATTTATATCGGTCTCGCCGCATGGCGAATCAGGAGTGGTTTATTGCCCTCGAAAAACGACGGCCGCCCGATAATTGATTTCAAACGCGGAGTCGGATCGTGTTTGCACTTCATTCGCTTCATTAGGCTCACCTTGGCGGCTCTAAAATATGCGCGGTGGGCGAAAACGGGCCGACGCGCGGCGCCTGCCGCGTCCGGCCGCGAGTCCCCGCCGCGGCAGGAGAGGCGGAGGACAGGCGGGGGACAGGCGGGCGCCGCCGGGTCCACCGGGGAGGCAGAGGTGTCGGCCGGCCGTCCGCTGGTCCTGTCAGTCAGATGTGAAGCACTCAGGGCCCCGCTCCGGTCGGGGTAACGGTAACGCGCCGCCGCCACCGCCCACCGCCGCCCACCGCCGCAACTGGTACTCGAACCCGACCCAACCCGTCCGGGCCTCCGGGCCTCCGGGCCGGGGCGGAGCTCACTGCGGGCCTACGCGTATGCTGCGCAGCGGCCGCCGTCACAACTATCTCTTCCGCCTGATCGCCCCCCCCCTCCCCCCGCTCCGCCCCCGGAGCCCGGCAGCGGCACACAGCGGCGCTAACCTTGCGGCGGCCGGCCGGCTACAGGAGGGCAGGAAGACCTTGCCGTAGGCGCGGCGTGGCGTCTACGGGCGGCGATCGGACGGACGTCGGCGGCGGCGACCGGGCGGCGGCGGCTGCGGGTGCAGCGGACGGAGGAGAGACGTCCCCGTGGGACGCGGTGCGGGTAGTGGTGCGTGGGCCCCGGCGTGCGTGTGCGAGCGTGTGCGTGCGCCTGAATATGCAGGACGCCCAGGGAAGTGACGGCGGCGCGGCGCCGCCGTGCCATTGAGCGACGCCTCTCTGGTCTGGAGAATCGCCTTTAAAAGTCCAGAAGGAAGCCATTTCCTGTCCTGGAGACCCCCGCAGCACAGCGGAGGCAGCGAAGCGCCCGGCGGGTGCGGGTAGGCCGTCCCGCCGGGCAGCCGTGCGCCGCGGCCGGCTGCTGCCTACCCCGGGGTTCGCAGGCGCTGCGGCTGCGGCCCGGGCGGCGCGCCACGGCGGGGCCGGCTATCTAAATCCAGCGCTATTTTCGGCCGGTGTCGTCCGTGTCGCCGCGCAGGAAAATACCGCGCTATCAGCGTGGTGCGGGCGGCGGCAGCGGCGGGGACTTTTGTGGGGCGTCTGCGTCGGCGCTGGCTGACTGTCGCTGCCTGGCGCTGGCGACGCGCCCGGCCCCGCGGCGCGGCACGGCAACACGTCGGCGGCGCGATACATATTCCTCTCCGCCCCGCCGCGAAGGTGTCCCATTAACTGACACACACTGTATGAAACGCTGCTGCTGCTGCTGCAACGTTAGGGCGTGGCGTACGCCGGCCTTGGCGGGAGGTCGCGCGCCCCCTGCGCCCTGGGCCCCACTGGGCCCCACTGGGCCCCCCGGGGGGTCGCGGCGCGACTCGTTTCCTGACGCTTCTGGGTATCACGAGTTGGCCGGGCCGGAGATACGGCGGCGGCCTGGTGCCGCGCCGGGCGCCTGACCCACACCGGGTTACGGCGGCGGACCGGCCGCAGAGATCGCGAACGGCGATGCGGATTAGCGGAGCACTAAATATGTCAAATGCCATTATTTTATGGTGGCCGGCCTCCCTGCCGCGGCCCCGGACCGCAGTCCGCTGCCCGCCCTGCCGCTGGCTCAGCCCGCGGCTAACAAGTCGGCCCCGCCGCGGCGCCAAATTTCGCACGCCGACTTTTCAGAGTGCTTTTAATCATAGCAATTCTTGTCTCCATGACACTTTCATTTCCTGAAAGACGAAAAAAGCCGCGCGGCAGAAACTGCGCTTGAAGAAGAGGGAAAATGTTTTTCTTTTTGTCAACAAAACCCTTTTAAAAGGAAGAGACAAAAAAATATGCGTGCTCGGCGCGAAGAATACAAGAACGCGGAACAGAAAGTGTCTGTCTTTGGTCTGTTGGCGGGTGACGGCGGGTGACGGCGGGTGTGGTGTGGCGTTGCAGTCTCATTCACGGGGGAGGTGAGTCAGCTCCGAGGGCCGCCCGCGGCCCCCGCGGCCCCCGCGCCGAATGCAAGCCCACTTATCTCCGCCGCCGCCGCTTAGCCCGCCCCCGAGGATCTGTGGGGATCTGTGGGAATGAGTTGATTTACCGGGATGACAAGGACGACTGCTCGCCACCGCCTCGACACCGCGTGACACACATGCAGATTAAGAAGAGCGGGGAAAACAAAAGAGAGATAGAGAGAAAAAGGCGCCGGATTGTTGCTATAAATCGTCGGCTCTGGCCCGGGGAGAGTCTATTTAAGTTTGATTGCGGAACAAATGCGCACCAACACAATACGTCAGTCGTTGTTTTCAAACTAAAAAAAATGAAAGAAACGACCTGGGCGACGTGTTTGTGTGCTGGCGCCGGGTGGGTAGGCAACGTCAGCTCGAGCACGCACGGGTGTCGTGCGGGCCGGCCTACCCCGGCGCTCGCGGGCGCTCATCTTTTTTCGCCTCGCCGGGGACCGCAGAACCGTGTTCTCGGGGTGGCCACGTAAACTCCTCGGTGCGCGCTAATGTGACCACTTGTGACCAATGGTGACCACTTGTGACCACACGTGACGGGGTGTGACCGGCCCCGCGCTCCTCCGCGGAATGCCACGCGCGGCGCGCGGCGACACAAGCCGGTCATGATTTGGCGCCCCGGATAAAAATTAGCATACAACATGCATAGTGCGGCTCTGTCCTCGATCGGGGCCGGGCGGCGGCCGCGGCGGCGGCAGAGCAGGGCTTTCGAAACGGGCGGCGGCGCCAGGCGACAACAGCGACACGAGAGCTGCGGGCCGGGCCTCGCCGTGTGAGGCCGGGCGGGGCGGGGCGGGGCGGGGCGGGGCGGGGCGGGGCGGGGCGGGGCGGGGCGGGGCGGGGCGGGGCGGGGCGGGGCGGGGCGGGGCGGGCGAGGCGGATGGCACGGGATCGATACCGTTCTCAAGTCGTATAAAAAGCGGCAGGGATCGGGCGGGCCGGGCTCCGGCCGGCTTCCCGTTCGTAGCGGTGCGCCGCCGGCTGCCTGTGCTGCCCGGGTGCCCGCAGACGCCGAGGTCCCCAGGACGACTGCCGTAACTGGCCCGCGAGCTGAGGGCAGCTGAACGCCTCGCGCCGGCTAACGATATGGGCGCGGGGGAGGGGGGGGGGGGCTGCGGTGACACACATACACGTCACACACACACACACACTCACACTCGCGCGCGCGCCCAGAGCACATGCCCGCATCGATAATTTTACGACCTTGCAAGTATATATACGCTCGCCTCGCACGTGTGGATGGGACGGGACAAGAAAATATTGCAAAAAGGAAAGAAAAAGAAAAACAGCATGCGTTTGGAAATGGATTTGGTTTGCGGGTTTCGAAGCGAATGCCAACTGGCACGTTTGCATATCATCGGGGAGAGTACCGCAACTGCAACAGTGTGCGAGTGCCCGCCCGCATGCGCGGGGCGGTGCGGGGCCGCGTCCGCAGGGCTCGCTCCTGTCGAGTCGGTCCCCCGCCCCCCGCCCCGCTGTGCAGCAGCCCGCCGCTCATGTCGGCAGGGGCGTAGCCGCAGGGGGGGGGGGCGGAGGCCGGGTTAGGCAACCCGCTTAGCAATCCCCTGCATGTGTAGGCAATACGTGCGGCACGTCACCGCCCGGCACGCCGTGATGACTCTTGGCGCCGCTCTGCCCTCTCGGACACGGATACGACACACGCGGCGGCCCGCCCCGCCCCGCCACGCCGGTGTTCGAGTCCGTCCAGTCCGGCCGCGTCCTTCGTGCTCCTGCCGGCGGGTACCCGCGGGCCGATCGTGTTGGCTCAGATAAGCGCACCTTGCGTGGGAGAGGTGAGATGCAAACGCGGCCTGAGGTGAGCGCGAGCATCGCCCAGATAATGCGCATGAGTCACAGCCCGAACTTGACTTCGACACACCCGCTGACGGGCAGAGCCTCACTTCGCTATAGTTTTTTTTTTCCCCCGAGGCTTTACCCGGTCAGGCGATTCCTATGGCGCCCCTGCCGTGATACTGTATCGGGTTTCCTCGTGTGTAATGGCTCGCGTGGGCACCGGGCCCCCCGTCCGTGCCGGTGCCGTCAGCCGTCGCCCGCCTCCTGCAGCGCCTCCGCTCACCGCTCCGCTCTGTTCTGTTCTGTTCCAGCCGACATGACGACGCCCAACGAGAGTCGCGCCTGAGCGGCAGCCGCAGCGCAGCCACAACGCAGCGGCCGGGGCCGGCGCGGGCCGCGGGGCCGCGGGGCCGCCTGGCAGGCAGGCGCGGGGCGTAGGCCGCGGGCCGCGGGCGCCGCGGCGTCACTCAGTACGCGCCGCGCCGCGACGCCCCGGGGACCGGCGCACCGGCGACGCCGTCCGCGATGAGGCCGCAGTGAGCGGCGCGTCGTCCCCCCCGCCGCCGGCAGCACAGCGTCGGCCAGCGTCAGCGCCGGCACCGCCGCCGACATGGAGACGGACGTGAGCCAGGACTTCCAGGACTTCTGGGCCGAGTACAAGATCCTGCAGGACAAGGGCCACCACCACCACCACGACGAGGATGACTACGGCAACGGCAGCGACGGTGAGTGCGCGGCGCAGCGCAGCGCGTCCGTTGGGGGCGGGCCGGCGGGCCGCGGGGGCACGGCCGGCAGCAGCGTCAGCTGAGGGCGCCTGCCGACGCCGTCCTGGCCGCGCAGGGGGGCGTGCAGGGCGTCAGCGTTGCCGGGGGCCGCTTGGCGACAGCGTGCATCGGCGGGGGTCTTGGGCGGGGCGGACAATGGGACCTCTGGTTCGGCCGCGCCGCCCGCCGCCGCCCCCTCTATCTGGTGATGTGATGTGATGTGATGTGGTCGGCCTCGAGATAACAGAGGGCCGCCGCTCTCCTCCTGGGGACGCTGACTGGCGCAGCAGCGACACGGAGGGAGGTGGGGGGGGGGGGGGAGCAGTGGGATTATCCGTCGAAAAGTAGTCGAGAGTCAATTTGCGTTACAATCCTATCCTGAAAGCAGGCAAAAGGCTTCCGTTGTCGGCGGCCCCCCTGTAGCGGCGGCTGCTGCCGGGCCGGGCCTGCGGGCGGGCGGGCGCGGGCGGGCGGTGTCGTGTCCGTGTCGGCACCGCCCTGACGCAGCTGACGAGGCGACGACGGGACTTCCTCATCGGCCCGGAGCTCGCCGTCGCCGCGGCCCCGCGCAGCTGATGAGGTGGTACTGGTCATGTCGAAACAAAAACGGCACGCGGCGGGCGGCGGGCGGCGGGCGGCGGGCGGCGGGCGGCGGGCCCGGCGAGGCGTCGCCGTGTCAGACAACAAAACTCCCATTGATCGATGGCTTGATCCCGTCCCGCGGCGGCCGCGACGACGGCGGCGAGGCCCGCCGCCGCAACAGCAGCAGCAACAGCAGCAGCAACAGCGCCGCGATTGGCAAAGCGGCCGGGTGCAGCAGTCGTCTTCTTTATCCGCCGCCGACTGCTTCTTCCAAGGAGCCGCGATACCCCGCGCCGCGATACCCCGCGCCCCGCGCCCCAGGAAGGCCTTGATTCCATCCGTCATTCATCCGCTGCTCCCAAGCAGTTCATTCCAATTTTAAGACCCTCCGTGTCCGTCAAGGTGAACAGGAAGCGAAGAGGCTGTATTTCGCCTCGCGCACAAGCCCTCGTTCGTTCGGGCGATTTCAAATTTCTGCATGTAAGGGAGGGGGGAGGGGGTGTTATAGCACGGACTTAACTCGGCCGGTGACACTGAACTACCGACATGGACGCGCTCTGCAAATATTTTTTTAAGCGGTGTTAGTTTTTTAATTTTTTTTTCATAAATCTTTGACTTGCACGGCTTGCATGATAATGGGACGGAAGCGATTACACCGCTGCTGTGGAGCTGGTGCCAGTGTCCGCGCAGTCCTTGTGCACACACACACACACTAACACCAACACACTCCTCGGACCATAACCAGCGCTCGCGGTGCTCTATAAGGCTCTGGTGCCCTTCGCGTCCAATGAGCTTGGCCAGCGGTCGCGGAGTGTGTGTGTGTGTAGGTGTGTGTGTGTGTGTGTGTGTGTGTGTGTGTGTGTGTGTGTGTGCCCACTGGTACCCGCGGACCGCTGGTGGCCCACCATGGCCAACGCTTGGCGAACAAACGTGGCCGGAACGTGAGATGCCCGCCCAGTCGTGTAATCTGCCGGTGGCGGGAGTAGAGGGGCCTCACTCGGGCGGCCTCTCAGCCCCCCCCCCCCCCCCCCCCCGGCCCCCGGCCCCCGCCGGTGCTTCCCCCTGCGCCACGCAGCAGCCGCGATCCCCTTTGCCTCGCCGCTGCGCCGCGTCGATTTATTTTTGGTCCTGGAAGGGGGCAGTGAGCGAGTGCAGCGAGAGGGGACGGGGGGGGGGGGGGGGGGGAGAAGACGTCGTCGGGGTCGGTGGGGTCCGCGGGGACGAGACGGGCTGCTCGGCGGTGTCTACACTGTTCGGTGCGGCGGCCGGCCGAGTTAGTGCATGCAGCGGCCGCGTCTCTCCCACAAAATTCTCCCCATCGGAAATCCCTATGACCCCCAGAGTGGGGCGATGCGAGGCCGGCCGAGACCCTCCTGCGACACTGCCGGCGGCCCCCCGCGGCGAGCGGCGGCGGCGTATGTGGAGCACCCGGCTGGGGTCCAGCAGCTCCAGCTCCACCTCCAGCTGCAGGGCGGCGGGGCGGGGCGCCGCCGCGCCTCTTCAATGCCGACCCCCCTCCCTCTCCCCGCCTCTGCCCTGCGCCGCCCTCCGTCCGCCCCGCCGTCTCTCCTCCCCGCTTTTGTGAGAGAAAGGCGGGAACAGGACAAGGGAAGAGAACCGGCAAAGATCCCGGTCGGTCTGGTCCGGTCAGTGCTCGGGCCGAGGGTCCGTGTCGGGGCGGGAGCGCCGCGGGGCCGCGCCGGCCGCGCCGGGCGTCGCGTGTGACATTATCCACCATCGTCCTGGTCAAAGGACTTTCCCCCGCGGCCGGCCAGGGCCTCTGACTCATGTGGCCGGGCGGGGCGGCGGCGCGGCGGCGGTGCAGCCCCAGCAGCCCGCGCGGCGTCCGGCGTCCAGGCGCCGCCTGGAGGGAGGTCCGAAAAACACCTCTCCGCTTCCTTGAAATCGCTCTCTATGGGAACCTCCCCTCCCCTCCCCGCCGCACCGCCTCTCCGGCCCACAGCCTTCCTCTTTCCTTCTGTTTCCTGCGCCTTGTAGCGTCGCGCACACCACTTTTCCGGTCCGGTCGGGTCCGGTCCGTGTGTGTGTGTGTGTGTGTGTGTGTGTGTGTGTGTGTGTACCCGATACATCACGCGGGCCGCGGCCTACGTGGGCCACACGCGCGATCGGCCGGCCGCAGCGCTTCTTATTTGGTCGTTTGGCGGACATTTCACGCACGCATCTGGAGAGCGTGTGGGCGATTCGCTTTGTCCCCCCCCCCCCCCGCCCATCCCCTCCCGACGCTGACGTCACACGAGACCTCGCGATCGCCGAACCCGACAGCCAGTCAGGGGTCCGAGGGGAGGGGGAACAACCCCGTATTATTTCCAGCGGCACGCCAAAAGAGAAGTCTAATTGAAACGCTGAACGGGCCGTACGAGCAGTCCGACCCGGTGTCCCGACCCGGTGGTGGTGGCGCTGGTGGTCCCGGGGGGGATCCACGGGTGCGAGAGAGAAGGAGGGATAATGGGATCTGCGGGGAGTTTCCAACCGAATCTCGCGCGGAGCGACAAACAACGCCCCCCCCCCCCCTCCGACCCTCCGCCCCCTTTTCCCTGGGAGTCGGGGCCGCGCTCGGGGGCCGGCTGCTGCGGCCGGGCGGTACTGCACTCGCGCTGCACATGAGTGGGGGGGGGGGCGATACAGACATAGCGGGGACCCGCCACAACTTGAACTTGCTTGAACTGCGACCGCAGACCCCCCCCCCCCCCCTCCCCTCCCCCTGTCCGCGGTGCCCGCTATTGGCGGCTCGTTTTGGTTTAAAAATCGCACCGCTGGACGCGCGGGCATACTTTGCACACTGCGAGTGGATCTTCTTAAAACGGCGACGGCGACGACGACGGGGACGTGCCGCGAACAGGACACTCGACACCGCCGTGTGGTGGAGGTGGCCGCGGCCGCCGCCTCGCCGGTCACACGGCCGGACCCATGGAAACGGGAGCCCCCCCCCCCCCCCCTCGCGGGAGCCCCTTCGCCTCTGCGCCCCTCCGGCCCGCCCCCGATCGGATCGGCCCGTTGGCCGTCGCTGGCGCGGTGCGTGGCGGTGCAGGCAGCCGGGGGGGCCGGCCGGGTCCGCCGCCCGCGCGCCCAGCCCGGCCCGGCAGCCCGGCGGCCGCCAGTGGCCCGACAACCCCCAGCATGAACGCACGCACCGCGGCGGCCGGCAGCACCAGCACCAGCACCGTCGGCAGTGCCAACGTCAGCGTCACTGTCAGCACACGGCGGCCGGCGGCGGCCAGCAGCGGCCCGCGCTTCTAGTGCGTGCGGAGCGGAACGGTGCAGTGCAGTGTGCAGTGCGGTGTGCAGTGCGGTGTGGTGCGGGAACAGGGCCGCGGTTCTGGCCGGCTGGGAGCGACAGTGACCCCGCCAGTGACAGTCCGGGTGCCGGCCATGGCGGCGCATTAGTGGTCACCGTGTTTCGGTGCGGACAAGTCGTGTGGACCAGCTCGGCCGCAGAGCCACGGCCACAAGAGCCGCAGCAGCCATGGGCATGCTGACCAAGAGGCGCCTGGTCATCAGCACGGCGGTCAAGAAGTTGCTGAAGCGCGCGGTGCAGCGAACCAGGCGGAACCTGGCCGCCGCCACCGCCGCCACCGGCACCGACGCCGTCCACAAAGTCAACAACGTCAGCGCCGTCGTCGGGACGGACCAGGTCTCCAGCGGACGTTACAGGCGCGTGCCCGGTAGGTGGGCGGGGACAGCGGGGGCGGGTCGGGGAGGCCGACGGGGAGATGCGAGGAGAACGCCCTCGCGGAGGGGGGGAGGGGGAGGGGGGGGGGGTCACGAGCGATCTCCGTCGTGATCTCTGTCGTGACCGCTCCGCGGGCGCTAAGTGTGCGGACAGGTGCGGCCGTGTTGTTGAGCCGCGGACCTCTGCCCCCTCGGCCTCGGCTTCCGACTCGGTCTCGGGCTGCGGGCCTCTGGGGGGCGGTGCGGCGGGGCCCTCGCGGCTCCCGGCCCTGCCGGCCCTGCCGCGGGCTAAAAGCGCCGCCGCGCCACGCGCCGCGCCGCGCACTTCCGCCGCTTTGTCATCCTGATCGGCTTCCTGTTGTCAGGCGCGGACTGTTTTAGCTCGGTGCTCCACTGACGGCGTCCCGTCCCCGCGGCGGCGGCTGCGGCGGCGGCGGCGTCGTGGTAATGAATTGCCTAGGGACTCCGGGGGCCGCGCTGACACCGCAGCGGGCGGGCGGTGCTGAGTGGGCAGGCGGCCGTGGCGCGGCGCGGCGTGGCGGAGCGTTACGTGGTACGTGAACGCCCCCGGCCAGGCAGCCTCGGCAGTGAGAGCCGCGGGCCGCGGGCCGCGCCGCCGGCCCCGTCCCATCCGCAGAGCCGAGTATGGAAGCGTGGAAGCGGCGGCACGGCGGCGGCAGAGCCACGCCCGTTTGCTTTCTATCGGCCGGAACGCTCCGCTCTGCTCGTGCTTTTTGTTGCCGGCTCCGGGCACTTCCCCGCGACGCGTGTGAACGGCGGCCGCCTCGCCGGCGCGGCGGAGACGGTATTTTGAACCGAGCGCTCGAATGGCTTTTCTGGTGAGGGGAAGAAAGGGTGCAAAAAAAAATTATTAAATTGAAATTAAATGGCGATGGCCGTTAGCAGTTTGCCGGGCCGGGCCCGGCTGAGTCTGCGTGGGGCCTCGGCCCGTGGGCCCGGCTGCGTCTCGTCTCGTCTTCCTGCCCCCGCTCTGCCCCGCCCCGGCCGGCCCCGGCCTCCCCACACACGGGGCAAGCTTCCAAATCCGGCCGGTATCGGCGTGCGGAGTGCGGAGTGCGTCGGCGTGGCCCGTGGCTCACACATGCCGTGCCGTGCCGGATGCACGCGGACCTGCACGCACCGATGCTTTGGAATGGTGCTTGGCTCATTTGTCTCACGGGTCCGGTTAGGTCGGTACGGAGGAGCTCGAACCTGCCACCCCGGGCTCGGAGCCGTCGCCAACGCCGCCGCCTTGCTGTGGCCAGTGTCCTCCGCCCCTTCCTTCGCGGCGCAGTTCGCGAGGCCCGGCACCCCGATGACGGCGACGCTGGCGGTGACGCCTCCGCCGAGCCGACGCCGCTTGTTTTCCGCGGCCCCGTCCGGGACAGGAGGAGGGGCGGAAGGGGGGGGGGGTCTCTAATTAACGCCCCCGCGCTCGCCCGGACGCCCCGCCCCGCCCCGCCCCGCCCCGCCCCGCCCCGCCCCGGCCCGTCCGGCTGGGTTTGGACCCATTTAATACATGCAAGCTCAGTGCCGCGCTCGCCCCGCCGGCCCGCCGGCCCGCCGGCCCGCCGCCGTCTATTCCCGGAGAGCCCGAGCGCGGAGTTACGTGGGTGCGGCGCGGCGCGGCGCCCGGCTCTGAATATGCGCGCTCATAGCCGCGCCGCTACGCCCATACAGCACTATATACTGATCCCACGCGCGGCACGACGCGGCGTCGAGTTATTGCGCCGCTGTTTTTATCCGCGCTGCGTTTCATTCATCCACGCATCCATTCATCGTCCCCGCGCCGCTCTGACAAGTGTATTTTCTCTGACCCCTGACTGACATGCGTATTTCTGACCCCGCACCGCTCTGACATGTCTCCTCTGACCCCGCGCCCTGTCGTGTCCTCTGTTGCAGACGGCGAGCAGGAGGCCGAGTGGCTGGTGGCCGCGGGCCTCGAGTCGCTGGCGGCGCCGTTCCGCGCGGGCCGCGAGCTGCCGGACTGCACGCTGGAGCCGGCGCTGAGGCTGCTGCCGCGCCACCAGGCCGAGGCCGTGCGCCGCCGCGTGCGCTCCCTCAACCACACCGTGCGGCAGCGCGGCCGGCGGCGGCAGCGCAAGCCCGACATCCGGGACGTGTTCCGCGACCGCGACCTCGAGGTGAGTGAGAGAGCTGGGCAGAGCGCGGCAGGGCAGGGCGCCTGCAGGGTAGGCAGTGGCGGCCCGGCGCGCGCGCGCGTCGTGCGGGCTGGCCTACCCGGCCGGCCGCAGGCGCTCGCCGCCTGGCCTGGCCGGTCCGCGGGTGGGAGGCGCTACGCTACGTTGTCCCTCTCGGGTCCGGCCCGGGAGGAGCCGCGGCGGCTGTGGCTGTGACGTGGTTTATGCGCACCTGTCCTTATCAGCGTCCTCCTTGCCCCGCCCCCCGTCATCGGGGTGGCGACGTGGCGGTGCGTCACGCCTACTGCCACATTACGGCATGATGCGCCGCCCGGCAGTGCGCGCCCGGCGGTGCAGCGGCGCAGCGGCGCGGACCCCGCCCTGAAGTGTGCCTCGAAAGCGAAAAGAAACACCGCCGACTTGGCCCCCCGGCCTCCCCTCCCCCCTTCGCCCAGCCACTTGACGGCGGGCTGATTCTGCACACTGTCTTCGTAGCTCCGTCTCTGTCGCGCCTGTGGGGTGGAGTGCTTAACGAGGGAGAGAGAAAGACATCGAGTGTTCGGGATCGGACGCCAGGCCAGCGAATGGGTCTCCTGAGGCGGTGGCGCTCGTGGAGGAGACGTCGGAGGCGGCGGTGGGGTGACGGCGACGGTGGCGCTGCCCGAGAGCGTGAGGTGACGGCCGGCGGCCCGACGGCCCGTGGAGCGCTCGGGGAGGCCGACCGACTGATCGGTGGCTCACCTTGTCCGCAGAACTCGAGCACGGGCACCCGCTCCCGGAGCGCCACCCCGGACTCGCTGGACTCGGAGCTGCCCTGCGAGGATGCGGCGGACGCGGGCCTGGCCATGTCCGGGGGGTGGTCGTCGCCCTCCCCGCACAGCTCGCCGCAGGACCGGTCCCCACCCACGCCGCTGCCGCACTGGGCGGCCGGCCCCGGACGCACCCTGGACCGCGGATCGTAAGTGTTGCCCTGCCGTACCGGGCCGGGACTGGGGGTCGCCGCCATGCTCATCGCCTCTTGTCCTTGCAGGCCGCCGACGCCGCCCCCCAGCTTCGTGCAGATCTTCCACCCCGTCAACATGCGCGCCGCCCTGAGCTCGAGCTCCCACAAGGCGGTCCGCCGCCTGCCCAGCGCCCCCGCCGCCCCCGCCGCCGTGCTGCCCGTCCACGAGCTGTTCCGGGGCGCGTACCGGGGCTCGTTCTACGGCGGCGACATCGTGGCCTCGGACTGCGGTCAGCACCCCAACCCCCACCCCGCCTGACCCACGGGGTCGTCGCGTTGCCGCCGCCTGCCGCCCGCAGCCACTAACGTTTACTCTTTTGCCACAGCCGAAGGAATTGAGATGATCAACTACCAACGCATCGGGTCGATGCACTTGTCGAAGTACCGGACTCGGTCCAGGATACCGGAGACGCTCCGGGACAGGTCCGCCGATCACACGCTGAGCTCCTCCGCTCCTTCCAGCAACCACGATCTCACCGCTGACATGGAGAATAGCCACAACACCAGCCTGAGGTACAGTACTGTGAGATGGTTCATCTGCTCAGAAAGTTGGTGCGAAAAGTGATTTGTGCCGCTTGCAAGTTTGGTAATCTAATTTGTTTTTACAGGCGGAATCTTCTTATTCCTCATGCGTCAATAACAAGGAGCCAGAGTAGTGTTTATGAAAGGGAGCGGGATGCTCAACAAGAAGCAAGGCGAAGCCGCTCTGGGTCCCAGGGTCATCTCAGCTTCGAAGAAGTTTGCAGGCAGCGCACATTAGATTCATCTGTAAGTAACTCTTCCACATTTCAATTGTTTTTGTTAATTTGTATGTTACTAACACAGGTGCCTTTCTCCTAGATTTTGGCAGGTCCTGCCTCTCTGTCTTCAGAGAAACCTGAAAGTGGAAGGACTTGGATGGAGTTTCTCAGTGAAGCTGACCATCAAAAGCTCTACCCTTTACTACTGTTAGAAGTTACCGCTCTCTTTGATAGCTGTGGGCTATCATTTAGAAAACGAAAGCCAAGCAAAAGAAAGCGCAAAGAAGGTACAGCTTAATTTAGACACTTTTTTTTTTTTGAGGGGGGGGGGGGGGGGCTTTGCTTTGTAAGGCTTAGTTTAATTTGTTTTGTAAAATTTTAAAAATTCCAGAGGGCAATATATTTGGAGTGTCTCTTGCCACATTACTTGAACGGGACCAACAACTTTGCTCGGAGCATTCTAAAGTACCGCTCTTTGTGCAGAAGGTAATGCTTAGACCTGGATTTACTGATGGAAAAGAAAAGTGTCTGTGTCACACTGTTATATGTACTATTGGTTTACAGCTTGTAAGTCAGCTTGAAAAGAGGGGCCTGCAAGAAGAGGGTGTTCTGAGAGTTGCTGCTCATCGCCTCAAAGTTGATACTTTAACTGGGCATTTAGAAGAAAGTTTCTACTCTCGGCCTGATCAGGCTGAAAAAGTGCTTGAATCAGCAAGTGTTCATGAGTTAGCTGCACTTTTGAAAAAATGGCTTCGTGATTTACCACAGCCCCTCTTGACACCTGAGTTGGTGGCTCTTTTCTACCGTACTCACGAGCTCCCTGTGCATTTAAGGGCACGAGCACTGAATCTATTGGTACTGCTCCTCCCTGCTGAAAATCGAGCAACACTGAAAGTCTTGGTTGATTTCTTGAACAGAGTAGTTAAAAATCAAGAAACTAATAAAATGTCATTACACAATGTTGCAATGATAGCAGCTCCATCTCTCTTTCCTCCAAGGTAATCAATATGTTCAATTACCTGATTTGGATTCCTCTTAAGAAACAGTCGCTTATAACTGTGGCCACCATTTTTTTTTATTGCAGATATGTAGAATCAGCGGCTGCTGCAAGCAGTGGCAACGACAAAGCTTCACTCAGCTCCCAAGTTAGCTTAGCTGCTGTCTGCTGTCAAGTCAGCGAAGGTCTACTTCAAGCAGGAGAAGGCCTGTGGATGGTGCCTTCAGCTCTTGTGGGGCAAGTGCGAAGGTCAAATGAGCAAGACCGCCAACGCAGACAAGCCAAAGAAAATAAGCCTGTGAGTCTTTTGTGGATCTCCCAGGAGCACTACTTTTTGATGGTCCTCTTGTTTTACTTTATTTTATGTATTTAAATCTTTCTCAGATGAAGAGGCTTTTGGGCAGGAGGAATGCCTCGAACACTTTGTCAAAGGAACAAAATGAAAGCAGACCCCCACCTGGTGTTGATTCAAGTGGTGCTCTTAGAATAAGCGCACCTCAGTTTGGTCTTAATGACTTTCCAGTTGTAATAAATGAAAGAACCACTGCTGGTGCTGTGGTGCTAAGGTATGAAATCATAGATAAGTTTTGTGGTTGCCAGTTTGCGGCCAGTAAAGATTTAACAATTGCGGTGTTCTGTTTATTTTTATCAGCCTGGTGGAGGAAATATCTAGAGATCCTGATGCAGCGCTAAACATGCCCTCGATTTCTGCACGCAATGATAAAAACCAGAGGCGACCCAACAGCATGTATGGGCAGACCAATCCAGCTGGAGCAAGTCATGCACTTGGTCACAGTAGAGGGAATGGAGTCCTGCAACTCGCTCACAATGCCAACCTGAGCTGTCTTCTTGCCACAGCAGATTCGGAGCTTGCCCTTAAAACACATTTTCTTTATGAGGTCGGGGGTAATATTGGTAAGTAATCTTTCAGTTTGTCAACATCGTTCTGTCCTAAGAGCTTTTTGGATTAATATATAAATCAAAATGTTCCAGGGGAGCGCCAGCTTGAGCAGGCGGCAGTCATGACAACGGTACTTCTGGAGAATCCTAATGCATCATGGGTTCTCAGGTGTCACCACAGAAACGGTAATAACCCTTTGCTTGGTGTCTCTAATTTGAACTGATTATCTTATGATTAGAAGGGAAGGAAATTTGTCTTTCCTGCTATCATGAATTTTGTGTTCCCCAAAACAAATTTTAAAGATTGTGATGCATTTCATTTAATTTGATTTTAAGTATCAAGGTGCTATATGCTTTCCATGTCTGGAGCCTTTTATCACACCTGAGTGAAAAGGTGCTTTTGTGTATCTAGTATATCATAAACATTTTCCTACATGGTAAAAATGTTGTACATATTCTTAGCATAGATAGTTTTATAAAGTTGTCCAGTCATTGTCATTAGTTAGATAGGTGAATTATAATTTTAGAATTTAACAACTTTCGTTAAAGATATTTAAGTGTGTGTGAGAACTGTATGAATTTCCAGCCTTAGATTTTTATTTGTGCTTGTGACAGAGGTGGATATCAAATTTTAATATGGTCTGTCAGAGTGTTATTTACTGAGTACAGTATTTATGCTCATTACTCATTACTGCGTGGTTGTAATAGATATTTAAATTGCAGCTAGTACCTGCATTTTGTTTTTATAAAATAAAAACATGTGTTATGTATGTGTTTTTTCTCTGAAACAAGCTTTGATGTTGAGTGAAAGTACTGGACTATTTGAGACTTATTCAATTTGAGAGTAGAATGATGGAATTATATTTGGAAGATTGTAAGAAAGAGAGCGCAACATATTTTTGTGGTAATTTGTGCTGAAAAGTCCTCCTGCCCTTTTATATTCAGTACGAACTTAATGCCTTAATTTGCTATGCTGTTACTGTAACTGGTGCTCAATGTGATGTGAAAGTCACAACAATAGAACTACTTAAGCACAAAAGCTTTAGAGACGTAAGAATGCAAGTTTCTAGTCGTGTGAGGCTTTGTACTTACTCATTTGTATTAAGAATAATGAATATGTCATGTCATATCAAAGAATGTAATTACCAGAGTTTTTAGTCGGCTTAAAACTGTCATTAGAAACTTGCTCAACTAAAGCACCCTTCTTGTATTGTAATTGAAGTGTAAGACACATACTGGCAAATATACACCAAAGAAGGTCTGTAGTTCTGTTTGTTTTATTTTCGCCTCTGGCTGCTCCTGATTTGTCCCTCACAGCACCGCCATAACCCCGGTTCGTTTGACATATGTTGAGTCTGGCATGTTGCCATTAAATGTTAAGTGGTGAAGCAGGGAAAAAGGACGCAATGCAGGAAACTTGAATTTGGTTTTAATACTTCAAAATGGATTACACAATTTTATACTTCAAAATAACATGATATCAAATAAAAACAAACAAAGTTATGACTTAGAACATATCAATGACAGAATCCTCCATAAATTTCTTATATATACACATAAACTTGGCAACAAACGCTTCTAAGTGGAAAATTCCTTTGTTGCCTTGATGGACCCTGTGCTCAAAGAACGCTGCTTCCTCCACAACAGCTGCTTTCAGTCTCATATCACAATTGCTTACCAGTTCCTTAAGCAAGCCCTGCGAAGGAATGGAGTAGCTATAAGTAGTTCATACATATCATCCCCAAAAAATAAAATCCCCCATTTTCTACAAAAGACAAGAGCTTGAAATTTGGAATATAAATCAAACTCACCTTAAAAATCATTTGAATTGGAATGTTGTGACAAAGAAGTTCATATAGTCTCCCACGGACTTCCATCAGCTGCTTTGGACTTTGCTCATGCATAATTGTCCTTGCTGTCTCCCGTAAAAATACTTGCCACTGAGGAAGAATGGGTTCTTGTTTGTCTTGCAGTGGGGTTTCTTGAACTTTGCAAGACTCACACATTAAGAGAGCTAGACGTAGATTACGCTCTGACTTATCAACTATCTTCTTAGCAAGTTCAAGAGGCAATGTCAAGCCTTCTTTTTTACAGACCATCTAAAGATAAACAAGAAAGAATGGTAGCATAGAAAGTTGATCAAAGATAAAAATCAATTGCCGAGATCATTTAGCTTCACATACCTGCAGGATAGAAACAATCTGATCTGATGTTGGAGCAGCGACTCGCACACCTAAGCAACGACTCCTAATTGCAGGAATGACGCGAGATGTGGAATTTGAAATGAGTATCAATCTGCAGGTGGCAACATATTTCTCCATTGTTCTTCTCAGGGCATGTTGAGCATCCACAGATAGAGAATCCACTTCAGTGAGCACAACAACTAGTGTTGGAAAAAAATTATGAGATTTATTCCTTGGATCCATACAGTCACCATAAGGAGACAACAGTTATGTACCTTTAAAATCTCGTTGCCCAGAGGGATCAAGTTGGTGAGTTTGAGCAGCATTTTTAACTAATTCCATAACTACACATCTGTCATAGATTCCAGCATCACTGGGGTTCACTTCAATGTGATAATTACTGCTGATTGTCTTGACATCCAACTTTTTCCCAGATGGGGTCTGAAAGAAAAAAATCCAAATTTTAGTGTGCACCAATAAAAATAAAAATATATGTAGACAAATAACACACCGTGATCGAAACGCTTTCCATGCGCAGCTTTTCCACACTGGGACCATAGAGTTCCCTTAAGAGACATGTCACTCGTGTCTTCTTCCCGGCTCCAGATGGGCCATACACCAGGAGATGAGGAAAATCTCCTTGTTTCACCTGAGGCAAATGAAACCATTTTTTTTTGTAAAAAACTTAATTGGATTGCAACAATACATTAAATGATATTCAAGTAAAGAAATAATTTATTCAAGCGCACTGGCTACAAAACAGTAGGGCGAACGAAAATGACATTGCAAATCGGGTTCACTGAACAAAACAATTCCACTTAGTATAGAAGACCATTGGTTTTTAAAACTATTAAGTTTGCAATGAGTACAATAATAACCTCCTACACCCACCAAGTTTTTCAGTTGACTGGCCTGTTCCTTATGGTAATCGAGGACACCAAGGGATTTAGGCCTATACCTGTCGACCCACAGACTCATTCTAAGGTAGTTGGTTTACGAAATAACACAAATATATTGACCAGAGCAGCCCAAGTGCGCAAACGTTGTGTGACTTTGTTGTTCTTCACAATCCCGGTTTCGCGCCCTGCTACACTGCGTCAGGTCTGCTCTTCTTCACCTGAACGACGCAATTTCCTCGACTATTTTTGATAAGTTAAAGACGAAATTATGGAGAGTTCATTACTATTTACTATTCAAATATTGTAGAATTGACCCGGGAAATTTTTCCTTCAATTTCTTAATGTATTGAAAGCCACATCGTCGGGTGGGAGACACACAGAAGTTTGTATTATTGTGTTGGCCGTGCCGTGTACACCTTACCAGGGGAACCACGGGGGAGGCATAGTGTCAATAATTTGAGGTACAGCCTGGTTGTATCTTTCAGTAAAATAAAAAAAAATTGTTTCAAAATAAACTGCTTCCCCCCCTCCTTCTCTATCAACGTGAAAAAGAAAAAAAGAGGCTAGTGGTAAATGTGGTTACTTACTGAAACCCTATACCGGTGGAGCGCGAAGAGCGCCCGCGCTGTAGGCAACCCATCTGCCGTCTATCAGCTCCGGCTCGATGGGCGCCTGCAGCGGAACAGTTAGGCAACCAAACTCGCAGCTCACTCAGGAGAAGAATAGTCCAAAATTGAAAGTTATATTAGAGGCTAAAACACGTTGTTGATGGCTCTCCCTCGCCTGCCTTTCTCAATCAGCAGGCCGTGCTCGTGCATCACCGACACACCCAGCGCCTGCGACGTATGCAACAGATCTGACACCTCCTCCGGCCGGGGCCGGCCGGGTCGTGTAGAGCCAGAGAGCAGCCCGGGCCGCGCCGCGCGCTCATCAGAGGAAACACGATATTCCTGTGGATTTTTCAATTTTGCACTGAAGCGACCCAAGAACAAAGCCAAGCTTTCAGAACAACTCCGCACCGCTTGCTGGGCTCACCATGATCACGCCCGAGTCGCGGCCGACGCGACGCGACGCCGCGCCGGAGGATACCCTCTGCTGCGGCATCCCTCCGACAGCACTACTCCCTGCCTAAGTGACTCTCTCCTGGAAGACACGCGAACGCGACACAAAAGCTCGAAGGGAGCCTCCCTTTCGCGGAAAGGGTCCGAGTCCGTGTCCTTGCGGCGCTGCGCGGCCGCGCGTGCCCGGTGACCTTGGGAATTAGGGCAGGCCTGCGACCTCGGGGGACACGGACACGGGCAGGCGCAGCTCGGGCGCGCAGATGAGGCGCTTCCACGAACTCTCTCTCTGTCTCCGTCCCGATTGTTTCTTGGTCGGGCGAAGCTTCAATGGAGGACCACTGTCCACGCGCCTCTTGCAAATACTGCAGGAGACTTAAACAAACCTGACACTGACAGGTGAAATAATAGTAATGACATCTCCTCCGCTTCCGGTTCAGACTTCTCCGAAATGCCCTGGTTTGAATCTTGGCTGCTGAATAAAGGCGCAGGAGTCCCCCTCCGCCGCTCTCCTCTCCGTTTAGGATGAAGTACATAATGTTTGTGGCACTGTAATGGTACAGATCCGGGTGCCGCGGACGTGGGCGTGTCGTGTGAACTCTGGCCTCGGTGCCGCGGGCCGTGGGCCGCGGGCCGCCAACGTCCCACCTCGCCTCCTGCAACCCCTTTGCGTGTGTGTGTGTGTGTGTGTGTGTGTGTGTGTGTGTGTGTGAGCCTCCGGGAGGGGAGGGAGACTCGGCACCGCAGTGCTCCACAGCTAATCAGACAACAATATGCCCACTCGCAAACCCGCGACGGCTGCTGCTGCTGCTGCTGCTGCATCTCCAATCGGAAAAAAAAATTATAAATTATAATGTTTTTCTCCGACACTGCGTTGTAAAGCGTAAGGGTGGATTTAGTCTGCGAAGCCGCGATGGTCGCCGCTCCTTGATTTCGTTGATTTTGTCAATAAACAAGATCGAATCGAAATCGCAACAATATAGGAAGGATGCACAGTTTAAATACACTTCCCGCATCTTTGCGTGGCCAACCCGTTTGCGGCAGAAGTGCGGACGCGGCCGCGTTGTGTTGACGCTTTCTCACGCGCGGCGCGTTAGGGACGCCGCCCGACACACGATGCCGCCGCCGTGCGGAATTCGTCACGAATGCCGGGAAATTCATTGTCCACACGGGGGCGTGGCCCGGCGTGGCCCGGCGTGGCCCGGCGGGGACCGGGGGGCAGGCGGAAAGCCAAATCACAGAAGGGGTTAGTTAGGGCGCGGCCACGGAAACAGATGTAAGTAGAGGCAAACAACAGGCCGTTGTACCGATCTCTCACACTTTTCTGGAATCACGTGCCGAAGACTTGGCGGTGGACGACGGTCTGCGCGTGGCGTGGGGTTGCCTACCGCGTCGGGCTGCGGTGCTGCGGTGCTGCGCGGGTCCCGGAGTGGACGTAATGCGGCGCTCCCCCCGCGGGCCACCTGTTTCGCGGTCCCTCCTCGCCACGCAGATACTGCGGGTCCATCTGCTGCTCGAACCCAAATCGCAAGAGGGGGGGGGGGGAGTGGACGCGGGACAAACCCAAACCCCCACGTTTACGCCACCGCAAATCCGCGACCAATGACTCATGTAAAGGCCCCAATAGAGCATTGTCCCGGGGGTGGCGGGGCGGGCGGGCGAGCGCGGCGCGGTGCGGCGGTGGGGTGAGCCAAAAGTCAAATGGGACGCTTTATTGTAATTTATCTTGTCCTTTTAGTGCGGGCGGCTCGGCGGCGCAGCGGCGCAGCGGCTCAGCTCAGCGGGGTGCTCGGGGAGCTGGCCGTGCTGCCGCACGCTGCCGTCCCCATGCTCCCTTCGTCTTTGTGGACCTTCAAACGGCCCCGGCTGCCCCGGCTGCCCCGGCCGGGTGTTTGCTGCAACACCACAAAGGCAGCAGTCACAACACGAACAATGCCCCGTCAGGGATGACTTCCACCACCGCAGGGTCCGCAGGGTCCGCAGGACATTCCTCCCCTCGGCTCACCTTTGGGTGGCGGCCTGGCAGCCTGACGGCCCGACGGCGGGGACCCGGCCGGACAGATTTTGTGGTTTGACTCTCACACACTCGGCCTCTCCTCCTCGCGGATCAATGGGAAGCATCGGAATATAACGACGGGGATACGACAGAGCGCTGCTGGCGGACAAGGTGAGAACACTGCGGGGACAGCCGTATGCGGCCCCCGGAACACACAACACAAGCCCACACGGCGAGCCCGCGGCGGCGCGCATGTGACGCCCGACTTCCTCTCCATCACCACAAAGAGCGAGAAAAAAAATGACGAGAGTCAAACCGCGCACAATCGCAGAGCAGAACCAATAAGCCGAGGCACGCCGCAAAATGGCGGGGATCACGATTTCGCTCTCAATGCCAAGATTGTGAGGCAGACAGTGGCGGGTCCAGGGGCGGCTAGAGGGGGGTGGTCGGCGTGCCGCTCTTCGCCTGCATTCATGGCGGCAAGTAGTGCGTGTTGCCTTACATTCCATGATGATCCGCGGCTGGAGACGGCAGGGTGTGATAAGGCAGCTCCTCCGGGGCCTCCGGGGCCCTGTGGCGCCCCAGGAGTCGTCGTCAGTCTGATCAGTCACAACAGGACGTCCATCAGCCGGCGGCGTATCGGCCGCGCACATCAATTAGAACGGGCCGTGTCACTGCGTGCACTGTGAGCCCCCCGGCAGCCCAGTCAGTCAGCCGGCCGCGTTGTGCGAAGTCACGGCCGCGCCGGCCAAACCCGATCCCATCTCTGCACCGCGCTCTCGTTATTGGCCCGACCACCAGCCTGACCCCGTGATCCTGGCGGCGGCACCGTGCAAACCACTCGCGGCAGTCTACCTGAGCTGTTTATATTGCGATTTCCCACCCGCGCGGCCGCCGTAAAAATGTTTGTTTGACGTTTCAAATTTGGCAGAGCGTGCAATCGGCGGCAGCGCACCGCGTCAGCTGGCGGGCGGTACGGTGCGGTGCGGTGCGGCGCGGAGTGCGGAGCCCGCGGTGGCGGCGGCGCAGGCCAGGACACAGAGGCCACCTGGGAGGTGCGGTGCGGTGAGGTGAGGTTGTCGCAGCGGTCGCCTCCCGCCCCCCACCATCCTCGCTCTCGACTTTACGGCGGCGGCGGTCTAGCCTTTTCGCCGCCGACGCAGCAGCCGGCCCGTCCGCCGGTCCACATCCACGTAACTGGCGAGAGGATCGGCCACCCTTGCGGCCGGGGCTTGTGGAGTCCTGCGGGGTCCTGTGGCGTCCTGCGGAGTCCTGCGGAGTCCTGCGGGGTCCTGGGGAGTCCCCGCGGACAGGACACACGGTCCCGGGTAAACACCTGACGGCGGGACGCCTCCCGCCGCGCGGGGCCGTCCGTCGGGCACCTCTCGCCCTCTCGCCGTCGCGGCCCGCGGGCCCCCCCCCCCCCGGACCGCGCCGCGCCGCGCCGCGCCCGCACTGTTCGCCCTCCCCGTTTTGTCACCGATACAGCCGGCGCGGCCCCGATGAATGGGAGGAAAGGGACGGCCCGCTTTTGTGCACTTTTGTGCACTTTTGTGCAGCGACGCGCATTTCCAGGGATCGGACTTTGGTGCCGCGCCGCGCGCTGATCAGCCGCTGGTCAGCTGCTGTGTTCCGCAGTGTTCCGCAGCCTCCTACATAAACACGCACAGGGAGCACCGCCGCAGTACGCAGTGTGAAGAACAAGAAACTCAAGTTTGAAAAAAATATCAGAAAAATATACAGTACCAACAATAAAATGTGGCATTGCGTTTCTGCAAGGAGTCTAGCCGCAGCGCAGCGCCCTGCGATACGCGGCCCGCGGCCCGCGGCCAGTGCATCGCAATAACATATTCATTCGTTTTTGCCTCATTTTTCTTGCCGCTGTCCCGCCCCGCCCCGAGCTGTGCTGTTCTCCCCGCTCTGTCTGTAATACGCCGCGCTATGGGGAGCGGCCGCCGCTGCCCCCTGCAAACGGCGATGTATATATACTGTTCATTCATTTATAGCGCATCATATCGCGCAGCCTGTGATGCGATGAACTGCGGTAAGTTATTGGGGGCGGTGACCCGCCGGGGGCGGCCGTCCCCGCGGTCCCCAGGGCGCGGCGGCGCAGCGGCGGCATGCTGTCTCGCGGGGCCGGTCTGAAATCGAAACGTTATGACTGCGAAGGGCCACGCTGCAGGCCCTGCAGCAGGCCCTGGTCCTGCAGGGGGAGGGCGGGCTCCAAGGGGCTGCGGACGGCTGCCGGCCTCCCGCCCCCAGCCCTCAGAGCCCCCGGCCCGTCCCGCCCCCCGACCGACCGACCACTCCCTCGGCCCTTGCTGGACACCCCCTGCTCCTTCGAAAGAATTTTGCAAGAGCTGATCAAATATGAACGAAAAATGCGGATACTCCGCGAGCGGGGATCTGCCACTCTTCACCTCGACCTCGGATCTCTGTGGGGATCCGGAGAGGGGGGAAGAAAAGCTCTAGAGTGCGTGCCGTGTTTTAACCAGTCAAGTTTCGGCCCCCCAGGCACGCAAAATGCGTCCAAAAGTCGGCATGGGCGGGGCGCGGGGCGGGGCGTCATGTGTCGGGGTGTCATGTCATGTCGTTTGTATCGGGCCGGGGTGTTGTTGTGACGTCCGGGGGCTCGGGCTCCGAGGCCGCCCTGGGAACCGGTGGCGATCGCCTCCACGACCATCGACTGCTTGTGGGCTGTGGGCCTTTGGCGATACAAAGTGAATGATTTGTAGTTATTTTTGGGGAAGTTGTAGGCAAGGGTCTCTCACCTGTGCGCAGCTGCACGCACGAACCCGGGAGGACGAAGAGAAGAGGAGAGGAGGAGGAGGAGAGGTGGAATACATCAGCTGATTTTTTTTACTCTATTTTTCCTCTCTGTTATTGTGATAATGCAAACGGTGTTTGGGGGGAGATTTGGAGAGGGCGGAGGCGGCACGGCACGGCTCAGCAGCGGTAGCGGCCGCCTCTGCTTCTCGGAAATTTTCACGCAGCAGTCGTTGGAGAGTTGATTACAAGTCCCTCCCCCGGCAGCCCGTCCCCATCCCCCCACGGTACATTCATCACCTTCGCGACACACTGGAGGGCCGGGGCGGCCGCGGGGCCACGGGGCTTTGGCCGGCGGGCCGTGCCTGCCCTGCCGTGGTGCAGGTGGGCCGAGGCAGCCGAGGGGCCGAGGCCAGGGGATGAAGCACCCCGCCTCTGTCTGTCTGTCTCTCTCTCTCTCCCTTAGGCCCTTAGCAAAAATCTGGAAACTAAAACAAGAGTATCCAGTCCAGCGACGGAGCAACGAGGACTCATATCAAGGACTGGCCGCCCGGCCGGGCCTTTTGGCTTTTTTTAAAATTTATTCCCGTCAATGGTACCTCATTTATCTCTCGCACCCGCCTGGCCCGGCCTGCGCCGCCGGGCTGTCGTTTGACGCACCGCTGTCAACTATTTGCAATTCAGAAGAAACGGCAAACCGTTTTATAGCCACAACATTACGAGCCATTAGCGAAGAATTCAAGTCGTTTTCGCCTGGTGGTGGTGGTGGTGGTGTGAGGGACGACGGCGGCGTCCTGGGGGCTGGGGGCTGCGGTGGGTGTCGTCCCCCGGCCACCCCGGCTGCTGCAGCACCCCCCGCTATGCGGACACGGCGCGGCAGTGGCGGAGGCCGCGGCTCGGGGGGCGCGCTTGTGAACTGTACTGCCTGGGGGGTTTGTTTATGTTACCGCCTCGTCACCCGGACACACCGACAGACAGACAAGACAGCTGAAATGTTTCTCGCTCTCAGTGCGCGGCGGGCATCCCTGTGCCGCCCGTGGCCTGTGGCCGCCTGACCCCTCCCGTCAGGGCCGGCGGGGGCGGCGCGGGGCGGTGCGGGACAGCGGCGCACGCCGCGGGCACCGCTGGGGTGAATAATGCCCCCCCCCCTCCCCACACACCCTCTGGTCCGAACCGATGTGCGCGCGTTGTCAATAAAGTGAAATTGCAAGAGCCCACACACATGGCGGGCCCAAAAAACAGGGGCCGCGCGCGAATCAGTACACACCAAAGCAATGCGAAGCCGGCGCGGGGCGGGGGTGGGCGGGGCGGACCTGGACAGGGCCGCGGGGCCGCGGGTGCGCCCCCAGGCACCCCAGGCACCCCAGGCCGGGCCGGGCCGGCCGGGAGGAGAGCCCAACTGTATTATGAACTCCAGATACGTACGACTGGAAAGTGCTTTTGCTGGATATTAAAAATATAAGGGGCTCCCCCTCTCCTCCCCTCCCCTTTTCTCTTTCTCACTCCTTATATTTTCCCTTCATATCTTGGTGATATTCCTCTCTCTCTCTCTCTCTCTCACTTTCTCTCTCTCTCTCTCTCTCTCTCTCTCTCTCTCTCTCTCTCTCCCCTCCCTTTCCCTCTCAGATCGCGGCGCGCGCCGTTCGCCTGTAAATAGCGATACGGATGGCCACGGATCCTCGTATCTGTCCGGAGCCGGGGCGGAGACGCGGCGCCCTCCTCGGCGGCACAGCAGCAGCTTGCCGCTATTTTTTATCTCACTCCCGCTGATGTTATTAAGGTAGTGGGGGTCATTTTGTCGCCGCCGCCGCCGCCTGCTTCTCCCTCTGTCTCTCTCTCCCTCTCTGCGTGCCACGCACTCGACAAGACAAGGACAGCGAATAGTATGTATGTGTGCGCGGGGCGGGTTAGATGTCGGCCCCGGGGGGTCGGGGGTGTCAGCCAGTTGTCAGCCAGTTGTCAGCCAGTGTCAGCGAGTGTTCGGCCGGCGAGCGGACGCTCCGCGCCAATCTCACCCGGTCACGCAGAAAACATATTTGTCTTGGGAGCGCGCGTCGCGGCGTGGCGCGGGGGGTGGCGGCGCGTGGCGGGCGCGCGCGCGCGGAGCTGAGACAAAAGAAGCCGCGTTTTTTCGCCGCCTCCGCCGCCGCCGCCCCGCGTCCCTGCCGACAGCGGCTTCAAAAAGAGTGACAGCGGTGCGAATTAGACGTGTTTAGTGTCCGCCGACGCCGCCGGCGCGTGCGGCGCGTGCGGCGGCCTCTCCGGTGGGGCGGAAGGAGGGCGCGGGCCGGAAGGGGCGCCGCCGACCCCCGCCCTGCGCCTGGCACGCCCCCTTCACTTGCGCAAGGTCTGTGCCTCGCGAGGCGAAGCACGCCGCGTGGCCCTACACCAAGTGGCCGGGACACATCAGCCGCGAGAGCTAAGCCTCCCTCCTGCCGGCGATACCCCCCGCGCACAGCTGCCCCTCACAGCGCGGCGGCGGCGGCACCCCCTCGTGTTTCCCACAGTTCGGTGTCTGCGCCGCGGTGCCTCCGCGCGACACGCCCGCCCCGCGGCCTGCAGCCCCGCGGCGGTGGTCATGTAGTCGTGGCCCGTAACCAATAAACTAATTCCCGGGGTCGCGGTGCCGGAGCTGTGCGACGCATGCGGGTGAGCCGGGGGCAGCCGGGGGCAGCTGGGGGCAGCCGGGGCCGCCGCCGCCCGCTACCCTCCGCGGAGGCCGCCGCCGCCGCCCGCCGCCGCCGCCGCCGCCGCCGCCGCGCCAACTGAATTGACACGCCTCGGCTTTTAGGGCCTTCCGATCGGCTCTCTATATCGCGGCTTCCGCTCTCCATAGTGCTTCATTTCCCTGTTCTCATTCCATTTGGAGCCGATGCCGCCGCCGCCGCCGCCGCTCACTTCAACAAATTGGCGATGGCCTGGAAGAGCGGTGGAGGCGCGGAGAGGATAAAGGACTGGGGCTTGCCAATTTTTTAAATACATTTTTATTTATTTTCGGAAAATAATAAAAACGAAACTGCACTTTGGTTCAGTTCTGATGATGAATCGACGGGCAAGTCCTTCTGCAGAAGCGCGCGAGGGGAGCGGGGAGCGGGCAGATTTGCGGGAGTGCACCACAAACGTGTGAAGTGAGAGTGTGGATAGCGCCGCACTTTTAAGGAACGACGCATTTTTGCATGACAAGAGGACAGTAAAAAAATACGCACAATGAAAGCAAAACATGTACTAACTCCCCCGCCTCCCTCCCCGAACCCTCTCCCTCTCGGCCTCCGTGCGGCAACTTGTTCCGGGCACTTTGCGCGGAGGGCGCCGCGGCGTGCACTGACACCCGTGTAGGATGTGTGGCGGGCGTGAGGGGCGGCGGGGCGGCGGGGCGGCGGGGCGGCGGGGCGGCGGGGCGGCGGGGCGGCGGGGCGGCGGGGCGGCGGGGCCGCGTGCCGATGGGACGCCGATCACGTCCAGGGCAACAGCAGTTCGCCAAGGAGGGCAGGCACGACGTGGGGGTGAGACGTGGGGAATACTATGTTGGGGTGACAGAGGACCGGCGGAAGCGGAAGGGGTGGGGGTGAGAGGGAAAAAGAAGACAGTAAGGGAGGGAGGGAAAGAGAGAGAAGGAGAGAGGTGCCATGCATTACGCATCCAGGAGGCCGTGCCGCCCCCCCCCCCCCCCCTCGCCCCTCCGACCCGGTCGCGAGGTGAGGTAGGACCTATCGGCGTCAGCACCGCAAGCTGTCACCAGACGCCGCTGCTCCGCCGCCGTGCTCTGCGCTGGCTGCTGGCTGGCCGGCACAGTTCCGCGCGCACTCGGTCGCACGCCGGGAATGCCAAGTTTCCGCGCGGGTACCCTGCGGTGCCTGCGGTGCCTGCTGTGGTAGTGAGCGGCGCTCCGCCCCCGAAGCCGCCTCCTGCCTCTCAGCAGGCACAGCAGGGGAGGAGCCATCGCCGAAAAGTTGCGGCGGCCCGGGCTGCTGACACCGACGGCGTGGCCCCCTCCTCCGGAGAGCACCGCGATGGGCAGGACGGCGACGGCCGAGAGGCCCCGCGGCAGCTCCCGCCGCTCCCCACCGGCCACACACACACACACACGGCGCCGGCGTCAGCTCACCTCACCGAATGACCTCCCCGCGGGGCGGGCGGCGGCCGGGTGCCCCCACAAGCAGAGGCAGCTCGGGGGCGCGGGCGGGCGGTGCGAATTATTCATATCCGTACGCAACGCGCCGAGAACAAACAACTAGATGCGGTTTTTATCGCTTATCAATACACCGATATCGTCACCTGACAGCGGGCGCGCCGGGCCGCGCCGCGCCGCGCGGCTCGCTGGGCCGGAAACAGCGGCGGTGTTTTCATTTTCATGTGGGAACGGTTTCGCCTCCGGGGCGCGGCCTCGCGATCGGCAGGTTAGGTATGGGCAGACGGAGCCGGGCGGGGCGCCGGGAGAGGAGGGGGGGGGGGGGGGGACACGCCGGCCGCGGCGGCCCTCGCCTCGCAAAACAGCGTCAGCGCGGAGACAGAAACTTGCCGCCTGGCTTATGTCATTACTATGCAGAGCAGAGCGGGGGTTCGCATGGGCGCGCGGTCAGTGCTGCCAACTCTGCGCGGCGCGGCGCTGGGGGAGGGGAGGGGAGGGGAGGCCCTGGCAGCCCCAGTCATGCCGCCGCGCTATTAGGTGCAATGCGACATAGGAGGCGCTGCCAACCTCCCGCCACTTTGCGAGAACGGCGGCGCCGCGGCGTGTGTGTTGTGTAGTGTGGAGAGCGTCGTGCGTCGCGGAGACGAGAGGCGGAGGCTGGCGACGGCGTGGGGACGGCGGCGGGGCGAGGTGTCCGCGGGTCCGCGGGGGGCGTCCGCGAGCCGGGTGACGGCGGACGCAGACCTGCCGCCGCCGCCGCTCGGATTTGCCGTTTCAACACTCAGTTACGCGGCGCGGCAGTCAGAGGGGCGGGCTGCGAGCCTCGGCGCCGCCCCCGCGCCGCCATGTGTTCCGGAGGGCTGTTTCCGAGGTTGTTTCCATGCAGGAGACGCCGGCCCAATAAAATTTGCAGGGCAAGCCGTTGTGCCGTGGCCGCCGTGGCCGCCGTGCCCCGGCGCGCCTCCCCAGGCAGCCGCCGCCGCCGCGGAGGTGCGAGGCCTCTACGCACTGCGCACGGCCCCGCCCCGCCCCGCCCCGCCCACCCGCATTACCGGGGTGTACATGTATGAGCCTCCGCGGGGTATTAACGCGGCAGTGACAGTGTGCCGTGCCGCCCCCCGGACGCCGAAAAGTCACCGAGCCTGCCGCGGGGCGGAGCACCGGAGCAGACGGAGGGCAGGGCAGGGCCGGCACGGCCGGCAGGGGAGGAGCAGGAGCTGCCTCGTGTTTTGTATTATTTACTGCGCATTGCAAGGGGCGCTGTGCTGCTGCGCGGTGACGCGGCAGGAAGTCGCGCCGCGCCTGCAGAATAGCCGTCGCCGCCGCGCTTGTTGTCACTAATTTCGCGCGAAGGCGATGACGGCGGTGCTGGGGAAGGCTGGGCACGCCTCGGCAGGGGAGGGACGGAGCCGCGCCGGGCCGTGCATGCACAAGGAGCCGGCGACACCGCCATCTATCACCGTTCGGCGGGGAGGCCGCCGCGGCTCCGCGGCTCCGCGGGTAGCGCAAAGTACATCGCGGGTGCACAGGCGCTGGTGCGTGCTGCGTGCGGCTCAGGGTGCCGACCGGAGAGCCTGGAGGGCCTGGAACCCGGCCCCGCCCAGCCCCTACTTGAACTTGCAGGCCGAGACTGTCAACCTGATTGGCTGCCTCCTCCGCAGGGCCGCCTTTGGTTTATGCAGGAAAAGGAGGGAGCGGGGGGAGAGCGCGCGGGGCGGGGGGGCGGGGGGCGCCGTGCCGCGCGCGAGGAGCACTAGTTAAGTAGCGCTAGTTTTAGTGGTGGTTTCATGGACAAACTTTGTGCCGGTGGAGCCCGGCTCGGCGGCAGCGGTTTGATGACAGCCATTCGCGCTAAGAGGGTGTAAGGTTACGATGTAGCGCTGCGCGTGTGTGGGCGGCGTGTGTGGGCGGCGGGGCGGCGGGCAGGCCGCGCGCTGATTTCATGTCCCCGGCGGCCGCCGCGCCGCGTCCCCCTCATCCGGTATTCCGCCGTCCGCCCCGCCGCTGTAACTGATCGCCCGCGTCGCGGCGGGGACTTTGAACACGGATCTCGTTTGCGTTATATTCTGTACATGTTTATTTCACGGCGGGTTTACGCGGGTTCACGCGGGCGGCACCCGGGCGCTGGCCGCCCCGCCGCTGCACCGCGTCGCGCCGCACGGGGGAGGAGGGAGGCAAGGGTCGCGGCGTGTTTATGCCGTTTTGAATAATCCCGCCACGATGAGGTCTGCAGCGCCCGGCTCCGCGGGCCGCCCCCATTGGCTGCAGGCCGCCGCTACCCTCCCCTCCCCGCCTCCCTCTCCTCCCCTCCCCCGCTGATCCTCGCCAAACGAATCCACTGGCGGTGCCAAAACAGCGGCACGCGGCGGCGACAAATCGGGAGGCTGATATTATACAGGGCACGAAAACACGAAAACCAGACGAGCCAATTTTTACCCGATTTTGAAAGGGTCCGCGGCAGTGAGGGGATTAGGCGGCGAAGGGCTTCACCCCGCCTCGCCCCGACCCCGACCGCGGCAGACCCCGGCGACGACGGCGGCCTCTGAAACACGCCTGCCGGAGGCTGCCGGCGGCCGCCATCATCCCCACAGCTTATTAGCCGGGCCGCCCGCACTGCTCTGGATATGAAGCCAGACTTGAGCCCCCGACAACCCCTTTCGCCCCCGAGTCCTGCGCTAATTTAAAGGACAACGCCTAGTCCGCGGGGGCACCACGTCGTCGTGTTCCCCGTGCAGCGGGGGAGGCTCGGAGGCGGCACGGGGGCGGCACGGGGGCGGCGGGGGCGGCCCGGAGGCAAGGCGGTCGGAGCGCTGGCCCAGGCCCAGGATAAGGAGCCGGCCAAGGCGCACAAAGGACTCCTTGGGGTGAAACTGTTGGTACAAATGAGGAGGAACTACGAGGGCTGCCGGGGGGTCCGCGGGGGGTCCTGCAGCCCGCGGGGAGCGAGCCGCCGCTGACAAAACACAGCAAATGTTTTACCGGGAGCACGCCGGCGGTGGGGAGGAGCTGATTTTTATGACACTCGTCCCCGGAGATGCGTGTAACAGACGTGCATACACACTCAAAGAGGGTGGCGGGGTTAGCGCAGCAGCAGCGGCCGCGGAGGACGTGTGAGAGATGTGAGCGCTTGCGTGGGGTGCGGCGGCAGAGCGTGGCACCCCGTCCCTGCCGTCCGGGGCCCCTCCAGTCCGGTGCTGCACTACCCGGCCGTGTTCCGGCTGACTGGGTCCTGGCGGTCCTGGCGGGCCCGGCGTCCCGTCCCGGCGTCCCCGGGGTGGCGTGGAGTGGCGTGGTGCGGTGGCAGAAGTCAATCAGAAAATGGCTTTGGCGTGTTTAGCGGGCTGAACCCCCTCCGACCACGCCCCGCTCCGGCGCCGAAACTGTCCCCTCTTCTTTGCGACGGCGGCAATGTCGGGCTAAAGGACGAAAGGCGGCGTACAGTGCGAGCCGAGTGAGTGGGACAGCTCGGCGGCCCCGGCGGGCGGCTCCCCGCGGCTTTTGGCAAGCGCCCTTCCCTTGGACGCCCTCACGCACACACTGAATGAGATGAGCAGCGCAGACAGACAGGCGCCCCCTTTGGCGCTTCCATTCGGCAAGCCAGCGGACGTCGAACACCACGCCAAAACCTCGTGTCGCCCAGTACATGCGGCGTGCGGCGCGGCCCGGCCGACGGTTTGTCAAAGGCGACGCGCCGAGGGGCCGGGGCCGGGCGGCGGGGCGGCCGGACGGACTGACGACCACCGTCGCAAATGTTCAGGGTCCTCGGAAGCCTTTCTGGTTCTGTTGCGCGGCGCGCGGCCGCAGCCTCCCTGGAAGTGAAGTGAAGTGACGCCACTCGGCGCATCGGATTGATCGTCCTCCTGTCGTGCGGGGTGCTCGGCGGGGTGCTTGGCGGCCAGGTGGTGGGTGCAGCGCGGCGCGGCGCGGCGCGGAGCGGAGCTGTGCACAGCCGATTAGACACAACCCCGGCCCGGCCCGGCCCGGCCCGTCCGCGTCGAGGATGTGTCAACGCACCCCTCCCGTCCCGGTCCTGGGCAGGCACACAGGCAGGCACACAGGCCGCGGCCAGCGACTGCGGGGGTTTGCCTCGGCAGAGGTGTCGCATGCCTCGTGTCACTGCGCACGCATACGGACGCACACGCGCGCGCACACACACACACGCATCCAATCGGCGGAGAGTGCGCGGTTCAGGAGGTCAAATCGTTGTCGCGGGGCACCGCGGCGGGTGGGGGGCGGTGGGGGCGAATTCACACAGCGCGCGCGGGGACGCGGTGCCGTGCGTGTCGGCCGTTGTCATGACAAGAGCATTCGACGTGGACGTCCTCCGCGATGGGAGGCGAAGCGAGGCCGTTGCCGGCGCGGATACCGCGGAATGGCGTGAAAAGTGCGCGGAAGGGAGCGAACGGCGGCCGGCGGCGGCACCGGATGCGGGGGATGCGGTGCGTGCGGCGCGTGCCGTGCCGTGCGGCGCGCGTGTCCGCGGCTCTTTAGGGGAGGCCTGCCGAAGCCTGCCGGAGCCTGCCGGAGCCGTCCGGAGCCGTCCGGATTCTCAGGACGTGCTTTGCATGCCGGATGGCGGCGCTAAGCGATCGGCGGGGCGCAGACCGCAGGAGCGGCGCAGTCAGTCCACCGCGGCCAGGGCGTGGCGGGGCTTGGCGTGGCGGGGCGTGACGCGCGCCTAACGGCCGCTTCATTAACAGGCGCGCGCCGCTTGTCCCTTATCGCGGCCCCGGAGCCTCGCAGACTCACGTAACCCCCGCGGGGCCGCAGCCGGGCCGCCGGGGCGGGGCCTGAGGGAAGTGAGAGAGCGCGCGGGGGGGAAAAGTTTGCGAGCGTCAACACCGAGCTCGGCGGCGTCCCCCGCGGCCCCCGCGGCCCCCACACGAGTTGCGGCAGTCCCCGCCGGAGCGCCGCCCGCCCCCGCCGCAAAGAGCCAGCGGGGAGCGGCCCTGAGGACGTTTTGATGGGGACCGCAGCCGCGGACCCTCCTTCTGCTCGGTTAAAAGGATATTGGGGGGGGGGGGGCGGGTTTTGAACGACAACAAACGCGTTTTCTGGTTTTTGCAAACGCAAAGAGAAGAAAGGCAAGGGCCGATGAAAAGGGTTGCCGCGCAGCGCGCAGCGCTTCTCGCCTCGCCGCCAAAGCGGCGGGGCCTCCATACAGAGCTGCAAGCTGCACCGCCACGGCGAGCTCGGCAGACATAACGCGACGCGACGCACCTGCAGCGGCACCCCCGGCGCACCGCACCGCACCGCACCGCCCGCATGTGTGTGAGAACTCAACAGGCGTCTAAAACCTGGACACAATGTGTCCTTAAACTAAACAACCCCTCCCCTCCCTCAAAGGCAAGTCGGATAACATTACCCTTTGTTTTCAATGTATTATTAAAACGCGGTATCCCTCCGCATCTAGACGGCCCGGGGCCGATTACTGACTATCCCTCGAGCCGAGCCGAGCCGCGCAGCCGCGCAGCCTGCCGCGCCAGCGAGCACGCACTCGGCCAATCACACGAGGGAGATGCGATAACCCCTCTCCACACCGCAACAACTAAACCCACCGCCGGCTCTGCGATACAACGTTTACAAAAAAAATTGTACTTTTTAAAGCAACATTTACTCCTCTCAGTCTTACGCGGGACCTTTAAATCAAGGACGCACACACTGCGCTGACAACGTGTAATTTGCCATACACGGTGTGGCCCCGGCTCCGACCTAATCCAAATAAGTGCAGCAATATGCTAATCCCCCGGCCGCGGCGGTACTAATGCAGGCGGGCCCGCGATACCCCGACACCGAGCTACCCCGCTACCCCAATACCCCGACACCCCGTTACCCCGCTACTCCGTTACCCCGCTACCAGGCCCTGAGGCCCGCCGTGGGGTGCGCGGCTCGCGTCGCATTCCCATCCCATCCGTTCCGCAGCCATTTGCCGGCCCCGATGGTCCTGATGGCCCGGATTCGGACGGCGCGGTGGCGGCTGGCGGCTGGCGGCGGCGCATCGTCGCCGAGCTGCTAAATCCTTTGGCTGGGCGGGGTGGGGGAGGGGCGGGTACCGCGCCCCGCCGCGGCCCCGCTGTGTCACACGCCGTAAATCTCGCCCTATCTCTCTCTGCCGTTTGCTGCTTGTTGTTGTTGTGACTGCTAGCTGGACGTGGGCCGCCCTGCGCTGCTCGCATAGTAGTGAAGTGAGAGGGAGAGGGAGTGTGTGCGGTGTGCGTGTGTGTGAGAGAGAAAGAGAGAGAGAGAGTTAGAGGGGAGAGGGGGGGGGGTGATATGGGTGCGGAGAGCTCGCGTACACATACGTAATGCAACGTACGAGACAAACGAGGCGGGACGAAACGGGCGAGAAATTGCGAGTGCATAAGAGAGTGAGTGAGAGAGAGAGAGAGAAAAGAAAGGAGATGCCACCCTAGGGCACCCTGGCCCGGGACTCCCTGGAGGGGAAGCCCGGGACTGGAGTCGCGGAGCTGGGAGTTCATCGAGGGCCAGAGGCCGCCAGAGGCCAGCAGCAGTGTTTTATCTGTGAGCGCACCGCACCCGGCTCCTTCCCTCCCCCGCACCCCCAGGACGTATGCAGCGCGCTGCACGCCTGTACTGCTCCGCGCCGCCCGCCCGGCACCGCCGCCTTCAGCGACGGCCTTGCGGCCCCCGCGCGTGCCTCTGCCCGCGGCCCCGCGGCCCCCCGCCGCGCACCGCTAGGCGCTTGCCTTTGCGGCTGCTCTTACGCCGTCCCTCCCTCCCTCCCACCCCTCCGGCAGCCAGTCCGGCGCGGCCTCCCTCCCTCCCTCCGCCTCCCTCCCCCTCGGCGGCTCATTTACATCATCGGTGGGCCATAATCCTGTTTAATCCCACGCAGCAGCGGCAAAGCATACGATGCGCGTCCGGAGCGGGCCGGCGGCGGCGTCAGGCAAAGGGGTGGCTCCGGCCGTCCCCGCCCCGCCCCGCACGCACACGGCACACGGCACACGCACGTGGTGCCACCGCCGAACGCGGCCCGTCCGCCAGGGCTGCGCTGCCGCCCGCGCTGCCGCCAGCGGCGCGTCGCACCGCGTCGCACCGTATCGGGCGCCGCGCACGCCACACACGCATTCATAACCCCGAAGTGAAAACAGAACAGAGGAGAGGAGGTGGGGTTTGCGTTGTCGCCGAATAACCGAATGCAATGAACGGTCAACTGGTGAAGACCGACCGAACCCCCGAAAAAATGAAGCTCCGTGGCCGCCCCTGCTGCTGCTGCTGCTCGGCCTCAGCGTGCGGTGTATGAGAAATTCAGGGTAGGCGCCGGTGGTGTGGCATCACGCCTCGGCTCGCCGGCGCCGACCCCGGCCGGGCCTCCCCTCCGGCGAGGTGATACGGCCCTCGCGGCCCCCGCGGCCCCCGGGGAGGGATGTGCGCGTCCTCCCAGCCCTATTCGCGCGTCCTTCGCGTCCTGCTTCGCACTCTCGCATCCGCTCTCACTCGCACTCACGGCGAGCGGCCGCCCGCGGGGGAAGGTAGCCTCATTCCGCATATCAAATCGGACGCCTGGGAGCGGGGATGTTGTGATAGGGAAATGCCGGCCGCGGGCAGCACCGCGCCGGGGGCTGACGGCGAGGTGCTGGCGGGGGCGGACCCCGGGGGGTGGATGCCCTCGGCACCGATGACCAGAGCGGGCGGTGTCGCCGCCGCCGTTCGCTCCGTAGCGGAGCAGACCGCAGGCCGCGGGGTGTCGCCCCGTGATCACACACTCTCACAGCTCTGCTCTCCTCTCCCGCGGCCGCCGCTGAACCGACAGCGACCGGCCTCCGTCGGCTCCTTTGGACCCGGCCAGGCACTCGTTAGGAGAGCGGGCCGTGCAGAGAAGAGACGCTGCCGCAGTGGGGCCTCGGGGCCCCGGCCTCGGGGCGCGGCGGGGGCGGCCGCTAATATGCAGCAGCCCGGGGGACTCGGTCCTGCAAGGAGCCTTCTGCGGGCGGCGGCGGTGGCGGCAAGGGGGGCTGAGGGGCCCAGCAAGGGGGAGCCCAGACACATTCCAGAAGCCGTCGGGAGACGGGCTGCTGGGGGCTGCTGGGGACCGCTGGGGACCTCTGCGCTGCTGTATGTGCTGTGTGACGCGGCCGTCGCAGTCACAACTGCCGGGAACAATTACTCCTTGCGGCCCCCCACACGGCCCCGCGCCGCCCCGGGCACACGCGTGCCGCACTGCAGGAGTCGGCGCCAGCCCGCGGCCCGCGAGACGCGCAGCGCGGCGCAGACAGACAGGCGGTGCGGGCAGAAGGGGCGTACGCCACGCCACGCTGTGCGGCCCGTGTGAGTAAATCACGGCGATAGTTTCCAAGTCAGGCGACTGAAATGTAATCACACTGCCGACTGATGCCGACGCGCGCGGCCCCGCGGTGCCCCGCAGCCAGCAGCGTCTTCACAAACCGCACTTTCTCAGGGTGCGTTGCGTTGCCCGTCACTTTATTTTGATTGGTCGTCACGGCGGCCGCGGGGCGCTGCGGCGATGTGTGTATAGCATAGGGGCGGGCCGGTTTACATTCGGACAAGGCCGATACTCGGGCCCGGAGGAGCGAGGGACCGAGCGCGGCGCGGCACGGCACGGCCGCACACCACACCCTTCCCCCCGCGGCAACAACCCGCGGCCCGGCGGCACGGCGGCCCGGCTCATTCGAAACAAATTAAACTACACGACACATGCGGCGAGGGCGAGGGGCGGCTGCTGGCGGCGTGAGGGTCAAGGAGCAGCCGGAGGAGCCGCCGGAGGAGCCGCCGGAGGAGCGGCGCGGCACCGCGGAGAAAGTAAAACCATGGTCCCGCCGCGTCATCCACAAAACCTGCCGCGGCCGCAGGAGACTCTTGCTCCGTGACCACCGCGGAGTCGCCGCACCCGAGCGGAGACGTCCTCGGCACCCCCCGCGCGGCCAGCGTCGTGCCGGTCAGACCACTCCGAGGAGAGGAGCGGAGGTGTCCGGTGTGTGAGTCAGGCCGGCCCGGGACCCGGCTGTGAGGGGATGTAAAAAAATGTTGAGAAATATAGAGCGGAAAGGGGGAACGGCTGGGAGGGGGAGATGATGAGAAAATATTATGGCGACCCCCGTGACCGCCAAAGTGTAGTACATTTATTGACCGAGTGCAACAGAGCCGGGGGCCGGGGAGTGTGGTGAGACTCTATGGGAAACGCTCACATCACCATGTAGACAAAGTTTTGCTTTTTAAACCGGTCGCCTGGCCGTCTTTAATAAAACGACATAAGAGGGAACTGAATTTGTCCTGGTGTTGGTGTGGTGTGACGCTTACATCGTGCCTTGGAAAACCCTTTCCTTCCTTCCTTCGTGCGAATATCGGCGAGTCACATGATTCCTGGTTAGACTGGGTTTCCGTGCTGCAGACGCCGCGCAGCCAGGCTTCTACGGAGGGAGAAGGTGCGTTGCGCCCCTTTATTGTCGCACGTGCAGAAAAAAAGAAGTTTGCAGAAAAGATATGAAACAAACACGTTTTTGCTAAAAGCGATACAATCGAAATTTACGGTGTCGCATAGGCACACGTTCAGCTTTCGGGGGGCAAAAAAGTGGCTAACGTTTTGGCGTCAGATTGTGCAGCGGAGCGAGAGGGGAAGGGAAGGGGCTTGGCGAGGGCGTCGACATACGGCGCGGCGGCGGCGCGGGGAGGGGTTTGAGCATCTCTCTCATATCGTCGGTGATAAATATTTCATTCCGTGCTTGCAGCAACATGTTGGGCTGTGATGAGGGTTGGAGCAGGGCGGTAGGGGTGGCGAAGACGCCAACGCCAATTTGGCTACGCTCATCTGTGTGTGTGTCTCTCTCCCTCCCCCCCCCCTCTCTCTCTCTCTCTCTCACACACACACTCTCTCTCTCTCTCTCTCTCAGCAGGGCTTGCCTTTTCCTTCCCCCTTTCTCTGCCGTTTCTTGCCACCCTCACTGCTACTTGTGGGGTGGGACGGAGTTTGCTTTGCCCCCATAAATGCCCGAAGTGATGACGTCATACGTAGCTCGGCGGCAGTCCTGGGGCCGAGGAATCGTGAATGAGACAGGCCGCTGTGTTAGCTCAGGTCCGCGGGGCCCCGGATGAGGCGGGCGCTGTCAGCTCGGGGCGTGACCCCGCGCCGCCGGCACCAGGACACGGGGGCAGTGATCGCAGCGCGAGCGGAGGGGCACGAGCGATGTAACTTGGAAACCCGACCGACACGCGACACGCGACACGCGACACGCGGGCACGGCGGCAGCAGCGACACCGCCTGCACCACCTCCTCGTCAATACTTCAGGAGGAAATTGGGGAAGCCGGTGGCCGCGCGGGGCGTGAGGGGGGGGGGGGAGGGGGGGGGGGGGAGAGAGATCAGCATCTCGTTCGTCATCATGGCGGCGGTGTGTGCTCCCGGTGACGGCCCCGCACAGCACAGCACAGCACAGTAACCGGCAGAGGCGTTGGAGCGGGGCGCGTCGCCGGCCGCGGCCACGAGGAGAGAAGCAGAAGCAGCTTTTCAAGCCGACAAAATGCATCTCTTCTGCTCCACGTCACAAGTCCATAACCTCGGTAACACGCCTGCGTGCGCACGCACACACACACGCACGCACACACGCGCGCACCTTCTGAATGAATGGACGGCGCGGGAAGCCGGGCAGCGAAAAGGGCGGCCAGGCGGCAAAAATTGTCAAAAAGGAGCGGGAAGAAAAGGGAACGCGGAAGCGCGGTCGGGGGTTTCATTGGGTGGATTTGGACCGGCGGCGGCAGCGGCGGCAACAGCGGAGCGGGCGCGGTGTTGTGATCCGCTCCGCTCGGAGCCCCAAAAGTCCGTCAGCACGGTCCGCGCGGGGGGCCGCCGGGGGCCGCCGCCGGGGGCCGCCGCCGGGGGCCGCGCGAAAGCCAACAGCGCCGCAGCGCACCGCGTCGCCGCCGCCGCCGTTTGGTGCGGATGCCGGCCGGGACTTTGTTGGCGGGCGTTGACGAAGGATGTTGGCGTTTGTTGGGGGGATTTGTCGGCAAACACACACAGAGGGACGGAGGACACCGTGAGGCGAGCCGAGCGGAGCCGATCCGATGCGGTGCCGCGCCGGCCGGCCGCGCCCTGCTGTGGGCGGCGTGCCTGTTGGGGGTCGCCGTCGTCGCAGCCGGTCGCCACGGCGGGCGGCAGCCCTGCAGCCCTGCAGCCCTGCACGGCGGCACTCCACACAGACAAGGGGGTGGTGGGGGTGACGCGATTCAGCAAGGTGAGGAGCGGCCTTACCTGCAGGAGTGTCGTCTTGGGAGGTATCGGGCGGGACCGTGCGGGACGCTGCGCAAACAGCCCCCTCCCCCGCCCCCTCCCCCTCCCCGGCCCCTCCCCTCCCCCGCCCCTCCCCCTCCCCCTCCCCCGCCCCCTCCCCCGCCCCCTCCTCCGCCCCCTCCACCCCCCCGCGGTCGACGACCGCCTCTCCACTCTCACTCTCACGCTGGCTGGGATAGCTGCTACACAGGTATACCTTGTCCCGAAGGCTTTTTTTCGCCTCGCCACTCACAAATTCATGTTGTTTGCACATCCCTTCGACCGCCGCCCAAGCAAAAGGATGAAATGTAAAAAGCTCGCCAAAGAGGAAACACGGATACATAGTACAGTGCGCGCCGCACATGAATGGTGTGTTATTGCGACTTTTCACGTCACGCGGAGGGGAGAGTGGAGTCTGTGGGGTCGGCACCGAGAGCGTCGTCACGGCGTCACACAAGTGTCACACAGGGGGGTGACGGTGACGGCGGTGAGGGGGCGCGGGGGGAGAGAGGCGAGGCGAGAGAGGGAGAGAGAGAGAGAGGAGCACATCACACGGCCCCGCGTATCGCGCCGCAGATAGACTCTGACTGGCCGCGCTCGCCGGCGGCAAAACTAATTAAAAGTGTTAATTTGCGGGGAGGTTTTGCGTTGTGACGCGGCGCTACGAGGGTCCGGCAGCCGCTCGCGGCCCCGCGGCCACGGCAAATGGCAAATCTGCGCGCGCGGGGGGTTCCGGGCGCGCCGGGCGCGTCGAACATGTGTCGCGGCGGCCCGCGGGGCAGGAGAGACAGAGAGAGAGAGAGAGAGAGAGAGAGAGAGAGAGAGAGAGAGGGGGGGGGGGGGGGCAGCGCGACGCGGCGCCGCGGGGGCAGTGGCGGCCACCGTTATCAGCGCCAGTGCGAACAAAAGGCGAACCAGAGCAAAAAGGAGATGCGTCTGTGCTCCGTGCAGTGGTGATGCAGAGAGGGGGAGAGGGAGAGAGAGAGAGAGAGAGAGAGAGAGAGAGAGAGGGGGGGGAGAGAGAGAGAGAGAGAGAGAGAGAGAGAGAGAGAGAGAGATGCCGAGGGAGAGGGAGTACTACAATATAACAGGAATGAATGAGCTGTCCCGCGCCGGAACGTTGCACCCATAACACAGATCGGAACAGCTAGCCGCCTCACACAAAGGCGGGGCGTAACGGAGAGGGGCGAGGCGGGGGGCGGAGAAAAATGTGAGAGGGAGCGAGAGGGGCGGAGGATAAGCCGGCGGAGGCGGGAGGCCATGGAGATGATGCGGCGGGCTGACCGCTGACCGCCTCCAACCCCCCGCGGACCGCTGCGCCGCCGCGCCGCCGCCGAGGCGAACCCCCGCGGACACCGGCGGCCGGCGGCCATTCCTCACTGCGGCTCGGACGTCGTTTTACGGCTATTATGACCAAAACGCGCACTGTCTTCTTATCATTACAATGTGATTAGAGGCGGAGGGGCGCGCGACCCTTTCCATTTGCATTCCCTCATAAATATTTTGGGTGCCGCGGTCCGGTGCCGTGGTGTGGCGGCCGAGCGGTGAGGTGAGGAGGTGAGAGCAGCTGCTCCGGTGCGCGCGGCGGCGGCGGCGGCGGCACCATAGGAGCCGCTGCAGCCGCCCTCGCCGAACCTAACCAGTGACCGCGGTACGTTTATTTTGTTGTCACTCTAGAACGCACGCGGGCCTCGGGAGGACGTTAGAGGGAGAGGGGGGCAGATGGGCGGCCGCGGGGTCAGGCGGGGTCACATCGACATCCGGGTGCCGCGAGCCCCGCCGCCGGCAGGCACCGCAGCAGGGCGGCAGGGCAGGCCGCTGACAGGCAGGCACTATGTGCGGGCCGCGGGACGCCACTCGGAATACAGATGGGGGGCCCGGCAGCATCCCTGCAGCAGCCCGGCCAAGCGCCTGCGGACCGGAGCGTAGGCAGCCCGGCCGACAGCCGCGCAGTGCCGCTGGAGTGGGGGCCGGCCAAGCCGCCGCCGCCGCCGGATGAGCGACGCGCGCTGCTTTGAAATGTTTTGAAACACAGAAAACACCTGTTTTCAGCCGCCTCTGATAAACTAGCGGCCTCACTCGCTGCCGCGTCGGCCGGCAGGTGCTGAGGATGGGGCCGTCGTGTGGCCATTCGCGCCCGGAGCCCGCGGGGGGCCGAGTGACGCCTTCATCCGCGAGGGGCCGGGCGGCGCGGCCGGGTACCCGGGAGGTGCTGCTCAGCGGGGGCCGCGGCCAAGGCGAGCCGCGGCGGCCCGCCTCAAGCAGCCCTGCGGGGGGAGAAACGAACAACAGAGAGAAATTTATTCAGAAAATGAAATTGGGTCGGTCGGTCGGTACACAGTACACGCTATTTGCGGGAACTGTTTGAGGTACCAAATTTCCAGTGCTATATACTGTGTATGTACTGTGTGTGTATATATACTGTGGTAAAAATATTTTTTGGGAAAAGTGTCCAGTGGGAATCGTGACCGACAAACACCGAGCACGCGACACACTCTCGACCCCCGGGTGACTCACGCTGACGCCGCGAACGCGAGGGCACCAACACCGACACTGGCCCTGTGACCGACGCTGCCCCGCGGGGCCCTGACCCCGCGGGGGGCTCTGCGTGCCGCCGCGTGAGGTGAGGAGCCCCCGCAGCCCCGCGGGGGGAGAGCGCGCGCCCGTACTGAAGACTGTCCGTTTCTGCCCCTGGCGTCCGATACCGCAGACACCTCCGGACAGTGAAAGCCCAGGTTATAAAAGTTTTTCTGGGCTACACTAACTATGATGGACAGAAAGAATCAATTGAAACCTTACAACAACAGCAACAAAAAAAAGAGGTTTTAAAAGTTCCCAAAACAATTAACGTGCTCGTGGTCGCGGCAGAAAACAACTGACTAACGAGAGCCTCTCCACGGAGCAATTAATCTCTCTCTCTATACTCTCTTGACGTCGATCCGTTTCAAACGTGCGGCGGCCTATATAGAGCCCAAGTCAATAACTTTTGGCGCGCTGCTAGGCCCTCCGCCGAGCTAACGCCTTCGGGGCTCCATCCGCTCGCTGCCAGGTGCGTGCGCGTGTGTGTGTGCGTGCGCGAGTGTGTGAGTATGGTGTGTGCTGTGTGTGTGTGTGTGTGTGTTCAAGGCAAGTTGCGGGCTCAGGCGCGCTTTGAAACCGACACCATAGAGGCCGCGCCGAGCCCACGTAACTGGGGGTCCCCGCACGCCACGCCGTCATCAGCTCGCCTCGCGGGAGGCCCTGCCGCCGCCCTGCCGCCCTGCCGCCCTGCCGGGCTCTCTGCCTCCAAATGGAAGTGGTCTGGCTCCTAGACGCCGCCGCGCTCGGCCTCGCATGGCTCCCGATTTGGCCCCCCGGATGCCTCCCGCTTCCTCCCCTCACAGTCCACTGGCACCTCGCCTCGCGGCGGTCCGCCGGCTCCGAGGGCTGCGTCGCTGCTCCGGTGCGCCCCGCCCGCCGACCCCACGAAGTGCCGGCTGAGTCACTCGCGAGTCACGAGAGGCGACAACACATCAGGATTATCGGCGCGGCCCCCAACACTTACTGTACCGCGGCTCCCTGTGCCGCCTCCCTTTTTGCTCCTTCTCGTTCCGTATTCATTTGTTGATCCTCGCGTCGATTCGGGCCGCGGCAGAAGGTAGGGAGGTTGGCTGGTGGGGCAGCTGCCGCGGCGGGAGCGGTGTTGGGGACACACGGCACGGCACTGCCGGCCGCGGCGGGGCGCGGGGCGTGGCGGGGCGTGGCGGGGCGTGGCGGGGCCATAACTTACCGGCATTTGTTACGCCGCGCGCTGCAAGCTCATCGTCGCTGCGGCGGCGGTTTTCTATTCACTGCAACGAGTGTTGTCTAAACGGATGATAAACTCGGGCCGCGCCGCAGCCGCCTGGCAGCCGCCGTGCCGAGCCCCCGGACGGCAGCCGCCACACCAAAGGCCACGCATTTACATGTGAATGCGGAGAGGATTTTATTGATGGGAATTATTTCCCCGTTTTTACAGCCGGAATGCTCTTGAGCCCGGCCCGCCGTGCCGCCGCGTTGCCGCTGCCGCTGCTGCTGCCGCGGCCCCGGCGCGGGGCTCGTGCCCCGGCACACCATGTCCGCCCTGGCCGCGGCCCGCCGAGGCCCGCCGCCCATCAAGTGAGATGTGACTTTCTTCGGAAGCCGCTGGAGCCATCAGGAAGCGCGCGTCACACGTCGGCAAAGGGGGCTGCGGGGGCTCAGAGCCCGTCGGCCCACTCCGTCGCTGACACGCCGCGGACGTGCCGCAGGTGCTGGCGCTGGCCGGCGGCCCAGCTGCCGCAGCTGCCGCGTCCGCCGCGTCGATGACGGATGGAGTATCGCCAGGGAGCTCCTCGGGGCCTCCTCCTAGGGGAGGGAAGGGAGCCCCGTACCGCCTTTCCCTTTCTGTCCCGTCGTCGGCGGGGCCCGGCGGGGCCTGACGGGCATACCACACCACCGGACCAGACGGACGCTGCCCCACGGCACCCACGGCGAGTTCTGCGCCCGCTCAACACTCTCCCCTCCTTGCTGCTATACTCCTTACGCGTACACACACACACACACACACGGGCGTGCGCGCGCACGGACTTAACCTCACAAACGGTGCCCTTAGGCCCCTCGTATGCCGAGAGCCGCCGTTGGACCCGAAATGATTGGTGCTGATACATCTCTGCTAACGAGCGTGGTCGTGGGCCCCGGCTGGGCCCGCGGCTGTGGCCGCCAGGGCCCGCGCCGCGCCGTGGCGCGAGAGGCGGCCACGGCCAACCACCGCGCCGTCACCGTCAGATACGCTGCTCTGTTCGCCGCCGCCGCGCCGCCGCCGCACGTGAGCGGGGCCCCGGACAGCGCGCCCCACTGGCCTACAGCCGCGACACTCGTGCCCCCACCGGGGCCCCGCCCGAGCCCCACTCGAACCCGCGGCCCTGCCTCCTTACGCCGTCCCTCCGTGCCTTCGTTTCTGCCCCCGTTCCGGCTGCCCGGGTCAAGTGGCACTGAAATTTCGGAGTCCGGTCAAAAATAATGGGGAACGCCTTACAGACTGTGCTGAGCTGAAGGTTATTTCTATTTTTTGCAGGGGCGCGTCATGCGCTTAGTTAGTGGCGGAGCGATGTACGATTTATTTTTCCGGAGGGGATTTCTGTTTGTTGTTGGCATACATAAGTATCGCGGCGGGACCGTGATGAGGCGGCCGCGGGGGGAGAAAGAACCATTTGTTTTTTCCCCATTTGCTCCGCCGGCACCGCCTGTCGCTAAAATGCCTTGAGTTTACGCCAATTAGGCATTAGGCCTTCGGCGGGGAAGACGGCACCCCTGCCGCGGCTGCGGGGGGTGACCGACCGAGGCCTCCCAGATCTGGTGATCACTCCGGCCTCCCAGATCTGGTGATCACCGCGGCCTCCCAGATCTGTTCATCGCACAGATCTGGTGACGGTGATGACCTCGACATCTTGTGCTCGCATCGCAGACTCGCGCTGCGGACGGCCGCGGTTGAATCGCATTGCCAAGCTCATAAATCTGGTCTGGGCGGCGGGGGCGGCGGGGGCGGCGGGGGCGGCGGGGGCGGCGGGGGCTGCGGGGGCGGCAGGGGCCGCGGGGGCCGCGCACACACGGCGGAGGGTGGCTCGGTCCCGGCTTGTTTGTAGGGATTGCGGTTACTTTACAGCGCCCTCCACCCCCGCTGCCGCCGCCGCCGCTGCAGCCACAGCATCGTATCGCGATGTCGCCCTTATTTTTTACGAGACATGTCGCGGCGTGGCGCGGCGTGGCGTGGCGCGCGGCGGCGGGCCATCCGACATGGGGACGGCGGGGTGCTTCCTCCCCGGGCCGGAGTCACGAACCACGTAAGTGGCATCCGCGGCGCAGAGCGTCCCCGCCCCGCGGGCCGCGGCTCCCCTCCGACTGACTTCCCCGCCGGCCGAGTGGTCGCGGCGGCGGGGAGGGCGGAGGCAGTGGCGCGCGCATCCGCGTCCCCCCGGCCCCCGGTGTCCCCGGCCCCCGGCACCGCCGCCCGGCACCGCACCGCCGCACTGCTACAGGCGCAGTTACCTGCCTCTAGCACGGCCACGCCACGCCCCGCCAGCGCCGCGCCCCCCGGCTGACTGCCTCCTGCTTGCTCCTGCCGCTTATGGCGCGGGGACCCCGCGAAACACGCCGGCGCCTAAAAATATATGCCTTCCGGTTCGGGGAGAGACAGCAAAGCACAGGGGCGGCGGGGACGGGCGGGAAGCAGCAGCAGCAGCAGCCGCAGCAGCAGCCGCGGAGATGTCTTATTCGCAGGCCGGCCGGCTCGGCGCGTGGCGTTGCGTGATCGCCCAGCAGCTACGGAGCGCGGGGTAGCGGCCGTCAGGTAGCGCCTGGCCTGCGGCCTGCGTGAGTCCGCCCCGAGCTGCTCCCCAGCGGCCCACCTGTTGTAATGCACGCGGCCAAACGACTCGCGCTCCCCGCGGGAAACACCTCGGCTAAGATTACGCCCCCACCCCTCTTGGTCTCCTCCCGACCGGCGTCGTTGTAACGCAGCCTGCGGGGGCGGCACGGCGAGGTGACGTGGGGCCTCTCGCAGTCGAACTCCACGTGACAAACACGCCGACCGTCCTAGCCGAGCCGGTCCGCTGCCGCTGCTACTTTTGTTCGGCATTTCCTCTCGCTGTGACGCCGGCGACAGCGGCGCCGTGCTCGCAGGGCGAAAACAGAAAATTGTGGGGCGACTCCACGTCACGTCAGCGGCGACAACACGTCCCCCCGCCCCGCCGCCGCGGACACCCCGCCGACCCGACCTGTCCCTGTCGTGGGCGTGGCCGCTGCAGTGGGCGCCGCGCCGGGCCGCGCCGTCCGCCAACACCGCAGCAGAGCCGCCGCCGCCGACGACAGAAGTTGGGTTTCCGAGGGGAAGCGGCAGCGGCGCGGCGCGGACACGGCGGCGGAGGCGGAGGCCCGGCACGTCCGCGGACACGTCCGTCTCGGTGTCCGCCGTCGAACGCCGCCCGCCGACGCGACGCCGCAAAACATCCGGCGGCCGCCGGAGACGCGGCAGGACGCGTGGACGCGAGGCGAGCGCCGGGCTGGACATGCGCGGACCGCAGCGCCACGGAAAACCAGTCACATTTGTGCAGCATTTTCTTCTAAAACATTTTTCAGTTTTAAAGCCCCTATTTGGAGGGCAAAACACTGAGAATGTTCCAGGATTAGGCAACAGGGGAGAGGGTTGAGGTGTTTGTTGCATTTTCGGGGAATGCAGAGGAGGGGGCAGAAGGGGGCAGGGAGGCTGAAATTGGAAAGGAAACGAGGCCCAGGGAGGTGTGACACTTCGCCGCCGCCAGGGGCAGGGGCTGGCAGAGAGGAAAGGGGGGGGGGGGCGGAAGCAGCGCTAAACAGGGCGGATGAAAAAGCGGCGCGGGGGGCGAGGAGGGGGCGGAGCCAGCGGAGCGCCGCAAACAGGGCGGCTGATAAGTAGACATGATATCGCCCAGTTTGATAAGCCGGTAACGAGACGGCGAATGGCCCGTGTATAAACATGCCTCTCATTTTCTTGCCGGTGTATAAATTTCGGTCGCGTGCGAAGGGCGCGGGGGGAGGTGAGCGGGGAGGCGGGGGAGAGGAGGGAAGAGGGAGGGGGAGGGAGGCGGGGCGGGGCGGAACGTCGGGGGGGGGGGGGGGGGGGGGGGGGGGGGGGGCCTGCCTCCGCCGCGCTCCGCTGCCTGCCTGCCTGCCTGCCCGGCTCACGCGCCGTAACGCGCCGAAATGAGGAATGTGTTTTAGGGCCGGCGGCGGCGGCGTGAAGATGTCACCGTCTTTGTCACACGGCAGAATCCGCGGCACCGCGGCGTATCGCGAGCAGCAGCAGGGAGAGAGCGCGGGAGCGGCGCGAGCGGCGGGAGCTTACTTCCCGTGTCCGGCGGCGCTGCTGACCGTCCAGCTCAGCCCAGCCCAGACCGGCACTGCGCCGCGCGGCCGTGCGAGCACAGCGGCGACGCGCACGGAGCACTGCATGTAGGCTCGCCGGACCGTGAAATAAGACGAATAAATAATCACGCCGAGGTGCTCCGTGGGCCATGGGTGCGCCGGGTCTATGAGAACGCGCGCGCGCACACACACACACACACACACACACACTTTGTCCTGCAATGGGGGAGCGGTGCAGTCTCCGAGCGCCGTGCGGGTAGGCAACGCTCCGCGCTCCGCTGCCTTCGGGTTGCCTACTTCGACATTGGCAGGCGTCCGAGGGGCGCGCAGCTGCTGGGAGAGTGTCCGGCAGGGCGGCGGCACGGGGCGCGTCACCGCATGGCCACTGCCTCCCGTCTGCACCATGCGATAGACAGGGGGGAAATAGAGATGGAAACTTTCCGCCCAACCAGGCCGCGGCTGCGGCTCTCCTACTCGGGCGGCGGCGGCCGGCGCGCGCCCCGCTGAATCAGTGAGCAGGACAAGGACAGCGCGCTCGGTATCGCCATCGCCTCTGATTGACAGTGACAAACGGGTTGCGCCGTCCGCGCGGCGGCGACGCCGAGGGTAAATTGATTGCATCGACGCGCGTAACAGATTAACGAAGTGGCCAGATAAGGGGGGGGGGGGGGAGGGGAGGGAGTTTGGCTGGAACTAAATTTAGTTCCAGGGGCCCCGGCCGGGCGCGGCCTGCCATGAGGGACAGAGAAGCCCCTCCTCCCCCCGGAAGAGCCGCCGCCGCCGCCGCCGCTGCATCAAAGGCCGCCGCACTTGTCCTCCCCTTACAGAGAGACGGGGCGAAGTCGGGTGAAGAGGTCCGGCACAAAGTCTGTCGTCGTGAGGGCTTATAACGACTGGCGCTTACGACGGGGGGCGGCAGTGGCGGCGGCCAGCCCTCAGCCGGCCACGCGGCGGCCAGCCATGCAGCCAGCCAGCCCGCCAGCCCGCCGCCCGCCACCCCCGGCGTCGTCGTCATCCCGGGCGGCCGTTGAGTACAGGGTTATTACAGCGGCGGGCCGCGCGCCTCCGCGCCCGAAAACGGCCAATCCAATTAGCATAGTCGGGGCGGCGCTGCCGCGGTGCGTGCTGTGCGGGCGGCGCGAGTAATGCTGCCGCCCCGCCGTGGCGATCGCCGCGCTTAGCGCCGCAGCACTCGGTGTCCCCCTCCGCTTTGTTATGGAGACGACTCCAGGCCGGCCGCCCCGGCCCGGCCCCCGGCTCGGGGATTTGGGTTGTGCGGTGGCGGCGGGCGGGCGAGCGGGCGGGAGAGGAGCCGATTCCGGGGAGAGATAAGCGGGTTTTGCGAAAGACAGAGAGGCAGAGCAGGTGAGCAGAGCAGAGCAGAGCGGCGCGGCGGCGCACGGGAGCGTGGGCGCCGAGCGGCCCCCGCACCGTACCGCGCAGCGCTCGAGCGCGGCTGGTGTCGCAGGTCTCGGCGGCCACCGGCCACGCACAGCCGGCACGGCCCGGCACGGCCCGCACACGCACACCGCACGGCTGCGCAGCCACCGGCAGGGAGTCTCGTAAAGCAGCGCGTGTCGCCCGCCGCCCCCCGCGCCGCCCCCCGCGCCGCCCGCCTCCCCGGCCCCGCCGCTGCACTCTTTACACCTATAAGCCCCGCGTCGCCGCGGAGCCGCGGCACCGCACCACCCCACGTCATAAATAGAACCTCGAACTCCTCAGAGCAGTAAATAGGGTTTATACTGTCGGGTCCGCGGGCCCCTCGGCCTCGGCGGGGCCGCTGCAGCCACTAACAAGGAGCCCCGCGGCCCCCGCAGCCCCGCCGGCACGGCGACGCGGGGACAGCCGATCTAGTGGCAATTCGTTGGCGACAACGAGCTCGCGCTCGGGGCGGGGGGCTCTGAAAACGAGATCATCAGTAGCGGACCGGCCAGCAGCGGGCCGGGCGGGCCAGGCGGGCCGCAACGAGGGGCTGCCAGCAGCGTCGGTGCCGGTGCGGCGTGAGCAGTGTGCGGGGCACGGCGCGCACCGCGTCCGGGGGCCGGGGCGCAAAAGGGCATTTATAGAAGGGCATAAAGTGGAGGGCCCGACGCCCCCCGCCCCCACGCAGGCGTTCCCCGCGGCGCCGCGAGTCATTTCAGGCGCGGAATTTTCGACGCATTCTTCCGCGTCACCAATGGCGTGCGATCCGTCGGCACTCCATCAATGTGTGTATGCGTGTGTGTGTGTGTGTGTGTGTGTGTGTGTTCGCCCATATGTGCGCGCGCTCGTATAGTTGCCAGTGTCGACAGCCTACAGTCTGCCACTATACATCTAACCGGCAGACCGTTGCGCCGAATTTCAAACCTCATGACCCCAAAACTGCATTTCCTCATTCTGCCCGCACTTTTACAGTACGGGGCGCCCGGGAGCGGCGCCCGCCTCCCTCGGCGCCGTGCCGCGCCGTACTCCCCGACAGGCCGACAGCAGCCGACAGCCGACAGCCGCTGCCGACAGTCGACAGCGTGCCTCCCATCCATCTGCCCCAATTTTATTCGCTTTTCAATTCTGGCGCCGCCGACGCGGCGGCACTCGGCGGCTGGCGGGCCGTGCACGCTGCGCCTCGCATCGCCTGTGCGCGCCTCGGTCGGATCGGGACACCCACGGAATGGAATTATTCGCCGCTCGTTTCGTATGCCTCAGAACGCGACGCACGACGCGCGGGGCGCGGCGGCGGCCACGTCCGCGAGGACTCCGGGGTGGTCCGGGGCCCGGCACCGAGGGTACTGTACTCGCTGTCGGCACCGTGTCCCCCCGCGGCCCCCCGCGCGGCCTAACGGGCCATAACGCCGCCGCGGTGTGCACAGCGGCCGCCTGCAGCCCGCGCCGCACCGCCTCAGCGAGAGTGTTTGTCCTGATCAGGCAGCGCCTCCTCTCTACAAACACAATTACCTTTCGTTAATAGGCGGGCCGGGCCGGGCCGGGCCGGGGGGAGGTTCCGGGCGGCGCCCTTCCGCCCCTACGCTCCGCCCGGGACTGCATCACCGGCACTACAAGGCCGCCACTCGGCGCCGCGGCGGTTAGGTGTTGAGGGCCCGGCCAGGACGCTGCTGCTCCGGGGGAGCAGAGTCCCGCCTGCCCTCGCCCCCGGCCGGGGCCCCACCCGGCCCCAGCCGGCGCCTACCGAGAATCGCACCGGTCCAGCTCTTCGCCCGAAATGACCGGGCCCGGCCGCAGGCTGAGCTGAGGCCTCCTCCGGGGGCAGCCTCCGGCAGGCGCTCGCACGGGTGCTGCAGGGGTGCCGTGTGCCGTGCTTGCTGCGCACCGGAGCCGGAGACGACGCCAAGGCAAAGCTTATTAGCGCCGTGTGCGCCTAGTGCCCGGCGTGCCGTGGCGTGCCGCCGCAGCGCCACGCCGCGCGCACATTCCACTGCGGGTCCCCGCCGGGCCGGCCGCCGGCCGCGCACGTCCCCGCCGGCGTCCGGGAGATACGGCGGTCTCCGGCAGCCCCGGGGCCGGGGCCTCGTTAGTGCGCGCTGCCCCCGCCGCCGCGCCGGCTGCGCGCGCTGCGCCTCGCTGCTCCCCGTGTCCGTGTTTGACGGGCGCCAGGACCACACAATTTATGGCCCCTTGCTCCCGCAGTTTTGCAAATTTCAACCGGGCCGCTGGAAACAAAGGGCGGCGCGGGGGGCGATCGCCTTCGGTGTCCCGTGGAAAGTGAGGCCGGGAGACGGAGACGGAGCAGCTGTTCGGGCGTGCGCCGGCCGCGTGCCGCCGGGTACCGGACCGCCCCCCCCCCCCCCCCCCCCCCGGCTGGCAGCGGACGGGTAAAAGGAAGATCAGCGAGAGCTATTTTACTAGTTTGAATATATGAGGGCGGCCGGCTCGGGCGCCACGCGTGCCCGACGGCTCGGGCTCAGCGGCGGCCCCCGTCCGTCTTCCCCGCCGCCCCCGCCACCCCCTGCAGGGCTTTAGCTCAAGCCCGCCGCCGCCGGCTGCTCCTATCCGTGGCTTTCGCGAGCTGCCGACAACTCTTCTATCATCTCGCATTTTGGCTCCGACTGCCTCTGGCCGTCTCTGGCCGCCCGCCCCCAGAGACCCCGGAGGCCCGGAGGATCCGCAGGCCCCACCCGGAGCCACTTCCGGTCCCCCAGAACTACTGTACGGCGCGGCCTCGGCCCCCGGCGCGGCTTTGGCCCCGGACCACGACCGCCGCCACCCCCTCGCTGGCAAACGAACGACGATAAAAATGCCGCGTTTTCATAATTCCCCTTTGACCGCGTGCCAAGAGCCCCCCCCCCCCTCCTCCCCTCCGCCGCTGCCTGGGGGAAGCCGCACGCGGACACGCCGCTAAAGTTCGCGGGTGTCTTGTTGGGGCGCTGCGTGCACCGCGCGCCGCCCCCCGCGGCCGGGGACACGTGACTCTCATGCGGACGGCAGCCCCGGCCAGCCCCGGTAGCTCTTTGATCTCGGGGACTTTGGCGCCCTCCGCTGACGGCAACACGGCGACGAGGTCCTGGGGGGGCGCCCCGGGACACCTGCAGCAGCAGTAGCAGCGGGGCGGGGCCGGTGACCGGGACACAACAGGATTGCTTTGGGATTATCGTGGGAGCGAGACGGGGAAAGGCGTTCGCTGCTGACATCTTCACGAGTGGGGCCGTGCCGGGGGCCGGGGGCCGGGGGCGGGGGCCAGGCGGCCGCTTGTGCACCTGCACGCCACTAACGCCACCACCGAAAATTAAAAAAGACAGAGAAGTTGAGGAGAAGAGACGTGTGTGGGGTGGGCCTGGGGGATAACAAGGCAATCAACAAAAGGGAGGGAGGCTTTAGCCCGCTAGGCCTGCTAGGCCGGAGCCGGCCAGGCCCCGGCTCGTCGAGGGTCTTGTCCGGGCCGGGCGCTCGCGTCGTGGTCATGACGCCGTCAGAGTCACGACGGTGGCCCCGGGGAGCCCCCCTCCCGCCCTCACCTCCATGATTGCACACTGTGTGCACGCAGGGCTTCTACGAAAAAAACGAAAAGAGTGAGTGACGCGCGGGCGGGATATGGATCAGAGCCGGCCGGGCCGGGCCGGGCCTCTGCAGTAGGGTGCGTGTGCCGAGCGCCTGCACAGCATCGCAGCCTGCGGCGCTGCGGCGCCCCCCGCCGCCCGGCAGGGCTGCCGAGCCAGGTAATGTGGAAAGGCGAACGCAATCATGCCGGGCCACGCATCGCAACGTCCAACGTCCCCATTCCGTGGACACTGGACAGGGGGGCCGGGGGACCGTCTGCACAGTGCTGCTGCAGTGAGGGTGGTCCTGGCTGTGAGTCCGGGGTGCGGCACGCGGCACCGCGGCGGCGGGTACGGTAGGTAGGTAGCGCCGCCGCGCTGTCCGGCCGCGGCCCAGCCAGGCCCAGCAGCCCAGCAGCCCAGCAGCCCAGCCTCCCCAGCGGCACACGCCCACATCGATAACAACGTCCTGCTGCTGCTGCCCGCCGCTTTCCCCCAAATCCCTCCAGACGGCCCCCAAAAACCTCAGGCGGCAGCACGCGTGTCGGCCGTGTGTGTGTCTCATATCTCTGCGGCCATCCGCAGGCTCGCGCCACGCACCGGCAGATATGTGAGTCTCTCTCTCTCTCTCTCTCTCTCTCTCTCTCTCTCTCCGTCCCCCCTGCTGGTGTATGTAGTTGTTCACCACACGACCGCTTTGTTTAGATATTGCGATTAAATGGGCGGGATTGTATGCAAAAGCAGCCGCAGGGTGCCGTGTGCGCGGCGCGGTGCCTGGCGGTCCCCGTACTGTACTCCGGGTCCGGGCCTGCGGCCTGCGGCGGCCCCCGGCCTCCGGGTCTGCCGCCGCCGCGGCCCTCGCCGTCTGCGCGGCCTCCGGGGCCTCCGGTCTGCCTGAGCCTCCCCTTCCCTCCGGCGACGCGGCGCGCGCGTCTAGTTCCCACAGCACTGCATTGAGTTCTCAGCCGCTGCGCCGCGGCACGGCCGCCTCCCCTCCTCTGCGCCCCACACTTTATGTCCGAGTCCGCGGAGATAGGCGGACGTACAGGGAGACGGGGACACCCGGACGCCCCACCAGCATGCGCACAGCGTATGCCAGTATTCTCGATACAAAAGCCCCCCCCCCCCCCCCCCTCTCTCTCTCTCTCTCTCTGTCTCTCTCTCGCACTCCGCGGTGTGTGCAATGGCTACTACTACTATTTCCTCGGCGTTCGTCGTGACGTGGGAGGACGGGCCGGACACCCGCAACGCGGCGCATGTAATGCGCGCATAATGTTGTGCGAGAGAGAGAGAGAGAGAGAGAGAGAGAGAGAGAGAGAGAGAGAGAGATGGATGCACTCTGGAAGAGGGGGGGCTCGAATGTGGTGCGAGAGGGATAGAGCTAAGGGGCTGGAGTGCGGCGCGGCGCGGGGTCGCATGGCATTACAGTGCACCCGTCCCTCCCCCGTGCCGCGGCCGCCGCATCCATCACGGCGGTGGTATAGGAGGGGGGGGGGGTGACAGACGGAGCTACTGATACTCCAAGTCACGCTGCCGCCGCCGCCGCGCTTTCAATGCGGGGATAATTTTTAAACGCCGCCGCGGGGAACGGCGTTTTGCTCAGAGAGTAGGGGAAAAAAGGACAGGGAAATAACGAACGATATTCAAATATACACCCTCGAAATAAGCTCGGGATCCCGAACGGAATACACACGGGCACGGGAAGTCTTCGAGGAGACGCGTCGCGAGGCGCGAGGCGGGGCGGGGTGGGACGGGGGGGGGGGGGGGAATTCCGGTGAATGATGGCGTAATAATTCTTGTCTAAGCCCGGCCTCATCCCTTTGATCGTCCTCTCCTGGGACGTAATATCGGTGGCCTACGCTGACGGGCGGCGTGATGCATCGCGGACACTCGATACACAGAACACCGTGTCCCTACTCACAAAATAAATTTTAAAATAAAATAAAACAACACACGAATGAAGCGTCGGCTTTTATTGTATACAGTGCGAAGTCGCCGATGTACAGGCGGTGTTTTTTTTTTCGGTGATGCAGGTAATTGCAGGAACAAGGTCGTCGTCGCCGTCGCCGTCGCCCTGCGCCGCGGCCCGCGGGGCGGTAAGGGGCCCTCGGCGACGTCGGCACTCGAGGCCCTCGGCGCGGCCCTCGGCCCGGCCGGACCACTCCAGTCAACAAGTTTGGCGAATCAAAAGTAGTGCGCGGCTGTGCTGCGCGCCGCCGGCCGGCTGGCCGGGGTGACTTGACCAGACTTGGCCGGGCCGGGCGGCATAAGCGCTGGGCCCGGCGGCCCGGCGGCACTCGGGGCGGCAGTCCCCCCACCACGCCGTTGGACTGGTCAAGAGGGCACAACATTTGCGCCGTTCCGTTCATCGGGTTTCGCCCCGCACCACTCTTGGCAAGAATAATGGGCTCATTGAACGATTGGGGTCAGGCCAGCGGAGCGGGCAGGTTCTCACAGCTGGGCCCCGCCTCGCGCTCGGTTTGGGTGGCCGCGGCGCTGTCGAATGGCCGCAGAAAAATAAAATTTGAAAAATGCGGCCGTAGAATTTACTGCACACACTACATGTTAATGGACTTGCTCAGATCTGATCATTGCTAATGTACAAAATTGAACACTGATTTTTAGTGTGTACGAGCTAATAAATTACAAAGCCGAATAAGTTAGGTTACCTCTTTTTCCTTAGTGCGTTTTTATTTTCGATTCCATGTTAGGTTTGTTGTGTGCACTTTGGTCGGTGGGGCTCCTTGACCCACGCCTACAGGCGCTGAGGCTCGCTCGGTAGGTTTGTTCTGTTCCAGCGAGGCCCCACAGCCAGCGCCGCCGCCGCCAGCCCGCACCGCATCGTTGTTGGGCCACAAGAAAATGATGTCACCGCAATGTGTTTCTCTGCGCCGCCGCGGCGTCTGGCGGCGTCTGGCGGCGTCTGGCGGCGTCTGGCGGCGTCCTGCAGGACTGCGGTGCGGAGCCGCGCGGCCACTCAGAAGGCGCAGCGACGCCGGCGGCGTCAGCGGTGTGGGTCGATGCGAGGGGCGGCAGCTGCGGGCGGCACGCAGTGCACCAGGGCAGGGGTTGCGGGCGCACCTGTTGAGTTTGTCCAACGTGAGCAACAACTCGCGGGGGGTGGTGGGCGTGGCGCCCCGCCGTCCTGTGGCCCCCCCGCGAAGCCCCCCGCGGAGCCCCCTACGCGTGCCTCTGGCGGTAATTGGCTCGCCGCTCGCCGTGTCGGCCCGCACACACACAATAACGAAAGGGCGTAACAGCGCGGCGTGTTCCCGGCGGCTTAACCCCGGAGTGCTGGCCGAGGGCTTCTGGGAAGGCGTCGCCACGCGCGCCAAACACGGCCGAAATTTCTTGCGGGCCAAATAAACACTTGGACAGTTGCGTGGGGCGTCGCCAGCAGCGCTGCGCCGCCGCCGGTTCCCAGGCAGGCGGTGCCGGCCCAGGTCCCGCGAGAGAAACAACCCCTTTCCCTACTTCACATACCGCTTCCGCCCGCCCGCTGGAGTCCCTATTCCACCTGAACTCATTCCCTGGATACTGAGGCACGACGGCAGCGGCGGCGGCGGCGGCGGAAAAAAATTGCTCCACGTTAGGTACGTTATCCCGATGGTGGTGGGGGAGGGGAGTGGTGGAGCGAGACGTGGGCGATTCCCCTCACCTTTCGCTCCGTTTCCCCCTATCCCTTTCCTGCCCCCTCCCCCCCTCCCTCCCTATACTCACCATAAACGCACAAGTACGCTTGAACGCTCGCCCCGTCACATCCACATTAGCCGGGGACGACGAGGCGACGACGGCGGCCCAACGAACCGGACACAGAGCTGCTCAGTGTGTGTGCGCGCGCGCGCGCGTGTGTGTGTGTGTGTGTGTGTGTGCTGGGGGATTTGGTTGGAATCGCAGCCGACGCGCACACACCTAATAACATGCGTGACTTCGAACACTTTTCTTCCTCCCCTGTTTTTTTTTTTGGAGGGGAGGGGGCGCTCCTTGTTCTTTAAAACCCGTACAGTGCGTTTTAATTGAAAGTTGTACGTGTGTGAAAGGGACATGGTGTGTGTATGTGTGTGTGAGAGAGAGCGCAGTTGTCACATGGGTAAGGGTGTAGAGAAGACTTTGCTCACAATATTACGGGGAAATTAATGCTGTTTTGGCGGCGGCGCGGCGCGGAGCGGCGGCGGTGCGAGTTTCCCATGCAGGCGGCGGCCGGCGGCCCGGATCATAGATCTCCACCGAGTTGGCGGGGCCTCGGCTCTAGGGCCCCACGGCCCCCGGAGCCCGCGAGCCCCCCGGCGGGGGAGGGCACTGGCTGAGGGGCACCCGTGGGAAAAACCTCCAGCGGCGGCCGCGGCGACGCCCACCGCGACCGCCTCTGGACAGCGCCGCAGCAGCCGCAGCAAACAACAAAAATTTACGCCACTTCCCACCCAATCTAAAGTGTCCCGCGGCTACGGCGGCGCTGCAGTGGGGTCGCCGCCCGGGCTCGGGGTGCCCAGGGTGCCCCGGGGGAGGCGGCGGCAGGGCGGCGGGGGCCGTCTCGCCGGAGCTCCGACAAAATTTCCAAACCTTAGAAAATACTGTTTCGTGTATAAGTCCGTGAAAACCGAAACACCGAAACTATACATACCATGCGCAGTCTTACTGCAGCAAAAGAAATCCGAATGGACGTCCGTCCCACAGACCTTGTGTCTTTGCTGTTGTAAAAGCAAAGGGGGGAATAGGCGCAGGGAGTGTTTTCAGAGGAAGATCAGAGAGAGAGAGAGAGAGAGAGAGAGAGAGAGAGAGAGAGAGAGGAGACAAACGGATACTTTTGTCGCAGACGGTTTAGCGCTCACAGCATTCTTGCCGCGGCCCGCAGCGCTCACCCCTTCCTCCTCGCCAGGCCGTGGCTTTTCTTTCCCTCCTCAAAGACGCATCCTTCCAACCATTCATTCTTACGCCCCTCTTCCTTTTGCACAGCGCGGCCGCCCGGGGCGATCGAGTTAAGTGTATTGTAGCCTTGCCGGCCCCCGCCGCCCCCCTCACCCCTTGCCCGCCCCGTGACAAGGGAGTGTTTATCTTTGCTTTTGTCTGAAATTCCACCTATCCGCCCCGGGACAGGACTTTTCATTGGCAAACACCCCCCGACATATCGTCGGCTAATCCCGGCCTGTCCCGGCCGTGCCGACGTGCGGAACCACAATGTTTATTTTGCGGTACTTGACTCGGCCGTGAGTTGCAGCAGGAGTGGCCGCGGGGCCCTCACCTGGCGGCGGGGTCCCTGCGGGGCCTGCGGTGCCTGCGGTGCCTGCGGGCGGGTGCCCGCTGTGACCGTTAGGTCGCGTAGGTAAGACCAAAGATCAGCCGCGGCACGGCGCGCCAGTGGTGAGCCGCCGCCCAGCCACCGTTGGCATGTTAGTTTGTTCTCGAGTTGGCAGCAGGCGGACCGGAGGGGTCCGGAGGGGTCCGGAGGGGGCCGGAGGGGGCCCCCCAACACGCCGTCGCCGCTGCCTGGAGCCTCCGAGGTGTGTTGTTCTCCGCAACCCTTTGAGTTCGAAGGTCTATCGTGTGTGAGGCGGGGCGGGGCGGGGCGGGAGGGTCCCAGAGTTTCGGAGATGTTCCGAGTCGCAAAGCGGAGGTGCGGTGTAGCACGGCACTGTAACATGTCGGTGATCACAGACTACACTGGTTACGTTTGAGTCCAGAACTAAGAACACTGAGTACTGCACCGTTGGGTGCACTTTCCGGGAGCCCGGCTCGCACCCCAGCCGCCAGTTGTGACGGTCTCCGGCCGCGCGGGCAGCCGACCTCACCGGGCGGCGAGCGGCCCGGGCTCCTTGTTGATTAACGAGGTGGGTCCGTCACCGGCTCCAGAGTACTTCCTCCCTGTAATTGAGGCAAGGAAGGGTCTAGGCGCTTCATCGGACAGCAGCAGGGTCGGCAGTGTGGCCAGAGGGGGCGCAGGGAGCTCGGCGATCTGCGACGCCGGTAAGGACGCCGTCAAGTAACAGGTACACGCGCAGCGACGGCTGGAATGTGCGAGACGCTTACAGTTCTCCGTTTTCAGGATCCCCATTCCACGTGACCGGCGCCTCGATAACGCGATGAACGGACACAGCTCACCTCCGACGCGATCCCCGCGCACAGCGGCGGCGGCGGAGGCGGCGGCGGCGGCGGCGGCGACTTCCGCCAAACTCGGCGGCGCTCGCGGCGAGTGCGGCCAAACGTAAAGAGTCGCGGGATTCATAAACATTTCATCTGCTCAAACTTGGCCGCGGGGAGGAGGGGAGGGGGAGGCTGCCGCTAAAGCCCTCCTTAGCCGGGCTCTCCGATGCCACCGCGGAAAGTTGTCCGAACGAAGAGCGAAAGTTCTCGGCGGCGCCCATCATCAGGACACTGGCTGCGTTTTCGCATGCACGGCCACGTCCATCATCCATCCGGCGCCGAGGTCGCCACCATCAACGCATTTTAAATTTCCCCTCGCGCCCCAAACTTGAGGGCGTGGTGAACGTGCTCTGCCGCCGCCGTGCCGCCGCCGTGCCGCCGCCCGCAAAACTCGCAGCGCATTCTATAGACAATCAGGCGGCGACGCCGGGTCCTCGGAAGCGCGCCGGGCGTCCAGGAGAATAAGTCGTCATTTGCTCTGAAGTCTCCGGTCATCTGCTTGTACGCGGCGCTGCTGTGGCAGCGGCAGCGGCCCTCGGCCCCGCACGGCCCCGCACGGCCCCGCCGGGTCTCACCTCGCAGTCGCCGCCGTCGGCATTCGGCAGCGGACGCACAGAATTTCTAATCACCCCCACCACAGCCGGCTGCCGCCGCCACCGCCGGCGCGCACCTGGAGTGATGGTCAGCCGCGACGTGAGCTTCGGTGAGGGACAAGACAAGATGGCGGCGCGCCTCCCCGCCCGGCTGGGCAGCGCCGCGCCGTGCCGTGCCGTTCGCGGCCCGCTTCCGGCCCGCGGACCCCGGGCGTTCTCACGCAGCCCGCGGCCGCCAGCCAATGAGGGCCCGGCGCCCCGCCCACTTCCGGTCAGCTCGGCGCGGCGCGACGGCGGCGCGGTGTGCCGACCGACAGGGAAGACGGGGCCGACAGGCGGGCCGCGGTCCTCGTGACTAAACGACGCGAGAGCGAAGCGATCCGGGCAGAACAGCGCTCCGCTCCGCCGCCGCAACAAGAGTGAGGCGAAGGGGGTTGGCCTGTGAACGCCCCGAGCGGCGCGGAGCCGGGCCGCAGCCGGCGCCAGAGTCCGCCTGATTTCGCATACTAAATGACGAAAAGACGGATCCGCTTCCCCGTGCGCATACATCGGGCCGCCCCTGTCCGCGCAAGTTACACACACACGGGGCGCGCCCCCCGCCTCGCAGCGCCAGCCGCGGCCGCCGCAGCGCCTCAAACTCATCCCTTTCACCCCGCGGGAGGGGCGCACACACACACACACACTGCCAAAGCTGTCTGCTTGGTTGCTTTGCGGGAAAACCAAAGACGGGTAAATTAGTCAAGTTAGTTTGGCAAGTAACAGTTATGGGGGCCGCATGGGAGGTCCAAGAGCGGCCCCCGCCGTGGCTGCTCTGTGGGCCGAGTGCCAGGCAGTGCCGGGGCGCCTCGGGGGGGGGGGGGGGGGGGGGGGGCAGGAGGACAGTAGAGCGTCGTTAGAGTGTGCGGTGCGCGTGGCCGGCCGCGGAGGTTATGGGGGTGCACCGGCTGCTCCGGCCGGCTCCCCCGGACGCGGTCAGGCGGGAGGCCGCGGCCCGCCGCGCAGCGCGCAGCCGTGGGGGATGATGGCACCTGAGAAAACACCACGTAACAGACAGGGCTCGTGACTCGGTGGGGGTCCAACACATGGCGCTCCGCCGCGCTGTGTCGTCGTCCGGAAAACAAAACAAAACCTTTTAGTCTTTCATAATCCACCACTGTCGTCGTCTCCGTGCCTCATCTCAGGCAGAGATCTATTTGTCAATGTTTGGTTGAACAGAACAGCAGGCGTTCCAAAATCTTTTTTTTTTCTCCCCGCAGTGTTGCTGGAAAGGGGTTGCCCGCGTGTGTATTTTCGTCCTGAATGACACACGAGAGCCGTCTTGGAGTGGGCACGTATGAAAGCGCGTGTTTGGGTAATCCCCTTTTCCTCCCGCTGTCTCCTCGTTTTCTCCGTTTTGAGGAGCCCGTTTTGGGCAAACGGCTTACGCGGCGGTGACAACGATGAGGTTTGGCTGAGGAAACATTGTGCGATACGGGCGTCAACAAGGCCGGCCGGGTAGGAGAATCTGCCAGCTGCGGCTGTCGCTCTGACAGAGATGGCAGCGGGGAGATAGCGGAAACAGGGAGAGGGGGGCTGCTGGAAACGAACAAACAAAACACGGCTGAACAGCCGGACGGGCTGAAAGGGGTGTGGCGGCGGGGGCGGCGGGGGCGGCGGGGGCGGCGGGGGCGCGAACCTCATCAAGGTGAGTAGTGGCGTGTTTGACTGTGCTGCGGTGCGGGTGCTGCGAAAACCCGTGTTTGTAATGGCGGCGCAGATCGCCGAGGGGCGGCTGGCGGCTGCCTGCATGCGATGCCGAACGCCACCGCCACCGCCACCGCCACCGCCACCGCCACCGCCACCGGGGGCCCGGCTTGCAGGCTGCAAGGCGCTGCGGCGTGGGCGGCGTCGGGAGCACCAGCGGCAGCCACCGAAGTGGTGACGGCTGTCCACCTCGTGGAGACGCCGCCGGTTCTGTGGGGGGAGAGAAGAGGAGAGTAATGAGGGAGAAACGGGGAGGAGAATGGCGGAAATGAAGGAGAGGCGCGGGGGCACGTCGGGGCACGTGCAGTGCAGCGCGGCGGGGCGCGTCCCCCCCCCCCCCCCCCCCATCGCAACTCGTTTCCGTGCGGAGGTAGACGGGCGAAAAAAAAAATAAAAATAAAATTGTGTGCGAGCTGCTCGCGCATCGCGCCGCCCGCGTCGCCGCGACGCGCTTTTAATTAGGCTTCCCTTTTTTTTCGTCTTCCCCCGGCGTCGGCCGAGAAGATGAACTACTACTGCTGGCTGCTGGTGTGGCGCTGCAGGCGGGCATCCCTCACTGCAGCGCGGTGCCGCGGCGCCGATGTGAATCCTGAAGCGAATCCAACTTCCTCCCCCGCGGCCTCGACACTCCGCCCAACTCTCCCCGCCGCCGCCACCGCTCACCGGAGCTTTATTCCTCTTCTTCTTCTTCCGCTCGTTTTCGCTAATGAACACGAGGCGAGCACCATTAGACCGCATTGCGAGCGGCCACCGCCGCCGCCGCGGCTCCTGCCCGTGTAACGCGCGCGCGCGCACACACACACGCCTCGTCGACAATCGCACGGGCTTTGGTTGTTTCCGGCCGTTTTTGTGTGCGGGAAAACACACACGCACGCGAACTTGGGCGGGGAGGCGCATCTGATTGTTTTTGTTGTTCTAACCTTACTCGGGGCCGGTGCCGGCCGCTGACGGCGGCTGCTGACGGACTCCCACGCGTCCAGGAGTCGAACTCTCTCGGGGGGGCCGGTGCCCCGCGCGGTGCCGATGGTGCCAAGGAGTCCCCCCCCCCCCCCCCCGAACACGCCCCCGCCGCACGGCCCCCAGATTCGCTCCGCGCCACCACGTCCGACCGTGTTTTTGTTGTGCCCGTTTTACAATCTTTCTGTTTGGACTGATTGTCCGGGAGTCAGTCGGTCAAGTCACCTCCTCTCTGTCCAGCGGGCTGCGTCCGAACGGCCCGGCGGCAGCCCCGGCAGCGGCAGGCAGCGGTGCGCCGCCCCGGACGCGCCCGCAACGTGCCGCGACCCCTGTCCGTGCTTTTGTCTGACTGTCAGCGCGCCACACGCCACGCCGGATTGGCCCGGTTTCCGTCTCTCTCCCACACCCTGGGCCGGGGGCAGGAGTGCGAGGAGGACAGACGGTGCCGTATTGTGGCCCGGACGCGGGCGCGCGCTGAACAGAAGCCCGCTGAGGGATGGCACACTGACCGGCAGGGGCAGAGATTTATGGCGCTTTAAACGCCCGTTTTCGAGTCAAAACTGTGTGCCCATTGGGGACGCCTCGGACAAAGGGCGATTCCTCGGAAATGTGGGTCACCTAGCGGCGCCGCGCGCAGGCCGGGACTGTGACCAACGCGGCCTTGCACTCGGCCGGCTCCAGTTTTTCGTCCACGCGAAGAGGTTCCGGGAAGGTACCAACTAGCCGGCGACAAACGCGGCGGAACACGCGCGACAGCCAACCCCAGCCCCCCGGGGCCCCGGCCCGGCCGGCCTCCTCCCTCAAGGCCGCAAAGGCCCTCAAAGTGACTCACGGAAACGCCGCCGCACGGGCCCCGATTTCGAAGAAGTCCTTCGGCCCGTTTTAAGGCAAAACAAAGTGGCAATATTGCACATACCTAAAATCGAGACTTTGATTGCTCCGGGAGTCAGTCGGTCCCTCTGCAAGTCACCTCCGACCCAGGTCTCTGTCCAGCGGGCTGCGTCCCTTTGAACGGCCCGGCGGCAGCCCCGCTTAGCAGCGCTCATAACAGGCAGCGGTGCGCTCCATCCCGTTCAGAAATTGGGCAGATCAATGTCCCTGTTAAAAGTGGCTGAACGCTTAGGGGTACGACCCCTGTCCGTGCTTTTGTCTGAGTGTCAGCGCGCCACACGCCACGCCGGAGGGTTGGCGTGGCCGGGCGGTTTCCGTCTAGAAGTTAATATAAGGTCTCCCACAGTCAAGGGCCGGAGGTGTTCAAAAAATTATTTGGCACACCGATATTAAGAGAAGAAGTTTGAAGTCGATACCTTGAACGGTTTGGCTGTGCCGATCGTTAAAAGAGGACTCAAAACCGGCCCGCAGAGGCCGCCAACAGCAGTGGTCCTCTTTCCTCTTAAGGCAAAACAAAGTGGCAATATTGCAGAGGAGCTCGCATTCGGACCCAGCCCAAGGGCCCGGCTTCCGTTCTCATGACGGCTCGATGTCTCCCCTGAGGACATCACTGCCCCCGCCATGAGCAACAAGCTGGCGGGGGCGCGCCGCCGTGTCTGCCGTCGCCTGGTTAGGGGGAGCCGGAAGTATCATACCTTTGGCGACAAACGAGTGCACGCAGGGCCGGCTGGGCCGGGGCCGGGCGGGGGGAGGAGCCGTCCTGTGTTTGGGGGGAAACATGCCACCGAAAGGGGGGAGTTTTGCCCTTTTTCGGCCCGAGGCACGGCTGTACTGGGGTGTGTTCGCCGCTTGGCAGGATGTGCCTCAATTTCCCCCTCTCCTCTCCGTCTCTCTCTCTCGCACTCGGTTAGGCGTGCCTTACGCATGCTGGCATTCCGGCCACGAGATGAGAAACAAATTAGTTGACACGCTTCTTTTTTTCTGTCTCGAGCCGGCGGCGGTCGCCCCTCTCGGCAGACAGTGCGATGTGTCGCCCGGAAGCCGTTGGTGGGTCCCTAGGGTGGCCCGGCTCTGCCCACGCACGCCCGCCGCCTCTCGCCGCTCCCGCGCATGCGCAGCTGCCGCAGCTGCCGCGGCTGCATAGCTTAGCGCCACCGGCACCGGCACCGGCCCGGAAGGTGTCCCGCAGACCCATCTGGTCGCCACTGCCGCCTAGTTTGTCTTCCGAGGCGTTTTACCTGCGGGCCTGCGGTAGGGTGGTTCAAAAAAATTTTTTTTTCGAGAGTACAAGATATTTAGGTCCGCCTAGGCCCCAAACGGCCCTATGCCAAATCTGAGTGCGTTTGGACTGTCCACTGCGCAAGGGCAAAAACGGGCTGCCTACCTCCGCGGTGCACGTTTGCCGCCCCTGTGCCGGTGGGAGTGGGCGCAGCGCGTCGCCACTTGGTGGGTGTGTTCAGAGCTCCAGTGCCCGACAACCGCCGGTACCGGCAAGATACCGCGACCGTTTTGAAAGGGGGAGGGGGGAAGCGGGGGGAGGGGGGTGTGGCCGGACTTTTCTTTTTTGCTGCCTACATACTTCGACGCGGACCCCCCGGGCCAGGGCCGGAACAAGGGCGGCGGGGGCGGCGGTCGCTCCGTACTCCGCTTTAAAAGACGCGCGCTCGGCGCGGCTCGGCGCGGCCCGCCGGGCCGGAAGCGCGCGCGCGCTCGCTGATTTGAGTGTGCTATGCAAACCCTGGCGGAAGCACTGTCTTTGCGTGTACAACGCTGCGCGCAGTACGGCTTTAGCGAATTAAAGGTATAATTATAAATATAATTCGAATGGAATAAATATAACAACCATGCCGCGCCAAGGCGTGCCGGGCCGTGTCATCCGGCTGTGTCGCGCTGGTTCGGGCGCCGGGCAGTGCGTGTGCCGTGCCGTGCCCTGCAGCTCGGTCAAATCGAGTCGAACGCTGTCACTTCCGCGAGACGTGTCACGGCCTGGTCCGACAATAGGGAAGCCGATGGACGCCGCGAGCCGCAGTGCCAAAGTATTGTGGATAGTGCAAGGGCGCCAGGAGATCGCCATGCCATCGAAGAAGGCTGTAGTAGACAGTCCTTCGGCGCAAATCGAAAATCTGAGAAGAGGGGAGGTTTAAGGCAACCACAAAGCCGGCAATATTGCAGAGGAGCTCGCAGTTCGGACAGCCCAAGGGCTGGCTTCCGTTGCAGGAAAGACGCCATGACGGCTCCGTTTTCCCCTCTTTATGTCTCCCCTGAGGACATCACTGCCCCCGCCATGAGCAACAAGCTGGCGGGGGCGCGCCGCCGTGTCTGCCGTCCGCCTGGTTAGGGGGAGCCGGAACGTATCATACCTTTGGCGACAAACGAGTGCACGCAGGGCCGGCTTGGCCGGGGCCGGGCGGGGGGAGGAGCCGTCCTGTGTTTGGAGCGGGACGGGAAACATGCCGGGAAATGTGACCGTAAAGGGGGGAGTTTTGCCCTTTTTCGGCCCGAGGCACGGCTGTACTGGGGTGTGTTCCAGGATGTGCCTCAATTTCCCCCTCTCCTCTCCGTCTCTCTCTCTGCCGCTCGGTTAGGCGTGCCTTACGCATGCTGGCATTCCGGCCACGAGATGAGAAACAAATGACGTGCAACAATGTTGCACAGCGCTTCTTTTTTTCTGTCTCGAGCCGGCGGCGGCCGCCACCGAAACTTCGGCAGACACACTACCAGTGCGATGTTTTCCAAAGTCGCCCGGAACGCCGCCGGTGGGTCCCTAGGGTGGCCCGGCTGCGCCGCAGAATACACGCACGCCCGCCGCCTCTCGCCGCTCCCGCGCATGCGCAGCTGCCGCAGCTGCCGCGGCTGCATAGCTTAGCGCCACCGGCACCGGCACCGGCCCGGAAGGTGTCCCGCAGACCCATCTGGTCGCCACTGCCGCCTAGTTTGTCTTCCGAGGCGTTTTACCTGCGGGCCTGCGGCGGCCCGCGGCAGCCTGCGGTGTGTCCCAGCTGCACACCTGCTCCTGCAGCTCCGCCCGCAGCTCCGGCGGCGCTTCCTGCGCGGCCCCCGGGGAGATAAGGGGACACATCTCGGAATCTCGTTACAAGCTCGCACCAGCAGCAATAATCCGCCGCATTTCTGAGGTTTTTCTGGGTGACAATGGGGCCGACGCCGGGCCCGGGCCGGCCGCCACGGCGCGTGCCCCGCGTGCCCCCACAGAGTGCCGCGGCCACCCCGCGTAGCGCATCAGCGGCGCCATGTTTCTCCCGCCGCGCCGCGCTCCGCCAGCAGCAACGCCATTGGCTTCAAATCCGAGCCGGCGAGGGAATGTTGACATTTTTCAGGATTTTCGCCGGTCGTAAAGGGCTTGTGTATAGTGTTTCCATGGCTGCTGGCGCTGGCACTGGCGCTGCCGCACGGACGCCCGGGAACCCTACACGGCCGGGACACACTTCGGCAGGTCCCCGGGGAGCACATGTGGCGGGGGCCGCGGGGGCCGCCGGGGCCACCGCCTTCCTCTGCACGTGGGGGCGACAAATTAGTCGGCAGACGTCGCCGCGACGGCTAATAATGGATTAGGTTATTAGGCCCCGCGTCCGCCGCGTCCGCCCCGAAACTCATCTTTTCTACTCGGGATTCAAATTTATACCGCGCGCATCGCGGCGGCGGCGGCGGCGGCGCTCGATGATGCAGCGGGCGGGAGGCCCGCCTCGCGCCCTCAAGATGTTTAGTTTGGCGTCGCCGTCCAAAGCCAATTGCCTCCGCCGCAGGAAACGTCAAATTTCGGAACACGTATCAAATTCCTGCGGGGGGTGGGGGGGGGGGGAGGGGGAGGGGGCGCAGCAGCAGCAGCAGCAGGCCACACGTTGTATTTTGCTTGTGAACGACTTCTGTAAAGCGCTGTCGTGTTGTCCGCCTTGCTGCCGTGCACCACCGGGTACCCGTCACACACACACACACGCCGCCCGGCGGCCGGTGCCGAACCAGGTGTCGACATGACGTGTGTGTTGTGCGCGCCTTGTCGGCGTCAAATCCTGAATGCGGCTCCAAATTGGGCTAATTGTGTGGCCCGCGCGCCTCGGCCGCCTCCTTGGCTGCCCCATCGGCTGCCTCCTCGGTCCGTGCCCCGGCTGTGCCGTGCCGTCCCGGCCCGCTGTCGCGCTACCGGGCCGCGCGCGCTGCCCGACACGCTCGCGTCCAGCCGGCCAAACACGTGGCAGAAATGTAGGCTGAGGCGTTGTGTTTGCGACAATGTCATTGTTTATGCCGTCCCCATTCGCGCCGCCCCGTCCTTGCCCTGGATGGCCCCCATTCTTTTTCGGGCCAGAAGTAGGTGAAGGAAACTGGCACGCCGCCGCCGCTGCATCTCCACGCGGATGGTTTTGGGAGCGTCAGGCACGGTCAATGCGGCGACAAAGGAGGCACCGGCTGACGTCATGGTCGCGTCGTCCGAAACTCATTTATTGTCTGAATGCAGAAGGGAAAAAATAACACCGTCGAGACAACGAATTGTTGCCGGGGGAGGAGAAATCTGCATCGGCGGAGAAAATGCAAAAAGGCGGCCATGACGTTTCGGGGGGAGATGGTGTGGTGCCTCCCGATGCTGCGAATTGGATGAGATAGTTTGTGAATCGGAATTATATTAATCCCGGGAAAATCGTGTTACCTGGCCACGCGATGCCAGAGATAGGCGGGTGGAAGGGGCTGTAAAAGGGGCAGGGCCGGCAGGGGCACAAAGGGGTGCGGCCGCGGCCGGCGGCGGGCGTCCGGTGGCACGCTGGTGGCACAATGCTCGAAATGAAGTGGAACAGAGCCGGCGGGCCGGCAGCGGGCGGCTCGGAAACTGTTTGGCGACACGAAACTGAATGCTAGCAGCACACACGCGGCCGGAGGAAACGCGCCGGGATAAAAGACGCAGGCGGACGGAGCGCAGCAGAAACCGATGCGGGAGGAGACGAGTCCGCGCCATTTGTATCCATTTTGGCTTCCTTCATTCACCTCTGCTGCTGCTGCTGCTGCTCTCCCCGAATGAAATCTGATCCGAGATTTGTATCTTGTCATTTTGCGGGGCATTCCGAGCCTAAACGGTTTCAATGTTGTGCTTTATCTCACACATCGCGGGCCCTGCACGGCCGGCCGGGCGGTCACCCACCGCCGCCGCTGCAAGTAGCCCTCTCCTCCTCCCCCCCCCCCCCCCCCCCCCCCCCCCCCCCCCCGGCCCGGCCCGGCCGGCAGGCGATCGCCCGATAAAAATGCATTCTCCTTTGACAGCGGTCCCCTGGCCTGGCCGGGCCGGGCCGGGGCCTGGCGTCCGCCCGCTGCCGGCGGCCGCGCAGCGCTGCACTGGGAATGCGCGCCACCACCGCCGCCGCATCTGCCGCGGGGCCGCCGCCAAGTACGTGGCTCTTACTGCTCGCGGCAGGCTCAGCAGCAGCAAACAACTAATTTCAAATTTTTACTCCCGGATCAGACGCGGGGCGACGCGGGCCGGCGCCCGCCATGCCCCGCCGGAGACCGCCTTTCCCACGGGCGGAGGGGAGGGGGGCGGGTCGGGCACAAACAGGCGGCACAAGAAGTCATCCGCGGCCTGTTTTCACTTTTCCGCATTATTATTGTATTATTCTAGCTGTGCGGTGCAGTCGGGCCGCGTGCCGTGCCGTGCCGCTGCCCGGGGGGCACCTCTGGCGGCCGCGCATGTTTGGATTGGCTGCCCTGGGTGGGAATCGCGGAGGCAAATTGCCGAATTCTTATCGGATCGTTGGCTGCCCTGTTGCACCCCGCCGCGCCCCACCGCCGCCATGATGCCGATCTGATAGTGCGGCGGGGAACGGGAGCGGGGGGCGGAGCCGCGGCGCCGCGGCGCTGCCGACCGGGCAGCGATGACAATTGGCAAGCCCTTCCCCTCCGCGTTTTCTATGATGCCCTGAATATGAATCGAATGGCGCGATCCGTATCTACAGTGCACGCAGACGGGGAGCGGAGGACGAACACACCGGCTCTGGAGCCACATGTGGCGCGGCGATAAAGAATAAATATCTGGCATCAAACGCGGAACCGTAAAACAGTATCATTATAATTCGGACCATATTTGAATAACGATTGGCTGCTCACGGCAATTAGCACATTCTTGGCAGAGTAGGCATTATTCGCAGAGAGGCCGTTTGGCTATTTGCACTCGGCGTGGCGGTGCGTGGCGAGACGGCGACGGCGGCGGCGACGACGACGACCGAGGTGGTCGTTACTTGGCGTTGCTTTTAATTAGCCGGCGGCCGCGTCCGGGATCGGTTCTGACCGCGGCCAGTATGAGAAATGGTTTTCGGACGCGGCCCGCGGCGGGGACGCGCATGACCATTACGGGGGGAGCGGCGTGGCAGTCAGCACGGAGGAGGGCCGGCAGGAGCTGCCACTAAACAGCTCATAAAAGTGTAAACGGGCTGGGTTCGCGCTTTCTCGAATTTCTGCCGTGTTTATTGTTTGCTCTGCCCCGCAGATGTCGTCGGAAGCCGGTGCTGGCGCGGCCCGCGGCCCCCCGGCGCCCCCACCCCCCTTCTCCTACCGCCGCCGCAGTCCCCAGGGGACTGCCTTTGCGCCCGTAATTCAGCGGCCGTTTAAAACCGGGCGGCGCTTGACATTTTTACGCCATGTCGGTCTGGGATTTCGGAAGCCACAGCAGCAGCCGCGGCGCGCCCCACGCTGCGTGACTGCGTGCCGCGGAGTGCAAATGTTGTGGCGCCGGCCGCCGTCACTCGGCGCGATGTGCCGGCCGGACACGTGCCGGACACGTGCCGGACACGTGCCCACAGCAGGTGCGAAGGCGAGTAAAGTTGCGTGGACTGACGGCCGGCGTCAGCGGCCACAGCAACACCGCAACGCCCGCTTATTCCGAGTCCTCAGTTCAGAAATAGGCTCTCGGTGTGTGTGTGGGTGTGTGTGTGCAATAGTACTTGAAGAGATACGGTCGAACCGAATGGGAAACAAGATTACTACTGAAAATATGGGCCCATTCTTTACTTTCGGCAAGGGAGTGATGGTATTTGTACAATAAACAACGAATAATATACTGTATACGTGAAAACAATTCTCTAAATCTTTCAATCAAAATCGATTCCCCACCACCACCACCGTTAAATCAAAAATTATGACACAACACATGTGGGCAACTGCGTGCCCCGTCGGGTGTCGGATACTGCAGTAACGACCTCGCTGATACCATCACCATTATTAACAATGTCCTCAATAATTCCTGCCCGACGAGAGCAACAACAACAACCGGGGGCAGCTAACCACCGCGAGGATAGCCTAATTCGTCGGACGTGAAATAGGAGGGGAGTGAGAGAGAGAGAGAGAGAGAGAGAGAGTGGAGAGGTCAGGAAAGGGGGCCTCGGAGAGGGTGCGAGGGAGAGGGAGGATCTCCTGGTGAATCCCTCTCTCCTGCATGTTGGCGTGAACATGAACGCGAGAGTGACCGGGCCGCTCCAAGCCGCACTTCGCCCTGTTGTTGCAGTTGTCCCAGGAGGCCGGGCGGCGCGGCGCGGCGCGGCAGCTGACTCCTCCATACGTTACAATAAACGTTGCCGGCGCTGTCCGGTTATAAACGAAATGCGATAGAGGCCGAATTTATCACCGAATCCACGCCCAACGCTCGGGCCGGGCTGCTAGAGCCACTGAGGGGACCGGCGGCCGGCGGCGGCCGAAACCCCGCAGCTGTCGCGGGGGGCCGGCTCACTTACACGCGGCACCGCCGGCACCGACACTAGGGACCGTCGCCGTGTGGACTCGACGAGATCTCCTCCTTCGTTCCACCCGCCGCACAGGGAGAGAGAGAGAGAGAGAGAGAGGGGGGGGGGGGGGTACTTTATCGGTGCATCCTCGTGAGTACGGTGGAGGGTTCCCTCAGCCGGGAGGACTCTAGCGTCGGGTGCCGGTACGGGACGGGCATGAGCAGCCCCGTGTCCGGCAGAGGCCCTCGCCACCTCCGCGGCGTCCGCGGCCGCCGGCCGGAGCCTGTGTGGCCGCCGTGGCCGCCGTGGCCGCCTCGGGCCGGTTTTTGCCCGTCTGCCTGGCCGCACATAAATGAATCGATTTAGGCTGCGCTAATCCCCTTCAAGACCCCGCAAACAAACTATAATTTAACCGGCTAATAATTGGAGATGATGAACGCAGAAGCGGGCAGCCCCGTCCCGGCACACCGGGCTAACCAGCTCACCTCAGCGCCCTCCCCCCCCCCCCCCCCCTCCAGCCCCGCCTGCCGGCAGCGCCTGCCTGCACGGTCCTGTCTGGCACTGGCCCCGACCCGCCCGTCCTGACGCGAGCTCTGGCGGCCGTTGGCGCAACTACGGGGAGGGAGGGGGGGCGGCCGGCGGTGAGAGCAGCGGGCGGCGGCGGCGGTGCAGCAGCGGAGCCGGGCCGCCAGCCGCCAGCCGCCGGGCCGCCGCGCGCCGCCAGCCCAGCCAGTCACCGGCCGGTCATGACGGGGGAAGGACGCACGCACAAGCCGCTCCTCTCCGTCCGGTAAAGCTTACGTTCTCTTACGACTTCCAGCACGACCCAAGTGTTGTTGTGTTGTGCGCCGGCCCACCATTGGATTATAACCCCAGACAGGAATATTACTGTGTGTGTGTGAAGTGTGTTGTGATTCTGTGGAATACTATGCGAAATTAGTGAGTGCCCGTGCGCCCTCTGGATTACTGTGCCCGTTTGGTTTCGCCCTGGATTTGAAACCAAACTCTTGCGTGTGCTAGTGCAAGGCGATCATGAGTCTGGCGCGGTGAGCCGGCGAGCGCCACACCCAGCGACCTCGCCGCCATCATGTTGTGGCTGCTCGTGCTCCTGCTGCCGTGCGTCGCGGCCCGCGGCGTCGTGCTGCCGTCGGCGGCCGACGCGCCCCGGGACTGCGAGTGGCAGCGGCTGCCGGAGGGCTCCCCGGAGGGGCTCGCCGACGGCGACGTGTCGCTGTCCGAGAGCGCGGCCGTGCTGTCCTGCCGGCTGCGCACCATCGGCGGCACGGACGGCCTCCTCGCCAACCTGACGGCCTCGCAGGCGGAGCGCGTCACGGCGCTGCGCCTCGAGTGCAGCGACGTCCTCTTCTTCGAGAGCTCCCTGGAGGAGAACCGGCACCACGGCGGCGGCGGCGGCTTCCTCGGCCAGCTGCGCGCGCTGCGCCGGCTCTCCATCGAGCACTGCAAGATCCGCTACGTGCCCGGGTCCGTGCTGGCGCCGCTGCGCGACCTCCGGCACCTGTCCATCCGCACCCACAACACCGACTGGTCCGCCATGGCCATGGAGTTCAACTCGGAGAGCTTCCGCGGGCTGGCGGAGCTGCGGGGGCTGGACCTGGCCGACAACAACGTGTGGACACTGCCGCCGGAGCTGTTCTGCCCGCTGACGGGCATGACGCACCTCAACCTGAGCCGCAACAAGCTGCAGAACGCCATGGAGCTGGGCTTCTCCGACTGGGGCGAGGGCCCCGCCGCCCCGGGCAAGTCGTGCAACGCCGCCCTGGAGGAGCTGGACCTGTCCGGCAACGCCCTCTCCACCCTGCCCGACAACGGCTTCACGTCGCTGCGCTCGCTGCAGCGCCTGCACCTGCAGGACAACGCCATCGGCACCCTGGCGGACCGCGCCTTCGTCGGCCTCGTCTCGCTGCAGACCCTCAACGTGTCCAGCAACAGGCTGAGCGCGCTGCCCCCGGAACTGTTCCAGTCGTCGCGCTACCTGCGCGAGCTGCACCTCAACAACAACACCATCAGCGTGCTGGCGCCCGGCCTCCTGGAGGGCCTGGACCAGCTGCAGGTGCTGGACCTGTCTGGCAACGAGCTCACCAGCAGCTGCGTCAACCGGGACACCTTCTCCGGGCTGGTGCGGCTCGTGGTGCTCAACCTGGCCCACAACGCCATCACCCGCGTGGACGCGCAGGTGTTCCAGGACCTGTACAGCCTGCAGATCCTGAGCCTGGACCACAACGGCATCGAGGTGATCGCGGAGGGAGCGTTCGCGGCGCTCAGCAACCTACACGCGCTCACGCTCTCCCACAACAACCTGGTGCGCCTGGAGGCCCACCACTTCTCCGGCCTGTACGTGCTGCACCAGCTGTACGTGGACCACAACAAGTTGCAGGTGGTGAGCCCGGCCGCCTTCGAGAACTGCTCCAACATGCAGGACCTGAGCATGGCGGGCAACAACCTGACGGAGGTGCCCGACGGCCTGTCGCACCTGCACTTCCTCAAGACGCTGGACTTGGGGGAGAACAGGATCGCGTCGCTGTCCAACGAGTCGTTCCAGGGCCTGGACCAGCTGTACGGCCTGCGCCTCATCGACAACCGCATCCGTGTCGTGCCCAAGGACGCCTTCTCCGCGCTCCCCTCCCTGCAGATCCTCAACGTGGCCGACAACCGCGTGGAGGCGGTGGAGCGGGGCGCCTTCGGCACCAGCCCCACCCTGCACGCCATCCGCCTGGACGGCAACAAGCTTGCTGACATCTCGGACATGTTCCACGACCTGCCCGGCCTGGTCTGGCTCAACGTCTCGGCCAATCAGATCGCCTGGTTCGACTACGCGCTGCTGCCGAGCAGCCTGGAGTGGCTCGACATGCACCAGAACAAGATCGACAGGCTCAAGAACTACTTCGAGAAGGACGCCGACCTGCGCATCAAGATGTTGGACGCCAGCTACAACCTCATCACCGAGATCGGCGAGTCCAACATCCCCAACAGCGTCGAGACCCTCCTGCTCAACAACAACCTGATCCGGGAGGTGCGGCCCAACACGTTCGCCCGCAAAGCCAACCTTAGCCGGGTCGTGCTATACGCCAACAAGATCGAGAGCATGGAGCTGGCGGCCCTGCGGCTGGCGCCCGTGCCCGCGGACCGCGAGCTGCCGCAGTTCTTCATCGGCGGCAACCCCTTCTACTGCGACTGCACCATGGAGTGGCTGCAGCGCATCAACCAGCTGTCGCACCTGCGCCAGCACCCGCGCGTGCTGGACCTGGACTCGGTGACGTGCCGCCTGGCGCACGCGCGCGGCAGCCCCGCCCGCCCGCTGCTGGACCTCACCCCCGCGCAGTTCCTCTGCCAGTACGAGACGCACTGCTTCGCGCTGTGCCACTGCTGCGAGTTCGACGCCTGCGACTGCGAGATGACGTGCCCGGACAACTGCACGTGCTACCACGACCACACCTGGGGCTCCAACGTGGTGGACTGCAGCAACGCCGGCTACCGCTCCGTGCCCGCCGGCATCCCCATGGACGCCACCGAGATCTACCTGGACGGCAACGACCTGGGCGACCTCGGCAGCCACGTGTTCATCGGCAAGAAGAAGCTGCAGGTGCTGTACCTCAACGGCAGCAACATTGGCAACATCCACAACCGCACGTTCAACGGCGCCACCTCGCTGCGCGTGCTGCACATGGAGGACAACCGCCTCCAGGAGCTGCGCGGCTTCGAGTTCGACCCCCTCAAGAACCTCAACGAGCTCTACCTGGGCCACAACGGCATCAGCAAGGTGGGCAACCAGACGTTCGCGGCCATGCGCGAGCTGGAGGTGCTGCGCCTGGACGACAACAAGATCGAGGACTTCAAGCCGTGGCAGCAGCTGGCCGGCGCCGGCAAGCTGGCGCAGGTGTCCCTGGACGGCAACGTGTGGAGCTGCGACTGCGAGCACGTGGCGCGCATGGAGGCGTGGCTGCGCGACAACGCGGGCGCCGTGGACCCGCAGCGCCTGCGGTGCCGCGGCGGCGCCGAGACCCTGGCCGAGGTGGTGGCCCGCTGCGGCGACTCCAGCCAGAACGTGGTGGCCACCTCCGTGGTGCAGCGCGGCACCGTCTACTCCACGCTCAACCACGACTACGTCACAATCGTGGCCGCCACCCTGGCCTCCATCGTCATCGTCTTCCTGGTGCTGGCCCTCGTCTTCATCTTCCGCCACGACGTCCGGCTGTGGGCCTACGCCCGCTACGGCGTGCGCATCCTCAGCGACCCCATGGCGGAGGCCGGCGACGAGAAGGACCGCCTGTACGACGCCTACCTGGCCTACTCCGTCAAGGACGAGGACTTCGTCAGCCAGGTGGTGGCCGCCGAGCTGGAGCAGAGCGGCTACTCGCTGTGCCTGCACTACCGGGACATCCACCTGATGAGCGGCGGCGCCAGCTACCTGGCCGACGCCGTCCTGGGCGCCTCGGACGCCTCGCGCCGCGTCGTGCTGGTGCTGTCGCTGAGCTTCCTGCAGAACGAGTGGGCGCGGCCCGAGTTCCGCGCCGCGCTGCAGGCCTCGCTGGAGCAGAAGCGGGCCGCCGTGCGCCGCCACAAGGTGATCCTGCTCCTGACCACGGCCCTGGACACCCTGGCCCTGGACCCCGAGCTGCAGCTGCTGCTCCGGACCTGCACCGTCATCTCCTGGGGCGAGAAGCGCTTCTGGGAGAAGCTGCGCTACGCCATGCCCGACGTGGCCCTGGGCCGCAAGGGCAGCCCCATGGGCCCCATGGGCACCATGGGCTCCATGGGCTCCACCCGCAGCAAGGCCGCCGCCACCCTGGGCAAGGCCGAGGTGGGCTCCGGGCCGGGCAAGGCCAGGTACACGGCGGCGCCCACCTCGCTGGACGCGTGGTACAAGTACAGCGTGTGCGTGCCCGCGGCCGCGGCCTCCGCCGACGACCCCTCGGCCAGCCCCGCCGCGCAGCACCAGCAGCTGTACAACTACGCCACGGCGCCCTCTGACGGCCAGAGCCAGCACAGCTATGTGTCGATAGACCGGCACAACCCCTACGGCCTGCACCACTCGTTCCGGCGGCAGCGGGACAGCCACGTGTACAGCACCATCCCGGACACGCTGCCGCAGGTCCACACCTCGTGCCAGCCCCCCACCCTGGGCCCCGCCCTGGCCCCCACCATGGGGCCCACCATGGGGCCCACCATGGGCCCCGCCTTGTGCCGGCTAGCCAACGGCGAGTTTGCTGTGATCCAGGCCGCCCCGGGCGCTCCGGGCAGGACTTACTTTGTGTAAGCGGCCTGTGTGTGTGAGAGAGAGAGTGTGTGTGTGAGTGAGTGAGTGAATGTGTGTGTGTCCGATCGATAGACAGGGTTTTGTGTTGTTCGGTTTATTTATTGTCACTGAGTGAGAGCCGATGCTTGAATGCTTAAAGTTGGCGAAAAAAAGTTGTTTCGCATCAGATTTGCGAATAATAGGTTTCCATTTTGAATTACTTTTATCTTTTGATTCGGCATTCCAGCTTTTATTTTGCATTTGAAGTGACGTTGACTGAGTTTGTTTAGTACCTTATTTATAGTTTTATAGTACGTGTTGAGCAAAGCCACGCGCTCTCAAAGAATGTTTTTAATGTGTGGCAAGTCTTTATTTATTGTTTTAATCGTGGCCAAATTTTCAGACCAGTGAGCGTTATTATGTTTACCAAAATTGTCAAAAAGGTGTTATAGGACATTTATTTTCGAGAAAACCTGTCAAAGTATTGTTTAAAATTGCTCTCTGAAGAAAAATTCTTGTCTATGGCTGTGCCGGAGTTTATCAAATGGTCACTGGATACCATGTTACGCATGTGCTGTGTAAGTTTCCTCTCGCAGTATTCGTCAATTGTATAAGGGCCCCCCACTGTATAACGTTTCTACCTCATCATAGACTGACCTCGGCATAGGGTCCTGATCACAGCTTTGCCGCACAAAGGCTGCCGCGCGATGACCAATCAATGAATGAAAAATGCTGAGCAAAATGCCGTGTGTGAATTTACGCCATATTATGTGAACATGTTTATATTGTGTTGGTAGTCCGGGCCGAGCATATATCATAGCTTATAGACGACAATGGCGATCGCAGTCCGCTAGCGGCCCGAGGTGTGCTGCCTGCGCTGCCTGCGCCGCCTGCTGCCCCCCACAATGGCTGACTCTGGGTGGCGATTCGACGCGCCTTGTCGAGCCCGTCAGCCCGGCACAGTGAGGGTCGGCGTCGCAGCTTACGGCCCTCCCCAGACCCCCCTGTGGATGCTTTTTTCATCACCCTCTTTTGCTCCCCCTACCGGGCGCTTTTGTTTCCTGACGAACGGAAGCCGCCATGTTTTGGAGTGACGAGCCGCCCATTGACAGGGCGCGAAGTCCCGATCGTCGCAAGTGTAAATCGTGGGCGGTGGGGCGGCCGCGGCTGTTACCTGAGTCTCCCTGGTACTGTCGGGGATCACGTGTTCCACTTATCCTTACACGCTTGCCCTTGTAAAGGGCTGTAGTAGTTAGGTCTGATTAATGGCATTCATCTCAACTGTTTTGTTATTTTGTGACGAGGCACTTCTTGCCAATGATTTTACAATGATTTTTTTTGTTCTTGCCTGTTGTCTTAAAAGCACTGTTAAAGACATTTGATTTGGTTTTTTGTTTGTGGTCCTTCATCATGTTACAGTGTAGTGGGTTTATATGTAAAATTTGTATGATTTGTGCATATGTAAGATCTATTGTAAATCCCATTCGACTGTATGTATTGTTAATATTGCACAGTTAAGTAATTTATTTGTTTGCTTGATGTTCAAGCGGAATATGTGATACTTAGGGCCGAGGAATGGGGTACAGCTGTGATCTAATGTACAGAGGGCCTCTAATTGGCAATTTAAACGTCATGTGTGATAAAAGACCCTGTAATAATTGTGGCTCAATCAATATTTCAAGCACATTTTTGTTGTGATGGTTTAAAGTACTTCTGTTTTAAAAACGCAGAACACACTTTGATTGTTTTGTAGCTTGATATGGCGTCGTCCTATGCGTGATGCAGAATCAAAGATCAATAATTTAAATCAAACTGTATCTTTGATCCTGAATCACTTGTGTGGACTTGCACAAAACGCTGACACTCTGAAACTGACTTCTAAGTTATTGTTATTTTCTTGAAGTAGTCAGCACAGAGCGCGCTGATGCCCACAATCATACTGGTCACCTATTTATATAGAAATGTCTTCAATTTTCTATGTCGCTATGTATATTGTTTTTTTCCTGAAAGTCTGATTCTAGATCATAAATTAATTGTTATCTATTACCTGTACAAAACCTTTTGTTTTCCTGTAAAATTCTGTACATCATAACATTTTATAATAAATATTATACTCGTTACATTATTAACTTATGTGTCTGATTCACAATCCCTTCAAACGTAAAAAAAAAGCCTAGAATGGCAAAAAAATAAAATGGATTCCAAAAGAAAGTAGAAGCGGAACATTTTCAAACTAAAAAAGTAAATCTTACGAACACCAAAAAAAATTGATGAAAAACAACCAGATAAAAAACAAGAAAAACTTCTTTTATCTTAACTTCTTTCGTGAAATAGAGCAGTTTCTGCGCCAAGAGTACATCACAGTTGGAACAGCAAGGATGCCTTGAGTGGGTTTCTTGTTAGTACATTCATACAACAGCCGATAGTCTTACACGCTCATACGTATGCAGGCATCTCACATAATATGACCAAGGGCAGGCCATGTGCTCAAGAACTCGGGGGACACTGCCGGATGCGACCATGAATTATACAACATGACGTTCGGAAGCAAAGCGCGGCCGTCCCGCAGCATCTCTCATACAGCCGCCGAGAATAAATAACAAATGACAAGCGCCGCTACCGGGGATTCTATTAGCAATGACTGCGACGGCGGTTTCCCACGCCGGCGTCATGAGTCATGGGCCGCTTCAGCGGAAGATGACGACAATCATGGGGACCGCGGTGATGACTTTGAAAGTGCATCTCCCGGCGGCGCGGAATCAAGGCCGCGCCCACTGTGTCGCTGCACACCTGACCTTCTGCCGGCGCGGCGGCCGCGGCGTGTGTTGCATAGCGGAATACTCGCCCAAATCAAAATCCCGCTGAGATGGGTTGGCTGGCGGGATACGCTATGCGAGCTGAGAGAGAGAGAGAGAGAGAGAGAGAGAGAGAGAGGGGGTGCAAATAATTACGACTCGGGCCGGAGCCACGTATCTGCGCGTCCCCGGCGGCGGAGCGGGCGGGCGCGGAGCCGCGGCCGCCAGCCGCACGAATGTTGTGGTTTGTTAGGGCAATCCCTCCGCATCTCGACCCGCATACTGTACCGCTACGGTGCGCCACAAGGAGGCCCCGGCGGGCGGGCTGGTGCCGCGCGTCCGCATGCACTCCGTCCCGCAGCACAATTAGGGGCATTATCGCAGTATTAATAATATAATGCTGCGTTCGATTGTCCGCCATAAATCGTGGCCGTTTTGCTGGGCAAACAGGAGGGCCGCCGCCGGGCCAACAGACGCGCGCCTCACCGAAAATTATAATATACGAGTGTGTGTGTGTGTGTGTGTGCCCCTCTATGATGCGCGCCGTGTGCGCCCGGACGTGGAGCGCGCGCGAGCGTTTCGTGTGACAGCAAAAATTTCTCATCCGAGTCCGTGGGAATTAATAACCTCTGGCGGTGTCAAGCGGGGAGAATGCCTGCCGCCTGCCCCGAGTCGTCCTGCGTGCACAAAGAGAGAGAGAGAGAGAGAGAGAGAGAGAGAGAGAGAGAGGGGGGGGGGGGGGAGCGAAAGGAACTGGCTCGTTAAGGTAAAGAGACTCAATGGCCGGTCCGGTCCTGCCGTGACAAAATTACTGGCTTTGGATGCAAGGGGGAAAAAAAGAATCGGTCCGTGACTGCTAAAAAGTCCACAGCTGGGTCCACACAGGAATTCGGAGATTTTTAGGTGGACCGCGACAAAACCGTTCCCGTGATAAAAACTACGGCGGTATACTCCTTATGAGTTGGCTGCGGGTGGAGGGGGGGGGGGCGTTAGAGAGAGGGAGAGAGAGAGAGACTCCCTCCGCGCAAATCGTGCATTTAAATGAGATATCTGTAAGAAACGCGCGCGGAGCACTTAGGACCTTTTAGTTGAGATGGTAATCAGGCAGATGCTGCGCGGGGCGATACGGTGGCAGCGGGGCGCCGCGCGGCCAGCTGCGGCAGCTGCGGCAGCTGCAGGCGGGGCGCCTCACTTCGCCTGAGCAGCGCCCATAAGCCGTGGCCAGCAAATCACACCCGACTATCGGCTCGAGATGGAGTTCTCACGCAGCGTTGACGCGCCGGGACGCCTGTATTTCCTAAAAAGTTAATCGAACGGGGAACGTTATTCCATTCGACCGGCGTTAAAGTTTTGACAGCGGGCGGCGGGCGGCGGCGGGCGGCCCCGACCCCGCAGGCCTGCAGGCGCCTGCAGGCGCAGCACCGGGGCCGGGAATAGTATTCCATGCGATTGAGGTACGGCTCTCGGGCAGGAATTCCCCCCCGGTCCCGTCGGCCGCCTCCGCTGTGCGCTGTGCGGCGCTGTGCGGCGGGGCGAGGCTGGACGCAAACCGCAGGGCGTAACTAGCGCCGGCCCCGCCGCCGGCCCGCCGAGCGACCGCCAAGGACAGGCGGGAGACGCTCTCACGATCCACTCAAACGAGTTGATTCTGGGAGTCACCCTCGACCCGCGCCTCCGGCGTGACCCGCAGGGCTCCCCGCAGGGTCCGGCCGTGGCCGCGGCCCCCGCGTGCCGCCCGGCGCCCCCTCCGCGCCGTGCGTGCCTCTCCGGGTGACGCGCCGCTACGCGCTGCCACCTGAGCCAATTAAAAGGATTCGGCTGCTGGGGAGGTGTGAGAAAGGCCAGGGGCCGGCCATTGTTGTCGAGGAATCCGCACGGCGCGGGCGGCAGAGCCGGCGGCCGGTGCTGCCGCTGCTGCTGCCGGGCTCCTGCTTGTGCCGCGCTGCCGTGTCGAACCCGGCGTGTGCGGCGTGTGCGGCCGTGGCCGTGCCGTGCCGTGCGGGGGTCAGCGAGCAGCCCGACACACTAATGAAGGGAGGGACAACCAGGCGACCCCTGGCCGCGGCCGGCCGCCCGGCCCGGACCTCGTGGTGTGTGTGCCGAGGCTGAGGTCGGGAGCGTCGACAGGCACGCACACGCACACGGCCCGCACACACGGCCGTGCCCGTGCGCCGCCCCCACGCAGCACGCAGCACCCTGCACCGCACCGCGTGTGACTTACAAACGCCGCGTGCTGTATAGCAGTCAGGCAGCCCCGCGACGCTGTCTCTCTCCGCCTCGGCCTTGACGACCAGCACGCGGAGTGCTCTGCGGCGGCAGTGGCGGGCTCATGCCCAACTCTGCACGTTTCTGATATCCGCCGACCGGGTCGGGGCGGCCGTGCGCTGCCCTGGCCAGGGCTCCGCGCCGTGCTCCCCCCCCCCCCCCTGTGCCTGCACCGCCCCTGCCGCCGCCGCACCTCGTGCTGCACGAGGCCAAGCCGCCGCCCCGCCCCGGGAATATGCACGGAATTTTCGGTGAAAAATGAAAAAGAGAGCCGGGGCGTGTGCGCGCGGGGGAGGGAGAGGGTTAGGGGGGCGTGCATGCGCGACATCCGACTGCGATCTCTTCTTCATTTGATAGCAAGAAGGCTGCACACAAATTATGCAACCGGCCGTGCTTTGCATGCGCGCACGGCCATTGTTCTCCGTCTCTCTCCCTCTGGCGCGGCCGGCCGGGTACCGCACCGCGCCCCGCCCCGGGTAGGTTATAACCGCACCGGCCCGCCATCGTCCCCGGCATGCGAGTGCGCACGAACTGTCCGGCACACAGTGTCGCCGGAAAATTAGGAAAAAAGGAGCCTCGAGGCGGTCAGCATGTGTGCACTGTGCTGTGATGTCGCTGACTGCCCGGGTGCATGCGTGGGCAGGCAACACCTCGTCAGCGCGTCTGTCAGTGGCGGAGGTGGCCAGGCACCTGTGCGTTCGCCTGGGCTACACTTTTTGTCTAATTTCCCGTCATCAGAGGTCGGGCGTCGGGCGTCGTCGCTGGGGGGGACCGAACCGAGGGGCGTTTACACTTTTCTTGAGCTCGCGGCAACGCCGCCGCGCAGCATCTCCGGGAGGCGGTGCGGCGGTGCGGCGGCGGTAGCAGGTCTGGTTAATTATCACCTCGTCGGCGACGTCGGCCGTCGGCGGACAGAGGCAGCCGGGGGCCGTGGCCGGCCGTGGCGTGACCGTCAGGGGCCACCGGGCCGCCGCAGGACCGGCCGGCACCACCGCCACCGGCATCCCGGCATCCCCCACGGAGCGAGTCGAACGGATCGCTTTCGGCGTTTTGGTGGCGGCCCGGCGTCGCCCGGCATCGGCATGCCCCCCGCGGGTGCGACAAGGACGGGGATGTCGGTTTTCGGTTCGGTCGCCGCGCCGTGACGAAAGCGCGCTCCTGCTCCGGCGGCGGCGCGGCGGCGCGGCGCGCTACCGTCTAGTCCGGCAGCAGCCGCGGTGCGTCAGCGGCTGCCGCCCGCCACGCCCCGCCACGCCCCGCCACGCCCGCGGCTGCCGGCGGCGGCCCTTCGCGGAAACGGCGCATTAAACAATAGATCTCCTCCTATTAACATCCCCGACCGCCGCGGGGCCCCCGGCCCGCAGAGCAACTCGGGAAAAAGTGGCGAGCGAAAAAGATTTCCTTTTCCCCTCTCCGCTCTCTGGCAGCCGGCCGCCGCCGGCCCGCCCGCCTGTCCTTCTTGTGCACATTTCGTTGTTGCCGGTTTACGAACTGGTAATGGCGCTGCCCGGGGCTGTTTGGATGAACTGTCTTGGCGGTCTCCGGCACGAGAGCGAGAGAGAGAGAGAGAGAGAGAGAGAAACGAGGGATGATGTCGTCTCCCTCCCTCCCACGGAGGGAATGCCTGTGCAGCCGCCGCTGCGGCATGCCGCTAAGGAGCGGCAGAGGCGCGAAGACGCGCAACGGCGGCGGCGGCGCGGCGGGAAGCGACGGCGAAAATTGGAGCGCGCGGCAGACGAATGTAATTGAACATTTAGCAGCTGAGCACACAAAGAGCGCGGCGCGGTGCCTTTTTCCGACGGCGGCGGCGTTTGAGCGGCGAGCGGCGGCGGCGGCGCGGCCAGTTTGTGTGCGGCGGGAGTGCGAGGCGCTTTTTTGTGCGCGAACGTGCGAATATACACGTGAAGGGGGCAGTGCGTGCCTGTGTGTGCGTGTGTGAGAGAGGGAGAGAGAGAGAGAGAGAGGGGGGGGGGGAGAGAAGGGGGAGCGTCCTCAAATCACGTGGCGCAGATGGCTACGAGAGCGGGGCGGTGCTGCCGCACCAGCAGTTTCTCACCGCCGTGTTTGGTAACGACTTTCCTCTGCATAAGCTTCACTCGGACTGATCGGCCCGGCCCCGCGGCGGCGGCGTGCCGAGTCAGTGAGCCGCCCTGTCGGCCGCGGGGACGCGACGTCTCCACGACGCACCCCTCCCGATGTGCGCTCTTCATTCACTCATCCCACCAGCGCCCGCTAATAATAATAATAATAATAATGATCGGCGCGCGATTTTATCTCATTTTCGACAAGGCGATGGATCACGTGACGTATCAATCACGCGCGGTGTCGCGTCGCGTCGGCTGCAGCGCGGCGGGCAGGAAGGCAGGCAGGCAGGCGGGCAGGGGGCAGGAGCAGGCGGGGCGGCAGAGCCGGGCCGCCGGGCCGCGGACATCCATTACATGACGCCGACGTGACAGAGGGACGTCTGCGGGCCTCTTGTGGACGCCTCCGACACCCCGACACCGCGGCCCGTGTGAGAGAGGGAGCGAGAGAGAAGGTGCCGGGAGCCGAAACCGGACCGCGGCGCGCACTCCGTCACCATTTACGTGGGTTCGACGGCTGTGCGGCTGGTGGCGGCGGGGCGGGGCGGGGCGGGTCCGTCAGCAAACCCGGGCCGAGGAGCGGCGGTGGGAACCGCGGCCGCCGGGCCCGCGGCTGTGACAGTGTGCCCCCAGCCCTCCCCCGCGCCACGCCCGGCCGCGGCGAGCGTCACGAGGGCTGCACTGCAAGGTGCCGCACCGCTTGCGCCGCTCGCCGGCAGCCCGCTTGCATAAGCCCAGTAAGGAGTTTAGAAAGGCGACCGATCCCGGCTCCTCACCTCGGCGACGGCCTTCCCCGGCCGCGGCAAGTGCACGCCGCGGCGCACCCGGCCGGCCGCCGCTGCCGCCGCCGCCGCGGGCCCCGCGCCCTCCGCTCGGGGACTCACCCGCTGGTCCCCGGATCTGCCTGGGTGCCCCCGTGGATCTGCTTGGGATCCGTACTCGGGTGCTCTCCGGGATCCCCTCTGGATCCCTGCCCGGATCCTACCTGGCCACCCCTCGGATCCCCCTCGCGGTGACCGAGCCCCGCTCACGGCTCGTCACTGGCCGGGGCCGGCCGGCCTCTTTGTGCGGAGATAAATGGCACACCACAACAGATAGGACACCTGTGGAGTGGAGCCCCGAACTCCTCGGCGCGCCGCCTCGGCCTCGGTCGCTTCCCATGCAGCCGATGCATTTTAAAATAAAGGAGGCGGGCGGCGCATACTGGGGTCGAGCGGGCCGAGCGGCGGCCGGGCGGCGGCCGAGGCGGGCGCACAGGTGCAGAATCCAATCCTGTCGATGAGGCCGCCGCGGGGCCGCCGCGTACCTGCCCGGCCCCGGCGGCTTGGCCCTGGCGGCAGGGCCGGGGCCGTGAGGCGAGAGAGGCCGTCCCGGCCCGGCCCGGCCCGGACCATGCAGTGTGCATCCCATTAGGACTCGACGCAATAAAGGTGAGTTAGTGCGCTGGGAAAGGGTAGCGCACCGCGCCGCGTTCCGTTTCCCTGAATTGAGACTTATTCCTCGGCTTGCATTTGCGCCCCGCGCCGCGAGCGACGCCCGCGCCGCGCCCGTATCGACGTACCGTATGTGTGTGTGTGTGCCCTGCGACAAACACCGCGGCAATGCAGCTCACGGCCTGAAAGCGAAATGTTTATTCCGGCCTCGTTTACGTCCGCTGGAGACGGAAAAGCGTTCCATTTCCCGGGCGCGCGCGGGAATGCTAAGGGCGTGCGTCCGCAGTAATTAGTCCTGATGCATTCGCCGGCCGGGGAACGCGCGCGGGACACGCCCGAAAATTCTAAACGGTCCGGTTATCTCCCCCGGTGGCGGCGGCAGTCGTCACGGGGGGAGGGGCGGCGGCGGCCCGCGGCCTCCAACGGCCTCCATCGCCGGCCTCCACGGCCTCCGCGGCCTCCGGCCCTGCTGCCGACAGTTGCGTGGCCGCGGCACCGCTGGCGACGAGGTGGATTCGGCAGCATCGCGTGACCCAGCGTCAGCAGGCGGCGGCGGCAGGCGGCCAACAAGTATTTCGTTTTATTAAAATTTCACGCACGATTGGCTGATAAACCTGCAGACACTCAGCGGCATTGCCACTGCAGCCCCCCCTCTGTCGGCCCGTTATCAGATAGGCGCCACAGGGAGGGAGGGGGAAGGGGGGTCCCAGGACGAAGGCGACAGTCAGCTCTCTCTCTCTCTCTCTCTCTCTCTCTCTCTCTCTCTCTCTCTGCGCCGACACCCCTGCCTGCCCGGGCCCACCCCAACAGCGGTGCCGGCCGGGCGGGTCAGCCGCTGCGCTGCCGCGCTGCACTGGGGACATAACTTAGCCACCTGCATTAGCGCCGTCACCAGACCGACTGCGGCCCCCGACGGCGGCCGGAGACCGACATGACCGACGGGACCGACATGACCGACAGGGCCGACAGGACCGACATGACCGACAGGACCGACAAGCAGGGCGGGCGGCGCGAGGCGCTCTCTGCTCCGCGGCCGCGACCCGCCCGCCCCCCGGACCGGCAAGGTCACATTGTAAATGAGAAATGCGCGGCGTCGGTGCGGCACGGCGGGCAGAAGGTGAAGGTTTATCCACAAACAAACGGACTGGCAAAGGCGGGCGGAGCACAACACGCGGTCCCAGAGAAGTGGGCGGCGGGGCGGCGGGGCAGCGGTCGTGACTGGCTGCGGGCCGAGGACCTTCGCGGATAAGGGGGGAAATCAAGTTGCGATAAAAACAATCACTCGGCAGGCGGAGCCGCGGCCGCAGCCGGCCGGAGCCGGCCCGAGACGTCCGCCGTTGCGTGCAATCGGATTAGACTGACTTTCCGAGACCGGGGCGGCGGCGGCGGCGCAGGCATGCAAGGGGTTGAAGGCACGCTGAAAGGCGGCTGAAAGCTAGCGCGAGGAAATCTGTTTTTTTCCGGCCTTTCTCTCCCCCTCGCCGCGGCCCCGCGGCCCCCGCGAGCCCCGCGCCTCTCGAGTCATACGAAACGCCCCAACGGCGACGGCGGCGGCGGCGGGGGCGCCGTGCCACGGGGCGCCAATGCTCCGTCTTCTTGGCCCACGAGGCTTGAAAAACGAGCCGGGAATGCGGCGGCCTGCTGGCAGGTAAGCCGGCCCCGCCGCGGCTCAGGCCCCGCCGGGGCCCAGGGGTGGGGTCCCCAGGCGCCGCGGGCTTGATAGAACTGCATGAATGATTCGCAAATGCAACTTTTTCGCCCCCCAGCACCGAGCAGATGGGGACGTCACGGCTACGGCCCGCCGCGGCCGTGAGCCGGGGCTGACGTGGGGCGGGCGGGGCGAGGTCGTGCGGGTTAGTTGGGCAAACCTTTTACTGATTACACAGTGTGCTTATGACCGAGAAAAAGCGCATTTCCGAAATGCATCGCTGACTGCGCCGCGCTGGGCTGGGTGGCGATGGGAGGGCGTCCGCGGCGGCCGAAGGCGGCGGCGGCGGCGGCGGCGCGGGGCAGCGGCGTTGACGGCGCGGCCTCCCCCCTCACCTCGGAGGCGGCCCCGCCGTGCAGCCGGGGCAGCCCCTGCGTGCGGCACGGCAGCGCGGCGCCGCACCGAGTGGACGGGGTATGAGGCCCCGAGCCCCCCGGCAGCAGCGGCAGCCAGCGCGCTGACAAGTCACTGATTAATACGGTAAATAAAGCACGTTACGCCCGCCGCGCCGCAACAAGAACGTCTTGATCCCTTTCCGATACGTCTCCGCGGCCGGGAGGCGCCCCGTGCCGGACACAGGCAGGCTGCTGCTGCTGCTGCTGGGGGCCGAGGCCGGCGCCGCCTTGTTATCGCAGGTATTCAGGCTGCTCACCCCCCCCCCCCTCGGAAACAAATACGTTTGTCTTATCAAATATACTAAGCTGCCGCGGCGCGGTGACGACTCGCAAGGGCCCAGCAGGCCCTGCCGGCCCAGCGGCCGCCCGCCCTGCCGGCCGCGTGCGCCAGAAATGGGGCGTTTCCGGCGATACGCCACGCGGCGGCGTGGGGCGGCGCGTGCCAGCGCCGGCGGTGGGCAATACTGTGGGAGTAATAATTAATTCCGAAAATAGCGGCACGCGCGAGTAGCCACCACACGGCGTGTGTGTTCCGGCCGAGGGGCGCCTCACCTCACAGACGGGTGTACACTGACTGGTGACTGGACCGGCCCTCTCCATTGACTAGATTGAAAATTTTACAAACAAATCACGAACTGTCACCCACCCCAAAAATGGTTAAAAAGTCAAGTCAGCGGTCACCCACTCCAATCTTGACAAAAATTCAAAACTTTCATAAGATGCGCAAATATTTGTGTTTTTCTTAAGTGGACTCCTGTGGATGCCTATGAAAAAAAATTGCAAAAATGGGTGGGCACTACCTCGTCCCAGGCCTCCGCCTGGAACCCTCCTGCTTAACTTCGGTGTTCGAATGGGAACCGGTGTACCAGGTATCGACCGCCGCTAAGACACAGGCACGACGCAGCGGCCTTTTTCAGGGGCACGCTTCCGCAACGGTCAATGTAGCCCCTTCCGCCAGCCAGATTTCCGGAATCAACTCCCTTCGACTGGCTGGTTGGTCTGTGTCACTGCGGCCACTCCCGAGCGGATTGAGGGGGAGGTAGGCTTTCCTATATCGTACACAGCCGAAGCTGCTGTACTTCACGACGAACCCTAGTCGCGACGGCGTGTCCTCGTCTGCCAGATTCACAGGGAGCGAAAACGAAGGCACCGAACCCTAGGTACCCCCGTAGCATACACCCGAGTCTCCGAACCAAGTTTCCTTGGTAGACACAGAGCCCCCCCGCCGGAAACCCCGGGCGACCGAGAGAACCTCGGACCCGGGAACGGGGGTAAGCCCGACCGTGCTGCGGGAATCTTCAAGTTGAAACCCAACGCTTACATCTCTCAGTGACGCAGCGCGCACGGCCGTTCAGACAGCCATGTCGGTACCACGTTCGGAAGTATATTTTACCCTCTGTCTTCCAAGCGCACACCCAAGAAAAATTTTGAAGAGCTGGCAGAGTTTGAACCCACGTCCTCCCGGTCACCGGCCAGCCGCCTTACCGATGCGGCCACAGAACCGCGATGGCGAGCTCAGCTTGACCCTTATACTTTACACACCGTCGTCATAGCTGAGCCGACGGAAAAATTGCACGGATCGGCAAAGAGTTGATCCTTCGAACAGTCGATCGCCGACCGGACTCGCTGACCACGCGGCCACCGAGCTTCGCTGATAGTCGGCCGAGCGGTCCCGGTACTGCAGCCGCACGAAGTGTCGGACTGGAAATTGGCTGGACTCTGGAGAGTGACTGGATTGGGAGCACCGAGCCACCCCTCGGTGGGTGTCAGGTGCGCGCTGTCGCTGTCCTGCCCATGGTCCTGCCGCTCCTGCGGAGGGGCGCCGATACGGTGTCGGCGGCGGCCGGCGGTGCCAACCGGAACGGCGCCGGCGTCGCCCGGTGTTGCCAACACTGGAGTAAAAATGCATGCGCGACAGATCCCACCGCGTCTGTCGCACCCGCGGGCCGTGGCGGCGGCCGTGGCAACGCCCCAGGAAGCCAGCGAGATATGTTAGCGGGGGGTACCGGCGCGGGGCGGCGGCGGCGGGATATATTGCGGGCCGCGGGGGGCGGTGCGGGGCGGGCGGCGGTCCCCGGGGGACACGAGCAGTGCCGATGCGGTGGCGGCGCGCCGCACGCGGGGCGGGCCTGTGTGAATAGGCGGCCGCGTTGTGAAACGCGACCGAAACCGTGCCGGCGGCGCGTCAGGACTCAGGACTGGAAACCGGTCCGCAGCACACGCTCTGTGCGTCGCGTCGCCGCGGCCGAGGCCGGTACCGAGGCCGGTGCCTTCTGTACGCAGAGGTTTGACATATGTTTGTACCGGCAAGCCGGCGCAGCCAGGGCACCGGCCGGGCTGACAGCGCCAGGCCAGCGCCGTGTGTGTGTGTGTGTGTGTGTGTGTGTGCGCGGACGCCCCGCGTCACCCGCGTCAGGGATGGGCAGAGACCGCGGGGCACTGCGGGCTGCGGGCCCTCCTCTCTGCCCCTCCCGGACGGCATCGAGGAACTCAACTCGTTACCGTCCCGGCCGACGATCGGCCGATTATTGATGTGCGCGAGTCACCGCTCGTCATGGCGAGGCGAAGCGAGGCGAAGCGAGGCGGCTCGGGGGCCGCCGGTCCACCGTCCCGTGCCCGTGTCGGGGCTGGCGGGGCGGCGGGATAGTTATCCATGCGGAGTACGGGCGGAATATCCACGGGGCCCGAGTATTACAGGGCCGTGCGGGTTACTGTGGAGATAATGGAACGCTCGGTTACAGATGTAACCGAAAAAGATGGCGGTTAACCAGCTACTGGGAATAAACCAGTTCCCGATAAACAACTACTAATATCATCGGTTATTATATCGTCGGTTATTAAAATAACCGAATGCAGTGCATGGTCAAACGGCTAGCCTCACAGCTCTATCCGAGCGGGGCGTCGTCCGGCGGGAACATTCGAACTCGAACCCGGCGGCCGCGGTGCGGCGCACACCGCGGGGGCAGTAATGGGAGGGTTGACAACCGCCAGGGACGCTGCCGCGCGCTGCCAGACCGCGGGCCGCGGGGCGGGGCGATAAAACGGCGAGGAGCGGTATCCGAACCCGCGACATGCACGTTGGGTAACAGCCCTGCCTACGGCCCTGCCTACGGCCCTGGCAGCCCCAGCCCCCCCCCCCTCTCCCCTGCCGGCAGCCATATCGCCATCGCCGGCTTGTTTGCCGGGGCGTTTCGTTGTTCCGATGATTGGCCCGCCGCCGCCGGGACAGGTAAGAGGCGGAAACGGGGCGTGGCGCGGCGCGGCGCGGCCGGAGAAGCCACCGTTTATGGCACACATTTCGGACGCGAATGTTTGAGGAGCGCCGGCACTTTATGCCCCGCTGAGGGGCACGGCACGGCGGCCCGGCAGCGGCCAGGAGGAGGAGGAGGCGGCGCGCTCGCAGTCGTCAGGTCGTCAGGCTGACAGCGGCTGCAGCGGCTGCAGCGGCTGCAGCGGCGGACGGTAATATGTGACCGGTCCTGCCGATGCTGCGTCCACTCGTGTCGCGTCGTCGCGGCGTACAGTCCGGTCCAACAGCCTCCGCTCCCGCCCCGGACCGCCTGGCGTGGTGCAGCGCGGACGGCGCCTGCAGGGTAGGCAGCCGCGGCCGCCGCGCGCGCCCGTGCCGTGCGGGCCGGCCCACCGCGCGCGGCGCTCGGCCTGATGGTTCTCCGGCCAACCTCCTCTTTCACCTGGTCCACACGATATATTTTTCTGGGGGTCGGCGACACGTTTTGACTTTGGACCGGCAAGGCGGCGCCGCCGCCGCAAGCTAGGAGCCGCGAATTTGCAAGTGCCGTCGCGGGCCGGTTATTAGGCGGCAGAAAGAGAGAGAGAGAGAGAGAGAGAGAGAGAGAGAGAGAGAGAGAGAGAGAGAGGACATAACTCAGAGTCGATGAGGCAGAAGAGACGCAGAGAGGTATAGGTGTAGGCGGCAGCCACGCGGCAACCCTTTGGGGCGGCATCACCTGTTCGACGCCCCTGGCGGGGTCCAACGAGGACGGTGATCAATAGATGCTAATGGCTCCCCCAATAAGTCACTGCTGGCCGCGTCCCCCGGCGGGGCCCGGCAGAGGCCGGCGGGGGAGCCCGGCCGGCGCCTCGACACTACATCCCACCCCCACATTCCTCTGTTTGCGATCCTCGCTGTAGATCGCGTTATTTGAAAATCAATTTTAAAATCGGTGCCGTCCGGGGTCGGGCGCGGCCGGGCCTCGGCCGGGCCGCTCGGAGACGCCGCGGCCCTCTAACGACCACGGCATGCGCCGCGTCCTTTTCCCTCCCCCCGCCGTGACTTCTTTGGAATTCAATTTTTTCCCTTTTTTGAATGCGCAAAATTTAAGACCGCAGGGCCAATATTGTTCGCCTCCCTCGCCGTACAATGGTGCGTCTCGGACATAACCCGTCAAAAGAGCAATTCCATTTTAACGGGGTAGTTAGGGATCCTTGACTGGGTCGTCCGGATGGGGTCAGGGAGTCACCGGCGGCGGCGCGGGAGAGCGAGGGAGAAGGACCGAGAGTGCGGGGGGATAAAAAGAGGACGGGAGATGAGGGTCGGGCGGAGAGTGAGAGAGAGGCGGAGTGTGTGTGTGAGGGAGAAAGAGAGAGAGGGAGAGGGCAGTATACAAATCCCGGCTCTCTATATCTATATGCACAACAAGCCATTTTTCTTGAGGTCGGCCCATCTTGCCTCCGACTCCATTCTACCTGCTTGTGTGTGTGTGTGTGTGCGCGCGCGTGCGTGTGTGTTGGCGAAAGGAAGAACGGGAGAGAAAAGCCAAGAAGGGAACAACTCCGTGCCGGGCCCCCGTCTGAGGGTCCGGCCCAGGTGTACCATATGTGAGTGTGTGTACCGATGCGTCCGACTCCACTTTGTCTGCCTGTTTGGCTTTGTGTGCGTGTGTGTGTGCGTGTGTGTGTGTGTGCCGAGGGGGTGGGGCGGCCGGTGTAAGAGCAGTAGGCCCGTGTTATCAGTAGCCGGGCCCCGCTGTGTGCAGCCAGGCCCCCCCCCCCCCCCCGCGCTGCTGCCGAACTTTCGCGCATCATGCAAGATATATGCGTCATATTTTATAATTTACATTCGTGCCGTTTTGCGAGGCTCGGAGCGAGAGTGTGTCCCCCCGGCGGTGCGCTGCGAAATTATTTTTGATGGCGCGGCCTCGGCGGGCCGTCCGCCCCGCCGGTCCCGGAGCAGCGCCGTGCCGTCAGCCGCCGGTGACGCGCTGCAAGAATGGCGACGCGCTCAATGGAAGCGAAAATAAAATCGGCAGCGGCGTCGGTCGGCCGTCGGGGTCCCGCCGGGGTCCCGTCGGGTCCTGCTGGTCCTGCGGACGCACGGCAGCGGCGGCCACAGGCCATGTGTGGCCAGGCCTCGGCCGCACTCCCATTCCCGAGAGGATCATCTGCTCGGCGGGCTGGCGGGGCTGGCGGGGCTGGTGGGGCTGGCGGGGCTGGCGGGGCTGGCGGGGCTGGCGGGGCTGGCGGGCGGCGCACAGGGGGCGCGGCGCACAGCGGCAGCAGCGGCCTTGACTCGCACCCGGGGATTTGATGACGTTCCGGCAGCCGCCAAGTCTGTGCCGGCCCGTGACGTCGGACGGGGGGATGCGCGCTCGCCGTTCAGGGCGGACTTGGCGATTCCGCGTACCCGATGCACCGTCCTGCCTAGTACGGCTGCCGGGGGCCGCGGGGGCCGCGGGGCCGCAGTGCGCACCCCCTCCCCCCCCCCCCCCCCGGCCGGCGCCGCTCTGCTGGCTCCGCTCCGGCCGTTTTCTCGTCATTTCGCCCGGGATTTTCTCTCTCTCCGGCGTCGTTGGCTCGTGACTCGCGATCGGAAAGGCAGTGTTCGTCCGCCCCATCATGCGCCCCCATTCCGTCCCCATAAAGAGGCATGCCCGGGCCGGCACGCCCCCATCCCATACGATCCCCACCAGGAATCCCCAAGCAGCAGTGGGGGCGTGCTTAGCGCCCCGCCGCCGGCCGGGAGGCGTCCTCGTCCTCGTCCCCGGGACGTCGCCGTCGTCACCCGACACGAAAACGAAGTAGCGCGGCGAAATCCCCGCGCCGCCCGCCATTCGGCAGATAACTCGACCCCGACGCAGATGGAGCGCGTGCCGCGGCCGGGGAGCTAAGCCGCGGGGGGTCGCGTGGCGGGCGGCGCGGGCCTTATCGCGGCCGCCACCCGCACGCCAAAGGGTTGGGTCATCGCTGTGGACGTGGTCAGTGTCCGGCGCCGCGCCACCACCATCTTTCTGACAGTGACCATGCATTAGGCACCCATTTATTGGCTCTGGCGCGGGGAGGGGGAGGGGGAGGGGGAGGGGGAGGGGGAGGGGGAGGGGGGGGGAGGGGCGTCGACAAACGACATGAGGGGGATAAACGTGATGAACGCGACAGACGCGCCGGGAATGGGGGAGAGAGAGAGGGAGAGAGAGAGAGAGAGAGGAGGGGGGGGGCATAGCGATGAGGGAGGGTGAGGCGCGGGGCGCGGGGGCGGCGCCGCGGCCGCTGTGGGGGAGACGTCGGCGGCCGCGGCGGCGCGGTGAGCGGGGCGCGGGGCGGCGGCGGCGACAGGCGACCAGCACGGCGACGGTGAGGAGGGCGAGCAGAGGTGGCGACGAGTGCAACAGCGGCGCGACGCGGCGGCCCCGGCCCGCGGCGGCCCGGCCCGCGGCGTCCCCGGCAACTGAATGGGTTGAGCTATGCGTGGTACGCGGCGGGGCCCGGCGGGGCCCGGCGGGGCGTGAGGGACGCGCGACGCGCCTCGGCGGCGTGGCCCCGCGGCCGTGCCCTCCGTCTCAATGCAGAAAACACATGGCGTGAGTCTGTAGGATGGGCGTCGGCAGCGTGCGACACTCCGCATCGTTAGGCGGCGGGGTGTAGAAGGGGGGGGGGGCGTCAGAGCGGAGGGGCTTAAGGGCCGCAGACGACGAAAAGAACGGGCGGCTCGCTGCTCTCTGTGCAAAGAAGAAGGAGCAGGCAGGGCCGGCGCGGCTCGCGCAATGCCCTTCTCGTTCCGCCCTGCGCCAGACTCGGGCCCCGCCAGCCCTGCGCCGCCGACGGCCGCCTCTGGTGCAGCGTGTCGCCTGTCGCGCACGTGTCGCGCACGTGTCCCGCTCGCAGCGCGGAAACAGCGGCGAGAACCGGCCGCTTTGATCGGTACGGGAGCGGCACCATCGCCGGCAGCAGCCAGGACGAGGCGCGAGCCGCAATCGCGCCGCCGCCACCTCACTTACTTCCCCGCCGCGGCCCGTATTTAGTGCACTTGATGGCGACGGCGTGTCGCGCGGCCCGCTGGGCAGGTGCCAGGCGCGAGTCGGCAGGGCACCGGAGGGAGGGCCGCAGGTGCGCTAAATGCTAAATGCACTGGCGGGGCCCCGCGGGCCGGTGCGCGTCGCGCCGCCAAATGCACTCGCTGCAGCAGCACATGAAGGCCCGGCAGGTGGGGAGCAGGCCTCCGCCGCGGCAGCCGCGGTCACCCGCCTGTTGACGAAGACAAAGTGGCCCGCGCCCGGCACCGACACCCCGCCGCTTCCCGCACACAACATTTACGTGGATTTCGCTTGTCTTCTTACAGCGTACTGTTTTCTTTATTTTTTTTTGCCACATCCATTTCGATTGCGGCAGGGCGACACCTTTTATAACGGCACTCCACGGCGTGTCTCTCTCCCTCTCTCCCTCTATCTGTCTCTCTCTCTCTCTCTCTCTCTCTCTCTCTCTCTCTCTCTCTCTCTCTCTCGCTGCTCTGCAAATAATCAACCCAACATCGACCCCGGTTAAAATTTTAATACTTTATTCAATAACCATTAAAAAAAAATAAAAAGACGTCCGTGTAGTAGCAAACAACCGTTGAGCAGTTTTCATAAATTCGCACCCCCTTCTTTCCTCCGGGTGCGGGGGTCGTTGAAAAGCCTTGACCCGAATATTTGGCCCGGCTTGTGGGCTCGGCGGCGGGGTTGGGTTGTCCTCGTCATCCGAGGTGCTCCGGTGCCCCGCCGGCCCTGCCGGACCAACGGGACGCTGCGACGGGTCGACTGACGTTCGGTTCAGTGCGCCCAGCAGCCCAGCAGCCCAACAGCACCAGACGATCCAAACTTTTTTTTTACCCCGTCCTTTATATCGACGAGAGACGCGCGGTGACGGGAGAGCGGGGGACGTCCTCGCCGGCCCCGCCGGACATTGGCCGGACACACTTTATTTGTCGTTTCTCCAATCAATAATTTTGTCTCCTTTAGGACCGAAACACGCAGCCGATGCCTCTGCGCCGTGCCTTGCCGTTGCCATGTCGGGAACCCGGGTGCCCCAACAGTGTAGAGCCCGGCCCAGACGGCCTTTTCAAATAAATGCCCAGGTGCTTTCCTTTTTTTTCAGCCCCGCTGCCCCCTCCTCTACCCCGTCCTGCCGTGTGTTCTGTCGCACAGGAGACAACTACTTTGGAGCTGTACAAATCAATGTTTATCGACGGCGACACCTCCCCGACCTCCCCGCCGCCGTGCACGCCGTGTGCGTGGTGGGCCGTGGCCCGCGGCGGCTGCTGTCCGGGCAGCTGTCACCAGTCAGGAGGCAATGAAGGCCGTGAGCCTCGAGTCGCGGGTTCAAATACCGTTCGCGCCGCTCGTCGCGGTGCCGCCGGGGGAAGGGCGATCGGCTGCCATGTTATCGCGGCGGTCCAGCGGTCTGCGCGCCGCTCCCCCCGGATGATTAATAATAAACTGTGAGGTCCGCGGGCCGCGCGCCGTGGCGGAGCAGAGGGGGTCTCCTCACACATTACCGTATACGGTTACACGTGAGATGATTATTCAGCTCATCAAGCATCAAGTCGCAGGACGAGGGCAGCAAGAGTCCACGCCTCCTCCCCCCTCCCCCCCCCCTTCTCCTCTCCCTTGCAGAGGCCGCCGCCGCCGTCGGCGCGGTGTCGAAGACTTATTGGCTGAGAAGGGGTGGTCTTATTTTGAAACACCCTGCCCGGCGGCCGGCTGGCAGCTCCGGGCGGCGCCCAGCGGACTCCAGCAGGCTCCAGCGGCCTCCAGCGGCCTCCAGCGGCGACTCGGTCGGCTGGCACGCCCGGCACGCGGGCGCCAGCAGACCCGCGTACCTCCCTGCGCGTGGGGCCGCCGCCTCACCTAGCCTCCTGGCCGGCCCCACTGACCGCCGCCGCTACCCCGCACCCGTGGGACCCCGTGGGACCCCGTGGGACCTCGTCGGCAGTGTCGCTTGGTGGTCGCGCGCAGCAGCCGCTCTCGCTGCCGGGGCCGGGGCCGGGGCCGGGGCCGCGGGACAGTCGCCCTCCCGCGGCATTTCAAACTTCCCTCGTCCTCCGCGAGCGTGTTACAAGTAGTTTTGTGCTGCTGCTGTAGCGGCGGCGGCAGCGGCCGCGGGGCCACACCGGGAACCGCCAGCCACACCGAGGAGACCACGGAAGGAATTTGTTTAATTTCAACGAGCGGGCTTTGTAGTTGTTGCAGTCGCAGCAGTACATCTCCGCGCGCACACACACACATACGCGCACACTACACACACAGGGACGCAAACTAACAGGCAGAAGGTACCGTCAGGCGCCGCGCGAGCATTGCTGGCTGGAACGCGGGTCCGCCGGCGCAGGGCGGCCGGGGCCCGTTAGGTCCGTAAGCAGGTGCGTAAGTGCGGCCGGCACCCGACCCAGTTGCGTCGCTGTGCAGGCAAGGTCATGGCTCAGGGGCCGCGGGGGCCGCGGGGGGCTCATGCACACAATCAGGGCGCCGCGGGCCGCGACCCGACAGCCGCAGCACCGTATGGTAACCACAGTGTACCACAACGGACCGCGGAGGCGGGGGTTTTCGCAGACGCCGCAACCGCCGCGTCAAATTCGTGTCGGCCTTCTGAAAAGTGAAGCCCAGCAGCGTCGCTCCGCTGTTTCCTCAAAACAGAAAACTGCGGGCGCGTGTTCACGGCAGCCGGGCGTCGTCTGCATGACACAAGCCCACTCCACACACGCACACACGCACGCACGCACGCACACGGCGCTCGGACGCGCGCGCTCGCAGTTTTTCTGCAGCACGGGCGGAAGGCTTCCGGGGCGGGTCACGTTCTGCGCGGCGCAGCAGCAGCGGGGCTCTCTTCATGGACACCGAGTGTGATGGCTCGGCGCCGCTCGGCAAAACCATAAGGGTGTTCGCTAACGGGGGCCGCCGCTGTAAAACGCGCTCGCGCCCCGCCTAGGAAAGGGCTCGCTAGAAAGGCGGGGCCGGCGGGGTCAGAGGCATCCGCGGGGGCCGCGGGGGGAGGAGGGGGCGGCCGGGGATGTGCTGGATGGGACCGTTTTGGCAAGCAAGGCAGTGCCGCCGGCGGCGTCGTTGACGCCGTACTAAAGCGAGGGGAGAAAAAAAAGGGAAACAAGAAAAGGACAGAACAAGGCGCGCCTCGGAAAATTTCTTTTCTGCACCCTCACGCAGAGAGCACGCAGGGGGCAAAAGGCGCCCGCCGCCGCCGCCCCCCGCGGCACGGCAAAGCGACGTTCGCGATGAAAAATACGTTGGAGTGCGGGCGGCTGCATCCGCTGCACTGGGCGCGGCGCCCTGCCGCCCCGAGCCTGTGACGTCACCGCGGGGGAGAGTTCATATCGCCTCTCGAGACACTTGTCACCGCGCGGCGGACGGAGGAGAGTTCCCCACGATTAATTCTATCTGCTCCAGAAGTAAGCGAGATCGGGAGCCGGGTGGCGCGAGAAGCAGGGAAAAGGATGGAGCGGCAGATCGCTAATTCGTGGCCGGTGCTGTCGGCCGTCCCGGCGGGGGGGCCGTCCCCGAGCCACGTCCGCGGGCCGCCAGCGGGGGCCGGGCGCGGGGCGCGCGGGCACCGAGCCGCGGCGGCCACCGGCTTTGTGGCCGGCCCCTCTCCCCGCCCGATCTCGTTCGTCCTCGTCCGCTCGCGCTTCATTTTCCAGCCTCCTCATCCTTCGTGTGATTTACGTTGCATCCCCCCTCTCTCTCTCTCTCTCTCTCTCTCTCTCTCTCTCTCTGTCCCGCACAACCAGCGCCGGGAGTGCGACAGAGACGGCGTCGGGGAGGACGACGAGGACGCTGCCGCCGCGGTGGCGCGCGGCCCCTTCGGCCGGCGCCGCCGTGCATCAAAGTTGCAGCCGAGGGTGAATAACTCATTACCGCGTTTATAATTAAACCACTTGCACCCCCCACCCCCCTCCGCCGCCCTGCGACAAATCAGGGCCGCCGCCAAACTCGGCGTGATGAACGATGCGTCGGCGGCGCCCTCGGCGGCCTCGGCGGCCGCGGTGGCGGCGGGATCACTTCTTCCTCCTCCCCGCCGAGCCCTGGGTAGCGCCTGCGGCTGCCGGGGTGGGCCGTCCCGCAAGACACGCGCGCACGCGGCGGTCGCGGTGGCCTACGTGGCAGGCGCCATCTGCGGGCCTGGCGTGCTGTGCTCGCTGTGCCGTGCCGTCTGCCCCGGCGGCAGTATTGCAGGGGTCATCCCGCCTGGAGTACGCACTCTGGAAGCGGCCTCCGAGAGTCGGGTGCCCTCGCGGATCTCCGCCGGCACTCCCCCCCCCCCCCCCTATCTCTCTCACTCCCCCTCGCGACGCCACCTGTAACACGCGCCGTGTACGGCTATAAAGGCGGGGGCGGGGGGCCCGCGGGGACAGTGCTCGGGGCCGGCGTAGGGATCGGGGCGACAGAGATGATGTGGTGGGCAGCGGGGCCCCGCACGGCACCCGGCGGCCCGAGTGAAGAGCTGCCGTGGCGGCCGCGAAACAACCAACCTTTCTCTTGTCTCCGCGCCGGCCCGGCCCGGGGGGCTGCGTCCGGGGCGGCCGGGCCCGGGGTCCCGGGTGCCATACCCCTGTTTACCACCCGGCGGAGCATAAAACGCGGAGGGCGGCGACATAAAACACGGCGCGTTACGCGGCGCTGGCGGCGCTGCCGGGGCTGGCGACGCCGGCGACGCCCGGCATCAAAGGGCTTTCTTTCGGCAGCGGAAAGGGATTCCGGATTCACGGCCCGCGGGCGGGCTGGCAGGTGGGTCAGTGGGAAGGGCCTCTCCTACTCGCCCTCGCCGCCGCCGCCGCCGCACGGGGGACACATACGGCCGAGGGCCGTGTCGTCTGTCGTAGAGATTCGCCAAGTACCCCGCGAGAGCACAGGGGGCCGCGGGGCCGCGGGGCCGCGAAGTACCGGACATCGCCGCACCTGTCCGCGGACCCCGCCGTTACAGTCGGGCTGCTGCTGCTGCTGCTGCTGCTGCTGTGGACCCGCGGCCGCGGGTGCCCGCCGCCGCCGACATGCGCGCGCCGGGCTGTAAACCGAGCCGCGCGCCACACCGGAGAAATACAACGGGCTATGAATAAGTGAGGCATAATTTTTGCGAGTCGGCGGGAGCGGCAGCGGCGGTGCGGCCGCCCGCGGGGTGTTGTTGCTGGCGAGTGCAGTGGTGACACAACAATGTCTGTGGTGCGCCTCTACTCCCGCGGCGGCCCCCGGCGGCCCCCGGCCACGCCCGCCGGCCACGAACTGCAGACTGCACCGGCCGGCAGCCGCTGCAGCCGCAGCAGCCGAGCCACAATTACCTCGAAATTTCCATTAATTGAAGGAAAAGGGAAACCCGTTTGGTGAAACACACGGCGCCGGCCGCGGGGAGCGCTTTTGTGAAACGCTAATCGCTCCTAAATGTTTTAAGTACTCTCTGCACCCATTCACTACTACTTGCGGCTGTTGGCGCCCCCCCCCCCCATCGGATCCTGCTCTCTTCCCTTGCCGTCCGACTGACCGCCCCCCCCCCTTCCCCATTACAACCACGCAACGCTTGAATGGCGCGGCCAGCGCCACGACGGAGAGGGTACATTCCGCGACATGCAGGCAGGTTAGAGTCGGAGCGGAAGTCACGGAGAGTCGCTACTCCGTCCGAAACACCGGGAAGTCCCGCAGCCTTGGCAGATAGGGCGACTAGAGTGAGATCCCCGGCGTAAACCGCGCTCTTACGTAGGGCAAGAGCATCATCCAGCCGGCTTCGGACCTAACGCCGCTAAGCTGTGTACACACAGCGCTTTCACGGGTCAACAGGCCCTTTGCCCTTCGGCCTTCGGCTCGGCCCCTCAGCCCATCACCTGGAGGGGGGCGTAGATGCATCCCGTGGCGCGGTTGCGGCGGAACAAAAACCTAACCCGCAGCGGAATGGGAGTAGATTACCTGGCCGTTGGCCGGGGCCCCGGCCGAGCCGAATGCAGGGTGATAATGTGCTTTTTGTTTTCGGTCATTAGATAAATGTCCGCCTCCGAACAGAGTCGTACAGTCCGTCATCGACGAGTTTTTCATCTTATGACAGTCCACATTTTTTACATTAACCTTTCCTTTGAAAGCGCGGCTCAGTTTCGAAATCTTATCAAGGGTCGTGTTGAAGAGCGTTTCAGTCTGGGTCTGAACACAACTTAATCGCACTCCGCGGTGGAGTTTACCTCCAGGGGTACTTCGGCGCTTCCAGTTAGTGTACGCCTTCCAGTCCAGTCACTCTCCAGTCAAAGTCCAGTCAATTTCAGTCAATTTCCAGTCGGACACGAGACACAACCCCCCGCGGAGCCACGGCTTTTCGTCATGCTGACAAGCCGTTTGCTGTGCGCGGCAGCAGGGCTGGCTGGACCGGTTACAGTGCCGGGAGCGGACAAAAGAACACACTAGGGTTCGGTAGCCGCGTGGTCAGCGAGTCCGGGCGGCGATCGACTGTTCCAGGGTTCAACTCTTTGCCGATCCGTGCAATTTTTCTGTCGGCTCAGCTAAGACGACGGTGTGTAAAGTATAAGGGTGAAGCGGCGCTCGCCATCGTGGCTCTGTGGCCGCATCGGTAAAGCGGCTGACCGGCGACTGGAAGGTCGTATGTTCAAATCTTGGCAGTTCCTCAAAATTTTTCTTGTATCTATGCTTGGAAGACAGAGGGTAAAATATACTTCCGAACGTGGCGTCGGTATGGCTGTCTGAACGGCCGTGCGCGCTGCGTCACTGAGAGATGTAAGCGTTGGGTTTCAACTTGAAGATTCCCGCAGCACGGTCGGGCTTACCCCCGTTCCCGGGTCCGAGGTTCTCTCGGTCGCCCGGGGTTTCCGGCGGGGGGGCTCTGTGTCTACCAAGGAAACTTGGTTCGGAGACTCGGGTGTATGCTACGGGGGTACCTAGGGTTCGGTACCTTCGTTTTCGCTCCCTGTGAATCTGGCAGACGAGGACACGCCGTCGCGACTAGGGTTCGTCGTGAAGTACAGCAGCTTCGGCTGTGTACGATATAGGAAAGCCTACCTCCCCCTCAATCCGCTCGGGAGTGGCCGCAGTGCCACAGACCAACCAGCCAGTCGAAGGGAGTTGATTCCGGAAATCTGGCTGGCGGAAGGGGCTACATTGACCGTTGCGGAAGCGTGCCCCTGAAAAAGGCCGCTGCGTCGTGCCTGTGTCTTAGCGGCGGTCGATACCTGGTACACCGGTTCCCATTCGAACACCGAAGTTAAGCAGGAGGGTTCCAGGCGGAGGCCTGGGACGAGGTAGTGCCCACCCATTTTTGCAATTTTTTTTTCATAGGCATCCACAGGAGCCCACTTAAGAAAAACACAAGTATTTGCGCATCTTATGAAAGTTTTGAATTTTTGTCAAGATTGGAGTGGGTGACCGCTGACTTGACTTCTTAACCAAGTTTGATGTAGGGGACAGTCCGGAACACAAAAACCAGAGATGATCTTAAAAAATTTTTTTTATTAAATTAACAATTCAGCCAATTGAAAGGGCCGGTCCAGCCACCAGTCTGTGTGGTGAGGCGCCCCTCGGTTTACCTGCGCCCCGTCAAGCAGGGCTCCCACGCCCCCGCGGCCAGGAGCGCACCGTGCGACTCCTCCGCGCTTCCGGGGCCGCGGCTTCTGCGTTGTCCCAGTTGCGGCTCTGTATCCGCGCTCGATCACTCATGAGCAGGGCCGGCGGCGGTGAGGTGAGGCCGGGACGGGCGACCCCGTTTCCTGCCGAGACGTACTTACACCTCCGAGCGGAGCGCCCATCTTGTTAGCGCGAAAGAGTCGCCCGCAGGCCCCGCAGGCCCCGCAGGCCCCGCAGGCCCCGCAGGCCCCGCAGGCCCCGCAGGCCCCGCAGGCCCCGCAGGCCGCGGGTTCGCAGGCTCCGCAGGCCTGCGGTGCGCACACCGCCGAGACCCTCACCCGGGAAGTAGGTGGGGCAGGCCAGGAGAGTCTGACGAGCAGGCCGATGTGCCGGGCCGCCGTAACAGGCGCCCGGCCCCGCGCGGTTACGGCGGTCCGCCCGCGCGCCCGCGTCGGCCACGGTCCAGCCGGAGGGGAGGGGGGGGGGGCAGCGCAAGGCGCGCGGGCGCCGACCGAGGGCGCCGGGGGCGGGGCTCGGGGGGCGGCGGGGGCTCGGGGGCGTGCCCGGGGGGCGTTCCTGATGGGGGCGCCGGCGGTGTGCAGCTCTAAGCACTGCAATTACCTCCCTAAACCAACAATGCCGGGCTCCGCGGGCTGCGCGGCTGCGCGGGCCGGCCGGCAGGGCTCGCTGCTCGCTGGCCGTGCTGCGCCTCGCCGCGCCGCCTCTTGTGTTTCGTGGCTGTCGGCGCTGTCGGCCGCTGTCGGCGCCCCCTACTTTACGTCGGGCTGTTTCCCGCCCCCGGAGGGTCCCCGAGGGTCCCGGAGGGTCACGTGACGCCCCGTGCGCAAATAAAGGCGGGCCGGGCGGCGACAATACCGGCCGCCCGCAGGCCGCCCCCAACGAGGCCCCCGACGAAGAGCGCCGCCGACGGCAGCCCCACCGCCGCAAGGCCCCCGTCGGCACAGGTCGGCACGGCGCCGGAGAGGGCGGGGCGAGGCGGGGACGACGTACGTAGTTTGGCTGCCGATGTCTGTCCTGTTGATCGGCGGAAGTCAAACACGGACCGAGAGACCAGACCTGGGGGGCCGCCGGGGGACCCGGGGACCTCGGAGACTAAACACACACACGGGGCCGACGCCGGTGCCGGCGCCGCGCAGCACCGCTACGCTCCGCCAGGTAGCCGACGACAAAGAAACGCCCGCAAACAGCTACAGCAAGGCCGAGCGCGGCGCCCCGCCCTGAGAGCGTTACGTGGGGCCCGGGAGGAGGGACACCCGGCAGGGCGCGGAGCCACCCGGGCCGGCGGTGACGCTGGCCGGCACTGGCGGGGGCCCACGGCCACGGCCGCCCGCGCACCCGCCTGTGCTCAGCCTTCCAGATCAACTCAGTACTCTCCGGCGCCGCTATGCGGCACCGAACGGCCCGGCCGGATTCCCGTTCCGGTCGGGCGAGAGGTGAAAAGCGGACGCAAACATTTGTGCCCGCGTCCCCGCCGAATCTGCTGCCGGCTAGGCGAGGCCAGGCGCGGCCGCGTACGGGATGGGACGGGGGGCGCGGCGGCGCGCGCGGCGTGCGGCAGGGGGCACTACGCAGGGCCGGGCGCGCCGCGGGCCGGAGGGCCTCGTCTTGGCGTCCTCAAGTGTGCCGCCGCCGTGCCGCCACGGGGATTACAGTGGCGGGGTGAGAGGTGAGAGGACTCGCCGGCCTGCCAGGCGCCGCCGGGGGCCGCGAGCACCCGTAGCGCACCGCGCGGCGCCGTGCAGGGCGGTCATGAGAAAATGGTTGCGTACATACGAGTGTTATCGAGGCCCCTCCGCCGGGCCTCCACCGTGTAATTATCGCATACGGGTGGTGTCCCAGCAGCGGCGGGATTTCTGTCCACCGTAAATCACGGGATTTAATACACACAGCGGGTGTGTGTGTGTGTGTGTGTGTGTGTGTGTGTGTGTGGTGGGCGCGCGGGGCCCCGGTGTGGGATCAGGACGGGTACGGCACGGCCAGCCTCCGCCCTATGCATGCGTACCGTTCGAATACACCGATGAATACAACACAGCCGATTACAATCAATTCCGGCGTTCTCACCTCGTCCCTCAAACGGGGGGCGGTGCGGAGCGGCGCATCTCCTCGGCCGCTTCCGGTCTGGAGATACATTACTGTACGCGGGGATGCCGGACCCGCCTGCCGCCGCGGCGCCCCGGCAAAGTCTGCTCCAGTGCCTGGCAGTGCCTCGCAGCGCGGCCAGAGGGCGAAGCGAAGCGTGCAGACCGATAACCATACTGCACTGTTGCTGTGAAATCGAACAAGAGGAGTGCCAGTCCAGTCCGACCAGGCCAGGCCGACCGCAGAGGCCCCGGGCCCCGCCCAGCCCGCAGACTGGAAGCGTCCTTGTTTTTCAGAGTGATTTTGCCGCCTCTCTCTAATGAACGTAACTTGCTTTGACAGAGCAAAGTGCCTTTGACATTGATTCTTGAGTCAAAAATCTATTTTATAGATTCAAATTACTCCGCCAAGTTTAACTCCGCCTCGACTTAAGCACGTGTCTATTTTTGTGATTGCAGGCTCGCTGTCCGCGAAAAGGAGGCACGGGCCGAGCGGGACGGTCGTCGGAGTGCATCATGATCCGTTTGGCCAGCCGAGCGGTCAAGGCTCGCGCTAAATGACCTGCGCTGCTCGGCGGGGCGTGCCGCGTGCCGCGTGCCGCGTGCCGCGTGCCGCGTGCCGCGTGCCGCGTGCCGCAACTGTCGTGCCGCGGCCGTTTCGGACACGCGTGCAGCGCGGAGCCGGGCTGGGCCCCGGGGGCCGCGGCCGCGGCGCGGGGGCCCTGAGTGCTCCCCGGAGACGGCCGGCCCTGGCGGCGCGCAACGCACTCCGCCACATCAGTCATGAGCCCCCACTTGTCGGAGTCCGTGCAGTCGGGGGCCGCCCTGCCGCCCTGCCGCCCCGCCGCCACGCCGTGAGCAGCGCACTGACCACGCTGACGTAACAGCCGTAACGTCCAGCCGCGTTGCGAAACTCGCGCCAAACGAACCTATCGGCTAGCGGGGGTTGTGTGAGGGGGGGGGGGGATCCTACACCGCTCCTAACGAGCGCGGCCCCGCGGGAAATATAGCCAAACTGGTTTGGGCGTCGCGCCGGGGAAACGGCGACGCGATATAAGACTGGGATGTGTTTATTTGGCGAGCCGCGGCGGCCTACTGACTGCGAGGCGCGGGGCCGCGGGGCCTCGCCGCGCCAGTCACCCTCCGGCCCACGCAGGCCGTCACCGAGCTGCGCCGCTGACGGCCCTGACGGAGGGCCGCCGTCAGCCGCCCGCCGCCCGCCGCCCGCCGCCGCCGCGCCGCCCGCGGCCGTGCTCCGTGCTGCACCCTCCCCGTCCAGACGCAAGCGGGGCCGCGCGGGACCCGGTCCGGCAGTTCCATGGCCGTACGCACGGGACGGGACGGGACAGGGGCCCATCAAAAGTCAGCACCGCGCGGATGGGAGGAGAGGCCGGAGGGGACGGAGGGGCCGGAGGCGGAGGGTCCCCGCCGGAGGGGGCCCAAAGGCCCCGCCAGCGCATCCCGGCCATCACACGCCTGGGCCCGCTGTCAGGAATCCTTGTCAACATTTCAAGGGCCGCGAGAGCCGGCGGGGAATGGGCGGAAAGGAAGAATGAAAAGAGGGAGGGAGGCCGAGGGAGAGAAATCGGGCTGAATTGTTGCTTTCGGACCGACAGAAAACCAAAAGCGGTCGCGAGACGCGCGCACGGCACGGACGCATGGCGGGGCCCTCGGCCCGGCCGGCGAGCTGGCCTCCGGACCCCTTGCGGGCTTCGGGAGCCACGCGGCGTGCAAGTGCTGCGGACGCGGTGCGGACGCGGACGCGGCGCGCGGGGCGTGCGTGGAACTGTCCGTGGGAGTCGAACCCACCGGCCGCGGTCTCGGTGAGACGGGCCGCGCCGACGACAGTCTGCTCCAGCGACGCCCCGTTCGTGTCCCGGCGAGGGTCACGTGCTCTGCCAACGCCCCAGAGCTGCACGTCATGCCGTCGCTTGAAAGGCGCAATAATGCCGCTCCTTTACTGATTGAAAGCCTCGCCGAGTAATATTTTATTTATATCTCTCTGCCTTTTCCTCTAAAAAATATAAATGGTACTGCATGCGGTGGCGTGGCCGTGCCTGCTGCCGTGCCGAGCACCGACCTGGGTGACCCTAGTCCGCGGTGGCCGCCGGGTCCGCCGGGCCCGCCGGCCCCGAGCACCCCGTTATCTGGTTGCGTGCGGCGGCGGCCGGCGGCGAGACCCCCGCAACTCGAGCGCGGCCGCGGCGCTGCGGCCCTCCCCGCCGGCCGCCCCGAGCCCCCGCAGCCCCGGCAGCCCCGGCCAGGGCGCATTCCTTTCACCGACACGAACCCCTTTCACCGCGCCCCTTTCCGGCGCCGCCCTTCTCGAAGGGAGCGCGCCCCTCGGCAGGCTCAGCCTTGGCTCAGCCCGGCCAGCCGCCAGCCCAGCCCCCTCCCAGGACGTACCCTTGTGTTCACAACTCGGGCGGGGCATGACAGCGACCCGGGCCGGCCGCCGGGTCCGCCTGGAATGACCGGGTCCCCTTATTGCTCCGGCAGCAGGCCTCGTGTGTCGTCAGGGGGCTTTGAACCTGGTAGGGGGCCCGGGCGTCGCCTCCGTGCGCCGCGCGCCGCCCGCCCTCACTGCAGCGTGCCTGTACTCGACACGCCAACGGCACCCTGGGGCCGCCCCCACCGCCCCCGCCGCCCCCGGCCTCCCCTCCACGACGTCGTCTGCCTCGGTGCGCGCTCCAACTTTGAGCTGCTTTCCAGGTTTTCAAGGTCTGAGAGCGCGCGCGGTACACGGCGCAACCGCACGCTCGGTGCCTGCTGCCTGCTGGCGGCGCCGGTGTCGTCCTGGGGGACCGCCGCGCCGCTGCTGTGCCGGGCACGGCGGCCGGGACACCGCCTCACCGGCTCCCCTGCGCCGCCGCAGAGAAAGGGGAGCCGAGTCCTCGGGACGCGGAATTTTAAAGGAATAAGCGCTGCTGTTCCTCGGGGAGGTGAACCTCGGAGGACGGCCGACGGCGGCGGCGGCCCCGACCTGGCGTCGTGTGCTGTGCTGCCGTGCGACACCGCCTGCCAGGCAGGCAGCCCGCAGGCTTCCGCGGGGCCACGCTGCTGCAGGCCAGTGTCCTGGTGCTCCCCCCCCCCCCCGTTCCCGGGAGAGGGGCGGTGTACACGGACACGGCTGCACGCCGCCGCCGCTGCATACCGCTGTGGTATATGAATTGCACAAACACACACACAAGGTGCTCTACATGTACCCGCCGAGCCTGCTTGGCACGGCCTAACCGCGTTTATCACTCGGTGCCCAATATATATACTGCAGAGCGGGCGGTGTAAGTCTTATCTCCCCCTCCCCGGACTGTCCGAGTCCTGCGCATGATCTGCCTCTCCTCCCTTCCCCTCCCCCTCCACACACACACACACACACACACACACATCCTCGACGCGTCACGACGCCGCCCCGCAGCCCCCGCAGCCCCCGCAGAGGCCCCCGCCCGCACTGCCCCTCGCCCGAGTCGCAGTCACGCGGGGCTGGCGGGGCCCGCCGCCACCGCCGCCGCCGCCGCCCTGGGTGGGTCTGGTAAAGTGCGGACAGGTTGGTAAATGGGATTCGCAGGCAGGATGACAACAAATTCGCTTGCGAGTGTTTGCCGAGGGATTGTTTGGCCAGTTGCCGCCGCCGCCGCCGCCAAGGGGTCTCGACTCGAGCCTCCACTCCCGTCCCGTCACACAGCCCTCTCTGCCAGCCGGCCTGCGGCGGGCCGGGGCTGCGGTCGGACCCACGTATCCACTTTGCGGGGCGCAGCGTCGGCGCCGCGGCGGCCTCGATGTCGTCTAGCGCGAGTCCTGCAGCCCGCGGGCGGCCGACAGCGGCGACCTGGCGGCAGCGCGGCTGCGCGGGCCTCCGCACCCGCCCCATGCCCGTCCTCTTCCTCTACAGCCATTCTCCTGGGAACTCGGACGTGGCGCTTTCAGGAAGCTCTGCTGCCGGTGTGGCAGGGAACGCGGGAGGCTGCGAGAGGGCGGTTGCGGGGCCCGAGTTCAGAGTTACAGACACACACACACGCACCCCACGAGGACACACATGCCTCCTCAAACACTCCAGCGGCCGACCCACGAATTTGTTCCCGTGAGTCCGGTAGCCGGCGAAAAGGCAGCTGCACGGCCCGCGCCGCCCCCGCAGCTCCAAACAAGCTGAGCCGGCCGCCGCCGCCGGCCGCGCCCCCACGGGCCGGCGCGGTGTACTACTCCTCAAGTCAAACACGGGGGTCAGAGTGAGCGCGGGGGGCGGGGCGGGGCGGGGCGGGGCGGTACGGACAGGTGAGCGGCGAGGGCGAGCTGCCCTCCGCGGCCCCGCGGCGGCCCGGCAATCGGTGTTGTTCAACACGGCGACACGGCGACGGCCCCGGCGGCGGGGCGGCCGCCACCCCCGGCCCGCCGGGCCCCGCGCCCCGCCCCCGCCCCCACCCGGCCTGCCAGACCAACTCAGCCCCGGAGTCGCGCATCGCGCACCACTTGTCCATTCATTTATTCGCCCGTTCCTTTTATTTATTTAGCCCCGGGAGGGAGTGAGAGGGGGGGGGGCGAAGGAGCGGAGCGGCGCTGCGGTGCGTCAGCTTCCAGGAAAGGGAAGGCAAAACGAGGGCGGGGCGGGAGGCGGCGCGGCGTCGTCGGCGGGGTCCTCAGAGGCACAGGTAGGTGCGGTGCGGGCAGAGGGGCCGGGCGCCGAGCCGGCAGGAGGCGGTGGTGGCCGACAGAACACTTGTTGCAAAACCAATCCGGCCGCCCTAACCTCCCACCGCGCGCTGCCGAAGCTGCCGGGCCCGGGCTAGGAGCGGCCCCCAGCCCCGGCCCCGACCGAGGGCCCCTAAACGGCCAAATTATGTGTATGGACGTTCCTAACGAGACGGGCGCCCGATCCCCGCAGCGCCCCGCCACGCCCGCCACGCCCCGCCACGCCGCCCAGGTACCGCACGCGGGCGGCCACCGGCCGGATAGGAACGAAAATAGGGGTCCCGACGAAGCGTCTTGTTTTGAGTCTGCGAGACGCTGCTCTAGGAGCCGGAGCCGTGTCGAGCAGGGGCGCGCGGCCGCAGCCCCGGCGCGTCTGCGACCCCCGGCCGCCGGCCCCAGGCCCTGGGCCCCGGGCCCCGGTACGGCGCCATACGCCACGACGCGGCCGGCCAGGACGGGTAATTGCAGGGTGCCCTCGTCCACTCGCATGATGGGGGGTGCTGCCGGATCCTGTCGCCGGGCAATCACGGCGGCGATGGCGGCGGGAGACGAGGTGGAAACAACATCCGATCAGCGGGTGGAGCTAACCGGCCGCTTCCTACCGCAGGGACTGGCTCATATAGCTCACCATCAAAACCGCTTCCCATAAATACCACGGCTGGTCGGGGTTATTCTTTGTATATTTGAATGCGCAATGTCCACAAACATTCCGTATATAACAACCCGTAGTAAAGGGTCACAAGGAGGCCCACCACCAATGAAAAGTAACATTCATGTTACTGTGGCGTTCGTCTTCCCGCCGCAACCCCGCCAAACCGAGCCGAGCCGAGCTCCGTGAAATTACAGTCCCCGGCGCCGCGCCGCTCCGCTTTCCAACAGTCATCAGGGTAAATGATTCCCGGCTCCGCGAGCGCTCAACGGACACAGAATAGAGAGCCGGGCGGCGGCGGCGGCGGCGACACGAAGATTACCGACACATGCCGGCCACTCTTTGTAAAGCGTCAAAAGTTGGGGGGAATTCGGGGGCGGAATGTATAATCAAGCCGCGGCGATGTGTGTCATTACTTCAATAATTCACTTTCAAACTGAAGATGTTATCGGAGCCGCGCTGACCTACCCCACCAATCGGCTGGCCGTCACTGCGCTAGGCGTCACTCCCCGCAGTCCGGCAGACCGGCAGGCCGGCAGGGCGCCCACGCAGTCCCCACTAGCCGACGCGCGCCTCCCGCGCTATGGGGGTGTTCCCCTCTCAAAAAACGGCATAAATCATGCGGCTTATTGAAAGGGGGCGTTTAAAACAGCCCGGCGAGCGAGAGGCGGGAAAAGAGAGGAGGCGCAGACGCGATAAATTTTATTTGCAGAGAGACATGATTAGCTGTCGGTGACCTGGGACCATATTGGTCCGCCGGGGGGCTTGGCCAGGACCCTGCGGCGGCCCGGAGCCGGCCCTTACACTCCCGCTCAGCTTAGCACCTCCCAGCCAAGACGCCGAGAGGAGAGGCCTGCGCCACAGTCCGAGTCTCTTTCAAAACTCCTCAAGGTGCAGAAAGTGGTTGTTAAAATTCAGCAACACTTCATAAATTCAGAGAACCAGAGAACACTGCATTGCCTCTGGTTTGAACGCGACCGCATTATGTCAGAGAAACTGGATAGGAAGAGATGATTGAGATTCGTTAGCGAACCGTTGCCGCAGAGCCGCATTCCTTGTCATCTCTACCCCCTGCCTGCTGCCTCCTGCACCCCTCAGTCAGCCGCCGGCCCGGCTGCCTCTCTGCTCTGCCTGGCTCTGCACACCGGTCGGCCACTCGTCGGCTCCTTTGGTCCCCCGGGTCGCCGCCAGGGCCGCCGCCAGGGCCGCCGCCGGCCTCAGCCTCCCCGATGACGAATCTCCGACCTTCATCTGGACGACATACGGCACGGAGCGTCGCGACAGGGCGGGGCGGGGGAACGTACGTTTCCAAGTGCCGGCCCCCGATGACCCCTGATAGCGCTCCGCTGCGGGGGACCGCCCCGCCGGCCCCGCCGGCCCCACCGGCCCCGGGACGTGCGCGCCGGCATGAGACCCAAAAGGTGAACTTTTTGAGGTCGTGTAAACAGCGGAAGAAAAGGCGAGGAGAGGAGCGGCGGGGGGTCTCGGAGGAACAGGTTCACGTACTATTGAAAAGCCGTTGAGGTTTTCAACAAGAGCCCCCCTCAATCCCACACATTTTCGGGGGAACATGTGCGTTTTGCAACGTTCGTAGGCCCCTGCCGTGAACTGGGCACCGCTCACAAATCACAACCGGAAAGGTACGCGGTGCTGAAGACTGCCGCAGGGCCGTGTCGCAGTGCTGCCGCAGGACTGCCGCAGGACAGTGCCGCAGGAGACAGTGCCGCAGGACTGCCTCCCTCCTCTAACGACGACATCCTCACACATTAGTGTGCGGTGTCACTTCAGGCCCTTTCGTGGAAGAGGCGCTCGAGGGCGCTGCTCTCCTGGCGTGAAAACGGGAACAGACGCACACGCACACGCACACACACACACGCACACACACACACACACACACACACACATACTACGCACACACCACATCGTGTCCTAGCGCCGTGCCCTGCTGGTCCGGCTGATGCTCCTCGCACCGCAGCGGGTCTGGCTGTTCTCACATCCCGATGACAACCCTAAAAACCCCTCGCCGAGTGAGTCAACCCCTATAACTCCTCGCTGGCACCGTGTTTTGGGGGCGCACGGCCATATTTTGACTATACACGGCCCGGTCTAATGGGTGCCCTAGGCTTGCCACATGTCGTCCCATGGAGGCCATAAGGCGAGGCCCGCTCTATGGCACCACCGCCACCTGTTCAGCACGGCCGAGCTCTGCATCGCCTGGAGCCGCCCCTCTGCCGGCGGCCGTGTCAGGGGGCTCCCGGGGGGCGGCAGCGTATCTCACGTCTCAAACCTGTCGAATATTAATGTCAACTGCCCCGCTATGTTCCACGGCGCCCGGCCCCGCCTGCCCCCGGGCCGCACTGTCGGGGACGAACGTGGACGGACGCCCACGGGCAAAGACGGTTTGCGAAAAAATTTACGGCGACCCCTCGCGGAACAAGATGAAGGGAGGTGGGCGGAGGTGCCGGCTGTGCGCGCTGGGGCCCGGGCCGCCCCGGGCCGCCCCGGCAGCTCCGGCAGCTCCGGGCACGCCCGATATATTTATCGGCCCGCTCGCCCTCCGCCGCCTCCGCTGCCTCCGCTGCCCTCGGCCTCGGCCCCGGCCGGCACTGCCCGGTAGGTGGCCCGGCCGCTGCCACTCTAAATGCTGCCCGGTCGCTTGTCAGTCGTTACGGCGGCGTAAATTTCCACCTGTAAATGAGCGGTGCCTCGACACTCTTCTTCTCTTTTCGCGGCCCCGTGTGTGCACCCCGCGCCGGATGCGGCCGGCGGCGGGGGGCGGCGGGGGGCGGCGGGGGCGGCGGGGGGGCGGCAGCTGCGGGGCGGCTGCCTGCCTCGGCTAATTTGACGGGGCGGCGGCGAGCAGAAAGAGGAGAGCGGGGCGGCGGCGAGAGCTAACTAGAGCGGCCCTTGGCGGAAAATGCCGAAAATGCGTCACCTCGACACGTCCTCCCCTGCCTCCCCCCCTCTCTCTCTCTCCTTATCCCCTTCATTTCCTGCCTGCTCGTCCTCCCCCTCCCCCCTCCCTCCAAACCCCGCCTGCGTTTGTCACCCCCGCGCGATTCAAACGCCATTTATTTCAGCCCCTGTTTTGATATCGCGATTCTCCACAGAGGGTGTACACAACTTGTCACAAAAACTCTCGTCGCGCCGCTGATGCGTGCGCCGCGCCACCCTTTCGAGGGGAGAAGGCGGAGCCCGCGCAGCGCGGAGGGGCAAAAAAAAAAAAGAAGGGATATCGTGGAATAAGAGCGGCGCGCATGTCCCGTGACGAATTTAAAAAAGCTGCTGCTCGCGCCGCTGCCGCGCTGCCGATCGCCATGTGTCGCGGACAGATCGAATCAGAGTTTATTGGGTTCGGAGAGATCCGGGCCGTGATAGCTCCGCCGTGCTCCGCCAGGCCCCCGCCGGGCCGCGCGGGGCTGCGGTCGGGTGTAAAGGAGTGCGTAAGGGTTGGCGGGGCTCAAGGCACATATGCTGCATGACGGCGGCGGGGGCGGCGGGGGCGGCGGGGGCGGCGGGGTGGGAGCCTCACGTTCGGCGGCCGTCACGGTTGTCGGCGCCCGCCCTGACGGCGCATCAGCGCGGAACGACCGCCCTGCGGATCTCAGGTGGTGGGTGTTTCTTCTTCTCTTTAGCGTAGATGGCTTCGCCCTGTGCCTCATGTCTGCATCATGGGTGCGCCTCTCAGAAGAGGTGGGGACGGGCGCGTGTCCCCCGCGGCTCTGCCGCCCCCGGCCCGTCCGTGCACAGCGTGCCCGCGAGGCGCCAGGCAGCTCGCGGCTCATAACGCCAACGCCACTCCCCCGGTGTGCAGACGGCACGTTTGCCGTCCCATCCCGAGGTGGGCGGCGCGGGGCGGCGCGGGGCGGCGCGCCACTCTCTGCTTTGATGCGTGTCGCAGTGTGCGCGCGGCGCGCCGTATCACCAGGTAAACAAGTAAACACCACCGCCGCCGCCGCCACCGCCGCCACCGACAGTGCTGCCGCTGTTGCCCTGTTTGCGCAATGGCCCCACTGGCAATGAATGGTTGACAAACAGGATGGCTGGTTTGGGGCGCCGAGCCACGCGTTCCACCGGCGGCGGCGGGGCCCCGTGCCGCCCGGCAGCGCCGCAAACAGCCGGGGAGCCGGGGGGGTTCGAACCCGCGTACAGCACCGCCGCGCCGTGCCTGTTTCACACACGTGCTCGCGCGCCTGTCACATGTGGAGAGCGGCGAGCGCCACGCCGGTCTCCCCCCCCCCCCCCCTCCTTCCAGATATTAGCCGCATAAATCCCCCTCCCCCACGGCACTTACTAGCCATGATACTAATTCCCCCACCCCTCCCCCCGCACACACAGTAATGGAATGAACAGCCACTCACTGCCGCCCGCTGCCCGACTCCAAATTTATCATCTCCGAGCACCGCTGTGTTCTCACGCGGCGGACCGGGACGACAAGTGCCTGCGCGCGCACAGGGTGCTCACAAGAGTGTGCTCACGGGGTGCTCACAGGGTGCTCACAGGGTGTCCCCGTGCTGCTCTTCTCACAGGGCGCTTCCGGAGTGCTCACGGGGTACTCACACGTGGACCAGAGCATTGACAGCCCGGAGCGGCAGCGGCGTGCCCGGGGTCAGGGCAGCACCGCGTCGTCATCCTCGGCGGTCTCCCCAGGGACGCCCCCGCTGCCCCCACCGGCCCCGCCGCCGCCTTCAAGACGAGGACCAGGTCGCAGGGGGGGGGGGGGCGACGATTTCCAGCGAACGTCCGTGGCCCCTGATTCTGCGTGTCGGCCGAGGGTTAGGGTGCGGTCGGGCCGGCTGTGCCGGGCTGCGCTTGCAGCCGGAAAGGGAATAGGTAACTCGGTGCCGGCCTCCCCGGAGGCCCCCCGGAGGCCCCCCGGAGGCCCCCGGCCCGGGTAAGCACACTGACCAAACAAGCGCTGAGGACGGAAGGCGCGGGGGTCCCCGCCCGCATGCCGCTGCTGCTGCTGCTGCCGCTGCAGGTCGCTGGCGTGGTCGTCGGGGCGGCTCCGGGCCCCGCGTCCCCCGGCGCCTGGTGCTGATGGTGATGCCGTGTGGCCGAGCAGCCGAGGATCGGACCTCCGAGGGCCCAAGGCTGCCCAAGGCTGCCCAGGGCCCGGCCGGCCGCAGCGCAGCGCCGTCCCCGGGGTCCTCTGGGAGCGGGGCCGCGGTCGGGGCCGCCGTCGCTGCCGCCCCCGCAGTCCGCAGTCCACTTCGGACGGGCCGGGGCTTCACTCCACTCGGCCGGGGCTCCAGGATGGATGTTGCCCGGCTGAGCGCGCGGGGGGTCTTCAGCAGCCAGGCCCTCCCCTCCGCACGCATCCGTTCCCCTCTCGCCTCTCGCCACAGTTTCGAATCTTGTCGGAATCCTCCTCCCCTCCTCCCCACAAGTCCGCGCGAGGATCAGTGGTCATAACGTGCGGCGAGGGCGGCGGGCCCGGGAGCGGCAGGGCCGCCTCAGGGACCGCACCCGTCAAGATAACTAAAATTAAGAATGACCAGCTATCGAACTTTCTTGAGAGACGGAATATTTTCCCCAATTTCCCTAGCCTCGAAACACAAGACCAAAGGCCATGAATCGCTCTATTCATCTCGCTGACCCGAATGCGTGACGGAATCTCCGCATTAACGCAAATTAACAGTGACAGAGCAGGGTTCTGTTCCATAGCGCCACCATCAGTTTTAGCATGGCAGAGCAGGGGGGCCCTAAAGGGACTCTGGCGAGAGTGAGACAGACAGAGAGAGCAAATTACCCAAATCTTTGGGTAAACAGTGAGGGGGAGAGACAATAATAGCAGAGGCAGAAACCAGCGGCTAAATACTCGTGGAGCCGCAGGCCGCAGGGAGCCCGGCACGGCCCGGCCCGGCACCGGCACGCCGCCGTCCCCGCGGACCTCCGGGCGGACCTCCGGGCGGACCTAGCCTCTCGCAGCCTCCTCCCCGATCGATCAGCGGGCCATTGTGTATTAGCAGACAGGCGACGACACACGGGGACAGTGGAGAGCATTTGTCTTCCTCGTTCTTTATAGACGGACCGAAATAGACTCGGAGGACCCAAGCGTGGAGGGAGCGGGACGGCGAGAGAGACAGAGAGAGACAGAGAGACACAGAGAGAGAGACACAGAGAGAGAGAGAGAGCCGCCGTGCACAGAGGTGTGAGCAGGATGGCAGACCGCCCTCGCCGTACCGCCGTAACTGCGGAGCGCGCCCGCGCAGTGGAAAGCTCCGCGAAAGCAGAGACGAGTGCTGAATCCGCTGCCACACCGTCGCTGAAAAGAGCGGCTGCGGGCGGGAGGCGGCGGTGGCGGTGGCGGTGGCGGTGGCGGTGGCGGTGGCGGTGGCGGCGGTGGCGGCGGTGGCGGCGACGGACAAACGAACCCCCGGGCTGGTGCCGGGCGGCGTCCCTCGCGTCCCCCGTCCCTTGTGCCCGGCGTTGATTCGCTCTGCGCGCGCAGCGCAAACCATTTGAAATTGGCGGGCGTATCGAGACGATGATCGAGAGGGAGAAGGGATTGGCTGAATGGGGACCGCGGGACTGCCGTCGCCGCCGGCCGGAATCCTGATTTGATTTGCCTCGCCGCCGCCAGATTTGTACAAAGGGGGGCGCGCGAGCCCGGCCCCGGCTGGCGGGGGCCCCGCGCGCGGCCGGCCTGCCGTCGGCCGCCGCCAGCCGCGCTTATTATTTTTGTGCTGCTTTTGTGAAATTGAAGATAAGCCAAGCCTTCTCCGAGCGTCGTCACGTGGGCTTCATCCCTCCCGGGGGGGGGGGGGGGGGGGCGTGACGGCACTGACTCACAGCGCCCAGCACGGGGACCAGCGGTGCGGCAGCGCCGCCGCCTGCAAGCCGCTGCAAGCCGCCTGCAAGCTGCAGTGCTGCAGGCGGCCGGTAGCGTCACGTCACGGCCGTGAGGCGCTAGCCACAACAGCGGGGCGCGCGCACACACACACACGCCTCCCACTCAGTCCCCGGCAGGCTGCACCCCGGGCAGCGGACCCGGACGGTCACACACAGGGGCCCGAGTGCTCCGTACTTATACAGGCCGCCGTTCTGAGCAGAACGAGTTGACCGCGAGCAGTGAGCCGCGGCCGGAACTGTTTGTCGCCTCGCTCCATACGGAGGGACCGCGTCCACGCCGCTCCCCCTCGGCACACAGTACAGTACGATGATGATGGCTCCCTTCATGGGGGCGGCCACGAGATCGGCGGCCGTCCCCTCCTTTTCGGCAGATGCGCGTCAAACATTGTGTGTGTGTGTGGGGGGGGGGGATCGACACTGACACCACGCCGCCGCTGGTACACGCATTGTCGCGGGGGCGCGTCCGCATGCACCAATATCACACGTCCGCGGCGTGCATGTGTGTGTGTGTGTCCGCCACACACACACACGCGCACCACAACCAGCCGTGCACATTCGCGGCGGCATGGCATGCACTCTATTAGACCGCGCCTTGATTGAAATTATAGCGGGAGGTCAACAGAGCAAGCGGGGCGCGCCGCGGAGGGGAGGGGAGGGGAGGGCCGTCCGGGGGGAAGGACGAACCGCAGGCAGGCAGGCAGGCAGGCAGGCAGGCGCGGCGCGGGGCGGGGCGGGTCCCGGTGGCAATCAGGCTAAATAACGCCAACGGCACCAGCGGCTACCGGCTGTGTGCAGAGACGGCCGGCGGCCGCCGGGGCGCGGGACCCGGACACAACTACTGGACGTCCCCGCGGAGGCCCGCGCCGCCGGAGGTGCTCGGCACTGCAGCTGCCGCAGCTGCCGCCCTCCAGCGCGGCTTATTTGCGAAACTCTGTCGAGTGCGCGGCGCGCGCGCCGTGCGTCGTCCAGGATTTATGGTGCTGAGCGCGGCGCTGCGGGGCAACGCCTTGCCCAGCCTGCCTCGCGGCCTCTGTCTATGGACACCTGAAGGACTGCGGCTCGTGACGCCGCGCGGACCCGTCATTCAATTATGTTACGGCCACCGCTGCCGCCGCACACGCACGCCGCACGCCGTGAACACGATACCACTCGTCGCGGGCCCCATCACAGCTGCGAGGCCGGGGCGGCAGCGGCGGCCGGCCAAAAACTATAAAATATATGTATATATATAACACGTTAGCGCGTTAATCCCGCCTATCTCGTTTGTACAAGGTGCGCCCCGCGCGCGCGGTATTGAAAAAAAAGGCACGGCGATGATAATAATAATAAAAGAGTTAATCAAATATAAACAGGCGTCGGGGCGTACCTCGTAATATACATGCGGCGTTTCTGCGCGAGCGGCGAAAATGGACTCCTATAAAAGTTACCGCCGTGTCATCGACGGCGTTCGCATTTACATTAATTCCCCTTACGATGATTCAGGTCGTGCTCCGGGTAAAGCGGCCTCCGCCGTGGGGAGGGGGGGGGGCTCTCTCCGAACCGGACCGGGCCGCCGGGCCGGCAGTAGTGTAGTATATGGTGTGCTTTGCTGCTTACTCATTAAAAATGGCCTCTCCGGCCCCCGCCTTCTCCCCCGCGAGCGCAGATGCAGGTCCGACGTCCGGCTGGCGCGCGGCTCCGGCGCGGCTCCGGCACGGCTCCCGGCCGGGGCGGCCACGGCTTGCGGCGGTCTCGGCGGCACCGGGGCCCCGACCCCTTACCTCATTATGCCGATATCAGCGCAACGCCGGGCGGCGGCGGCGGTACGCGAGCCATTTCAGGAGAGGAGCCGAGCCCGCACTGCTCCTTATGAGAAGCTGAGGTGCTTTGCATTTTCGCTGCTGCCGGCCCCGGAGGCCCCGGAGCAGGCCCCGGGCCGCAGGACCGCTGGGCCCCACGACACGGCAAAGGGCCCGATCGGGATGGGAGGAAAACGGGCGCTTTTCCGGGCACGTAATGATAAATGAATAATTCTAGGACAGCGTCGCTGCGGTGCGTCGCGCGGCCCCGCATGCGTCGCCAACCCGCAGAAACGATGCGGCCGCGGGGCCGCGGCGGTATCTGAGCCGCGGCGAGCAGCAGGCGGGGGGTCTTCGCGGAAACGAGACCCCCTGCGTGGCCGGCGATCCGTCGCGGTCAGCCGGGACATTCGATTGTACTCTACGGCGAATATGACCCCTCCTGGCGCCTTCGTTCTCACACACCGGCACTCCAGTGGGAGAGAGAGAGAGAGGGGGGGGGATAGAAAGAGAGAGGAGGGGTCGCGAGCGGCGACCCTCCGCGCCATCACGCCGCCGCCAGCGGAATCCGCCTAGTCAGTGGCGGGGCGCGGCGTGGCGGCGTGCCCCGGGCGGCAGGGGGTCCGGCGGCACTCACTGGGTCGGGCCGGCTCAGGCCGCGGGGTCGTGCTCGCAGCTGATCACTCTTTGTGTGTGTGTGGACACCAGACCCGATCCGGCATTAACCTAACGAGACCTGGCCTGCCGGCCCGCCCCGGGCCCTCGGCCGCGGCCAGCGCAGCGCAGGCGGTGCGGCACGGTGTCTGTGCGCGGCGCCAGGACCTGCCCCGCCGCAAAAGCCGCCCGGGGCCACGTCACCGACGTTATCAAAGCGACGACGGCCGCGGCGCCCCCGCGGCTCCTGGCTCCCCCGTCGAACGTGCGCGTCCATCCCCGCCCGAGGCCACGCCGCGCTCCTCTACCTGGCCGACGGCCGGCACCGGCTCAGCCCGCCACGCCACGGCCCGGCCAGACCCGGCGGCCTCCACCCCCAACACGACCGCCACGCCGCGGCCATGCCATCAGCACTAGCGGGACTCGCAGGGGCCCTCCACGAAACCTCTTCCATCCTCGTCGTCCGGCCGCGGGCTGCACGGGATGGAGAGAGAGAGAGAGAGAGGCAGCAGCCAGGCGGGTACAGTCCCTCGACTCCCACCGCGCATTCGGCCCCGCCGGCCCCGGCCTCTAAATGACCGGCGAGGTCAACATGCGTATCGGTCCGCGCCGATCTCCCCGAGCCTCTCTAACGCTAGGAGGGCCGCGCCGCCGTGTGCCGCCGTGCGCTGCGTGGCTGGAGGCCGGGCGGAAGCCGCGGCCGCGTGTGCACAGCCGCAGGACAACCTCTTACTCTTTAATACGCATTTTCCGCCGCGCCGCCCTGCCGCGATAGTGATGGGAGCGCCCGCCGTCTTCAGGGTAGGCAGCCCGCGGCGCCGCTGCGCCACGCAGGCGGGCGGCAGGCGGCGGCTGGCGGCTCCGGGACCGTTGGACAAGACGCTGACTGTCAAAACTATGTTCCTATGGAAAATCGCATACGGCAGGGGCTTCTAGCGGCCTCGACTCCTTGTGCCCGGTCGGGCTGCAGTGAGAACCCTGGGTTTGCTGTTTTCGAGCAGTGCCTTGGGAGTGGCCGTCCACTCGTGTCGCCGTCGCGGTGCAAACTAACGCCGGATTTTCGCTTGAGCGGCAGGCGGCACCGGTTTGGGCCGAGGCGTCCGCAGGACTTGGCCTGGCAGAGCTGGCAGAGCCGTCGGGGTGCTCGAGGCCGGCGCCGGCCCCGCGCGCCCTGTGCGCCTGCGCGGCCGGGGAGCCCGGCCCAGCACCCAGCACGCGTGCGTCCTGAGCGTGGAGGCGGCAGCCACAGGGAAATGAGGAGAAAAAGGTCGCGAAATGTGTACTTTGTACACGTTTCCAAACTGGTTTTTCTTACATCGACTGCATGGCCGAGCTCGCACACACACACACACACACACACACACACACACGTGCTCGCGCACCTACACTCGGAGCCGTCATCTGGTTTTGTTCTCTTTTTCACAAGGCCGCGGCCGGGCTTATAGCTGCCTATACCCCGGCCGGAGTAATGAGATAATGTTATGTAGATTGCTTCCCAAACAAACGCCCCCTTGTTAATTGGTCTTGTTGATTGCAGTTATACCCCTAAAGACGCTGTCAGCGCCCTCGGCGCGCCGGCCGCTGCAGTGCGTTGCCCGCGGACGGGACGCCGGTAGCACAGAACGGAGGCGCAATCAAATTAAAGACGGACATCGCAGCGGCGGGCATCGACCATCACACACCTGTCGCGCCGCCGTGAAAAGACTTTATTGGGCCTCGCGCTGCGTTTTCAATAGCGAGTCAGAAACGTCTCGTCTCCGAAATGTGTCCGCGGGGAACTGGGTGCGCGGGATTATCTCAATAAATATCCACTGCCTGTCGATTTGGCAACGGAAGCTGTTCGTATTTTCTGTGTTGGCTTGCTTCGGCGGCCGGCGGCCGCGCGGTGCCGCATGAACGGGTGCGGCGCAGCGGCCAGCAGTAAAAGGTGGCCGCGCGGTAAAGCGAGAGAATATGGTTGGGGCCGTACTGACCGTGGCGACCGGCCGAACACACGCGGCCCATTAACTCCCAAACAGGGCTGCGAGGTGCGAGGGTGGCTGCCGCGGCCGGCTGCCGCTGTCGCGCTGACCGCCGCACTCCGGCCTTTACTACTTCCTCCCGGCCTCACCCGCCCGCAGCCCGCCCGTCTCCGCCGCCCCCGGCAGCCCCCATCTGACTGTGACCGCGCGCCCGGCCGCACCGAGCTGTCGCCGTACAGCCGCACCGCGGCGGCCATCGCCCGCGTTCAGTTCGGCGCTCCCTGTTTGGGGGCTTCTTCCCTGAAAATAATAGAGAGCTCGGGGAGCCGTGGCCGCGCCGCCGCCGCCGCCGCTGTTGCGGCATATTTAATGATTCCTGAGTATTCCATTTTTGCATTGTGTTCCCCCCGGCACGCTCGCGGGGCAAAAAGGCGAAACAATAAGCTCATGCCTCGTATGGCCCTGCGGCCCTGCGGCCCTGCGGCCCTGCGGCCCTGCGGCCCTGCGGCCCTGCGGCCCTCCCCCGGCCGAGCGGCGGCCGCAGCGGGGGACACGTTCAAAAACATTACACATACACAGTGCAGCTCACTACTCATCTCGCTAACTAGGCCCTCTTTTTAAGCCTTCCGTGCCGCGGCGTATCATTGCCGGTCTAATTAACTGGGGGGAAGCGGGCGGCACTGCGGCTCTCTCTCTCCCTCTCTCTCTCTCTCTTTCTGCGGCTGCTCCCGTCGTGGCCGATTCGTATGTAAGCGTCGAATAGCTCTCCAAGCACGCGGCCATGTGTGCGTGCGTGCGTGCGTGCGGGAGTCGTCACCGCGTCACGCCAGCGCCCCGCATCTCACAGCCTGTCCACGCAGCTGCGTGCACACTCGACTTTACCAAGTTTCTTCTTTCTTTCTCCCTCTCTCTCCCTCCCCCCTTTTCACTCTCTCTCTCACACCCTTTCTCTCTCTGTCTCTCTTTATCTGCGCAGCTGCCGATAGCCGTCCGCCTCATTTCAAACCTCTCCTTTTCAATCGCCTCCGCGCCACAGGAACACATCGCTACTTCATTGATTCTGATTTGGGAGATGAAAGTGGTGCGCCTGCCGAACTCACGGGAAGAGCTGGACGGTGTGTGTGTGTGTGTGAGAGAGAGAGAGAGAGAGAGAGAGAGGGGGGGGGGGGCATGAAAGGCTTAACGAGTGGGAGTGAGATGGAAGGGGGCGACGTCGTCGGTCGTCCCCGTGATAAGATCTCTGCGACGTGTGATGGCGTCTGGAAGCTGGCTGCTGGCAGGTTGGTGGCCGCGCCGCGCCGCGCCGCGCCCGGCCGGGGGAAGGCGACTTGTCGCGTTCGCAAAACGATCGTCTAAATGAGAGCGTCGTGTTCCCCCGTCGGCGGGCCGCGCGGGCCGGACGGCGGCCGGCACGAGATGACAGAATAGATCGGCGGTGACGTGGGGCCCGGCGGCCCCCCGGCGGCCCCCCGCGGCCCGCGATGGCTACTTAGCGAGACTTGTCTCACGGCGCTCCGGAGCTCCGAGGCTCCGCACCGTCGCGTTCCCGGGACTGACGTCACTTTATTACCCGGAGGACTCCGGGCCGCTGTAATATCATAATAACAACCGCCGCATCCAAATGGGAATCCGATTTTGCGGAAAGAATTTGCATTTTCCCGTGGTCGTGCCGCTGCCGCCGCCGCCGCCGCTGCCGCCGCAACGCGGGGCGCGCAGTGGAACGGAGTGACCATCTGGGCCGCCGCCGCCGCCTCCGCCGCCGCCTCCGCCGCCGCCGCCGCCGCCTCCGCCGCCGCCGACAGGGCAGAGCCGGCCGGGCCCTTCTCCATCGGCGCTGCGGGACATTCCCACACATTCACTTTGCAGTAATCACTCAATTAGAGTCGCCAAACGGGACGCCACCGCCGGCACGGCCTCCGCGCCGCTCCGAATCCGCGTGCGGTGAGCGGGGATGTGCTGTCCGGCGGCGGCACCGCTGCGTGCTGCGTGCCGAGGATTACGGATGCAGTTAACGTCCGTTTTGACTCGCCTAGCGCCGCCGGACAGCACGCGGACACGGCCGGCGAACTCGTTTGCCGGCGGAAAGGGGAAATGAGTGGGGGGGGGGGGGGGAGGAATTTGCAAGCGTGCCCGGCCGGCCTGCAGGGGGCGGCGGAGCCGCGACGCTGCGGCCGCGGCTGGGCTCTGGTTGTTGCTGAGCGGGGCGGTGGCGGCCCAGCGGCCCTGCGGCCCTGCGGCCCTGCGGCGGCCGAGGCAAAGTGAAGGCTGGTGAAGGTTTCGGGCGCGATGCGCTACCGCTGCTGCCGGCGGGGAGAGAGAGAGGTGTCCCCAGGAATGTTGTCCGAGCGGGTGAGGCGCGGCGGCGCGGCGGCGCGGAGCGGCGGACAGGGCCTGGCACCGCGCCGCGATACGACCCGCTAGCGCGCCGGCGCCGCCGCCTGTCACAACGTTTCGGTGACCCGGCCGGCAGCCCGGCACGCCCTCTGGGCCCGCGGGACTGGGCACCGCAGGGCACCGCAGGGCACCGCAGGGCACCGCAGGGCACCGCAGGGCACCGCCCGCCGCCACTGCCCCACAACCCTCCCCGGATTGCCGCCTCTGCTTCGTGTCCTCCGCGCTGCCCCAACCAATGTACGCAGACGCCTGCCTGGGCTCTCCGTCTGTATCCAAGACAACGACAACAGCGCCGGGCCGAGCCGAGCGACCCGTGCCGAGTCAACAGGAGCGCGGCCGCCGCTGTCAGACGGTGGCCGGCCGCGGCTGTTTGCCGTGCCTCCCATGAGAAGGTGGAGCGAGCAAACTTCATCAATAGTCCATTCCCGAGACGCAAACAAGGCCGGGGCACGGCGTCGACGGCAGGCCGGGGCCGCGCGGAGGCAGCGGCGGTGGCAGCGGCGGGCTGCCAAGGGCCTCGCCTCATCTCCTCCTTCGCCTCCTCCTCCTCCTCCTCCTGCTCCTACGGCGGCGATGAGCCCAGATTCGGCGTTCCGGCCGGAACCACTTGCTTTCGTTTGTCGAGCGGCGCGCAAAAACGTGCGACGCGGCCGCAATATAATGCCGCTTGTGGCGGCGTCCCGGGCGGAGGCCGGCGTGGAGGCGCGGCGCGCACACACCTAAGGGGCAAAAAACGGCTGGCCAAATTAATAGCGTGACAGCGGAGACGGGCCGGGGCCGGAGGAGAGCGGAGGTGCCGGCCGACACATTCCCGTGACGTGCCGCAGGGCCGCAGAGCCGCAGGGCCGCAGGGCGTGCGCATTGTGGTGCGAGACACACGTCTGTGCGTCTGTGCGTGTGTGTGCGTGCGTGCGTGCGGACGCCCCGGGAACCACCAAACAACCAATCCCGTGGAATTTGTCCCGATGAGACGCGGCCGGCGGGGCGTGGCCTGCCCGCCTGCCCCGCGGTCTCTCAGGCCCTGTCAGCGGTGGCGTGACAAACCCCGGCCATTAGGCAAAAAATGGGTAGCGGATCGAGGGGGGGATCGAGGGCCTAACCAACACCTGCCCGGCGAGCGGGGACCCGCGGCGCGGCGTCCGAGTGTTCAGACAACCTACGCAGCCGCGACGCGACACGACACGCCACGCACCCTCCCGGCGCGGGGCCGCGGGGTGAGAGGTCGGGAAGTCCCGGGCGGCGAGGCGCCACGGTGAGGCGCCACGGCGAGGCACCACGGCGAGGCGCCGGCCGGGAGCCGCCGCTGGTCCCGCACATCTGGGCCGCGCACACGGCGGGCAGCGGGGGTCACGGCCTCAGGTAGCCTCGCGGCCTCTGCCTCGGCACGCACGACGCGGAGCGTTGGCCCGCGGCACTGTAACGGCAGCAGGGGAGGGCCGCCGCCGGAGGCACCGGAGGCACCGGAGGGCCCGCGCCTCCACAGCAGCAGCGGCGCGGAATGTCTCGGCAAGAAGCGGCCCGCTGCGTTGCGTCATGAAGACTCGCCAAGTGTTTATCGAATGAAGACACGCGGGGGGTCATAACGCGCCGCGCCGCCGGACGTCCTGTGAAGACGCTGCGCGACATGAGGGGGAGGGGAGGAGGAGGAGCGGAGGGAGAGGAGCGGAGGGGGAGGAGCGGAGGGAGGGGAGCGGAGGGAGAGGAGGTCGCTATTGTGCCACTCGCGCGTCGAAGTCTCCGGCGTGCCGGCGCAGCAGACGCACGGCCGAGACGGTGATGATGTTGTGCGCGGCGGAGCAGGGCCCCAGTGGGCTGGGCTGGGCGGGGCCCGGCGGGGGCGGCTGGTGGCCGGCGAGCGTGGCGAGGTGTGGCGGCGCTGCGCCCGCGGCTCGGCCGGCATTGTGGCGGAGCGTCCGAGCGTGAGAGGCGGGGGCGAGGACGACGCGAGGATCCTTGCAGGGCGGCCAGGACCTCACAAGAAACAAAAGCACCATCCGTCTCGAGAGCCCGCAGGAGCAGTCCGCGAGGCCGCGTCTGGCCATGCCGCTGCCGCCGCTGCCCTTTTGCTTGTTCGGACCAACTCTCGATACTATTGAAAGGGAAAATTTCTTTCGTGTATTGAATAATGTGTATAGTAAGCGGATCAATGTCGATACACCCCGCATTGTGTGCGAGCAGCTCCCGAACCTGGAGCGCCGGCGGGTGCTCTCTCTCTCTCTCTCTCTCTCTCTCTCGCTCTCTCTCACACAAACACACAACAGAGCACGCGGGGTGAGTCATAACAAGTGCCTAGGTGGGCCCCCACCGCTATATACTGTACGCGGTGATGTTTCAGAAACACCGCGCTCATACTGCATCACGGCGATGAATGGTTGAAAGGGAAAGAAGAGAGAGAGAGAGAGAGAGAGAGAGAGAGAGAGAGAGAGAGAGAGAGAGAGATGACGCGGTGGTAGGTCAGACGCAACGATTCAATTCCATTAGCGTGTAGGTGCAATAAAGGTAAAGCATGTGTGCGTGTGTGAGTGCGGCTGCGTACGGATACACGCCCAGAACAGTGACGGGACACGGGCCGCGGGCCGGCGGCGCTACGGCAGGCCGTGTTCCCCTGCTCTGCCTGCTTTGCTCCCGCAGCGGGGAGGCCGACAGCGATTTGTACGGAGGGGGGGGGGGGGGGTAATTCTCGCGGCCCCTCTGTGTGGCCGGCAGTGCCACTAAGGAGCGCGCTGCGCTGTCAAACGGACGCCGTGCGCCGCCGATCCGCTCAGAGTGAAAATTTTGGAAATTAGACAACTGTAGGATTCGAGAGGATAATGAGCTTTAGCTTAGCCCCAGGATTTCCCATGACCTTATTCCGGTGGGAATTGAGAGTGTCGATGGCAGGCCTCATCGTGACCACCTCAACTCGCACATCTTTCGCATTTTCCGCCAGAGGAGGTCATGTGACCCCATTTCCGGAATCCTGTGACCAAGTTCAGGCTAACTGTGGCCTCGAATCGTACTCGTTTCGTCAGGTTTCCGAGTTGTCCCCTTGTCGCCCGACATTACAGACGATCGTCCTCTTCCTCAGTGGGCGCATCGCCCGGAGGTGATGACGGCGGCACCCGCGCCCCCGTCCGGCCGCGGCGGAGGCTGCGCTCGGCTGCGCTCTCCAATGCAGACGTCTCGATGAAATCGGACTCGGGGTGCTCCCGGCCGGCCGGCCATCAGAGGCATCACGTCTGCATCAGCGCAGACTAATGAGGCCGGGGACGTCTCGGTGACACAGATCGGCGTGGCGATACCGGCTATATCGCTTTCCAGCCCGCCACCGCACCGGGCGGGGCGGCGGGCACGGCGGCCACATGAGAGGGTCCGTGGCGCGCACGGTAGCGGCGGCGGCGGCGCGGCACCCACGGCCCACAGCTGCCCACCGCGCCTCGTCGCGTCGCGTCTGGGCTCGAATCCTCTCAAGCGTGCAGCTCAATTTTTATTTTTCCACCTCTCCGCCCGACTTGCCCGACTCCAACCGTCGTCGTCGCCCATTTATCCGAACTTTTTCGAGCGTGCGTCCCTCCTCGGCGTGTTGTCCTGCTTTTTGGGCGGCGTGTGTGTGTGTGTGTGTGTTCCAAAACGTGTCTGAGTCACTGCCGCTATGGCTATATGGCGGACACGGCGCTGCCTCCCATTAGGGCAGTTTATAGCTTTATTATGATATGGGTGGCTATTGTCCGAGCGTGTACCCGGCGTGCCACACAAGACGCGGGCGGGCAGCGCGGCGGCGGCGGCGGCGGCGGCGCGGGGGTGCGCCGCCGAGGGTCATGCCTCCCGCCCCGCGGCCCCCGCGGCGCCGGACACCGGCCCGGCAGTGCTGAGCAGCGCTCAGCAGCGCTCAGCCGGCGCCGCGCGCGCAGCCCCACCGGCGGCCCTCCCCCGGCCCCCGGCCAGCGCTGACCATTTCAATTCGGACAGGGCGGCGCGGCTTATATGGAGGATGATGGAAGAATGGGGGGCCGGCGGGCGATCCGCCTTTACGGCGTCTCCGATATGATAAGGATGTGGCGCGGCGGCGCGGCGGCCCGGCGGCCCGGCCGGCCTGACCTCGCCTACCCGCCGCCGTGTGACGCCGCCGCCGCTGCAGGGAGGAGGCATAGGCCGTGCGCGCCTCGCCTTTCGCACGTCCGCCGGTACTTTTGACCGACTGACTTATTCGCGCGTCGCGGCACTTTCAAAAAAGAAAGGAATTCCCTCCCCGGCCGCCGCCGTCCCCCGGCAGAAAGCAAGCAGCTCGGGGCCCGGCGCACCGCACCTCCGCGGCCCCCCCTGAGTCCGCTGCGCCGCTGCTCCACCGCTCCGCTCTCGCCGTCGACACATACGTGCGTGTCACGGGGATTACTTCTTTCCCTCCAGTTTTGTTTTCTGCATAATAATTATCATAAGCCCACCCAGACAAAAGCCGGCCAGCGGCGCAGACGGCACAGACGGCGCAGACCGCCGCAACTGCGCGCGCGCGGAACTGGAGCGGGTACGGCCTCTCCGGGATTACATTTAATACACGACCGAGCCGCAATAATAAAAAGAGGGCGCTGCGACAATGGCCGGCCGCCCAGCCAGTGAGCCAGCCTGCCAGCCAGCCAGCCAGCCAGCCGCCGGGCTCTGAAATTAGGTGACGTGATGAGAGAGATGGGGCAGGGCAGGCGGGGTGTGCGGCGGGCCCGCAGCCTGCAGTTAGAATAATCCCCCTGTAATTCCGGAAAGTAGCAGATCCTGCCTGCTGCCGGGCCCAGAACAAACTTGCTTGCCGAGGAGGTTGTGACCTCTACACGTTTGGCTGGCCGCGCCACCGCCTGCCGGGCCGCCCCGGCGCGGCTGTCCTGACGTGGGAACGCGGTGAGCGGAGCGGTGCTCCTCGGCACTCCTCGGCACTCTTCGGCACTCCTCGGCACTCTAAGGCACTCTAAGGCACACTTCGGCAATCTCCGGCACTCACCGGCACTCCTCTACCGCCCCGCCTCACCTGGGGGAGGGTTCCTTATCAAGGTCGCCATTACCCGCGGCCGGCATCTTCTTTACTCCCCTGTCGGCGAGGACGCCGTCGGAGGCCCGGAGGCCCGGAGGCCCGGGAGGCCGGAGGTGCTAAAAGGCATTCAAACGGGCCGCCCGCGCCCGCCAAAGGAGTCCGCCCGCCGCGCGCCGGAGCCGCCGGAGTCTGGGTGAGCGACCACCCTCACCTGCGGCGGCGGCGGTGGCCTACCTGGCCTGCACCGGGCCCGCGCCGCACCGCCGACAGAGGAAGAGTTTGCGGTGCGCCGCCCGGCCGCGGGGCCCGCCGGGGCCGGCGACACTGTCCCCGGCGTGCCCGGCGCGCCCCCGCCAGGCCCCCGGCCTCGGCCCGCGCTGCTGGCGCCACCCCCGGAAGGCCCCCTATAAACGCGGCCTGGACAGAAAAGAACGGAAATGAGCGGCTGTAAATCGGCGTCACGGCGACCGGCCGGCCGGCGACCGCGCCGCTCTGTGGCCCAATATTATGCAACGGCCGTCAGAGCGACGGCGCAGGCGGCATTCCGGGCGGAAGACATTTTACACCGATGCGGCGGGGAGCGGTCGCCGCCACCGCCGCCGCCGCCGCCGCCGCCGTGAATGGAGCGGCCGCGAGCCCCTTCGATCTAGATGCAAATACACACGGCGGCGGGTGGAATCGGGACACTGCTGTTGCTGCTCTGCTGCGCGGCACAATGTGTGCGGCTGAATATCGTTGACACCTGAGAAATGGGGTCGCCATCCGTATCCCGGAGATGCGACACGGCCGAGGAGGGGCGGCGGGGCGGCGGCGGGGCGTTACCGTGAGGGTGTCGGTGCCGGGCTGCAGGCCGCTGCAGGACGCTGCAGGCGGGATGAGCCGAGCGCAGCAGTGTTTTTGTCACAGCCTAATGACACGGGCCGCGGCCGGGCCTCGGCCGCATGGACCCAAATGATACGTGTGCGCCGCAGCACCGCACGGCCGCGCCGGCCACGCCCCCTCACACAATGGGAGGCGACAGGGCCGACGGGGCGGACAGGACGCGGCGCGTCTCCCACGCGCAGGGCTGAGCGTGCCCCGGGGCCCCGGCCGGCCGATCGAGAGGAAACGACTTTTCTTCTTGTTTCTGGAATAATAACGCACGTGGCCGCGGGCCACGGCCACGCGACCTCCCGGTCAGCCACGCCTCGCCCAGCCTCGCCCAGCCTCGCCATTCTGTCCTCTCCGCCCGCCGTCAGGCCGTAGGACCTGGTCTGTAAAGCCTCGCTGCTGCTGGTGCACCGCCAAACACCCGCGGGACGAGACGCTGAGGGTCGCGGCGGGGCACTGCAGCGGGGCGGTCAGAGATCAGAGAACGCCAGGGAGGAGGAAGACGTCGGAGTTGTCCAGGACGCGGCGGCGGGGGACGCGCAGCGCCGCAGCGCCGCAGCCAGCCCGGCCGCCAGGCCAGCCCGGCCACCACCAGCCCCGGCCACCAGCCCTGGCCGCGCCCTTTACAGCCCACTAAAGTGTATTGCACTAATTCCTTTGTCTGGACGGGGAGAGTCAGTCAGGTGAGTGCCTCCCCCTCCCCCTCCTCTCCTCTCCTCTCCTCTCCTCTCCTCGTTTTTTCATCTTCATTCTCGTATATTTCTTTTATTATTGCGACGGAGTCGTGATGCACCTGGAGACGTTGCAGCGCCGCGCCGCGCCGCCCGGCAGGACGAGTGACCCTCGCCTCCGGGGCCTCCGGGGATGTCTGCGTGTCCCAGGGGAGCGGCCAGGACCACGGGGGCCACGGGGACCACGAGCATCAGAGAGCGTCCGTGGGCGAAACACCAAAACTCCGTCCGCCACTCACTCGACGCCGGAGGTACGCGGCGGAGGGCCAGGCCGCACCGTGCAGCGGCCGGCAGCAGCTGTGGAGTGGAGCACCGCGCGCGGGCAGCTCATACCCGGGCGGCGGTGGCGGCGGCGGCGGGGTCCGCGATGGAGGCGTTGATAAGTCCATGATACTCCGTACGGCCCATTCCGCACCTGCTGTCCTTTATTTGAAAAGCGGCGGCACGTCGTCGCCTCGACGCGTGGTTGGTGCTTATCAGCGGCAATAGAATGTGACGGCATGCTGCCGCCGAGCCGCCGCCGAGCCGCCGCCGCCGCCGGTGCGATGCCGGACCGGGCCTGCCCTCGAAATGAAAATGAAATGAAATGCCTCTCGGCTGGAGGGAGATATAAACACGCACACATACGCCGGGGAGGCAGACTCGACCCCCCCCCCCTCCCCACCTCTCTCTGTCTCTGTCTGAACCCACGTGTCTGCGTGCCGTACAGGAGGAGTCAGATAAAGAGAGCCATAGTGTGTGCCGGCCGTGGGCCTCTCCGGGATCTCAGAGAGGACTTCCCCGGCAGCAGTAGAGGTAGCCCGGTCACGTAGGGGACGTACAGGGCGTACGCTACCGCTTCACCTCTATCTCATATTCTTCATCTCTCCCTCTCTCTCTCTCTCTCTCTCTCTCTCCGCTGGGTATTGTGTGCCCAACGCGGCTGGCTGCGCGGAGGGACCGCGGGAGCAGAGGCCGCCACCGCCGCGCCCGGGTCACTGCGGTGACGCCGCCCCGCCCCTGCACACGCACGGCACGGCTCACCAGTTGATACCGCCCGCCGCCCGCATGTGTGTGTGTGTGTGTGTGGCGCGCGGCTCTGCCAGGCTTTCGTATGAGGCTGCACGCTGCCCGGCCCGGACCGCAGCCTCCCGCGCGGGCGCGGGCATCGTGTAGCGGACGGCGGCGGCGTACCGCGCCGAGGCCGTGCGCACCGCGCCGAGGCCCGGCGGCCGCGGCAGGCCGGGCGGACGACGGCGGCCCCCTTGTTTTATTCATCATACCACGCGCAGCGCGCCGTGTTCGCTGGTTCGCGGCCGCCGTTACAGAGCGGGGTCCGGCCGGCGGCGGCGGCCCGGCGGGCTGAGGACCGCGGCGGCGGAGGAGCGGAGCCGCCGGGCCGCCGCGCTGATTCACTGACCCGCGGGGCCGGGGCATGAAGCCACCGGCCGTGCCGAGCCCGGCAGCGCGGCTCGTGCACGCGCGCGGCGCAGCAAGGAGAGTGACGGCACGTTTACATTTCGAGTTCGCCTTGGAGGGCATATCAGCCCTGCCTGCGCTGCGCTGCTGGCGGGGACGCCGGACCAGCGGAGCGGGGCTCTCGGCACCGCACTGCACCGCACTGCACAGCACTGCACCGCACCGATAGAACGCGTGTGCGTGCGTGTGTGTGCGCCTGCGTGCGTGTGTGCGTGGCCGCGTTCGCGTCGCGGGGACGCGGACACGCAACACACACGCTCTTATCGACAGGGGGTGGACAAGAGCTGGACGTGAGGCTATTTGCACGCGTTCGCGCCGGCCGGCATGACTAGTGCCCGGACACGCGGTACAGTACGTGACAAAAGCAGCGGCACGGCGGCACGGCCGGCACGGCCCGCCGATCTGATCGCGGCAGTGCGGCTCTCCGTCTGACTCACGCAGCGGCCGCGACAGCAGAGCACAGCAGAGCGGACGGCCTATTTTGGGGCGCGACGGGGCACGGCGCGGCCCGCGGCAGCAGCAGCAGCAGCAGCCCCGACTCCTGCGGGAGACGATGCTGCGCTGCTGTACGACACGGGGCCCGATTCAATTCCGAGCGTCCGGGACATACGTCAAACGGGCGGCGCGGCGTGGCGCGGCGCGGCGCATCGCGACGATCGACATTTATTTACAAAGCGGGACCCCGGCCCGTCCCGATGGCAGGCAGCAGGCAGCTCGTCCCGCTCTCCGGCTTCGGCCCTGCGGCCCTGCGGCCCCGGCGCCGCCCCGCCCCACCGGCCGGCGCGGTGTAGTGGGCCGCATCGCCGCCCCGCCGGTACACTGCGGTAACTGCGGGGAGCTCGGCGCGCGGCCCGGACTGCGGCAACAGGTGTCGCCGCCCCGCCCCCGCCGCCTCCCCCACGGCAGCCCCTAGCCGCCTAGCCTGCCGGCAGAATGTAATGCGGCTACCCGCTGCTCGCCACAGGGCGGCCCAGCTCCCAACTGTCCCAACGCGTCCCGTGGGGCGCAGGGCGCAGCCCCGGCCGGGCCTGCCAGGAGCCCCCGCAGGGCCCCCGGGGCCACGCCGGCCCAGCAGCGTCCTGGTCCAGCCACATCGCGATCGGGCTGCCGGAATTTATTGCCGGACGAGTCGTTTCCGATTCCATTTGTCGATCGGCCAGCCGCAGCGTGTTGGGACGGGCGTGGCGCGGGGCTGCTGCCGTGTACACGGGACATCATCGGCACACACCATCGCGGCCGCGGGGGCCGCGGGGGCCGCGGAAGGCCCCGGCCGGGGCTTCGGCCGGGCGACAAGTTGCCCGTGTTGGCAGTCCACCCGCCCGTGCGGAGCAGGAGCGGCGCGGCCGGCAGCGGGGTGCGATCTGCCGAGCGGAGTAATCCATTCGGTCTTCCAACAAGCGATGCGGCCCTGACGGACCGCCGGTACCCGAGGCGAGGCACCCGGCACCCGGAGGAGCGGACCGGGGGAGCGCCGGCAGGAGGAGAGAGTTTCTCGCGGCGTCGTGATTTGGAGTGAAAAGGCGACACAATTACAGAGACGACTCGGCCCATGTTTCGGGTCCTCGGGAAACAACAGCCACACCAGAGGCGGCGGCGGCGCGCGGTGCCGGGCCCGGGCCGACTCAGGCGGCTGTAGGTAGCAGGGCAGATCTGGATCGCAGGAGTGACAGATCCTCTTGCCCGCAGCCCGGCCCGGTCTGGCTTAGGCCACGTCTCCTCCCGTGCCGCGCCGGCCTTCGCGCCCGGGCCCAGGACCGTGGGAGGAGAGAAATGAAGCGGAGGGCCGCGTCTGGATCTCCGCAATGGAAGCAAAATATTTCCCAGCCCCCGACTGCCCCGCGAATTGGCGCTTCCAGGATATGGACTGGCCGCGATAGCGAAGACCTTACGCTTTTTCATTCCACCCCGTTTGGATTATGTTTCCCTCTGGAAAACGTGTCCGGAGGCCTGTCCCCCCTAATCCCTGCCCGGAGGGTCTCCCACGGCAAAACTGCCTCACCCTGTCAGGTGGCCTAATCCCTTTATGCGACGGTGGGCAACTTGACACCGCCGCTTGACTGCTGGGGGGGAGGGAAGGAGCCGAGGCAGTTCTATTCGTCGCGCCGCAAACGGGGGGCAGGGCAGCCGTCCGGCCGCGCACCGAGGCGGCGTGCCGAACACGCAAACAGCACAGAGGGGCGCGGGCGGCAGGGCAGAGCGGGGCGCCGCCCGTGTGGAGAAACACTGCCGCGCGGAGCGAGCGCCTGCGAGCGCGGGGTAGGCCGGCCCGCACGGCACCCGTGCGCGGAGCGGCCGAGGTTGCCTGCCGGCAGGGCGCCTCGGACCAGCGCCGTCAGGGGCGGTCCGGGACGACCCCCGCGACGGCGCCCTCCGCCGCACTTGGATGAGCGGACGCGGACGCCCCTGCCGCGGCAGCAGCTCCCGGAACAAAGGCCTCGGCGCGCCCCGGGGCCGCGCGGCGCCGCCTAGGGCCGCAACGGGACCACTCGCCGCTGGCCTGCTGTTCCTGTTTTGGGGGGACCGTCGCAGAGGGTACCGGCTGATGCGGACGCCGGCACCCAGCTTCCCACGACGGCGACGTCTCGGACAGTGGACTCGTCCACACCGGGCGGAGCTGACTGAGCGGTGTGTGGCCGCGCACTGCTCGCCGTAGCCGCCCGGTTCCGGGCCGTGAACATACCGTATCGGCATATACCTGTACCTCCCCCACGTGAGGCGGGGCGGCCCCGAGGGCGGCCCCTGTCTCCTGCCTCCCGCCCTCGGCCGCCTCGGCGCGGAGGGGACCGAGGCACGCCGGCGGCACCGACCCGCCACGGGCCGCGTGCGGAGTCACCGGCAACGCCCCTCGATTGTGCCTCTCCGTCGCACCCGCGCCCCGTCCGCGCGCTCCGAGAGCGTGCGAGTGGGACGGAGGACGGTCCCCGGCGGCCCCGGCCCCGGACACACCTCCGGCATGCTTTCATTACTTTTTATTATTCCTGTTTCGGACGCGACGCGACGCGACCCGACGCGGAGTGGGAGATGCTCTCCGCCGAAGGCCCCCCTAACCGTCCACAGGTGTGAGCAACGCGGTCCCGGGCGGGGAGAGAAGGGGGGGGGGGGGGGAAGGCCGCCGCCGGACCCACGCAACTCGGGGACTGCGGCGCGCACCGCCCTGCCCTGATTTGTGCGGCAGGCCGACTTTGTGCCCGCCGCTGCAGAAGGGAGGGCTGCCGCCGCCGCGCCGTGTCTGAAACGTGAGCCCCTTCGGTGCGGCACCGCGGCCGGCCCACACCCACGTAGCTGCGGGCCGCGCCGTCCGCTGGGGGCGCACCCTCCCGCCCCCGACCCCGCCCCGGACAGACCCCCGCCGCCGATCCCCGCCAGTCTGTATCAATTCAAAATGGGTTATAGAGACATTCCCCCGAGCGGTGCGGTGCGGCGCGGCGCCCAGCAGGGAGGCGGCGGCACGCCGCGCAGCCCGTGTGTTCGCTGCCGCCGCACATCCTTATGGCTGCAGCCGGCAGGCGGCGAGGCGGCGGCCGGGACGACCTCCGCGAACAAGGCGCCGGCGCCTGACGGCGCCCCCCGCCGAGAGACACGCGGACGGACAAGGCCACTCCAGGGCCGCCGGGTAGCTCCTCGACCCCCCGCGGCACACGCACGAGCGCGACAGAGTGCGCACGCTGGTACACAGCTTATTAATGCGGGGACCACCCCGACCACCCTCCTCCGCGGCCCCGGCGGCAGGGGTGGCCTTGGCGTGCGGGCCGCCCATGCGGCGTTCGGGTCCTCCAGCCGGCGGGCCGCCGTTTTTCAGGTGGCGACTGTTTTATGCCGTTTCCTCAGTCGGACGTGGATGGCGGCGACGGCGCCTGCCAACCGGAGACTCGAATAAGAACCCGAAGGCGCCGCGCCGCGCCGCGCCGCACTAGGAGACGCCCGAATGGAAATTTGGCCGCGCCGCCGCCGCCCTGCCCGCCTCGCCGCCACGCGATCCAACGCGCCGCCATCCCTTTTTTCTCGCCTGGCCAAGTTTCTCGACCCCGGGAGGGCCTGCAGTGGTGGCGGGGGGAAGGGGGGGGGGGGGGGGCACGAGTCGGCGCGGAGCCGGGCACAGAGGGAGTGCGGACTGCTGAAATATTCTTTATGGCCGTATAAGACTTCCCGGTGATTCCTATCGCAATGTGGCGACGGGTAAACGGGGAGAGCTAAATCGGGCGGCGGCGAAGCGGCGGCCAGCGACACACACACACACACACACACACACACACTAGCAGTAATTCATTTAGTGCCCCGCGAGCTGATACCGCGGGGCTCGCGGGCCGCAGGAGCGAGGCGGCTGACCCCCGGGCCTGGCCCGGCGGCACGGCGCGGCACGGCGCGGCACGGCACGGCACGCCGCAGCCCGCCGCGGATGAGCCCCGCCGCCCTGCCGCGTTACAGTTGTCGTCCCGAAACCAAAAAGAGGCGGCAGAGGCATGTTCCGCCCCGACAAGGTCCCGGACGTGGCCGGGCCGGGCTGCGTGCGGCGGCGCTGTACTCGGCCGCGGCGGGGGCGCGGGGGGCCGCCTGCGCTTACAGCCCCGCCGTGCGCGGCGCAGCTCTCCCTGCAGCGCTGCCGTGCGCCGTGCTCTCTGGCGCGTGTATTTTTAACGCGGCGTGACATCTCACACACGAAGCGGCCCTCGCCGTGGTGCTGACTGCGGACCCCGCGACTCACACACACACGCACACACACACACACGCACGTGTTTGGAAAGGATTTGGACGGCGTGTGTTCGAACATGTTCGGACCCACACACACACACTCACACACACACTGACACACTCACGGACAAACGCGGGAGAACCGGCTGTGACATCGACTGAAGCAGCAGCGGCGGCAGGGAGGCGGGGAGGATCGGGCCGGGGCACGGCACGGCCAGGAGGTTTTGGTGGCTCATGTCAGTCCGATTTGTTTTAATCTTTCGTTGTTTGGGGAGTTTCGGGAGGGACGGGGAACGCGTTGATATTCGGTCCCCGTCCCCTTTGCGGCGGGGCCGGCGGGGCCGGCAGGCCGCTGGCAAGTCGCTGACGTGGGCCGGCAGCGGCGCAGCGGCCGGCGGCCACGGCGTGCCCACCGCTCCTCCGGTGCCGGTGCTCGATACGACGACAACGACGTATTGAATGCGCGCGGACAAAGCCTGCGCTCCGTCGCCTCTCGGGGCAGGGCGTGACCGCGGCCGCGTCGTGGCGCCACGGCGGGAACGCGGTCGGCGCCGCGTCCCCACGCCCACCCGCCCCGCCGCCTCCACCTCGTCAACGCCACGCCCAGCCGGGCCACGCCGGGCCCCGGCAACAGTCCTCCCCAAGCGGCTCTGTAACGAGGGCCGCTTTGAGTTTGCCTGGCCGGAATGCTGCAGGCGCCCTCTGCACGCCGCCAGGTGAGGTGGTGGGGTGTCGCGCGGCCGGCCCACCCCCCGGCACTCGCTGGCGCCGCCGGGCCCGCCGGACCCGCCGTCACCGTCGTGGCCCCGGACACAATGTGGACACGCGTCCAAATCAGGGCGGTGAGGTACGACGCCGGCCGCGGCTGCCCGGCCGCGTCCCGGCCACGGCCTGGCCACGGCTACACCGGCCAGATTGGAACACAATCGCACCGTGATACTGACACCCCGGGACACGCCAGCAGGACACGCCAGCGCCGCCAGCGCCGCGCGTGGGCGGTGAGGGGACGACGGACTATTTGTTGCTGACTAGCTCGTGGGCACAGCCAGGCGACGGACTGGTTCTAAACTACCCGACGACAAAGTGTCCGACACACACACACACAAACACACACACACACACACACACACACACACACACACACTTTCACCCCGCAAGGACCCGAACACTGTCCGCCCGTTAGCGCCGCGACGCCACTAACAAACAGAAAACGGTCCGATCTGAGCGATATTGTCGGTCCGCCCGGGTCTCCTCTCGCCCCCTCCGGCCCCCTCCGGGCCCCGCTCTGGTCCTCCAGGACCGGCCGGAGAGCGAGAGCCGGCGGGGGCGCGGGGGCCCCGCACACAACACACACACGGCCGCCGCCGCCGCCGCCTGGAATGCTGTCGCTGTATTGGAGGCGTCATTTCCCAAACGGGGGGCCCTTTCCGTAAATTGCAGCCGGCATCCGAAATGATGCAGCGCGGCGGAGGCAATAAGGCGGATGTAGACTCCGGGTGTGCCTGTGCCTGTGACACCGCGGGGCCGGCGGCGGGCGGCAGGACGCGGGCCGGCGACACTGCGGCAGGAATGCCGAGATTACATTAGAGTGCAGCCCACCGTTGCGAACGCATCGCACGTGTCAGAGGAGGGGGGCGGGGGGAGGGGAGGAGGCACGGCGGCACAGCTGACCGTCGCCGACCACGTCCGCGCCGCGCCCCTCCGGGACCCCGGGGGCCCCCGGGGCCCGGCCGCGCGCGGAATTCCCTGCAGAGCGAGAGAGACGGCGGGGAGAGCCGACACGGTCGGGTGTGCGAGGCTGCGGCCGGCCCCCACGGCCGACGGCTCCCGGGGTGCAGCGAGCGTCACCATCCACCCCCCGCGTGACCCACACTGGTAACCCGTTGAGGGCACCCGAGAGCGGCAGCGGGGTGGCCGATTGTCCTTGGCGGGGGTCACATCGAGGGTCACCTCGGAGGTCACCGCTCCCGGAGTCCCGGAGCGGTCTCTCATGGCAGAGGCCGATCACGCAGCGAGTGTGTCCAGCAAGATATCGCGTTAGCGGGGTGGGGCTGGTCCGGAACATGCCCTGCATGGCCGCGGCGCGGACGTGCCGCCTCTGCTGTGCCGCCGCGCGCCTCCACTTCCGCGTCGCGTTGGGAAGCAATCCACTTGACATAACGGGCGGATTTGAGCGGCGAAGCCCCGGGCCGCGGCGGCGGCGCTACAGGGCGCTGAGGAGCGCCCGCATCAGGAGATGTAGGGGTGGGACGGGGCCGGGAGGAGCTCCGGCGCCGCGTGTTGTGAGGAGGGGCAGAGAAATATACACCGCTGTGCTGCGCTGCGCTGCCGAGCTAATGCTAACCTTGTCAGGACTCCGGCAAAACAACGTCCCCTCACTGCCGCGCTGCCACTACTTCCTGCTGCTGCATCGCATTAAAAAGAACAGAGGCAGCAACGTGTTCCCGGCGCCGTGCTGCGATACTTTCGCAATTGAATTTCCAGTAGGACGCGCAAGCGGCAAAAGTGTGCGAGAGGGGTGGAGGTGGAGGGGAGGGGCAGGGGGCTAGATACAGAGCGAGGGGCCCGTGTCAGGACCCCAGGGACCGAAGGTGAGAGGACGCCGAGAGGTGAGAAATGTGAAAGAGAGAGAGAGAGAGAGAGAGAGAGAGAGAGAGAGAGAGAGAGGGGGGGGGGGCACTCCACGCGAGTAGTGCCACGGCTGGAGTCTGGAGTCGCTACCTGTCCGCCGTCATTCCGAGCCGCTGCACCTCCAGAATGCACGGAGTATAAAGTCTTGGCGGGGCGTTGAGGCTTTGGCCGGCCGGGCTAAGCGCGTTGACGAGGTGCCGCGGGCGTAGCGGTGTGTGAGTGTGTGAGTGTGGCGACGTGCCGGCCCCGCCCTGCCGTGGGGCCGTGGGGCGGCACGGGCTCGCTAGCTTCTCCAAACTCCGCAGCTCCCCGGCCGGGTCAGCCAGTAGGATACCCCGCAGATCTCAGTCAGAGCTGGCCCCCCGGCGGCGGCCCGCCCATCTCGGCCCCCCCGGCTGCTAGCTGTAGGGGATTATGACGAGGACCGCCCGGGAGGCCGCCGAGGCCACCGAGGCGGGGGCTCAGCCGTTACCGGGAAGCGCCGCCGGGGGCGCGTTGAGCACGCGGCAGCACGCCGAGCACGCCGACCAGCAGCACGCCCGGCAGCACGCCGAGCACGCCGACCAGCACGCCCAGCAGCACGCCTCGCGGCCGGCGGAGGGCCGCCGCCGTCAAGCCGCCGTACCCATTCAGCCGCTCAGAATGTTTGCCTGTCTGAGGCTTGGACTGCAAATTTGGCAAGAAGGTTCATCCGTGACTTTCAAACTGCTGCTGCTGCTGCTACTACTACTTCACGGACGCCGTGCGTGCTCGGCAGTCCGGCAGGGCGCCTCTCCTCCAGCTCAGACCTCGGCGACGAGACGGCCACGGCGAGCAGTGCCTAGTCGGACGCCTCCGGTGTATTAGTATTGCGAATGGAATCTTTCGAGTGTGTGTGCGTGCGCGCGCGCGCTGGCCAGAGACAATGAGGCACCTGTGTGTGATCCGCCGGGACACACACCGCGCCACGCCGCGCCACGCCGCGCCACGGCGAGCGGGCGGCCGGCTCAAGGATGACACGTCGCATCTGCTTTTTAAAGCTGTTAGCGCAAGAAGAAAAGCGTCCTCGCCGAGGAGTGGCGACGTGGACGGGCTGGGAGTGTAGGCACACACGCGCGGCCGGCCCCGCCGCCCCGCCGCCTCGCCGCCTCGCCGCCGCACAGTGGCGCTTCCTGTGTACATCGTTAGGCGCTCTGTAATCCCATCGGTTTTCAAGTTAAAACTCTGCTTTCTGGAGGGGTTTTCGCCTCGCCTACCGGGAGCGGCCCGGGCAGGAGGGCGGTGCCGGTGCCGGGTGCCGGCGGTGGCGACCGGCTGACGAGTAGCTGTAAGCCCCGGGGCCGCCCGGAGCCGCCCGGAGCCGCCAGGCCGCCGCCGAGCCGAGCCGAGCCGCCACTAAGGCCCTTCCCAGTCAGCACAAACCGCCCCCGCGCCGCGCCGCCGCTCCCTTCCGGACAAACTAATTGGCTGTTTGATGTTAAGGAGATTAAACGGTTTGATCGGCTTCAATCCGCGGCGGGGCGGCGGCGGCGCAGGGCAGCCGAGAGCGAGCGCCTCTGCTGTCCGGCGCTTGTCTTTGGCGGGCTCAGGGGGAGGGGGGGGGGGGGTCACGTAACTTATGGACAGTCCCTTGGCCGCAGAACGGCATAAGGAAAGTGGTCCCTTTGTGGCCGCGCGCGGGGGATCATCCACGCACTGGCCAGGGCTCCGCTATATGCAGGGCTGATTCCGAAGTGAGACCGATCGTCACCCTATCTCTGTCGCACTACCAGGGCGTTCCATAGGGGCGAGAGAGAGAGAGAGAGAGAGAGAGAGAGCGACGGAACGAGGACCCTTTCGGAGCCATTCTGCCGGGCTCCGCCGGCTCCGCCCTCCCCATTGTCCTCGCCGCCCCCCGCGCCGAGGGCCGCGATGCACCGCGCCGCCCTGCACTTGTGAGTCAGACCGCGACACTCCATCACACACGGCTGTGGCCCGTGGGCCGTGGGCCGTGCCTGCGGCGGCAGCCCGGCAGAGCACGCCGTCGTGCCCGCGCCGTCTTTCCGCACCTGGAGCGCCCCGTGATGTGTGTGTGTGTGTGTGTGTGGACGCATCGTCACCATGTCATTACGTGGGTAATTTCATTACATCATTTTCTCCTCGTGAAAATGAGTTTGTGTGTGTGTGTCTGTGTGTGAACGCGCGCGTGTGCCTACGAAAGCAGCTCTCTGGGATGACGACGGTGACTAACTAGGTCGCCGCACTCTCGAGGACAACCCCCCCCCCCCCCGCTCCGCCTCCGCCTCCGCCTCCCCCAACCCGGCCGCGTCTCCCGCCCTTCCCTTTTCTCGCGGGACTTCCGAGCGCGTCGTTTGCCGAGAATAATAATGACATTAGGCGTATCATGAGCAGCAGAGTCTTTAAGCATGCGGAACCTCTCACCGCCCTACCGCCCCCCCCTGCACAGGACCCCCCCGGGGGCCTCGCAGGCGCTGGCGTGCCCCCTACGCCCCCTCCAGACACCGGTTTACACCCCCATTGACACACTCTGCAATACTCCCGTGCAATATGCAGGGGTATGACACGTCGCCGGAGTGCGCGGCGGGGCGGTCAGCCGCCTCGCCGGCGCGGCGTCTCCCCGCACCCGATCCTGACCCACACCCGCACACCTCTGACAAAGATCTCGCCAGCCAGTCCGACAAGTTATAACTAACGGCAGGCGTTCCCTCGGCAGTCGCTGCTTAGAGGGTCCCCGCCCGGGGGCACGGCACACACACACACACACACAGGTGCGGCAGTGCAAGCGCAGAGTCGTCATCGGCACTGCAGATGCCTCCCCCCCCCTCTCTCCCTCTCTATCTGCCTCCCCCCCCCCTCTCTCCCTTTCTCCCTCCCTCTTTGAATGATCACCGAGCGCGCAGACTTTTGCAGAAAGGAAAAGAGGTGTGTAATGGATGGCTGCGCGAACTCACCCGAACCCCTTCGCACTCAATTCATGCGGGCGGCTGCGGGCCGCGGGCTGCGGGCCCCGCGGCTCACCACGTCAGTGCGCTCGGCTCCGCTCGGCTCGACTCGGTGCCCCCCATGCCGTGGCTGCGCGCGCAGTAATTATATTGCCTCGCAGCCGTGGACGGCGCGGCGGCCTGTGCGCCGCTCACAACTTGCTCAATGTAAGTTGCATTACACACACGCGCGCGCGCGCGCGCACGTACACTCACACACAAACACGACGCACGCTACAAGCAAATGGCTCGTGGTCGCGCGCGGCGCTATTTTATTGGTCGTGTTCGGCGCGCTGTCTTAATAGAGGCCCCCGGCGGGCGGCCTTCTCCGGCGCAGACGCAGTCGCAGACGTTCGCGGACGTCGTCTGCAGTTTGTTGAACCCGGCCCAACGACACTACTGCCTCGGCCGTGTGGGGCTGCTGGGGGGCGGGCCCCGCCCCGCCGGGCCGGCAGCCCTCCGCGTGGCAGTGATGAGGGGCGCGGGTGTCGCGGCGGCAGCGGCAGCCGGCGCGGCGCCTCGCCCCCTGCAAGCAGCCCCTGCTCCTTGTGATGTGGCTGCCGAGGAAGTGCGTCCGAGGGGCGGCGGGGCCCGCGGGCCCCGCGGGGCGGCGGCTCAGGCAGGGCTTGTTTGCGGGGAGCGTCGCGGTCGGCAAAGTCGTCACCGATTCTGTTGCAAGCCCTCGGCGAGCCCCTCCCCTCTCCTCCCCGCCACGCGGCGCCGGGGGCCGCCGCACTACCGGCCCAGGCTCCGTGCCGTACTCCCTGCGGCCGGCCGGGGCTCCATTCATCATTCACCCCTTTACTCGCTCACTCATTCATTCGACCGGCCCGGCCCCACCCCCTCCTGTGCATGTGTGTGCGCGCGGGCTGCGGCTGTGGCTGTCCAGCAGCCGCCGGGGTAGTGGAGCTGCAAGCAGTGCCGCGCAGCCTCGCGGAGCCTGGCGCCGCCGCCGGGCCGCCGGCGGGGTTGTTATGCAGGGATCGCATCGCGACGACTTCCGACTCTCCGAGCGCTGCCGGACACACACACACACACCCGCGGGGGGCGAGTGGCGGAGCGGCGGCGCTCGGCACTGGCAAGAGCGGCGCCGCGGCCCGGCGGTATCTGGAGGAGGAGATGAAAGCCGTCGCCGAGGCGGAGGCCGCCGGGGCCCCTCACGCCGCACCCCCCGCCTGCCGCTCCGGCTCCACCCCTGACGGCAGCATCTTCATTGCAGAAAGGAAAAGAGGTGTGTACCTGAGGCGCGCGCTGCACCGAACGCCACGCCACGTCAGATTCAGACGGTGGCTCTCCTCTCCCCGGGCTCAACCCCGCGGCTCGACCACAACAGCCACAGGCAGCGGCGGCTCGTTACGCTACGCGCCCCGACTGCGGCGGGGCCGCGGGCGACAGTAATGTATATGTCGCCTCGGGGCCGCTGGACGGCGCGGCGAGCCGAAAGCCTGCCGCGTCCTCTCGACAACTTGCTCGGAATTGCTTACACACCGCCGCACGCCGAGAACACTCACACACATTTTCGCTGACGTTTACAGGGGGGAATGGCTTTAAAGTCGCGCCGTCGTGCTATTTTTCTTGTAAGGAAGCTCGAATGGCCCCGGGCCGAGCGGGTCTTACTAAAGGCACCCGGCGTGCGCCCCCCGGCTGCAGACCCCCGCTGACGTTCGCGGCGTCGCGTCGTCGTTTGCAAGCCTTCTGCCGCAACGCTACTGCACCCGGGCCGTGTGGGGGCTGGGGGGCGGGCCCAGACTGCCCCGCCCCGCCGGGGCCGAGGAAGTGCGTCCGAGGGGCGGCGGGGCCCGCGGGCCCCGCGGGGCGGCGGCTCAGGCAGGGCTTGTTTGCGGGGAGCGTCGCGGTCGGCAAAGTCGTCACCGATTCTGTTGCAAGCCCTCGGCGAGCCCCTCCCCTCTCCTCCCCGCCACGCGGCGCCGGGGGCCGCCGCACTACCGGCCCAGGCTCCGTGCCGTACTCCCTGCGGCCGGCCGGGGCTCCATTCATCATTCACCCCTTTACTCGCTCACTCATTCATTCGACCGGCCCGGCCCCACCCCCTCCTGTGCATGTGTGTGCGCGCGGGGCTGCGGCTGTGGCTGTCCAGCAGCCGCCGGGGTAGTGGAGCTGCAAGCAGTGCCGCGCAGCCTCGCGGAGCCTGGCGCAAAATTTTCATTCCAGTCAATGGAAAAGTCCGGTCCAGTCACCAGTCGGTGTACACCCGTCCGCGAGCTGAGGCCCCCCTCGCGGGCCTGGCGCCGCCGCCGGACCGCCGGCGGGGTTGTTATGCAGGGATCGCATCGCATCGCATCGCGACGACTTGCGACTCTCCGAGCGCTGCCGGAGGTGTTGTCACCCTCCCGCGGGGCGAGTGGCGGAGTGGCGGCGCTCCACATGGCAAGAGCGGCGCCGCGGCGAGGCGGCGGTATCTGGAGGAGGAGATGAAAGCCGTCGCCGAGGCGGAGGCCGCCGGGGCCCCTCACGCCGCACCCCCCGCCTGCCGCTCCGGCTCCACCCCTGACGGCGGCATCGTCATTCAGATCCACCCCGAGGCACCTGAGCGCCGCGCCGCACCGCGCCACGCCACGTCAGACAGACGGTGGCTCTCCTCTCCCCGCTCAACCTTTTTGCCGACCCAACAGCCACAGGCAGCGGCGGTCGTTACGCTACGCGCGGCGACTGCGGCGGGGCCGCGGGGACAGAATGTGCGTGTCGGGGCGGGGCGGCTCGACCGAAGCGAGCCGAAAGTCCTGCCGCGTCCTCCCGACAATCTTTCGGAATTCTGCCGCCGCACGCCGAGAAGAGACACACACATTTTCGCTGAGTTTACAGGGGGGATGATTTTAAAGCGGCCGTCGTGCTATTTTTCTTGTAAGGAAGCTGGAATGGCCCCGGGCCGAGCGGGGGGAGCACTAAAGGCACATACGTGCGCCCCCCCCCTGCCGCCCCCCGCTGCCGCCCCCGGCGTCGCGTCGTCGCCCGCAAGCCTTCTGCCGCCGCTATCACCCGGGGGAGGGGGTGGGGGGGCTGCACCAGACTGCCCCCGCCCCGCCGGGCCCCGCCGGGCCTTACCACACCAACTGTCGGCCGGGGCGGCGGGCGGCGGGTCATAGCCCCCTTTACCGCCGTTGTGGCGGGCTGAGGTGGGCCCTGTGAGGTCTAAACACCTGCTATGTGTGATGCTTATCAGTGCCTTCGCTTCCTGCTGGTTGCCTATGTCCGCCCCCGCCGCCCCCGCCGCCCCCTCCTCCTCTTCCCTTCCCGCACCGGGCGTGCACGATGTCGCGCGTGTCCCGGCACTTCACAGTAGGGCCCCCTGAGCCCCGGGCCGGCAGGTATGATGCGCTACCGAATACTAATGTCCCCCGAGAACTTCCAGCTCCAGCTCCCTCAGCGCGTCCCGGCCCGCCGGCCCGCCCCTCCCGTCGCCAAACAGTTGCCGCGCACATCCGATGCGACACTGCCGTGATGCCGGCCTCGGCCGCCGAGGCCAGGGCCGCGGGAGCAGCCCCCGGCCGCTGGTCTGGGGGCTAGAGAACCCGCGCGCGGCGGAGAGAGCGAAGCCACGCCGCGGCCCTGCTCACTCCTTTGTGTGCGGCCACACAGGCGACCTTTGGGAGCGGCGGGCCGATGGCGAGCATTGACAACACGGATAGGCGCCACCCGCACCGGCGGCGCCGCGCCGGCCGGAAGTCGAGGGGGACAGCGCCGCGCCGGCGGGCACCTGCCAGGACAGCGGTGCCCTACCCGACCCGCGCCGCCGCGCCGCGCCGCCCCAGGCCACCTGGTATGACTGGGGGCGCACGTCTGTCGCCCCAACGCACTGTTCGGCTCAGCTGATAACCCACGGGGGCCACGTCTCTCTCTCTCTCTCTCTCTCTCTCTCTGTCTCTTTCTCTCTCCCGGACACGGGCAGGCCTCTGCTGACGCCCTCACGAGGTGTTAGCACGCCCGACAGGGGGCGCCAGCTTCGCCGGCTTTCGCAGCGCTTGCAGCCGGGAAGGACTTTGCAGCCGATGTACTTATCTCAACTTTGCCAGAAACATCGTCAGCGCTCAACCAGCAGTCATGTCAAGCAAGTCGCTTGCTCGCACGCACACGCACGCACACGCACGCACACGCACACACACGCACGCACGCGCACACAAACACGCACGCTGTACTCTACTTCTGCGGTGGTGGTGGCGGTTCTGTCAGGACGGGGTGTGGTGACTTTGGAGGGAGCTGTGTGGAGTGGGCGGGCGGGTGGGTGGGTTTAGGGGTAGCTTTTAAGGCAGTGTGTGTGTGTGTGTGTGTGTGTGGGGGTGAGGGGGGAGGGGGGAGGGGCGGGGTGATGACATACACGCCAAACATCAGTGGTGCCAGCTACACGGGTAGCCTGCGGAGGGGGGTAGGGAAAGTTGTTGGCAGGGATGGATGTGCCGTGTGCCGTGTGCCGTGCAGCGGCCCCCCTCCATCTCGGTAATTGCGCTCAGCGCCTGTGTTTCGCCTCGATCAAACGCGGACTGGCGATGTAATGCAGACGGCCCCTCAACGATTTCATCCTTGACTGCTGGGGACGGATTTAAGCAAAACCAAATCTGAAGAAAATTTATTGTTTCGCAAAATTGTACTTTGATTTGATTGTGTTAAAATCCGGATCCTGTTCGAAAAGGACAGAACTGCTCCTTGGCAGTGAAACCCTGCCCCACGATTCTTGACCGCATCGCCCTTTACCGTAGTTTAGTTAGACTCTGAGCCGGTTTTCTTATTCCCCGTAGACGTCTATAAGAAGTCGTTCGAGAGAGTTTTATTCTATTTTTTTTTGGGGGGGGGGGGGGGCGGCGTGGTGCCCCTCTGGCCCCGCACCGGCGCGCACACAAGGTTAGGTAGGCCGGCCGGCCGTACCGGCTACTGATGAGCGATAACTGCTCCGGCCGGGCCGTGCCGGGCCGTGCAGGAGGAGGCCAGCATACCGTGCGGAGGCCCGCCGCCCGGGGGACTCCACGCTCCTGCCGGGGCCGCTGCTGGCCCGCTTTGTTTGAGTATGGCCAGATGCGTGTGCGATATGTGGCCGCCGGGCCGGACGGTCCCACCACGTAGCCGAGTGCCGCGAGGACTGCGAGCGGCGGCGGCGGCGGCGGCAATACCAGAGCGAAGCAGAGCAGGGCAGGGCAGGGCGCGGGGCGTCAATGGGAGATGAGCACCGCGTCGTCTGCGGCCCGCGGGCTGGAGGAGCGGACGTCGGCTGTCGGCCGTCGGCGGCCCGCGCGGCCCGGCCAGGAAGCAATGCCCTGCGCGGCCATCAAGATGGGGGCTCGCGTGCCGCCTTTACATAACGCGTCGCGTGCTTTTATTATCATACCTCGTATTTATTTCTCCCCTCGAGATAAAAAAAATTCCGAAGTGCGCCGCGCATCATATGCGGCTGTGTGTGTGTGCGGTATGCGAGCGCGGCATTGCCGTGGGGACTGCCAGGCGTCGCGCGCGGCCCCGGGCCAGTATTTCATGCTGCCGCTGCCCAATCCGATGCGGAGCCCGGAGCCCGGAGGAGCAGATCGGAGCAGCCTCCGGTCATATCCATCATTTCCGCAGCGGCGCCGACAAATTATCTGGCGGTGTCGCACGCGTCGTCAGCCACGCGGCCCCGCGTCGGTGCCCCGCTGCCGCGGCTGCGGTGAGGCCCCCCCCCCCCCCCCCCCCGCTGCAGGACAGCGGGAGCCTGCCGCGGGGCCTCTGCGAAGTGATAGGATAGAACTTGGGTCGAAACCCTTTTATAGAGGTGGTGTGGCACCTGAGGCGACGGTGGCGCGCTCTGTCGCCAGTCCGGACGAACTACCATCAGAGCGCGCGGGCGCGCGCCCGCACGCACACACACAACACACTCACACGCACTCACGCACCGCGCGCGCCGCATGCTAAACAGAAGGAAGGTCGTTCGACGAGTTCATTCTTATTACAGTATAGGCACACACACACACTCACACACGGACAGGCAGACTATCGGAGTCAATAAAATGACTATGCACACTGGAGGCGGCTGTCCGCCGGGCCCACAAGGAGCCGCCTCGCCTCTCACCTCCGTTTAAAACAAAGTTTTAGGGCTGGCTGCCGGCGGCTGCCGCCGCGCCGGCCACCGCTGCCGAGCGTTGCTGTACGGCTGTTGTACGGGGCGGCGTCAAAGGCAGAGCAGCAGGGCAGCAGAGCTCAGAGGGCCGAGCCGACTAAGCCGGGTCCTAGCAGCTCACAGATCCCCACAGATTCCCCCCCTGCAACTGTAATCCCCCAGCGTCCCCAGGGTCCCCGGCCAGGGTCCCCACCGGAGGGCCCCGCCACGGCCCCGCCACGGCCCCAGCGGGCGCGCGCGCGGCCTGCCACAGCGGCGTAGTCCTTCCTCACCTCGTTGGACCCACTTGCCTCGCGCTGGACCGACCGCAGAGGAGGAGAAGAAGGGGGGGGGGGGGAGTCCTCGCCGAGCCGCCCGCCATTAACACCGGGCGTAAATCTGGCCGCGTTAGCGCTGCCTTAGCGCTGCCTTAGCACGCGGACGTACGCCGCCGCCGCGGGCCGCCGAGACCGGGCCTGTGACCGCAGCGGAGTCTCTCTCTGTCTCTCCCTTCTCTCGCTCTCTCTCTGTCCCTCTCTCCAACACGAACCGCTCGACCGGACTCGTGAGGCAGCGAGGCATATGGGAATGCTTTGCCCTGCCGGCGGAGGCGCGGCCCTCCGAGCGCCTGCGACTGCCAGGGTAGGCCAGCCCGCGCGGCACGCGTGCACGCAGCGGCCGCACGGTTGCCTACCCGGCAGGCGCTATCGGCGGAGGCTGCCATAGCGGGCGGCGGGGCCGTTGCCTCCCAGCTCACCTTGCAAGACAGACAGCGGAGCAGGGCGCAGAGGCGCCGGGCGCGGCGCAGGAGGGCGTGACGCTGGCCGGGTCCATCCGGCCGGCGGCGCAGCGGCGGAGAGGTGATTCATGGCTCCGACCACGACCTGCCGAGCCGGCGACGTCCCGGCGACGTCCCGGCGACGTCAGACGACATCTAACTAGCCGCACTAAACGCATCACGCCGTATCTCCCCCGTGGCATCGACAGCCCTCGGCGGCAGGCCGCGGCGCGCCGTAACCCGCCGCGGCCGCGCGCCGGCTGCGGGCCTCTGTCGGGGCCCCGCCGCTGCAGCGGCGGCAGAGCGGCCACGCCCGGGGACCGTATTGCCAAGGACTTTTGAAGCAGAAACTGAGGCGCGCTAGGAAGGCCCCCGCGGCCCTCCTGGGCCCTTGGGGCAGGTAAGGGCGGGGCCCGACGGGGCCCGACGGCCATCACCGAGCCTTCCATTGTTTGTTTCCGAGTCCTGCTGCTGCTGCAGCCGCTCAAGGCCCGCGGGGCAGCGAGCGTAACCGTGCGGGGGGCGGCGGGGCGCGGCGGGGCGCGGCCAGCGCCACACCCCTCCGCAAGTAATCACCCGCTACTACGAGAAGGTCGTAAGGCATTCCACGGGCCGGCCGCCATAGGCAGAGGAGGCGATCCCATCGGTGAGTCGGCCCCCCGGCCGCATCCCCGCCCAGAGCCGCGGCGGGGCCCGGAGCAACACTGGGCACTCCGGGAGTAGGGGGCACCGCCTCTGTCACAACCGGTCACACGGGCGTATTGGTGGTGCAAATTGGATTCCCGCCCGAGCTGGCTAGCAATACTGCAATTACATATTACGATTACTGAATTGGTCCCGCCAGGAATGAGAGAGAGAGAGAGAGAGAGAGAGAGAGAGAGAGAGAGAAAGAGAGAGAGCGAGAGAGAGAAGAGAGAGACAAGGACCGCAAGGTTGTTGCGGGCCGGTGTTCGCCCGGCAGCGGTATCGGCCGGCCGGGATCGCGAATGTTTGGCGCGGACAACGATGAAGAGTGTTGAGTGCGTGGAAGTGGCGGGCCGTGGCGATCCTCCAACATTTTGGCCACAAATCACGCACGCGGGCTGCCTGTGCACGCCTCCTCCCTCCTCCTCCAAGGTGCGCCATGCCACGCCACGCCACGCCACGCCGCTCTCGGCCAATCGAGGAGGCCGTCGATAACTGCACAAGTACTACCAGCAGGCAGGGCCGGCAGGGCCTCCGCGGCCGGCCCAGGCCCGAGGTGGTATTCGCCCTACTAATGAGTGTGCGTGTCTGCACGTGTGTGTGTGTGTGAGAGAGAGAAAGAGATGGCGATGCATTGGAAGCTCATTCGAATAATTCAAATTAGTCATTTCTCCCGGTTGTGAGCTCTGCGCGCGCTATCGCCACGGCAATGCCTTCGGATGCATATCAAACAGGTTTCCGGGTGGTTACGTTGGCACCTCCCGCTTGTTTATGTGGCGTCCCGGCGGGGCCCGACCTACCCCCACCCCGCCCCATTCGCAATAACTTCTGCCGCCGTGTGCCGTGTGGGTGGAGTTTGAGTGTTTGCTTATTCCCCCCTCGCAGACAGTCGTATTTCTCGTTTCAATGAAAACGGTTCGCGCTAGGCGCTGCGGGCCGCGGCGGCTCCCGCTGAGATGACGAGGCCTGATAGCCGGTGACGAGCCAAGCGGGGCCCGCCAAGTGGAGCAGGGCGCGTCGTCTGGTCCGAGCACTGTGTCTCTGTCGCACTCGTGGGCCGGTGCACTAAGCAGAGAGAGAGAGAGAGAGAGAGAGAGAGAGAGAGGGAGAGAGAGAGAGGTAGAGAGAGAAGGAGAGAGAGAGAGGAGAGAGAGAGAGGTCCGAGGTGCCGATTAATTCGACCTCCCCCCCTCCTCCCTTTCCCTGGCTGTGAGGCCACACGTCACGAGAGGCGGAGGTGGCGGCGGCGCCAGAGAGCCGAAAGCCGTGCGGATCCGTGGACAGATTTACAGACGGTTCCGCGCCGCGGCGCAGCGGGCACGGCCGGCACAGCGCAGCCGCACGCCGGCCGGAGTATGTAAGTCTCCGCGCCTCCCTCCACCCCCCCCCCCCCCTCCTCCTCCTCCTCCTCCTCCTCCTCCTCCTCCTCCTCCTCCTCCTCCTCCTCCTCCTCCTCCTCCTCCTCCTCCTCCTCCTCCTCCTCCTCCTCCTCCTCCTCCTCCTCCTCCTCCTCCTCCTCCGGTTCATTAACCCTCTTCTAAACGATGCGTCGTTAAGGAGGCAATGTGTAAAATTTCATGGTCCGGTGTGCTCTGCCGGGGAATAAAATTTTATACAACTATAGGGTTTGACAGTGGACTCTATACACCTTTAGTGCTTTGTTTAGGGCGACGCGCGCCATGACCCGACCGCCTGATGGCGCTCTTTTCCCTTCTTCCTTTTCCCGCCCCTCGCGTCGGTATGACGTTCCCGGCCGCTCTTATCCGCCATAAAAAAATTTGGGCGCCTTTGCTCGGCAGGAGGCGGCGTCCGCGGCGTGTGCTCCGGGTGGCCGGGGTGCTCCGGGTGGCCGACGTGCTCCGGGTGGCGCTGGGTGGGCGGCGGGTGGCGGTCGGCTGCCGAGGTGGGGCACGGCGGGCGCGATCTCGCCGGGGCAATCGTCTCAGATAGACTCACGGCACAGCCCCTGTCCAAACAGTAACAGTCCCTGCAGCCCTGCAGCCGCGGTTATGGCCCCACAGTATCCCGGCGAGTGCCCGGCCCCGGGGCCCCGCCGTTCCTTTCTTACTCATCTGGCGCCATGTCACTTTGGATCAATTTAGGCCAGATAGGGCAGAACTGCGCCTGGAGAGCAGAGACGAGACGAGCCGCTCCCGGGGCCCACAAAGAAGTGTAAAGCCCCTCTCCTCCCCTGGTTTTAATCGCGGACGGGGGCGGCGCGGCGCGGCGGCACGTCGGGTTTGGCGGCTGGGATCATTATCACCGCCCTCTATCGCCTGTCCCGCCCCGTAATGCTGTTGCCTTCTGCTAACGAGCGCATGAAAGCTTCCTGTCAAAATAACCCAGCTGTTGTACACCTCATCAAAAACGGATTGGGCCGCCGGGGGGAAGGGGTGCGCCGCGGGGCCGCAGGGGCGGCGACAGAAAACACCGCTCCATAATTTGCAGTTTGGGCGCGCGATGCGCGTTTGCGGGCTACGCGGGACTCGTGGCGGCGGGCGGCTGCACCTGACGCGCGCCCCGCCACGCCCCCTGGCGGCGGGCACTGGCACTGCCCACAAGGACTGGGCTGACACAACTCCCGTCCCTCACCGCCCTCGCGCACGGCGGCCCCTGGCTGTCTCACCTGGCGGCGCGGGCCGCAGAGATCGTGAGGGTCCGCAGGCCCGGGGCCCCGGAGAGGCCCGGGGGCCGCCGGGGGCCGCCGGCCGGGGCGCGCAGAAGAGGTAATGGCGTCATTGATCGTCCTGACGCCTCTGATCGGGGCACTGCTGCCGGCCGTGAGGGCCCTGCGCGAGGCTAGGCCGGCGCACTGCTGGCGCCGCCGGACCCGCGCCCCGCGCCACGCTTCCCTCCAGCCGGTGGTACGGTGTGGCCAGGACTCCCCTCTCGGCCGGGCCGCGGCCCGCTCTGCGCCCGCCCCGCCCCGCCCAAGCACGCGCCAGCTGGCCGGCGCGCCACGTCTTGTCCCGATCCGACCAAATCGTCCCCGGCGCAATTTCAAAACTGGCGGCGCGGCGCTTCAGAAGAGGCGTCGGCAAGAGGCGTGTCGGCCAGGCCAAGACCCGAAGCCAGGCCCTGAAGCCGGCCGAAGTAAACGCACCTTCACCAGGAGCAGTGGAAGCCATGCAGGCACTTCTAGCTCCGTTCTATCGAGCCTCGCCTCGCCTCAAATTTTGCGACACGAACCATGTGCAGAACCTTTGCCGATCGAACCATGTGGTTGTGAATACTACAACAGGATTTATTTTTTTAAAATGTTCCGGGGATCGGCTGGAGCCGCGGTTGAGATGTGCTCACAAAGCACCGGCCACCTCGTCGCTGGGCTGCGCTGGGCTGCGCTGGGCACGCTACACGACGAGGGGACGCGGGGGACGCTGGCGTGTGTGGTCCTCGGGCCGCGCGGCCCCGTGCCGCCCGGTGCCGTGTTGCGTGCTCGGTGCGTGCGCCAACGCAGCTGCCACGGCCTGCTCGGCCACGACACCGGCTCCGCAGGCTCCAACTCACTGCGAAGCTTCGCGGGAAAGTGTGTGAAGGAATTTTCATTTGGAGCGATGAATGCGCGAAAAGACTTTGTCGAAGCACAAAAAAAAATATGCTGCATAAATTAGTGAGAAAATAAATGACAAAACTATCGTTACAGTTACAGGAGAGGGGTGCCGTGAAATGCTCCGAGGGCGCAAAAATACGTCGCAAAACGTTTACAAGAACCTTGACAAGATTCCTGTCCGACAACTGCTAGAAAATCCTCGAGAAAATCTTTGCCGATCATGCGATTGGCAGTGCCGAGGCCGCACGCAGCGAACACGACACCGGCCGCCACCCGCGCCGCGCCGAGGCACAGCCGCGACGCGGAGGGTGGAAATTAAATTCGGCGAGGCGGCACAAGGCGGGCGGCGGGCGGCGACTACTCGGGCAGAAAATCACTGCTTCCTTACATGAGTGACCGCGCCGCACGCCGCAGGGCCGCACGCACCGCACGTCCCTCGGCGCGAATATCCCCCCCCCCCCCCCCCCCCCCCCCGGCTTCGGGGTGGACAAGAAGGGGATAAGGTGTTTGGGGCGGCGTGCGTGTCGGCTGACGCGCGCCGCCGCCGCTGCCCATATGGCGGCCGAGTGCGCCTGGCTGGTCGCGTAGAGAAGTTTGGCTTACGTTGGCACGCCGAGATCCGCTTCACAATAAGGTGTCTGGCCAGGGGGGCCGGGGGGCCGGGGCCGCCCGCGCGGGAAGTGCGTTGCGGCTGCCTACGCCGCGCGGGGCCGGCCTCGTGTGCACACAAAGTCAGTGCATTTGATGTACTGCTGCTGGTCCGTGGGATGGGCGTGCCGCGTGCCGCGTGCCGCCGGGGTGGTGTTGCGGTGTGTGGAGTCGTGACGGATGGCTCTCGGGGGGTAATTGACAAAAGAGTTAGTGGCAGTGAAAGTGCGGGTGGACGAGAGGTACTGTACCGAGGCAGTCGCCAGCGCTCCGCGGCCGGCCGGCCCGCCGCGGTTACAGGCACGCCCTAAAGCGTCCCAGGCTCCAGGCAAAGGCTCCAGGGGCTCCAGAGGGTCCGAGGGGGCCCGCGGCGAGGTCCGAAGGCTCGCACACGTCGCGGGATTAAAACGTCGGCACCCGCTCGGCAAACAACAAAGTCCGGCCCGGAGAGAAATACGTGCGCAACACCGCGGCGCGGCGGCGTGGCGGCGAAGCGATTTGCATTAAAGTTGCGCGGGTGATTAACCGCGTCCACACATACTACAATTATTGCCGAGGGATAAGCGGGGATGTGGGTCAGGAGTCCGGCCGGCCCGGACGCCCCGGCGGCTCCGGGCTGGAATGTGATCGGGAATTAGGGGGCGATGGGCGCCGGACGGCGAGGCGCTGCCAGGCGCTATCTCACAGGCACTGCCCCCGCAGCGCCACACGCCCCAGCGGCAGGACTCGAGAGCGGCCTCCGACAGTGACCCTCACACACACGCCCTCGCACAGCCCCAGCGCAACCCCAGCAACGGAGGATGAAACACAATGCAGTGAGTGCAGCGCGTCGCACCGCCGCAGCGGAGCTCATATCCTGCAGCCTCCAGCGGGCCGCCGCGTGCTGGAGCTGGAGACTTGGGCCCGGAGGCCACGAGTGGCGCGCTCTGGCGGCGGCCGGCTGCAGCGCGCTGCCGCCCGGCTCGGCTCGGCAGGCTCGGCTCGGCTCGGTACGTGAGAGATGGTCCGGCTGATGATCGTGGCCGCCGCGGCTCGGCTGATCTCGGAGATGATCAGGAAAACAAACAAGCTGCCCGCGGCTGACGGGTCGGGTCGGGGCCGTCGGCCGTGAGGCTAGGGTGGCCAGACTGGGGGCCGGGGGCCGGCGGGGGCCGGTCCGCGGGGCTGCCGTGTCGTGGGAACGGCTCTTATCGCGGGCCCCCGCCGCCCCCCGCGGAGGTGACAGCCCGTCCCCGTGATTACACGGCCGCCCGACGTGATGGTATGTCACGGGAACTGAAAGGGAAGCACTTTTCGCGGATAAAATGGTTTTTCAGTAGACATCGTAAATCAGTCGCGTTTTCTCGCAAAGTTTCTGCAGCGGTAGGCAGTTAGGTGACGTTTTTTCTTTCTTTTTGTGGTGCCCCGGGGGGAGGGGAGGGGTGAGGCTTCTTAGAGAACGTCGTTCGGTGTTGTTTTATTGACGATCGCGCGATTCAGCACAATCTCGCACCGCCTCGTTGGATGCCCTGAACTCGAGGCCCGCGGATGAAGTATAAAGAAATTTGGCGCTCCGCGTCGATTGAAAAGTTTCGACGTGGAATCGCGCTAGTACGTGTGGTGCGCCGGGCCGCCGTGCGGGCACCCTAGGGGCCGCCGGCCCGGACGGGTACCGGAATGGGTATGGGGCCTGGCGGGCCTGGCCAGGGCAGCCTGGGCCTGGCGTGGCCTGGCGTGGCCTGGCGTGGCCTGGCGTGGCCTGCCCGCCGGACTCAGCGAGGTTGCACATCATAATTATAGGTTTGTGCACCAGCTCGGCTCCGTTTGGGTGGAAATATATAGAAACCGTTTGGATGTGTGTTCTTTCCTCGTTCCACTGCCCCCTCCCCCTCTCTCTCTCTCTCTCTCTCTCTCTCTCTCTCTCTCTCTCTCTCTCTCTCTCTCTCTCTCTCTCTTTCTGCGGCAGGTGGATCGCATGCCGTGAGGAGAAGGCTCGCATATCCACAGGTGTGCGAGAGAGAATGAGAGGGGAGAGGCGATTCAGTCCGTGTTTGTTTAAGGGGGATTCTGTGGAAATCCGTAAGGATACTTAAAGGCGCGCGCACGAATGCCGTGCGTGGACGTGTGGCTGCGGTGGCTGCGCCCGCTAACCCGGCGCTCTTTGGGAGGGCTGGGCTATCGCTTCCAGGCAGGCAGCTCTCGCTCTCAAGCTGCAACAAATAAGAGCTCAACAGGGAGCCGCAACCAGAGCGGGGCCACCTGCCCGATCACCTGCCGCTGTTTCGCGCGCGCATCCTTCGACTAATTTGAATGCAGGCGGGGAGCGGTTCCGGCCGGCGAGTGTTGCCCGTGTTTCTGGCCGTGTACGATGAGACTCCGGATCTCCCCGCGCCGACCGCATCACGGCTCTCTCTCTGTGCACTCCGTGGCGATTGATTAATGAACCGCAAGGGATGCCAGACGGACATGTGTTCACGGCGGTCAGCGGACGCCTCCGGGACTCCTTCGGCAGCCTCCAAGGACTCCTCCAGGACTCCTCCACAGCTCCTCCAGGACAACTGTAAGGACTGCTCCAGGGCTCCTCCAGAGCACTCCTCCAGGACACCAAGATTACTCCAGTACTTATCCAGAACTCATCCAGCACTCCTCCAGCATGCCTCCAGGGCGCCTCCAGGATACTCCTCCAGGACGCCGCCAGGACGCCTCCAGGACGCCTCCAGGACGGTCCGGCCGACGCCTCCGAGTGCGTCCCGGAGGCCCCGGGCCGCGCGAGATCGGCCTGACGACACAACATCGATATGGACACGTGTAGTGCCGGCAAAGCCATTAGGGGGAGTCCGTGTGACACCGTCACACCGGTCCCCGCGGGGTCCCGGGGCTCCGGGGGTCCCGGGGGGGCCGATGACTCACCTGTAACACCCCGGCAGGCCCGGAGGCCCGGAGGCCAGGCAGGCACCCCGGGGACCCCGGCGTGGGAGTCGCCCCCGATCCCTTTCAGTCCCCGCGCGGCTGCCTCCTTTGTCTGTGAGCCCCTTGCCACGCCGTGACTACTAAAAACAATATTTATTCCGATACGTTTGACACCCGCGATCACACGGGCGCATTCCTGCGATATCTGGTACACGCGTGCCCGTGCCGTTCAGCGCGTTGCAGAGAGGCGGGAACACGGCGTTGGCGCGCGGGCGTGCGAGTGCGACACGGAGGGGAGGCCACCGTGCCCGCGGCCGAGTGCCCGGCCCGGCAAAAGCCGCCGTCAAAGAATGCGGTTAATTCACATCACTCGTTATTTCTCTTCTTTCCGGGGGCGGCCGAAATTACACGTTGAGAAGCACCATCGCCGCGGGTCCAAAAGCAAACACGGGCGGGGTGTCCGCGCCGCACCGGATTCAGCACCGCGGAGTCGCGTGCTGCTGCCGGGGCGTGGCGTGGCGGGGCGGGGGAGCGTTGCGGAGTGCAGCGCGGCCCTCGCGGAGCCTCGGAGCCCGGCGACACGTCCCCGGCACACACCGGCGCGGCGCGGCGCGGCCTAAGCCATCCGTCTCCATTGGGGCCTCGGCCGATATTTACATAGGGGACATATAGGACATGACAGGACAAGATTGAGAATCACGGGGGCCGGCGCGGGGCCGGCGTGGAGTGCGCTCCGTGTCGCGGGGCGGCGCGGGGCGGCGCGGGGCGGCACGATCGGAGAGAGGAGTGGGTGCCCGGCGCGGAAAGGTGTCAAATATTATTAATGCCGCTGCGAATGGCGGCGCTGGCCGACGACGCTTCGGCGCGCTGATAGCTGCGGCAGAGCCCGGCCGCGCAGCGGGGCCGAGGCCGCGAGGCTGCCGAGTGACGCCTCGGCCTCGGCCCCGGCCTCGGTCGGGCCGGGTATCGGAAGAAGCCATCGATAAAAAGTTTTGGCCGCCGCAATTAATAACCGCCAAAGCTCTGCCACCCCCCACCTGACGCTAGCAGGGTGTCGCGAGGCCTCAGGGCGGTGACTCGTCGTAAAGTGTGTGTGTGTGTGTGTGTGTGCGTGAGTGTGCGTGAGTGAGGGTGTGTGTGTGTGTGCGAGGCGGGCGGCACTCCGTCACAGATTCGCCACAGGTGCAGCGCCACACCCCCGGCGCAGCTAGCGCCCCCCTCCGGCGCGGCGAATGCTGCCCCCCCCCCCACCCCTCGCCCCCCACGACCCGCTCGCAGCAGACTGTCTGGAAGGAGCAGCGTGATTTGTCCCGATCCCCCAACGAGGGCGAGTAAATAATTGTTTGGTGTGGAATTGGTCCGTCAGAGGGGGCCTCGGAGCCGGGGTCGGAGCAGGGCCATGGGGGCACCGAGGCTGCTGACGCGGGCTGGTTAACGCCTCCCGCCCCTCCCACCCCCTCCCACCCCCTCCCGCCCCTGCCCTGCCTCACAGCGACCCTCCTTCGCTTACCTCACACGCTCTCCATCTCACTAACTAGCTATGCCCCCTCCTCCCACAAAAAGGAATCCGGTGTAGCCTTATAATCGGCGCCCCTGGGATGCATTCCTCGGCGGCGCTGCCGCTGTCGCTGCCGGTGTCCGTGGTCCCTCCGGCTCCGTCCGGCTCGGCCGCGGCGGCCGGCGCCCCCTTTATTCAATTCTATCTGCGCTTCTGTATTAGCTCCGCGTGTCAGCTTCGTTTAAGATTAGGCCGGGCCGGCTAATAGCGCGCGGACAGCGGGGCCCGGCGGGGCGCGGCGGCGGCCATTGGTCACGGCGTGTGCGTGCGGGCTGGGCCCCGCCGGCCCCGCTGGCTCCGCGGCGGGCCCCGTGGGCGCCCCCATCGCCGTGACGCGCCGCGGCCCGATCGGAGGCGGGACGTGAACACCCAGGGAGTGTCGCACATTCCCGCGCCGGAGTGAGCGCGCGGGGCGCCTGGCAGGTAGGCAGTCCCGCTGAGCAGCCGCGGCCGGCAGCGGTGCCTACCTGCCGGGGGTCCCCAGCCCGGCCCTGCCCGGCCCTGCCCGGCCCCGCCGCAGCACGGCAGCGCATTCCAACCTCGTTTCCTATTTCCTGCCGATCGTCCCGATAGATTAATGAGAGGTGTCCCCGATGAGCTCGGCGTTGTCCGGGAGCCGCGGCACCACTACAGGCCCGGCACCCCCGCCGCGGTACGTGTGACTGCCGGCGCCGGCTTCTATCAAAGGTATCTCCGCATCGGCCGCCCGGCCCGCCGCCCGGCCCGCCGCCCGGGTGGGACACGCTGACAGCCACGCCAGCGAGGGCTTTACTCCCGGCGGCCTGGGAGGTTAGGAGGGGCCGGGACGGGTTTCCTATCCGAAGGCACCGGAGCCGCGGGCCGCGAGCCACGCAGCGGCTGCGGGGATGAACCGTAATATATTGCTGGCCGCTGTCAAAATAATCCAGCAATCCGTCTCCGATACCGGGGGGCGCCGCGCTCACGGGGCGAAACTCGAGAAAACGTTATTCCACCGCCGGGAAATGACGGAGATTTTGAAATTGAGGAGGGTCTGTAAATGAAACGCCCGCAGTGCCCCGTGTCCCTGACCTGACGCGCGTGATTTTGAACCTCACCAAAGAAACACGTTGCAAACACAACACTCGGCAAATCCATCCTGGCTGCGGGCGGGCCTGCGGGCCGGGGCTCGGGGCCGGAGCCGGCCAGAGCCGGACCCCACCGCACGGCGGCACCAGCGGCACCAGCGGCACCAGCTCACGGCCGGCCAGGGAACACAGCCGCCCTTCCCGGGAACATTACTTCTGCGAACGTGAAATGTGTATGTGCGCGCGTGCGTGCGTGCGTGCGTGCGTGCGCCAGCCCGGCTACGCGGTGGGCCGGCGGGCGGCGCGGGCCGCGGCCGGGCGGCCGGTCCCGGACAGCACGTGTCTTGACGGATGGGCGCCGTCAGCCGTCGCGGAGGTGAGGTTCGCGTTGCGTGCCCGGCACGGCCCGGCCCCGCTACACCCGCCGTCTGTTTCGCCGGCGCGCGCGTGCGCCCCCCGGTCCGCGCGCCCTCGCCATGAAATTAATATAATATCTGAGCCGTTTTCCCCGGCCGGCCGGCCGGCCCCGCCGTTGTTGTGTGTTTAAGATGTAAATTGAAAGGATGGCCGTGTGTACGCTTCTGCCGCCGGTGTGCGTGTGGCGGGCCGGCCGGCCGGCCGTCGCAGCCGTTTACCTCCGTTTGGAATGAATTTCTCATCTCCTCCGGTTTGATACGCCCTATCTGCCGCACACGGGGAGGCTGGGGCGTCCGCTCCGTTTCGCCCTGCTTCGCCCCGCTTCGCCCCGCTTTGTGTATGATGGATAGGCGAGGCGGTCTGTTAACAGCGACAATTAGTCAGCGGAGGGACTCTCCTGCCGCTCCTGCCCGCCCGGCCCGCGCGCGTCTGAATGGAAATGAGAAAGGCACTGGCCTTTTTTACAAACATAGAGAGAGAGAGAGAGCATAAAAACCTCATCAATTTCTCGCCGCACTCGCTGAGCTCTTGCGCGCCGAGAAGTCCATGGGCTGAGCCTCCGTGACGGACTAGAGAGGAGTCTCTCTCTCTCTCTCTCTCTCTCTCTCAATGCGAGCAATCAATCAACAGTGAAGTGGGGAGGACGGGAAGTGGAGGGAGGGGTGTGCTCTCGGAGGCTGTCGGAGCCCCGGCGGGGTCACGAAGAGCGGGGTGGAGTGCGCCGCCGAGGAGCACGCAGGGCTGCAGGGCTGCAGGGCTGCAGGGCCTCGCAGGGCTTGGCGGGCCCCGCGGGGGCAGCGTACGGTGCGCCGCGACAGCGCCCTCAGAGCCAGCCGCGGCGGGGGGCGGAAACACTCCGCGGCCGTCAGATTGAATCACGGTTTCAATCGCGCGCGGGCCGCCCGATCGTCGTACACTTAGTACAGGACGGCATTGGGAGGGAAAGGGAAGGGTCCCTTTGACACGGGGCTCCCCGAGACAATGACGTAAGCCGCTCACCGCGACGGGGTTAAGGTACTCGCGGGGAGTTTTCCTCCCCGTCGGAACTAACTCGGCCCGGGGCGTGTTGGCCCCTGGCGGCACCTGTGCTGCGCCCCGCCCCCTCCTAGAGAGAAACAAAGCCGGACGGCAGGCCGCGCGGGGACGGAAGTCGTTGTTGGATGGGGATAATCTCGACACAGCAGGCGGAGAGGCGAGCCGGGCGGGAGATAAGGCGGGCCCGGAGCCGCGGCCCGGGTGTGTAACGTGAGGAAATCTGGCCGGCATCTCGGCTGGCGTGGCGGAGTCCGGCCGCACTGCCCCGCAGTCCGCGAGGCTCCTCCACCGCAGACTCCAGGCGGACGGACAGTCCGGCCGCCGCCGCCGCCATCAATCACCCGCTCATCTCATTAGGTATGGGTAAACGACTTCCATCGTCGACTCAAATTTTTCCCCTTCCTAAAAATTATTAATGTTTGAATTAGCTGGGCCAGCAGCCATGGGGTTCGCCGGGGCAGCCGGGGGGGAGGCGTGGCTAGGCTGCCGCTGCCCCCGCCTGCCGACGCCGCCGGACATCCCGGCATGACGCCGCCGCCTCGGGACGAACAACGACGCAACTCCGCCCCGCCAAATCCCCGCCCCCGGCTCCGCCCTGGCCCCGCCCTGGCCCCGCCCGCCCCGCCCGCACCGCCCGCCTGCCCCACCCTCGTCTGCTTAATTTCGCCTCCTTTTCCAACAGGTGCATCGTAATGAGACTGCCACGGCGATTAGCCTCTTAAACAAATACGAAGGTTGCCGCCCAGGTCCGGGCCCCGGCGGCCCCGGCAGGCCGGCCCCTGGCCACACACCGAGCCGAGCTGGCCGAGCCCGAGACCCTCTCCCCGTCTCCGTCGCTCCGACTGCCAGCGCCCGCACAGCCCGCGGCGCGCGCACACGCGGTAGTCATGTTCGTGCTGTGCGTCGCATGCATGCGTGCTCCAGGAGCTGATGAGATCGCGGCCATCGACGGCGCGCTTTATTGGCTGGAAACCGGCTGGAGGCCCCGCGGTGGGGAGGCCGCAGCCGCCGCAGCCGCCGCAGCCGCCGCAGCCGCGGCCCGATTGAGTTATCTCGCCGCTTTTCCTCACTCATTTCGGACCATCCGCGGCGGCCCGCCAAATGTCAGGGAACTTGTGCGCGGCGGGGCCGGGTCGCTCTGCCGCGCGCACAGTGTGGGCGTCGCTGCAGCCGCCGTGTGTTTGCGTGGCGGGCCGTGGCCGGGTCGCAAAGCACACGGCCCGACTGCTGCGCAATCTGAGTTATGAGTGAAATCACGAGAGAGCCGGCGGAGCCGACGCACGGCCGGGCCCCCGCTGCCCCCGCTGCCCCCGCAGGCCCCCGCAGGCCCCCGCCCTCCGCCACGCACTCGTCGGAAATGAACTCAACAGCGGCCGCCGGCCGGACAGGCCGCCGTATCTGCCGCGCGCGGCCGCGCCGACTCAGAACAATGACTTACCCCGATGACGTACGGCGACAGAATATGGTTCATGAATCAGGCAAGCCCACGGCGAGGGGGCCGGGGCGGGCCGGGAGCCCGGGAGGTAGGCACGGCGCCCGGCAGCGCTGTCCGCCTCACACACGTCTCGGCTTTTTGAAGAGTTCTGGGTCCGGAGATTTCCGGAGATTGACTCTCGACGTCAAAGGGACGGCAACTCTACAAGGCGCCTCTGTTTCCCTGCGCTGCGCCCCGCGGCCAGGTGAGCGCTGGCGCGGAATCGCCGCGACTTGCGTCTGTGCCGGCGGACTTTGTAAAAGAAGCCGGCGCAAAGGGAATGAGGCGCTTCCTCCTGGCGCTCATCGAGTCCTCCCCGCTGAGGACGTCCGACCGGCAGCCCGGGCCGCGTCCCCGTGGACTCGCGGGGCCGTCGGGGTGGTCTGCGCGGCCGCCGGGCCGCCGTGCCCAACACGACGCCCTGCTCCCGGGCGACGCGTCGCTGGGCGTGGCGGCCGGGACGCTTGAGTGGCCATGCACGGCCGCGGCTCACCCGCCGCGATGACACAGCAGCGCACTGCCAAGCACAACGCCTCTCCCACTGCCCCGCGGAACGCCCTGCTGCTGGCGGAGTGCCCCGCTGGGGCGGCGGGCACCCAGCCGCCGCCTGGACACTTTTGTAGCGCCCGCTCTTTATGACGTTTTCCATACATCACTCTTTCCGTGCTTATACGAGCCCCGACTGGTCAAATGGGGCGTGCGGATCGATTTAACGCGGCCATCAGAAGCGCGGCGCGGCGCGTCTGGTCCTGGAGCCGTACGGTGCGGGCCCGCGGTGCCGGGCTGCCGCGGCCGCCGCCAGGCACGGCGCTTCATTTCCGGCCTGCGCTTGATTCTTGTCTCTGGCATTGTGCCGGGCGCAGGTCCACGTGTCCGGCGGCGGCCGTCGCGGAGCCCGCTGCTCCGCAGAACACACGACACAATGTATAATTTCCTCTGGCGGCAGCCGCCCGCCCTCACGCCCTGCCGCCCTGCCGCCCTGCCGCTGTGTCCTCGTGGACGGCCTCCTCTCCCCCGCGGCTCCGAGCTCTTATTTACGCCGCCTTCTCCCTCGCTAGCCTACTGCTCTTTAGTGACGTCTCTGCCTAACCCCCGCGAGTATCGCGCTGCTCCGCCGTGTGGCGGCGGCCTCCAAGCAGTGGCCCACGGCGGTGCTGCGGTGGTCCCCTCCGCCTCATGTGTGCGGAGCAGGACCAACGCTTTCACGGCAACAACGCTGCCGCGGCCCCCCGCACTCCTCGGGGCCAAAAAGTATCGCGAGCTAATAAACACCACCTCGGGAAACACGTACGGCCAGGAAATTGTAATGAAATCATTTCCCGCGGCCCGGTGCGCATCGAATCGACGAAAGGCCGCGCGGCCCCCCAGACGACGGAGAAAGGTAAACAAAAGTCGCAATCAGTGAGGTGTGGAGGGCGAGCCGTCCCGGCGCCGTGTCCCCGCGCCGCCGCCGCCCGGACCCGCACGGGCAGCACTCATGACTGTAATTCAAAAAGGCGGGGAGTTTTTCCTTAATTGCCTTACGTCGCGCGCCGCGCTAATATTTGCATTGGGAAGCAATCTCCCGGCCGTGTGTTCCAGGTGAATACGGCGGCTGCACTGCCGCCGCTGGGCTCAGAGAGCGATGGGTGTCCGGCCGCGTTTCGCAACCACCCCGATGATGTGATTGGCAATAACAAACAACTGACACGGGCCGCTTCGGCGCAACACCCTCCCGCTGCGGTCGGCGCCGCCCGCCGCCTATGCCGCGAATGCGATTGCAATCTGGCCTGCAATGCACTTTGCTGCATCGATACAGATAATGGCGGCCGGGTTATCTCCGATTCTTTCCCCGCCGCTGCTGCTGCTACTGCTTCACCTTCGGCGCCCCAGGGCTGCGTGCCGCGTGCCGCGTGCCGCGATGCCGTGCCCCGCCGCGGCGGCTGCCGAAGACACGCGGAAGAAAGATGTTCTCCCGCTCGCGCTCACTCGCAAAACGCATTCGATCTGTCACTGTATTGGGAGCGGAACACAACTGTTGCTCGGGGAGCGCGGCCGACATGGATCCGGGAGGTGCTCCTCCCGCGGAACAGCCCCCCGGGGAAATCGGCCGCCCCGCCGCCCGGCCGCCCGCCGCTCCGGCTGATCAGTTGCGCCCTTTCACTTAGGGCCGGGCGCCGCCGGGCGTTGACGGCGGCGCACAGCCTTATCGGCAGGCCTTTCGGGTCGTCGCGGAGCCGCGGGAAATCTTGTCCCGGCCAAGAATAAAAGCGAACGGTTTATTGCTGGCGCGGCTTACCGCGTTCGTACGGGACAAGGTCTCGCAGAGGAGCGGCGAGGATATCGAAATACATTTTCGGAACGAAGGAGGAGACGGCAGCTGAGCTGCGGTGCGGTGCTGCCCCCTCGTCAGGTATCGGGGGGCAGGCCCTGCAGGGGGCGCTGCGGCGCACGACACGCACCTCGGGAGCCACTCGGTGCCATCGTGTCCCTGCACCGGCCCGGCCGCCCCCGGCAGAGCGGCGGCCCCCGCAGCCCCCGCAGCCCCCCACACAGCAGCCCGAGAGGCCCGACAGGGAGGGACAGAGATTGTCGCTGCGGACGCGGAGGGCGCCCGTTCATGCGTGTGAGGGCCGAGGAAGGGAGCAGAGGCGAGGGGGGGGGGGGGGCTGAGTGAATATGTCACGGCAAGCTGCGAGCAAGCAAGCATAAGGGGGAGACACATCATCATAGCAGGGCCCCGCCGAGGCGCCGCCGCAGAGCGTGAGTGAGGAGCGAAGTGCGGGCGGAGGAGTGCCGTCATGTGCGAGGGGCGCGGAGCGGCGCGGAGCGGGTGGAACTCTCATCGACAATTTTCAGGACAAAAATAGAGGCGCGAGACGGAGAGGGCAGTGGGGGTGGGGGGCAATAGAGAACGCAGCCGCCGAAATTGAACGCGCGAATTCCCTCTCATGGCAGCAGGCAGCGGCGGCGAGATGACGACTCGCCTGGAGAGAAAGTAGTGCGTGACACTCGGCAGGTGCACAGGTCTGCGTGCGTGTGCCTGTGTGTGTGTGTGTGTGTGTGTGTGTGTGTGTGCGGGCGCAAGGTGCGCGAGGGAGTGCGACAGGTAACACGATCAGGTCATGGGGCTGGGCCCCGGGCCCCAAGGAAAATTGAGACGAACGAGATACGGCTCGGCAGCGGCGTAGCTGAGCGCGGCCCGGGGCACGCCCCCCCCCCCCCCCCCGCACCCGCCGCCCACACACGGAAGACGGCGGAGGTCTCTCTGGCCCGCACGGAATATCCTCAACAGCTGTCCACTACGGCCGCACTGGGTTGGGAGTCGTGGGGGGACATAACGCTATCTCACATGTACCTGATGCAGGCTTGTCAAAAGTCCCGCCCCTGCATACGTACGGCAATCACCCGCTGCTCTCCCCCCTCCCCTCCTCTCCCACTCCTTGCAGACAGTGCACCTCATTTCACCGGAGTGCATCTAGTCATCACAATGGCTGACCTCCGACCGTAGCCAGAGGGAGCGGGAGAGGTGGAAGAGTTGGGGCGGGCCTGCATGCAATCACTCAAGATTTGCATCAATGGCCGTGGTGGGGCTGCCCCGGCTGCCCCGGCTGCCCCGGCTGCCCCGGCTGCCCCGGCTGCACCGGCCGCGCTGACTGCGGGGCCGCGGCTCGCGGGGGTCGGCGGGGAGGAGTCCAGCTTGTCTACCGCTCCCCGCGGCCGGCCGGCCCCCGGACCCCCACGACTCGATGGTCCGGGCGACGCTCCGCGGTGCTCCGCGGCAAACTTTCCCCGGCGGGCCTCTGCCGTCACCGCGCGCCACATTTCGAGTTCCCCGCCCGCTACCTCGGCCGCTACGCTTCCGCCGGTTTATGAAAAGAAAATCCGTGGCGGCGGGGAGGCTCGGCGGATGCGGTCAGCCGGGCCGCTGCGGGAGAGATCTCCGCCCACGTGTGCCGTGTGGCCGGCGGGGTCAGTCCGCGCCGAGGCCGCCGCTCCGTGTCCCTGCACTCGCTCGCCCCGCTCCGGAACGGCCGGAGGCGAGGCGCGCTCGCGATTCGCGAAAATCGGCCAGCGCCGCCAAGGGGCAAAAAAAATATAGGTCAGGTAATAAGAGTTTAAAAAAAGACATCCGAACATTCCTTCTCCTCCAACCCACTGCGGACAAACAATTGTGTTGCAAACTTTGAGAAATGCCGGTGGCCGTGCAGTGCCGCGTGGCGTGCCGCGGGTCGCAGGGGGTCACATACAGCGGCCACATGGGGCGCGCCGCTTCTGTCACTCGGGCCGTCTCGGGAGACCGCTGCCGCCGCCGCTGCCGGCATGACCCGCATGCCGATACGGCGGGCCATCTATTATTTATCCTCGTTGTATCGACTCGATATGTGGCGCATAGCGCTAGCTGATCTCTGTGTGCGAGTGTGTGTGTGGACTTCTAGATACGCGATTCAGAACACACATCGCATTATGCATCCTTCGGTCCACGCTCACACACACACACACACTCATACACATGTGGTACTCGTGTCCTTGCGGTTGGTTAGACACATTGTGATTGCATGCGGGGCGTGGCGGGGCGTGGCGGGTGGCGACGGCGGCGGGGCCTGCGCCGTGCGGTTAGCCGCAAACCCCGTGTGAGTCAGAGATCTCGTTAGCGCTCCGCCCGGCCGCCCGCCCCGGCCGCCCCGCCACTCCAGGCAGGCACTCCGCCACGGCCACTTCCCAGACGACCGGCCCCCGGCCCCCGGCCCTCGGGCCGCCGAGGCACGGGCTCCTAGCGGCCGCGGGGCGGGCCGGCCCGCCGGGCGGCGCGGCGCTGCGGCACGGCCTACCTGCCAGGGGCTCCCGCGCTCCCGCCCGGCTCGTACGGAAAACGGTGCCCGGCTATCGCGCTGAGGGTGGTCCAGAGGGAACCTGTGGGGGGGGGGGGGCGTCCACGTCCGCGATGCACTCGGAAGACACGTGTCATCGGCTGGTGAGCAGATAGGGAGAGGGAGTAAAGCTCGATAAAGTATCAGGATTTCCAAAAATGGAGACTGCCGTAATGATACGGAGATGTTTGACTTCCAGCCGCAGGCCGGCCCCCGCACCGCCCGCCGTCAGCTGTCCGTCAGGGGGGCCGCCGCCGGCAGCCGCGTTGACAGTTTGTTTAGCGGAAATTAATAACGTTGTTAGCGGGTTAGGTCCGGGCCCCCGGCCGGCCGGGCTGCGGCGGCTCCGGCCCCGCCCGCGGCGGCCCATCACGTAGCCCCCCCCCCCCCCCTCCTCTTGTCCTCCTCCTCCTCCTCGTTTCTTTTCATCCACCTGCACCGTCGTAAATGATCAGCCACCTACCAGGCGGAAAATCGCCGGGCCGAAGAGCCGCGCGGGAATTCAATTTCAAGTCGGCGCCCGCTCATCTGGCCATCGCAGAGACGAATTTCTCATGTACACTGCGCGCGTTCGCCGTCCGCGACAGCGGAGAGGAGAGGAGAGACAGAGAGAGAGACAGCAGAGAGAGAGAGAGAGAGAGAGAGAGAGAGAGAGAGCGCCGAGGCGTCCTCCTGACAGGTGAAAGAAGGCTGAAATGAAAACCAAGGTCGACGGATACGATAAATTCGGCGTGCGGTCGGCTCGGCCCTCCGAGGAGAAGGATGCGGGTTTCCGGTTCGGCCTTTCGCCTAGGGCCGCCCTTCCCTTTCGCCGGCCAATCAGTCCGCCCCCTTCCCCTCCCCTCCCGGCTCCCTTCGCGCACCACTTCTCTCCGTGTATCGATGCATCAACGCGTCAGAGTTTCCCGGGCGTCTGGTCTGGTGGTACGCGGAATGCCGCGCCGCGCCCGCCCCAGTAGCGCCGCTCGTCTCACGTCTCGCTTCGGCTGTCCGCGAGACGACTGCATATGTCTCAGCGAGACGCCCCCCCCCCCCCCCCCCCCCCCCGCAAGTCAGTGGCCTCACTCAGAATATGGCGGATAAAACTCGCGGGACTTGCTAGCGGGGCAGAGGAGGTTTGTGGGGGGCAGGCCAGGGAGCTTTGTATGAAGAACGGACAATCGGTCGGGGCATGAGTTTGAAGAGGGCCGAGGGGGGCGGGGGAGAGGGACGGGTAGAGAGGAGAGGGGAGGGGAGAGGCTCGGAGCCAAGGTGAGGTCTAAGCCAGCCGCCGCCGCCGCCGCCGCCGCGCTGCCGTGGCGAACTCTCAGTGTGATTGACGAACTCGGCTCTAACCTTATGATAAATGATGCCTCGCCCCTAAAAGTCGACCGGCCCCGGCACCGGCACCGGGCCGGAGTGTAAGGCCTTCGTGATCCCGCCGCCCCGTCTCGCCTTACGCCCGGCCCGCCCGGCCCGCCCGGCCCAGCATTATACAAGGGGCCCCGGCGCCTGGCCCCGGCCGCCGCGCGCTGCTGCCGCTGCAGGACGTCATCCTCGCCGTCGCGGCGCCCACCCGCCAGCGCCCAGCGGCCCCCGAGTGCCTCCGAGTGGCCGACGGCCGGTACCGGTCGCGCACAGCGAGTGCGACGCGCCCGGCGGCACGCCCGACACATCAGGCGGCCCTGCGGGGGGCCCTCAGGGACCGTCCGGGATCATCCGGGACGGAGGGGATCGCAGTCAAGCCGTCACAACTCCATGAATCACGGCGACTGCCAAGTGCAGCTGCATCGGAGGGAGCGGAGCGCGGGGGGAGGGGAGCGGAGGGAGGGGAGCGGAGGGAGGGGAGCGGAGGGAGGGGAGCGGAGGGCCGCGCCGTGCCCTCCTCGCACGTCCCCGTCCCGCTGCACGGGGCGCTGCCCGGCGCGGGCTGGGAGTGGCGACGACGGCGACGGTGTTGCCCGCGGACACTCGTTGGGAGGAGGCCGCGCTGTTGGCGAGGCCGGCGCTGGCCGCTGCCCGTCAGACCGGGGCGTCGTCGGGGCGTCGGGGCGGGAGGCGGGGGGCGCGTGCCCGGGCGGCGGGAGCGCTGCCAGCGCAGCGCGGCGCGGCGCGGCAGTCCCCATTCATGTCAACCTGATCAGATATCGGCGCGGCTCACACACCGCGTCACTTGCGCCCCTTCGTGTGGTGGGCCCCGCGGGGGGCGGCGGGGGGCGGCGGGGGCCGGGCGGGCCCTCTCGGCGGCGAGACCCTGCCGGACCCTCGCCGGGCCGCGCGCGCTTGTGGCTGCCGTGCCGTGAGTCGAAGAATCAGAACCGGTTATGAGTGGTTAGGATTGAGCCCAGACCAACACACGGACACACACACACACGCACACACACACGCGCGCGCGCCGTGTATTCAAATAATTTGAAGGCGAGGGTGACCGGGAGGGGGGAAGGGGGGAGGGGGATAACGAGATGAGTCTTTTGACTTGGAGCAAAAAGGGAGAGGGAGGGGGGGGGGGCAAGACAGGTAGGGCAGAGACCGGCAGCGATACTCAGTTAGCCAATCAGAAGGAGAGGCAGCCAGACAATTTCAGCGACATCCTGGGTCTGAGGAGCAGAGTGAGAGAGAGAGAGAGAAAGCGATCTTCAGACAGAGACAGATATAAGGAAGGAGAAGGGTTGGGGGTGGGGGGGGGGGGGGGGAAGGGGGCGTCCGGCGGAGGACACTGGGACGCTCAGCCGCGGTGCGCCGCCCCCACCGAAATGTTGAACGGGCCGCGGGGAGGGGAAGGGGTGATGACCTGTTGCGCCGCCCGCCGCCGCCGCACCCCCATCACCCAGCCCGCAGAGCAGGAGCAGGCCGCTGTAATCAGAGGGGAGGGGTCGTCGGGGTCCTTCAGGTCCTCCGGGTCCCCGCCGCCCCGCACCGCGCCGCACCGCCCCGCACCGCGCTCGAATCATACATCTAAAAGTTATCCGACGCAACAAGCAGGCAGCCGTTTTCCTGCTGATCGCCCCGCGGCGTGGGGGAGGGGCAGGGGCAGAGGGAGAGAGAGGGGCAGGGGCAGAGGGAGAGAGAGAGGAGGGGGGAGGGGTAATCACTGTTTTCGCTTATTGTGCTTCCAGGAGCTGCAACAACAGGCCATCAAAAATGGATAACACACACACACACACACACACTCCAGTCGTCGTGAGATTGCGCCAGCCTCTCATGGGCCACAGCGAGGGCCGGAAGCAGAGGGGTATACCGCGGTAGTTACGAAATCGGGGAGCAGGAACAGGTGAGTACGGTGCAGGGGGAGGGACCGTGGAGTCCTGCGGGGCGGCGGGGCGGAGACACGGGGGAGGGCCGCCGAGGGCACGCGATATGCAGGCAGCGACTGATAGCTGCTGCTGCCGGCGGACTGTTCTGATTGGGCGTCTCCCGAGCCGCGTCCGTCGCAAGCAGTCCGCTCGCGATGCTCTCGCTCTCTCTCTCTGTCTCCGTCTCTCTCCCTGCTCCTGCCCGGCGTGCGGGAGCGACGAGGACAGCGACAGCGGCCGTCCGCACCCCCATTACCGTCCTGTATTTGCTCTGTGCGCACTCCGTGCCGTGGCGTGCCGTGCCCGGTAATGACGATAATCGGCCTGCTGCGGTGGTCAGCGGCCGGCCAGGGGCCAGGCCATTGCAGGCCCCGGCTCGGCTCGGCTCGGCTCGGCGGCCCGCGGGGCTCGGCTCGGCTCGGCCGGGTCGCCGCTCCGCTCGCACCGCCCGCTCTGCACGGCGTCCTCATCATCTCTGACCACTCGGCGTGCGGACGGTAAGGGCCGGGGCCGGCAGGCCGGCAGGGCACGCGGGGCCGCGGGGGGCGGAGGGGGCCTCCGCCATTCATCCGTCCACCCGCTCATTCATTCATTCATTCATTGGTGATCGATGCATTCGTCCGATCATCCTTGGGTTTAATTTATAATCTGAAAAGGACAAGGATTGCCTTAAAGAAGATGTAAAACTGTCCCTAAATTTCCAGGAGAATGGTCGTCCGTTGCCATTTTGAGAGTGTATTCGTATTCGCCCATTCATTCAGTATGTCATGTGCTTCCCTTCGATCCCGGACGGGATGACACACACACACACACACGCACACACACGCACGCAGACGCACACATGAGGCGATCGCGGTGGGGGCACATCACTTCCTGCGCAGACACCGTACACACATGTGGCGCAGCGACATGTCGCGGTGGGGCGCGGCACCGCGAAGCCCGTGTGTGTGTGTGTGTGTGTGTGTGTGTGTGTGTGTGTGTGTGAGCGGGGAGCCGGCCGCAGCGCGGGCTCGCGGTCACTGCCAGGGTCACCCGCGCGCGCGGCCACCGCAAGAGGAATGTGGTGATGACCCCGCCTGGGAGCACACGAGATGGAAACGGAATCAAAAGTATCCCCCCTCTCTCTCACACGAACACTCACGCCTCACAATGGATGCATAGCCGCATCATGGGCTTTTCGTCTTGTCACTCAAACAAGCGACAAGCGTCCAGCGGGCCGCCACGCGACGCAGCCCCGCGTGTTTTTTGTCGTCTCTTTCTCTCCCTCCTCACGTGTCGGGGCTATCACGCGGGGATTAGCCGTGGCTGCAGCCATGCCATGGCACCCCGGCCCCCGCCCGGCCCCCGGCCGCTCCCCGCGTGGCCGTCACAGCGTCACCGACACTTGTGCCGAGTCACCCCGGGCCACTCTGAGGGGCGTGGACACCGGCGGGTGCCGCGGGGGTGCCGTGCAGACGGGAGCTGGAAGACGACGGCTGAAGGAACCCGGGCCTGGAACCCAGAACCGCGGCAACAACCCGCGAAGTCATGTCGTGTACAAACTTAATTAAAATCCCATCGCAGAATGAATCAATGAAAACGCACCAAATTCGACGTTTGCTGGTCGGACATCTTCACCGCATGGCTAGCTGATCCGTGCCAGTGACGTGCGGACAACGCAGTGCGCCATGCATGCGGCTCACGGGCCGGACTGGCGACAAGTTGTCCGGGGGGAGCTGCACACGCGCCGCCGCGGCCTGTCACACCCACCGCCCACACCGCGGCCACGGCGCGGGGGCCTGCGGTACGGGCGGTACCGGCCTGCGGTACCAGCGGTACCGGCCTGCGGTACCAGCGGTACCACCAGCGGTACCAGCGGGACACGGGACGCTCGCAGAGATTGGCGGGGCGATGACAGTGAATCATTTATCGTCGTGTCGCGGAGGGCGGAGAGCGCTGCACGCGCACGCAGCCGCACGGCGCACGGCCGCCCCTCCCTCCCGGCCAGCGCGGCAGAGAGTGCCGCCGCTCGATCTTGTCCGATTGAGGATTTGTCGCAGTACAGATAACGGGTTACGGAGTCTGAAGCACTGGGGCGCGGAAGAAATACTCTCTCTCTCTCTCTGCCTCTATCTCTACCTCTCAGTCCCTCTCTCTCCCTCTCTCCCTCTCTCTCTCTCTCTCTCTCTCTCTCTCTCTCTCTCTCTCTCTCTCCCTCTCTCCCCCACAAGGAGATTTCGGTCGCACGCGTGATGTGTGCGCGGCGGTGCACAAGGGCGGCGTATTGATTCATTCATTGTTCGGGGCCGAGCACACAGGAAGAGGCGTGGCGACGGCGTGGCGACGGCCGGCGGGGGGAGGGCAGGACCTGGCGCACTCCGCTGATGCAGGATAAGGTACACGACCGAGGTGGTCCGAACATTCCCCGGGACCGCGTCATCAGCCCGTGCGTACGTCCCGGCCCGGCACCGGGCCCGCCCTGCCATTACCCGTAGACAAAGCTGTGTGAGCTACCTCTCTCTCTCCCTCTCGCAGGACGCCGCCGGAAATTCAGTCATTAATAATGCGCGCGCATCGCGCCGTAGGTTTTGGCGTCCTTCGGTTTCTCCTGCTCCGGGGTTGTCCTCTGAGTTGCGCCTCGCCTCCGCACGTTGTCCGCGTGGTGCCGAGGGGGAGGGTCACGGCCTGCTCGGGCTCCACCCCCGGCTGGGAGCGCACGCGGGTCCGCCGCGGAAGAAGTGGCCGGCGGGGGGCGGGCAGCCTGTCTCGTCGCGGCCGGCTCGTGACGGATGGCCCGGAGACGTGTCGCAAACCTACGTCAGTCCGGAGTTAATTCCGCAGATGTTTACCTTTCGTCTCGACCCCGGCTAATAAGGGCCAAGAGAGGAAGGCAGAAGGGCGGAGAATGGGATATAAAAAAAATGAAAAAGCAAATAAGGAGACGGCCTGTCCGCCCCTCCGGTCTTTCCTTCCATCATGTGGGTCTGGCCTCACACTGCTGCGCTGCTGCTGCTGCTGCCTTGATGTGGGGCTGAGCCGGGCTGAGCAATTCTCAACAACAATCTGCTCGTAAAAATCCGGCGAGCTGTTTCCGCCCACCAGACGGCGGCGCCCACCGGGACCGCAGGGCTCCGCAGGGCTCGCAGAGGGCTCGCGACCAGGGCCCGGCATTCAGCGGGCCGCCGAGGGGGCGTGGCACGGGGCACGGGGCCCGGCACAATGTTTTGATTTTAATTGCGTTGCGCACATCAGTCAGTCAACCCACCCAAGCTGGGAAGGAAGAGGGGGGGGGGGGGGAGCGGAAGCAGCCGCCGACTAGCAGGGCGGGGAGCCGGTGAAGGAAGGAGAAGGCCATGAGAAGGGTTCAAATTCGAAATGATATCTGAAATAGTTTGGAAAATTATGTCGGCGGGTCGATCCCCCGCAGGAGGACCCGGACGAAAAATGTGTGACGTACTTTGACGTGTGCTTGTGAGGGCGGGGGGTGAGCGTGTGGTGTTTGCTGCAGCGCCCTGCATGCACGGCGGCGCGACGGGGCACACAACACCCCGCGGCGGGGCGGCCGGCTTTGTCGAGGCCCCCGTCAGCGCGGCGCGCTCACGCACACGCCGCTGTGTCACTGCACCGCGGCCGTGGCTGCACCGCGCCGCCGCACAGTCACACCCGCAAGAGGACGCCCTCCTCGGAGGGCTCGTCGGATATTCATAGGGCCGGACGGGATTAAAAATGAGCGAGTCGCTTATTGGCAGCGTGGCGAATTAGAGGGGGGAGCCGGGAGGAGCGTCGCCTCGCGGCCCCCGCGGCCCTCACGGCGCCACCCTCCAGGACCCCGGGAACGAGGCCAAGCAGAAAGGGTTGTGCATACGGGCTGCATGCTCTTGGCTTGATTGGACACTGTCGCGAGAGCGGCCCTGGGACAACACGCGGGCCGGGTGCCGGGGGCTCGGCCCTTCACAGTCGGGCAGGGAGGGCGACACGGGGCGCCGCGGCCCCGGTCACTCCCGTCTGCTGCCCGGAGTAGTTTTAGCTGTCAGCGAGGAGCTAGCCTGCCGAAGGGCCCTCCAAACTACTGCGAAATTTCAATAGGGTATTCCTATAGAGCATACCACCGTGACAATACACTACATCCCGTCTAGGAGAATATTTCCGATGATGTGTTCCGCCAGCAGGATATTTCCACGATAGGGTGCTCCGCCAGCAGCAGTGCGTTCCGAAAAGCCTCTCCCAGGCCTTGGCGCCCCCCCCCCCTCCCCGCTGCAGTGCACACGGTGCCCATCATCGTGTCGGCGGAGGCGGCTGGCCGGGTTTATGGGTGGGCCGGGCCCTCGGCCGCCGTCGGCCGCCCTCGTCCGCCCTGACCCGCCCTCTGCGGCGCCAGAGCACCGGAGGCCCGCCGGAGCCGTCGGGGTGCTCCGGGGAGGGGGCGTCGCCGCGTGGCCGCCCCCTTATTTGAATACCCTCTCCGGAATGCCCGGATCCAGCCCGGCCGGTCAATTATGGTTTCGTACCTCGCGTGAGAAAGCCGGGCTGCGGAATCCGGGGGAAGCCCGTTGAGCTTGCAGGGCGCGCCTCAGAACCGGCAGGCCTCGCTGGCCGGAGGCTGCCGTCGCCGTGCGGCTGAGGGAGGCACCCCGCGGCCTGCTATGCCGCCTGGCAGCCTGGGCCGCCCGCACGGCTCGCGCGCGCTCCGGGGCCGGCGCTGCCTACCGATCAGGCGCCACTCGCTGCCGAGCACAATTACCGCCCGGACACGCCCTCGAGCCTCATCATTGCTGCCAAATGACCTAATTGAATTTTACGGCCCGACTCGAAATCCGCCGCCGCCGCAGCCGCCGCCACTGGCTGCTTGTTTGTTCGCGGGGTAACGATCTATTGTGACTGCTGCTCAGGCTTGAGCCGAGCAGGTGCGGGGCCTTCTGAGAACACGCGTTTCCTCTCGCGCCATTCACTCCCCGTGCACCCCTGCCTCTCTGTCTGGATGTATGCAAACTATGTGTTGAACCTGTTGGAAAATGACGGGGCACTCTGCGGCTAATAAAGAGGGGGGCCCGGCGCGGGAGGCTTTAGCCGCGTTACCGGCTGCGTTACTGCGTTACCGTGCCGCGTTACCGCGTGCAGGAGAGCCGTCCCCAGCGCAGCGGAACACTGTAATCGGGCCAGGACCCTTATTGATACGCCGCGGCGCAGGCGGCAACAGGACGCCGGGCACACATCAGATTGGCAATGTCCTGTCGCAAGCGAGGAACAAGTTATTGTTCAATCAGCAGGTGCCGTACTCTCGGCAATAAACTCCCGCAGCAGGGTCCTCCCCCCCCCCCTCCCTTACCCGCGTTTTGTGTGCATGGCCGGATATTGGCCGGGCCCCGCTCTGCGCTGGGCGTCGCCGCGTCGCCGCGCGCGTCCGGCTCCGGGGGCTCCGGGCGACAGGGCGGAGGAATAAAACCGTTGACGAGGCGGGGCTGCGGGGCCGCGCCGGGGGCACTGCAGGGCTGCGGGGCTGCGGGGCTGCGGGGCTGCGGGGCTGCGGGGCCGCGGGGCCGCCGGGGGGCCGATAGCCACGAGCCCCGGCGAAGGACTCGACTCCGGCAGACACGCCGGCCGCCGCAGCCGCAGCGCTCTGATCGGACCACTATTTGCTCTGCTTACGGGTAATCATGGGCACGACGGGCGCGCGCCGCCGCATTCCGGGCGAAAACTGCGGAAACGGCGCGGCGGCGCACGACGAGGGTAGAACAGATACACGTCCGCGGGGCGTCGTACGGTACGCGCAGTTTATCTCTCTCTCTCTCTGACTCTCTTCTGCTGTCCGTCTGTCTCTCTCTCTCTCAGCACCGACTTATTTTCGAAATTCGAGGTTTCCCTTATTCTTCGTGGTGCAATCGATCGTCGTCGTTATTTATTGGCGAATGTTGACGCGGCAGTAAATGAAGTGACACATTTAAATCGGGCGCCGAAAGTCGCGGGTCCCGGCGGCGGGCCGGGCGGGGGGGGGGGGGGGGCGGCCGGGGGGCGGGGCGTGCCGCAGCCCGGGCGTCTCCATGCCCCTCCCGATCTGCATATCACTCCGGCATCGGGAGATCGATCAACCGGTGACACGTCCGATTAGCATCGATTATTCAAACAACCGACAGGCTGACCGCTTACGTGTTCGGAGTGACACCGAACCTGTCTTCTCGGCCACAATCTCGGCGGGCCCCGGCACCCGGAGCCCGGCACCCGGAGCCCGGCACCCGGAGCCCGGAGCCGGAGCTTCGGCAACGGCGCGAGGAACAATTTCGGTTTCACGTCAGCGCGACATTTCCCAAGCAAGAGGAGCACAGCGTTTTAGTGTGTTGCTGTTTCTTTTGTGACTCGGCCGCAATGACCGGTTCCGGCCGTCTGGAGTTGGCCTCGGGTGAGAAGCTTTCAGCGAGGCCGCGCCGTGCCGAGGTACCCTCTCTGCCTGGCGGCACTGCCGGGACTGCCGGGATGCTGTCGGCGCCCTGCCCACTTGTAGGCGTCGGGAGTCGCGCACTAGAGCTCCGCGCCGCGTAACAGAGCGGCGCTCCCGGACCCCGGCACCCCGGCACCCGGACCCTGTCGTCCAAAGTGTAGCGCAGTAAAACCCGGGGATTGTAGCGGCAGCGCGCCCGCCTGTCCTGCCCGAGGCCCTGCAGGGCCGCAGCCCCGCTATCCAGGAGTTATCCGGCCCGGTTATTGAACTCGGATCGTCGTCTTATCGGGGGGCGTCGAGGGGGCCTCCGTCCGGAGCGTACGGTAGCGGCCAGCGGCGGCCAGCGGCGGCCACGGCCGGACATGTCACGGAGGCTGCCACAGGCTGCCACAGACTCCCCCACCCGCCCGTCCATTAGCTCAACTATTATAACGACTTTTTTCTGTTCTTCTCTCGGCCTCCTGAAAGCGAGGATGGCGCGGGGCGGGCGGGGTGGCTGCGGCCGGGTCCGCACGCCAGCGCCCCGGCAGCCCCGGCTGCCCCGGCTGCCCCGGCCACCTCTCCACGCCTCGAAAGCCCTCGGGGCGAGGTTGGGGGGCCGGGGCCTCATCCTCATTTCTAAAAAGTAAACGTGCCTGCATGGGGAGGCGCGGAGGTAAGTGGGCCCGCTTGTGGCTGCGTGACGGTATTTACGGGCATCATGAGCAGGATTACTGTACCCGGCAGCAGGTACCAGGCGGGTACCTGGCGGGTATCTCCGGCCGCCCGGCAGCGACACCGGCCACCGCCGGCCACTCACCAGTCCAAATAGGGCCATGCCTGTCCGTCCGTTAGTCGTATTCCAAAAGTGCAGGGAAGTATGATGTCTTGTGTCACGCCAAAAAAATTCCAACGATGCTCACATGAACGGTCAAGCGAATTAAATGCCCATGTTCCAGCAATGCATTCGTGGTTTTTACATGATATTTCGGTATCCTCGGGCCGATACCTGAGTCCATATCACACACTCACACCGCGGGAAGGGGGGGGGGGGGGCGCATCACGCATGAATCATCCGCCTGATCCGCGTCTCCGATTCGCCTAAAACCACTCATTAAAGCCGCCGCCCTTGATGGCGCACAAAACACACAAGCGGCGGGCGGCGCGGTGGCCGGCGGGGCCGTGACGGACCCCGGCCGGCCGGATACCATCGCGGCCCGTACCGTGCCGTACCGTACCGTACCGCTCTCAGCCCGCGGCCTAGCCTCGGCTCCTTAGGGGAAAATATGCTCATAAGTTGCACGCGCGCAGCAGATCACCAGATAGCAGGGCCTTACTGACGGGCCCCAGCCTGTGTGTGTGTGTGTGCTACCCATTCATCCCGGCCCAGGCAGGGGGAGGTGTGTGCGTGTGTGTGTGGGGGGGGGGGGGATTATAGCAGATAGATATCTATAATAAGATCAAGCAGCCCCCCGCCCCCGCCCCTCCTCTGACGTGAAATGCAAAGAAGTGGTGGCGTTGCCCCGCCTGCAGGGCTGCCCGGCCCGGCCGGCCACTTGACCGCGCGGCGCGGCACGGCGCGGCACGTCAGCCGTGTAATCACAATGGTGGGGATTATTGTCACACCGGAGCCCCGCTCACGGTTTGTGCTGTCGTGCCGCCGCTGCCACACTCCGCGGCAGAACGCGGTGCTGCGGCGGCGGCGGAGCGGATCCGCGGCGCGCGGGAGATTCAATCAATGAGGATGGAAGAGTTATTACAGGAACAATCATCGCCGCCATTAACAACTCTCAGCGCTAGCGGCGCCAGCGGCGCGCGCGGACAGCAAACTGAATATAAGAAACAATCGATGAAATAGTAATAATAATAATAATAATAATCGTCTTTCCGCCGAGAGACGCGCGGCGTGCGAAATTGTTTTTCCGTTGCGGAGTCGGCCACAACAGCGCTACGCTATGCCGGCCCATCAACACGGCCGAGCCGAACTCTGAGCGCGCGGCGAGGCGAGGCGAGGCCCGAGGCTGTTGGCACTGCGTCTCGCCTAGCCGGCACGGCCGGCACGGCATGCGGACTGCGTCGGCTCGCGGTGCCGCCCCCGCCGCCCCCGCCGCCGACAGAGCTGACTGATAGACGTCGGGGCATCATTTCATTAAATATCACCCGGAGTTGTGGAAAAGTTTGGAGAGCGACAGTCACTGACCGGCACTTCCGAAGGGCAGCTTCCGCGGTGTCCGTCGTGCACGAATTTTGTTTCGCGTGTTTCATCGTAGCTGCATTGGCGAGAGGGAGAGAGAGAGAGAGAGAGAGAGAGAGAGAGAGAGAGAGAGAGAGAGAGATGGGGGAAAGAGGGGAAGGGGGTACTCCTAAGCGGCCATCAGGACGGAGAAGGGGCGGGGCCGACCGTCTGTTTAGAGGATGAGAGGAAAGAAGGGAGAGTGAGCGAGCGAGCGAGGAGAGCGAGAGCGAGAGAGAGAGACGGGCTTATCACACACCTCGTTAGCCATCGAGCAAGTGCCTAGAGTCCCGGCCGGGCCCCGCCCCAGTGGGCCCCAGTGGGCCTCGGTGGGGCCGTGATGTGTTACCTGAGTCACACGCACACAGCTCATCGCCGGGGGGCGTCTGGACAGGAGGTGGGGGGGGGGGGGGGGGGGGGCAGCGGCGTCAGACGCGTGTCGCAGCCGCTGCCCGGCCCCGCCGCCTGGGGTAGGGCAGGTGAGCAGAGCCGGCCTCACGCCGCGGCTGAACACGGGGGCCGCGGTGCGACGTCGGAATCAGAGCCTCATTTAAAACCCGTCTTCGGCGCGCATGTGTATGGCGGAGTATTCGCAGGGAGGAGTGCTTGATATTTCGCTCGGAAAGCACCTTCCTCCTCTCGTGGTGTGTCGGCATGAGGAGCTGGGGGCACTATTTTGTGGGATCCACGGCCCCGTCAGTGGTCAGCCGGCAGCAGCAAGCCCCGCACGCGGCCCCCCGCAGTCAATCGCCGTGTCGGACAGCGGCGGCCGCGTTGCATAATTTAAGGACGTTCCCCGCTCGTCTAGGCGGCCGTGGCGGAGCTGTCCGGCCGGCCAGCACTCGCACGCGCCGCGTTTTGGCCCCGCGGGGTCCCCACGGTCAGGCCCCACACGGACAGCGGGGGCAGCCGAGCAGGGAGTATCTCCACGGCGTGGCCTGCATCCGAGGGCGACGCAGTGCGTATCGCCTCGCCACTGCTGCACTCGGTTCCACATATTCTGGTGCGCGAGTGCTTTTATATAATTGTTTCAAAATGAAGTGTTTGTGTGGGGTTTGTTGTAGGCCGCGGGGAAGTGGAGGCTCACTCACTCACTCGGGCCGGGAGCCCACATCACACATCGGCTAAACATTCCTGGGACCCGGCCCATCACCGGCCGGACCCGCTCTTTCTCCTTCCTTACCTTCCTTCCTAATGAATGAATGGACGGATGAATGAATGACCAAGCAGCATCCCGAAGCGATGAGCATTTAGACTTTCTCCGCCTCCCCGTAATGGAAGCGTTGACGCGCAGCGCCCCGGAAGAGGAGGAGCTCGGGGCGCTACTCCACGTTCACAAACGTTACGTGACGCTTGTCTGTCTGTCTCTCTCCCACTCACACGCTGCTGCGCACGCGGTGCGGTACAGAAACAGAACAGGCGCTGAGTAGAGGCTTTACGGTGCTGGTCGCTCATCACATAGTCGTCGACCACAAAATTTGAGGTGGCGGCGGCGGTGCGAATATTATGAGCGTTAGGCTTGCGCCGGTCCGCGCTATGTGTACTGGCTGTGCTGGCTGCGCTGGGCGGGCCGTGCAGCCGCGGCGGAGCGGCAGAGCGTGTCAGACAGTGATGGCGTCCCCCCCCCCTCTTACGGCGGGCTGGCCGCGCGTGTCGATGGCCGCCGAGGCAGGGCCCGGCTGCGGGCCGCCCCCCGCGGGTAGGCAGCGCGGCCGCAGCCGTGCCCGGCGGCCGGCCTGCCTCCAGGGGCACGCCCGCCGACCGCCGCACTGGCGTCGCCGCGCCCCTACTGCACCGGGCCACGGGAGCGGATCCAGGAGCGGCCAGGCGGGGGGAGGTGGAGCACAGTACCCCCTTTTTGCCTATATTCAGGCGGAAAGTTGCGTGTTCCGGGCCTCGGCCAGCGGCAGCACTCACGGAGTAGGCCGCTCGGCTGCGGGGCGGCCTGCCCCGGCTCCGGCAGGCGCCCGAACGGGGCGGCAGAGCCGTGCGCGGCGAGTCCTGCCGTGGCCGCAGGGAACGGATCGGGAGAGGCGGCCTCCGCAAATGCGAAGGCCGGCCCGGCAGCGGTCTAATTTGAGCGAGTGGACAGTCGGCCGGCCCCGGCGGATCGGCGCGCTGCCGCCGTGTCGCTTCGGACAATTAGCGAGATGGAGACGGAGCGGACGCGGGTCGCCAGGTGGCCGCGGCGGCCGCCGGACCCGCGGGCCGCCGGGGACCTCGCCGTCAACATCCCTTGCCGAGCAGGTTGTGCCCCCCGGGCTGCTCGCCGCCCCCGCGCCGCCCCCTGCCGCCCCCGGCGGGGCCGCTGTGTCCACAGCGCTGTGTCGGCCGCTCCTCCGCTCGCGTCATCTCGGCAACGCGCTCTCTGTTTTAATGAGGAGGCTGCTCTATGCTGCGCCGGCGCCCCACCCCGCCCCGCCCCGCCCCGCGCCCCACACGCACCCCGCCCGGCTACTGGCGCCGCGGTGCCCCACCCGCGGTAGTGACTCTGGCCACTCTGGCCGTCGCCGCGGCAGCCCCAGGCCCCAGGCCCCGGCGGCTCGGATCGTCTTTCTCTCTCTGGCTGTATTGGAACCCGCGGCGACTCGCATTCCGTCTCCGTCCCCCTTGACGCCGGCCCGCGCGGTGCGCGGCCTGTTGTAGGTGTCGCCGAGACGCGTCGGGCATCGCCGCCACCTGACATTAATATAAAACCACCTGCCGTGAAAACGGCCCTAAAAAGTCACCGCAAAAAGTCTATAAAAACACCCGGCCGCGGCGGCGGCGGCGTCGACGGAATGGGGATTGGAGGGGGGAGGAGGGGGCAGCGCGAACAGCTCCGCGGGGCGTCCGGCCGCCGCGTCCCGTCTCTCTCTCTCTCTCTCTCTCTCGCACACGTCGCCGCCAACAGGTCTTCTCTGTCGGGCCGATGCGAGGCGAGGCTGATTGCTCTGTTCGGTTATTGAACTACAATACCAACGCAAACACACACACACACACACACACACACACGTCCAGACAGACATGCTTATTGTGTGCCGCGGGGACGCACGGGCCGTCGCACGACGCTGCATGTCCGCTGCGGGTCCTCGAACCCGCGATGTGCACGGGCCGTCTGCCAGGCCGTCGGCCAGGTCGCCAGCCGACGGCAGCCAACGGCAGCCCGCTCCCAGGCGGGGGATAGTTTTGGCGGCCGCGGTGCCGTAACCTCCGGAGCCAACTTCATCATCCCGGGCCGAGGCCCGCCTGTGGTGGCCTACCGTTGGCCTGCCGTTGGCCTGCCGTTGGCCTGCCGTTGGCCTGCCGTTGGCCTGCCCGTTGGCCCGCCGTTGGCCTGCCCGTGGCAGTGATTGGCCGTGCACGCGTGCGTATGATGCCGCTGCCGCACCGCGCCGCCGTGCCGCGCCGCTGCATGGATGCACCGGGCCGAGCCGGCCGTGCATGGCAGCCGTGGTGGCAGCCCCCTACTGGGCGGGCTGGCCGGCCTAACGAGCTTGTCAGCGAGCCGTACGTGTTGTACCCTCTCTCTCTCTCTCTCTCTCTCTCTCTCTCTCTCTCTCTCTCTCCTCACAACACACTGTAAAACACATTAACAACAACACCGCGGTCATTCCCCGATATTGCGGAATATACAGCAACAAAATAGTATCGTGGCATCTTAAATATTATAAAACTGAATGTAAAATGTTTTGTCTGAGTAAGCCCGCGTCTGGTGTGTGTGAGGCCAGGCGTGACACGCGCGCGAGGGACTTCAGAGAGTTCGGGGTATTTATACTCTCAGTCTGTTTTCCGTGCACGGCGCAGCAGTACTATTGCGTGTGCGGTAGTTGTGTGAGTGTGTGCGTGTGTAGGTGAGAGAGGGAGAGAGGGAGAGAGGGAGAGAGAGAGAGAGAGAGAGAGAGGGAGAGAGAGAGAGAGAGAGAGAGAGAGCAGTGTGGTGCGCGCACCCGGCTGGAACGGGTACCCAGCCGAGCCGACACGTTTGCCGGTACTGCACGCAGCGCCGCGACACACTCACACTCATTCAATCGGGCCGGGTGACATGTCAAATGAAGTGGGAGGGGGGGGGGTGGAGTCACTTGTGCGCGCGTGTGTGTGTGTGCGTGTGTGTGTGTGTGTGTGCCGGACACAGAGCAGCCGCAGGACGTACGTCCCCGGCCGTCGGCCCAATTAGCAGCTCCGCGCTCCCTCGCGCTCTGTGTCGCCGCACTCACTAACGGGCGACGCACTCACTGCCGGGCGACGCACTCACCGCGCACTGCCCGCGCTTCCGACGAGAACTGACGCGTAGCGTCGCCGCGGCTGCCGCCCTCCCTGCTGGTGCGGGCGACACTTTGGCGTCGGCGGGTGTTCGCCGACAGGAGGCGGCGGCCGGCAGAAGCGCCGGGCGGGTAGGCCGGCCCGCAAGGCCCGTGCGCCCGGCGGGGCTGCCTACCCGTGCATTCGCAGGCGCTAGCGCTCCCCGCACTGCCCCGCCGCGCTGCCCCGCACGGCCCCCGGGTACACCGCAGATATGGCGGCTCTTTGCCATTTCTTCTCTACGGGTTCTGTTCGCTCGCAAGTTTATTCTTCTCCTTGTTGTCGGGTTTGTCGTCGTTGCTGTCGTTCATTTTTTATACCTCCACTCCCTCCCCCCCTTTACTGCTGGGTATCGCCCCACTAAAGAAGACTGGTCAACATGAAAGAAAAATAAACGCAGGGAGAGAGTGAGAGAGAGAGAGAGAGAGAGAGAGAGAGAGGAGGGTCGTCTGCTCCGCGTAAGACCCCCTCCTCGGCCGGCCTCACACCGGCCCCGGGGATCACTAATCGAATCTGTCAGATGCGTAAATGAATTTCCATAAATTCTTATTATGGAATTGGTTTGGAGGAGGCGGGGGGGGGGGGGGGGGGGGGGGGGGGGGGGGGGGGCGCCGGGCAGGCTGCGCTCCCCGGAGCAGCGGCCAGCGGCCAGCGCCGCAGCGCCGCGTCGTGTGTTGCTGCGCCGTCCGCATCATTGTGGCAATTAGAAATACGGCAACGTGTAAAAGGGCTCTCCGGCATTGAGACGGATGGTCTCACGGCTTCCCGGCTGAGTCACACGTGAGCATTCAATCCGACACCCTAGCCGGCGAGGGCGGCGGGGGGCGGAGGGAAGGGAATCGAAGTGTGAGCGTGTTCTTGCCCTCCTATTTGGCCCTCGCGAGCCTCCGCCATCAGCAATGTCGGCGGCCGTCGCTCTGAGGTGTCCGTGAAATTTGTGTACTTTCTGCCGAACCATTTTTCCAGGATCCGTCACTTTATTTCTTTACCTGTACGCATACTCACAGAGCGATAGCGCAATAGTTTTTCTTGTTGTCGTTCGCTGTCTGTTTTTGTTGTTGTTGTTCCTGACAGTGTGAGCACCCCCCCCCCCCTCCCGGGAGTAACGGGCAGTAACACCCTGTAGCGCGGGACGGTCCACAGGGGGGGGGGGGGGGAGGCACGGGGGCGGCCGAGACGCCGAACACGTCCGATGTATTTGGGCGCGGCCGCAGGAATCGGTCGACATGACAATGGCGCGACACGAGAGGGGCCCGGCGGCCCCGCGCCGCCTCCATCAAGAGCGTGACGCTCCCCGCACTCCGGGACTCCGGGACTCCGGGACTCCGAAGACGACTTTTGAGGCCGGCGCGATGCTCGCCCTCAACTCGTGGAGGCCCCGGGCCGGGCGCGGGGTTCTTCATCTGAGCCAGGGGCCCCTCCCGTCTCCCCCGCCCGCCGCCTGCCAATATTCGCGCTCCGCCAACAGAGGCCCCGCCGGCCCCGCCGCCGAGGCGAGCCAGCCGAGTCGGTCCCCGGCCGGGCTCACTTCATAAAACTGAAATAAATTCCCTTCGCGGACGTTTACCTGGTGCAGCCGCGCCCATGCCATGGAGCGGGGTCCCTGGAGGGGGGGGGGGGGACTCACAAAGCCAACCCACCGTCCCGCGCGGGACGTCAATTTTATTATTGAATCGTGGAAATTCGCGTTTGTTTCGGGGAGGCGAAGCAGCGTCTCGCGCGGCTCTGCGGCGCGCATCAACTGCCTCTCTTTATCAGCTTCGTTCATCAGAGCGGATCGCGGATGCAGTATGTAAATAAACTCCCGGAAAAGGAGGGAAGGGAATTGGCGGCCGCAGCCGTCCTCCCCGAGCGGGGCGCCCGCCTCCGCCACGGTCTGCTGCACGAGGTGCGCGGAGGAGGTGGTGAGCGTCCCCTCTGAGGCGAGCCCTGTGCAGCCCTGCGCCCCTCCCGCGGGCCCCGCTGCTCCTCGCGCCTCGCCCGTCCGGCCTGCCGCCTGCCGTCCCGCTAGGAGTGGACATCACACCACACACCACACATACCCCGTCCCGTCCCGTCCCGTCCGGGTATAACATGTTTTATTAGCGTCCGGGGGAGTGAGTTGTCAAAGCCGTGACAGGGCGGGCCGGCGGGTCCAGCAGGGCCAGCAGGCCACAGGCCACAGGCCAAGCCAAAGGCCAGCACGGGCCGTGGCCGTGGGCCGCGGACGCGGACCGCTGCAGTCGGCGCGCGCCCAGCGTGTGAGCCGGCAGATGCAGATGCACTCCTCACGCGCGGCAGAGACTCTCTGCTCTCTCTCTCTCTCGCTGTCTCTCTCTCTCGCTGTCTCTCTCTCTCTGTCTCTCTCTCTCGCTGTCTCTCTCTCGCTGTCTCTCTCCGTCCAGCAACACCTGACAAACAGATTACCGCCGCGACTGGCAATCAGGCTGGCCAATCAACAGGTTTGGCCGGGCGCCGCGTCACAGTCGGGGTGGCCGCCGCTGCGAGCCGCCCGCGCCGCCCCGCTGCAGGCTGCAGAGCACGGCTGCGGCTGCCCCCGCCGCCCCCGCCGCCCCCCGCCGCCATCCGACAGACACTCGCAAAGGCGGCAACAAGGGACTCTCTGGTGCGAGCGGGGCCGCGAGCCGCGAGGCCGAGTGGAGCGCTGAGCCGAGCCGGGGCCGGGGGAGGGCCACCTAAACACGCTCTTTAACTGTTTTCCGTACAAAGTTGCGCCGTTTACTCAGAGCAGAACAAGACGACGCAGACTCGCCCTACTCGTCATATCGTCATCTCTCTCTCTCTCTCTCCCACCCTCCCCTAACCCTGCACGCTCGTGTCTCTATCTCTCCTCCTGGACGCCCTTTGCTCTGCAGTTCCGCGCGGCGCCGAGTTTCTTCGCATTCCCCGCCCGGGGGTGGGGGTGGTGGTGCCCAGCCTCCGGCACGCGTCCTCCCCCTCCTCCCTCGCAGCGCGGCCCCTCGCGGCCCCCGCGGACGACTGTGGGCCACCTAATGGGGAAGTTTTGAGCAGGAAATACTCGGCGGCGAGGCGGCCTCAGTGAGAGCCGCAGGAGCAGGCAGGACGTCCCCGGGAGCGGGCGGCGGCGGGCGGCGGCGGGCGGCGGCGGGCGGGGGCGGGGCGTGACGCTGCGCTGCGCGCCGGCCAGGCGGCCCCCGGCTGCGGCTCCGGCCTCCGCTCTGCGGTCGTAGATCCGCACGTCGATCCCCGTCCGCAGGGGTGGAAGGCCTTCACGGTGGCCCGGGCAGCCGCGTTAAACATGCAGCAGGCCAAGCGGGCCCCGGCGGACGGCCCGCCGCGCCCCGCAACCCCCATTTGTACCCACCCCGAGACGCGTGACCATTACCTACCTGAGCGCCCGAATCTGCTCCGGTGCTGCTGGGCCCCCGGCCGGGGTCGGACATCCCCCGGAGCCCAGGCCAGCCGAGCCGCCCGGGGGGGGGGGGGGGGAGGGGGCGGGAGGGGGCGGGAGGGGGCGGGAGGGGGCGGGGCGGCGTAAATAAAACAGGCGCCTCAGCGGCAGCTCAGCTCAAAAGCATTATGTTGCCCGGGACGTTAACGAACGATCGGATTCGGCGAGATTCCGGCCTTCGCGCGCGCGCGCGCGTTAGAGGGAGGGAGAAATAGGGGGACAGAGCGAGAGAGAGAGAGAGAGAGAGAGAGACAGTAGAAGGGAGAGAGAAGGGGAGGGAGAGAAGGGGAGGGAGAGAGGGAGAAGCAGCACGGGGTGTCCGTTGAACGCGGACTCGGCTTTCCGGCTTCTTCATCCCCCGGAGCGACGTCGCAAACAGCTAAAGCGGCCGCCTCGGCCCGCCTCGGCCCGCCTCGCGGCTCTACACGCTCCTAAGTGACGCTGCAGGGAGCGGCGCTGCGCGGCGTGGCGGCTCTGACGGCGGCCCTGACGGCTGGCCCGCTGCCGCTGGGCGCGCTGGGTGAGGGCGGACGCGGGCCGCGGCGAGCGGGCCATAGTGAGCGGCTCAGCCCCTAAGCCCCCAAGATCCCCTCAACTAAATGGGGAATTAATTCGACCGCCATCGAAGAGCGGGAGAGCGGCGTGTGGCGGCCGCGGGCCGCGGGGGCTCGGCGGGCCGCGCAGGGCTGCGCGGAGCTGGCGGGGCCCCACCGCGCACCCCTTTCGCCCCATCCCAGCCGGGCCCAGCGGCGCGCTCGGGGCCGCAACTTTTATTTAGATTGATGCGACTGGGTGAATCAGTAGGCGCGGTTGGCGGGCCGGGTCCGGAGGGGCTGGCGGCGGCCCGGCGGTGCCCTCTCCCCTGTCGGCCCGGCCCGGAGACCCCCGCCCGACCCGACACGTACCCGACACTTTACGTGGACAAATTCGGGCCGCATCGCGCTCCCCGCCAGGGCCTGGCCGCCAGGCCGCCAGGAGAGCGGCCACCAGTTGGCCCCGTACCGCCGGTGGCCGCCGGTGGCCGCCGGTGGCCGTCGGCCGGCCGGCCGCTCGCCACTCGCAGAGTGCACCCGGCCACGGCTCGGCCCCAGACGTAAGCGTCGTACATTTAAATGCAAATGACTGAAGGGCCGCCGCCGGCTGCATCGCCAACGAGGCATTACAGCCTTTCCCACTGCACTTTTTATATTTATTCTGCGAGGGCTTATTTCGGGGGATCCGGTCCCGGATCCTCCGGGATCCACACCCCAGGATCCTCCAGGACCCTCCAGGACCCGCCGGGCAGCGCGCGCACCTCTTCTCCGGCCTTTTTCTGTCGGGGCGCACGGTGCATACCTAATATGCGGGCGGGTGCTAACGAATGTCCCCGACCGACCGCCTGGCTGGCTGCCGGCTGCCGGCTCTGTCGCTCCGGCCGGCCCAGTGCAGCGGGCAGCGCGCGGTGCCCTTCAAATACTTCACAAGTCCCCGACACATTACTCCACCGGTCAGGCGGCCGGCCCCGTACGGACAGCCTTATTCGCCCCGACAACTCCGTCCTCTCTCTCCCTCTCTCTCCCTCCCTCCCTCCCTCCCTCCCTCCCTCCCTCCCCCCCCCCCCCCCCCCCCTCCCCCACCTCACACAAACTCCCGCCGTGTCGTGTAACGTGCCTTGTGCATATCCAACGCAATCTTTCCCCGCAGCCGATATGATTAAGATTAAAATTTATAATTGACACTTGGTTAAGAACATACGCGAGGGGCGATGGGTTAATTCGATTAGGACGGCCGAGGCGATGAGTTATATGCCGGGCGGACAGGTGCGGCTCGGCGCGCACCCCCGCCCCGGCTCAGCGAGGACTAGCAGGGCGTCGCCCAGCCTCACCGGCGACATGGAGCACACGTACATTACGTGTACTGAACTTCAGCGTAATGCAGGCCGCACACCGAGACCCCGTGTTTAGTTTCCGTTCTCGTGTAGAATTGTAGGGATAGCAAGACTGGGGACCGTTTCAGCGCACGATCAGACAGAGCACGGTTTCCACCACGAAGCGCCTCTCTCTCTGTCTGTCTGTCTGTCTGTCTGTCTGTCTGTCTGTCTGTCTGTCTGTCTCTCTCTCTCTCCCTCGGCACTCGCACTGCACACGCACCCATATGTACCCCACCCCCTCCGCGGCCCCCGCAGTCGGTGCAGCCGCGCCGCGTTGCAAGTCGCGTGTGAAACCAACAGCTGAAAAACAGCCCAATTAGCAGGAGGATGGCGGCGCGGGGACGGGCCTGAGAGAGTGCGCGGCGCGTGGTGGTGGTGGGGGGGGGGGGGGGGGGGGGGGCATGTGTGTGTGCGGGGGGGAGAACCCGGAGCATCCCCCCCCCCCCCCCCCCCGCACACGCCGAACGTTTATGCGTTCCTCGCCAATCAGAGTTGTCATTACCCGCCGGCAGCGCAGCGCTGCGCCAACCGGAGTTGGCCTGCCTGTTGTCCTGTCCGCAAGGATGAGCAGCTGTGTGTGTGTGTGTGTGTGTGTGTGTGTGCGACTCCCCGTCTCGCTCGCTAACTCTGAAAATATTATTTTAAATACGAATAACTTACTTTTAAATTTTGTATTAAATTTTGGTCAAGAATTTTTCGTCGTAACAAAAATACTTACTCAAACCTGTTTAGTACTTCAAAACTGCCCTCGCACCCCGCGACATTTTTAAAAGGGGATGCGGGCAGCCAGACGCCGTGTGGTTGTTAGTCGGGAGGGCGTCGTGGGCCTCGGTGGGCGGGCCGCCGCCCCGCCCAGACGCTCTGATTTTTGACAGGGAATCATTCAGACGACAGTGCGGCCGGGGGGGGGGGGGGGGGGGCGAGATCCCGTGACGCGGCGTGACGCCCCCCGTGACGACAGGAAGCCCCCCCCCCCCCCCCCCTCGCCATTATTAGGCCCCCCTTTGGCAGCGACCAGATTAATTACCCTGGGGTGGCCGTGGTCGCGGGTTCAACTCCCGGCGGCGGCGGCGGCGGCGCAGCTTGGCGCGTTGAGTTTTAATTTTAGAATTAAGCGCGCCCTCCGCCCGGCTGCCCGTCAGGCTCTCTGTCTCTGTCTGTCTGTCTGTCTGTCTGTCCGTCTGTCCGGACCGCGCGCGTACAGGGAGAGGGCGTATGGAGACACAGGGCGCCAGTGCCGCCAACGCTGCGCCACCAGTGGAAAAACGCGAGCGTCGCTGCTGTAGCGCGGCCCCGGGCTATGCGGCGCCGAAATAACCCATGAGAAACATTTAATCAAAAACAACGGGGACGTGACAAAAGCGGGCCCCAGGGACGTCTGCCTGCTGCCAGCCCCCTCCGGCGGCAGCGGCGGCAGCGGCAGCGGCGGCAGCGGCCCGCTCGTTGTGCCCCTTGTAGTGCCGTAGGCCCCACGCCCCCCCCCCCCCCCCCCCCCGCCGCGCTCGCAGAGAGAGAGACAGACAGACAGACAGACAGACAGACAGACAGAGAGTGCCGGAGGAGGGTGAGACGGAGAGAGAGAGAGAGAGAGAGAGAGAGAGAGAGAGGGGAGCCAGGGGCCGAGTAATTCGAAACGGAATGTGCGCCCGCGATACATGCACCAAGTCGTCGCCCCCGTCGCCCCCGCCGCCCCCGCCGCGCCCGCGCTGGCCGTCTAAAAACCAGAAGCAGAGATGGGATGTCCGCCGGTGTCCGCGCAGAGGCACCCTGTGGCCGGGGGCGGGTGGAGGAGGGGGGGGGGGGGTGTCTCCCCACGAGCCTCAGCAATGCCGCGCCGCACACATGTCTAGTCGGGGCCGCTCCAAAGCACTGCACCCGAAAAAGACAACACTAGAAAGCAGAAACGGAGCAGAAGAACAGCAGTTTTGGGGTGGTACAAAAATGACACTCAGGAGCCATTGCCATTGTTTTGATACATTCTGTTATTTTGAGGTTAAAAAAAATACTTTAGAAATTTTAATATTCAAATAACATTTTTTGTACACGAAATGTACGAAGTGACCGCATACCTCGAGCGGCAACGGCGCTGTCCCAGACGGGGAGTAGTGTCCGGAAGTGATGTTAGCCAATCAACCTGTCCGATTTGTGTTGATGTGTGTGTGTGTGTACGTGTTTCCTCCGAAGCGCCTGCCGTGGCCGAGGCTGTGTATCAAGCGACAGATTGCAGAGGAAGTGTTGTCCGGCGTGTATGTGTGAGTGTGTGCGCGTGTGTGTGTGTGAGTCTGCAGGGGTTGGTGACCGGGTGCGCCGCTCGCCGTACGCCAGACGTGTCGACAACTGATCCCCCCTCCACCCCCAGCGACATGCCGGGCCGGGGTTCTGGCGTGGCAAACGCGATGGCGTATCACTGTGTTTGTCGCCCATGTCGACGCAGCGGAGCGCGACGCGACGGGACGCGCGGCGCGCCGACACAACCCGAAAACACAAAATTGGTGGGAAGAAGGGGTGCGGGCGGGAGGGACGCGAATTATCAAAAAGGAATTAAAATCGAGGTCCCCTCGCTCCCCCCTGGCCGGCCGGCCGGCCGCCGCCGCTCGGTCACCGCCCCCTCCCCCTCCCCGCCGCGCCGCGCACTATTAGTCTGACTGATCTAATTACGGCAGATAATGCATAAGCCGTGCGCTTACAGCCCGCCCGCCCCGCCCCCCACTCCTCGGCGGGGCCGGTGGGAAACGCCAGCCTTTTCGCCGTCCGGAGTGCACCGGCGTTGGAGGCCGGCGGAAGCAGGCGGAAGCAGGCGGTAGCCAAGCCCCTCCCATTGTGTCCAGCGGACGCCGCTTGTTCCGATCCCCTCCAAAGTAACTCGTGGCGCGGGGTAGCGTCCCGGGGCCGGACGGCCGGACGGGCAGCGGCGGCGGCGGCGGCGGCGGCGGCGGCGGCGGCGAGCGGAGCCAGGAGGGCGCTGACGCGGGGGGAGCCCCGCAAGTGTGTCGCCGTGGTGTGGTCACCGTCACCGTCACCGCCGGGCAGTGCGAGGGTTTTGGACTCTCAGTGCGTCTCGGCGGCTCCCGCAGCAGTGAGCGGTCTGCCCCGGCCCCGGCCCGCCGCCCGCCGCCCGCCGCTTCCCAGGCGCCCCACGGCCACGGCCACGGCCGCGGCCGGCCGCACGGGGACCCCGCGCCACGCCGGGCAAATTATATGGAGATTTTTCAATGAGCAACGCGCGGCCCGCGACGTGTGAACAGTCTGCGCCGCGGCCGCGGCGGCGGGTGCGCGCTAAACACCGCCGGCCGCCGGCGCCGTTCTTTCTGCTCCACCGGCCGCCGCCGGCCGCCGCCACCCCATTGGCCGGCGCCGTCAGCACGCACTGTCCGTCACCGCGGGCCGCCCCCGCCCCGTCCTGCTCGGCTCGGCCCCCGTCCATCCGTCTGCCGTCCCGTCGCGGCCCGCTGCCCAGGACTCCGACGGCCGCCCCGGTCGGGTACCCGTTGCGCCCGAGCACGCAACACGTGGCGGCACCGCGGCCAGCGGACCGGCAAAATTCGCAACAATTGAATAACGAAATTGGCACGCGAGACAAGGCATCCGCCCGCAGCCGGCCGGTCCGTGAGAGCGTCGGGTCACGTGCCCGGGGAGGCGGGGAGGCCGCCGCCCGCCGCCACGCGGGTTGCCTGCCTACCCGGCGGACGGTGGCCTACCCCGCCGGGCGCCCCGCTGGCTCCGCGCGCTCCGCCTGCCTGCCGTCTCCTCGCGGCGCGACACTTGGCAGGCGCAGGCCGTTAGCGCCGTCGGGGGCCGGCGGCCGGGGGCCGGGCGGCATGCATCACCGGGCACCGCCGTCACCGCAGGGATGACTGCGGGAGCAGCAATCAAAGGCAAAGGGGCCCGCCGCGCAGGACCGAACGCTCGGACACCCCTCCCACATCTCGCTCTCGTCCTCTCCCTCTCTCTCGCTCTTTATGTCTCTTTGTCAACCCATCTCTTTCTGTCTCCCCCCCCCCCTCGAGCGCAAGAGAGACAGCAACGCGCCAACACGCGCCGCGCGAAGAGATGAAAAGGGCCGAAGGGAAGGGACCAGACGAACAAGTCCGGCCGGCGGGAGCAGCATGCCCCCCCTCCCCCTCACTCCCTTTTGCTGCTTTGAAAAATGCATGGGAAAAATGGATGCGTCGTCGTAATCTGATGCACAGAGGCGGCCGCGGGGCTTAAATCAAGTGAAAATTAGAATTAATGAGGCGACCAAACTGAGCGGGGGGCGGCGGGGTGGCGGGGGGCTGCCGAGCGTGAGCCTGGCCAGAGCCTAGCGGCGCGGTGCAGCGCCGGGCCGCCGGGACGCCGTCGTGGCGCGTGCACTGCGTAGTGGCGGCGCGGCGGCGGCGGCGGCGGCTGCTTCATGAGCGATGTCTTCCAGGCTCGGGCTAATCTCGCCGAGGCTTTTGCCGCCGCTGCCGCCGCCGCCGCCGCCGCCGCCGCCGCCCCGAGGCCCAGTGAATAGCAATTTCATAAAACAGCCTCCGGACAAGAAGGATAGGAGGCCGGCAGCACCGCCTTATCCGGCGCACGGCGCGCGGCTCCGCGGCGCCAAAGTGAAGAGGGTCTGAATGGGCGGCCGGCGGCGGCGCGGCGTGGACGGCGACAGCGATCCCGCCCTCCTTGATGCCGCCCCGTCCCCGCGAGTCAAAGCAAGGCGAAGCGAAGCGAGGGGGTGTCAGCGGATAATGAAATAATATTCCTCCGGGGCCCCGGCGCTCCGCCCCGCGGCCCCGCGGGCCCCCGCCGGGCTCTCAGTCGGATTCCTTGGAGGAGCCTCCGATAATCCGTGGAGCGCGGGGCGCGCCGAGCACGCCGTGCCGACCTCCGGACTCCGGACTCTTGGACTCGGCGGGGTCCAGCGGGGCGGTGCGATCGCGATATGGGGGCGGCGGGCGGCTTGTTGTGAGGCACTGCACTCACCTGGGACTTGGGGGCCGCGGTCTGTGTGTGTGTGCGTGTGTGTGCGTGTGGCCGTTATTTCGGGCTTTTGGCAGCGCCTGGGACGAGGGACGCCGTCGCGCGCACTCAGGAGCGCGGTATGCAAGCGGTGCACGGGGTGCCATCGGCAGCGGGGGCCTCGCGCCGCCACGCGCCACCACGCGCCGCCACGCGCCGCCACGCGCCGCCACGCGCCGCCCGCACGGGAGGTGTGAAGCGGGCGACAATTAGTCGCCGCGGGTCCCGCGTCCCGCGTGCCGCCCACGCCGAGACGTGTCTCGTCCTTCATTATATTCGAGGACAGGATACGGAGCGTTCGGGGGTTGTCCTCGCGGCGCGGGGCGGCAAGCTTCGGAAAGTTTTTGGAGACCGGCAAATAAGCCCTGGGAGAATAGGGAGACAAATAACAAAAGTGCAGCGTGCGTCCGAGGACCTCATCGATAACTCTCGTCAATGTCAAGTATTGTGGTAGTGTGTGGTGCCCACGGATCGCGACAAGGACCCCCGCGCGTGTACGCGCACGCACGCTAACAGCGCCGTGCCGTGCCGTGCCGTGCCGCGGCTCCTCGAGGCGCCTCGGGGCCCGCGGCACGCATCAGACCCGACAGCGACGCTCTGCTGGCGGCGGTGGCGTGTTTGTACCGCGGTACAGGGCCGCCATGTCCGCGGCCCCGCGGCCCCGCGGCCACCCACCAATGAGCAGGCGCCGTCCCCGCGCCCCCCGCCCCGCCCACCCCTCCGGCCGCGGTAGGCAGCCGTCCGGACTGTTCCGTTCGGGCCGGCCGGACGTCCAGCGGGTAGCGGACACGCGGACACGCGGAGGCGGTGGACACGCGCCTGTGCGTGCGGGCCGCGGGCCGCGGGCCACGCACGCCGCCGCTGCCGTGCCGTGCCGCTTATCGCCTTATCACACACTTACCAAAAGGGGCACGGGGCCGGCAGCCGTTAGGGAGGAGGGGGGGGGGGCTGATTGGTCTCAGAAGCAGAGGAAGCTCCCATACCGCCCGGCGTGTGGTGTGGGTGTCGGGGCGTCTGGCGACAGTTAGCGCGTGTGAAGGGTGAGGCGACCCCGTGCGATGCACAGCATGTGCCGTGCTCCCCCGGCACACACACACACACACACACACACACACGGCCGGGGACCGCCGCCCGCGGACACGCCAAGTCACTCAAGGGGCGGAGACCCACCGGCAGGCCGGGGGTGACCCAAGGCCCGACGGGGGTGTAGACACCTCCTCCCCCTCCCCCCCCCCTTTCTTATTCTACCCCGCTCCTCTTGTCTCTCTCTCTCTCTCTCTCTCTCTCTCTCTCTTTCTCTCTCTTTGTCATATAATTTGGACACAGAGCAAATTTCGTAAAAATCCACGAAAAAGAGTGCAGAGTAGCTTTCCGTTCCCTGCTGGGGCCCCTCTCCGCCGATCCCGACGGAATGCAATGCGAAAAAGTAGAAATAACACGGCAACAAAGCCTGATCGACTAACCTATAAAACAGATGCTCCATTGATGCCCCCGGGGGCCTCGGGCTGTATCAGAGCCCGCCCCCTCCCCCACCGCCCCCTTCTGCCGCAGCCGCTACGATTGCTCCAGGGCGGCCTTGCTCCCTCAAATTTTCTTTAATGGAAGAAGTGTATTTTTCGGGCTCGTGCCCGTGCCTCCAGGGCGGGCGCGCGCTTTAGGGTGGGGGTGTAAGTCGGCATGGGGATGAACATGGCAGCGGGGGTGGGGAGGGGAGGGGTGTGCCGGCCGCCCCCGCGTCTGCAGGTGGCGCCGGCGCCTCCCGCTAATGCTCCCGCATTCCGCCTAATAAACGGCCATCAAACGCACCCCGCCGGGCCGCGCAACTTGCCACTTTTTTCTATTCCGCGGAGGCAAGAATGCCCCCGCACGACGTCGAAGAGCCCCCGGAGTCCGTGTCCGTGGCGGGGGAGCCTCGGAGGGCGGCGGGAAAGGCGGCGGGGAGCCGCACCGGCTGCCGGCCCGGCGCCGAGCTCTTCCTCCGCCACGCCGACAAAGTTTGCCAATCTCCCGCACACTGACCCACGGCCACGGCCCACGGCCCACGGCCGCCGCCGCACTGCGCTGGTCTGCGGGCTGCGGGCTGCGGCCCCCGGTCCAGGCCCACTTGTCACGCGGCCGGCGCCACGGCGCCAAGGCCCGGCTGATTAGCAGCGCCAACACGGCCGCCCGGCTATGAGAAACCCGGTCCGGGGCCGCGGCGACGCCGGCCGCCTGCGAATGCGGGGCGAGGCGGACCCTGCAGGCTGGCTGGACGACACGCGCGGGGGGCCGGGGGCCGGGGGTGGGCCAGGCTGGGCTGGACTGCCCCCTGCCGCCGCGTGCTCAGAACATTTGCGCCCGGCTAGTGACAGAGTTCGGCGGGGGTCGGCCCGCGGCGATTCATTAGTATTAGTGGGGCACCGGGACACATTGTGATGCATCGCCGAGGTGCCGTGAGGGACGCCTTCCGCCGCCGTGGCGCCGTAGCCTGTCAGCGTGCCCCGCCAGCAATGAACGGTCCCCGCACGCTTTTAGCTCGAGTCCGCCGCTTATGAGAAATCTAACGTTCGCTTACTGGACTTGGCAGCGCGGTCCGCCACGGTTTCTCACACAGTACCTCGCCATCGCCCTGCTACACCTGCTGTCCGACAGCGTCCGCAGAGCCCTGCAGCGCCGCGGGGGCCGCCCCTGTGCGTCCGCCGGGCTGGGCGGGGCCGGGCTCGGACGCGGCACACGGGGGGGACGCGCCAGTCCGTGGGAACCGGAAAAGCTGCCAACTATCGTTTTATTGGTAAACAATACACGCAGCAGCCCGCCCCCCGCCCACCCCTGCCGTGGCGGGGGGCGGCGGCAGCCGTGGCGGTAGTCGCTTTAGCGCCCAGAAGCAGCAAAGGAAGCTTTCGAACTTGACAGATAAAACTCGGGGAAGGGCGGCGGGAGAGGCTCTGGGAAAGCAGCGCGGCGCCCACCGAAACCGAAGAATAAGTAGAAGAAAGGGATAGGAGGGGAGTTGGCGTGTACTTATGACGGGTGCGCCGCCGCCGCCGCCGCCGCAGCCCTGCGCCGCTACCCGGGCCGCGGGCCGCGGGCCGCGGGCCACGGGCCGCCGGGGGGAGACGGAAAGAAGGAAGGAAAAGAAAACGCGCGCGCGAGAGAGAGATGCAAGTCAAACGGTTTGCGTTATGTTTGCAGCGGGCGCAGCGGGCGCAGCGGGCGCAGCGGGCGCAGCGGGCGCAGCGGATGGCAGCGGCAGCCCCGCGCCCGCGGCGCTCGCGGCCCAAAAGTTTCGCAGCCCGGAGGCCCGGAGGCCCGGAGGCCGCCCCGCCCCGCCCCGCCACCAGTAATCCCGGCTGTTTCATGAAAAGTCCTCGAGGAACGCTTCGCTTCGCTTCTCCCCGCTCCGCCCGGCTCCGCCACACCACGATCGGGACGGGGCCCCGCCGGATGCGGCGGCGGCCTGCAGCCCGGCCCAGCCGCTGCACTCACTGCGGGGCCACCGCCACCGCCTCCCCTGGCGCACCCGACCAGAGCTCCCCGCATTGGCCGCGAAAGTCATTTCTCGGCGAAATCGGCGCCCAAGTCAGCGTTAGAATTCCGCGTCCAGTACCTGCCTGCGCCCCTTCTTGGCCTGGCCTTGGCCGCCTCCGGCCTCGGCCCGCGGCCCCTCCCTCCCTCCCTTATGACACGGGGGGATTTGTCCGTCCGACTTTTAACGATGAACCTCGCTGATGTTCCTCCCCCGACGCCTCGAGCCGAAGCTCCTTCCGCCCCTCCCACCCCCGGCTACGCTGCGAGGGTCTCTACAAGATTGGGGCGCTGTTTCCAGCGCGGGGGCCACGGGGCCGCGGGGGCCGCCACCGGCGCTGTGAACTCGCCGAGCCTCGCGCTAATAGTTTGTTTTCCGGATCACGATTAATATTCGATGCAGTCCATCCCCCTCGCAGCCCCGCGAGAAAATTCCAAGGCGGTCCTCTCTCTCTCTCTCTCTCTCTCTCTCTCTCTCTCTCTCTCTCTCTCTCTCTCTTGCCCCCCGCCGCCCCCGCCGCCCCCGCGCTTCCGACGGCCGCGAGAAAAGCGTCGCAAAACTGCGCGTTCCATGATGGCTTTCCGTCTTAAGCACGCAAATACCCGTTAGCGGCCCCGCGTCGCGTCGCTTCGCGGTGCGGTGCGGTGCACGGCCGGCTGCGCCGCCGCCGCCGCCGTGGGTTCCGCCCCCCGCGGCGCCGGGAAAAACGGCGGTGATTTCCGCATCAAAATATCAACAGACTTTGCATTACACAGCGAAAGGTAAACAGTTGTGCCCGCGATAGCGCAGGCCGTCCGCCCGCCGCCACAGCCGCCGCCGCAGCGAAGCGTATTCATCCTAATCTCTCTAAGAGAAACTGGGCGAAGTATATCGGGGTCCGGCCCTCCCCGCCTCCAACCGGATCTGTGGCAGCACATCCACTGCAAGGCGACTTTTTGGTGCGTGCGTATGTGCGTGTGTGGCTGTGTGTGTGCGCGTGCGTGGACGCAACGAGCGCCTCGTGTGGGGTGGCGGGGGCCTCGGCGCGGGGACTTGCAGGGTGTGGGAAGGAGGCGGGAGGGGGCGGGAGGGGGCCGCGAGGGGCGCGTCAGCCAACTAATGGGGGAATCAAAGGAGAGGACATGGAGGACGTAACCAAGAAATATGTGAGGGGAGCTGCGAGGGGTCGCACAGGCGGCGAGATCCCCTCACACGCACACGCACACACACACACACGACGCGCGCGCGCGCACAGGCGTGCCGCCGATCACGACGACTCGTGTCCACAGCAAAGCGAGAGGGGGCAACGTCTTTACGTGTCTCCTCGCGGCGTCCACCCGGGCCGGGCCGGTGTCTGTCGCCTGTCCCGACCCGGTACCCCAGTTTGCACATTCACTTCACCCCCCGGTTCGGCTGCCGTCGGCTCTCCCCCAGCCCTGCCCCGGCCTGTCTGACTGCCGCCGTCGGCTGCCGTCTGCTGCTCTCCGTTAATCTGAAGCGAGCTGACGGACAGGCCGTCTCTCCCGGGCGCCCCGCAATTGGAACTGGCTTCGCCGACGCGCCCCGCTCCGCTCGCGTCTTTCGGCCTCCTCCCGTTTACCCGGCGAGTCGACTGCCGCTGTTACTTCCCCTGACTTGCGGGGGGGCTCAGCGACGTGGGTCCCCCCCCCCCTCCCCCGTTCAGACGCGGTCGGAGGCGGGCGTGTACGACGGGAATGCTGTTGGCCACGGCGGGGCGCGGCGCGGCGGCCGACGGCAAGCTCAGCTCCACTCGCAGAAGTCCCCCCGGCAGCTCGTCGGCAGGCCCGCGGCAGGAGGGGCCCCCCGGCCCCGCCGCACGCCAATAGTCGCAGCTGTACAGCACGGCTACGCGTATAGCGGGTTCGGATTCCTCAGATGTGCCCTCCCGCCTACAAAACTGACTCACGTGTTCTCGCCGAACAAAATAAGAATAATAATAATTTATATAAATAATAGTAACTATTTATATAATTATATAAAAATGAAAGCAAACTTATTTTCGCTGCGAGGGTCTAATTGAACTTTGCAGTTCTTATAGATGGATCCTCCTTCGAGATATTCGAGTAAGCGGCTTGAAGGCCAACGGAGGCGATCACGCAGATGCCTCCATCTCCGTCTCGGTCCGGGCTTCGCTGGGCGCTGTGGTGGTTTGTTGGTGTGCGGGGGCGGTGGGGGCGGCGGGGGCGGCGGGGGCGGGGGGGGCGGCGGGGACGGCGGGGGGCGGGGGCGGCGGGGGCGGCGGGGGCGGTGGGGGGTGGGGGGGGCGCCCAAGATAAACACTCGTCCCTGGACCGGCAAAATTGCCGTCGCATTTATGAAATCGTTCGACCGAGAGGAAAACTTCTCCTCCGGTGCGAAAGTAACTTACACATCGCAGGGCCGGCAGCGACGGCGCGTCCATCCCCCCCCCCCCCCCCAGCCTGCCTAATATTGAGGAGGGCGGCCGCCGAGGGCGGGCGGGGGCGGGCGGGGGCGGGAGCCCGCTGAATACACAGAGGCACGGGTTGTTAGGTGGAGGTTCTGGCTTCCGTAATGTCCTCCTCGCCGGTACAGCGAAATAAAGTTGAAATTCGCCGTAAGCCCATGCCGGCTGCCTGTGCTACATATATATAGTAATGAACGAGGGAATTGCCATCTTTCCCCCTTTTTTTAGCGGCAGAAAAGTTTGCCCTGGTCGTTGCAGGCGGATTTGAGAGATTATTCGGCCCGTTCTTGACTTTGTAACTTTTTCCCAGGGGGGCTGGGCGGCCACATGGATGCTTAGATACGATTACCCCCCCCCCCTCCCCCCGCTCTTTGAAAAATAAAAGATTTCCAGAGCAGTGAAATGTTTTCGGGGAGGGTGTCCCGAGACTCCATCGATCAGGAGAGAGTGAGGCAGAAGGCCTGCGGCCGACGAAAACACGATTGAAGATGGGCGAAAACCCCGCTGTCAAAACGGACTCGGGCGACAAAAGGAAAGAGAGGGAAAATGAGGGTGGGGTGGGAGCCACTGGGGGCCGTGGCGGCCCGTGGTCCCTGCGCGCCCCTTCGGCCGCCACGGCCGCCCTGCCGGGGCGGCGGCGCCTCGACAGCGGCAACTGTCAACGACTTCATCACTCTATTGGGCGTCGCCAGACAAAACTATGTATTGGGTTCCCGCCGCGCCCCGCGTGTCGCTGGGGCCGGGGGGAGATGAGCACCCCGACGCGGCCACCGGGACCGCCGTGCTGAGCGTGACGGCGGGGACCGGCGGGGGCCGGCGAGGACGCCGCGGCTGTCCGGGCGGGGGGCCGCTCAGCTGACGGGGGCCTCGGGCGCGGCTACGCGGCTCTGACGCCGCCGCCGCCGCCGCCGCGCGCCGGGCTCGGCGCGGAGCCAGGGAAGCATCGCGGCGACAAATTGTTGGGGCCGCCACACGGCCCCCTCCCCGCCCCCGCCAGGACCCCGCGCAGAACAATCCTTCCCGTGACAAACTCGGAGAGGTAGCCAACAGAGAGCGTCGACGGGCGCCGCCGACTGCCAGAGAGGCCGTTCCCTCCCCGGCCGCCCCCGGCTGCCCCCGCGCCGTCACCGCCTTTGCGGAGTCAGGGTCCGAGCACCGTTGGCGATGACGCGGACGCGACGCTCCCGCATAGCGGCCGCCCGGTCGGCGCCCGCCACTGTTTTTGTCCCCCGGGGCGGCGGCGGCGGCGGCGGCCGTTCCGTCGCGATCCGCGCCGCGGGTTGGGTCGGTCACTTTAGGAGGACCGCGCCGGGGCTCCGCCGGCTCCGCGGACTACAGCCGGCCTCCCCGCCCCTGTGGAATGCACGCGTTTGCGTGGCCGTGCGCTGCCGTCGGGGTGGGAGGGCTGCGTCTTGCGTCGCCATCGGTATGTGCGAACCCGCCTCGACGGGGGAGCCGAGCCGAGTCCAGCCCGGAGTGACTTGGCGGGGGTGTATACAGATTGCAAACCGCACCCTACTCCCCCCCCCCCCCCCCCCGACTCCCCGCGCTGCCCAGCACCACCGCCCCCTGCGTCGGCGGCCCGGCGGCGGTCTGGGTGGCGGCCCAGGCCCGTGGAATTCAAACTTAATTTTAAGTCTGCGAGGCTGAACGTAGTTCAAAGTAATCCACAACTATGGTCCGTGCGGGGCTGGTGAGGACAGGGGAGGAGGGGGGGGGGGCTGCTGTGCCGGCCGGCGTCCAGCGCTGCGTCCAGCTCGGCCCCACGCTACGCCAAGTGAGTGGCCGGAATCGCAAAGTTGCTGCCTCCGCCGGCTGTCCGCGGCCGGCGCCCACCATCTCCGGGTGCATTCCTCATTCCCTGGGCGCTGTCTAGAGCGCGGCTGCCGCGGCGCGGCACAGACCCCCGTAACTCGTGCGCGTTACGGTTGGGACAGCCGCGGCCCGTGGCTTCGGTTATTTGAGGGGAGGGGGAGGAGGGGGGGGGGGGCGCTGGATTATGATCGGCCGTTTCCCCGCCTGCTTGCTTATATGAAAGGCGAAAGCCCCCGGGCCCCGGGCCCGGCAGCCGAGCAGCCCCCGAGGCCCCGGCCCAGTCGCATGGTCGGAAGTGAGGGGATTGTTCCTCCGGAAGCGGGCAATGAGTAGCAGTAGACGAAGGGGCGGCCGGGGAGGGCCTGGTGGAGGCTGGCGGGGCCTGCGGGGCCTGCGGGGCCCGGCGGAGCGCACCAGCCTCCCCGCACCAGCCTCCCCGCACCGCGCGCAGTCGCTGTCGTCTGGCACGTCGTCTGCTGGCGGCCCCTCGGGGAGAGACGCTGCTGGTGCTGCTGCGCGGAACACCCCGGCGGAGCCGCGGAGCCGCGGAGCGTCGCATGTCCTCAAATTCGGCGCAAGAAATCAGGAATGGGAAACGAGCGTCGGCATTCGAACTGAACTGTGCAATGTGAGCCTCGCCTCTGCAGCAGTCAGCGACCGCTCGCCGCTCCGCCCCTCGGCCGGCCCTCCCTCCCCTCCCAGACTCTCCCCTTACGCGGCCGGCCGCACCCCCCGGTCCCTCCGAGATCGTTTAATAAGCTTTTCTTGTGGCCAAACTTTCGCCACATCGACTTAAGCACTGCATCGAGGGGCGTAAATTCTCATTTGTGCGTCTCCGTGTGCCACGCGGCTCGGGGGCTGCGGGGGATCGCCGCCCCACTCCCTCCTCGGTGTCCAACGCCCTAGTTTTACACCCGCTAAATAGCGTCACGGCGCCAGGACCAGCGCGGCACTCCAGGGCCGTAATCATGATTTTATTGCGGACCCAATTAGGCAAAGTATTTACCCGAGCCGGGCCGGGCCGGCGGGGGCGGCGGGGGCGGCGGGGGCGGCGGGGGCGGCGGGGGCGGCGGGGGCGGCGGGGGGTCCGGCGGCCTCATGCTGGGCACACACCTCCAACACGTCCAGCTCGGCGACGACTTGTCAACACGCGACTCGCCCGCGGAAAGATTCAATCTTGTCTTAAAGGTTTACCTCAACTGCACAAATCGTGATGATTGTCTGATCTTCCTTTTTTATTGCTTCGGAAAAATTAATGAATTTTGCGGGAGTGCCGTGTAGAAAGCAACGTGCGCATTGCGCGGAACGAAATAGAAACAGTGTGTTGTCTTGAATGAACCCTGAACGCCTGCTCGGCTGCGTGGTGCGCGCGGAGCTTCGCCCCCAAAAGTTTTCAAATGTGAAAAATATTAACAGCCCCGCCCCCTGCCTCCCCTCGCCCCCCCCCCCCCACATTTACTTTCCCTGGCAACGCTGTACGCGCGAAAATTTTTGGCACCCCACGGAGGACGACGTGCCCCCGCCGGGCCCCGCAGGCCCCGCCGGCCCCCGACCCCAGCCGCACACATTTGCACACAGACTGCCGCTGGGCGCACGCGCCGCCGCTGTTGCAGAACTCGCTCCACTCGCTGCTTTCTGCTCATAACCATTTGCTGCACTTAATTTTTTTTTTCCCGTCCCTCCCTCTCCCCTTTAGGCGGAAGGGTCAGGGTTCGCGGGCGGGAGGCGGGGGGGGGGGGGGGGGCGGAGAGAGCAATTTAGAGCCTTTAGACTCCGCGGTGCGGTACAGTACCGCTCCGCTTACGGGCGGCCAGGCGGGCGGCGGCGCGGCGGCGCGGCGGGGGAAAGGCTGTTCCGCGACTGATGACAACGGGAGCAGCGCGGAGCGGAGCAGAGCGGCGGAGCAGGGCTCGCGGGCGGCGCGCGACGCAAAAACCCAACCGGAGGCGGCCGTAATGAGAAGGACGGGCAGCGGGCCGTGCGCGCGGCGCCAGCGGCAGCCAGCGGCACACACACACACACACACACACACACACACACACGCGCGCGCGCGCGCGGCGGCACTACCCCCTGCCACCCTGCCGAACCCCGCCGGCCCTCGTGTCCCTCCCAGCGAGACGCCGCCGCGCCACGGGTTCGACTCCCGCCGACGGCTGTGAGGCTATGCGAGCTCGTCCGTGCCGACCCCCCCATAATGCTGAGTAGAAAATAAGAATGGGGAAAATTCGTAAAAAAAAAGCGGAACATAAATGAAAATCGACAGGAAAAAACGCGGCAGCTGCGTTTCTTTCAATGCCAATATTATGACGGCGAAAGGCGAAGGAGGGAGGCCGTCGGCGGGGGGGGGGGGGGGGGAGGAGGTATAAGAGGAAGAGCGCACGTTTGGGATACGCCTCCTGGACGGGAAAGCCCGTCGTCCCGAGATCAAAACACGTGTCCCATTCTACACGCTCATCAATGGCGCGGCGACAAAGCGATACGCCCCCCCTCTCTCCAACCACCTCCACCACCACCTCCCCTCCCCTCCCTTTCTCCGGTGCACTTACGCCCCTCACAGGCGTCGCGACACTTTGGAAGAAACGCGCAAAGTAACGCGAAGCACGGTCCCGGCGCCGCCAGGCGTTGGGGGCGGCGGGGGCGGCGGCGGGGCGGAGGCCTTATACAGATGCAAATGGACCCACGGCGTCTCCTACTCCGCCGCTGCCGCCGCCGCCGGACCCTCCAAACTACACGGCGAATTTTTCCGCACAATCAATTCCTGAGCGTCGAGCAAGTCCTACCCCCCCCCCTCTCATCCTCCCACTCGGCCTCGCCCCGCCTCCCGCCTACTAAGTCCGGCCGCAGCCGCCGCCACAGCAAGACGACTGCATTAATTATTTTTTGGAGCAGCGAGATTCCAGAGGGCTTCGAACTGCTTCCAGTGGCGTGGCGTGCCACGCCAACCAGCCATAAGAGGACAGCCCTTCCAGAGCATGAGGCAGCTCAAGTGAGCCCCAGCGACTCGCCGTCAGTAGGGGAGCAAATAATTTTGGTTGTGATTGCCCACACACACACACACACTAATGTTTGCAAGGAAATGACTGCGGGGGAGGCCTCCGTCAGTGCCTGCAGTGAGCCCCGAGCCCCGCCAAAGCCCTCCTCTCGCAAGCCCTCCCCGGCGGCGGCCCCACGGCGACCCCGCGCTGCGCGCCCTTCTGTCCTTGTCTCCCCCATTGATTCGGCCGGCGCTCTTCGGGGCGGAGGGAGGGAGACGGAAGCAGCCGGGTGTGAGCCCCACGCACTGCAGCTGGACGGAGCAGGGCGGGAGGGGAGGGAGGGGAGGGAGGGGAGGAGGCGCGATGAAAGGAATGCAACTGTTTGAGGAATCGCATAGGGTTTCACCGAGGGGCGCGGCGCTTTGAATGGGCCGGGCGGAAAGCGCATATCTGATGGAGCGAATGGTAAATAGAGCCCGGACCGGCCCGCCAGGCCAGGCGCTGCGCTGCTCCGGTAGTGCGCCCGTGCCCAGCCCAGCCGAGCCGCGGGCCGCGGGGTGAGTGGGTGAGTGAGTGAGCCGGCACCGCAACCCCCGTTGACGGCGTCCTCCAGCCCCCGCGGCCCGGCGCCGGTCACACGTACCGGTGTTCCAGGAGGGCGGGCGGTGCGGGTGCGGGCAGCAGTCGCCGGCCCGCTGCCCCCCGGCCGGGCGCCTCACCTCACGGGGCGCGTCCGGCCGCAGGGCCCGGCGGCACCAGGACACCCCCACCCCCCTTCCCCGCGGACCGGCGCGCGCGAAACAAGTGAAACGCGATCAGAATAGGGGCGCGACGGGCGCGTATTTTAAATATTAAAGTGTCGTGCTTGCAGCACAAAGAAAGGCTCGGGGCGCGCCGGGCGCAGATAGGGGAGGGCGGGGTGGGGTGAGGCGGAGCCCGCAGTCCGCAGCGGGGGCGGTGGGGGCGGCCGGCGCCGGCCCTCGCTCAGATTCCCCCGCGCGCACCGCGGCAGTCTCGCCGCCGCCGCCGTGTTTGAATATCGCGAGGGAGAACAGAGCGGGGGCGGGGCGGTGGAGCGGCCGGGGGGAGGGGGGTGGAGTGAAAAGCGTACAGAAATACATCAAACAATTGCAAATTTTTGCGTAACCCTTTTATTTCATACTTTCCCGCTGATCGCATACATTGTGCAGCCCCACCGGGCGCGTACGGTGCGCCGGATGTAAATTTTTCATAGCACTGCCTGCCTACCGTGTGGGCAGGGAGGAGGGGGGGGGGGCGATAGCTGGCTACCCGCCCGGCTGGCTCGTGTTCTCCAGGGCGTTAGCCAGCGCGGGCCGCACGCTGTGCCGGCCCGCCCTCCGCCAACACAGCCGCCGACCGCCAGGGCGACACACCGTCATCCCGGAGCGCGGGGGGCGGCCCTGCCTGCGCCTAGCATACCCCCCCCCCCCTCCCCCCCTCCCCGGCCCGGCCCCCTCGCCGTCGGGACTGGAACGGCCGAAACGAGACCTCCACTTCTTCTCTTCCTCCAAACGGGGGAGTGTTTTAAATTTTTACGTGCCCGTGCGCCGTGCGCGGGAGCGGAGGTGCGGGTTGGCGCCGCTCTCGGCCCCCGCGCCGCCACGTACTCCATCCTCTGTCCCAGCACTGCGGGGACCGGCGGGGGCTGCGGGGGCTGCAGGGGGAGGCCGCCGGCCCGGCGCCGGCCGGAGGCGAGAGGGAGACGACGCCGTCAGCTGATCGCCGCCGCAGAAGGCCGCAGGTCCAGGGCTCCAGCCGCCCGACTCCGGGGCTCCAGGCGCTCCAGGCCTACGTGCTGCAGACCCGCGCCAGGCTCCAGACACGCGCCGCGCCGCTGCCGAGCCGTCGCGGTGGGAGGGGCGTGTGGCGACGCGACGCAAAGCTAATCCACTAATGAGATGCAGGGCCCTGGGCCGCGACATGCCGGGGGGGGGGGGGGCTTCAATGGGGTGTTCTGGCGGCGCCGTAACGCTTGCAGTCGCAGCAGCCCCGTCTGGCAGCGGCAGCGCGTCGCACCCCCCGTAGGACCGCCGCCGCCGCCTCCGCCGCCGCTTCTGGAGGGCATCGACACACGCGGGGCGCAGCGGCGACGGCGGCGACGGCAGCGGGACGACGCTGTAATGAGCGGGGGATCGGCTAAATCAAGGAGGAGCCGGCCGGCAGCTCCCCGGGCCGGTCAGCAGTGCCGCGGGTCGGCGCCCCCGCCGCCCCCGCTGCCCCCGCCGCCCCCGCTAAGCCCCGCCCCCGCGACTCCCGATCCCCAGACTGAGCACTGCAGTCGGATTAACCCCATTAGCGCGGCTGGCCACGTGCCGCGGCCTCCGCTGCACGCGCCTCTCCGCCGCCGGCCTCCCCGCTCCCCCCGCGGCTGCTGGGGTCCCGGGTTCGAATACCAGCCTCGTTCACATCCGCTCTCGCGTGTCGCACTTCCTTACTCAAACTCCCGGACCCGGGGAGGGGGAGCAGCCGAGCAACCGCAGGAAACACAGGTGCGACAATCTCGGCGTGTACAACGCGCCCGACACGACGCCGTATACCATTTGATTAGGGATCCGAGTCCGGAGGGAGGGGGGGGCGGAAAGGGCGGCGCGGCTGGGGCGTTCTGCCCTTTAGGCCTCCGCGCGGGGCTGCGGGGCCGCGGGGCCGCGGGCGGCGCTGTCTCGCCTCGGGACAGAGGCCGTCGCCGCCCGCGGCCCCGCCGCCCCGCCGCCCCGCTGTACTCCGGCCTCTTGGGGTTTGCGCGTTCTACCCCTCCAAGACGCGGCGGCGTCGGCGTCGCTCCCTTCCCCTGGCGCTGCGCGGCGGCCGGCGGCCCCTCCTCTAGACAGTTCTAATTATCGCACCGGGACCACAAATCTATGCACTCCCCGGTGCAGCGAGCCGGCGGGGCTGCAGAATGTCAACACGGCGGCGGGGGCGTGGCTCCGGGGGAGGAGGGGGAGGGGAGGGGGTGGGAGCAACGCTCCCTCGCAGCAGAAAAGAAGTCGCATTATGATGACGGCGGCCGGCGCACAGAGAGCGCAGGGTCACACGGCAAAAGGCCTCGCGCCGGCTTGTAAAATTGAATTAGAATGTTCTTAGGCAAGTCTGCTGCCCGGCCCCGGCGGCCCCCGGAGGCCTCCCCCTCCTCGAGATGTTGTCCCGCCTCCCCGCGCGGCCCGCACGCTCCGTCTCTGTTTTTCCTCTCCTTTAACCATTCATTTCCCCCCCTCGCAGCACCAAGCAGCCTCGTGCCCTCTCACTCGCACCCCCTCTCGCCGTTCAAATTGTCTAATTCGCTCTACATGCAAAGCAAGTAAGCCTGGCCGCCGCCGCGCACCGAGCGCAGCTAGCGCAGAGCCGGCTGCCTGCAGGGCGGGGCGGCCGCGGCGGCGCGGGCGGCCCAGCCGGGGCTGGCAGCCTACCGCCCGCGTCGCGGCGGTGCATCGCGCACGGCCAATTTGGCGATCACTCACCGCCGCGCCGCGCCACATTCGAACCGGCAACGCGGAACGGTGGCCTCCTAATTGGAAGTCGTAAACTAGTCCGCGTGCGTGGCGCGGCGTGGCGCGGCGTGGCGCGGCGTGGCGCGGGCGCAGGCGGGCGCAGGCGGGCGCAGGCGGGCGGCAGCGCACACAATGCGCGGAGGGCGCCCTCACGGCGGACTGGTACTGGTGGGAGGCATCGCGGTGTCTTTTCGGATTTAGGCCCCAGAGCAGCAGATCAGCGTTTTTTTTTTCGGTACCCACCCCCGGCATGGAGAGAGAGAGATAGAGATAGAGAGCGAGAGAAAGAGACTGTACAGGACTGCCTCCTCTCGCTCCCACCCCGCCACGCCCTGCAGCGCCAACGCCCTCCGATCCGCCGCATTGTTCACGTAATGAGTGCGCGGCGGCAGCGCACTAGCGCCTGCGAGCGCGGGGGTAGGCCGGCCCGCCCGGCACGCGTGCGCTACCGGGCTGGGGCTTGCCTACCCGGCGGGCGCTAGGCGCGGCGCGGCGTCGTACAGTACCTCTCGCTGGACCGGGACACTCACTGGCCGCGGCTCGCAGTTCGTTTTGGGGGTCGGCGTCGGTACGCGAGCACCTGCGTCCGCGCCGCGTGCCGCGCGCCGCCGCTGCCCCGGCGGGACCGACCGACCCGCGGCTGGTGAGTAAATCTCCCCTCGACCGTAAAACCGGGGCGCGGCAGCCGGCGCGGCAGGCGGCGCGGCCAGCGGGCGCGTTTCGCACTGCGTTAGTGCAGCTGCAGCTGCAGGTGCGCGGCTGCGCGGCTCGGGGCCCCCGGGGCGCTCACAGCAGCACTCACGCCGCTCGCAAGCGGAGTGGCGAAAGAGGCTGGGCGGCGTCGCTAATTTGTTGTTGACTTTTGTGATTACCATACAATGGACGGCGGTGGGGCGGTGGGCGTGGCCGCGCGTCAGCGACTCCATCCGATAACGCCAACAGCAGCGAGCGTGTTTGCGATACGGCGGGAAAATAGAAATTTATACATCAATCACCCCGCGGGCTGGAAATCTTTGTGTGAACGCGGGACACGGCGGTGTGGCGGGGGGCGCGCGCCGCGCCGCCGCCGCCGCCGCCTCAGAGCCGCCGGTGACCGCAGCCGCGCCGGCCGCGGCGAGGCACTCGGTGAGGGCACTCGGGATGAAGAATGCGCGACACGAATATGGGGCCGGCCCGGACCAGCCGCGGCCGGTGGGGACCCGTCAGTGCCGGCTGGTCCGGGGCCGTGCCGTGCCGTGCCGTGCCGTGCCGTGCGGTCACTGTTTGTGAGCCGGCCCGGCAAACGAGCGCAAAGTGGGGTCAGGCCGCGGGCCGCGGCGGCGCAGGTGGCAGGTGCCCAGGGCGAGCTGGAGGGCCCAGCGCTGCCCTGCGGGGGGGCCTGGGGGGGCTGCGGCATGGCCCGGCACCGCGGGGGACAGCCCTTCTGACGCTCTGTGTAATGTGATATATAGCGCACATCAGGCAACGTCATGCCATCGCATTGTCACTATTTAACCACCGCGACGTGCCGTGAAAAATACAGTCCGCATTCTTTACGCGTGATATGCGGAGAGGTAGAGGGGGGGGGGGGGGCTCACAGACACTCGATGGTGTCGCTCGGTGCTGACCGCGGACCCGGGTCCGGCTGAAACACTGCTTTCGTACAGCTCTGTCTCTGTCGCGCGCATGGGCCGGGCCGTGCGGGGTGCGAGTGAGAACGCTGCTCGGCATCGACCTCGTGCAGGCCGGCACCGCGGCCCGAGGAGTGGCCGGCAGTGGCCAGCCGCCCCGGAGTGTGAGGCGTCAATGGGTCTGATTGACAGTCACTGGCAAGTGTCCGAGGGCCTGCCGCCTGCCGCCCTGATGAGCTCAATAGAGGCGAGGGGACCGCCATGAGCGGCGGCCCGCGTGTCGCGCGGTGTGTGTGCGTGTGTGTGTGTGTGTGTGTGTGTGTGTGTGTCGCCGCCGATCAAATACTCCCTGCGCCCTGCGGACCGGGGAAAAAAATGAATGGCAACAATGGGCAGTGCACTATCTCTCTCATACATCCTGAAAAAGAGTATTTTTTTTACACCGAACGCGAAAAATGCAGCGGATTTCATTTTTTTGCCTCGTGATCAAGATTTCATTTTTTTTTTCTGGGTGTTGATCTTGGGAATGGGGACCGGTACACCATGCCAGGCGCCCCTCGCGTGTCCAGGCCGAGCAGAGCAGAGGCACCTCGCAGGTACCCCCCACCCCCTCCCTCCCTCCCTCCCTCCCTCCCTCACCTCACTCGCTCCTCTTTTAGCCGCGCAATAATGTATTTATTTGTATGCAGAGACTCCCGGGGGGTAGCTTTATCTGCCCCGGAATATCCAATTGCCTCGACTATCATAGCGAACTCCGCGGCCCCGCCCCGCCCCGCCCCGCCCCGCACAAGACCCGCTATCCGCCGCCGGCCGGCCGCCGCGGAGCGCGCAGAACGCGGAACTGCCTGGGACGCACCTGGCGGTCTCTGAGCCTGGAGGATCGAGGGTTCGAGTCCCGCCGCCAGCGCCTCTTTCTTGCGAGCGGTGAGCCCCGCGACGGACAAGGCCGCGGGGGTGGCGGGGCCCCGGCGGAGCCCCGGCGGGGGCCTCGACGCCGCTCCACGCTCGAGTGACCCCCGGGACGGGGCGCGCGCGTCAGACAAGTTCCGGCGCCCGGCGGCGCCCCTCCCCGCACCCCTTCCAGATCCACACAAATCTTATTGACTTAAAAGTTTAATTTGGGCCGGGCGCTGGCCTAATTATAAGGCGGTTAAGGAGATAACGTGGAGGCTGCGCGGCGGCAGCGACGGCCGGCGGACGGGCCGCCGAACTAACCGAAGGGAACCGGGGGGGAACCGAAGGCAAAACAACCAGACAACTTTGTGTTTTGCGGGCCGCGGCGGCGTGGCCCGCTCAGCTCCGGCCGGGGGGGGGGGGGGGGGGGGGTGTGGGCAGGGCCGGCAGGACCCGTAGGACCCGCAGGACCCGCGCAGGGCCCCGACAGTCACGCGGTGACGTCCGCGCGGCGGGGCCCGCTGCAGCTGCTGCAGCCGCTGCAGCCGCTGCAGCTGCCCGCTCCGCACTCATTGCCGGCCGGGCGCCGCCACGCGCCACGCGGCCGCCCATAAATAATAAATCAATTCCATCAATCAGTCTCATCGGCAGCGGCAGGGGCAGGGCAGCGCGATGCTGTGTCCGGCGGGCCACTTCTGGCCACTTCGGACGAGTCCCCTAGTCCTCCCCGCCTTCAGGGCGCTTCAGTGCAGCATTGCGCACTGCGACGCGCCGAATGACCTCCATGCACGTATGCGAGGACGGGTCGCCGGTCGCCGCGATGCCCGGCCCAGATTACCTGTCGATGATTCCGTGCCGCTTTCATTCGCCATCTCCGCGTTATAGAGAAACACTTACGGCACCAATCTCAGCGTCTGAATCTGACGCGCGTCCAGCTGCTGTCATTCCACCGGTTTTTTTTATTATTAATTATTTTTTCCTTTTTACATATCGCTTGTCGGCTGGCTCCTCAGCATGGTCCGCCGACTGCTATGCTGTGTGGTCCAGGGGAAGTGTGAGAGGTGTCATGTCATGGCTCCTTAACCACATCACACGCGCGGCAAGAGAGAGATAGAGGCGTCCAATCTCATTAATAATTCCCCCGTCTGCTTATCAGATGTGTGCACTTGTGGGCCGGGGGGGGGGGTGCGTGCGCGCTGGCTGGAGCAGAGACACGCCTCGGACGGATCAGGGATCAGGGTGGCGTGGCCTGGCGTGGCCTGGCTTTTGATGACAGCAAAAATTTGCAGGGGTGTTGGCAGCCGCGAGGTGTGGCGGTGAGCAGCTCGTGTCTGCCGGGACGGCCGCAGCACGGCCAAGGGCAGCCAGGGGCACCGGGGCGGGGGGAGCCGCGCCGCGCCGCCGCCTCGCTGTCACTGGGCTCGGCGCGGTGCCGCCGGGGGAGTCCGAGGGTTAGACTAGATCGGGGGGGATGGAGGGCTAATTCCGGGTGACGGACAGCTCAAAGGGCAGGCGGAGGGCGTTCCTTATTGCCTTGCTGCTCCAGCTTTTCGCGGCCCATTCTTCCTTTCCCTTTAACTTTCTGCAATCATGTGGCTTGTTTTGGGAGGAGCCGGCATGACGACTGCGTGTATACAGTGCACTACACGCCGCCCGGGGGGAGTGACACAGAAGACACTGTGGCGAGGCCGCAGTGGGGGGCAGCTGCTGCGGAGGCTTTTCGCACAAAATAAATATTTGCTCGACGGTTTTCATGATTATTTTCTGCGCTGAATTGCGTTGCGCGCGGTGTCGGGCCACCATCCCTACATCTTATCCCACTTGACGTCCCGCTGCCGCCCGGCCGCCGCCCGGCCGCCGCCCGGCTGTGCCGCCCGCTGTCACTGCGTGTCAGGGCGAGGGCACCCCACTGATTGCGCTGAACGAGCTGCAAGGCCTCTGCGAGGCCTCTGCAAGGCGTCTGCATCGTGTCCACGCACAGCGCACAGCGGGTTCCTAATTATCTCAAGTGCGTCCACGAAAAAAGTGACTACTTTCACTCCGATGAAGGTCAAACGGGACTTGATCTTACAGTTTGGTCTAGCATACGCAGCCTTACGCAAGTCCGCGTCGTATTTAAACCGAAATAATTTGAAACGTCGCATGACCAAATGGATGCCTCGAGCAGAGGTCAAACGGGGCTTGGTTAAAATAATCCAGCCTCAAGTCAAATTCGACCCTTGAACATAAACCCGAAAAATACATTTCAAAAGATTTTTTTTGCAACAGCAGCTGCAATCACATCTCGGAATTTTGACATGTTGAGGGGGGCTCGGTCGCACACAGTAGGTCAGGCGACGTGGTCCTGAGCGGAGGCGCCTTGAGCCCGCACTCCCCCTCTCCTTGTCGCACTCGCACAGCGCCGTGCGGGAGCGAGAGAGACGGACCGTATGACGTGACCCGATGACGGCATGCCGCTGCAGCCTTCTGACAGGTTCATTGTCCCGTGCGGGGTGTCCTATCGCGTCCGAGACAATGGCCGGGTTTCCGTGTCGCGCCCGGTCGGTGGTCTCCGGCGGTCCGCCCCGAGTTGCGCGGCTCTGACTGCGGCCGGCTCCGCGTGCGGCCGATAGCTTATTTCACGTGTGTCGCTGCCGCTGCTGCCGCTGCTGCCGCCGCGCACAACGTGTTCCGGGAAGCGGCGGCAGCGGTGGCGGCGATGCGCTCATCGCAGGCGGCTGAGACACGGCGAGCGCCACACTCCGTCGTGAGGCGTTCTTCGCTTCAGTAGTCACCGAAAAGCTAAAAAAAAAAAACAGAACAAGAAAAATGATGAAAATTTTACAGCCGGTATGATTAGTTTAGCTCCGTACGCAGGGCAAGCGGCACGAGAATCGTCAGAGAGGCCAGTTCAGTTCCTGGGCTGCAACGGCCAGAACGCGCGGCGCAGTGCGGCGTTATCGGAGTGCGACCGCCGCCGCAGCATATTGAGAGGTAAGACCAGGCCGTCTCGATGCAGAGGGCGAAAGTTGCACTCGTTTCTAATTAATCGGGCCGGCCACCGCTCTTTACAAGGGTAAAGAAGGAAAAGGGGGGGGGGAGGGGGGCTGTGCAGACCATTGGCCTACAGCACGGCTCCCATGCCGGTCCAAAAGCCCGGAGGGGCCCGCAGCGCCAGTGGCCGCGGGCCCCGCGCAGCCCCGCGGAGCCCCGCTAGATGGGGGGGGGGGAGAGTGGAGCTCAGCGCGCGAGAAATATTCCAGTTTCCAAAAGAAAACAAAAGAAAGTGCAAAAGCAGAGGGCAAGAGGGAAGTTTGAGCAGTACAGAGCGGCTCGGGGCCCGATGGGGCGGCAGCGTGGCGGCGGTGTGGGCCTGTGGCGAGGGCCCCGCCGAGCGGCCCCGCGGTCAGTATACATCCAGCGACAGCCGGAGATTTTTCATTATTCAAACTGTTTGGAAAAGTCGAGCCGGGAGAGCAGCAGCGGCGGCGGCGGCGGCGTGTTATCCAACTGGAACGGCGCTGCATTGTCTCCCTCGATCAGCTGGCTGCACGGCGCAGCCTGCACAGTTCTCATAGCGGATCGGGCTGCAGCGCGGCACAGCGGCGGAGCGGTGGCTGCCGTACCGGGGACACCTCTGCGGCCCAACTCGTAATCCCACGCGGGGTACAAACAAAGCCAACAGATGATCCGAAAGGGGGCAACGAGGTGCGCTGCGGTGTGGCCGAGACACAAACTCCTTCCAATAATATTAGCCCACACATTCATAGAACGGGGAGGGTTTTTTTTTTTTGTAGGAGGAATTATTATTGTTGCTAGTCTTGTCCCCGCTGGATCGAGACCTACCCCACGCAGTCGGCTGTTGGTGTGTACACCGTCCGAGACTGCGTTTCCAGCCCTCCACCACTCAGCCAGCGGCGAGCGCAAGTCAAATTCGGTCCCGCGCGGCGGCGAGGGCTGCGGGCCGTGTTTTGCGAATTAAAAGCCGTACAATGGAGGCTTTTATCGCAATTTAGCCAGCAGCACGGCACGGCAGTCGCCGGGACGCTCACAATGGCGGCGGGGGACATAACTCACGCGTCCCACTGCCGGCCGTCCTGCCGGCCGTCGGTAGCCGTCGGGTGGTCCGGCCGGGGGGCGGCGCGGGCCGGCCGGCCGGCCTTATGTATATTATGATCCGGGACTGTGAATGAATGAAGTGGAGGAATGAATGAATTGAAGTTTTTGGGGAGACGCGCTGCGCCGCTGCCGCGCTGTAACCACGCATCTGCCGCGGCCACGGCAGCGACTCGCGGCGGCAGGGGGCATGAATGGACGCCGCTTTGTCAGCCCACGCGGGCTTTACGACCGCATGCCTTGTACGGGGGAGCCGCTGGAGGATCACTGGAGGACCGCTGCTGGAGTCACCGTGGACCACACTTGTCCAGGCAATGAGAACGAACTGTTGAACCTCTCGGAGGCGAGAAACTCAGGGCGAACGGGAATGCGGCTGGAAACATGCAAAACAACACCGGAAGTACGTTCCTCACTCTTGGTGGAAGGTTTGTTGTTGCGTTGGATAGCGAATTTTGAAGTATCTATTTCGTGGTGTAATCGACCATTCATCTGGCTGCCCATTCACGTGTTCATTCATCAGCCCCTCGTGTGTCTGGCCTGTGTGTTAATTATGCTGTGCTGGCAGGCCTGCAGCAAGTTCCCGCCTTTTGTGTGTTCGGCCAAATACGAGAGAGAAGGGAAAGGAGTGTATCGGAGGCCAAATCTCATTATTGAGCAACGTGTATGGCAAAAGCCATACGCCCCTCTCGCACCCGCAGGCTTGGTGGGGTGCGCAGTACCATAGGCAGCCTATTTAGCGAGTTGCCGTGCTGCTGCCGGGCCCAGTAGGCCTAGACCCCGCTATCGGAGATGACCTCTGCAGGAGTCCCACCTACAGCTGGTGCAGCTGGTCAGCCGCGACCCGGCGGGCTGCAGCGGCCCAAGGACGGCCCATGCAAACACGCAGGCCAAACCCTGCCAACCAGACAATCGCCGATTATTCTTGGCTATTGGTCATCGTCGATATGGCGGAACACGAGGAAATCAAATTCAAACTGCTTGGAGTCCATTGGTGCGTTAGATGCGGCACGCCCGTAATGGCCCGCTCTCCCCGGACTGTACAGCTCGGTGTAGGGGCCCTTATGGGATCAGGCGGGCCGTGGCCGCAGGGCGCAGGGAAACGTTTGTCGCCTTGATTTGTTCGAGTAGCCACAAGTATTCTCTGATTAAGGAGTCCGCCCAAAGCTCCTTTGCTTCCCAAGCTTATGATAATCCCAGCAGGCGGGGGGACTCTGGCCAGGCCCGCCAGGCCTCGCCGTGGAGGAGGGGTCGGGGGCAGGAATTCAATAGACTACCGAATGGAGCAACCTGTCGGCCTGTGTTGGGGCGCAGCGTCCCCCCTCTCCCGTGTGTTGGTGTCCCACCGTGCATTGTGGCCACACAGTGACAAAAGTGTCCCCACAGACGCACTTCCAGGAAGCTAGAATTTCTCATACAGGCCCGTGCGGGCGGCCAAGTCGCGCGGTAAATTTAATATACGACAGTATCAAAGGCGGACGGGGCAGAGGGGCGAAGACGCCTCGCGCGCTGATCGTTAAATATGTGCTTTCATTACAAAGTTTTCCCTCGTAACGACGCTATCCGCGGTGTTTACGTGGCCGTTCGGGGATGAGCCGCGGTCAGCGAGCCGCGGCCCTGCAGTGTTCCGTGCGGGTCTCTTCCACCGCCACGGTGCCGCACGGGAACCGACGCCACAGTGGGGACGTACCGACCAGGATGAGGCGCGCGGATGTCGCTTGGTGCCGGCCGGACGTCCGCAGGGTGTCCCACAGGGTGTCCCGCAGGGTGTCCGCGGCACGGCACGTCCCCGGCGCGGCTCGGCCGACGCACACACACACACACACACACACACACAAACGCCCCCCCCCCCCCCCCCCCCCGCGTATCGCTGGGGACATCTTCGGAATACGCGCCGCTTCCTCCGAATGGATGGACGGAAAGCGATCCGTATCAAAACGTACACCGGAGCGGCGGAGCGGCGGATCGGGGACTGTAACTACAGTTTGATGGAAACAGTCGTCATGGATTGAGTTTCGTGCAGACAATGCGCGGCGTGTTTTTGCAGAGCGGTGCCGCGGCCGCGCCGGCATCTGTCTCTTGTCTCCAATCCACTCTGCCGGCGGCGCCACGCCACGCCGCGCCACGCCGCCCGCAGCCGGCAGAGCCCCTTGTGGTGCAATCATGCATGTTCATTGTGTCCTTTGCAATCCGCGCGCTGCCGCTGCCTCTGCACCGCTGCACCGCTGCCGCCGCCTCTGCAACGCTGCACCGCTGCACTTTGTCCCCGGCCGTCGGCGGAAGCAGGCCGGAGGCGCGGCGACGTGTGCAAGCGAGAATCCCGCCACGCCGCGCCACATTTCCTGTTCATTTGCGGCCCAGCCTCTTCCCAGGAGCCGCGGACACAGTTTTATATTTAATGGGAGATGGTTTTTTTTTTTGAGCGGGGTATCGTATCATGTCCAGTCATCTTCCCTCTGAATGATCAACCACACAATTTCGGCGCTGAGATGAACACATTTCTTCTGAAAGAGCGGGGAATGTGAAAACAAACTGATATGAATCGGAACAGACAATTATGCAAACATTTTCTCAATCCTTTGTGTTCCCCTCCCGCCCCGCGCACCGCGAGCGAAATTCAGTTCAGCGGAGCGCGAAACAGTGTCGCTACAACGCGCGCGGGGCAAACAATAATATCTTGAAATGGAAATTGAAATCAACGTCACTTGTGGAAGAACGTGTGTGTGCGTGTGTGTGTGTGTATGTGTGTATGTGCACGCCGCCGTGCGGTATTTAAATCCCACGTCCGTTACTCGCCGGGGCACTCCCGTGTGTGTGTGTGTGCCCCGGTAACACGTGTGTAAAGAGTGCGGCCGCCCCCGCGGCGGGGCGTGCAGAAGGCCGCGTCGCCGCGTCGCCGCGTCACCAGGCCGCCGGAGATGGCCCGCGGCGATAGCGGCCTATGGCGGCCTGAGGCAACCTGTGGCAGCCCATGGCAGCTCATGGCATGGCAGCCTGCAGGGGCGGGCCGGCGGCGGGGCTGGGCGGGGCTCGGGTGTGGCCGCCGACGGCCACGTCGTGGGGCACAGCGCCCCGCCGGCTGCATGGTCAGGGCCACCACCGGCAGGGTCACAACAGCGGCTCCGGTGCCGAACTCACGCAACTGAGGTTCGAGTCCCGTGTGTGAGTCACGGCTTGTCGCCCTGCCTCTCATGCCCCCGTCCCGGCAGGCCCCGCCTCCGCCGGTGGGAGCCGTCGACAATTACATGTCCATTGTGACAGTCCGTCCCGAGCAGGCCGGGCCGCCGCCCGCCGCCCCGCCCCACTGCGACGACGATTGCCCGTGTTGTGTAGCCAGACGTAACATCGGTGAATCGGATACTTTCTGGGCGACAGATAAGTGCAACATCCTCTCGGATTCCGTGCGTGCGTCCGCCGGGCCGCCGGGCCGCCGCCCCCCGAGGGGATAAGCGTCGTGTCCTCCGTGTCCTGCTCTCTGTTTGGCCGGTGTGCGACCGATCGCGTTACTTATCGGAGCAAGGAGCTTTTGAATACATTGTGGCGAGTGTGGGCCTGAGTACACTGGCGGGGGAAGCGGCTCGCCAAAGGCCCCATTCTTACTCCGGCCGATGTTTGCCACGTTTCACAATCGCCGCTCCTGCACACAGGAAGCGCTGCCACAACAACACGCGGGGGTGCGCTCTTGTCGCAGGCGAGCTCAGCGGGTACGTAGACGACGGTGCACGAGGCGGCGGTTTGTGAGATTTGAAAATAATCTCTGCGCATAAATTCATGATCGCAGGGGAAAAGTGCTGAATGTCATAAATAAACACGGCCATATGGCCGGGCAGCGGCGGGGGCCGCGTCGCCCCGCGGGGCCCCGGCGCGCGGACGTCGGTGCTTCGCAGCGTGATGTCAGCGATCCCGGGCCGTATTAGCGCCGACACACGCTGCAGCCACATTGTATCGCCGCCCCGCCGGCTCGGCCTCTGATCGCCTCGGCGGCCGCCTCTTTGACGGCGCGGCCGAGGCGCGCGCCGTACGCCCCTTTATTGCACTCCCGGCGGGAAACAAAACTGTCCTCCGGCGTCGCGTGGCGATGCGATAGGCGCTGCCGGAGCTGCGGGGGGGGGGGGGGGGGGGTTACCGCCTGCCACCGCCTGTCATTCCTACCGCAACCAAAACAAAACGAAAATAGTTTTGCTTTGCATAGAGATCTGTGGATGCTTTTGAAAAAAGTGCAAAAATGGGTGGGCACTACCTCGTCCCAGGCCTCCGCCTGGAACCCTCCTGCTTAACTTCGGTGTTCGAATGGGAACCGGTGTACCAGGTATCGACCGCCGCTAAGACACAGGCACGACGCAGCGGCCTTTTTCAGGGGCACGCTTCCGCAACGGTCAATGTAGCCCCTTCCGCCAGCCAGATTTCCGGAATCAACTCCCTTCGACTGGCTGGTTGGTCTGTGGCACTGCGGCCACTCCCGAGCGGATTGAGGGGGAGGTAGGCTTTCCTATATCGTACACAGCCGAAGCTGCTGTACTTCACGACGAACCCTAGTCGCGACGGCGTGTCCTCGTCTGCCAGATTCACAGGGAGCGAAAACGAAGGTACCGAACCCTAGGTACCCCCGTAGCATACACCCGAGTCTCCGAACCAAGTTTCCTTGGTAGACACAGAGCCCCCCCGCCGGAAACCCCGGGCGACCGAGAGAACCTCGGACCCGGGAACGGGGGTAAGCCCGACCGTGCTACGGGAATCTTCAAGTTGAAACCCAACGCTTACATCTCTCAGTGACGCAGCGCGCACGGCCGTTCAGACAGCCATACCGGCGCCACGTTCGGAAGTATATTTTACTCTCTGTCTTCCAAGCGCAGACGCAAGAAAAATTTTGAAGAGCTGCCAAGATTCGCACCCACGACCTTACGGTCGCCGGACAGATACCTCTCCGATGCGGCCACAGAACCGCGATGGCGAGCGCGGTGCGCCTCCTATACTTCACAGACCGTCGTCATAGCTGAGCCGACAGAAAAAACGCACGAACCGGCAAAGAGTTGAACCCACGACCAGCCGTCCGCCGGCTGGACTCGCTGACCACGCGGCTACCGAGCTTGGGAGGAGACCCGCTGTGCGCTCCCAGTACTGTAGCCGCAAGACGTGTAGGACTGGAGATTTGGCTGGACTTTGACTGGAGAGTGACTGGACTGGAAGGAGTGACTGGAGGCACTGGGGGGCCCCTCGCGGGGGTGTCTCCTCTCGCCGCGAACGAGTGCGCCGGGCGGGCGGCCACCCCTCTGCACCGCTGCACGCGGGTGCGGTACGGCATTGGCCGGGCTTTGTTTGTTAAGTGCTCGGCTCCTTGTGGCGCTGCCGGCGCTGCCCGGCGCCCACGGGTACCACTGGTACCTCTGCCCCGGTAGGGCACTCCCAGGCCGGCTGCAAGTCACGTAATGGCCAGTGACGACCCTACTTACACCTCCTTACGGCCCTAACGATGCTCGCGCTGCCTGCCATCGAGGGAAAAAGAAGAAATGCATACAACAATAAGATGAGAATGCTGCGGGGGCGCGCGGCAGGTAAAACGGTCGTGAAGCGAGCTTCCTTTTTTTTTGTGGGTGTGTTTTTTTTTCTCTGGCGTGATTGTGATTACGAGTTTTGGGGACCTTTGCGCAGACAGACGCCATCCTGGGAGCGGGCGGGACCGGCAGCGCATAGCGCTGACCTAAACGGGACGCCTGGGAGCCGATACGGCGGGTCCTGGCGGGTCCTGGCGGGTCCTGGCGGGTACGGCTTATGCAGTGCCGAGAGGTGCTCGGCGTGGTGGCGTTTGGGCGCCTCGGCACCCCGTTAGGGCACCTCTTCGTGCCGAGCGGCCACTCCGCCGCCATCCGCCATCCGCGGAGCCCGTGGAGCCGCCACATCGTGGGAAAGCAAAACTTATTCTGGCGGCGCCGGGATGACTGACTCTTTATCCGCGGAGGGAGATGTCCCAAGGCGATGGAGTATCGGCCCTCGAGATGCGCCCCGGCAGCAACAGCACGCCGCAGACACGGCTGGCTATGCGCGCTCCAGATGCACTGCACCGCACCGCCCCCCCCCCTGTAATTTTCATTTTACGATGAAATTGACGTTTTGTATTGTTGGCATCGCCGTTTACCGGTCGTTCGGTTTCACTTTGTCTGGGATAACTGCTTCAGAAAATACCAAAGTGCACCGTAACGGCACCGCGCCTAACTGCGGACGGGAAAAGTGCGAAAGACGCGCGGACCTTGGTTTTGGGCAACTAAAAATTGTGTCCCAAAAATATTTCAAAAAAAGAAAATTTGAAAAAAAAAACAATAATAATGCAACATTTGGTTGAAAGAGTCATTACACATGTCTTGATGAAACAGTAACACGCTACCCCTCCATTACCTGTTATTGGTATTTAACTCGACGACGTTAATCGAGTGAGAGATGTTTGCCGAGGGGCGGGGGGAGGCGGCGGCAGGCTGGCTGGCTGGCTGGCTGCGGACACCCACTGCCGCCGCGGTGGTCATCTGTTTGAGGCCCAAAACACACACGGGCCGGCATTAGTCAGCCGTGCAACAACTCATTACGGCCGCCCTGAATGGCGACCGGGCTGATGACAGCCTAATAACCCCACCGGCCGCCGACGCCGCCCCAAAATCCGCTGCCGGGGGCGGCGCCTGCCCGCCTGCCCGCCCGCCTGCCCGCCTGCCCGCCGCCGGCCCCAGCCGTGCGCCCGGAGGAGAGACCCATACGGCTCTCCTTCACGGGGCTCGTTTTTCACTTTTCCCGATGCCACGAGTCACGGTAACAACCCCCCGGCGGCAGCGCGGCGCATACGGCGGGCGCGCGCCGCGCCAATCCCACCCTGATTAATACTCGAGGCAGGGCGTGACCGGCGCCGTAAACATTCGGGGAGACGAGCGCCGCGCGCCGCCTCTAGGAGGTTTGGGCGCGCCGCCGCCGCGGCGGTCATTACGCTGTCGCCGCCTCATCGGGGAAATAAAGAGCAGTTGCCGAGATTATCGATGATGCAGACCTGTCCTGTTCTGTTCCTTTCGGCTCGGCGGCTTTGTTGGTGGTCCCCTTGCCGGGATGAGCAGGCCGCGACAGAGAGCGGCAGCGTCTCCCTGACGGCTAAATTACCCGGTGGCCCCCTCGGATGAAATTAAGTTGGTATCCCTGTGCGAGGCAGCAGCCCGGCGAACAGACGGTCAACGGTCAAGCCCACCTCGGCGGCGGCAGCAGCAGCAGCAGCAGCAGCTAGATTAGGGGGAGGCACCGGCGGGCGCGGCCTACGTGGTGATTCAACGAGACTTTTCATCTCCATTCAGCGGTTACCGAATGGCGTCCGATGGCGTCCGCCGCGGATGGCTCTGCCGGCTCCGCCGTTCCGGGCGGTTGGCTCCACTGCCCCCCCCCCCCCTCCCACTCCCGCCCCTGCCCGCCATTGTGCACGCCGGGCCCTTCTGCTCCCAATCAATGTGACTAACTGATTCTCTCGGGGGGTGGAAAATAAAAAAAAAGAAACGCAACAAAAAGAAGAATATGACGTGCGAATGTGTGGCGCTTCACGTGTGCGCCACGTTTGCTGCGAATAATGTGTGGAGGGGAGGGACGCCAGGCGCTGCCCCGGCGAGGTGAGACACCCTCGGCGGGGTCCATGGGGCACCGGCCGGGGGGACCCCCGTCCAGGCCTCAAAGTCCCGGAGCACGGCCGCTGCAACAATGGGGCGGCATTGCGGAGTCCGGGCCAGCCGCCGGGTGGGGCACGGCAGCCGATTTTATCCCGCCGCGCGTCCCGCGCCCCCACCGCCGCCTAAGTAAGTTTCCGCCCTGGAAGCTCACCCCCGGGCCCTGGCCCCGGCCCCGGCCCCGGGCTAGGCTCGGCACGGCGGGTTAGGTCCTCGTATCCTTTCTGGCCGGAGTAAGTTGGTAATAGCCGGGCCCAGTCGGGGCCCAGTTGTGCGGCGCGGGTGGCGGGGCCGGCGGGGCCGCCGGGGCTGCCTGCAGAGCGGCGCGAGGCGCGTCGTGGGGCACTGAGGCCGCGTCGCCGCGGAACGCGTGGCGTCGCGTGGCGTTGTGTGGCGTGCGGCGTGTGCTCTGCCGCCTCCCTTCCCGACTTCCGCTGCCGCCGCCGCGCCGTCAAACCGAAACCCCCTCACGATCGGGGAGATGCCAAACGCCAAGACGGCGCGGCGATGTGCCCCGCGGCCCCGGGGCGCCCGGATGGCAGGCCGCCCGGGGGCGTCGGCGAAGACAGGGCCGGGGCCGCGCAGCGCCGCGTCGGCGACAGGCGGCCCCGGCTTGGGCCCCAGGGCCGAGATGGAGCAAGCCAGCCGTGCGGTGGCGGCGCCAGGCCAGGCGACGCCGGGCGACGCCGGGCGACGCGCCCCCGCCTCCAATCTGGGGAGAGGCTTGCACCAGATACAACTTGCGATTGCCGTTCTGCTGTTGACGATGTGGCGCGGACGTGGCTGGAAAAACTTGACAAAGTCCGGAGTGGGGGTGGGACACTACTGTCAGCACGACCCGCCCGCCGCCGGCCGCCGGGCACTGAGCTGTCCCAGACACCGCCGCCGCCACCGCCGCCGCCGCTGGGAGGCGGCAAACACGAAAAGCAAAAACAAGCGGATATCTCGGGGCCGCGGCAAGCACAACCGCCTCACCTCACGCCTGGCTTGTCTCGCGGCCATCTCAGATTGGACGAGCCGTACTGGCGGCACTTGATGTCCTCAGCGCCGGGCCGAGGCCCCCCGCCGCCGGGCTCCGGGCTCAGACTCCAGCTCCAGCTCCAGCGGGGGCTTCTCCAGGCCAGCCACACTGCTGATAAAGAGACAGCGGCGGCGGCGCGCGCCCTCGGAGCCGGCCTCGTTACCTCCAACTGCCGTGCGGCATGACGGACAGTTACGTCGATTCGAGCTGGGTGGAGAGAGAGGGAAAGAGAGAGAGAGAGAGAGAGAGAGAGAGAGAGAGAGAGAGAGGGGGGGGGGGGAGCAGCAGGAAGGAAAGGATGGGGCGCATTTACGGGCTTCCCGCAGACGCCCACCGCGAGCAGTGCAGAGCGGCGCTGCCAGCGGCGGCGGCGGACCGCCGCGGCGACCAAACGGATCTAAAGCAGAGCTGAGTGTCATCCCCCCCTGCGGAGGGATTCTTTCGAGTGGAAAAGTTGGCAACATTTTTAATATCTTAGGCCGGCCGGCTGGTGCAAGCGGCAGCAGCGGCGGCGGCAGCGGCTGCGGGCGGGGGGTGGTGAGGCCGGACTGACCGACCGGGCCGAGCCCCCGGAGCATCGCGACGGCTGCGGGACGCCGGCGGGGTAGAGAGCAGCGCCGGGGCCGCCGGGGGCCGGCCGGGGCAGCCGGGGCTAGAACGTGCCGAGAACGCAGACTCCGCGGGGGCGGCGGCGGTGGCACAGGCCGGCCGGCCGACCGGGCCGCACTCTTATAAGTCCCTTTCTGAAAGTCAACAAAGTCCCTGAAATTAGCGGCGCCCGGCTCAAAAATAGTCGGGGCGCGCTGACTACACAATCCGAGGGGCTGATTTGCTCCGGCGCTGGCGAGGCCTGCGTGCTGATTGGTGCGCGGGGTGCTCCGTCCGGGGGAGGAGGTCTGAACGCGCGGGGGAGGGCGTGCCTGTGGTGCGTGCCTGTGGTGCGTGCCTGCAGCCCGCCTGCAGCCCGCCTGCAGCCCGCCTGCAGCCCGCAGCACGCACGCGGCAGGTGCGGCGGTGACGCGGCCCGGCGGCGGAAGCTGCAGGCCTGCGGGTAACGAGCGCGGACAAACAACATTATTACCAGATTTTTCGTCTATTACCCGCTCGTTCCGAAAAACAAACAGGCGCTCCGCAGGCTGCGCGGCCACTCTTAATCACTAAGGCGACGAGGCCTCGTGTGTGCGTGTGTGTGCGTGTGTGTGCACGGAGCGCATGCGCGCCTGTGTGTGTGCGCGCGCACCTGCCCGCTCCGCGCACCCCCTTCCCGGCCCGACCCCCTCTGACAGCGACTCAATTTCATGCTGATGACGAAAGCCGAGCCGGAGCCCGAGCCCGTCCCAGGTCGCTGCCAGCCGCTGCAAACTGTGTTTGTTTTCTCGAGAATTGGGTAATAACAGGTTAAGTGACTTGGCGCTGCAGGGCCTTCGGGGCAGATCGACAGGTGTGGTCCACTGCTCAACAAGGCCGGGTGGTCGAGGCGGGGCGGGGCGGGCGGGCGGGCGGGCGGGCCGAGGCACCGCCGGCGAGCGTTGGCGTAGCGAGGCGTAGCTCGGGGGAAGTCCGTGCGTGGCGTGGCGTGGCGTTGCGTGGCGTGGCGAGGCGCGGCGCGGCGGGCAGGAGGGCGTAGCGCGGCGCGTAGCGGAGCGCTGTTCGAACAGTAGTAACTTGGGACCCGCAGCCCGCGGCGGCTGTCCGCGCGGTGCGTTGTGGCGACCCCCCACGGAGGGCCAGGGCAGCCGGGGGGGCGGCGGGGGCCGCGGGGGCCGCGCCAAGCCTGCAGCCGGCCCGCAGAGCCTGCCACGCATGCACGCACAGCAGTGGCGGGTGTCGCTCCCCTCGGCCGCGGAGAGGTGGGTGTCGGGGTTGGCAGGGCCGAGGCAGCCGAGGCCGTCCCGGCAGGCGGGCCGGCCGTGCTCAGGCAGCCGCCCACAACGACGGCGGCCCCCTCAGCCCTTACAAGCCCGGCCGGCGAAGGATGAGTAGAAAATTACACGTTGCGCGGTCCCCCCGTTAAACAAACACAATTTCTCTGCGCGTATATCTTGATTGAGACAGGTGCATGAGACGATGGGAAGCGAAGCTCGAGCGCCCGCCTGCCCTGCACGCTGCACGCCCCGCCTGCCAGGGCGGCCCCGGTGGGCTGGCCGGCGGGGCTGGCCGCCAGGGCTGGCCACAGCGGGGCTGGGCACTCGTCCGTGCCCGACGCCTGCCTGCCCTGTCAAAGGGTCAAGCGGGCCGGCCGTCAAGTCGTCAAGTCTCCGGCACCCCCGCCCGCCGCGCGCTGCTCCTCGGCGCAAACCCTAAATAATTTATTAACACTAAAATAAAAGCATTTTTGCCGTGATTTATGCAGAGCTGCGGCGGTGCGCCTTGAGCGCCGCACGGCCCGCGCGACATCGTGTCGCTGACGGCTGCGGCCGGCCTGATGCAGGCGCCCGTGATGCCGGGGGTGGGCGTCGCCGGCGTGGCTGCAGCCCGGTCCCACGGGCCCCGCCGGCCCCGCCCCGCCCCGCCCCGCCCCAGCCTCGCCTATCCCCGCCGCACCGTGGGTGGCGCCACGCCGCGGGCCCCACCGCCAGAGTATCTCTCCAGCATCTCCCCGGCGTGGGGCCCGCGGCCCGCCAGGTGGCGGGGAAGCGACGAAGTACCGCCGGGTGCGACGCGACGCTGCAGGCATGCAAAACGGCGTGCTCTAGGACTAACAGGCGTGCCCGACGACGCTCGACAACGACGCTGGAAATCTCTCACTTCCGGTTTCGAGCCTCGTTGGAAATGCCTAACAGTTGCGGGCCCTCGGCGCCGGTGAGGTGGGCAGCCGCGACTGCTGAACGCGCGGGTGCGTCGCGGGTCAGCCTACCCTAGCGCTCGCAGGCGCTCCAGACAGGCAGACCTTTTCCCCCCTCCTATTTTAAAACTCTCCCTCAGCCGCCACGCCAGCGATGTTCCCGAATATTCGTCCGACAGCGATAGACGTTACTGAACACACGCCATTCGCTGGTCCCGAGCCTCGCGCCCATCCCGGGCCTTTGTCGTAATTTCTTTGCTCGCACGAGTCCCGAATTCCGGTCGGGGAACGTGCTCTTTCTCGTTGTCGGTGCGGCACGCTACGTGCGTTTCCCCGGGCCCGGCCTCTTCGAACCAAAATGGCGGCCGGCGGCACGCCATCATGACGGCACGACTGCGGCCCGCCATTTTGGATTGATTTCTCCGAATAACACACTAAAGCCCCTGGCGCGTGACGATCAGACCACCAGCGCCGGAAGTGCGGGGCGGAAGGGGAAGGTAGGGGGGGGGGGGGAGGCGAACGAGTTGAGTACCGCGGCGGCCCGGGCGGCGCTGCCGCTGCCGCTCCCGCTGGCGCTGCCACGCGACGCTGCGGCCGCCTGCCGGGGCTGACGGCTGACCTGCCGGCTTCTGCCAGCAATTACTGAGCGCGGACAGCCATGTTGTGCGAACGGCCGGCTGTGACTCCTCCGTACTGACTCACTCACCCCCCCCCCCTCTCTCTCTCTCTCTTTCTCTCATTGTCCCGCAGGGGATTCGTCACCAGCCGCACACTGCAAAATCCACCACCACCACCACCAAAAAAAAAATTCATCGCCGACTGGGTTGTGTGTAGGCTTATCCGGAGGTCAGAAAGGTCTTGACGCACTCACATTAGAATTACGCCTTAAATATGAAGTTTTGTGTTGGCAGCAGTGCCGGCCGAGTGTCGCCTCGCACGACGGCCGTGACCACCGTGGTGACCCGGGCGGCCGCGGGGCGGGGCGGAGCGCGGGCCGGAGCGCTGTTTGGGCGCCACGCTGCCTGCCTGCCGCTCTGCGGCCTCCCTGTAAATCTCCCTTGAAAGGGCGGAGGCGCGTCGAGGACCCGCTCACACACACACACACACACACACACACACACGCCCGCTAACACTCGCCACAACCACACACGCGCGCCGCTCGTATTTCAAAGCACACTTTGGCGGGGTAATATATGACAGGCTTTAATCATATTTTGTGCACATACTGTCAGATCCTGGGCGGGCCCCGGGGGCCCCGGGGGCTGCGGAGCCTGAGGGGCCTGAGGGGCCACCGGGGCGGCAGCGGCGGCGGCAGCGGCTTCCTCGGCAGCCCCGAATCATTACGCGCCCCGCGGTACAAATCCGGTCGTAAAGAGAAAGAGAAGAATGCAGAATGCACTTGGCGCCGCGCCACAAGATTAATTGCGGGGCTCCCGAGTGGAGCGGGTGGTGGTGGTGGCGGCGGCGGCGGCGGCGGCGGCGGCGGCAGCGCGGGCCGGGAGGATGTCACCCCTAGACATCCCGGCCAGAAGCCGCGCAGCCAAGGGAAGGGGGGCATCTAATTGTGTTACCTGGAGAGTATCTTAATAACGACTAATGACCACAATTATGACGTCATTTACGAGAGCAGGAAAAAGAAGAGCGCTGCTTGTGCGTGCATTTTAATTTATTGTTTTCCTCCGCTGCCGTCGTCCGTCCCGCCGAGCGCGCAGTTTGTAACCAGTTTTCCGTGACAACGGCGGCGGCGGCGGCGGCGGCGGCGGCGGCACGAGGTGGACGCGGCGGCCCGGCTGGGGGAGGAGACGATCACCCGGCCCGGCGGCCGGCGGCGGGACGCTAACAAGGAAATTACACGACGGGCCGCCTGCGATTAGAAGAGTCCATGCGAGCTCTCCAGGCCGCGGGGCCGCGGGGGCGGGCGTGGACGCCGCCTCCTCCCGACCCCGCGGCCGGCTCTCCTCTCCACGGGCTGGGGCCGCGGGGGCCGCGGGGGCCGTGCGTGCGGCGATGCGAGGGCCCAACTGCCGGGGCCCGCCGGGCCGCGCGCGGGCCGCACCGTCACGCCATTTCACCAGCGGCAATGAGCCTCTTAATTAGGCAGTCACAGTCATGAGGGAGTGGAGCGGCGCGTCGCTCATGGCGGGACTCATGCCGGGCGGCTCGTGTCACGACCCCGGGACGGGCTGGGCCAGCCTCCGGCCCTCCGGCCCTCCGGCCCTGCGGCGTGGGGCCCGCGAGCCGCCCGTGCCGCGCCGCTTCCGCCCTACGCCAGGGCCGGGAGGTTTGGGGCGGGGCGGCGCGGCCACACGTAGCGCCGTACCAGCCACACCAGCCACCGCGAGGAAGTGTGAGGTGAGGGCGGCAGCTGAAATATTTCCTTCACGTCGCTCTCGTAAATTTGCATCTGCCGCTGGATTTCAAGGCGCGCACGGCCGTCGTCGTCGCGGCCGCAAAGCCGGTGCGGTGGGGACTGGCGGGGAGGGGGTGCCTCGGTGGAGAGTCCCCGCTCACCTCCCACCCTCCCTCGCTCCCTCCGTCCCTCCCTCCCTCCCTGCCTCCGGGGCCCGGCCGCGGCTTACCACACAACATCCCCGGGCCCGGGCACGCGTCTCCCTCGCAGTACTCAAACCTGCACTCTCTCCTCCCCCATCGCGCTTTCTGCTCTCTCCCTCTCTCTCTCTCTCTCTCTCTCTCTCTCTCTCTCTCTCTCTCTCTCTCTCTCTCTCTCTCCCCCTCTCTGTGTCAGTATCACCCTGGACAACTTTCTCTCCCCCCCCCCGCCCCGCCCCGAACGGTTCCTCAGCCGCAGCCCCATCAGGGTCCGCGGCAGCAGGGCTGGCGGGGCCGACGCACGCGCCGCTGCGGCCGCATCGAGGGGAGCTTCCAACTAGTATGATAGTCAAACTCCGGATTTCGTCAAAGCATGGCGAAAAAAAATCAAAAAAGTTTACTGCCAAAAAATACATTGGCGAAATGACTGGGTACACGGATCGCCGTGCCCCACTCCACCACCCGCCGAGTCCGGTGGGCGTGAAGGAGGGAGGGGGGGGGGGGTCGTCACTCAAGTTTGCCTCATTTGACAGCGGCACGCAGTCCGAACATTGGCGGGGGTGTGGGGCTGCGGGGGCGCAGGGGGCGGCGGGGGCCGCGCAGTGGAGGGTAATGTCGCAGCCACGTACCCCGGCAGGGCGGGCGGAGGCCGGCGGCGTGTGCCGGAGGAGGGCACTAGCATAACGAAGCCGATCAGGCAGAGCGGGAGGGAGGGAGGGGGAGAGGAGAGGCGCGCCGAGGCAGCCGAGGGGCACGGGGCTCCTCGCGGCCGCCCCCGGCACCCCCGGCCCGCCCAGCCCCCCCCCCCCTCTCTCTCTCTCTCCCTCCCGCACAACAAGCACGTCTCATCCTCGGACGCGCCCCTGCGGAGTCCACCATCAAACACTAACAGGGCACGGTCCATTCTGCAGCCATCGGCGCGGTCTGCTGCGAGGGGAGGCCCCTGGCCGCGGCCGCCAGCGCCGCACCCGAAGCATTCAAAAAGTGCGGAGGGCGGGGCAGAATATCGCAAACAAGTTGGCAGCAGCGGCCGCCACAAGTGAAGAAAAATTCGGAGGGGCGCGAGGCCAAAGCGAAGAATGAGGCGGCGTGGTGCTCTAGTGCCACACGCAGAGAAACCCCGGACGCACCGCATCAGCGCGGAGCCGCCGCGTGCTCTGCGCGGGCTCTGCGCTGCGCCCCAGAGAACCCCAACTCATCCGCTCGGTCAGTCCGTCTCGTGACTGGAGCTGTTCTCCGTTCTGCGAGGTACTACCCCCCCCCCCCCCCCGTTTTAGCGCTTTTGCTTGTTATTATTTTTATTATTTTTGTTGTTGTTTTCCGTGCCGGACTTGTCGGGGGTCCAACAGCCAGCCAGAGCGGTGCGGTGCGCTTATCGGCGGTAACAGAAAACCTTATCTCATTATGGTATCCGCCATCTCACGATCTTATTGTTCGATCCGGCGGCGGGATAAGGCGAGGGCGCGGCGGCGGCGGCGGCGCGCGCTGCGTGCCGGCGGGAGGTGGGGGGGGGGGGGGTCATCCCCCGGCGTCACGTGACCCGCCGGACCCGCCGCGGCCGCTCACCAGCCACCGGTACTCGTTACTCTCTGCAGTCGGCGAATTCACTTGGCCTCGCCGTCGTCGCCTCGCCTTCCCTGCGCCGCTCACTTTCATGATCGAGTCCGCGGGATCGAACCGGCCGCGCACCGAGCCGCGAACAGTATACAGCGACGGCGCACGGCGCGGCACGGCGCGGCACGGCGCGGGACCCGCGGCGCCGCTCGGCCTTTCGGTCACGTGACGGGGTGTCGTGACGTCACGCGACGCGGAGTCAGCAGCGAAGGGGCGCACGGCAAACAGCGTGGCGCCTAAGAAAAGCTCAGCGCCGGCCGCGGCCGTCCCCTCACACTAAGTCCCCGGCGTGCCGACCCGAAGCCTCCCTCTTCCAGCCCCCATAGTTATTCGCGACGAGTTTATTTTTACCGCCTTGCGGTCGGCGGGAGGCCCATACAATGTGGAGCTCAAACTACCAGGTACAGGATCGGGGACGGGGGCCAAAGCGGCGCCGTCGTGCGGGTTTGCCTACCAGCCCCTTAGCCCCTCTCTCATGTGCTCCGCTGCACGCGCTGCCTTGTGCGTCCGTAAGACGTGGCTGCAATGGAGTGTTTTCGCGCGTATCTTTGGGCTGCAGTTCGTTTCTTTTTTTAATGACCCTTGCTTTATTTTCTGTCGTAGGGCCCCGGAAAAGCTGCATTGCTGGTCCGGGATTTCTCCGCACACGGGGAAGGGGGGGGGGGGGGGCACTGCCCTCCGTGGTCCTGCTGACGCCGGCGGCCGCCCCCGACACGCGCCGCCCCGCACGCGCGCACACACACACACACGCACACATCCATATCCATATCCACGGGACACGGCCACCGCCCCGGCGCCCGGCGCGCACGGCGTGCCTGGGATTCCCCCGTGCTGCCTCTGCCGCCGCCGGTCCGTACGTTCAATAATGAAATTGTCTTCCGGCCGCCGCCGCCGCCGCCGCCTCCGCCGCCGCCTCTGCCGCCGCCGCTGCCGCCGCTCGCAGATCGGAATTCGACCCACTAAACGGATGCGGCCGTTCTCTCGCCCCCTGGCGCCCATCTTTCCCCTTCTTTTCTTTTTATTCATTTGACTCCCTCAGATGTGGGCGGCTGTGAGGGGCCGTCTGTGGGGGGGGGGGGGGGGGGGTGAGCCCGTTACGTTCGGGCCCGCCTGCACACACGCACACGCACTCACACACACACACACGCGGCCGCTGGTGCGTAGACCAAGACCTGCAGCCACGATTTAATTACTACGATATCGGGAAGGTGGACCGGGCCGCCGCCTGCCGCCGCCTGCCGCCGCCTGCCGCCCGGCCCGCCTCCCCCGCGGCCCGCGAGCGCAGGCGGCGCGGGCGGGGCTCTGCCAGGGTCCCTGCGGGCAGCCACTGCAGCCGCAGGCCGCGGCACGGCGTGGGCGTGCCGGGAGCCGTAAAGAAAAGCCGGCACCGCACCGGGGACCGGGGGCCGCGGGGGCCGGGGGCCGCGGGGGCCGGGGGCCGGGCGGCTGGAGCCGGACGAGCCCCTCACCGACTCCACGAATAAACAATCTGCGGTGGGCCAACTCTCCGAGCCCGCGCCCCGCCCCGAGTCGCGTGTAGATAAGGGCGTGTCAGCGCGGCGCCGGCGGCCCGCTGCAGCCCCAGGCCGGCGCTGCACTCGCCCGGTTAGCAGCAGTCACCGGCTCCGAGCGGCATCGGGCCGCACCGAGGGCCGGGTACGGCCGGCCGGGGGGTCCGGCACGGGGTCCGGCACGGGGTCCGGCACGGGGTCCGCCCCTGCTCCGGCTCCGGCCTCCCTCCGTGACCTGTGAGAGGGAGAGAGAGAGAGCCCTCCCGGGTAGGTGGACACGCCGGGACACGCCATCGCCGGACGCCGGAACGGAACGGACTAATTGCTTCATTACTGACATGCTAAGCATTTAACTGTATAAACAGAGCCAGCGGGCCCGGCGGGCCGGCCGGGTCCCATGAGGCCTAAGGCAGGCAGGCTGCCCCGTCAGGCCGCGCTATTGTGTGAGCTGGACATGTCTGCGGGGGGGGGGGGGGGGGCTCCGCGTGCACATGCACGCCACGCCGATGGATTGGCGGGGTCGAGTGGCCGGCCCAGGCCAAACATGGCGTCTCCCGCCCGTTCGGCCGAAGTGCACTTTTCGCAAAGGCCCCGGTCGTGGAGTTTGCGGATGCGGACACGCCACCAGGCTGCAACTGCAACGAAATTTCACGTCCGCCTCTCAGGCCGCAGGTCATGGCCAGAAGTCCGCGCTGCGGCAGGCCCCCATGGCAAGCCTTGGCAACGCCGTGGCAGCCCCACGGCGGGCCTATGCCTCGCCTTTTCCTAACTTTGGCCTCCTGCCCCGGAAAACAGGTTGGCGGCCCTGTTGGCGGCCATCTGACGACGTGCTGCGGAGCGGTGGCTGCGCTGCGCGACCCCCACCCCCACTGCGGTCCCATCTGTCCCGTCTCCAACTTTTCTGGACCCCCCCCCCTGTGAGGGGGGAAAAGGAGAAGCGAAGAGGAAGACGGTCGTGGGGGAGGAGAAGGGGCGGGGAAGAGGGGGCATGTTTGCCCCATTCCCTGCCAAGCTATCATTTTCCCTTCCTCCGCGTAATTTGATGGTAATGATTTCCAAACATTCGTCTCATGGAGCGGGTCGGGTCGCTGCTATGCGGCGCGGTGCTGCGCGGCGCGATGCTGAGAGGGAGGGAAGCGAAGGGTCTGGTGGCGGCGGCCTCCCAGACACACGTATCCGCGCCGACGCCGCGCCCGGATGCCGCCCGGGTGCCGCCCGCTGGGGGCGCCGCGCTCGGACGCACGACGCACGGCCGCGCCCCAAAACAATAATGATGCATATTCAATAACGCCGGGGCTGGCGGCCGGGGGCGGCCGCGGCGCCGCGCAGGTAGGCCGCCCACCGCACGCCGCGCCGAGCGGGCGGCCCGGGGCAGCCGGCGGGGTAGGCAACCCATTCGACACCACTGCCCCGCAGTCAGGAGGCAGGCCGGGGGCTGACGGGGCCAGCGGGGGCCGCCGGCGCCGGCTGCGGCGGCGGGCAATGTGTGCGGTGCGAGCCGAGCCCCGCTCCGGGACGACAAAGGTCCGGCCGGGCCCGGAGCACCGGCACCGGGGCCGGCAGCAGTCCCTGGCAGTCCCTGGCAGTCCCACAGTCCGGCTGCGGGACGCACCGTGCGTATATCCGCGTTAGAGGAGCCCCTGGATTATTTAGCGGCATCCCCGGACCGTCAGTGGCGTGAGTCGGGAGTCGGCAACACCGTCCGGGTGCCGGCGGGGGCCGGCGGGGGCCCGGCCCGGCGGCGCGGAGGGAAGGCGCTCGGTGCCGCCGCCCTCCCGACCCCACCTCCAGGACGGCAGCGCGGCAGAGCTCCCCTCACTCGTCTCTCTCCCGTCCGTTCGCACGCTCACTTTATCCAAGTGCCAGGCCCGCGGGGGAGGGCGAAGGGCCCGAAGGGGCAGGGCTCGGAGGGCACCGCCGCCGGCCAGGGCGGGTAAACGGGTTGAATCGAAGGCCGGGCCGCCCGCCGCCTCGACGGCGACGGATGTGTTCGGGTGTGGATGCGACGCGGGGCCGCTGAGCCGCCAGCCCGTATCTGTCGGGAGCGCCGGGAGACGGGGGACGCGAGCGGGGCGGCGGCGCACGGCAGGCGGGAGAGAGATGCGGCGCCCGCAGTGTGTGCGTTCTCGCAGGAGCCGCGGACGACGGCGACGCGCTCGGCGCCTGCAGGTGTCGGGGTAGGCAGCCCGCACGTCCCGCGCGCCCCGCGGGCTGCCTACTGTCCACCCACGCGCTGCGACTGCTGAAACGGGCCGTCGCGGTGAAGCCGTGTGGTCGTATGAAAAACGATTCTTCGTCAAATTTAAGCAGCTGGCAAGTAGCTGGCAAGTAGAGCGGGATGCGAGGGATTCCCGGAGTAGGATACTGGGCGGAGGAGGAGGAGGAGGAGGAAGGGAGAGAGGGGGGGGGGGATTTGCAAACGCAAGCAAGCGGAGGGGCCCGCCACACCAGCAGCAGCAACGCCTGGCCGCGTCCCTTGCGGACAGGGGCACAGGCACAGCCGGGCGCAGCCACCGGGCACGGCACACAGATTGCCTGGCGCCTTAAATATGTAATGTTTCAATTAGCCACAAGGTGCGTGCACAACACTTGCACACACACACACATGCGCGCGCGCGCATATCCGCCCTCCCGCACGTGCCGCCTCACCGCACACACACACACACACACACACACACATCGAACCTCACCACTACGCACACACAGACAGTCAAGCTCAAGAGTCCGCGGACACAAACAACTGACCGCCTCCTGCGGTCATCAGCCATGCATGGCCATGCGTGAGGGGAGGGTTTCCCCTTTCACGAGAAAACGTGAAAGTCGGCCTAACATTAAAAGCAGAGATTTAGAATATTAATAGAACTTTTTATTATTTTTTTCAAACACAGGAAGAAGAGTTTTCTGATGTTTGCTGTCGTGGTGCTGGCCGGTGACGCTGACGTCTCGCAGAAGCTCGCAGCGAGGTAAAGATTTCGGAGATTTTGCTCTCGGCGGGATTTGGGCTGATGGCCTCCGCGCTCCGCTTAATTTTTATATACTGACTGAACCTCGCAAGACATTGCCTGCAGCCAGTTTAAAAATCTATTCTACTATGATCTTGAGCAGAAGGAGAACAGAAAATGGGTGGTGCTTGTCCGCCTGAGGTTTCCATACTCCCGCTAAAATGGCAGTAGAATCATGAAGATGACAAATTTCGCCGACCAGAAAACGAAACACAAACGGAAACAAACAACAGTTCTGAGCTTGAGGGTGACCAGGTCAGGTTAGAGGCGCTTAAGACACACTGCGTTCGGCACTATTTGTTCGTCAAATCCTACCGTCCGTGTATGTTCGATCGGTTACTTCTTGGTTTAATTTGCGATGCAAACTCAGAAAATGTATGAGACGTTTTATCGTTTTCCATTCACAGGTACCTCTGCCATGACGTTTTCTACAGATTGGGATGTTGACAAGTACCGCGCGGAACATGAGTGCGAAGAGCATTGGGAACTGCGACGACGGTTTTTAGAAACTCACAAGGACAAGTTCCCAGAGGAAAGGCTGGTGTGCCTCGCCCAAGTGTTCTACAATGTTGAGTTTATGGGCTGCAGGTTAGTGTCATGTTTAAGCTTGTAAGCTTATGTTCCTCAGAAGTTTTCAACTTTCGCTGGATTTCTTGTGTACCTTGTCCTGCAGTTTTGACAGACCTCATTTTTCGTAGGTACCCTGAGAAAACCATGCGTCAAGTTGCCGAGCTTTCTCGTGGAGTGGCTGATGATCACAGAGAGAAGATGAAGTCAAAATTACAGCGCACCTTTGTGCAAGCTTCGGATGCCGCAAGCACAAAGGTTAAAGGTAGATCTAATTGTGAGTTAAATATGTTTCTCTTACTTTAGCTCTTTTCAAGTATTTTGGATGTGTTAATTTTTGAGTACCCTTGCATTTACCAGGACAAAAGAGGAATGGAGACGCAGCACAGAATAAAAGAAAATTTGTGGACTTTCAAAAGGCGTGTGAAGATAATCAATTGCCTGCAAAAAAAAATAAAATTCAAACTGTACCAAAGAACTTAGAGGAAACAAATCCACCCAACCAGTGAGTGTCAATAGACATATTTGTGTGCACTTACTTTTGTTTAAAACTGGTATCTAACCAAGGTTAAATGTGGTTTTCAATAGCATTCCAGGCAGATATGTTCTTGCTGACCAAAGTCGTTTTGAGTCAAAGACATTTGTACAAAACCCATCCACCAACAAATCTCAGTCTGGCAAGCAACAAAAGAAGAATGGCACTCTAGCCGACATAGTTTTAGTAGAGTCACCAATGATGGGTGCTTTTACAATTTTGGATCGATCCCTTAGAGGATCTAATAGGCATTTCAAAACTGTACACAAGAAGATAGGAAAGTAAGTTTTGGAGTTACTATTTTTATTATACTGTTCTAAGTTTTATGAATGAAAGAGACTGAGGCTGTAATTCTTTTGTAGGCAGGATGAATGTACCATGTTTGTTGATAATGAGATCCTGGCAACAGCTTTAGGGGAAAATCCTAAAAAAGCTCAACAGCAATGTGCAGCTCTCGGCTTGGCTAGACTCAAGAAAATCTGTCACACATTATTGGTATGGCCTACTTAGTTCTACTTGATTCTGTTTCACTTGTGGTTAGAGTTTTAAAATTTTCCCTTTGTTAACAGGTAAAAGATAATCTTGCAGGTGCGACTGTTGACAAAAGTGAAGATGGTTCGATTGACAAAATCAAAACTAATTCTGGTGAATCAAATGAAATTAGTAATGCTGTACCTGAACATCTTGCTGAGGACAGCAAGGTCTCCAGAATGATGAAATTAATGGGTTGGGGTGGAAAAGGCCTTGGCAAAGATCAGCAAGGACGTACAGAACCTGTCCAGTATGTATTTCATTTTATTATGATATTCATTGTCATTAGGAGACTTGTAGCAATGACTATCACATTCTAACCCATTGCTTTTGTCTACTTTCAGAGCTGCTAATGTTGTAAAGAGAGCTGGATTGGGCTTGGTATCAGAAGGGGGAGGATCTGGCCCCAATATGAGAAATTCAAGTCAAAATTTCAATCGGTGCATCAGGAAACTTCTTAACGAGTTCAAATCATCTCTCTCCTCTGAAAATCTAGTGTTTGCTGCAGATTTCTCCAAAGAAGAACGCAAAACAATACACTTGTAAGGACAATTTTTCCTTTAGTTTGTTGAGTGTTCTATTTTGTCCACTAATTCATTTGTAATTTATTTGCTCTCAGGATGGCCCGAAACATGGGTGTTAAAAGTCAAAGCTACGGTAATGGTGATGATCGTCGGCTTGTTTTGCGTAAAAGTGTCTCTTACCAGCAGATATTGGAAGAAGTGAAGGAAGCAGGTGGAAGCACAGCAAAGTATGATCTTTTACCTCCAGAAGAAAACTAAAATAGGTGTGTATATTTTATTTATCAGTCAGTATATATGGGGTAAAAAAAAGAATTCTTTAACTATTTATTTATTTTTTAAAAAAATACTAGTTTTTTAGTTTGTTTTTTTTTTTTTTGCTTAAAATCTTGATTAAGAAGTGAATTTAAATTTTATACACTTAAGGAGTAGACTTGGAACTTCAAATACTTTAAGTGCTGAACAGGTTAGGGATGAGTTGGCAGACGCCAAGCTGCTGTATTCAGAGACCGTTTTTTATCTGTTGTCTCAACTCCATCAATGTCAACCTCTGCATGTGGTGTCTTTTCAATGGAGTCAGAAAGTTGGTACATTCCACTATTTTTGTACTTTATCAGCTTCAGTCTCTCTTCTGCCTTAAAAATATTTTCCATGACCTCTTGAGCCATAGATTTCAGTTCGAGATCATCTGAGTTTGCCATCTGAGTTATAAACTCTTTTGGAACCTGCAAATTAATTCAAATTAGATTAATACATTTTTCTAGTTCAATCTGCAACAGGATTGTATTTTAACTCAAACCTGTAAAATTAACGAAGGGTCATGGATTTCACAAGTTAATGAAAGCAGAAGCCTCATTGCCATTAGTCTCAACTCATTTGTTGACTCTGGTTTGATACAATCTTTCACAACTGAGAATATCGCTCCTTTTCCATCTTCAAGTAGCAGGCTGAGGCCAGCCTGGTTAATGCTTACATTATATAATGCCATCAGTAGAAGTCTAAGAAATTTAAAGAAGTATTATTGAACACCCTGTTTATAATATTATCCCTTGGTTTCAGGTTGTACCTTTTAAGGCAGTTTCCGGAAGGTGTTGGAATGACAGGCAAGATTCTAACAATTTGCTGTATTAAATCTCGTCCATTCGGGTCAGTTACAAGAAATTGTCTTCCTGCAGCAGCCGCAGCCATGTTGGTGACTATTCCTCCCATAGCCATAATAAATTGACTCTCGTCAGCTAAAGGCCCCGGCATCTCAGTGTTGAAGGTTTCCAGAAATGACTCCAATGTGCCACTGACAATGCACAGGAAGTCGGCTGCCTTACTCTGTGGTGGTCACATGAAAAGTCGTGATTCAGAATGTCTACTTGTTTAATTGGTAAAAGCAAAATTAAAATTTGTAGTTCTTTTGTAATTAGCTGCTAATATATGTATGTATATTGTTATAGGATTTTATGAAAAAACATTGAAAGTCTTTATTGTAAATACAATAAATCTGTGCTGCGTCTCAATTCCCTTGAATGTCTCATCATTTATTTCCCTTACTTCCCTTACCCCGGTGAGGAGGAGGTCCACCACGGGGGGCACCCTGGACGCTTTCCAGACGAGGTTGCCGAGCACGGAGCCGAGCGAGGCGCAGAAGGCGCTCTGGTTGGTGAGCTGGGCGCGCATCCGCACGTTGTCGCTCCGCGCGATGGCGAGCTGGGCGCACGCCTTGTCGTTCTCCCGCTGCAGGGCGAGCACCTTGGCCCGCAGCTCCTCCACCTCGGCGGCCCGGCCCGCCATGCCTGCGCGGGCGTCGCGGTCAGACTGGCTCAGACACGGACACTACTCGTGCGGGGGAGGAGCGCTGTACCTTCGGCCTGCTGCGCCCACCCTGAGAGCAGCCCCTCCAGGTTGCGGCCCAGGCTCTCGGCCTCGCCCTCGAGCCGCTCCACTTCGCACTGCAGGCCGGGCGCGGACAGGCAGTCCGGGGGCCGGCTCAGGTCCTGCAGCAGCCCGCAGAGGTTGCTGCCGACCAGGGTCAGGCAGCGGCAGGCCTCGTCCTGTGGGCGGGTGCGGGGGCTGTGAGGCTGGCCTCTCGCGACAAACTTACGGAAGGGCTTTCAAAAGAGTCCGCTCGCGAGTCCCATAGAAACGGCCGGGAGAAGCCAACGCGCTCGCCATTGTTAAAGCTTTGTACTGGGCGGGAGGGAATGCCGAACGCCGATACGGCCATGACACGAAGCTGCTGTGGCTGCTTCCGAACACGCTGCGCTCCCAACTCTCCCTGCCCTACCATACCATACACTCCGACATGTCCTTGGCGCCGCCCCACGGGTCCTGCGCGCCACGGCAGCCACGGGCAGCGACACTCGGTCCGTCGGTCATGTCGTGGACGACGTTGGGACAAGGAAACAAACAGACACTCTAGAACCGGGACGATGCACTGGCTGATGTGATGTGCCGTGCGGTGCGGTGCGATACCAACCCTTAGCGCGCGCCGCACCCTCCCAGCCCGCGTAGCCAATGAGCGCAGACCTGGGCAGACACACCCCCACCGCAGTCAGCTGTCGACAACCGACACGGGGGGTTTGAATCTCAACGGCCGCCCGTCCCGGAACGCCCGCCCGCCACGCGCCAGCGTCAGGCTTCTTGCGGGACGCCGTGCCGCTTCGCTCTGCCTCTCTCCGGATCAGCTGGAACTCCGGCGTACCGCAGCCGCCTCTGCAGCACCATGGACGGCGACATCGGGGTTGCCGAGCAGCTCGGCAGGGACGTGGAGCAGTGTCTGTCCGCAATCGCGAGGAAAACGCACCTGCACCAGGTAACGTGTTGCGCGTCTGCCGGGTGTGGCGTGCTGTGGTACCCGCACGAAGTGACGCCCCAAGCCGAACCGGTGCACGGTGCCGCGGGCAGATCAAGCTGGAGACGCTGCGGGAGCAGAAGGAGGAGACCGCGCGGGAGGAGCGGGGCCTGGCGCGGCGCGTCGCGGAGCTCGGGGAGGTCGAGGTGGCGTTCAGGCGGGAGGCCGCCTCCATACACGAGCAGCTCGCCGCCAGGAGCCGCCAGTTCCAGGTTGGTGCGGGGCCGGGCCGGGGGTGCGGAGGGCGGGGTCGACCTGCTTCCCGACGACGACGCTCTGCTGCAGGAGCTGACGACCCTGGCCTCGGACCAGCTCTCCGTCAGGGCCCTGCGCATGGAGACGGCACGGCTGCAGACCCTGATCCTGGAGCTGCAGGCGGAAGAGGAGAGCCTCCGGGCGGGACTGGAGGGCGGGCCGGCCGTGGACGAGGCGTCTGTGGCCGCGCTCCTCGCCCAGGCACGAGCGGTCCAGAGGTAGCCGAGTGGAGCCGGCGCGAGCACCACGACGCACTTGGCACTGTTCATGCCGGCCCACACGTCTGTTTCACGTCTGCTCACAGCCGCGGGCAGCGGGCGGCCGCCGAGCACACGCGCGTGTGCGCCGAGGTGCGCCGCGCCGTGGCCGGGGCCCGGAGGCACGGGTGCGGGCGGGCGCGCGAGCGGGCCGCCGAGGACGAGTACTGCCGACAGCTGGAAGGTGCGGCCCACGGCCGCGGCGCCACTCTCAAATCCGACTCTCTTTCTACGGCTGTTTTGTTGTGCTTTCAGAGGCCATCGAGGACATGACACTCCTTCATGTCGAATTGGAACTGACGGAAAACGGCGACGACGCTGGCAAGGACGAGGCGACGCGTGGCGTTGGCGTCGCCGTCGAAGGCGCAGACGCCGGGGGAGGGGCCGCCGTGGAGGTAGGCAACAACGCGGAGCAGTGCGCAGCGGTGCGTTGGGGTTGCCTACCCCGTCGTTCGCAGGCGCTCGCCCGCGCGAGTAGAAGGTGTGGGTGTGTGCTCATGTGTTCGCCGGTGCCCTAGAGCGCGCTGGCGCGCCTCGCCCTTGTCCGCGACGAGAACGACGCCCAGCTCATCGGGCTGACGGCCGCCCTCCAGGACCGCGTCCAGAGGAACCGCCTGCTCGCCGAGGAGCTGGGGCTGCTGACGGCGGACGACCGCGACGTCCCCGACTGCGGCGGAGGGGTGAGATAAGGCGGCCTGCTCCTGCTGCGACAGCCCGCGGCAGCCGCGGCCAGGCGTGGCATCGCGCACCGCCAGCAACTGATGACGTCCGTCTCCACAGGCGTGACGCCGAGGGTGCGGACGCGGGCGGACGCGGGACGGCGACGGGGGGCCCCGGCCTCGGACACGCCGCCGCCGCAGTGAAGGCCCCGTCGGCAGAGGTCGCCGCGCGGGTCACAGCCGCAGCGGCCCCGCAGCCCCCGCAGCCCCCGACCGCCTCAGCGTGCGGCGGCGTCGCGGATCGCGCCGAGGAGATTGTGGTGGATTCCGATTAGGTGCACGGCCTAGACGGCCGGACCCTCCTTCCGCGCCATGTGTTTGTGTGCATATGCGGTTTTCCTTTATCAGCATTAAGATTTATTTTTTATTTAAAAAGAAGTGGAGATAGAAGTCTGTTACTGATGCTTCCACGAACGGCGTAGTGTTTTTTTGACGTCGGGAAAATGAAAATATGTTCTTGGTATGATAAGCTTCTTAGAAAGAGTGAAGGCGTTTTATTGGTCAAAAATGGAACGATACAATATACAAATGCGATGAGGTCAACAGTGCACACTTGGCTGCTTATCTCGAAACACAGCCCTCTATTCGAGATGTTTGTACACAAATTTCAGGCACAGCGTCGCGCCCGAATAAGTATTTCATAATATCACACGCTGCTCTGTCTTCTGCGGGCACCTGGGCACCTGGGCACCTGGGCACCTCCTCAGCCCCTCCAGTCCCCGAAGTACTGCTTGAAGCCGGCGGGCTCGGCACCCTCCACGACGCGCTGCATCTGTTCCCCCCGAGAGACGAACGGCGTCAATACAGAGAACCACAAGCGCCCGCCACGCGCGCACCCTCGGCGCCATACCGTACCTTGGTCCAGCTGGGGTACTTGTTGTCGCTCAGGTACTTCTCCCCCTTCTTCATGGACTCGAGCTTCTCGTCCTTGGTGGACTTGCGGCCCACCCACACGTAGATGCCGGACGCGCCGGCGTCCAGGATGAAGGCGTCCTGCGCAGGTCGACTCGTTAGCCCGTCTCTCTCCCTCTCCTTCTGCTGCCCGTGACCCTGACCCCGAACGCCCGCCCCGCCCCGGTAGCTAATCTTCATCGTCAGCCCATTGCAAAAGCCGGGGCCGGCGGTCGGGTCGGGCCGGCCGGGACTTTAACTCCTCCCCGCGGGCGCGTGTCGCGTCGCATCGCACCGCACCGCACCGCCGCCTGCCGAGGCTACTTACGTTCGTGTTGAGCTCGCTCTGACTCAGCGGCTTCTGCGTGAGCTTGTCCACCTTGAGGCCGCCAGAAGCGTCGCTCACTTTGTACAGGACGACCGTGTTCTGCAAACAGAAGGGGGATGTCACCGCCGCGCCGCGCCGCGTGCCCAGGCGGCTGTCAGAGCGGCCGCCGCAGGGGCCGCCGCCCGCCACGCACTTACGTCGATCTGCTTCTCGAAGTCTCCGTCCTCTCCGCCGGCGGACTCCTCGGGGATCTTGTTGGGGGAGCCGCTGCCCAGGGCCTTGAAGAAGTTCTCCACGTCGATGGCGGCGCTGAACTCGTCTGCAGCGAGCGGTCCGCATGGACGACAAAGATTAGTCTTCGTCCGTTGAAAATCATTTTCCGAGAGGAGGGAGGGGGGGGGGGGGCAAAAACAGCTCACCGATTATGGACACCTTGGCGCGGCCAGAGTGGTCCTGGTCACGGATCATGTTGGCCGCCTGAGTCGCCTTGATCTTCTCGATCCTCTTGGCGCCCTTGCCGACGTACACCAGGATGTCGCCCTTGCCGGTGTCCAGGACGAAGCAGTCGCCCTTGTTCATGGAGGACACGTCGGCGTACACCTGGAAGGGAGCCAGAGAGCTCGCTGAGCGTACGTAGCCGAAGCTAGCCTGCGACGCGGGCCGCGGTGCCTCGCGTCGGCGCCCCCCCCCCCCCCCCCCCGCCTCACCTGGCCGCCACGCACCCGGCACGCCTCCCTTACGAATGCAAACCATGTCGCCTATGTCACGAGTTACGTGGTTTTGCGTGACGCTGCTTCCGGCGCGTCGCGTCACGTCGGCCCTACAGGAGCGGCAGCAGCCCCGGCTCCGGCCGCGCGCCGCGTCCAGCCTCCAGCCGGGCCGGGCCCAGCATCCTGCCGTAGGCCTACCGCTGGCCTCGCCCGCCCCGCCCCGCCCCGCCCCGCCTGCTGCGGTGCCGCGCCGCGGGCCTCGGAGCTGCACGGCCCGAGGCCTGCCGGGCTCACTAAAGTGACCGTTCCCGCCCGCCCACTCCGCCATCAAACCGTCCCCTGCAAGTGCCACGGAGCGAGAAAAACAGTGACTAAGAGGGGGAGGGGAGGGGGGGGGCAGAGTGCAGAGTATAGCAGCGCTCCACCTGGGCAGGAAGGCTTCTGCGGAGCGCGGCCGCACAACGCAGCGCAGCGGGTATCGGCGTGCTGGATCGGTGACGGATGGTGACGGCCGGTGACGCATCCCCTTCCCGACACCTCCGAGCGATAGCCGGCCGGCCGGCCAGTCAGCGCCGCACCATTACTAACTTGTTTGCGCCCAGCGTCTACAAAAAGAGAGCCGGCGGCGGGCGGCGGCGGCGACATGACGCTGCCGCGATACCAACCTGACGGACGCGGGCATTCCTCTTGCCCTTCACTTGGTACAGCTTCTTCTCAGAGTCGGCGTTGATGGTGACGTGGTGGAAGCCGCTGCTGACGCCGCCGGGCAGGTAGCGCACGCCTGCCGGACAAAACACACGCTGAGCCGAGGGCAAGGCCGCCGCCGGGAGGCCAGGCCGTGCCGCCTGGCACCCGCGCACCGCGGGGCTGCCCACCCTCCAGGCGGGCCGTTCCGGACCGCTCCGGACGTACGCGTTGCTCCTGCGAGAGCTTGGTCCACTTAGCCCGGCCTGGCCTACTGGAGACTTCTCGACCCCCCCCCCCCCCCACCCTGTGTGCTTGCAAGGAAATGGGAATCACGGGCGGTCCCTCCCCTCTAGGCGGCTCGGGGCTCGGGCAGCCGCTCCAGTTCTGTCCGGGTCGGTTGGGTTCGCGGTCCTCTGCCCAACACAGTCCCCCGGGCGCCGAGCAGCGGGCAGCGTTCGGGCTGGGAGCTCCAGAGCTGCGCCCGGGGGTGTGCTGCAGCTGCGGCCGTCGGCCCGCGGCATCACCGGCACCGCCCAGCCCGGCCGCGGCTCCAACCGCACCGCGCCGCACCGAACCGCACCGCACCGCGCCGCAACGGGCTTACAGCGCGGCGGCCGCGGGTTCGGATTGGAACGCCCTCCTTCCGCCGAGCCGGGAGGAGAGGAGACGAGGCCGGGCTACACCGGGCTACACCGGGCCGAGGTCTGCTCACCGCTCTTGAAGTTGTCGAGGAACTGCTTGCTCTCGTGGTCCTGGATCTCGCGGTGCTGCACGGGGGAGCCGCCCAGCAGGTCGTCCAGCTCCACCGACAGGATGGCGGCGGCGCCAGACTCGTCCTGGCTGGTGTCCTTGCCCAGCCAGAAGAAGATGTCGTAGCTGAAGGTGCCGCGGTTCTCGCGCGTCTGCAGCACGATGTACGAGTCGCCCGAGTAGAACTTGCCGTGGTCGTTCTTCGGGTAGGGGACGGGGGCGAAGTTCTGAAAGCGAGCCGATCACACATTATAGAAGCCGGCCCAATTTTTTGTCCACTCGTGAGCACGGATTTCGCGCCCCCCTCAAACGTACCTCAATCCTCCAAATCTCGAGGCCGGCCTTCTTGCCGGCGTCGCCGAAGGCCGCCGTCGGGGAGCCCGGGCGGGACGGGGACGGGGACCGCGAGGGCCCCGGCGAGGAGGCCGTGCCCCTGGCGGGGGTCGGGCTCGCCTCCGCGGCCAGGCCGGACAGCAGGGCCACCGCCGCGACGGCGGCCGCGCATCGGAGCACGGGCAGCATGCTGGAGCTGGACAAGGGGAGGAGAGGCGACCGGTCAACTCCAAAGCTGCAAAGTCGCTTCACGGCGGACGGGTGCGCGCTGAATTGGCTGAACGGTGACTGGAAAAATCTCGAACGGGGACTAGATCGATTTTATAAAAAGGCAACATTACGGGAATATTGGGGCGTTTGTTACTAAATGGCGACCGTCAAGCGTTTTGGGGAATAGAGCAAAGGGTCCTCAATTCAGTGTATTGAAACTGGAAAATGAGCGACCACTGACTGCAAGCAGTGGGGTGCCCCCGTGTCAAACTCTGCGGGGTCGGGCTCAAGCGGATACCCCTACGACGCAAACAGTTAAAAGACAAAAAAAAGCGAACAAAAAATAAAACTCGTTGCCAACTAGGTCGCTTTCCCCATTTCGGCAAACGGCACCGTAAGGTCCGCGTGGGCCCATCCGCTCCCGCCGCCGAGGCCGGGCCTTCCCCAATCGCGACGGAAGAGAGGGGAGGGGGTCAATGCTTTTTGGATCCCTGCATGTGTTGGGTAAGCTCCTGAATTTCAAACAGTGATGTAATGACTTGTTTCACGGCATTCGAGCACATCTAGGGATCCAGGGCGCTAGGGGGTGTCACGGCGCTCCCAGCAGGGGAGCTGAGCTGGGGCAGCTGCGGCCGAAGGCTGTCGCGTTCCCATGGCGCTGTTCGCCGCTGCTCCGCTGGCCCCCAGCCGTTCCCACGCGCCCCGCCGCTCCGCTCCGCGTACCACGTACCTGACTATGACGGACGCGGCTGTTGTTTTCGCGTTGAAGTCTCCCGTGGAACTGCCCGCACCCGCAACGCCACTGACTGGCTAAAGTCAGCAGCTGCGGCGTTGGGCTCGCGCGGCTCGGGCCTCGGCGCGGCGGCGGCGGCGGCGGCGGCGGCGGCGCTCGCTCGGCTCGCCGCGGAGAGTAAGAAACGGAGGCTGCTTCCGGAAGGCGATGCGCTCCGTCCTCGTCTGACGCCCTCCGCGGACGGGAGGGAACGACCCGGCGACACGACCCAAGCCGACCGCAGCCGACCGAAGGTGGCGGGGCCGGGGGGCAGGCAGGGGCGGGGAGGAGAGGGGGGGGGGGGCATCAGGGGGGCTCCATGCGACTAGGAAACGACGCGCGAGGCGCGAAGATGACCGGGCCGGTGGGGAGCGGGCCGCGGCCCGGTGGTCTCGACATGGCCTGTGTACTACTACCCATCTCCCTCCCCCACACGGCCGTGAGCACACGTGCCACAGGGCGGGGAGATCCCTATTTGCCGTCTCGGGCGTGGCGCGGCCCAGGTTGTGACCTCCGTCTCCGTCTCCCCTCCCGCCGACCAGAAGCGTCGTCTATGGCGATACAGAGAGTGCTAAATCGCCGCTTAGGTTTACGTGGGCGCTGGACACCCACCGGGCGCTTCAGGTGTGCCACCCCGCCCCTGCCCCTGCCCCATGCCCTCTTACTCAGCCGACCCTTTGGCTCTGCCATTGAATCTCCGACGCTCGAGTCTCGCGAGCCGTTTTCTAATACGTGTTGAAGGACTTGAGGGTAATTTGAAAATATGATATTCTGTTGTACTAACATTCTCTTTTTATTTAAATAATATAGGTAAAGTTACAAAAAGAAATCAATGTGATTCAAGTCAAAATTAAAGATTTGAAAGCAGACAAATAAAAATAAAATCACAGAGACAATCACCAAGAGAGACCGATTCAGAGTTAAGAGAAATATGTCACAAAATTCATGTCCACTACAAGCCCAAACTAAGGAACATTCCAAATAAATTGCAACAAACAAAACAACTACTGTAAAAGGAAATTAAGTACAATTCCAGTACTAATTCCAGTACATACTAACATTCTATACAAACAAAACCTCACTACAAATCAAACATCATAACTGTATTGCCCAAATAGTTTCTGTTTTACAGAACAATGCGCAAATACATACTTTCTTGACCCAATGTTTTTTACCTCTAAATAGTGGATACTATCTGACTACATCAACAAAATAGGAATACAAGGCACTTGTTAAATAAAACTTCTAAAGATGTCAATACTTATTTCTGACTCATAAAATCTTATAGAAAGTATGTATCACAGTCATAGCATAATAAACAATTATCCAAGGTATAACCTACACATCACTCAAATTATAACCCAAAGGAAGAGGAATCAAATTTATGTCTAGGACAGAAAAAGTCTTTGGAGTTCTTTGTCAGTTTAGTTACAAACACTATCCCTGACTGCTGCCCCTAGACTGTTGTTTCCTTATGTTGCGCAGTCTTTGATTGCAGTAGATTCTCAAAAATAGTGCAATGAAAATAATTGAAACACCAAAGACAGCAAAGGTGGAAAGATGGTGATTGTAGATGATGCAGGAAAGCAGGATTGCAAACACCTGAAAAAATGAGGGGGAATATGAATTTAAAAAAACATAAAATAATGAAAGATTTCCTCCCTGGAGCAAGAAATTGAATTCAATAAAACCCACCTGTCTAAGAGTGGTGATAATCACAAATACAACAGGCCCAAATGTTGAAATGGTGTAGAAAATAAATAGCTGGCCAGTTGCAGAACAAAGAGACAGCAAAAAACAGTCCATGGCAAATGATGGAAACTGAAACAGATTAGTGTAGCATGAATGACAGAAAACAAATAAGTATACATTTTTGAAAAGGTTGATGCACTAATATGTTCCTACCTTAGTCATGAACAGGAATGAATTGAACAACAATCCTTGGGAAAGCAATGAAACAGCAGTGAAGAGGCATGAAAACAAGTTCACTCCACACATCATCTGGACAGAACTCATATTGTAGGTTGAGAAAAGCTTGCTCTGCCAATTAGATGTAAAGCTATCCATTGCCATGTACATTGCCATTAGAACAATGCCAGAAACAGTTGTTTCTTTCACTCCTGCAATGCTCAAAACATTTGAGACAGCATATTATAGGAAGTTGTAAAAACAAAGGTAGAAATATCATCATCATCATCATTATAAAGAGGATATACCTTTGTGCTCCCCACTATTGTTCAACAAAAACATAACCATTCCAACAGACATCATTACTGCTGTAACATATTCATAATACTCAAATTTCTTCTTTGAGACTATTTTCCCCATTACCATTACTGGTATAATCTTTGATGCTTTTACCAAAACCTGCAAAAACCACAGGAAAAAGAATTATAATAATGAAAAATTGAATTTATTTCTACCTACAATACAGGTTTTGCTAAAAGGTCTTACTTGAGTAGGAAATGTAACAAATTTGAGAGCCTCATATTGACACCATGAGCTGAGAATGTTGGTTAAAGAACAATACACATATTTATACAGTGGGCAGTTGTGTCGAGGGTGTCTGGTAAATATGAGGTGGATTCCAGAAAATGCAAATGCCAGCACACGGTTAACAAATACCAGGAACTCAGAATCTTTAAAGCTGTCAGTTTCATCACTTGAATTCCGATACTCCTGATGATGAGAATACAGAAAACACGCCATAATTTTGGATTCCACTCCATCAATAATAAAATCTTTAAATGGTGCGGTACTGTTACAGGGCAAAGTTACCTGTGTCATAATTTTTTCTTGCAATACACCCCAGATCAGATAAGACGTCTGCAAGCCTCCAAAACAGTACAAAAGCTGGAGAGCTTTTTTGCTTGGTGAGCGCACTTGAGTCAATGTAGGAGCTGATGACTCAATTGTCTTCATTAAATCAGGATCTGCATCTCCCAGGCAGAGGCGCACAAACCGCCCAAAACAACCAAGATCTAAAATCAAAGTCACAGGACACAGTCAAGCCACCATAAAATCTTGAAGCTAAATATTATTAAAATTGAAACACTTACCTGTTCTGTCTAAATATTCAGTAGCCTTCACAAATTTATAGGCAACAAAGCCTGGTACCAAAATGCAACTGTACCCAGCAAAATTAACACAGAGACGTAGGACCCATGACTCTTCAAAACTACTTTGGTTGAGAATATCTTTAACCACTTGCATCACAAGATAAAGGAAGAAAAATAAAGATGCAACCAGCAGACTGTAAAATTAAAGAAATATTAAATGTTGAAAAATAGAGCATTTAGGTTTACAACATAAACAACTCATAAAAGATATATTTTTATAATGGATTGACTGATAAAAAAAAATCACCTCAACATAACATCTTGAAAGTTCAGAAAAAATAATTTTAACCGTGTATGATCAACATTATCATGTGTTACACTAATTCTATCACTCAATCGTTTTTGCTTCATTCTGACTTATTGAAAAGATAAAAATGTTTAAGAATGTATTCTAGAACCACAGAGACAAAGTGACCCAGGGCTGCTATGGAAAAGGGCCAAGTCAGCTGTAGCTCTTATCTCGTCAGGATAGTAAATGCTGACAAATCATTGCTTTTCCTGACAACAGCAGTCAGTATTTCAAACTCAAATACATTATTTATCTCTATTTTAGATAGAAAGTCATAAATTTAAGTCAATAGAAGCTGACTATATGTAACTCATCATTGTCATGGGAGTGTTGAAAAAGAAATGGACCAATAATGTAGCGAAATTAAGGCTATAGTAGAACCTAATAGAAGAAACATGAAGCCAAATTCAAAAGTGCAATCAAAAACAAAACTTTGCTTACCACAGCATAACATCCTGGGAGCTTCGAAACATTTTCAAATGTTATCACAGTAACTTTGACTGGAAAGTACACTGTGTGGTTGAGATTTTCCTGTCAGTGGCTATTACAAATATCACTAAAATGTTTGTGAATAAGTTAAAGACCGAGATTTCTCCTGTTTCTAACTTAACATGTGCATTGGAAATTTTTTTTAAACTACAAAAAAGTTCTTACATTCATTGTCCTAAAATTACATACAAGTAGATGAAAAAATGAACTATAATTCCATCCGTGTGATGAGATAGAATAAAAATGTAAGATTAAAGGAAGCGTTATAAAATTAATTAGATCATTTTGTAAGTTCCATGACAGCTGTAGTCTGCTTCCCCCAAAACAAACAAAAAACAGAGCGCCCTAACCTCCGCAGCGTGTACTTCCGAAGTGGGCACCAGCCAGATATACCCCTCGCCCCCCTCGCTGGGGAGGGACTAGTAGCGCAGCGCGCCGTCGGGAGCGCTGTCAGCGCTGTCTTGTACGGTCCCGCCATCACTGTTGTAAACAAGTCTTTCGGTTAGTCGCTGTCGTTTTGTGCAAACCTTTGCCTTTATTCAGTTTCCGAACTCCATTCCTCTTGTGTCGGCGGCGTATGCTACCATGTCCCTGGACGTGATACCGAAAGACTTGCGTCAGCTTCGTGCGTGTCTGAGTTGTTCTTTAATAAAGGTTAGCAGTGGGACGCAGGTTATGCCTGTTTCGGTTCGTGGAAGGAAAATGCTCTCGTATTTGTCAGTCATGTTGTGATTCATCTCTTTATTGTTCATTTGATCTGATTCGCCAGTTTTTCTGACACTTTTAATTCATCACTTTGTTTATATTACCCGGCAGTGTTTCATTGCCGTGTTCGTATCATTCTCCTAATGTAATTTTTTTCCTTCTTTTAGAATGTTGATCAGTTTGAAAATGATGGCTGTGAGAATTGCGATGAATTTCTGCACATGAAGAGTGACCGAGACAAAGTTTATGTCTGCACGAGCAATAACTTTGATGGGTGCGTCTCTAGCTTTTGCCCCGCTGCACGCTAAGGCTTGATGAAGATGAGCCAAGCTTGATGCTTCTCTGCCCTGCCCTTAATATTGCCTCTGTGCCTGTTGCAGGATGATAGCCATCATGAGTCCAGAAGACAGTTGGGTTGCCAAATGGCAGAGGATAAGTAGGTATATCTTGTTCACTCTACACCTTTCAAGAAATCGAGGCACACTATTAAACTTCTTTTAAACGTTTTCAGATAGATTCACGAAGGGTATATATGCCATATCCGTTGCTGGTCGATTGCCTGCAGTCGTTGTTAGAGATATGAAGAGTCGTGGTATAACATACAGGACAAGAGACAACAGCACCCGATAAAGTAATGTGTTAATACTAAATATATTTATGTACCTTGTTGTAGGGAACTAAGAATTTAAGTTGGAACTTAACTTTGTGATATTGTAAGTTCTTACAGTTACTAGCATCGAGCCTAATTTTTAATCAGATTTTAGTATTATCAGAATTGTAGGGCAACTTCTTCAAACTAAGGGTGAATGTACTGCAGGCACAATTTTGTAAGCATCTTAGGGATGGTTTACTATTTACACAGATATTTTAAGTAGTATTAGGCGTAAATTAATTTTTATAATATATATGGATTTATTATTTAAGATATTAAAAGATCTCGTTATTCAGTGGCAACTAGTATCTATACTTTTTTATCCCCCACATGACGACTGCGATTGAAGCCAAACTCAGTGACATAGGTCAAAATGGGTATTAAATCAAGATAAAGAACTGGTTCTCTTGGTATAAAATATCACATTATATTTCATTGAAGGTTCTGATTTACCATTTTTGTCAGTACATCATTCAAACAAGAAGTCTCTTGTGGTGAATGCGATGTGAACAGCATCGAGCTTAGAATGACTGAACAGCAATACTTGCAATCTTAGTATTTTGACAACACTGGATATCACAGATGTTTACTTTCGCCAGTACTGAGCAATTTTGTGCAACTGTTCTACCATGGCTGCAAAAACTGCTGCCACTGACATTTCCAAAACGGCTTGCATGTAGCGCACCGCTTCCTCATCACTCAAGTCAAGCATTAGTTTGTCTTGCACCTTCTTGACCGCCTTGTCAGGTTCTAGAGCAATATCTGGCACACTTGCGTCCACCATAAGTGAGAACAAGTTAAGTATGAGGTTGGCATGTCTAAAGAAAGAAGACAAGTGTTTAGCATTTGATAAGTGGGACTCAAGAATCTTATTGTTTGATCACATACCTGCGTAAGTGAAGAAAAGCTGTGTAACAGTGTTTCCTAAACTCATGATAGTGGTCTGAATCCAACCCGCCCATTGCATCAACCATTTCTTTACTAAGCTTAATGGGTGGCGGAAGTGGTTTAGGATCTCGTCCTAGAATGAAGCCAAAATCTATGTGGAAGAGCTTGCCTTCTGAGGTGAGGAGAAGGTTGTCTAAATGTCGATCACCAACTCCTAATATGTATGTTATGACACAATAGCCGGCTGAAATGCAAGGGTTAACATTTGTCATGGTATCCACATTACTATAAACATTTCTTTTTTTAATTTTATACTGTAGCTTACCACAACTTCTAACATAATTGTCTATTATTTCTGGTTGTATTCCATATGGAGCACTCTCTAGAGGGTGGTGTTTCCTGAAGAAATTTTGTATTGAGCCATCAGATGCAAGCACCTCAGCCACAGGCATAGAATCAATGAATTGAACAAAGCCTGAAATAATTAATTCAAGAAGAAATGGTGATGGGTGAAAAAACAAAGTTATTGTTGAAGGAAACATTTATCTCATATTACTAACCGTGCTTTGTGCTGGTGGCCAAAACGCGATATGGTGTGAGTTTTAAATCAAGATTTTCCCTACGTAGCAGCTTGTCCATCAGAGAAATGCTCTGCAGTATTAACTGATCCTGCCTGAGATCATCTCCATGCTTAAATATGGCAACATATTCTGTGTTTTCAGTCGTCAAAAACGTTAAGCGAGATGGCATGAGAGCAGATTTAAAAAGAGTTGCGCTGCAAGAATAAGGCTCAATAATAAGGTTTGATCACAAAAACAAGGTATCATGAAAAAAACAATTTTTGAACTTACGATTCTGCAACAATTCCTTTGATGAGAATGTCAGGGTTCAAGGGAAATGGTAATGGGTCAAAATTAGAAAAGTTGAAATGAAAAGCTTCAGCATCCACAAAAAGAGCTTGCATCCGCTCAATCTGCAGAAAAGTACATACAGAGTAGAACAATTTTCTAGGGCCGCTTAGTTGTCTCAACTCAAAACAGTAATGGACTGACCTTCTTTTTACGGTTGCCACTTTCTCTGGCAACCATTTTGACCAGCTTTACTAGTTCTTTTATAAACATTTCCTGCCGTCCTAGAACAATACGTCTTGCGTGCCACTCATTGTTGCCTTTCTGCAGTGTCTACAAAGGTGAACAGATAAAGACAGTTAGGCTTGACATGTCTTCAAACACATATCCATTACCAGTTGACGCTTACTCGAAGGAATGTTTCCCTGACAGTACAGTACATTCCTCTGGCAGAATTGTCTTGGGTCATACAGTACATGGTACCTTCTTGTTCTTTCTCATGTGGTTCACTCTCAGTATAAAGATACCTAAAAGGTTGAATATAAATGAAGGTCATGCATTGAAATATACTAGAATGGGAAGTTGCTTTAACTGAATCATTCTTACCAATAGAAGTAATTAGCAAGAGTCATATTTTGACACGCTCTATAAATAAGAAAGCTAGCTAAGTTATCAGTTGAACCGGCGTTACTGTTTATGCAGGAAACTGTATGAGACCTTTCAGGTAAGTCAGTCTCTGCAACACCTGTACAGCTGGTTTCACTGTAAAGAAGAACAGGGCTATTTGAGCGATACCATTTAAAAAAATTATTCCTTACTATTGAATATCACAGGATAAATTCAAAGCCACCCAAAAAGCAACTTATATACACAACCTGGTACTGCATTCACAGACAGCAGCACATGTCTCTTTCTCTTCTTGAGATTTATATGTATAATCATATTTAACACGAAAGTACCCAGCAGTTATTTCTTCAAAATTTTCATATTTAAGAGCTTGCACTAATTGAAGTAGATACAAAAGTAGGTCCTGTTCAGAAACAACTTGTTAACAATTGCTACAATTTAATGAGTCACCTTTCAAAAGTTAAATTTACTACCTCATCGGGGGCTTGTTGTAATCGTGACACAGCATAGCGCCGTACTGCAGGATGTGTGAACTGAGGGCTTAACAATTGCAGGGCATCTTCCACATCCATGGGTACCCAATTCTCCATCATACTAAGAGCTTGCCTTACTTCAGCATGCAGTTTCCAATTTACACAAAGCAGAAATTTGGTGAGAGCCTGTAGCATTGCACAAGAAGCATCCAGTCAGTACACTGTTTAGGTTGTTACACTAACAAGTCCATACACCAGCTGTACCTTCTTTTGATTACTAAGATAGAAACGGAATCGCCACACCAGATCCTGTTCTTCTGTAGTTAAAGTTTTTGTGGGGGGATACGCAACAATATTGTGTAAAGTGTCTCTAACAGCTGCATTAGGTTTGGCATCTTTGTCTGACATTCCGCTTCGAAGACTTCGAGCAAGTTTATGATGTTTGCTTTCTACAAGGTTTTCCTATAAAAAGACATCAGCTCAGAATAGTTAGCACTCTTGTCAGTACATTGAATTTTTGATTCAAGAAAGGCACTACATGTTTACCTGAAGTATTTCATGGTCAGGAACAGTGACAATTTCTGGTTGAGTTTGGAATGGATACATGCTATCACCATCAGGCTCATAGTACACAACTGAAAACTTGGAAGTTGAAACACAAATGAGTGGTAGTTACTTTACACTGTTCACACCATGAATATTGTAACTTACTTGCGTCCCACCAAGATCAACTTGAGGAAACTCTACCATAAGATACAGGAAATCAGAACTGCGCTTCTCTCGTTCATTAATTAATTCCATTTCCGTAAATGTCAGACGATCTAACCAGTCGACTTTCGGCACATATCCATTTCTGTGACGCTTCGCTAACTGACATACAAAAAAATCGGTTTCAGTTGATTACAACCAGTATTTACAACTTGCCATTCTTGCTGATGCACACTGTGTGCAAAATGTAAGTGTAAATATATTCTCACCTTTGAAAGTCGTTGCATTTGCTCCTTACCATGACTGCGGGCTTTCCCTGGCGTAGAGCTTGGGAAACACCCATCAGCCACACGGTCAGGCCAAACCCTCAAGTCTAACATACCCTAAAAAAAAAAAAAAAAAGATAATTTAAAAATTAAGTTTTACCAGAGGCATAGTACAAAGGCTTTCTAGAAAATTAGAAGAGAGGGCTTACCTGTCTAAATACACCATGATTCCCAAAGAGAGCAACAGTAGTACCTCCAACAGGTTGCAGTTTACATGGGCCAACGCAGTCATACACTGTTAGTGCAAGCTGGGCATCACGAGGTAGATCACAAAACATGACAGGGAGAACAATCCATTCATTCCAACTGAAAGTAAGGAAGTCCATAGTAAGAAACAGAACCCTTATATGATTTAGAAGAAAAGAAAATCAATCAGAGCTAAGAAAAGTTAATACAAACCTCCACCGGGAAGAGAACGCTTTGTAGGATGTTGTCACCGGTAATGTTAGAGGTCGACCTTCTGAAAAGACCTGACATTCCACTATCAAGTCAGCACAGTTTTCTTTGTAGAGCCCAGAGAATGCTAGCATGGGATTTTGTAATAGCTTTTCATACTCAGGCTTCAAACACTTGCCATCCAGGGTTCCTCTGCAAAAATGATGAAGTATGCATTGGCAATAAAATGACATGCGATGTTCAACAAAATAAATACTGGAAAAAAAATTATGCTAAAAACCATCTGTAAATTCACAAAAAGAGTGATGCGTAGAACTAAAAAAACTTCAAAAAAAAATTCAGGGGCTATGTTCGATTCCATAGGGAATGCACCACAAAGAAGTTCATAGGCATCACGTACATTTTGATCTGCACTTTCTTCTCCACTGAAGAACTGTATACATAACTAAATTTATCTTTTAAATCGTCCATTCTTGTGTTAGGGAGGATGTCAACACATCCTCAATTCGTAGATACAAGACAAGAAACTCAGAAGAAAAGTTTTGACATCATTACTGCGTCCTGAGGTATGCCTCGCGTGAGGCTATGAAGACTTTGTGTATGAGAAATTCATCACTACGCCACAAGGCCACAGCATGTGGCCTTCCCTGGGCTTCGCGCTTGCGCTTCTTCTAATCTCCGAAGCTTCGAAAGATTCCGAAGGGCTTGGAGTAATCCCCCCCCCCCCCCCCCAAATTAATCTTTAGATCCTTGGTCTCAATCTTGCACTAGAGAAAACAAGGGGCCATGAGGAATTGGGTAAAGAACTTGAGAACAAGTGATTTCAATGTTATTATCAACAAGATTAGTTTATTATTGCCTTCAAGAAAGTTGAGTGGTACATGATCACTTTGTGTTCTGAGCAGAAGTAGTACATCTGGCATCGATTAAATAATTATTGCAAAAATATCACAGTATTTACCAAACAACATGTACCAACATTTATAAAGCAAGGAAAGAAGCGAAGCCACTTACAACATGGATAATGTATGATTAGCTATATTTCCACCCTAAAAAGTTTCAACAAAAAAAGCTGCAGTTTAAAATAGTTTGACAATTGTCAGAAGAGACAGAACAACTATCACTGAGCACTGAGTTGCATTTTTGTCTGTTAGTAGCATAAATTAAAACATAAAATCTCTGATTGATAAACTACTCATATCCATAACAGTTGTGAGAAGCACATTATACGAAGACAGAACAAGAATTTGCATGAAGAATAAAAACAGTGTTGGAAAAACATTTTTATTAATACTTGTAATTTGCTTAAAATCTCTACTCTTACCAATGTTGCCTTACACAGCATAAACTCCCATATTGTTTCTCTACCAATAAAAATAGTTTGCTTGCCAAACACTTCTTCCAAAACTTACTTAAAATATGGCACTACAATTATTTAGTTTACACTTCAACAACGGTACACAGCCAATAAGTGCATGAAAAAGACAAAGCAATGAGGAAGTAACAAGACACAATTAAACTTCAATCAACTTTTAAAGAAAAACAGCTTTAAAAATATATGTATATATAGATATAATGAATAACAGTTATGAAACTACATAATTTAAAATCACTAACAAAGAAGCTGTGCATGTTTCACTACACAAAATAGACTATGTAGAATGTGACAATGACTAGAAGGAAAAAAGCAAGTGTGTAACCTATGACAATTCTTGTAATCTTCTTTTGTTCCTGGGGAGTCATTTGTTGTTGTCGTTTGCGTCTCCTCACAGAGCTACTTTTCCGTGCATTATTATAACCTTTCCACTCAAGCTTCGGTCCCACTAGAAGCAATGGCTCTTCAAGGAATGGAGCCATTTCTGGGGGCACCTGAGGCGCACTTGAAGCAGGTGTGGAGCTTGAGAGATGCCCAGATGCACTTGCACTTCGCATTGTATTTGCTAAAGGCTCATTTGCAATATCAGATGGAAATTCAGTTATATCATAAATGCTGCAGGGGTCATAGTCTATTCGATTTTCAAACCCAACTCTTTTGTAATTAATATTAAAATCTGTAGCTGACCTCACAATTTCACTTCCTCCTCTAGCTTTAGAAACAGTAACCACTTCAGCCTTCTTATAACCAGAACAAGGAGTTACTGGCGTGAAACGAGATGCATTGATTTGCTCAAGGGCTTGAACATTGAGAGCGACAAATTCTATTTCACCACAGGAAGTTGCGGCCTTACCACAGGCACTCATTTGATGAATGCCAGGATCACTCTCCTGTACAGGCATATGTATTTTTACACAGGGAGGCTCAGTATTTTCTAACGCAGTCCTTAGTAGTTGACTGTATCTTCGCGGTGGTTTGGGTACTTTGACTTTAAGATAAGCGGAATCAATCACACGCCCCAGTCCTTCCTTCATGCCCTGCTTAAGGGTGTCTGCAGCAAGGGAGTCACAAAACGACAGGAGAGTGCCTTCAATAGAGCTGCCTTCGTTGGTATTAATTCCTCGAAAAATGTTACTTTTCTTTCGGTCATCTATGTCAACTGCAGAGCGAGAAGTTGAGTAACTACAGTAGATAAAAGGCAGTGTATCCACAAGTTGCATTCGTTTGTGGGGCCAGGACGCGGGATGCAACAGAACCAAAGTATTTGCACCACGCGTCTCTTGACAGGGTCAGTTGTTTTCAAGCTTCTTTTCAAGCTTCTCCATATCATATAACACCTAGAAGGCGAAAAGTGTCGCAATTACCACCGCAGTAAAAATCTAAATTCAATAAACCCAAAATTAATTTACCTCAATTAAAGTGCTCATGCTCCACGCCTGAGTTCGACAGCTATCACGACAATAAGCTCCATTACTGTTTGTGAGTTCTGGCAAACCCCGCCAGGGCGACGACTGAATTTCCGAGAAATGTTTTGACATCAGTGCGCGTGTGCTGGCCAAAGTTTGTTTGAGCTGAGAACCTCCATCAACTACAGATGCAAAGTAAAGTCTGGCTCTAAGGAAGAAGCCTACAGGCCAAACCCATTCCTGACAAAGAAATAAAAGTAATTATTTCCTTGTTTTTTGTTTTTTCTTTTTAATTATAAATTTAAAAAGAATAAAACTTTGGCATGAAACCAATGCCTAAGGGCAACAATAACTTACTGGACCCTGATGGTAATTGAAGCCATGAGCAACAGAGGCATCATCGCCATCATTGCTATTGTCATAATCTGGACGGTACCCCCAATCACTTGGATCTAGAGTCTTCATACCAAGGGGGCCAAGCAAGTGCTTTTCTGCCTGCTGAAGAGCCTTCCATGCATTGTTTGGATCTACCATTTCAGGAGCCTGAGTCAAAAAATTGTTGTGTTAACTTTCAGATGACACATTATGGACAACATAGATTTAACATAGCAAAACTTACAACAGCCAAAGCAATAGGGAAGTTGCATCGTAGCTGATAATCAGCCCACGGTTGAGTGGCTCCATAAGAATCTTTATAAATACCACGTCTGTTGACCAAGTCCGGCCTCAACTCCCCGGCGTACGCAGCTTCGGGAACCCAGAAAAACTTTTCGAAGTTCAAAGCAATTTTCTCATTCCACTGCTCGTAAGTCCATGTAGTTACTGTGCCTGTAAAGTTTGCATATGCTGTGTCAGGAAACCTTCACTTCGGAAAAATTCATTATCTCACTCACAGCTTACCATCTTGGTTTGTATGAGTGACTGAGTTGTATGGGAAATCACCCCGACGATGGAGTGTGGCAAGCCACCTCACAGACATTTTACTCAATCCTACCAACTCTACTGCACTCCCATCTCTAGGGGTAGCTGGTTTTCCCCGATTCTGTGCCTTTTCACTGGAACCCATTTTATCCATCCATGTTCCACAATTCCACTCGTTCCCGCCAAATACAAAACCTATGACAAGATTTTACCTTTCGTAAGTGAAACATCATTGTAAGTTGTAAAATACATAAAATTAATCAGTTTGAAGGTCTCACCAGTTTCAGGGTGCACACCAATTTGGTTGTTGAATCCTTTATCAGTCATGTGTGCGTCAATGCGTGTGCCAGCATTGCGTTCACGGAACATAAGGCCTTGGAAATGAGTTTGCATGGCCTCCTGAATGACATCATGAAGTGGTTGATCCTAAAAGTAGAGGTCACACATTATTTGCATTCTTAATATCATACACCATACTAAAAAATTCAACAAAAGGCAAAAAAAAACAACAAAAAAACTTGCATGTTTTCCAGGTTCTTGTGCTTCACTATCATCAGTTGGGAAGATACGAGATACTTGGTCTTTCAAAATGCTTACACCATCAGGGGCCAACTCTACATAAGCTATGAGCGTGTACATCCACCACCAAAGAGCATCACGACAGTTGAATCTGGGAATATGAAATGTACATAAATAGATTGATGGTGTGAAACACAGAAATTTTCCAAACCAAAGGGGTGATATGTTAATCTTCCTGTACCTAGCATTTTTTCCTCCATCCAATAGATTGGGGAGGAGACCATGTCTCAGACAAGCTGCATATCCCAAGAGATGGTAACGGGTTTCTTGGAACCTCCCGGTAAGAAGGAACAAACCTCTCAATGCAATAAAAGTATCTCTACCCCAGTTTCTCATATATCCTGTGGAGAAGTGAGGAAGCCCTGGAATAAAACCAGAAAGTAGAGTTAATGCTTCTATTTCTGCGTTGACACCATGATAAATCAGTTCAATATGATATGAACCTGCTGAGAGAGTGGTGAAAACTTGCTGAGATGAGCCACTGCGTGTGTTTGGCAAAGGAGGAGTGAGGTTCGGGGAGAGTTGAGGGAGTTGAGCACTATAAACTACCCCACCACACTGAAGGGAGCCCATTGCAAGGCTGCGTAAGAATGTGCTTCCACCTTTGACAAAGCTATAAGGAAAGTAAAAGACAGGTTTTTAATCAAATTACAATTATAGAAACTGAACATGAAAGAATTACTTACTCCGACATAGAGTTCCAGGCATGCTGTATCAGAGCAAGGTAAGTGTTTGTAATAATTACATCAAAGTAACGGGGAACAAGATATCTGGGTATTTCTTTCACAGGTTGAAGCGATCGTTCAAGCCATAGACCCAAATCATGGGTACCTGGGTCCCGTTTCAGTCTGTCATGAATATATTCTAAAAAGGAAGGAAAGAACAATAAATGCAGATCTGTAATTATAAGGTACTTCAAACTTCTCCAAAATATTTTTAGTATCTACCCATCATCCAGTTGCCCTGGCGCAAATTTCCACAAACTGGATGACCCAGGTCATTTTTGGGTCTTATATCACTCAGCAGAGACATTATTCCTGGAATAAAAAAGTTGTAAAAGTAATGGGAAAGATACATGCAGTGAAGCTTTCAGACAACTAATAGAACACCTCGCCATTAATCATTACCTTGCAGTCCCGCATACACCATTGGAGCAAAACCGGGTATATCATACGTTCCTGAATGGGGTGGCTCATCCTTCTCCTCCTCCACACATCGATATAGTGCTCTGTTCAGATCAGAGAGTGAGAGGCGTGACACCACAGAATCCAGTTCAAAATCTCCAGATGGTGAGTTGAGAGCAGATGTAATTCTGCGTAGTTTGTCCATTGCTGGGCGGACCCTTTCATTGAGTGATACTCTGTAAATTAAAAGTCAGATTGTCTAGAATGTATGGCCTTTGTGTTAAAGTTAAGACAATTAAATGGTTACTATAATACCTACCTTATGACCACCACAGAGCCAGGCTGGAAGTTCTTGAAATTTAGAACAGTCATTCCAGGATCCATTGAGTGACCCAAAACTAATGCCTCAGATTCAGAAAGAGGGATGTTCTCCTTAAGAGAGAGAACATACTCATTCAAGCCATTTATATACTTGGAATCTTTAGTAAATGTTCCCTGACATCCAAATCGTGGGCCACTGTTACTCCTTTAAGAAGAAAATAAAAGGTTACACATAGTCACAACAAACAAATGAAATAATTAATGAATAAATACACACTTGAAGCCAACATGGGTAAGGCTTGCTTCCAGGATCACTTCATCTACCGTGCCTTCAACCGTAAGAGGTTTCATTCCATTGCGATAGAAATTAGGGTCAGGCGACTGGAAGGCAGTATAAGCAACCAATATGACAGATTGATGTGTTGAAGGGTTGTGGCGTGTGACAGCAACTACATCAGTATCCATCTGATCAACAAACACCTGGAACAAAAGAAGAGAATGTAAAAGAAAAAGGAAAGCTTCTAGCACACAATGGTGTACATTAATATTAAAATACCTGGCTGAATCCATCCTGCCCAAGTTCAAAGTGAAGCTTATTTAAGGCTCGTTTTCCAGCAGTAATACCAGTCTGCAGGTTCACTAGATCTGGTTTGTTGGCTTCTCCATCAGACCATGAGGTGTACTCCCGCTCTTCCTCAACAACATGAATCTACAATGAAAGGGTTTGTCAGCCCAATGCCAAAGAAGGCTTCAAAAAAATTTAACTTATTTTTAAACACCTACATGATGAGGTACCAGTTGGTCATATCCTCTGTTGCTGCCACTGCCACAACATGCCATTGCCACCAAAGCAGCTGATGGAAATAGATCATAGACACAACGTTTGTCAATGGGACTCATATTGTCATGTGTCTGATCGAGAAAGAGAGCATGAGCAACAGATGGAACCAGAGGACGAGCTACGGGCTGCAAAAATGCTCCAACAGGCTCTCCACCATAGCGATAGACAAGCCTCCCAAGCTCATGTGAATCCCATGCTGACATGGCCTCTGTGGAACACAAAAGCAATGTTAAACAATGGTCATTTTTTTCCCTTTTGCATTGAGTAAACATAAATTTTATTAGGACCTCTGATCAGAGAAGTTATTCCAAGGCGGTTGACAAAGATATTATCCTTGTCATCAGAGTTAGTAAACAGCTCAGCAACAACATAGAGATCTGGGCGAACTTTCCTGGCAGCATCAAGAAGGTACTAAAAGAGAGGGATGAAATTAAAACTTATTCCAAACAAAAGCACAACAAACTGGTGTAAGACTGAGTATACCTCAGCTACAGGAATGGGTGTGGAGTGACAGTTGTCCAAACGAATACCATCAAAAACTCTTGCAGTTTCCTCAACGTAAGTTTTCATGTGCTGCCACAAAAATGGACAATCTTCGGGCTTCTCGCCAAATCTATAATTATAAATAACAAATAGTATAAGATAACAATATAAAGGACAAATGCAGTATGATAACATATTTTATAGATAATATTAACGGTTGTACCTCAATTTTACACTGTCCCCCCATGCTATCAACTCTCTCCGAAGATAAACACTAGATTCCGGGCCAGCAAAGTTGCGGAGTGGATCATCACCCATGACCCACCCATTGTGAGCCATCATGTAGCACGCCTTGTCGGAATACATAAGCAGCTCATGTTCTTCCAAACTCTTTGGCTCTCCATAATCCGTAAAGTATCTAGAAAAGCAAAGATCATAATGAAATTAAAAAGTATTTTATCATAAGAGCTTCATGCTACAAGAAATTTTAATACCGAGGAACAAGAGGGTTGCGGACAGAAACTTCACGTATGTGGGGACCATCATCTTGAATTCTGAAATATCGCATGCCGGCAATGCAATTTTCAATGGCAGAGTTAAGATGATTGTAGAGGGCTTCCTTTTGAATGTTGTTCAAGCCCTCAATGTGTTGCTTAAAGTCTTCCCCACAACGGCGAAGTCTGGAGTCTTCATCAAAACAGTCTCCCCTGAAGAGAGAGAGGGTTGAAAAACAAATAAGCACACAAATAACGCAAATCAAATTAGGTATTTTGCAAATTTTAAGTATTTGACATCTTTAATGTACCGACCTGTATGTGTTAAAATATTTCTGAGCTAATTTCATGTCAACACCACTTTTCTTGCGAGTCCATTGACTGTCACGAACAATAACCACCTTTTGTTTCTCTTCAAGTGTAGATTGATTCGGAGATGGTGGAGTGGTTCGAGCCAGGTCCAGGAATTGGGCCACCAGGTTATTGGTGTCGATTAGGAATAGCTCATCAAGTTTAATTCGTGGTAGGAAACTGCTGTGCAATGCACTCCGAATAGCCTGTGCAATGTAGTGGGAATCTTTACATACAATAAAATGTTCCACAAAATAGACATGCACCACAGCAGAAGGCCAGCAAGTAAAAACATTCAAACATACCTGAAGATGAGCTTCGCAATCTACCTCCTTGGGAATCCCAGAGAACTCCCATTTGCCATCCGCGACCTCTAAGGTAAGCTGATGCAGGGCAGCATCCAACAGATATGCAGGCCTCAGGTGCGGTGAGTTGATGAGATTGTAGGTGCACTCTGGGTGGGTCTGCAGCCATTGGCTCTCATTAGCCGTGTGGTTCAGAACAATATCACAAATGCTCAGGACTTTCCAATCACGACGCATCTTATCTGTGATGGCCTCCACATCATTAATGTCTGCTGTCTTGCCATCATAATTGAATTTAGGATTCAGATGGAGTTGATCACTGAGACTGTATGCAGAGTTCGAACCTCCAAGTTCCTGAAAAGAGCAAAGGAAACAGTTTTCAATTCAAGAATAAATAAGGGGGCAATTTTAGTTTAAATTAAATGAACGATAGGCATTAAGGGAAGGCACCAACTTGAATGGGAGTGAAGTGGATCATATTGTAGCCACTCTCCTTGGCCACGCGCAGCTTGCCCTCCCAGGTGGGGATGGGGCCGAGCAGCTTGGAGATGACCGTCTGGCACTGGACGCAGTCCAGCGGCAGCGGCGTCGACAGGTCCGGGCCGCACGTCAGCACGGGGTCCACGGTCAGGTAGCCCGAGCCCTGCCGCGTCGCCGACCTGCCGCACAGCGCCCTCAGCTGCCTCAGCACACGCTCCGCCGCCGGAGGGCAGGCCGGGGGGTAGGCCGGCCCGCAAGACAGCGGAGCTGAGCGGGTCGGCCCGCCCTCGCATTGGCAGGCGCTCCCCACTCCGGTCCGCTCCGGTCGCGGAGCGCGGCGCCCAACTTACCCGTCGAAGGTGAAGTAGTAGTGGAAGGAGCCCGCCCTCAGGATGGGCACCTCGGCGTACTTGGCGGTGTCGTCCTCGGAGCCGGAGGCCGCGTCGCAGCTCCAGGGCACGACGCGGTACGCCGCGCGGTCGAACTCCGCCTCCGCCGAGGCGGGGTGGTTGCAGTGCAGCGACACTCGGCGGCCCAGCAGCGAGGGGCCCAGACGGAACTGGAGGCACCACCCTGCGGGGGGAAGGACCAAGGCGGGGGTCAGCGGGGCCGAGGGCGAGCCGAGGAGCGGCCTCCGCGGCGGCCGAGGCACGCACCCTTCTGCAGGCGGTACAGCGTAGACTCCTGATGGTCGCCGTCGTTGAGGGTCAGCACCCGGACCTCGGGCCGGAGGCCCTGCGCCTGGCCCAGCCCGAGCGCGCCGACCACCGCCCCCGCGGGGCTGGGCACGCTCAGCTTGCGCTCCGACATCCTCCGGACGGGCTGCGAACACAGGAACGGTCGTCATCACAGGGAAGACAGAGACTCTGGTGCCAGGCGGAGGCGGGCCCCGCCACGGACCGCCCGCCTCCGCCCACAAACGTAACGGTGGGCTCCTGTCGGGGCGCCGGCACCGGCCCGCGCTCCTTACGAAGTCCATGTTGCCGGCGGCGTGTCTGTCTCCACACTGGCGCCCCGGCGGCCGCTCCGGTGCCTCGGACCCTCCGCACGCGGGACGCGGGGGCGCACGGGTCACGCCGACCTTCCAGCGGCGTAACTCTACACGGGGTGCCAGGGGCGCCGCGGGGCGTGACAGCGACTCGCCGCCGGGACAATGTGCCGGCCCCGCCAGGCCCCGCCAGGCCCTGCCATTACTAGGACGGCCGGGGCGCATTACCGGGTGACAGAAAGCAGAGACGAGCGCGGCGTTCACATCTGCATTCACCGCGCCGCCGGCCGCCCGGGGACTAAGTGGCGGCGATTGTGAGGAAAGTGTGATGTCGGCGTCGGCCCCCTCGGCGCAGCCGCCAGGAAGGCGCCGGCCGCGAGGGTGGTGGCAGAGGCCGGCCTGCCCCAGCAGCGCCCAGCAGCGCCCAGCAGGCGACAGGGCACCCCTGGACCTCATCGACTCCCCTCACCGGGGGCGACGACACGACCGGTGTGCACAAGCGAACTACCTGCCGAGCGCCTCGGCCTCGGTCCGAGGTCACGGGCGCGGAGAGCAGTAAACAGTTGCCGGGCCGGTCCGGGCCGGGCCGCCCCTCTGGCAGCCCTGGCGCTCGCCCAAGCAGCACGTCAGGGGCGCGGGAGACGACCCGGCACCAGCGCACCTGCGCGCGTCACGCCACGCCCCGAGCAGCCGCGGCCGCCGTGCGCCGCCCAGCCCCGATAACGCCCCAGCCTTGACCTATGGCAAGCCGCCGGGCACCGCTGGGGCGATACGAAGCCGCGCCGGGTCAAGTTTGTCACATCGAAATGCGTGAGAGGCGCTATCAAACGGGGCGCGGATAAGCAACGCTGCGGACAACAGCGTCGTGGGGGGGGGGGGGGGGGGGGGGGGGGGCTCGGTGTAAGTGTACGCCCTGCCAGAGACACGACACCTGCAGCCGGCATTGGGAAAAGGCGGGTCGGGTCGCGACTTCTCCTGTTTCCCTTCCGCCAACAAGAACAGAGACAGAAACGGAACGGAACGGGGGGCGGAAACGGGGCAGCGGCGCGGCGTGCCCGGACCTGGCTCACCTTACCCGGCGGCACCTGTCCGGCAGCGACGTGGACACGTGTAGTGACGCCCGTAAGGGACACCAGGGCCGGGAGCACCGCACCGCACCGCACCGCACCGCCCCAAGTCAGGCAGCGGGCAGCGTCGTCAACAAGCGTCGCCGACAAACTCACCGTCCCGTCCGGCGCGGCCGCGGCAGCCGGGGGCAGCGCTGGTGCCGCTCCTGTGTCCGCCTCCTCGGACGTGCCGGAGGGCGAGGAGGTCGAGAAGAGCACCATGGCGTACAGGCTCTTGGACCAGAAGACGACGACGGCCGCCGAGCGGACGAGCGCGTCGCGAATGGCGGTCAAGGCTCGCCACAGTTCCCTCAGGGTCGCGGCGCCCGCGGCGCCCGCACCGGTGTGGCCGCCCCCCGCAGCCGCAGCCTCGTCAGCCATCTTTATCGTGACGCCGTCCTCGTCGACACCATTCCCTGACATGTAAACTGTCTTGCGACACCGCCGCCTCCCGCCGCCGCCGCGTCCCGCCCCCGCAAGTGCACAAGTGCAGCGCCGAGCACCAGGAGCCCCGGCTACGGCGCGGACGTGGTCCGGGACGCACTGAGTCGGGTCGAGCCGAGGCGACCGCGGCCCGGCCACGGCCACGAAAGCGAAGATGCGTGCGTAGACCGACAAGTCGACCCGGCATGACCCCACCTCCCCTCCCCTCCCCTCCCCACTGCTCCGTCCGGACGTATCAACGACACGTCCGAAAAGCGACCAAAAGCGCGTCCCCGACGCATCCGTTAGAACTAGGAAGCGGGAAGCCGTCGAGACGAGACTCGGGCGGGGGCACCAGGGTGGGGTGCCGGGACCGGGGGGCGTCGGGGGGCACACCACGGGGACTGCACGTCGAGCTCGCATGCAGCGACCAGCGGCGGGGGCAGGCGGCCGGGACAGGACAGGACAGGACGGGGCGGGGCAGGGCGGGCGTATGAGCAGCTCAGCCGCAACCCTCACGCCATTACAGGGGCATTACAGTGTTAAAAATCTCATATTTCCGTCACTCCTCTCAGGTCCCATCCGAGGGGCGGTCCTGCCTCTGGGCCTAACATTGCCAGTCAGGCCCCAGGCCGTCGCCGCCATGGCCCGAGAGGGAATGCCAATATGCTGACCGCTCGGCTCGGCGTTCGGCTGCAGCTTGGCTGCAGCGGAGGCCAGGCCGCCGGGGCGCGGCACGACTGTCTGCTCGGCCCGGAGCTCGGCGTACGGCGAGGTGAGCCGGTGAGCCGGTCGACACTCGAACCCGCAACTCGGGCCAGGAGCGTCATGAGCCGCCAACTCCAACGAATCGGAAACGCGGCAAGAGTCGATTCCGGTGGCGGTGCGAAACGCCAACGGGGTGCGAGCGTCAGTCGACGCGGCTTGGAATCTCTGCCCCACTGTCCACTGCGGCCGGGAGTCTGCAACGCCAGTCTGGAGTCCGACCCAATCGTCTGGATCGATCGTGTCGCGATCGCCCTGCATTGGAGCGGGGAGCACCCAAAGCCACAGCAAAACCCCGGGGCGGGGCACCGCAAGCGGCTGGTGGCCCACTCCACTGTGGATGTGGAGGGCCACCACCTGGGCAGCAGCGGTGGCAGCCAGGGCCGTCAAAAGTATTTCCAATGGCAATGACTGGTACCATGGCCATGCCTGGCATTCATTTGGGGTCACAGCCAACATAATTTTTGACCAATACCAACTCCAATATTGGTGACAACGTGGGAAATGCCAAAGCTCTAAACCCAACCAAAAATACAAGATTACATTTTGGTACACCGCTAATATCTGAGATATCCTACGGTGTAAACAAATTACGTAAAAAATAAAATTACATGGAAGTGTCTTCCTTGCAAACTATTACAACAAGTAACTGATTATTTTCGTGTTACTTCCCTGAAACGTATTAGAACTACGTCCAGTGCACTATCCGGCAAGCAAAGGCAAATTAAGGTGGATGAAGTGCTGGGAGAAAAGGTGCAAGATGAGCTGAGTTTGACAATACATTTGACAAATTCCTCTAATGTCAGCAAAAAACATGTCAGCCAGGCTAAATTTTTCGAGAGGCAGCATTGTTTGCATGATAATATAAACGGACGCCACGTAAGTGCCTCTTCAGTCAAACGTGTAGGGTCTCCAGGAATCGAAGATACTCTAGCAACACGGTTAACCTCCAAAAATCTCACCAGAAGTAGACGATGTTTGGTCGACGAGACTCCGGTACTTCAAAAGAAAAGACGGCAGTCGACCCTGGCAGGACTAATCATGATATAGCACCAATCTATGAAGGAAGTCAAATGCAGAGTAGAAAGAAATGCTGGTGTTTTGAAGTTTTAAATGAAGGTCACCAGCGGTCACTTGTTTTTATTCTCCCTAGCAGACGGCACATTGCCACAGCCTTCCAGTCCGTCGAAGCTAGATAGAAGTTTGAACTCCACAATGCAAGCACAAACCGTCCACGTTCTGTGGACAAATTCTGGAACTTTCTAGAGCGTCTCGGTGTTATATGAAAATTGGCATATTTGGATGACTCGAAATTACTCGTGTAACTGGAAATTGTAGCAGCTGTGAAAAGACTTCGGCCTTCTCGAGCTTTCATTGGCTGGAGCAGACGACGACAGTAGGCAAGCGGGGAATTCGAATGCACTGAACAAGGTAGGCAAGAATGCACGACGGTTTAAAATTTTTGAAATAAATTTTGAGAGAAAAGAAACAAACGCAACAACAGCAATGGTGTAATAGTAACAAATTTTATTAAAATTTAACAACAAAAAAACAAAGTTATCAACGAGGCAAACAGGGAAGGCCGATGAATACTCCACATGGACCAAGATGTCATAGTGCTAGCTGAACCAGTCAGAGCTCATGGCGCCAAAGAAAGCAGCAGCACCAGATTTAATATTTTCCATAGGCTCTGTGCGCTTTTTTGGGCTGCGAGTGCCAAGGCTTTGTTTTACCTGAAAAACGCACAAGAAAGAGATATTCATTTTGTATTTCATTCTGCTGCACACATCCACAAGAGGTGCTCTAAAACAAAAATAATTGTAACATTACCTGTGGTTTCTCTTGAATGGGTGGCTGCATTGGTGTTGTTTGGTTACCACCAGTGCCAGCCAGAACAACAGGTAAGAGGGGGAACCAAGGAACAGGTGGGCACACAGCTAACAAACTTGGCTGCTCAGAGCTTTTTTCTGAGCCACTTGAAGTGGTCCATATGCTAGAGAGCTTCTCTGGCCAACATGATATAAGAACGCCCAACAAGCACTGTAAAAACAAAACCTTCCAGTAAGCAAGGCTCACACATGTATATATACCGTTGGCTTCTGTTCAGAAAATATTTAGCAAACCTGTGTTGTGTACAGACTGACCTGCATGTGTCGCACACTTTGGCGAACATTGTTTTGAATGTATGGAGAAAATACATCTAGGTCAAATGGATCAATCTTTTCCTCCAAGGATTGACATATTTGATTAGCTTGCTGAGACAATGATTTTTGACTTCTTGGGATGAGGGAGGACGACAGAAACATCACATCTAGAAGGAACTGAAGAGCTTGTGCTTGAGGCAAGTCCATCTTCACTGCATTGTTATATTGTTTCAACATATTTGAAATCAACTTTTCCACATATGCAATTTTTACTTCACTAAAGAGGTGAAAAAAAAAGATATGGTAAGCAGTGCACAATACATAAATTAGAAAGGGGGAAGGGGGTCATAACAGTCTGGTTTACCTTGGAACAGTGTGAGGCTGAGAGGAACCTAATATGTGGCATGCATATGACAAAACGTCTTGTAGAGCAAGGCTTGGTTGTGCTGGAACTCTTATCACAGAATGTAACTGTCCACCTTCTTCTCCCTGCTCTTCCATGCTGTGCTCCTCCCATTGCTAAAGAAACAATAGAAACGGAGGTTTATGCATAAGATAGATCAAGTTGAAAAAATACAAAAAAAATCCTTTCAAGAGCTACCTACCGGAGTGGAATGAGATAAAACTGCAGAGAGATTTCCAGACTCAGGAAGAAGCTTGTCCTGAAGCAGTGTTCCTATATGAGAAGACACTAATTCCTGCCATGTACTCCAAGCGTGTTTACTGCTTTCTTGGAGGGTGTCCACTATCTCCGTCCAAGCAGCAGACGAACCCAGAAGATTCTATAAAGAGATATTTGATTTAATTATCCTACAAGTAACTTCACTAAGATGAGTTAATATAATAGAAGCAATATATATACACATATCTTTTTTAAATTAGTCAAATGGTGATAAGTACCTTAGAAGACGTGAACACAGCGACTGGTAGGAAGCAAGATTTAAGGGCAGGACTGAGTTCACAGAGTGCTTTTAAAAGTCGAGCAACAAGTGCAACACAAGCCTCTTCTCGGCCAGCGGCACCTGATATGCAGTTTTCTTTTATGTGCTGACAAAACCTAAAATATGTGGGAGAAAAATTAATATTGTTTATTCTTCTCCTTGTTACTATTATTAGAAAAGAAAACATGACAAATTGTTAACATTTATGATCACAAGCATTTTTCTATTTTAGAAGGCTTACTCTTGCAGATGATTTGAACTGCATTGCTGCAAATGTTGCTGGATTTCATCTCGGTCAATATCAGAATCTTGCACATATGAGGCAAGGTCTTGCAAAAGTGCACAAAGAGGGCCATCGAGGGACTGACACAGTGCTTCAATCCTAGGACTGTAGCCTCGACACTTCAAGAGCAGACCTAGATATAGAATGGGAGAAGGGGAGTATAATGCACAGTATGTGTTCACGAGAAGGAATCAACACACCAAAGAAACAAAGTTGTTTACAAACCATGTGACAATCCAAAAGCGTTAGTCTGTGATGGCTGTTGTGGAAGATCAGTTGAGCGTTCCCTCCAGACAAACCAACGAAGATCATGTTCTGGTTGATGATTTCTTCAGAAGGGGAAAAAGAAAGGTTATAATACAGTACATAAGAAAATAATGAATGCAAGCAAACTTCCAATAGCTTACCTATCTCTTAAAATAGCTCTCAGCTGATCAGCAAGCTTCTGACGAGTTGTAGCCAAAGCTGAAGTCCACTGCTGTTCAACAAGTATACGGACACGACTGCTCACGAGTGGCTGGTAGTAGGCATTCCAGATATCCAGTCCACATGGAAGTTGTAGCTTTTGTAATGCTATGTCCCATCCAGATAGGCCTTCAAAAGGAAAAAAAAGTACAAATTGATCAGCTTCAGAGCACTAGCTACGTCCTTTCCCATCAAAATCAACTCCAAAAATGGAAAAAAATACACACATGACTGCTTTTATAGATAATCTACATCAATAATAGATATAGTAGTTCAGTGGATAAGCAACATATATCACTACCTTGCTGTTCTTTAAGAGAGGCATCCCTGATACTTTGTAGGGCGCGTATTGATGTTACCAAATCCAGTAAAGAATGTAAAGCATCATTCAAAAATTGTTTTAGTGACTGAAGCCACGTTGTTGTATGGTTTCGAACTTCTTCCAGAGACACACTGTCCTTGCATGACTTATTTGTTGGCCTTAAAAAATTTTTTTAGAAATATTCAGATGTTACATATTTAACAGAGGATCTTCCTTTACAAACAAATCTTTGACTCACCTAAAATCTCGAACAACAGGAGGAAGTAAACGTAAAGATGTCGGTTCCAGCCCAAGGGTGTCCAGTATTTCAAGAGATGTAAGGCAAGTTGTGCTATGATTGATCTCTTGTTTGGTTAGAGCAAGAAGGTGTTGCCAAATGAGACCTTCTTGCTGTCCACCCCTTCCCTCTGAAAAACCAAAGTACATCACCAGCCTGCACAACCAACCATATTTCAACAAAACAAACTTTCCTTACCAACAAAGCATGACTGAAGCAATGATAATGTGTTCAATAACAGACGAAGGCTTGCACAAATTCTGTGCTTTACATTTGCCTTGTCATTGCCTTCCAAAAGTATAGATCGAATAGCATTTTGACGGACCTGAAGGAAACGGTTAAACAGTGTTTCTCCATCGGTGTTGTCAAGTAAAGCTAGCACACAGAGGTACCTTGCTGCACACTAAAAAGGAAAATGGATGGGTAAGTAACCAGGTAGTTAGTAAAAGGAGATTTTTAAATCAATAATAAAATGTCACAAGATGGAAACCAACCACAGATGAAACGTCCGATGAAGCAAGAGCCAATAGGGCTCCATTTACAAGTTTTTGTTGAAAATGTGATATTGCAGACCACTGCCGACAAACCACTGGCATCATTTTTTCAAGCAAGGGAGAGCTCTCAAGATGAAATCCTACAGCCAACACAAAATAAAAAATTATAATTGATCAATACTTATAAATTTATTAATAAACTCCACGGATACTAACCTGTTTTTATATGTCTTGCTAGAAGGAAAAGTTGTGTCCCTAAAAGGAAGTCCTCCCTTTCCACTGCAACCCAGATCTGCTCAGGGATGGCTACTAAAATCTTCACTTGAATGGCAAGCCCAATGCCAACATTATCCTGCCTAAAAACATAATAAAATAGATTTGGTTGCGTGTCAAGGAAATCTCGCAATCTTAAACAGGGAGGGAGGGAAATGTCAATACTTGTCCAATGTTGGGTAAGATGCTTTGGACAGGTCGAGCTGAAATCCCAGCAACTGCCGTTGTTGGAATGCACCACAGAGATTCTCCATATTGTGTATACGATCAATCACTCCTGCTGCTGTCTGTTGCATATCACTGATAGTATCTGCTGCTTCAATCAGGTCTCGGTATCTTTCACTGAAATCAAACAAGATCCACGTCAACAAGGATGGACACTTTCAGGCATGGCATTCAAACGTTTGTGCTTGCATGGCAATCAAGTCTGGTACCATCTTATTGTCAACAACATTGACAAAATTTTGATGTCTGTCAGATTATACTATATCATATTTTAGTTAACACGGAGGTTAAACTTACCCAACCATAGTCCGCAGCTCTTCCTTTTTCCTTTCAACCTCATCTTGTATTTTCTTCTGGATGACCTCGATCTCACTAACTGATTTCTCCTCAAATATTTTATCCGGGTCAATATCCAGCATATTTGTAGTCAACATACTACTTCAAATAACGCGAAAACCGCGTCCGCTCTTTGACATGTCACTGAAATTCGGACCCAAATCAAAACATTTGCTACTCTGCTGTTTTGTTCTGGTAATAGTGTGATCTTATTTCCAGTTTGACAGCAGTTATTGACCCACTCTCTCGAGCCGTTCAGAACGGGAGAAAATGGCGACGGGAAGGGCAGCCCAAGTTGTTACACGCCAAGTTCGTCCGATTTTGTCAGTTTCTCACAATGAAGCGCGAAGCAGAGCCCTCGCTTTGTACAAAGCTTGGTACCGGCAGATCCCTCATATAGGTGAGTGAAGATGTAACATTTCGGATACGAAAACTGGCAGCCATAACCCGCGACTGATGCCTCAGCTGCTTCTTCAGCTTCATTGTGATAATGCAGAGGAGAGGAGAGGCGAAAGAGCGTTGTGCCAGTGAAGGTGTTTACGGATGAAATAAAGCCGTAAATTGTCGATCGCATCAGATGATGGAAATGAGCGATAGTGTCAGCTCCTTTTTGTCTCCTCATATGTGTCTTGTGAAATATTATTATTTACTCCTCTTGATTTTGCAGTCAACGAAATTGATATTCCTAAGAGTACGAAGCAGTGCCGGGAGAAACTTAGGGAAGAATTTGCAAAACACAAGGATGTGAAAGATGTGCGTGTCATCGATATGCTGATCATAAAGGTATGCGTTTCTCGCTATGCGGTCTGTCTCAACCTTGGTGTCACACCATGGATCTGTCACCCTCCCATAATTTGTAAAGCAAAGTTAGCTAATTTATCTGAGGTGCACACATCCATTACCTGCTACCGTCACCTGCCCAGGGTGTATATCTGTGGATAGATAGAGTGGATAGTCCCTTCTTGTGATATGTAGCAAGACGTTCGCACCTTGCCGGCAAACCTATCCCCACTCTGAACTTTCGATAAAGGGTTGTAGTGCTTTACCAAATCATCTAACTAATATTATTATGCACATGGCAAATTTTCTTTTACCCCTTTGCACTTTGTGCTGCCAAACCTCTGTGGCCAGAACTCTATATTTGTGTGATCGTGTGGATTTCTACCGTTGTTAATATACAACCACAGTATTCCTGCTTTCATAATCATCAATCAGAGAAGCGTGTTTTCTGATAGTTTGGACTGAACAGGATATGAAGCAGTGTCTAGAGTCTTTTAGATCCAGAAAGTCAGTTGTTACACATTGCTTGTTTTTCCAACCCTGCTAAGGTGCCAATTGCAATGTTTTAGAACACCGTTTGCATCTGCTGATTCATTGTAGTATTTTTTTTTTGTGTTTTAGGGACAAATGGAATTGAAGGAGACTGTTCAGAAGTGGAAGCAAGTAGGGCATGTCATGAACTACTGGAAGGAGACCGTAAACAAAAAGCCAACAGATTTCCTTTCAAAATTTTTGGAAGGGAAAGATTGAATACTTATTTTCTTTTCCTATCTGAAGTAGGGTTCCTGATGTACTCCTGAATGGAGCTTTCACTTTGAGTTGTGTGGATTATTTCATTACATGTAGTTAATGGTGCGACATTGTAAATAAACAAATTAATATCACTTCTTAATTTATTATCCCTGACAATGAGAAACAAACTGAGAACTCACTACCCGGATAAAGTCGAGTTAAGTCACAACAGAACAAAACTTCTCTCCATTTAGGAGCAACTTAATAGTATGGGTAATTAAAGGCTTAATATCACAATTGCATTTAATAAATATGAAACAAGATGCTTAAATCTACACAAACCTACAGTTGGAATTACTTCCTTCATAGTGAAGAATAAGGCACTGAAACGATTATCACAGATCAACCAATGTTCTTGAGAAGTGAAAAGAGTAGTACACTAACAAGAAAAATTGGTTATCAGGTACTCAAAACTATGTAAAACACTTCACACTTAAAGGCTACTCCGCAGATGTCATTTTTGGTGTCTTCTTACAATTGTCAGCATGATCTTTATCCCAATGCGTCTGCTGGAGATGGAAAAAAGAGACACCTGTTAGTATTTGAAGATAGATGGGTCAGACAGAAAATGGGGGAAATGAAATAGAACTCACCGCACACTCGTAACTACAATAGAAGCAGTTTAAACATCCACGACAGCAATAAGTAGGCTTACTTTTACAATTTTCACACGTGCAGTTGGGATCAATTTCTAGGATGATATCATCATTTGACTTCAGAACCGCATCTATTAATTCAGGAGGAAGCTCCGCATCGCCCTTTAATTGAGCACATAGCTTTGACTTTTGACGCATGATTATGTTTGTCAAGGCCATTACATCGACCATCTCTGGACGATTGTCCTCCGGAACCTCCTGTTCATCTACCTCCTCTGAGGTTTCTTTAGTTAGTTTTTCAATGAGATGTTGTACATCAGGTGTGGCAGGTGGGAGAATTGGATCATCCCACGCTTCAGACATTGATTCTGAATTAGCATTAACAACATCACTCACAACACAGAATAAATCTTCCTCCTCTTCACAAGAGATATTATCATCTGAAAAGTTGATACCTTCAAGAAGTGCAACATAGAGAGAGTTGGAGGAGCTGGAAGAGTCGGATGACTCCACATTTTCTTGATTATCACACATTTGGTGCAAAGGGTCTGTGCTGCTGCTGCTGCCGTCTCCATCTTGTGATGAAGATGTTGGTGACTCAACCTCAGGTGGATCTCCACTCACTGGTGGTTCTTCTGTTTCAGCAACAGCACCGGAGTCATTGGAAGAAGTCTCCTCAAGTGACTCTAGAGGAAAATTTCTATCCATTTCACTTTCTAGATTTTCACACGATTGGTGCAAAGTTTGTGTGCTGCCGCTACTGTCTCCATCTTGTGATGAAGATTTTGGTGACTCTATGGGGCAATGATCAACTTTCTCACTTTCTACATCTTCACACAATTGGTGGGACTCAACCTCGGGCGGATCTCCACTCACTGGTGGTTCTTCTGTTTCAGCAACAGCACGGGAATCATCAGAAGAATTATTCTCGAGTGACTCTAGAGGAAAATTTCTATCCAAATTACTTTCTAGATTTTCACATAATTGGTGCAAAGTTTGTGTGCTGCCGCTGCTGTCTCCATCTTGTGATGAAGATTTTGGTGACTCTATGGGGCAATGATCAACTTTCTCACTTTCTACATCTTCACACAATTGGTGGGACTCAACCTCAGGCGGATCTCCACTCACTGGTGGTTCTTCTGTTTCAGCAACAGCACGGGAATCATCAGAAGAATTATTCTCGAGTGACTCTAGAGGAAAATTTCTATCCAAATTACTTTCTAGATTTTCACATAATTGGTGCAAAGTTTGTGTGCTGCCGCTGCTGTCTCCATCTTGTGATGAAGATTTTGGTGACTCTATGGGGCAATGATCAACTTTCTCACTTTCTACATCTTCACACAATTGGTGGGACTCAACCTCAGGCGGATCTCCACTCACTGGTGGTTCTTCTGTTTCAGCAACAGCACGGGAATCATCAGAAGAATTATTCTCGAGTGACTCTAGAGGAAAATTTCTATCCAAATTACTTTCTAGATTTTCACATAATTGGTGCAAAGTTTGTGTGCTGCCGCTGCTGTCTCCATCTTGTGATGAAGATTTTGGTGACTCTATGGGGCAATGATCAACTTTCTCACTTTCTACATCTTCACACAATTGGTGGGACTCAACCTCAGGCGGATCTCCACTCACTGGTGGTTCTTCTGTTTCAGCAACAGCACGGGAATCATCAGAAGAATTATTCTCGAGTGACTCTAGAGGAATATTTCTATCCAAATTTCTTTCTAGATTTTCACATAATTGGTGCAAAGTTTGTGTGCTGCCGCTGCTGTCTCCATCTTGTGATGAAGATTTTGGTGACTCTATGGGGCAATGATCATCTTTCTCACTTTCCACATCTTCACATAATTGGTGGCACTCAACCTCAGGTGGATCTCCACTCACTGGTGGTTCTCCCGTTTCAGCAACAGTAAGGGAATCACCAGAAGAAGTCTCTTTGGACAATTGTACAGGGAGATTCTGATCTTTCTCACTTTCTAGATTTTCACACGGTCCGTTTTGTGTGCTGTTGCTGTCATCTTCTGAGAGACTATGATCCACCTCAGATACTAAAGCGTCAGCGTTTTCTGATAGCTTGTCTTTTTCTTCAAAAGTTTTACCAATTTCTAAATCAGGAGTAGGTGAAGTAGGTGATCCTTCTCCAATTGTTCTTAAATACTCATCTACTGCATCTATTTCATCTTCCTCCGATGAGCTGCTGCTGCTGCCACTTTCAGAATCACTCTCATCAGCAGACTTTGGGGACCTGTGTTCTTCACATAGACTCAAGTTGAGCTCTGATGATACTGGAGAGATTGTGGTCCGTGGCTGGTGTGACTCTCGCTCTGGATGTCTTCCTTCAACGTCCTCTAGAAGAGATGAAGAAGAGCACAGCGTAGGAGTACAGGCCTTAAGCAACATGTCCAGCTCTTCTTCAAAACCGGGTTCCATTTCTACTTCAGAAACACTTGAATGATCATTGAGTGAATTATTGGTTGTCAAAAGTTCTGCATCAAGTGGAACCTCTCTTGATGAACAAGCTGGAGTGCTCTCTTCAAGAACCGTTCCACTTTCTTTTGAATGTGTCTCCTCACAGGACACTTGAGACAAAGCTTCCACCCGATTTTGAAGTTCACCACTTCCACTTCCTGAATGACTAGATCGCCTTTCCTGCATGCTTGCCTGAAATCAACATTGAAATAAATACTTACCCAAAATGTATGCCTTCCAAAGAGTTTAGAGAAGTTAATCAAGATCAAAAGAAGGCTACACCGATCACTAAAAGTCAAATGGAAAAGCTCAGCATATTTTTCTAAAATTCTCCTTTAAGAACTAATGGTGAAAACACAATAAAACATATCTTACCCCAGAATCAGAATAGTCTGCAATGCCACAATTACGGGACGATGACTGTACATCATAATGAGTATCGGTTATCTGCAAAAGAAAACAGGTTGAAGAAATCAAAACAAGAACACCTACAAGAAAGCCTCCCATAAACAGCAATGTGAGATAAATGTAAAAGGAGAAAGTGAAAAGTTGGAAGTCTGAAATGAAGAGTAAAAGAAAGAAAAAACTTACCCAATATGGACTTTTGAGAATTTCATCTACATCACTGCACGTTAGGGAGGGTAGAGATGCTGAAAGAGCTGGTGACTCAAGTTCAGCGTTGGGTTCAGAGGCAACAGACAAAACCTCAGGTTGGGTTTCTCGGACCTGCTGCACATGGGTTTTGTTCTGCAATTCCATCTGTGGTTCCAGTGATTGAAGCATTTGTTGTGGCTGCGGGAGACCACACAGAACTGTTGGCTCAGGTAAATTTTTCTGCGGACACACAAAAATGTTTGCTTGTAGTAAGGGTGCGGCAAGCCAAAAAGAAAAAAAAGGGGGGGGGGGCAAGGGCAATCTAAAGATTTGGAAAGAAGTTAATTTGATTTGCTAGAAATACACGTAGAGATGGAGAAATGAGAAATGGAGATATCAGTAATAAGATAAGTAATAAGAATCCAGGATACTTACCACTGATAGATGTGGAGTCTCTTGCAGACTCAGGAGCGGTTGCTGCTGAGCGGTGGACGCTACGAGAAGTGACACGTTTGCAAGCTGAGCCGGCTGAGTGGGGGGCTGAGCATGGTGCACCCGCTGCTGAGAAAGCTGATCCTTCTGAGTGGGGGGCTGAGCATGGTGCACCCGCTGCTGAGAAAGCTGATCCTGCTGAGTGGGGGGCTGAGCATGGTGCACCCGCTGCTGAGAAAGCTGATCCTGCTGAGTGGGGGGCTGAGCATGGTGCACCCGCTGCTGAGAAAGCTGACCCTGCTGCGTAAGATGACTTTGCTGTGCAGTGGGCTGAGCATGGTGCACCTGTTGCTGAGTACGCCGGCCCTGCTGAGCGGTGGGTTGAGCTTGATGCACCCGCTGCTGAGTAAGCTGAATCTGCTGAGCGGAAGGATGGGCATGGTGCACCCTCTGCTGAGCAAGGGACTGGGCATTGTGCACCCGCCGCTGGACAAGCCGGTACTGACCAGGGTAAGGAGTAGGATGAGCTTCGTAGATCTGCTGCTGAGCAAGCTGCGCCTGCTGTAACGGGTGGGGGTAGGCAGGCGGCTGGCTAGAGCGCACCTGCTGCTGGGCCTGCTGCTGGGCCTGCTGCTGGGCAAGCTGCGCAATCTGCTGTGCCATCTGCTGTGCCAGCTGGGTACGGTTCTCAGACGCGACAGAGGGCCTGGCGGCATCCTCCTGGTTCTTCGGCGGAGACTCGCAAAAGCTTTTCAACCCCAAAGCCGCTGCTGTCTTCACCCGCACAACCGGCTTCGGGGCGTCCGGGGGCTTGGCGGTGACCATAGGCTGGGGCTCCGAGGCACCGAGTCCATCCTGGCAGCTCTCATCCACCATGCCTTCGCTCCGCAGCAACTCCCCCAGCGCCGCCGTCGTGTCCACGTCTGGAGTCGGTTGCGACCGGCCCTCGTCGATCACGAGCCGTTCGCTGTCATCTTCCTCCTCCCCCTCGCTGTCGGCGGCGACGTCCTTGTGGGGCGACGGCTGACGCACTGCGTCAACGGCTGCCGCAGAGAGGACGGGGCCCACCAAGGGGGGTGTCACGGCGTCGTGGATGTCGCACGGGCTCCCCACGGCGTCGTCCTGGCCCGGCGTGGGCGTGGGAGATGGCGTGGGCGAGGGCGTCAGTGACGGCATTGAGAGCGGGAGTGGCGCTGCTGTGGATGATGGAGCCGTGGTCGGGGCCGTGGTCGGAGCCGTGGTCGAAGCCGTGGTCGAAGCCGTGGTCGGCCGTGGTCGGAGCCGTGGTGGGAGCCGTGGTGGGAGCCGTGGTCGGAGCCGTGGTGGGAGCCGTGGTGGGAGCCGTGGTCGTGGTGGGAGCCGTGGTGGGAGCCGTGGTGGGAGCCGTGGTGGGAGCCGTGGTGGGAGCCGTGGTCGAAGCCGTGGTCGGAGCCGTGGTCACAGCCGTGGTCGAAGCCGTGGTGGGAGCCGTGGTGGGAGCCGTCACCGCCGACTTCGTGGTCGAAGCCGTGGTGGGAGCCGTGGTGGGAGCCGTGGTGGGAGCCGTGGTGGGAGCCGTGGTCGAAGCCGTGGTGGGAGCCGTGGTCGAAGCCGTGGTCGAAGCCGCCGACATCACAGTGGGAGTCACCGCCGCCGACTTCGAAGCCTGAGGGTGGTACGAGGGCTTCGGTCATCACGGTCGGCGACGGTAGAGTCAGCGAACTTGCAGCCACCTTCGGGAGTGGTGTGAGGGCTGCCTTCACCACGGTGGGAGGGGACGAGGCAGCTATGGTCACCCTTGGGAGTGGTGTGAGGGCTGCCTTCACCACGGTGGGAGGGGACGAGGCAGCTATGATCACCCTTGGGAGTGGTGTGAGGGCTGCCTTCACCACGGTGGGAGGGGACGAGGCAGCTATGATCACCCTTGGGAGTGGTGTGAGGGCTGCCTTCACCACGGTGGGAGGGGACGAGGCAGCTATGGTCACCCTTGGGAGTGGTGTGAGGGCTGCCTTCACCACGGTGGGAGGGGACGAGGCAGCCTCGGTCACCCTTGGGAGTGGTGTGAGGGCTGCCTTCACCACGGTGGGAGGGGACGAGGCAGCCTCGGTCACCCTTGGGAGGGGTGCAATACGCCCCCCAGATAAGACCGAAGGAGGCGAGGCAGCTTCACGCTCCGCAGATCCCTCGGGTCGAGGCAACAGGGGTGTCACCGCGTCGAAAATGCTGGGGACACGCTTGTCAGGGCTGGGCGTCTTCTCGCGAGAATCCGTCGCGGCAGCAGGGGCAGCAGGGGCAGCAGGGGCCGCAGGGGCGTACGGGTGGCCTAGGGCCACAGCGCTCGCGCGGCTTCGCGCCTTCAGCTCTAAGGTCCTTGCGGAGTTGCTTGCCGGTGGCCTCGACGCGCGCTTCGGGTCGAATGGCGCCTTTGCGAGTTTCGCGAGCCTTTGCGTCGGCATGGTGGTCGCGCGCGCGGCAGACGCAGTACGGTAGGGGCTGTACTGGGGCAGGCTGGGGGCGGAGGGGTCGCAGGGACGCGCTGTGGGGGTGTACGTCGGGGCACGCCTCCGCTGCAGAAGGGTAGACGACGACGCCGGTGGCGAAGTGAGAGCTGCTGCTGCCGCAGCTGCCGTAGACGTCGTGGTCGTCGACGGCGTCGTCACAGTCGCCGCCGTTCTGACCGCCGTGGTGACGGCCGTAGAGGCGGCCGCTGTCGGCGCCGCGTCGCGGTGCCCGGCGGCTGGAGGGGGCCGCTGCTCGTCGCCGTCGGGGGCCTCGTCGTCGCTGCCGAACAAGTCCGCCATGATGCTGCTCCTGCGGGCCTGCTGCGCGGGGAGGGGCGACGGCGGCACCACGTCGCCGAGGCCCTCGTCCTCGGCAGCGCTCCCCTGCACGGACTTGCGCCGCACCGCGGTGGCGCCCACGCGCTCGCTGGGGAGGACTGAGGGCTGGGCTCTCGCACTGCGGTCCGCCCCCAGGACGGCGTACTTCGGCGGGCCGGACTTCTTGAGGCGCGAGATGAAGGTCCTGGCGAGTCCAGGGTCGGGGGCCGGGGCGCGGTCCTCCCTGGACGCGGCCCGACCCGCGCCGGGGTAGGGGTTCGGCCGTCTGTCCTCCCGCCTCGGCTCCCGCCCCGGCTCCCGCCCGTCGCGGTGGCCCTCCCTAGGACGGCCGCGCCCGGACTCCTCCGCCGGCCGGAGCTGGCTCTGGCTCTGGGGCTCCTCCCTGGGCCGACTGGAACCGGGCCGCACTGACCACTTCTCCCCTCTGCTAACATCCCTTCCATCGCTTCGACGTTCGTCTCTCTCCTCCCGGTCCCGACTGGGCCTGTTAGGGCCATAGTCTCTCTCCTGATCCCGACCGCCGCTGGGCCGTTGGTCCCTTTCCTGCTCCCGGCTGGGGCGCTGGCCCCTCTCCTGATACCGGTCCCGGCTGGGGCGCTGGTCTCTCTCGTGGCCCCTGGCGGGGCGGTGGTCTCTCTCCTCCCGGTCGGAGCAGTAGCTCCCGTCCCTGTCGGGGTGCCGGGGCCGCTCCCAGCCCCCGCGGCCGTCCCTGCCGGGGGGCTGGTGCCGGCCCGGGCAGCCCTGGCCTTCCCCGCCGCTGCCGACGTCGCCGTCCTCCCGGCCGCCATCCTTCAGCATCCGCCGGGCGAACGCCATGTTCTTGGTACAGGCCCACGGGCTGCGTGTGAAGACCGGCGCAGACGGGGCCGGCGCCACGCTGGCCGTTGCTGCGGCGGCCGGCGCGGGGGGCGCGGGGGCGCGGGGGTCGCCGTGGACGAGGCGGGGACCGCACCTTCCGGCTCGCGCACAGCGTCGGAGGCGGCGGGGGGGAAGCTGTCGTTGCTGGAGTCGGTGTAGGCCGTGTAGCCGTCCACGCTCTTCCGCAGCCGCACCTTGGGCACGCAGCCGGCCTTCTCGCGCTTCTTTTTCTTCCCCTTCTTCTTCTTCCTCCTGCGGGTCTGCTCCGACGCCACCGCGTCCGCAGGAGAGGGAACCGCTTCGGACGATGACAGCTCACCAGAGGACCTGTCGCCGCCCCTCGCCGTCGCCGGTGGCGGTGGCGGTGGCGGTGGCGGTGGCGGTGGCGGTGGCGGTGGCGGTGGCGGTGGCGGTGGCCTCCGTCTCTTGGCCGGCAGGCTCGATCGACGTTTCGCTCTTCTGCGTGGCGGCCTCGGCGACGCTCACCGCCTTCTGTGTGGCGGCCTCCGCGACGCTCGACGCCTTCTGAGTCGCAGCCTCCGCGGTCGCAGGGGCCGCCGCCGCCGGCTGCTGCTGCGACGTGCTGTCCGCCTCCATCGCGGCCTCCTCCTCCTTCACCCTCGTCTCGCCGGCTCGCCCGTACCGCTGCTTCACCAATCCTAAGATCATAGGGAGCCTCTGCGTCTCCGGCAGTCTGAAAGACTTCATCAGCAGCTGCACAGAAATCTTTGGGTACATTCGGGTTATGCACTTGATTTGCAGTTCAGTCTCCATAGCGAGCTCCCTCGACGCCTCGAGGAACAGATTCAGTGTCTCCCTCGTGACGCCCTCGTCGAACACGTCACCGCTGGGCGCGGCCTGCAGGGCCCGGCCCTTCAGCTTCATGATGAGCGGCACCTGCTGCTCGTCGGGCAGCCTCAGGAACATCTTGAGGTGCGGCACCGACAGGTGCGGGACGATGCTGAGGATGCCCTCGACGCGCTGCTCGAGCCCGCTCACGCTGTCCAGGTACACCCTCATGAACGCGGCGTCGTCCATGTCGTCAGAGCTGTTGTCGGCTGGGGACGAGTCCGTCGCCGACGCCGGCTCTGCGGCGGCCCAAGTCGTCTCTTCTGATTTCAGTGGTTTGGGGGCGGCTGGCGCCACCGGCTCTGGCTGGGCGCGCCGGGCCTCCGGCGGCAGGGGCGGAGGGCTAGTGGCAGTCCTCGGGGGCGGAGAGCCGGCGGCAGTCCTCGGGGTCGGAGAGCCGGCGGCAGTCCTCAGGGGCGGAGAGCCGGCGGCAGTCCTCAGGGGCGGAGAGCCGGCGGCAGTCCTCAGGGGCGGAGGGCTGGTGGCAGTCCTCAGGGGCGGAGGGCTGGTGGCAGTCCTCAGGGGCGGAGGGCTGGTGGCAGTCCTCGGGGGCGGAGAGCCGGCGGCAGTCCTCAGGGGCGGAGAGCCGGCGGCAGTCCTCGGGGGCGGAGAGCCGGCGGCAGCACTCGGGGGCGGAGAGCTGGCGGCGGACCTTCGGGGAGGCGAGGTCGAGGACGACTGCAGACGCGCCTCCCGGCGGTCTTCCGGGGGGAGCGTCGGCTCGGCGCGCGGCGCCGACACCGCCCTGGTGTCCGCAGGGGGGCCGCCAGAGCAGGCCGCGGCGGCCGCGGACTCCTCCTCGTCATGCGAGGACTCGACGAGGTACACGGAACCCGTGGGCGTCTCGGCGTCCGAGGAGATAACGATGGGCGAGCCCGGGGAGGTGTCTACCAGTCGCCGCGCCCGCGCCGTCTCTAGGTCCAGGAGCGACAGGGTCCGCCCCTTGTTTTCGGACGAGGACCGGCTCTTGCTCCTGTGCTTGTGCTTGTCCCGCTTGTCCCTGGACGACCGGTGCTTCTCGCGGCCCTCCGAGACGTGCTTCTTGGGGTCCACGGAGGAGGAGCTCTCCGAGGACATCCGGCGTTTGCTGGACTCGCTCGAGCTCTTCTTCGACGGGTCGGCGCTGCTCTTGGCGCTCTTGTCCTGGCTGTCGGCCTTCTTGGGGTGGGTGCCGGTGTTGGTGCTGCCGGCCTTTTCTGCGGCCTTCTTGGCATCGTCCGCGGGGCGCCTCTTGGCCGAAGTCGACGCCCCCTCGCCGTCCGTCAGCTTCCTCTTGGAAGGCTGGTTCTCCTTGGCGTCGGTCAGTCTGTCGCGCTCCCGCGCCCGCTCCTTGTCTTTGGTCCGGTCCCTGCCCTTGTCCCGGTCTTTCCTCCTGTCCTTGCCCCTCTCCCGGTCCCGCTGCCCTCTCGAGTCCTTGGACAGCGTCGGGGGCCGTCGGTCGGACGAGGGGGCTTCTCCGGCGACGTTGTCCAGAGCACCCAACGCCGGGGTCGACCTGCGGAGACAACAAGCGTGCGTAAGAACAGGCAGGACTGGCGGGGCGTGAGCCGTGGAGGTCATAAGGGGGGGGGGGGGGAGGCTCGGGGCACGCACCGGTCCACTCCTAAGTCGTCGTCGTCGTCGTCGGAGATGGCCATCTTCTTGCGACGGACCAGTTTCGGTAGTGGGGAGCCCGAACTGCTCCGAGAGCTGCAAGCAAGCGAGGCAGGCTTCAAGAACGGCACCAGGACAGCGATGACGGCGGCGGTCGGGAGGACGGGGTAGAAGGGGCGGCGGGGGCGGCGGGGGCGGCGGGGGCGGCGGGGCGCGCCTTCAGCAGCCCCCGGCCGTCCAGGAACAGGGCTCCGGTGGGGCCGGCCATCGACCGAGCGGGGCGTTAATGTTAATGCTCACCTGGAGGGGCTCGTCGGACTCCGCGCCGCCGGCCGCTGCCTGCGCGCGCCGTCCTCGCGAAGCCTGCGGGGACAGGAAGAAGGGGGTGCCGTTACCGCAGGTTACCGTCAGAGGAGAGGGCTCAGGGCGCCCGGAAGCGTGCGGCAGGTGGACGGCGGACACGCCACAGAACACGCAGTGAGGGCGAGATATCGAATGCATCAAATCTTATGTTTTAAAAATGAAAAAAAAAAACAGACTTAAAAATAGAACCAGAAACCGACTAAAAACCATGAGCTTTAAGTCACCCCTTTCGAGTGGCGGTGCTTGCTGCTCTAAAGGAGCGACGCATTTTACAACTTGACACCCCTTCCGAGACAAGACGGCGGAGAGCCGTCCCTCGAGGTCGGGGCGCGGTGGCTTACCTCACGTCCGCCCTGGCCCTCTCCTCCCGCGTCACGGCCACCCTCCAGCGGTCCGACACGAGCTGCACGTACGCCTCCTCCCCGCAGCCTTCCTTCTGGGCGTTGGCTTGTGCCGTTATCTGTAAGCAAAGCGAAGGTGGAGGCGTGAGACGCGAGCACCGGGGGCTGCAGTGCAGCGCAGCCTGTGGGACCTGGTCAGCCCCCCCCCCCCCCCACCCCCTCCACTGGAGGCGCGCAGTGGCGTCGTAAAACCTACCCTACCACTTCCTCCCGCCCGATGGCCGCGCAGTGCGCAGCGCAGCGTCCCAACCCGCCCAGGACCATGTCACGGCCAGTAAATCATAATGGGCTCGGAACCAGAGAAATTGTGGCACGGGGAGGACCTTTCCCTCCTACACTCGTCACCAGTTGGACAACACATTCGGGAGAGAAATAAAAAGGGGGCGAAACAAAGGAAAGAATTTCGGACAATAGAAACCCTCTCCTGGCGTTCCCTCACCCCGGCTATTGCGCTACACTATAATGTGGCGGTGCTAATGGTCCTTACACCCCCCCCCCCCCCTCTCTCTCTCTCTCTCTCTCTCTCTCTCTCTCTCTGCACTGCAATGTGGCCGAGCGCTGAGCACATTGCAGACCCTTCCGCCAGCGCTTGCTTGTAAAGGCAAATCGTGCCTCACCAAACCGTCCCACTGCCGCGTGCCGGATCGGAGACGCCCCCCCCCCCCCCCTCCTTCGCGGGGACCGGCGGGAACACTCGGCACCGCGAGGCGAGGCGGCGAAGACGCTTCCGCGGTGTCAGGGGCGTCAAACGGACAACTCAGCAAAGCGAAACCGCTGCAGTCGCAGAACCACCGTGCGCGCCGGCTGGCGATGCGTGCATGCACGCGCAAGCGAGAGGCAGGGGGGGGGGGGGGGCGTGTGCGAGGGAGACAGACAACGAGCGAGCGAGAGAGAGAGAGGGGGGGGGGGGGTATGCAAGCAACTTCCGCCGCCGTTTTTCTTTTAGGGTGGCGGCCCTGTGCCTCCAAATGGCGTTCGGCAGTCACGTTTCGTTTGGACCCTTGACGCCAAGGCCACAAAAATACGTTTAAAAAACTCAGGCAGTCATGGAGACGGCGGGCCAAGGAATGAGTCAGCGGCGGCGAGAAGTGGGCAAAGGAGCCGGGCCGGGCACATCTCACATGATCGAAGAATTATATTTGCAGCCAATTCCGTTCGACGCGAGCTGGGCCTCGGGTGGGCTCGGACTCAACTGTACCGCGTGGAAGGTGGTGATGATTTTATTCCATTGGCCGGAACAGGCGAACCGCGACGGCGACGGCTTTTGGGACGGGCCGCAGCGGGCCCGGCCGGCCGGCGCCACCCCCGTCTAGGGCCACCCGCGCATGCAGCCCGCGGCAGGGAATGCCCGCCGCCCACCCTACGCACGGCGTAAAGGATCTAGTGCCCACAGGTGCGGGCAGGGCGGCCTGGCCATTATCCAGCGCATTTGCATCGACCCAGGCCACTTGTGACCTTGACGCCCCTCCCCCCCTCCCTTCTCATGCCCCCTCGCCCTCCTTTCCCACCAGTGACACGCCCCTTTTAACACCGCGAAAAAAAAACTCACCCCAGGAAAGCCTCATTCCTTGGAGTGAGGCAGCAATAATACACTAGAAGTCAGCGACATCAGGGGGGGCACAGGCACACGCACACACGCACACACACACACACACACACACACACACACACGCACGCACACGAGCCGAGTCGCGCGGACGCTGCCGCCTCGCAGTGCCTCTATGCAGGCCTCGTCTCCCCGCCAGCCGCATGCACCGCGCTCGCCGGGCCCGCCAACACTGCCGAGGCCGTGGCGGCGGCCGCCGCGCCGCGCCCCCCCGCCGCCACACCAGCACCGCACCTCCCCCCACCGATGCCGGCGGACCGCCGCTGCCGCACCAGGGAGGCGACCCCATCTGGGCCCCCAACGGTATACCTGCCTCCCCGCCGCACTAGGCCGAGCCGGGCCGGGCCAGTGCCGGGCCGCGACTCTCCTGCAGCAGGGGCAGGGACGGGTGTCCCGGCCTCACCCTGGACCACGGTGTAGGGAGATCTCCCTACACCGTGCCCTGGACTCCACCAGCACAGCACAGCACAGCAGAGCCGGCGAGGCGCCCGCCCGGCCCAGGCCTCACGCACAGAGGCCCTGTCGCGTCCCCCGGCCGGCCCCTACACACCCAGGGTACCTTCCGCACCAATACAACCACTCCTGCTGTGATATCGTAACCGACTCCCGATTCCAGGAGCGCAACACGGTGGCGGCCACGTCATAGCACTGTGTGCATAGCACTGTGGGCAGCGACACGGCGGCGAGGGGGCAGATAAAGGAGCGGGGCACTGCCCGCTTTGCTTGATCGGGCTGGCATCGCGCACAGGGCGCCGTTGTGGTGGGCCGGGGCGCTTCGGAACCTTTCCTTGGCCGCCTCTCGTCAGGAGGACTTTGTTGACGATAAGCCCGTGCCGCGGTATTCCCTATGAGCGAAAGGGGCCCACGAGTCGAGGCTGGCTGGAGTTGAAACCTCGTCTGCTGATCATGGGCGCCGGCCTGCGGGGCCTGCGGGGCCTGCTGCATGCTGCACGCCGCGGCAGCGCTCACTACCCCCCCCCCCCCCCCCCCCCTCACCCCCTAGCGCCCCGTGCCGCCGGCGCCCCGCCGCGCACCTCCGCGCAGAGGCCGCGGCCGCGGCCGTGCCGGTGGCGAGCGCAACTCCAGGACACCTGAAACGCTCACCCGGAGGCAAATAACGCTACCTACAAGACCAACGTTCGTGTACAATCTTCTACCAAATGATTGTGCCCACTGAAAAAACCCTCTGGCTCCTGCCCCCCTCTTCTTCCTTACTTTCTTTTCTTTCATTCTTTATTTCTTTCTTTCTCTCTCCCTCTCTCTCTCTCTCTCTCTCTCTGTCCCACGCGGACCCACAAGGGAGGAGAGAGAGAGAGAGAGAGAGAGTCCTCGTCTGTCCCCAAAACATCGCGAGGCAGGTCGGCGCCGGCGGCCTCGCAAAGCCTTTGCCGGGCTCGGCTCGGCTTCGGTCTCCTTTGCATTGGTCCGGCGGCCGCGCCCACCAATAAATCCTACGGTGTCCAACACGCGGCAGGCCCAGGGGCGGCCCAGGGGCGGCCCAGGGGCAGGCCCAGGGGCCTGCGGATGGCTCAGGGGCAGCCTGCGGATGGCTCAGGGACATCCCCACGATGTCCAGCGGGAACCCCAGGAGTAGCTAACACTACTGTATAACCTCGGCGGTGGCCCGGACGCGAGTGGAGGGCGCTGCCCGCGCTGCGGACACCCGTCCTCCTGGCCGAGTCGCGCCGGACCACAGACATGGAAGGGAAGTTCCGCTGCAGCCAATACTGCATCTTTGGGGAGTGTCCGGGACTCGATAAACCTACTTCCGGCAAGATAAGGGGGAGACGGCGGAAGGGCCACACGAGAAGGGACAAACATCACCAAGGTGCGTTTGTTGGCCGCGCCGCCGCAGGGCCGCATCGAGGCGTCAGCGCGTCAGCGGCCGGTGCGTCTGATCCAGCGCTACGCAGATGCGGCGGCTTCGGCTTGCAGCCACAAGGCAGCGGGGCTGCGGCCATAAATACGTCCGCAGTGTCCAGTGTCGCCCCGCCCCGCCCACCGCACCCTGCCCGTCCGCCCCGGGTCTGGAGCAGGGAGCGCAGTCTTCCCAGCGGAGCAAGGGACGGGCCCCCGGCCCCCCGGCCCCCGGCCCGATACACATGTGGCAGCAGCGGTCCTTCGGCGAATGCTGCACTTGCCGTGTGGGAAGGCGAGGTATTTCCAAGAGACGGGCCAAAGTCTCGACGCGACGTTTGCGACGTTGCCTGTCGCCAAAGCAGCGGTGCGGCGGCGGTGGCACCCCTCCGCCAGTCTCCTCCCTCCCCCTCCCTCTCCAAGGCCGCGCGGCGCGCTCAGCACTGCGTGAGACGCCCTCCCGGCCGCGCTGTCCGATGCCGAGCAGTGCAGAGCTCCGGCCCTGCGGCCCTGCGGCCCTGCGGCGGTTAGGGCCGGTGCCGCTTCCGTGCGGGCCGTGAAGGGGCGCCGAGCAGTCTCCTAGCCGCGTCCTACCTCCTGGTACGACTGCAGCAGGGCTGCGCAGGTCCGGAGGTACTCGGCGAACCTGGCCACGACGTCCATGGCGTCGGCCGCGGCGCGCAGATCCAGCCCTTGTGGGCCCGGCACGGCGGCACGGCGGCCGCGGCACTGCGCCGCGCCCCGACCGCCCCGACCCCGACGCGGCGCTGCACGCTTCTTGCACGCGCCGCGCCCCGCCCTTGCAGCCAATCGGCACCGCGGAAGAGGGACAGCCCTTGCAGGCCGCGCATTGGCCCGAGCCCAGGCAGCGTGTGCGGGAATCAGACGGCCACAAGGAAATAGGGGGGCGGAAGAAGGGCCGCGTCCGAAATCTGCATCCGCGTGCGCGCGGGACGACGGGGCAAGACAAGAGCCGTGCGGCGCGGCCGGCGCCGCGGACGCCACCGCGGAAGGAAGGACATGAAACATGCAGCGGCGGTCTCGGTGCGTGCTCACCGCCCGCCACCCCAACCCCGACCCCTAACGAGCCGGCCGGGGTCAGGCGCGCATCCGGGTAGGGGAGGGAGGGGTGCGAACGGGGATGCCCCCCCCCCCCCCCCAACAGACTTTGGAGATGGACCCATGAAAGTATCATCACTAGGGTAGTCATCCAAAAAAAAATTACATAAAAATAAAAACAAAAACAATTATCTTCAAGAGCAATGCAAATATAAAATTGTTTCTTTTAGATTGAATCAGGGAAGGCAGCTCGCCTTCATGTGTGTTCCTGGGCTCGCTGGCATAGCTGTAAGCTGCTCTAGTTCCGCAGATAAATGAGCAAGTTTAATTGTTTACGCAAAGACCCAAGACATTGCCCTGCGAAACCTTTGATGCATCTGCGCCATCCTCACATAACTTGACTCTATCTGGGTTCTAATTAATTTTGGGAACTGATTCTATTTTGAACCCGATTGGCCCCAAAAGAAACGTTGAAGTTGGACAGTGGAAACCAGGAAGAATAATATATATTAATAAACGGTCCAGAAGCTTGAGGTACGTATCACCAGACAGGAGTGACCAACTGAACCTCGTGACAACCAGTTTCCAAATTATCAAAATTCGGGGCACAAGGCAAATGAATCAATTAAACACCACAAAGAAAGACATGCTCGCATTGACCTCAAATATTGAAAGATGTGCAGTAGTCAATGGAGTTAAGTTGTTATATAGAACCAAACACATTTATGATTATTAAAAGTATTAGTTAAATGACTAATCTAGCACACGTTGGTAACATTGAATGGGTTAGTCCACAAAATTTACAAATATACGACAGACTATTACTTTCAAGCAAGTCCCTTGACTGTGGAACCTAACCTGTTTGGAGAACGACAACACCAACAACCGGCCAACCAATTCAAACGAGACTCCTCATGTGGACAAAGTTATTTTTGTTTAAGTGACGCCCTGCAATAACGTTCTCGTTGAACTGCAGTGACAACTTTCAAATACACGCGATCTCGAGCTCTGGAAATGAGAAGATAACAGAAAACTTTCTCTATGTCTCTCGTGGCGAAAGTGAAAAGGGACTTACAACGGCAATATTGGCGTGCACGATCTCGTTGGCACTCATTATGTCGGTTAATCACACACATGTTCACCGAAATATAATTCACTAATACATCTCAGAAGACCACAACAAGTCCTCTCGCCGCTCGTCGGCTCCCCTCTCGCGGTCCCAGCTGATGCGAGCGGCACGCGGCACGGTGGGGCGGGGCGGCGGGGCGGGGCGGCTGAGACCGGCGCGGCGGGCCGAGGCGCGGGCCGGGTTCGTGTTTAAGCCGCTAGATGGCGCTGATGCCAACTTTCCCACTCGCGTCGGAGCTGCAGCGAAAGGCGGAAGAAGTAGGTCGGGGTTTTGGCGGGTGACGCTAGTCCGTGCGTGTGGACGGTTGCGGCGCGGCGCCGCGTCTCCGCTCCGTACCGAGCCGCCGTTGTGGCCGTCGGAGCGGAACTGCGCGTGCGGGGCGGGCAAGGAGGCGCAGGACCGGGCGGGCCGGGCCGGGCCGACGAGAGGGGGAAGGGAGAAGTGGCGCCACCGGACCGGCGGGAGCAGCAAGACGGATGGGAAGGCCCGCCGCAGGGCCGCAGACCGCGCAGCGCGAGAAACGACAGCACCGCCGTGCGCCGTGTCTTCACCCTTTGCGCGGGCGGGCAGTCTATTGCAGGGCTGGGCGGGAGTCCTACAGTGAGACACTTTACCGTTTTAGGGGGGGGGGGGGGGGGGGGGTGGGGGCAGTGTGGGACTGTAGGTGGACCACCGCCGCCTGCAAACGGTGTGGGACTGTAGGTGGACCACCGCCGCCTGCAAACGGCGATAACGGGCGGCGCGCACTGGACTTTCCCAGCCCACATTTCACTACTCATTAGACTTAGATGGAAATGTGTAAGAAAGTCGATTGTAGCACACGAAGTCTAAGCTTTCAAATGCCATGTCTCGAATTTCCATCCGCAAATTATATCGTGAACCTCTGCAAGTGGACGTTCGGCCTCGAGTCGGCGATGCCGCAGATGCCGCCGCGCCCGCCGGCCTTCTCGTGCCTCTCGCTTGTTCCCCAGCCATTCTAGATGGGGAGAGCGGGGGGGGGGGGGGTGATGTGAGCGAGCCGGTTGTAGAGAAAACTCTAAGATTTCAGTTCATGCCATTGCCGGCGCTCTCCGACAATTCTAGAGAACACTAGGGGACCATGCCTGTCCCACGGACATGGGGTGGCCACCCCTGTTGCCGCCTGGGGGGTAGGCAGCTGTCTGACGCTGCAGGCAGATGGCGGATGCCGACACTGTCTTCTCGTACCTTTCCCTCTCCCTTTCTCGTGCCCGACTCCTCTGCACATTCCTCGTTTCTGGCAGACAGCGGAGTACAAACAGTACAAGCTGCCCCCCGATTATATTAACAAATTAACCGCGTTCTTTATTTCACTGCGCGCGCTTGGGTGGAAAGGCCTACATAGCTGCACGAGCTGTTTGCCCGCCAATACAGAGGAGAGAGAACGCGGGGGGGGGGGGGGGGGGGGGGGGAGCGGACGTACCTCAACTGGGGGTGGGGCTGGCAACATCACTAATGGTAATGCTAATCCCTCACAAAAATATTCGCTGTATTTCTCTCTTGCGTCCTCTATCAGAGGGGGACATGCGATGGGCATCATGTAAGTGCCCAGCGCTCGCCACAAGAGCTTGGCTGGCCTCGGCCTTCGGCGCCTACGACCGACCGCGGCCCGCGTCCGCGGTGCACGCCGACGCACTGCAGCCCGCCGGCCGCGGGACCCTATATATACGCGAGTCCCGGCCCCGCGGCCCCCGCGGCCCCCGCGGCCCCCGCGGCCCCCGCGGCCGCCGCTCCCAACAGGCTAGAACCGGTTAGAACGGGATTCTACGCCGCCGCGCCCTCCTCCCAAGGTGACCCCTGCGGCTACTGTCCCACGTTATACCATCAGGAGCGTAGCCGGACTTTCACCTCGGCCGCGCTTGTTGCATCAATTTAGGTTTTTTAAGCATGTTCCCCGAACGCGGTCTCCGGTTCCAGGGAGTGCGGGTGACCGTGCGTCAGCGTCGGTGGTCTCCGCGGGCCCTGCACAGAGGCCCCGCGGCGCCGGAGGGCCCTGGGGGTCAGAGGTCGTCTGCGTCAGCGCGCACACAGGGGCACGCAGCCGTCGGCACTGCGGCGCCACGTGCCGTCCGCAACACTCGGTTGCCAGGGCCACTGGGCGGGGTGCCGAGCAGCCGAGCCCAGTCGGGGCGGGGCCGCGTGTGGGCCTCGCGGGTTACACCGGACCTGTGCCGCGACGCTCCGCCGTGCCGGGCGACTGCAACTGCAACTCGCGGCCGGGGCGACGCGCCGGGACCGCCCGCCTGCGCGGCTGCTGCACGAGTGGGCATTCCCTCCGCCCGGGTCGAGGTCGCCGCCGCGCCTCCTGGCAGCGAGCGCAGCAGTATGGTCATTCCCTGCGCGGCGCTGCCGTCGTTGCCGGGCCCCGGAGTGGTCATTCCCTCTGCGCGGTTGCCACGTCACCCGGCCGTGTGTGCGCGGCGCAATCGTTGGCGTTCCGGAGGGCGAGAGACTTCGCCCGCGCCAGCCGGCCGCGGACGCTGCTCCCCCCCCCCCCCCCCCCTCCTCCCTTGCCCCGCTGCCGGCGGCCGGCGGGCTCGCTTCAGGCGGCCGAGCGGCGCCCGCCCGGCGCGCCGGCCTCCCTCCCTAGTCTGCCGCTGTTGCCCGGCCAGTGAGGAGCGGGACTGCCGTGCGGCGCAGTGAGGAGCGGAGCGGAGCTCTCGCGCTGTGCGTGTGTGTTGTGCTCGGCCGGTCCCAGTGTTGGAGCCTCCGCGCCGCCGCTGCCCCGTGTTCCGTGCCAGCCCCTCTCCGCCGCGGCAGGCGCCGGCCCCCCAGCAGCCAGGGCCTCAGGATGGGGGCACAACAGGAAGCGGACGAGGCGGACAAGAACGCGGACTTTCGGGCGTGGGTCAAGTCGCTGCCCAGGGAGGGGAAGAAGGAGCGGTTGCAGGCGGTGAGTATGGGTGTCCCGGCGTGCCGCACCGCGCGCAGCCGGCGGTTGGGTTCCGTGTAGTTACCGCGCTACATGAATGCGCGGGCTGGTTGCGCCGCGCGTTTTTTGCACCACGGAGGTGAGGGATGGGGGGGGGGGGCGTTTCGGTACCCGTCCGGCAGGAGGGTGGGAGGAACAGCCGGCGCTGTCCTCTCTGGCGCATGCGCCGCGCGTTTGCCACATGACGGGGGCGCATGCGCAACGCTGACTGGGCCGCCAGCAGCATATGGCGGGGAGGGCCGCGTCTCATCTGGTCCATGCATGGGGCGGGCTGAAAGCGGCGGAGTACCCTTTTCGCGGGTCTTAGTTCTTCGTGAACCTACGACTAGCAGACATCTTTTCAATGGCTCTCCGTTTTGCAGAGCAGCTTTAATATTGTAGGGTTGTCGTTTTTGTGCCGTGTATGAACGTACGGTTGGAGCTGTTTTCTAATATTGTTGCGTTTCTGTTAAATTAGAATATTTTTTTTTACTTTTTAGTTTTGTTGGGTTAGGGTAGGCCTCCGCATCTGGCCAAGGTACCCCCCCCCTCCCGGACGGTGGGACGGGCCAGCTTGTTACTTTATACTTTTTTTCCCTCGATAAGATGTGTTCCTACTTTTTCACATACCACTAGCTCTGGCGTCAAATGTATAATCCAATTTCAAATTTAGTAATGAACCGTTCAGGAACTCTAGAGTAAATTACATGGCGGCTCGCCGCTGCAGTTGCTAGCTGCAGCGGCCGGGAATGACGGGTGACACGGCTTACTCCTTTTCACGTGTCAGAAGGGCTCCTAGCGGCCAGAAAAGATAGGTTGGAAATTAAGGGGCTAGCATACGGGTGAGTTTACGTCATGCTGACGACCAGTGCCGGGCCGGGTCGATGCCGAGCTGCAGGTTTAATCCGAAACCTGGTTTTCCCTGGACCATGCAGGCTGGGACCGGCTCCGATCTTCCTGTTCCATGGCCGACCTGGCAATGGGTGGCTGTAGCGCTCGGCCCATGTCCGCGTGGGTCTGCGCTCCCTCTCAAAAACCGCTCGTGGTAGGGAGGGGGGGGGGGAGCGAGCTTCTTCCCCGTTGTCCCGCTCTATCGGAGCGAGCCAAGCCTCCTGATTCGTCCCCATCTGCAGTCATCTACTCCATTAGTTGGGCTGCACGCCGCATGCCTTCGCTGTGCCACAGAGGACGACGGGGCGTCGGCCGGAGTCAGCATTCAACATGGCTGCGCACCAATGAACCACCGCCTCCCAATGTTAATCGACTGGCCGGAAAGCTGCAGTACCAACTGACGTAACAGGCGCCAGCTACATGCACCTACGTTACAGGGCATTGATATTGATCTTGCTCTTCTCTGGCGGTAACCGCATTGCAAGTGCACCTTCACGGCCTTGCCGCGTTATATCAGCTGTGTGAAGACTTGACACGGCGTCGGAACCTACAAAATAATGTAGATTGGGACTGTACGCCTACCTACAAGGTCCGAGTGACCCACCGGCTCATAATGTACGTTGTTGTCTCCAATTTGTCTTAATCTCTGAAAAGAGATTTGTGGAAGGGTTTGTCCAAAGCGCGCACCACAAAGCGAATGCTTCCTCTGAGGCCGTATTGCGGGCACTGATGACCCCTATGATCGCTAATTAAGAAAACCCGGGTACTCTACTACGTTCCGAGCTTTATTAGCTTGGTCTGAGAGTACTGGCCCGATTGTATCAAACACTGACTGCAGCTGCAACGCAAGGGAAGCCTCGAGTAACATGTGCAGACCCAAAGAGGGACAGCATTGAAGTAAAGAGTGCCGCTGTCCAACTTTTCAATATCGCGCATGTGTAAAAACTTGCGGACGCGAGAGGACCAGAAATAAGAGTGTCATGGTTAAATCGCACTTACGAAGGTCATCTTTGGTTTGTCTGCGTGTTCGTTGTCGAGGTCTTTCCAGTGATTAAGATTTAAGTTTATATAGTGCTTCGGAAAGGATATTTTCGGGATGGTTATGACTTGTTTTCACACCAGATTTTTCTTTTAACTGTTTCAGCTCGTGTCTAGTACCGTACTACGGGGTACATCCGCGAAAGCAGCGCTGCGGAAATTGGACTCGAGGACCTACGTGAAAATTTCACGTCTGAACTTTGAACGATCTATGCTGGATTATGCGAGGTGAAAATTGCAATTCATTCTGGGTCATGCAAGGTTCTAATTAAAAATATTAATCTGGTTCATTTTTGTCATAGGTGTGTCTCAAATCCAGTGACAGCCCCGCAGAAGCAGATACATGTGGCCAGACGCAAACCCTGTCCGCGATCCAAGCGACCTGCGAATTGGGAGTGCACTGAAGAGCCTGCAGCAAAACAGCCGAAGAACTATCCGGAGATAATTCTTGAAAGTGCGCCCCCTAAAGTTGTCGAAGTTATAAACTTAGCAAGTCCATCTGATGCTGAAAGTGAAAATGGGGTGGCTTGTGCTGCGGGTTCAGATGCTACCCCTGCAGCAGTTACGTCGCAGGAAACGCTTCCAGTCAAGGAGTCGGCGCCCCAATCGTCACTGGACGCCTCCGCGTCGCCCATTCCTCAGTTTGTGGAAGGAGCCGCAGCATCAACTCTACAAGCAACAGAAAAGGGTCCGTCACCGAGTTCTCTGGGCGTGGAAAAAGTCGCAACGTTGAGTCCATTGCCTGCCGGAGAAATCGTACCACAAACCCAACTATCCGCCGAGAAAGCTGTACCACTGAGTCCAGCCCGTTTCGCTACGGGAAATGCTGCTCCTCTGTTACGAGCTGCTGACAGTGACACTTCGTTGACGCCACCGACTGTAGACATTGCTCCTCACCAGACACCACCCTCTGTCAGAGCGGGAATTGGAAGTAATATATTAGCCACACCTCTAAACCGAGCTTTAGCCAATGTTGCTCCTTCCCTGCCAAAGCCCATAGGTATAAGCCCACGCATCATAGATGAGGCATTAAAGGATGTGGCACGTTCCGTCTGCGACGCTGAAGTAGAGCTGAAGAGTCTGAACGACAAGCTTTTGGCATTTGAACGAATGCCACATTCACATAAAAACAGCAGGGTAGTTCAAGCTTTGGTGGAATCAAGCACCCTTCTCGGAATGAAGGCGGCAACGGTTCAATCGGCAGTAGACCGCAGTGTGGTTCAGATGCTAGGCGATTCATTTTACACAAAGCTCCTTTCGGAGGTTAAAAGGATTTCGGGCTTCAATCTCTACTCGACATTGCGCCTGATGACCATGGTAAATATGCTTCTGCAGATTTCGCAGCCGTCATTAGATCCGAACAGGATCCTAGACTCCATTGTGGCGAAGACAATTCATGAACAGTACCCGACGGAGGTGCCTACCCAATGTGCTCAACTCAAGCAGGGAGCATCTGTGTCGGCAGAGATCGGAGATCTCTCTGCTCATGCGGTGGTGAGAACCCACACGCATGCTCCCGTCACTGCGGCCCAGCCTGCACGCGTACCATCTAGTGTCGTCACCTCCACTCCACCACTTCAAAATTCATCTAGTCAGCCAGTTTCTTTAAGTCAGCAAGTTTCTGCAAGTCAGCAAGTGTCTGCAAGTCAGCAAGTGTCTGCAAGACAGCAAGTTTCTGCAAGACAGCACGTTTCTACGATCCAGCAAGTTTCTACGATCCAGCAAGTTTCTGCAAGTCCGCGAGTTTCTGCAAGCCAGCACGTTTCTGCAAGTCAGCACTTTTCCACAAGTCAACAAGTTTCTCCAAGTTCGCAAGTTTCTGCAAGTCAGCAATCGACAAACACTCAGTGGGCTTCTGGAGCACACGTCGTTACTAGTCAACAGCCACAAGTTGCAGTCAGTGGGGCTTACCAAACTTCTGGTGGACATATTCCGCAACGGGTCCCGCAGCAAACCGCCGCGCCCAGTGTGGTATTCCAAACTGCCAGTGCTTCCGTTGCGCAACGGTACCCGCGGCTAGCTGATTTGGTCAGCGGGGCACACCAACCTGCTGGCGCCCATGTGACGCAACGGGCTGCTCCACAAACTGCTGGTACGCTTAATACTCAACTTGCTTCGCAGCCAGCGATCGTGCAGGGGTACCTAGCCCAGCATCAGGCAAATATGTACGTGGTGGCGTCGGGCGTGCAACCGCCCAGTGCTGGTCAGCAGTTGAATTCGTTGCAACCTGCAGGCAATGCCCAGAGTCTCCATTCCCAGACTATGCAGCACACGCGGCAGCAGGTAGTCCATGCGGCACAGCAGCAAACGCGTTCTCTGCAGCCCCCACCACTTGTTCAGCTGTCACAGCAGTTGCCGTTGCAGTTGATGATGCATCAGGTGCAGCAGGCATCTCAGCAACAGATCCCTCAGACGCAGATACGACAGCTGCCCCAGCAACGGATGCAAATTCAACAAATGCCTCAGCAACAGATACAACAAATGTCTCAGCAACAGATGCCTTTACAACATATGCCTCAGCATCAGATGCAGCAGATGTCACAACAGGTGCAGAAAATGCCTCAACAGGTGCAGATGCAGCAGATGCCTCAACAGGTGCAGATATCTCAGCAACATTTGCAGCAAATGTCTCAGCAACATTTACAGCAAATGCCTCAGCAGCAGATCCACCACATGCCCCAGCAGTTCGTCGCCGGCCAGGTTCATTACCAAGTGAACGCATCGCAGCAGGTGTTGCATCAGGTGCAGGTGGCTCAGATTCAAACGCAGCAGCGCGTTCAGCCACCTCCATACCAACCTTCCCCCTATCCAACGGCCCATGTGCAACAGGCCGCTGGGAATCAAGGGTCTGGCCTTCCGGGAGGTTATTCGGTGCAGCAAGGGCATAACTTTCAAGTGGTATGTATCTTCTTAGGTGTGATTTCTTCTCGTCGTTGAATCCTAACTATTCACGTTGATGTATATTTGTGTCCGTTTCAGATAAGCCAAGTCTCGCCAGCGGCACGGACTACATCGAGAGACAGCGGGATCTCCACACCGGAACCTGTCCAGGTATGAGAGCATGCGAGAGCATTCTCCTCGCTGCGGGTCGGCTTGACAAATTTATTAATTTCATTGTACCTGTTTCAGGGAGAAGAAGCATACCGTGCGGCGTGGCGGTCTTAGTCATCGTGTCCCTCTGCTTTGAAGATGTGCTGATTCAAGACCCATTTACTTGTGACAATTGGTCGCAGTTCGTATCAAATTCACGTGATATGCATATGTACAAATTAGTATTACGTTGTTTTCGATATTACTATTTTCCGTCCTGTAATATTTGCAATTAGTAATTACCATTAATGACAACCTTCCTATTTTTTACACTATTATTTGAATTATATTTTAAGTTTTCTTTAATTATTTCCTATTTACTGACCCCACGTCACACTTTTTGACATCGAAAAAAAAAAGAAGAAGCGTACACAGCAGGGTATGGAAAACGTAGTTCAGGTTCATAGTCCAAAAAAAAACTTTATGATAAATCTAAAAATTAATTGTTGATTAAAAATCAACAAATAAGGCCAATTTTGCCAAAGTATGTAGATTCTCGTATGAAAAAATTCAAGGGAAACGCTTTAAATCTAGCGATTTTTAAAATAGCGGTTTTTAAAATATCGGTGTTTGGTTGGCCGAAAATCGTCGGCAAGGCGTCCTCAAAATCTTAGCGGCACCTTGTGACTTAAACCTTGTCAGTGAACGGAGGGTCAACGGTCATTTCGAGATGATAATTACAGCAGATACAAACAATTAAATACTGGACTAGATTTTAAGATCCTCAACACAAATTTCGAACGCCACATTCATAGAAGCATAAGGGCGGCAACATGTAGCAACATCGCAAGGAAATCCCCAGGACCACCAAAGCCAGCGCTGCTCCGGTCACCGACGCATCAGTATAGTATACGCCCTGCCACGCAGAGTTAGTGGTGGCGTAGCGAACTAGGCAGGTGCTTTCCCTGCCAGCAGCGCGAGTTTGGGAGCCGACCGGGCCGGGCGTCCGGTGCCAGAGTTGAGGCTAGCTCGGGTAAGGGGGTCCACCGCTTTCCTCTCTGCGGCCCGCAGCGGCTGAGATCGTGGCTCAGCGTGCTCCAACACTAGACAAAGAAATAGGTAGACCGGCAGTGCCTGAGAGCAGTTTCGTTCGGCTCACGCGCCCCGCTTCGGGTGTCTTCGGCTATCTCCGGAAGGGGACCGGCCTTTGACAGTGAGGCCGAGACGCACATGTGGTCCGGAGCCGGGGCGCCCCCCTGCGGCGAGGGATGGCACGGTGCGGGCGGCGTGTGCGGAACCAATGTCTCCGGGCCGACTTCTTAGTGACCGTCCCCTACGGCCAGACTCCCGAATGGCAGCCCGAAGGCGGCGGAAACACCCGAAGCGGGGCGCGTGAGCCGGACCGGGGCTCAGAATGTGCTCTCACCCGGCTCCGTGCTGCGCATATGGGCGCTGCCGGTCTACCTATTTCTTTGTCTAGTGCTCCAACTCCTATCCCTTCTTCCCGCGTCACTAGCGCTCCCGGCGGACGATAGCAGGGCGAATAGTTGGTCCGGGGAAGGATGGCGCTCCGGCGTCAAAGGCTGACAATGCCTCGGGTCTTTGTGTAAACAATTTTACACGCTCATATATGGGGCTGCGGAACCACGTACCTGCTGGCGGGGCTCGGGCGGCTGCGGCAGCGAGCCGGACGCACCCCTGCCGCCCGCACATCACTTTTCAATAGCAACGAACATCTAGGCGAGCCAGTCGCCATCCTACCCCGGACCAACTGTAGGTAGAATGGACGCGCCGAGGCGTCGCGCCGAGGCGTCGCGCCGAGGCGTCGCGCCGAGTCGTCGCGCCGAGGCGTCGCGCCGAGGCGTCGCGCCGAGTCGCGCCAACCGAAGCCCCGAGCCGACCCGACCTCCCACCACCACCCGTCGCAAAATGTGGCACCGCCGCACGATGTAGTGCGGCACTCTCCCTTCCCCCGCTCGCCTCTCCAGCGGTGACGCGGCGGCGTCTCGGCCGGGCTCGCTCGCCGCCCCACCCCGATCCCTCCCTCACTCGCCATGCAGAGCTCGCGCCGTGAGGACCTCGCCGACTGCCGACCGACTCTGCGCTGTCGCTTCCCGCCCGGCCTGCCCGTCCGTTCCTGCCCGTCCGGCCTGCCCGTCCGCCCCCCTACACTCAACTCCCGGTAAGCAAGCGTACTGCACGCGTGGTCTCATGGCAACAAGCGAGTTTTAACAGAAGCCGTTCCCTCCGAGGTGCCGCTTTCACTTGCGCCTCAGTTCCGACTCTATCCCGGTGATCAGGCACTCATCGCTGTCATTTAGCGCGTCGGCGAGCGGAGCGGCGCTCCTTTCTTTCGGATTCTGTGGAATAGCCTATTTAATATCTCGATGTTAAGATGTTCGAACCCGATGAACACGCCGCCCCCCTTGCAGCATACCTCTGTTCCGGATTATTCTTTACTCTGCAGTAAGCACAGCTGTGGTGTTATTTCAGGTAGCCATCATGCTTGAAGACCTAACAGAGGACAGTGCCGATTTGTGTCACGCACCACCGCATGAGATCATCCCTGAACATGGCTTTCACGGAGCATTTCGAGAAGAGCGCTATTCGGCACGCCTCGAGAGATCCACAAGCTCTTCGCCAAATGTGGACTCAGAATCCTTCGAACTGTCGGAAGATACCACCATGCCCGCCTCCGAGCTTGTGAAAGCTCCGGTTACAACCGGAAGCTCCGGATTTTGCCTGACTTGTGGTGGCTTCTTCCTAAGGCTGGATCGACATGTGTTGACACACACCGATGAACGTCCTTTTTCTTGCAAAATATGTTTTGCGGGTTTTAGGCAAAAAGGCCATCTTGTAAGGCACAATGCATCCAGACATCAAAAAATTAATTGTTTTACTTGTCCGTACTGTCGCAAGAGTCTCACCCGTCAGGATAAACTAAAACACCACATGTTGCGGACATGCAAGGCGTTGAGAGAATTCTGATCGGAAGCCGTATGGGGCAGCAGAGCACCGCATTTGCTCCTGTGACCGGGCCCCCAGCAATTGTGGTTGTTGCGTCTGAAACTATGTGCAGGGGCGAAACAAAACGACCTCGCCCGCCCGCCAGCTTTTATGTATGAAACGTATGGATGTAATCACCGATGTTCTTTGTTAATAAATTTTGTTTATAATTTGAGTGCTTTTGTCTAACCTGATGCTCCTGCATTAAATTTGTGTATCACATAAAACTTAAGCTCCAGAGAACTAAAATGTGTACTGGAAATGGGTTCTTTCAGATAAAAGCATTGTTTAGAAATATTTTGTTTACTATATAAGTCAGCGCCCTTTCTTACAGTACAGATTGAAGCGACCCGAGATTTTCGGTAGGAACAATAGCTTTTGTACCATCTACCCTAGACAGCATTTGCCTAAGTTAAGCCTATTTCGGTTTCCTGGCATGTCAAAACACAAGGTAGTAAAGAGAAATCTTTTAAGGGTACATTGGTTAGTTTTTTTTTTCAGAAATGGCACAATAACAATCGGTAGCACTGATCTATTTTATTCTGAGAGAAATTATCGCGCAGTAAATCGCCACAGCAGCTACCTCGTAACAAATTTGTTCCACATCTTTAACGTATAATCTATGAAGAAATAATAGAACAAAAACAACAATGGAACCAGAACATGTCTGTCAAGGATCATAAAAACACCACTGTAAACGATAAAACGAAACTCTCTAAAATAATTTACACAGTTCATTCTTAACCAGATGATATGTGCTTGAAAGCATGAGCGTAAACCTCTGCTTCATGTTACTTTTCATTGATCATAATATAGCAATGTTGCGAATTACAAACAGTGCAATTTGACTAGAAAATAATGTACATATATTTCAGCAAGTTTGAGTTTCTACTTCGATAATTTACAAACCATTCTTTGTACAAAGGTTCAGCTGTGACTTTGTCATTTCTGATATTTTTAGTTCCAGCCACTTATTGAGAATACTGATACACAATAAATACTGTTACACAAGGCATACTTTGAAGATAAAAACTAAGTCTAATTACAGAAACAGTCCAACAAAGAAGAGTTGTGTGATCAGATTACGTCTCACACAAAGGCTAGTTTGAAGCACCTCATACTGTAGAATCCTTGCGTTCAGGTTTGTGCATTTTTAACGGCTGAGGCGACATTATGACAATGCAATGGGCCTTAAACGCTTGTGTACACACATCAAACATAGTCGGCCTCCGTCAGAGAGTGAAGTAGCATTCTCCGCGTACATACACATTTCAGTTAAATAAACCAACGGCTTAAAATGCTCAGAAAAAATTAAAATAGTTCCAAAAGAAATGAAAAGCGCCAACCAGGGAACTGCCTCGTGGATATGTAGCACATGGCATAATTAATTGACTTATGAAACACAATGCTGATGTAATAATTGAATTGGATATTCGCGTTATGCTTTCAGGTCATGATTTTTTGATTGCCCTAGGAGAAAGCATGAAGCAAAGAGCGTACGTATCAGCGTACCTCATTTTATCTACACATCAGCATTAGCCACAAGAATTTTAGAATTGACTTCAAATGTGTATACTAACCATACAGCTATTTACACACTAGAACAAAACTCAAAATTATGTCAATCCATTGAAAATCGGTAGTAAAGTCCGCGTAACGTTCGCGCTAGGTGAAAATCATAATACATCTAAAACAAATTAACACCCTTAAAGTAGGATTGGACTACTTGTGGCAGTGAAGTCGCTTGATATATTGTAGATACATATATACAGATATGAACTGCCCATCCTTTACCTAATGTTACATGTTTATTTCGCCATCGGTCTTCACTGGACATTGATGATAAGTGCCCAAGTTATTGCTTAGTGACAAATACTACTAAATCATATTGTTCCAGCCAATCTATTAAATTATAACTACGTTTTTAAAAAAGAAATTGAAGTGTTAGTATATGTTTGTACAATAAAGATATAAAAACAGAAACAACATTTACAACAGTCCATTGAAAAAATGTTTAAGACTTTTGAATGCAAATATTGACAATCATACGGTTGGTATTTCTTTACAAAACAGGCATTTTATAGGCTAAGCATTAAATCACATCTCTTAACATTGCAAGGGATTATAATAGAAAGGTTAACGACGATATATTTGTAGTTCATGTAAGCGTGTGCATAAATTCTCGGGAAATATTTGTAACAGTCAGTGTTGCTCCGTAAATTTGAAAACTATAGCATGCTCCGTTCATACCTTCAGAAGCCAAACTGAGGGAGAACGGATCCACGATGACAAAGCCCTAAAAATAGGCCTTTTATACGAAAAATCTAATCGATGTGCACCAAAGCAACTACCGACCCCATAAAAGAATTGACGATAATTTTGGCGACTGTTTTCAATGCCATACTCACACATTCAGTACGACAGACTTAACTTTCAATGAGCGAGATTCTTGAAATTGTTTCAAAAATGTAGCAACTAGTTTTGAAGTGTTGAATTTCTTACCTCTGTAAGTTTTCACAACCAACATGAAAAAAATTACTGAGATCAGTTTTGACTTGTTTTCTATCTAGAATGTTCTAAAGGTGGACCAAATGTCTGTACAGTCAGTTGAACATCTACGATGGGTGTGATTTTAGTGAATAACTGGCGACTTTTTTGTTGAATGAAATAGTGTTCATGTAGAAACGATTTCTAGAGCGCATGGTCCAAAAGTCAGTCTGTTAAGGTAAATCGATCTACCAATCTGCTCCAATAAAGACGATGATTATGCTAAGTTTGTAGGTCGTCTCTAGCTCATGAGAAAAATATATGTGGTCACATGAGTGTCTCCTTTCAGTCAACGAAGGCCAAGAAGCGTAACATCATAATTAAAAGATTCTAACATTCAGTTGAAGGTATATTGGCACTAAACCGGTACGGTGTGCACGAACCTCGCATTACGACTCCCTGCATACCTACATGCGAGGGGAATCATTCAGTTCGGCAAGCTTCCCTATAGCCCTACTTGAGGTCAAAGTCTCTCATTACGACCGAAGTACTGCTTCCCCTGCCGGAGCGAAACCGCTCGTCCTCGTCGTCATCATCGCTGGCCTCCTCGTCGCCTTCCGTGCCGCGCTCGCCGGCCTCCCCTTCTCGCCGAGAGTCTTCCGTGCCGGTGGACGAGGTCGGCGTCTCCAGCTGATCCCCTTGGTCAGAGGCCGCCGGCGAGGTGTCTCTATCCGCGGAGTGGTCCGGGACGACCAGGTTCATCGTGAGGCCCGTGCCGTTACGGTTGCCGAGCCTGGGCGACGAGTTGGCGCTATTCGCCTCGTGAAAACTCTCGATATTTTTAACCGCGTCCATGACGCTGCTCCCTGGACCGCCGAACGCCGCTCCTCCGAATACGACCGGGCCAACAGTTGTGGTGGGTGGCTGTGGCCGGTCTGGTAAGCCCGGTGGCGCCGGCATAACACGATTGGTCACGGGTGGGCTGGGAAGCGGCCGCGACGTAAGTCCTGGCCGAGTGGGGGCGGCCGCGCCGTTTCCGTTAGCCGACCATTTCCTCTGAAGAGTCGATGAGTTCCTAGGCGGCAGCCCCGGTGGCTGGCTGAGCTGCCGCTGAAGGCTGGGCTGCATGGGGGCCATCGGTGCGGGCATGCCGTTGCCCATACCGTCCAGCTCGCCCGGTTTTGGCAGGCTGCGCCGCGGCTCCACTCGCGGCGGTGGCCCGCGTTTGAGGGCACTGCTAGCCGCGCCGCTGGTCTTGGGAATGCTCCTCAGTATTTCAGCCTCCTCCGGCGGGGAGGGGCTGGGCGAGGAGTCACTTATCGGTGACGAGACCACAACTGGCGAAGAGCTCTGCACCCTTGCCAGCGAGGTGAGGTGCGGCGACGGCCCCGATGTAGGCTTGGCCGGCAAGGGAGGTGCCTTCTGGGAGACCAGCGAGGCCGTTAAGCCCGGCGTCAAGCCCGTGGTTGGATGAGAGTTGGTGGATGCGTCCAAGACCTCCCGAACTGTCTGTGAAAAAGGGGCTGTGTTATGATCACTGTATGATGGCTTATACTTTCCTTTACATACTCTCTGGGGAACAGTCTAAAATAAATAGCCAACTTTACTTGAACATAATATTAAGGCATTCTTAACATTTGTAAGACAATCAGGCATTTTTATTCCAACGGCATGACTGAAGTGGAAAACGCTTGCTATATGTACACTGGAATTTCTAAGAGTAACTTACAACAACGGGTACGCGACACGCTTGCCGAAAGCGTTTCAACACCTCATACAGGCAAGCGTTCTAAAACGCACTACGTATGGCGCTCCAAAAAAGAAAGGCCTTTAAAGAGCCAAGCTAGTTACATATTTACTTTTAATAAAATTCCATTCTAGGGTGTATGCATTTTTTTATTGTATGAACTTGCTGTAGGCTTGTGCAGCTTTTCTGGGGAACCACACGAAACGGAGCTATCCACAGGGTCTGTCTGGGCCACATGAAACTGCGCCTTGTCTAAGGAAGCCATGGTATCATGCGGCAGGATTTCTTTTTCACATGCTCTTCGATAGTGCATTTCCTGTCACTGAAAATAGTTTCGTTTCCCGTGTAGTGTCCTTGTGTTGCTTGGCTGCTGTATCTACATGAGGCAGGAGCTCGACCTATCGCACGGGGTGGGATTTCAAAATGCAGGAATGGGATGCTCTTCTATCAATGGAATGGAATTGTACACGGGCTGGTCAAACCTTATTTCAAATACTTAATTTTACATGCGCATGTCATTTGTTCCAGTTGCTCTAATGAAAACAAAAACATTAAAGTATTCACGAATCTACTGATGCGATTCGAGCTACGGTGGTATTACTTCTGTAGCGATCAACTCTTTTTGTGTAAGAGAGGTCCAGGAAGAGCGAGCGGCAGACCAGTCTACACGTTCATATTGCATCGTGTGGGAATACTTTTTCAACATCTTCAGCACATTCGTCCTTTATGTAGGAGTGAAGCACGGTAAATTGTACTGTGCTACCCGGTACCTGTTACGAAAAGCAGGGCAGTAAAACTCTAGCTGATACAATTCCGTAGTAGTGGACCTTCCGCCCGTTTGTTTAAGTGCCTGCGAGCATCGATGGAGTGCGAGGTTGTACTGAGCATTCTCACAGCCGTTTTTGTGCACAGCGTATTGTCTGAAGTATATGCTTCTACATACCGTTGTAAATATACATATTGGAACAGCTAGGTAAAGCTAAAAGTGCTCAGCTTTACTACATTCAAGCCTGTAATATTCTTACATAAGAGGTGTTGATTTGATGTTGAGTCAGAACCCCGGTCAAAGCCCCTGATATCTTGGTACCTATTTCCTGCACAAGACCATAATGCGAGATTTTTCTGTTTAGAACTGTGTGTTTCAGAAGTATGCGCTGACAAGTCAGCTTTTAGAATTTCAGTTTTTAATATTGTTGTGTCTTAATGCCCAAACGTTAAATAAATTTTGTTATTCCTGCCTCGTATATTGGCAACATAATAACCGCGCTATTAAAAGCAACTTACTACACACATAGAACGCGTTTTACGATAACCAAGCGTTATGACAAAGAAGTTTTCATGACTAGAGGGCTACGCAGAGCCTCATAGGACTCAGTAGACCAAGGGAGCCACCCGCAAGAGAAGTTAAATCGCAGAAGCGCATATCCAAAGATAAACCCGACAGATACATCGCAACTTAGTCAATTGTGCCCATTTTTCAAACACAACAGAAAAGTTACAATAAAACTGTTCTGTTTACCAATGAAATGAGGCGCTTTGCGGAACAGAAATGGACAGAAAGAAAACCACCGAACAGCTATAAGAAGCTCAAAAGCAGGATAAGAACACGAAATGAGCACATTACCTGACTTGCACGGCCAAATTTCAAGAAGATAACGGAGAACGTTTATGGTCTGAATAAAATCTAAATCACGGCCTTCTTCCGCTTGAAGCATCATCACTGGGCCGAAGCACACTGCAAGATTCTGTGGTGTCATTTTATTTCTCTCTGACTGGGACACGACCAGCGCCAGGTGATCCATGAGATAAATTAATGTTGCCTGAAGACAATAAATATTCCGTAATACCCTAGTTCTCTTCAACACTGTACTTTATGACTTCAAGAAAACTTACCCTATTTACTTTAGGTAGACAGTCTAAGATGGAAAACATCAGCTTAGCGTTCCCCTCTGGGTCATCAGGTAAACACACAGTCAATGCGTCTAGCATCATTTGATACAAGCACTTGGTAAACAGTGGCTCTGGCAGCTCCCTTAAATAGTCCTTCAGAACACCTGAAAAACAGTGTATAAGTTAAATTCGACGTTTCGAAAACTACTTGCATGTTGGTTGACGCCACTGATCCACACGGCGGGCTTCTGTTTTAGGATCACCTCATTTCTCACTAAACTGAAACATGTAAAAGTTTCAACATTCTTACCGGTTATAACGTTGATGTCGGGGACATTATCGGGTGTCAAATCCACGGTGCGGGCATTGCGCTCAAATGCTTCTCGCAGAATGCGCTTTTTTGTTGCAGAGCCACATAATCTATACAATCCTGTAAGCAGTTGAAGAAAACATTGTAAGATTGGTAGGATTTAGAGCTGTGCATCGCATAAATACTTCATCTGGGACTATAACGCACCAATTATGTCCAGTCCCCGCCTTTCTATCTCTTCCACGCATCTTCTTATGATAAGAGGTACCTGCGATCCTTGAGTGGCTAGGGCCACAGACGTGGCGACCCCACCGGGAACTCCGCCAGAGAGGTTTTCCCGGCTTACTACAGACTCTAAGTCAACGCCGAACAACAGACCTGCTGTTGCTGAGGAACAGAGTGAAGGAGAGAGATATAGTGACAAACAACACTGCAAGAATCCACCAAACGCAGTTTTCGAATGAAGTAATTGTAAAAGCGGCGCACCTGCTAGCGTTTTACCGCCTGGTCTTGTTAGAAGAGGGTGAGTCGCCGCCGCCGGTTTGCGCGAGAACGTAGAGTGTGGATCCGTATGCCTAAGTCGGAGGTATAGTGTGCCCCTTGGCTCTATTTTGAGTGCCAATTGGTGTATAGGCGACTGCCGGAGCAGAGAAGAGAGGTGGACCTGCGCCAAAAACAAACGGAAAAGCATAGTATTCAACATCCTGGACGCATCCTGAACGTACATTAATGACTCAGCGGCGGTCGGCAGTCTTACCGATCCTTTGTAGCACAGCTTATGTCGGTACTGAGGATCCCAAGAATAAATGAGGAAGTCCAGCTCCCTGTTCGAAACGAGGTCCAACTCAAACGTCTCGTCCCAGTCGAATACGAGGTCTCCTGTGCGGACAACAGTGCGCGCCTTGTGCACCCTGTCGCACTCGAGGACGCAGTAGAGGTCGCGCATGGCGTTGCCGCTTCCTGCAGAGCGACACCAATGTTAATGACGCAGCTGGCGCCTGCGCGTATCTGCATCACAAATGGGGCAGCCCCAAGGGCAGCCCCCGTGCGTACCCAGCGGCGTCGGAGCGGAGGGCGTTGACGGGGTGGTCGCGGCTGATCCGGATCCGGAGGCGCGCAGCCCCCTCCCGGCCAGCAGGTGCACCCAGAGCAGCCCGCTCACGCCCGGACTGCCGGTGTCGGCGAGCAGGTCGGCGCCCGGCACGGCCCCCACCCCCGGCACGCCCGCTTTGTCCATCTTGTACTTGAGGAACTCGGACGGGTTGATCTCCATGATGCGTGACCGTGTCGACTCAGGAACAACCGACGAGGAGGTGCGGCTGCAACGGAGCAGCAGTCAGCGTGAAGAATAATTCAACGTTCTAGTGTACGCACACATTCTACCGAACACCGAGCGGAGCTCCAAGAGTAGCCATGAAAGCAAACCCTCTCTTTTCTGTGCGTCCTGGTTCCTGACTGGGTCCCTGCCTCACGTACCTCAGGGTGCCGCTGTGCCTGGCACTGGCCTCCAGCTCCAGGAGGTGTTGCCGCATCCGCCGCATGGACTGGGACCGCCCCACCGAACCGACAGAGCTGAGCGCCGACGCCGAGGGCGACCTGCCGGCGCCGAAGGTGTGCCGATCTAGCGTGCTCGTCAGGGGCGCTCGGTAGCCGTAGTACGACGAGCCGTCCTGTCAGGCAGGCGTGTGTGAGAGACAGTGCAGGGCCGCGGGCAGCCAGAAGCGGACCGGAAGCGGACCGGAAGCGGACCGGAAGCGGACCGGAAGCGGCGAGCCCTCCCGCATACCTCTCGCGCCCGGTCCAGGAGGTTGAGGTTCTCGGCAGAGAAGGTGAGCCGCGACGCCCTCTGGTGAGCGAGGGCCGCGTCCCGGTTGGCGCGGATCCTCTCGTAGATGGCGCTGGTTGAGGGCGTCCGCTGCAGCCACGCCCGGTACTCGTCCGCCGTGAACACGCTCGGCGAGGAGGGAAGCCGGCCTGTCGGCGACACACGACATTTGGAACAGGCATGTCCGACGAGGCCCGACGGCGGAAGTGTAAGGGCAAGAACACTTCCAACGCGGAAACGAAAGGTATGAGAAATCGCACGGCGGGGAATAACTCTGGCACGGTTAGCCGCGTGGTTTCTCATTCTACCGGTTTCCGCTTTACTTTTCCGTTTCCGTTCTCAAGTCTTGTTGGAAATGCCTATAGGCATAGATGCAGACCGCCGCCCGGGTCACCGGGAACGGAGACATGAACGGGGTCTGACTCGGCACAGTGCAAGCCCAGGCGCTATGTTACGCCATGTGACGGGCGCGCACCGAGCCAACGGCTGGGCCGGACTAGTCGAGTGCGAGAGAGAGGAAGCGCCTCGTCGGACGACGGCAGAGTGAAAGGGACGATGGGCCCTCCCCTCCTCTCCCTCGCCGTACTCCGCAAGGCGGGGTCGGCGCCGCGGGGTAGGCGCGGCCGCGTGGGGTGCGCGTGCAGCAGGGAGTATCGACGCACTCACCTCTGACCCGGTCCCTCCTGCTGAGGGGCAGGTCCGGCGCGGACAGGGCGCTGTCGCTGTCGTAGTGGTGGTCGAGCAGCTGGTGCGCCGCGGACGGCGGCCTCCCGGCCAGCTGGTGCCGCGCGGAGGCCGGGGACGAGGGCACCAGGGACCGGCCCATGGCCCCCATCGCCCCCATGGTCCCCATGGCCATGGGGAGCGCGTTGGGCCCGCGGTGGTCCCTGGGCAGCGAGTTGGACCTCAGCGACCCGCCTCGGGTGAGCGTGGCCGTGCCCAGGCGGGACAGCGCCGCCGACGTCGGCCCTGTAAGTGCAACCAAGCGTTGAATCCCAGCGAGGAGGCAGCGGGCGGTACCCGGTACCCGGCCCTCCCCGCGCAGCACACAGACCGCCGCCGGGCACGCGGACCCGCGCCTGCCGCGCCGCCGGGGGCTCAGGCTTGGCTGAGGCCCCTCGCGCTCGGCCGGCGCGGGCCGCGACGCGGGTTCGATTCCTGCGGGCGGAGTGCTTGGCACGGGAGTGGCCTATGTTCTGTGGAGATAAAATGAGCCCGCCGCTCAACATGTTTCCGACGCCCCTGCTATCCGCGGTCGTTGGCAGCCAGCCGTATCGTTGGGGACAGAGCGATAACGAACCCTATGTATAGGGACGATAATGATAATTGTCACCCGACATTTCCTTAGTTTTTATCAAAAGGTTCAAAATCCAATGCGCAACGGGGCTTCGTATTGTAGTCGATAGGAAGGTGGGAAGCTCGTGAAAAAAAAATTATTTACAACATTAGAAGCGTTGGAAACTGGAAACATTCCTCTCCCGGAATATTTCCCGACGTGGAAAAGCGGGTAGCAAGTTCGGTAGCAGGAAGTGTGCTCGCGCCTCACCTTGGGCGGCGGACCGGTCGCGGTAGTAATAGTAGGAGGAGGAGGAGGAGCGTGTGGACGGGGAGCAGGTCGCCTCCGTGTCCGAGGCGTAGTCCAGGGACGGGCGGCTGCGGTGGCCGCGGTAGCTGCCGTGCTGCCCGGAGCCGGAGTGCGAGCCGTGGCCGTACCGGCCCGAGGAGTAGTGCGCCAGCGTCCCGGGCCGCAGCATGGTGTGCGCCGTGCGCTGCGGGGCTGCCAACACAAGTCCAGTCAGTGCACGGCCTGCTGCATAACCACGAACTATTTGCCATTTGCTTCCAGTACATTACAATCCAGGTTTTATATGCATAACTTTTTTTTTCTAGGAAGGTAATCTCATAATATACTACAAGAATTTCAGCTTTCAACAATTTCCTTTTTCCATTTTTTTTTTAGAAAACCAATAAAAATGTCGTGTTACACGTGATGTTTACTGGTTGCAGTTTGCTAAGAAATTTTATTAATGTCGATTCGAAGGCAGGAATCTGCTGTTGGAAATGTAGGCGTGTAGATTTTTGTTGGTACAGCTCATGTGCGCTGGCGCGGGACCCCCATGCAAGAGGACCCGGCTGGGTCTAACCGACGCGCAACACCCGCGCCCCCCGCGGCCACAGATCACTCACTGAGTGCGAGGCCTGCAATCTGTACGCCGACGTGGCCACGGCAACCAGCAAAAATATCATCTTGATAGCGCGAGTATGTACACAGTGTGCCCCTAACACAGTCTTACTTGTCTACCCGGAGGCGCGGACATCGCTAGATATGATAAGATATCAGCGATAGAGCTCCCCGCCACTGTGCCCGATAGCCGGCCGCCCCCTCGCCGCTTCCTCACTTACACAACGAGTCCACGTCAGCGTGACCCCGACGGGCCGCGCCTGTGCTTTATTCATATTCACGCTCTGCTATCGGAAGTGCGGGAAGGCGGGGCGGGGCGATGCCGGATGTACTCACGGTGCTGGTACTCGACGCGGGGCAGGTGCTGGTCGCTGCCGGACCGCGGCATGTTCTTGCCCCTGGAGTAGTACTGGGGCGTCTGCCTGCCGCCCTGCAGCCTGCTGGGGATGGGCTGGCCGGGGTAGAAGGAGTGAACCTGTCCAACACGGGTACAAGACCGTCAATGCTTCTCGGGGTTCAACCGCTCCTGCAAACCCATCACGTGCACTCTCGATAAAAAAAAAATTCAGATCGACCACTAGTATTTAGAGTTTTGATTTGAGTCTTTGCCCAGAAAATAGATGGTTTAAAATAACCAAGAAATTGAATCCGTAAGTGAATCAGTGAATTCACTGAATTGCTTGTCATTTTGATTTTGATTATCGATGAACTTTCTGTTTTAAAACAGTATCTGGTGATATTTTTCAAATGGCTGTCACCATTTTCGGAGCAGCCATTTTAAAATTGCTCTTTCTTTTTTAACAGTGTGTTAATGATCCGTAAGTTCTAATAAGTATATGGGCCACGAAAAGTGCGAGCGTGCATGATTAAGTGCCCTGCAGTGCGTTACGTGCGTGTACAGGCTCCATGGACAAACATCTCATCGGACATTTGACCACTTCACAAATATCGTCTTCATTTAAATGTAGGAAAAAAATGGTGCTCACTACTTCCGCAAAAATGAAAAAAAAAATATTCAAATCGTGACCATGTTTGTGAAAGAAATGCCGTGCTTTACTTTACTTGCGTGAAGTGCTGCTTGGTGAAAGGGGCAAAGCAATGTGCTGAGAAAAATAATTTTTCCATAAATTATCTAAGACGACAGGTCGATTAAAACTCGCCATCGCCGTGACGTTTGCTCTCTTTTGCTCACGTTTTCGTCACTAAGCTCATGCTTCCGGTCACGGCCGTAAAGTGTCGTTCGAGAAATCCTTACAGACTAAATCTGTGGCGCCACCGAGAGCTAAAGCAGACACGTTGGTTGCATTCTCATCCGGCTGCCAGGCGGGTCAGGCAGGGGCACTACACCCTCTGGAGCAGACAGACCGCAGACAGGCCCCGTCCCTCTCGGTAGCACGCACCTTGCCGCCTTTGTAGGGAGATTACCGGGATCGCAAAACTCGAAGAAAGCCCTCTGTCCGATCTCGTGGCCCGAAAGTGCAGACACGCTGGAGAGTTGATGGTTAGTGGTCTATGAAAACGGGCACCGGGCTGCGACGACTTTCTCCGAGTTCGGAGAACTGATCCGCCTCCAGACAGACCGACCGGGACAGTGCGTCGCGGTGTTGCCAACTCCTACAATATCCGTGTGGCCTTTCCTGGCGCGCCTGGTTGGCCTGGTATCGGTCGGCCCAGCGCTCGGTGTGCGTCCCAATCCTTACAGGCTAGACTAGCTACGGAAGGAGGTGCAGAGTAAAAAGGTGAACATACAGCGTATACCTTTTCGGCGAGCGACTCGAGGGTCTTCGGGTAGCCTCGGTCGTAGGGCTGGAAGTGCTGGGGGCCGCTGGGCTTGGGCTGCTCGCGGTCCCGGTCCGTGACGACGGGCGGCGGCGGCTGGTAGGACCACGTCGACATGCTGCGCTCCGGCCGCGAGTTGTAGTAGAGGTCCGAGAGGCCGCCGACGATGCTCTGGCCCTGGCCGAGGCCGCCAATGCTGCTCAGGCCGTTGTGGCCGCTGGAGTGCAGGCCGTCGTGGATGTCCTGGTGGGAGCCCATCCGGGACGACAGTCCCAGGCGGGACCGCGAGCCGGACATCTCCCGCGAGCCCGCACCCCGCCGCAGGCTCCGGGTCTCCCTGTAGGGCAGGAGGCAGAGAGTGAGGGCCGAGCGGCGGCGGCGGCGGCCGGGGACCCGAGGCGGGCCGGAGGCCGGCACTCACTCGTGGATGTCGTCGGACAGCTGCTGGTGCTCCTCGTCGTCGCGCAGCTCTTTCTTGATGACGACCACCGGGGGCGGCTTGTGCGGCGCGGCCTGCTGCAGCGGCGGCGGCCCCGCCCCCTTGGTCTGCCTCGTGACGAGCACCAGCCGCCGCGGGATGGACATGATGATGACCACGTCGTCCAGCGACATCCGCGTCACGTCCACCAGGTTCACCGCCAGGATCTCGTCGCCCACCTGCAGCATCACGACCATCAGCACCTCGCCGTCGCCGCGCCAGCGTTTAGACGAGGACAAAAAGAGACTTCGAGAAATACGAAAGTTTCTTGTTTTGAAGAAAAGCGTTCTTTTTGTGTGCCATCAGCAGTTTGAAAATTCGTCTCAACGACGCATTTCTTTTCTTTTCTTTTTTTTTTTGCTCGATTTAGGTTTCCTTGACGTGCTCTACGACGACACTCTCGGGCACGACAAATGTGCACCGCGTGCACACCAAAAGCAGACCACCCTGCGCGCAGCAGGGGGTGCCCGTCCGGGGGCCGAGGGCTGCACACACTCAGAACCAAGTCTTGTCTCGTAAATATGCCGATTTTACGAGCGGCGCGGGCGGCGTCAACGAGGGCTAGGAGTACCCCGCCTACTCGGCATCCGGCCCGTCGTCCGCTCCCTTTCTTTCCCACAAACACAAACCTCTCCCGCTGCGGTGGGGACCGCGTTGGGGTCGGGAATGCACGTGTGGCAGCTGCACCGCGCTCGTGACTTTATACTGACCTTGAGGCAGCCACTGTTGTACACGGCGGACTCCAGGGCGATCCTGGAGATGAACACGCCGTCGGACCGCTCCATGCCGTTGCCCTCGCGGATGTAGAGGCCCAGGGTCTGGCCGGGCCGCTTGACAATCTCCACCAGCTGCACCGAGTGCTTGGAGTCCTGCAACGTGAAAGTGTCAACGTTAGACCGATAGACGCTGACAAGAGAATAAAAATGTATGGAAAACGAACTAGTGTCCTCATGCCAAAAACCGGATCATTTTATCTATAGGGGTGCGGATTTTACCGCCATCAAATTTTTCATGCACAAAACCGCTGACTTCCATTGCAGGAGAAGCGGGTTTCCGGGCGCGCGCTGCGCTACGGCTGCAGCAGGGCTGCAGACGCAACGCGCAACGTCTCATACCGGTGATTTATGGCCGGCCCCCCAGCCCCGGGCCGTGAGTCCGGCGAGGTCGGGGATGTGGCGGGGTGGGGCCCAACAGAGGCCCGCGGGGCAGCGGGGCAGCGGGGCAGCGGGGCCGCGGGGGCGCCGAGTGAGTTCAATAAGACGTGCCGGCGGCGGGAGGGGGCGGGGCCGGCCGGGGCCGGGCGGGGGTGTCGGGCCGATCCGCGAAGTAATGACGGGAATAGAACGCGCTCGCAAGGGAAGCGAAAGGTAAAAGAGGGCTGAGGGGCGTGGGCGGGGAGGGTGGATCAGAAGTGAAAGGAAGGGGGCCACAAAGGACCTCCGGGGCCGTGGCACGGCCGTGGCGTGCCGAGGCAGCCGAGGTCCTGGTCCCGCGGCCCACCGTGGGGCCCACGCCGCCGGTAGGGCTACGGGCGTAAGCGATTCCCTTTGTTCGTGGGGTCGGACCTCACGAAGAGAGCCATTTACATAACTCTGCGTGATTCCCCGTTCCAACGGGGCGCGTGATGGCGCCAAAGCCAATCCGGCCGGCGGCCCAGGTGTGCCAAGAGCCGCGCGCCGCGGGCCGCCAGTGCCAGCTGTGCCAACTGCTGCAGCTCCGACAGCTACGGCCGGGTGGCGCCGGCGGCCGTCGCTTCGTGCGCCCCGCCGCGGTGACCTTGTCTGCGACGCCCCTGCGGGCTCCTGCTGGCGGGCCTGGGGGTCGACTCACCTGCAGGGCGAAGAACCTCTTGGCGTGCTCGGCGGCCTGCCGCCCCAGCGCGCGCGGCTCCAGGAGGCGGACCACCATCTCGCCCCGCCTCTCGACCGCCTCCAGGGCGGCCGCGGTGGTGGCATCGTGGTCGTTCTCGATGGTCTCGAGCTGCCGGAAGATCTCGTTGGAGATGCCGCTGACCTGGAAAAGGCAGGGACAGCTGAGCGGTGCCGACCGGGGCCGGCGGGGTGGCGGGGGGCCGACGGCGGCCTGCGGGCCTCACCTTCCTGAAGTCGCCCTGGATGACCATGGGCGGCGGGTCCTTGGGCCGCGGCTGGCCGGGCTGGAGGCCGTGCTGCAGTCCGGGCTGGAGGCCAGGCTGGAGGCCGGGCTGGAGGCCGGCGCCAGGGTGCGGCTGCCGGCGCGGGCTCGTCGCGATGTCGGGGGTGTTTTCTCTGCCCTCCTGTGGCGGACAGAAATAGTGCGGTGTCAGGTGGTTGCCATCGCGCTGACGGGACAGCTGCGCGGCTGCGCGGCTGCGCGCGGCACACGTGGAAGCGCTGCGGGGCCCGTGACAACCGCGTGGTGGTGGTGGCTGCGGCGGCGGCGGCGGTAATGAACTGGTGGAACATCTGCCTCTCAATAACGCCAAATGTTGTGCGTACAATTAATATGTCCGTCCCGCGCTGCCCCCACGGAAAGATGGTGCAGCGGCGTCAAAGGTTTCGAGGGACAACGTCTCCGGGGCCGCTGTGTAAACAATTATACACGCCCATTTATGGGGCGGAGGAACGAGGCCCACTAGCGCAATAAAAGAAATTCTCTGTCTCGTAGCGCGGTTATATGGCCCCTTTCAATAGGGAGTTGCCTGACACTGACATCTTGTATATAGTTCCTCTTTGAGTGTCAGGAAACTGGTGGCGGGCAACGGAGAGGGGAAAGCCAAAAAAAAAATAGAGGAAATGACAACTGAACCGGTGGCGTTACCAGTCGCACCGCAATCGTCTGATCCAGCCAGCACGTGCGCGTGCGTTGCTCGTTTACTGGTAATGTGCATATGCTACGACAGTTGAGTGTCGGGCAGGCAAAGCTCAACGCCCCCCCCCCCCGCCCCTTACGCTGCCCCCAGCGCTGCCCCCCTGCGGGCCGCCCTTCTGGGAGCTGTTCACCCTTCTCCATGGGGGTGGTACGAGGCGAAGCGGCGGTCCAGGAGAAGTTGCAAAGACACGCCCGTCAAGGGTCTCCCTCCACCCCACCCTCTCTCTCTCTCTCTCTCTCTCTCTCTCTCTCTCTCTCTCTCTCTCTCTCGTGTCTCATCCTCCATCCCCCTGTCTGTCTGACTGTATACCCCCCCCCCTCTCTCCGCCCCTCCCGGCCTCTTTTTGAAGCTGACGACTGCTTGCGTTTCTCCGTTCCCCGAACTGGCTTCTCTCTTCTCTCTCTCTCTCTCTCTCTCTCTCTCTCTCTCTCTCTCTCTCTCTCTCTCGCTCTCTCGCTCTCTCGCTCTTCTCCCCTTGAATGTGTGCGCGCCGAGGGGGTCCTGCGTGAAGTGTGTGTGTGTGTGTGTGTGTGTTTGTGTGTGCAGGTCGCCACCCTCCCCCTCCCCCCCCCCCCCACTTCTCCCCTCACAACTCCTGCGTAACACGCTAAATAACTGATGTGCCCCAAGAGGGAGAGGAGTGAGGGGTGGGGCGGGTATGATGTGGATTGTGCCAGCAGCGGAGGAGAGAATAAGGGGTGGGGGAGGAGGAGGGGAGGGGGGGGGGGCATCATCTCTATGGGTTCTACCTGCCCGTTCTTATTTGAGGATCGCCGCGGGAAGCTGCACTGCGCCTACTAGAGAGCCTCTGACATGCACGCCGATAAGGCGACAGTGAAGGCAGAGGCGGCCGGAGCCGGCCAGAGAGGCCAGGCGGGCCAGCCGCTCCCAGCGCCAGAGGCTCCAAAGGTCCGAGGAGGTGGAAGGCTCGGCCTTTATCCGACACCAGCATCCGGAACCCGACACCTGCGGGCACCTGCGGGCACCTGCGGGCACCTGCGGGCACCTGGGGCACCTGCGGGTGGCCGTGGGAACCAGTCCGGTGGCCTGGGCTGCCCTGGCCTGGGCCTTTACTAGTCGTTGAGCCTGTACACAGTCGTGCCGTGACCTCCCTCTGGAACAGCAGCTGGGCCGGCGCGGCAGTCCAGCCCGGCTAGGTGTCAGCTCGGCGCCGCGGGGCCCGGGGCAGCCTGGGGTCGGGCAGTGCTGTGCCCCCCAACACATCACGGCCCCTCCTGTGTCGCGCGCGTTTTTCTGCTTATGCTGTTGTGAATAAGGGCCGAATATCGTAGTGTCCCGGCGTACGCAAGGGATCAATAACCTTGCGGGGGCCCCCGCCGCCCCCAGCGAGCCGCCCCGAGCCGGCCGCCCCCAGGCCGCCCCCAGCGCGGCTGCGCTGCTCCCACAAGCCACCACCGCCACCCCCTGCCGCCGCCCGGCTGGGGGCGGCAACGCAGCCGTCTCTCCAAATAATATCCACGGCGCCCCCCCCCCCCCTCCTCCTTCCCCCGCCACGCCACGCCCGGGCACGGCGCGCACCGCCACATCAGTGCCACATCAGTGCCACATCAGGGCCCCGCCGCCGACCCGCCGGTGGCGGCCGGTGGCCACTACCTCCAGCCGAGGGCTGCCAAGGGCCCGCCAGCCCGCCAGCCACGGCGGCGCGGGCCCTGCCGGCCCCAAACCCTAACCAGCCCTAATCTACATCCCGAATTAGAACACGGCTCTGATCTACACCCGCGAATAATAAGTGTCCTGGAATTGAAAATTCACGATCATTTATGGTTTCTGTGTTCTGAGCTGTCACCCACTCCAAAATAGGTTAAAAACTCATTCCTACCGTGACCAAAACTCTAAACAGAAATATTTTTGTTTTGCTTAGAAGTATGTGGATGCTTTAAAAAAAATGCAAAAATATCGACCGCCGCTAAGACACAGGCACAACGCAGCGGCCTTTTTCAGGGGCATGCTTCCGCAACGGTCAATGTAGCCCCTTCCGCCAGCCAGATTTCCGAAATCAACTCCCTCCGACTGGCTGGTTGGTCTGTGGCACTGTTCTCGAGAAATCGCGCGGACAAACAGACAAACAGACAGACCCAGTCGGTCCAGGGCTTCGCTATCGCTCAGCCAATAACCGGTTTTAAAATGTATTAACCGCACAGCGCTAGTCGCCCCCACATGATTCGTGTTTCCTTGAATGTGTGCAGAGATATCGGAGCTATCGCACGGCGCAAACAGCGATAAAAGCGGCCGGAGGTGACACAAGTCGCAGCCGCAGCGGGGGCAGCTTGGCTGCACGCACCGCGCCCCTTCTCGGCCCAAGTTCAGGACACGACTGGGGCCCGAGACCATCACGTGGCGGCTGCTCCGGTCCACACACTCAGCGTCGCGGCGTGCAGCTCAGTGGTCAGCGTGCCAGGCTCAGAGGCCGCGGCATCCCGGTCCCGGTCGGGGCGGTGGTCGGGCGCAGGGAGCGGGAGCGGCTGGCGGGGTGGCGGTGACGGGTCCGGGGATAACCGCCCGGCCGCCCGCCACACCTCCGGAGCGCTGTGTAGAGCACGGTGTAGAGAGCGACGCGGTGGCGGCTCGCGGGCCACTACCGCCTTGCCCGCCAGTGCGCGCGGCTTGCCGAGGCCGTGTGTGCGTTTGACATTCGGACACATGACGTCTGCAGTGCTTGCGAAGGCCGCTCGAGATGCCGCACTTAGAGTCCGGCGCCGCCGCGCCGCAGCCGGTCGGCACGGATGACCTAAGCTTAGGTCATCCGTGGGGGGGGGGGGGGCGAACGTGCACTTCCAGTCACACATCCCGTGCACGCTATCGATCCCACGCTACGCTACGCGGGCACGCTGCGCCACGCTGCGCCACGCCCCGCCACGCCCCGTCAGTAGTGACGGAGTCTGGGCCGGAGCCGCGGGAGTGCGGGAGTAGCCGCCAGTGGCCGCCAGGTGACCACGCCCCTCCCCCCTCCGGGAATGAATGAGCAGGCCTGCTTCGCGGCTACCTGAGCCGGGGGGGGGGGGGGCGAGACCGCGTGTGGTTCAGCAGCCAGCAGGACCGTTGTAAGTGTAGCAGGCACCGCACGGCTCGGAGGGCGGGGGCAGGTGCGGGGGCAGGTGCGGGGCCGGCGGAGAGTGTCCGAGGGCTGGCCACACCACAACACCCCCGCCCCGCCTGCACTTCAGGGGCGCCCAGTGGCCGAGCAGCCCGCACACAGTCCCCTTGTCACAGCGTGAGTGAAATCTTCTCAGCTCCTGTTCCCCCTGTCGCCCGGTGTAGTGGACCCAGCCAGTTTCTTCGCAGTCGGCTGCTTGCTGCGGTCTCCTGTGGGACCAGGGGCTCCGCCCTCCCCCCCCCCCCCCCCCCTTGCAGGCAGCCCCTCGCGAGGGCCCCATCCCTAATCGTCCCCTCCTCCTTGATTGACTGATCGATCAAGCTAATGAGTCCATAAAGGGAGCGGCCATTCATTACCCCACCACTCCTCCGCCGGCCCCGCCCGCCGCCGCTCCGCCAGGACTGTCCCGGAAAAGGTGCCATATGTGTGCGCGCTTTGTCTAGTCCCCGGTCCGAGGCCTGGTGCTCTGGAACTCAGCTCGAACACTTGCGCAGGCCGCGACGCGACCGACCCACGAACAACACGTTCACACCGCACCGCATCGCCTCGCCCCACTTACGAGCTTTGTTTAGTCTTGGGCCGCGGCCTCGGCCGCGCCCTCGCCACTTGCGACTTCTCAGAAGCGCGTGGCGCGCAATGTCAGGGCGGCGCCGGGCGGGCGCGGCGGGTGGCCGCCGTGGAGACCACGCTGTGGCTGTGGGCCGTTCCAAGAGGGCCGCGTCCGACGTCACCATGCCAAGCGCCGCGGGCCCGGCCGGGCCGGACCCTCCGGGGGAACATTTATATTCGGGCGCACTTGTCCGTCCATATGGCGGCCCTCACTTTGTTTGTTTGCAGGCAAGATTTTACAGTTCTGGGCTGGCGAGTGCACGCAGCTAGGGCCACACAAGGGGGAGGGGCCGCCAACACCACAAGCCACCGAGGCCCGCCAGGAACCCGCCACCAGCCGCAAAGGCAAAGCCGAGCCGACAAAGCAGGCAAAGCAGGCAAAGACAAGCCGGCGGGGCCGCGGCGCCAGAGGCCACCACAACACACGGCCCGGAGCAGGCCGGAGCAGCCCGGACCGGAGCCCGAGGCGGAGGCGGAAGCTGAGGATGCCGCGGACCGCCGGCCAAGAGCAGCGCGCGCGCGTGTCCAGCGCGTCGCGGGGGCGGGGCTGGGGCCGGGGGCACTCACTGCCTCACTGCCCTCTGGTCCCGGCGCGGTGCGGCCGGAGGCCGGAGGTCGTCACGCGGCCTGGATTCGCCAGGATCCGCACGCCCGGATACGTAGCACCGGGCCTCGCCGCGCCTCCCGCTCTCATCGCGCTCTTCCGCCGCCGCTCCGCGCTGCGCGGGCGCCGCTGCGAATAACCGGCTCGGGTGGGCGGGGCTGCGGGGGCTGCGGGGGCCTCGCAGGCCGCTACTGCCGCGGGGCCGCGCGCCGGCGGAGTGGCCATCATATGATCCATTATCACTCTCGCCGCCGCAGCAGCCTCGTGTCGTCTGGCAAAGCCCGTAAGAACAAGTGAGGCGCGGCGTCGTGAGCGCGGCCTCACAGCGGCGGGACGAAATGCAAATGCAGGCGGAGCTCGCGCCTACTGCCTAACAGCCCACTACTAACGCGCCTCATCGACACGGAACTGTTTCTTTCGGAGTTTTTTTTTTTTGCAGACGGGGTCGATGGGTTCTTTTGGCCGGCCGCACTACGCCACGCCACCGCGGTGTTCATCCAGGGAGGCCAGGAACCCGTATACGTGGGCAGCACCGTTCATTTTGGAGCTCACGAGTCTAATGCCGCCATAGCGTTGAGGCCACCGACCTATATAGGCGGCGGCTGGACGGGTCGCTGACGTCATCGGCTCGGGAGGCCGCGAAAAGTATTCCCACGCGCAGCATGGAGTAGGACTAGAAGGGCTGACTCAGTTCGCAGGCTGAGTCAGGGTCCGAGTGTCCGTGGTACCCGCGTCCATGAGAGTGAGGGAGAGAGAGAGAGAGACAGAGGGGCGCCTCGTGACGGCTGCGCTCCGCGGGGGCCTGGATGAATGGAGGCACCAAAGGCGGGGAGGGGAGGGGGCGTTGAGCGCGCGGCGAGGCGCGGAAGGGAGGGAAGAATGTTTGTGCACCGACGCCGCACCGCCGCTCCGCCGGGCCGTCATGTCGGCAGGGTATTGCTTGTTATGAGGTGAGTGGGGCGGGGAAGAGAAAGATGATGAGTGATTGAGGCAGGGCGGCGGGGCGCAGGGCGCAGGGCGGCAGGGCGCGGCGGGATACGGGCATGCTGCGTGCTGCGTGCCGCGTGCCGCGTGGCGCGCGCCGCGCAGGGCGCCCGGATGCGTTCCATTTCCCGCCGGCACCGCCCCCGCCGCCCCCGCCGCCCCCTGCCAGAGTCGGGGCCGCGGCCGCGCCGCTGCGGTACGCCAGCCAGGGTACGCTGCGGGGACTGCGGAACACTCCCCGGCCGCGCACGCCGCGCACGCAGCAGCATCCCCGCGGGCACGCGGCACCGCGGCACCGCGGCCCGCCGGACCGTCCCCCGGGCTGTGGCGCCGTGGGCACCGGCACGGCACCGGCACGGCACCGGGCCCGCGGCGTGGCGCCGATGAGAAGAGGAGAGGAGCTGCAGAAACGGCGGCAGCGGCAGCGGCAGGACGGCGCGGCACGGCAGGGAACGGCGGCGGGGTGGCGGGGCTGGGGTCGAGGGCTGACCCGGGTCGACCTGGAGGGCAGGCGAGGGGGCGGGAGGGGCGGGGCCTGGGGGGGGGGGGGCGCAGCGGAGTGGTAGCGGGGGACTGCGGCGGGGCGGGCAGGGGCACGACTGCGAGGCCGGAGGGTGAGTTTTGATCCGGCCGCGTCTGTTGGTAGCAGCCGCAGTTGGACGGCGGGGCACGGCCACAGACCGCCGTGCCGGCTTGCAGCTGCGCCACGCCCGTCGTGCTTCCACCTGGCGGCTGCTGGCGGCCTCCGGGCCTCCTGGGCGTGCACCGGCCGGCGACTCACTGACGGTGAAGGGCGGCGCCGGCCGGTAATCCTCAATGCACTGCTGGACGCCACGATGCACTCACACCACACCACACCACCACCACCACCACCACCACCCACCACCACACAACACCAGCAGCACTTGCTCACTTGTATCCGGTCGAGGGAAAAACTTTTTTTTTGCATTCACCTTTACCTTACTCCGGCTCGTGAAGAAGCAACCCGAGCCGGAGCCGCGGTCACACATGTCAGCGCGCGTCAGCTCGCACTCCGCGGGGCCCTCAGCTCGGCCCTCAGGCTTGGCCCTCGGGCTCGGCCCTCACGGCTGTCCGCGGGGCGGCGCGGGGCGGCGCGGGGCGGGGCGGGGCGCGCGGGCCGCGGTGGGGCCTCGGCTAGCAGCACTCCCGGTCGGGCCGAACCGGAGCGGCGACTGAACGCCCTCCGCCGCGCTGCGCCGCGCCGCGCCGCGCCGCTCACCCTCCACGACCGTTCAACCCCCTTGTCGCGCATGCCCAGGACGGGGCCCACCCCCAGCCGCGGCCCGCGCCACTCCACCCCCGGCCCCGGCCCCCCCGCTCCCCCGGCTCCCCGTCGACTACCCTCCGGGAAATAACGGCGGACGCTGTTTGGCGGGCAGCGCTGCCCGGCGGCCCGCCCCCCGCCCCGCCCCGGCACCCCCGGCAACGCCGGATCCCGAGCAGGGCCAGCTGCCACTGCCGCTGCCGCTGCCGCCGCCACTCGGGCTCGCGGCCCTTTTGCGGGCGGCCGGCTACGTGCTACGTGCTCTCGTTGACCGGGAGGGTCAGAGTCAGAGCCTCGGCAGACCGCAGGTGCTGCCGGCCTGTTGTGGTCCGCGCCCGACTCCTCGCAGCGGCGCCGGCGGGCACCAGGTACCCGGGTACCCACATAAGCACACCCGCCTCTGCATCAGGCCATTTCGAACCGCAACGCCTGGACCAGAGCGGGTGCGGCGGGTCCTGTTCCGGTTTAGCCAAAGGGTCCTAGGGGCCTATGGTAATACAAGGACAAGGACAAGACTTCCGGTGTGAACGTTTTGTGGCCAGCGCCAAACATTCTTCTCCGCCGGGCTGCGGGCTGCGGGGCCGAGCGGAGGCGCTGACGGGAAGGCAGTGGGCGGAAGCAGCGCGACAGCCGGGAGCTGGCGAAGCCGGCCGCCCAGGAAAGGCGCCAATATTCCCTGGCTCTCCTTTCGCTTATTCATTTCTCTCCGCCGGCCTTCTCTCGGGGATGTTATCAGCGCTCGCCTCCAGCGGCTCCAGCGGCTCCAGCGGTGGCAAAACCACGCCGCCGCCGCCTCTTTTCGTTTTGCCTCTTATATTTCAAGTGGAGGGCCAGCGGGCCGCGTCGGCCGACGCGCGCGGTGCCTTTCGCGGGATGGGGACGAGCGGGGAGGAGGGGGGCGGAAGAGAGAGAGAGGAGGGGAGGGGAGGGGAGGGGGGCGGAAGAGAGAGAGGGGAGGGGAGGGGAGGGGGAGGTCCGAGGAGGTCTCCTCACCGACAAACTTTGTGATTAAATGAATTCCAGGGGCATCCGCCACGTGTTTTCCTTTAGGTCCTTTCTCGTAATTATATACGTCCACGGCCGCTGCGTTGTGCCTGCGTCTTAGCGGCGGTAAATACCTGGTACACCGGTTCATATTCGAACACCGGAGGAGGGTTCCAGGCGGAGGCCTGGGACGAGGTAGTGCCCACTTATTTTTGCATTTTTTTTCAAAAGCGTCCCCCGTACGTCATTTAAGTTTTGAGTTTTGATCTCGGATGGAATGGTAGCGCTGACTTGACTTTTTAACCACTTTTGGGGTGGGTGACAGTTCAGAACAAAAAAAAACCTAAATGATCGTGATTTTTTTGCTAAAATTTTTGATCTAGTCAATGGGCCGGGCCGGTCCAGTCACGAGTCACACAAGTTAATGTGGATGTTATCGGCGATTATCGGATAACGTTAAAGTTAATGACCCTGTTAACGTTAACTCGATAACTTGGTGAAGATGCGTTATCGTTATCGAGTTGACGTTAACAGGGTCATTAACGCTTTATCGAATTCTAGTTAATTTCGCCGTTAATCCTCAAATAACAATCCAAAAGTAATAGGCTCTCTCCGTCCTTTCAAACCCTCGCGCCGTGCCGCCGCATCTCGTGCACGTTGATGGCTCTTGCAGCGTGCAAGCTTTCTATGCGAAAAACCATGGCGGCAAGCGTGAGTTCCCCAGACTCGCGGAACTTTTTCTGAAGCTGAACACCGCTCTGCCATCAAGTGCTATAGTTTCACGGTTTTTCTCGCTTGCGGGACTCTCTTTCACCGCCCTTCGGAATGTGTTTGGGAAACGGTGCCCTACAGAACGAAGTGCTTCTATCTGTCAACAAGCGGATTGTTAATTTGGCATGATTGCATATTTATTTTACTTATTAACGTCCATTGTTTGGTACTCCTTTGATCTCACTTTCTAGTCATGTACTATTAGTTCCAATTATTCTCTATTTCAACAAAAGAAATGTACAAAGTTTGCCAACTTTCTCATTTTTATGCCCTTTTAACGCCCTGCACACTAAGAAGCAAAAAAAAACATCATTAACTTATCGATATCGTTAATCGCTAATTAACGCTAACTAGTTACAATTGGGCCCGGCCGTCCAGTCACGAGTCAGTGTACAAAAAAATTAACTTTAACAACCCTGGTGTACACCCGTCCGGGAGGTGAGACGCCCCTCGGACGTGCAGCACCGCGACAACCCCGTGTCGCGGTGAACCAACACTCGCGCCGAAAACCCCTCGGAGGGAACGCTTCCGCGCTCGGAACTGCAAAATGACATTTCATCCTGCGTTCTGCTGAATGGTCGTGCTGAGTTCGGGAGCGTTGCCCCCGCGGCGGTGCGGGCGGCGCTGGCCAGAGAGTCGGAACAAAGTGATGCAAAGCCCCTCCCCCCTCCCCCCACCCGGCATGGGGCTCGAAGCGTGTGAATCAGAATGCTGAAATTTTTCCGCGAGAGGCGCTGCTATACTGACTGGAATCGGAGCGCTTTCTTAATGGGGGGGGGGGGGGCGAAGGGGGACCGGAGGGGGGGGGGGGCAACCGAGGAGAGGGGGGTCTGTGCAAAGGGACTGTAGTGGAATAGTAGACTCCCCTCCCCACCCCTCTCCTCTGGCCCTTCACCCCGGCCTTACGCCCCAATATCGACCGGAACGTCCCTCTCACTCGCGCTCCCCCCCCCCCTCTCTCTCTCTCTCTCTCTCTCTCTCTACCTCACTCTTTCCCACTCGGCGTCTCCTCCCCCCGCACCGCGTACCCCACCTCTCTCCCACCACCCTTCTCAGCCGCTCCCCCACCCCACCCCCCACCTCTGCCCCAATGGCGCTCACTCGCAACTCTCGCGCTAGTTGTGCAGATTCTCCTCCACCCCCTCTGGAGATCCACCCCATTCTCTGTCTTTGTCGCACGCCCTCCTTCCCTCTCCCTCTTCGCCGGGGCCTCGCCTCAGTCACTGGCCCTCTCTCCGCCGCGCCCCCACCCCGCAGTCTGGGGGCGCCGCGCCGCGCACCACCCTACTCCTGCACTCTCTGCTCTCTCTCTCTCTCTCTCTCTCTCTCTCTCTCTCTCTCTCTCTCGCACACACAGCCCCCCAACCTCCTGCACTCTGCTTCCCAGTCAGTGCCACATGGCATGCAAAGTGCCCCGGCCCCCGCGTCCGTCCTGAGCCCACACATAATACAAAACGCATTCCGTCGGAGGACAAGGACAAGGAGAACGGCGTCGGCGGGGCCGTCGGCCCCCGCGGGCCCACAGTGTCACAATAGCCGGCTGACGGCGGCCTTGGCCGGCCCGGCCCGGCCCGCCTGTCCCCGTCCTCCTTGCTTCCCCCGCACGGGTCGCTGCCGCGCTGCTTGTCCGTCACGGGATGCGATGCGATGCGATGCGTGCCGTGCCGGACGCCCGCTGATTACACTCGCGCGGTGCCGCGTTGACAAGCGCGTCCCCGCCCCGTCCCCCCTTGCACCACGGGGCCACTGCACGGGGCCCGCAACACGGCGCGGTGGCAGCGGTGGCAGCGGGCAGCTCTGGTCCGCTCGCTGACACACCGAACAGCCCCCGTCACCAATACAGGCACTTATGTGCACGGAGGGCTCTGCCCTGCAGACCAGCCCTGGGAGCGCGCGATGTACCTGCCCCTGCCGGGCGGCTGCTGTGAGCACCGGAGTGAGAATGTGTCATGGGTCGCCCCTGTGCGAGAGAGACGGAGCGACGAAACGCTGTGCCCATGCTGAGAAAATGATTTTTTTTCTAGTCTCAAGCAATTTTGGATCGCCGCCAGACAATCTTTGTGTGAGTTTTTCGGATCGGCCCGCGGATCCAGCGAGGCCGAAGAGCGTGCAGCAGACACACCTGTACGCCCAACCAACCGTCGTCCGGACGGCAGTGCGCGGGGGAGGGGGGGCGGGCTGTGACAGGGGGAGGGGGTCCTGCGCCGGCACCGGCACCGGGACCCGACACCGTCGCCATGGCCGTCGCCGTCGCGGGGCCGCGGCGCGGAACCTGTGTTGACTTCCGTTCAGAAACGCGGCCTGCTGCTCTGCCCGAGGGGAGGGGCGGCGGGGGCCCGGCGGGGGCGGCAGTCGCTTGCCGCATGATCAATACCCCGTGCCCCGGGGTGCCCCGGACTGGGGCAACAATGAGCGCGAATGTGCAGGCAGGCGCCGGTGCGCCGGCGGCCGGCCTCTGAGGCGCCACAGGAAGTGCCACAAGGAGGCCCTGCGGGGGGCCCTGCGGGTCCTACACGGCAACAAGATGCCACCGAAGCCGGGAAGCGGCCCTGCCAGGCCCTGCGCAGCCACCCGCAGCTCCGCACCACTGCGGCAACACCGCCACTCGACTGCGCAGCCGACACTGAAGCAACATTCGTTTGTCCCCTACAGTTTGAGCGCCCTCTGCTGCGACGCGCGGAGCTGTTGGACGCCGTCCATAAATTACGCCACCAATTTTCGACCATTTTTTTGACCCCCCCCCCCTTCCCCCTGCCACCGACTCGCTTGTCATCGTGCCGTGGGGGTCGTCAGCCGGGCCCGCGGCGCGGCGCGGCGCGGCGCGGCGCGGCACCTCCCCGGCCGCTCTCGCGTCACCCCGCGGGCCCGGCTCCCGCCGCCCGGAGACCAGACCAGGCAGACCGCACCACCGCACCCTCCCTAACCTCCCTCACCGGGCCACGGCCGCCGGCAGTGGCGGCTCCAGGAGCGCCGTGAGGGGGGGGGGGACGCGGGCACGGGGGCAGCCTTTTGCCTGCGGTACTGAAGCGGTGGTGCCGGTCGTCCTTGTTTTCAGGCGGAGGCCCGAGGGGGAGGGGGAGGGGGAGGGGACAGTGGTGACCGCCGCCGCGCGGGCCAACGGAGTGGCGGGGTACAGTGGCCGCGCTGCCGCCGGCGCCGCGTCGACACAGGAATGCGGCGCGGCGCCATCATGTTGAGGCGGCCGGCGTCATCCGATATCGTGCCTGCCGGCCCTGCGCGCCCTGCGGCCGTCCGTCCGCCCCGTCCGTATGGTGCCGCATGCGATTAGGCGCCACGCCAGCGGACGCCTTGTAAGACGCACATTGCGCCGGCGTTGGTGCCGGGTGGTGCCGGGGGCAGACGGGGGCAGACGGGGGCCGGGGGGCGGGACGTGCCGCCTCCTTCCTTCCCGCAGCCGCCGCCGGTCCCTCGCCCCCTCCCCAGCTCCACAGCGTCTCGACTGGAACAAGTTCCGACGACAATTCCAGTTGAAGCGGCGACCGCGCTGCTTGAGCAGCCCTCGAGCGACAAGGTGGGGGGGGGGGGGGCGACTGCGGGACGTCAACCCTTCGTCGTGCGAGGCGCCTGGGGCCACGGAGCGGGGCCAGCAGCGGCTCCAGCGGACTCGAGGGGCGCGGGGTGCTCCTGCTTTAGGGACGCCCCCCCCGCCGCCCCCTAAGCGTCCGCACGGCGCCATTGTTATTGTTGTTGATTGGCAGTGATGGCTTTTGGGCTTGGCAGGCGGCAAGCTCTTGAATGCCATCACGCTTGCTGCGGCAGATCCTTTAAAAAGAGAACGCGGAGAAAGAGTGGAAGGGGGAGAGGGCGGGGGAGGGAGGCGGGGGCGAACGAATGAAGTGCGAGAGAGACGGGCAGAAGCGCGAAGATAATGCCGGCGGCGCCGCGGGGGCCGCGCGCCGCGCTAATCTCATTTCCCGCGTTCCCCAAATACCGATACTACATTATCCCGGGGGACAAATTTTAAAAACAAGTACTGCGTATCGTGTCGCGCCGCGTTGTGGGGGACAGCGGACAGCGGACAGCGTCTCGTTCGACTCGACGTCCACGACGGACCAGCCAGGCCGGCGACGAGGCGAGTCCCGCGCCGCGGCACCCGGGGGCCCGGGGGACCCTGCACGGTACAACGGCACGGCACGGCACGGCACGGCACGGCACGGCTTGATGGGTGCGAGGTGCGAGCGCCCGGCGCCGGCCGCGGCCGCGTCCGGTGACCATCCCATCGGCCGATCGTGTTGGTGCTGTCGGCCGGCATCGACCGCGTCGCGTGCCGCCCGTGCCGCCCGTGCCGCCGCTCCGCTCCGCGCCGCTCCGCGCCGCTCCGCGCCGCTCCGCACTCGCCGCCTGTCCTGTCCCACTCACTGTACTGACATGAGGCAGGCGTTTGGCTTGGTTGCTGCAACTAATAATTTTGTCCGGACAGCCGAACCTCGGTCGACCGTTACTTGAATATGTCACAAGGAAACATTTACAGTTGGCTCGACGAGCTGCGCATTTCAATCACCCAGCCGTTGCTGGGTTCGAAAAAAAAATCGTTGACCGAGTTTTTTTTTGTTATTGAGGCGAAACGTTTTCCTTTTTTTTAGTGCTGTCCCCGCGCACGAGCACGACACACCCGTCAGCGCGTCACTGGGGAGCAAAGTTGGTATAATTTTTCTCGTCGGTCCCTGTAATGTAACAGCGGGGGCCTTCTCGATCACCGGCCGCCACGACGGCATCGCACGGCCCCCGCGGCCCCCGCGGCCCCCGCGGCCCCCGCGGCCCCTCATCGCCATTCTAGGAGTCACCCCATGACCACCCTTCCTTGTGTTCTTGGAGAACTCCAGGGGGTGGGGGGGCCGCGGCCGTGCTCAGCGATCTGTTGTCCTTGTCGCGGCTGCGAAGACACCGCTCGGAAAGAGAGAGAGAGAGAGAGAGAGAGAGAGAGAGAGAGAGAGAGAGAGAGAGAGAGAGAGAGAGAGACGTCTTTAATCAGGGCATCCAACTTGGGGGAGCAGTTTGCACGCTTGGGCCAAGCAGGCGCGGCCGGGGTGCGGCGGCCGCCAACTGCCGAGGTGTGGTTGAGGCGGCGGTAGCGGGGGGGGGGGGGGGGGGGGGGGGCGGCACTCGCAAAGAAAAAGGAGAAATAGTTATCAAAACATCTTGTTACAAGAAGGGTCCTTAAAGAGACGGTTAAAAAAAGGTGGTGGTGGTCTACAGAGACCGATTCCGATGATTGATTATAGTAGCCGCGACAAGCAGCTGTCCAGAGGCCCTGAGGGGACCTGAGGGGACCTGAGGGGACCCGCCCGGTCCTGCCAGGTCCTGCCCGGCTATCTGCTGGCGACGCAGTATCACAATGAAGAGCCACCCCATCCGCAAGGATTCCCCCCTCTGCTCTCTCTCTCTCTCTCTCTCTCTCTCTCTCTCTCTCTCTCTCGCGCGCGCGCCAGATTTTGTTTATTCCCCTCGCCCCGCTCGCCCCGCTCTCGCCGCTTGCTGTCTTTTATTGTTATTTCCTCTCCCTCTCTCTCTCTCTCTCACCCCTGGCCGTGTCCTCGCGCCACACACACACCTGCCTCCCGCCTGTCCCCGCGCCCCGAGTTACACGACCGCAGGCCGCAGGTCCGCATGAAGGCTGCGAGCTCAGCGGGGTCCCCGGTTGTGGGGGTTGGTTGTATGATTGCGTCGCGGTCATTAAGCGATGACGTTCAGAAACCTTTGTCGTGATGTGTTCCTAATGAATTTTTTTTGGCGTGTGTGTGTGTGTGTGTGTGTGTGTGTGTGGTCGCGTGAGGAGTTAGAGGAGGGACCGCGGGCCTCCCGGAGCGCGGAACCTGGGGGGAGGGGGAGGAAAAACTTTGGGACGACTCCTTCTAATAAGGCAGCCGTGGCCGCGCCAAGGCCGACCCCCCCCCCCTCCCCCCTGCGGCCCCGCCCTCACGGCGGCAGTCGGCTTGGCGCCACACGCGTTGCGGCGGCTACACGGACACGGCCCTGGCGCCCCGGCCACGGCACCCCGGCGGCCTCTGGAACATCACATCATCGCCCTCATTTCACCTCAGTGAAAACCGCGCTCCAGTTTCCCCGCCGGCCGCGTCGTACATGAAGGAGGAAGGGGGGGGGGGGGTGGGAGGCGGCGCGGGGACAGGGGCGGTCCCTAAGCGGCGCGCGGGGGAGCTGCGACGTGCGATGTATAGTTGGTCGTGCGGTCTCTCCCCGCATGGGCACTCGGCGAGGGACGTTCCAGTTATGATGGTTTATTGGCCTGAATCGGTAGACGCGACACTGGCGCTCGCGGCTTGGGCCGCTCCGGCAGCAGTCGAACTGCCCGGTCGTGGGCCGACGATGCCTTCTTATACCCGTCCCACGCGGGGGGTGAGGCATGTGGAATAGGGCACCGCACCGCAGTACAGTACCGCAGCAGGCCCGGACACGAGGGCCAACGCGCTGCTGTTGTCTTGCGTGGACTTTTCGTATATCGAAATGTCTTTCTAAAAGGGAGAAAAGTTTCCGCCGTCCCCACAGGACAGGGCCGGCTCCTTGTGCGCAGCTGGTGCGGGAGCGGATGGGATGTGTGTGTGCGGGCCGCCGTCGTGCTACCTGCCGCATATGTACTATGCAAATGCATGCGGACGCCGCCGCTTCCCACGTCCCTTTAGCGTTCATAGATCCGATAGGCCCGTCCGATTGGCCCAAAAAATGCAAAAAAAAAACACTGATAAATATCTTGACTATGTACACTGCTGTAAAACATGTTTCCGTCATGTCATGGCAGGAAGCCCGCACGGCAAAGTTTTCACATGAGAGGAGAGGAGCTAGCAAGCAAGCGCGGGGAGTGCTCAGTGGGTATGAGGTCGCCGGCCAGAGCAGCTTACGGGCGGTCCCTCAGCGGCGGCTCGCGTTTCAGCCGCCTCAGCAGCGCCGAGCTCAGAACCGCGCGCAGCACCGCCGCTCAGCACCCGGCCCACAGGCTTGCTGAGCGCGCTCAGAGACAGCACAGCAGCGGCGGCAGCCGGGCTGCGTAGAGCCGTCCGCCCGACAGCGCTGCGCTGCGCGCGGCCTATGCAGCGGACGGTGGGCGCTGGCAGTGAGGTCACCGCCGCCGCAGCCGCCGCCGCCGCCGCCGCAGCCGCCGCCACCGCCGCAGCAGCAGCACGCCCCCAACCCCAAGGGCCGGCCCGCGGCCCGCGGCCCGCGGCCCACCCCGGCACCTCGCGCGGCGCACGTCGCCACGTCACCGCCCTGCAGTGTCCTCCCTGCCCGGCCTGCTGGTTGGTGGTGTGGTGGTAGGCGCGGCAGCCGGCCACATCCCAGCCAGCCAAACTCTCCGGCCGGACCCGCCGGGACCCACCGGGGCCCACCGGGGCGGGGGGCTCCGGAGGGGAGCGCAAGGCGGGTCCTGGCGGGTCCTGGCGGGTCCTGGCGGGGCCTGGCGGCGCAGCGCAGCGGCGAGAGCTGCGGACGCGGGGCCCCAGCCTCTGCCCGACCCGGCAGGACCGGCTCCCGGCCCCCCGGACTCAGCCCAGCCAGTGCGCACCAGAAGAAATCAATGGGGGAGCTGCTACACACGACCCCTTCTCTCCCCTCCCTCCCTCCCCTCTCTCTCTCTCTCTCTCTCTCTCTCTCTCTCTCTCTCTCTCTCTCTCTTTCTCTCTCTCTATCACTCGCTCACTCTCCACTCCTTTCTCCTTGCCTCATCCCCCCCCCCTACCTTCTTGAGGTTCCTCACTTTGATGGCAAAGGGAAAGAGAAATGGGGAGGCTCCCCTCCCATCAAGTGAGACCCACCTCTTCCATATCTCTTCCGCACACGGACACGCGCGCGCGCGCGCACGCGCACACTGGCGTGGCCCGTCTGAATTCATTCCCTCGCCACGAACGTAGAGCCGTTTATTAGTTTGTAGGGAACCTGAACTCAAATGAGTAGCAGTATTTTTGAGCTGAACTCACCTTCTTCCGGCCGCAGCACAGCATGTTGGTTGTCCGGCGCAGGCTGGGCTGGTCGACCCCCGTCATGTCCTCGGCTGCCGCGGCTCGCCGCCGGTCAGCATCCTGCCGGAAGGACGCCGGCGCCAGTCAGTCTCCTGTCGAGCAGAAGACAGGTCACGTCGTGTGAGGGCCGTGCTCCGGGGGGCGCCGCATAGGGCGCCGCAGGCCGCAGGGCCGGGTCTTCAATAAACAGTAGAAGATGCGTTTGAAAGACGTGGCAAAATCGTGCGATTTATAGAAAAAAAATTGCGACGTTTTTATTTTTTGCCGGTTTGACTGAGCCTCGGTCGCCGCGAAGGCTTGGAGAGTCGAGCTTATTTCGGGCCGTATGTAGAGGGTCCGAGGATTAGAGGAGTGAGCGCCGGCGAATAGAGGAAGTCGGACATTTTTCACAGCCAACGTTTCATTTCAGTCCACGCCATTGCGGCTCTGTGTGGGTCCAGTCCCTCCCCCCCCCCCCCCCCCGCCACCGTCCGCCCCCCTCCTCCTTCGCTCCTCCCCCTCCCCTCTCCCACTCCCAAGACTTCATTATTGTATGTATCTGGCGGGAAAACTCTCTTATTAAATTATTAGGTATTCTCGTAATAAGGCTGCTGTACGACGGGCGCCTGCGGGGAAGTGGCATCACGGCGGAGCCTCGCAATGACGAAATAAGCTTCACGCCTCCAAGGAGAAAAGATAGAGGGAAAGTCGGTGCAGGTGGACTGGACACCTGTACCGCCCCGGGCAGCGCGCGCCACCGCCACCCCACACCAAGGGCGCAGTGAAAATGTCCCAGTCTTCGGTTCTGCCATTTCTGCTCAGCTTCGGAGCCCAGTCCGGAGATCAGCGACCCCTCAAAAATGTCGAAAATGTGCGAATCATGACGAGAACAATTTTTTCGTTCCGATTATGTATTGCGCAGTTTTGGGCGTTGGCCTCCTCAACAATTCCGGGGCACGCTGCAATGGGACGCGATGCGACGCGCTGACGGCCAGCTCATAGCGGGGCCGCCTGCCGCGGGAAGGCGGGGAGTCTCTCCGCGCTGGAAGCAATGGAAGCCGGGGGGGCGATCCGTGCCGGGCTGGGATAGGACTCTAAGCCTGCTCAGCCTAAACCTGGGCCGCGGGGGGCGGCAGCGTCAGCGGCAGCGGCGGCGGCAGCGCCGCGTCAGTGAATGGCGTTCGTTGCCCCCGCGGCCGCAAGAAGCCACGTGCCGCGGGGTAGCGATACGTGGGGTAGCGCCCACGGGTGGCGGGCGGTGCGGTCGGCGGCCTGGGCCTGGGCCCGAGGCCTCGCCGTGCCCACCCCGCCCCACCCGGCCCTCCGCCTGCCGCTACGGCCCCTCGTCGGTGGGTGGGTGGGGCTGGGATGGGGGCCGACTGGTGCTATGGGGCTGCGGACCATTGGGGCCCTCGAGGAAAGCGCGGTTGGCACCTGGCGGCCAAATTGTCAGCTGTTTGGAAAGCTCGCTGCAAGGAGCCCCGGCCGAGGCCCTGAGCCCCGAGCTGTGCCCTGTGCGGCGGCCTCGGCTCCGGCTCTCCGGCTGCCCCCTCGTCCCGTCCCTGCTGTGCCCCGCTGTGCCCCGCGGTCGTCGCCCTGCCTGCCCGTACTGTGATGGTGCCAGCGCTGCCAGCAGTGCCCGCTGTGGTGGAAAGGCGAGACGAGCGGCCCAAAGGGAAGGGAAGGGCCCGAGTCTCCACTGCGTTGGGATCGATTCCCAGCAGCAGCCCCCGGCCAAGCCAAAAGCGACACATTCTTCCGCTGCTGCTGATGCACGAGCGACTCGACGGGGGACATGTCGGAGTGGCAGAGCGTCCGGGCCCCCGCGTAGGCTGTTGGCTGTTGGCGGTCGGCGGGCTCGGTGGGGCCCGAAGGCGGTCGGCGGACGGGGTGCGAGGTGCTGGCCGTGGGCAGGGTCTAGGTCGGGAGCGTGTCGGTAGCAGGGAGGGGGGCGCGTACTGTGACACGTACCACTGGTGCTGGTGGGCTGACGCTGCCGCAGCTGCCGGGCCGCGGCCATTATGCCGTGAGCACCGCAGGACCCGCGGGGTCGTCGGGGACGCCAGGAACGTCGGTGACGTCGGGGCCGGGGCCCGGGGCCCAGGGGGGCCCAGCCCCGTGGAGCATGCGGACCGAGGTGCCGCCCGCGCCGCCCACCGCGGCCCACGCGTCACCACGTCACGTCACGTCACGTCACGCCCTGGCCGCGCGCCGCAGCCACCGCAGCGCTCCGTGCCGCACGCCGCACGCCGCACGCCGCACACCGCCGCGAAGGCCTCCGGGTCCGGGTCCGGGCTGCTGGGCCTGGGCTGGCCGCCTGGGCTAGGCCTTTGCCTCCATGCCAGGCTTGTGCCCTCACTGGCCGCCCAGCCGCCCCGCGCCGCTGCGTCACCGGCGCCCCCCACCCCCCGGCAGCCCCGCGGCGAGTGGGGGTGGCTTGGCGTCGCACTCACCCCCCGGCAGAGGGCAGCACGGCTCCGGCACGCTCTGGGTAAGGGAAGGGAATGCCAGCGCCTCCGAGGTCTAGTATTTACGTCCGTCTGTTATAAAGCCCGCCACGTTTAAGGTGGTACGACCCGATTTTCGACTTCGAGCTAGAACCTTGAAAATCGGCATGCGCATAGAACTGGAGCTAAATAGGGGCCCTGTAAAATATTAGGTCGATTGTTCAAATTTTAACGGAGATATAGATGTTCAAAAGTGACCAATTTTGTCGATTTGCCTTAATTGGATACAAACCTAACGCCTAAAGTAATCGTCGCACGAGGACGGCAAGCACGTCGCCGTAAAGGTTTTGAGCCCCTCTTTGACAAGAAGGCTGCCAAAAGTCCCATTTCCACAATTGAACGTCCGATATGGGTGTTCAAAAACACCCACTTTTCGATTGATTATACTATTGACTTCCTGATTGGGTTGTGAGATTCGACAACCTTCTCGTGAAAGCCGGTCCCATTCCCTACACATTCGATTCTATGATTTTTCTTGTAGGAGCAGCGGTTTGGGCGTTAGGGTTGAAATTCTGTCGACACATTTTGACACATTTCGTGTCTTTCGAATCTCCCGGGCTTCGGACAGGCGACTGTACGGTGGCGCGGGCGGCGTGCCTAGGAACTACGCCCAGAGATCCGGGATGGGGGAGGTTGTGCATTCATCTGTGTACACAAAAGCCAACACAGACAAAAGGGGGCAATATAAGTGCGGCCCCGCCGGACCCCGGGCCGACTCCGGCCTGCCCGGGCCCCGTGGACCTGGCCGGAGCTGCAGCCCGGCTCTGCCGACGGTGCCTCCAGGTCTCCTCCCGCTGTCCTGAGACACTCTGCGGCTGTACAGAGGCCGTTCCAGTTGGAGTAGCAACACCGTTCAAACTACCATTCGACACGACAGTAGTGCGTTAGAAGGTCTGGTCTAGTCGTTTTCATCCTCGAGACAAAATTTAAAAAATTGTGATATGAGAGTCGGCTTGAGAAAAGAGTCCCGTTACGGGCAGCGCCTCAATGCCGCCGCGCCGCGCCTTCGCCGGCGGACCAAACACTAGCTTCCGAACGGTTGAACGTACAGACTTCAGCTAAATACCATTTTCTTCATTGAAATGTGATCTCTGCGTTGATCCTACCACTGAACGCATCCGAACGTTCAAAAAAATAGTTCGAATGTGGACTCGGGCGCCGCACCTGTGAGAACAATAGCCTGCCAAATGTGCGTGCTGGGCCGGAGACCCGGAGTCTGTTGACACAGCACCGATGCGGTTCCGTGGAATTGCTTTATGGCCGGGGGGAGGAGGCGCGGGGGCGGGGGGCCCGCCGGGGGCCCGGTCACCGCACCGAAGTGGGACATACTCGCTGCAGCCGAAGTGTGCCTCTCTGTGCCACAAGCCGAAGGTATGGCCGAGGGACCATTCTTATGCTGGACGGACTGTAAAATTATGCAGCGCAGTGGCGCTATCCTACGGGAAACGGCTGAACAAAAACTGTCGGGGGGTATTGCCCAGACGACTTTTGAGGATACTCTTTCAGAGACTCTAGTCCCATGCTCGGAGTTGGCGTCGGGTCGTACCACCTTAAATGCCATGTGATTCAGGTTTGGCTCGCCCGGACGCATGAGACATCAAGAGACGGGGTCAATCGCTCCGCGGGCCTGCCTTTCCCTGGAGATGCGCGCCGTTTCTGAATCACCTGGTATTTTATAGAATTTTTATAGAATTTTATAGAACACTAAAAAAAAAACGTTAACGCTAACGCTAACGTGAAAGCAGATGACGAACCTGACAGGCAATTGAAAGACAGTTTTGGTAACTAAACGTTGTGGATCGGCCCGCGGCGATGAGGTACGGGCCTAGAGCGTCGACGCGGACGGACATGTCGAGTAAAACGTACGAGAGCAACCGAGCGTCCGGACAGAACAACAGCCACAGGCGCACTGCCCCTTCCAGTGCACCAGAAATGCAAGCCCTCCATGAGGGGGACGGGGTAAAAGATGCTGTCAAGAACCGTGTAACTATGTCCAGCTAGCTATGCTTGATATCGGGCGGGTATCGTTGTTGTGGTTCTCAAACTAAACCGAGGCGTTATGTTGGCCGGGGCTGGCGGGCCGGGCCGGGGCTGCTGCTGACGCGCCGCGCCGCCTCGAGTGTCGAAAGGAATCTGTTTACGAGCGCGGCACGGCCCGCCCTACCAGTGTTTACGATAAGCCTCGCGCCGGCCCATGCCGTGCTGTGCCCTATGCAGGGCGCGGAGCGGAGCAGAGCAGAGCGGAGCAGAGCAGAGCAGAGTAGAGCGGAAAGCCCCGCCTCGTGCTATATAATATGAGGCTCGGCTAGGGCTGCTCACGGGGACTGCTGCGGCTGCTGCGGGATGCTGCTGCCACGCTGCCGCTTCTGCTAACTACAGCTACAGCTGCCAACTGCTAACTGCCTGCTAAACTGCTAACTACGAGAGTTAAAGCTAGCTGAAGTTGAAACTTCATCTGCTAAAAACAAGTGGTAAGTACAAATTTGATATATTTGGAACCGGTCTACGATTTTGGATTATGTCAACGCCATTGTCCTATCCTTTAGCTGGAATTACCCCTGCCCCCTCTCTGCCCAGCATCACCATAGTATAATGGATGGTGGATGAGAACAAAATTCCGACGAAACGTCCCCCCAGAGAAAGTGCTCTCTCCTCTCCAGCTCGCAAGACACATGGACGCACGGACGGACCTCAGGCCCACTCAGGCCACGGACTCGTCGCGCCACCTAACGGCCGCAGACGAAATAACGAGAAGAGAGAAGGAGAGGGGGGCGGGGGGAGTGGGGAGTATCACGTTGTGAGTTTGGTCGCATGGAGTTCCTAACCTATACACTACTTGGGTGATTGGTGCTCACTGAAGCCTCCGAACTACAAAATCTCCTCTTGCCTCTTGACGTAAACAAAAAGACTTGCCATCATTTTACTTTGGAGGCTTGAGACTTGCAACCAGTGCCTCCTTCACGATCCCCAACTTATATTCCTAATGTGTGTACGACTTCAACGTGTTTCGTTATGAGTTATTTGATTTGCTGTTGTTTAAAAAAAATTAATTTGTCGTGTCTTCTGTACAGAATGGCTGACACAGTTGACACCGAAATGGAAGTTGACAAGAATCAAACTGTGCTGTGTCGCTTTATGTCAGAAGCTGGAGAAGTGACTGGAAGTCTATTGGACTTGCCTCTCAATATTACACGTGACAAATTACAATTAATTTGTAATGCTCTTCTTCAGCAGGTTTGTTCCCTGTTGCCGTTTGTTCCCTAATTAGTGTGTACTCTGCTAACGCATCGGTGCTCTGTATTCATAATCCTTGCTTTGGTCTGACAGGAGGAAAATTTACCTTATATTTTTCTTGTCAAAGAGAGAGAAATCACAGGATCCCTAGAAAATGCTCTCGAGAAAGACAGTCTAAATACTGAAGAAGTTATTGATATCATATACCAACAGCAAGCTGTGTTTAGGGTTCGTCCTGTGACAAGATGCACAAGGTATAATTTTTCTTTGCTTCCTGAAAATCCCCACAAGTATTGGATTATTGTTATCGAATATGACTTTTTATGTTTGATTGTTAATGTGGACTTCTAATTTCCAGTTCCATGCCTGGTCATGCTGAGGCTGTGATATCAGTTCGATTCAGTCCTAATGGCAGGCATCTTGCAAGTGGGTCTGGCGATACTACTGTGCGACTTTGGGACATATCTACTCAAACACCTCACTTTACATGCACAGGTGCTTTTTCTGTTTCTCATCATCTCTGTGTTAAGAACTTTGTGCCTCAACAGGTTACATCACATAGTTTGGTTCACGAGTATATAATTAAATATTCCAAATTTTAGGTCACAGACACTGGGTGCTGTGCATAGCATGGGCTCCTGATTCATCCCGTTTAGCCTCGGCTTGCAAAAATGGTCACATCATGATATGGGATGCTGAAACTGGCAAGCAGGTTGGACGCACCTTGTCAGGACATAAACAGTGGGTTACTTCCTTGAGTTGGGAACCATATCACAGGTATGCATTTAAAAAATCTATGCTCCGTAGACTTTTCTGGATTTTGCTCATATATTTCTTATGGTGAATTATTTTGCTGCTATGCCTTTTTAATTTCCAGGAACCCTGCATGTAGATTGCTAGCCAGCTCATCAAAAGATGGTGATATTAGAATCTGGGATACTACTTTGGGTAACACTGTCCGCATATTGACGGGCCATACCAAGAGTGTCAGTTGTGTAATTTGGGGAGGTGCAGGATTGATATACTCAGCATCTCAAGATCGTACTGTCAAAGTTTGGCGTGCTGAAGATGTAAGTTTCATATTTTTTATTGTTTTTGGTGGTTAATATGAGTTTTGAAGAAAAAAAAAAAATTCTTGTCCAGGGTGTTTTGTGCAGAACCCTTGATGGCCATGCTCATTGGGTGAACACCTTAGCTCTGAACTGTGATTACACTCTTAGAATAGGTCCTTGTAATCCAGTAACTAATCCAGAAGGAACGGGGAGTGATAGTAAGTGATATTTCAAGATGGGCTGTCTTACAAGTTTATCAAATTGTCCATCTTTAACTCTGGGTTAAATTTTCAGAGGCTGCACTGCAGCAAGAGGCAGAGAAATGTTATCAAAATGTTGTACGCGAGGCTGGTGAACGACTAGTAAGTGGTTCTGATGACTTCACACTTTTCCTGTGGCACCCAGAAAAAGAGAAAAAGCCTGTTGGTAAGTTCATCTTTATTTGTTTCTCTATTACAACTTTAGGTTCATTCATGGGTAATGTCATGTTGATAACTTTCTCTTTCTGTTATCATAGCACGAATGACAGGCCATCAGCAGTTGATCAACTGTGTTCAATTTTCGCCAGATGCTAGATATGTTGCTTCTGCTTCATTTGACAAGTCAATTAAGCTTTGGGATGGGAGGACCGGCAAGTCTGTGTATTTTTGAAACAGTTTGGTTGATTTATAAAAACAGTGAATGTCCAAAATAGTTCTATGTTCTTTATCTTCTTTCACATAGATTTATTGCTACATTCCGAGGCCACGTTCAGGCTGTCTACATGGTTGGATGGTCTCCAGACTCTCGGCTGCTTGTCAGTGGTAGTCGTGATTCCACACTTAAAGGTACAGGAGCCTATCCATGGTTTGGTAAAGAAGGCAAAAGTTTCCATGCTATTGCAGTTTATGTTATGTTTGTTCAGTATGGAGTATGAAGACCCACAAAATAGAGCTAGATCTTCCCGGGCATGCTGATGAGGTGTTTGCTGTGGACTGGGCTCCAGATGGAATGAAAGTAGCTTCAGGGGGGAAAGATAAAGTACTGAAACTGTAAGTGTACTTAATGTTCATTCAAGATTTCAAATGTTAATAAGGATGTTTTAAGTATCTCTATCTTATTTTGCAGGTGGCAAAACTGATTTCGGATTCGGTAAAAATAAGTATACACTAAATGTTTTTTTTGGAAAAATATATTGTTTCAACATGGAAAAAAGGATACAATATTTTCTTGCCTCCTAATCAACATATAAAAGAGGGTGTAAATTTCTGAGTCAGATAGTATTGTTGAACTGAAAGCTAGCGCAAAATATCAACAATTCAGTCTCTGAAAATATATCCATACACCAACCCTATAATCACAAAATATCCTCAAGCCTGTAGTAATGGGCAAGTTCATTTCTTGAGAACATAAGCTTCCACGTCAAGAAGCTCTTGGCCTAAAACGCCAGCCAAAAGCCACTCGGATGACACGATTTTGACACCTCCTTTCATTTTACTCCATAGGGTTTGGTCCTCATTGCATGAAATTACTACACTAGTAGCTGGCCATTTGGAAGGTGCCCTTGACAGAACTTGTCCGCCACAGCTTAGAACAATAGCTGGAATGAAAGAAGTTGTTTTAGTAATATGCTTAGCCACAATCCTGAAATACTGTACTAAAATCCAACAGAATGCAGGCAGTTATTCACCTTTCATGTCTTCTGGTTCAGGTTTCACATTCTTGGTAATATGAATGTGATATTCCTGAAGAAGAGGCTTGGTCTTTGCTCTTTGCAGAGAATTCTCCAGTTTGACACTGAACTTCTGTTCTGCCTCTTGGTCCATAAGGATGTGTTCCCATGGGTCTATGTGAGGTCAGAAAGGAATTGTTTAAAAAATAAAATAGAAGGAAAAAACAATCGTATTATTCTTATGTGGGAATTACGGAGTATAACACTTACCTAGCAGCTGCCCTGCATTCTTAGATACATCCAGCCACTGTGGACTAACCACAGGGAGGCCTCTCCCCAACATGCATAGAAGTTTTACTGTTCTTCTCAGTTTATCCGTGATTAAAACTTGAGCAGTTTCGACAGTATCGACAACTGTACCTCCTACATTGAAACAGGGAGATTATGCTAACAAAGGGTTATGTTCAAGCATAAGGTATTTCATAGTGCTCCTTACCTAACTGCTTTACTAAGTTTTCATGTCTTGAATTATTGTAAATTGAAAACAGTACTCGAGTGGCTTCATAAGTGGACTTTGGCTTAAAACTCTGAAAAGGTAAATAGCAAAATTAGTATGATACAGGCTGAATGCTACTAAAGACTACCAGACATGAAAATACCTGTCGAGAACTCCTTCGTGGGCTTGCACTGGTTGAAGCAAAACTGTCTAGTCTACCTCTGCGGCGCTTGCTTTCATTGCCCACATCTGAGGCAACGGAGTCATTCAGACTAGCCCTTTTTAATGATGAGGAGCCAAAACTTTCATCTAATACACTTGAATTCTGAACACTGGTTTCAGGGATAGATGATAAGTCATTTGTATTTTGCCTCTGGAGTTTAGGGGGAATTTCATCTACTTTTTCACTCTCTGATGGAGTTGAGGATAATCGTTTCAGACCCCTAACATTAGATGCCACCTGAACATTCTGTTTTACACCTAGCAATTTCTTTCCTTTTTCCAATTTATCCTCCAATTTTGGTTCCTCCTCACTCACACTATTAACTTCACCTTGTACAGAGACACTATTCAGGGAGGTAGTTTGCTTTCTACTGCGAACTGCCCTTTGACCCTTTCCTTTAGGTGCATTTTTTTCCTCTGGAATTTCCTCAGTATTTGGCTGAATTGTTTTATTTTCCAATTTTGGTTCCTCCTCACTCACACTGTTAATCTTCTCTCCTTGTAAAGGGACACTATTAAGAGAGGTAGTTTTCTTTCTATTGCGACTTGTTCTTAGACCCTTTCCTTTAGATGCATTTTGATCCTCTGGAATTTCCTCAATGCTTGGGCGTATTGTTTTATTCTCCAATTTAGGTTCCTCATCACTTGCACTGTTACCTTCACTTCCTTGTGCTGGGACACTATTAAGAGAAGTAGTTTGCTTTCTACTGCGACTTGTCCTTAGACCCTTTCTTTTAGATGCATTTTGATCCTCTGGAATTTCCTCAATGTTTGAGCAAATCGTTTGATCAGGTAAAACTGTGCATTTACCTTCCTCTTCAACTTCATTTATTTGACTCTGAGCACGAGCAGATTTCCTTCCCCTATCTGGAAGTGCAGAAACATGTTGAGAATCAGAATTGCCACCTGCAGTGACAGTAACATTTGATTGAGCTTTGCTATCTGAACTTCCTATCAAACTACTCAGTTGTTTCTTCTGAAACTCTGACACAACACTGTCCTCAGATGACTCTGAAACAATCTTCTTTCTATTGCGACTTGGTCTTGTAAATATTTCAGAGGAACAACTATCCTGAGAGCCAGAGGAAGTTTGACTTAAGCTTTGTTTTCCTTTAGAGCGCGTAGCTCTTGTTTGAACAACTTTTTCAGGTACCACAGTATCATACGTAATATTGGTGGGATCAACTTTCTCTGGTTCAGAAGGTAACAAGGCAACAGCTTCCTGACTCTGGCTTGCATTATTCCGCTTTTGCAGGGTGCAACGAGAAGAAGACCTGCCCACTTTGTTGTTCTGTACAACCACATCATGATCTGAAGTCTCATTTGTGTTAATACTAGACTCACTTCTTTGGGCTGGATGAGAGCTGACAGAATGAACTTCTTTCAATCCCTTTGAAACATCATCAGAGGGATCTGATTTCCCAGTTGCTTTAGAGGGTTGCTGCCTGGTTCGGCTTCCCCTTTTGTTCATTTCTATACATGTGATACCAGATTTATCAGTTGGTGAGCTATTTTGACCAGTGGAGTCTGGTGGTTTTACAGATTTGTTAAAAACTCCTCCTAGAGGATCTGAAATTTTTAACTCTGAAGCACTTCCTGTCTTAGTAGCCTGTTTTTTGCCATTGCCTGTTGATTTTTCTGCTTTCTCTGTTTTACCTTCGACTTGAGTATCTGCAACTGATACTTCTTCCAAAGCATAGAAGCTCACACGTTTTCTGCTTGATCCACTATCAATTCCATGCTTTAGAATTGATTTGGCTACATCAGGAGGCTCACATTTATCCTCCACAACTGAATTTCTTGAGCCGGATGAAGTATTTAATTCTTCGATCTCTATAACATTCCGTCTGTTTCTAGTGCTCCTCCGTGAAACCTTTCTGATAATTTCCAGGTTACTTGTGTCAAAATCACTAGACCTAGGAATTTCTTCCTTCACAGCATCTCTTTGGAGTAATGGTCTTACTCCAGTCAAACTTTGTTTATTTTCAGAAGCATTTGACTGTGCCTGTGCAATTGGGATATGACCTTCAGACACATTTTCAGATCTCACTATGGATTCTTTTGGTGAAATAGTACTTTGGCGTGATTTAGACAAGGACAGGGTCCTCCTGCCTGCACTTCGAGATATTATGGGACTAGCCCCCAAGACGGCCGGTTCCAGGGCTTTAATTTCAAAGCCAGACGGGTTTGGGGTGCTGCTGGGACCAGCCTGTACAATGGCTGGTTCTGGAGCATTTTCTTTCACCAACTCCTTGGGAGTGCTATGAGTCTTGAAGGGGAGGTTTGATTCCTCCTCTGGTGTGTCTGAGGAACTTGAGACTATATCATCCTCCGCAGTGCGGGTAGGCTCAGGGCTACCTTCATCAATAATGATAGTGTGGTCAGCGGATTTATTGGAGTCAGAGCTCGCATCTTCAATATTAGCCTCCAGTGGAGATGATCCCAATCTTCTCTTTCGGTTAGAGTCTTGTGGTTGACTGCCTTTTCGTTTTCTTGTGGCCATCTTGTTTCGATTTTGGTTAGATGATGATTCAGCTCTCGAATGTCTCTGTTTGCTCTGCTTAAGTGCAATAGGTGTATCTTGCACAACAGCATTACTTGGTTGAGATCTGGTAGAAGTTTTTCTCTTGGTGGCAGGATTATGACTATCTTCTTTCAAGCTGGGCGGTAATTGGACAGTCACAGGGACGAAGCCATCATGATCAGTCTGTTTTCTACTTCGTATCGTAGTTGGACTCTGTTTGAGCAAGATTTCAGTGGAGGCAGAAGATGTTTTATCCTTGTGACATGAATTTTCACTTTTATTTTTTTTGTTTGATCTGAGGTTTGATGTTACCTGAACTGCCAGAATAGAAACATCTTCATTCATATCTTTTGTTCCCTGAGATTTGCTCAATGGTGGGCTAGCCAGTAATTGAGTAGCTGCATCAAATATGCCATCCGTAATTTCTTTAGATGGTGTTTTGGTTTCAGCTTCAGGTAGTATCTGAGTTGCTGCACAAAAAAAATCATCTTCAGATACATCCTTTGCGTTTTCTACTGATTTCTTACTTGCACCTGGACTTGGAAGAATTTGGGTAGCTGCAGTGAAAATATCATCCTCTGTAGTGCTTCCAGTACCTATATCTACCTCTGATTTTGTTGCCTTACTTGTGCATGGGCTTGAAAATACCTGAGTAGGTGCAGTGAAAATATCATCTTCAGCAGCACTATCAATTTCATTTACCCTCTTATGGGAACTGCGAAAAACTTGAGTAGCAGTGGAAGAAATATCACCTACAGAGGGCTCTGAAACACCCCGACTCTTCTCATCTTTTCTCTTGTTCGCCCCAAGTGACAGCCTTTTTTTGGGACTAGCTGCTGCTTTAATTCTGGCTGTCTTATCCTCGTTTGCATTAGATAGATTATTAGGTGCAGGACTTCCAATGACAGATTCTGTCCCTGAAAGTCTCATTTCCAAAATCATATCAGCATCCTCTTCTTTTCTGTCTTGCACAGAACAAACTGCTCCATGAATACCGTCTTTACCTGTTTCAGAATCTGTGTTCTTTTTAGACATGGAGTCATTGACATCTTCAGGTGTATTAGAATTTACCCGAGACTTAGTAGCAGAGATAGTTTCCCCACTATCATTTGGGCTGATCGGCAATTGGCAAGCTCCAAACACTACATCATTTGTAGGTGAGTGAGATTCATCTCCATGAGGCACCTGAGCATTTCCATCACGAATGTCTCCAGATGTATTGTCTTTCGTTTTAAATGTTTTTGTGAATGGACCAGAGGTGTTAATCTGATTCAAGCCGTCGCTATGGTTTATCTGTGTTAATGCATCATGAATATGCTCAGAGTTCTCATCCTCAGCCTCAGGCTTTTCAGTACGTGCCCCATACAAACCTTCCCCATCTGCTACCGATTCCGAATTGTTGGAGGTGACCATTTGGGTTCTTGCATCATGAATATCCCCACCACCATCATCAGGCACATCTAAATCAGATTCAATGATCACTTGAGTTTTGGCATCATGAATATTGTTACAATTGCTGCCATTTAAATTAGACCATTCTAGGCGTGATTTAATATTATCTGCATTCTTCGACACCTCAGTGCAAGCACCATACACACCTTCTTCATCAGTATCTGAATCAGGATCAACTGAGGTAACAATTTGGGTCTGGGCATCGTGGATGTCCTCAGCATTCCTATCATTTTTCTCTGGCGCTTCTATGCATGCTTGATACACACCTTCTTCATCAGTATCTGAATCAGGATCAACTGAGGTAACTATTTGGGTCTTGGCATCGTGGATGTCCTCAGCATTCCCATCATTTTTCTCTGGTGCTTCAGTGCAAGCCCCATACACACCTTCTTCATCAGTATCTGAATCAGGAGGATTGGTAGCAACTTTTTGCGTCTTGGCATCATGGATGTCTTCCGCATTCCCTTCACTATTCTCTGGTGCTTCTGCATCATTTTTCTCTGGCGCTTCTGTGCAAGCCCCATACACACCTTCTTTGTCAGCATCTGAATCAGAAACAACAGAGGTAACAATTTGGGTCTTGGCATCGTGGATGTCCTCAGCATTCCCAATATTTTTCCCTGGCGCTTCTGTGCAAGCTCCATACACACCTTCTTCATCAGTATCTGAATCAGGATCAACTGAGGTAACTATTTGAGTCTTGGCATCGTGGATGTCCTCAGCATTCCCATTATTTTTCTCTGGCGCTTCTGTGCAAGCCCCATACACACCTTCTTCATCAGTATCTGAATCAGGAGCATTGGTAGTAACTATTTGGGTCTTGGCATCGTGGATGTCCTCAGCATTCCCAATATTTTTCCCAGGCGCTTCTGTGCAAGCTCCATACACACCTTCTTCATCAGTATCTGAATCAGGATCAACTGAGGTAACTATTTGGGTCTGGGCATCGTGGATGTCCTCAGTATTCCCATCATTTTTCTCTGGTGCTTCAGTGCAAGCCCCATACACACCTTCTTCATCAGTATCTGAATCAGGATCAACTGAGGTAACTATTTGGGTCTGGGCATCGTGGATGTCCTCAGCATTCCTATCATTTTTCCCTGGCGCTTCTGTGCAAGCCCCATACACACCTTCTTCATCAGTATCTGAATCAGGAGCATTGGTAGTAACTATTTGGGTCTTGGCATCGTGGATGTCCTCAGCATTCCCAATATTTTTCCCAGGCGCTTCTGTGCAAGCTCCATACACACCTTCTTCATCAGTATCTGAATCAGGATCAACTGAGGTAACTATTTGGGTCTTGGCATCGTGGATGTCCTCAGCATTCCTATCATTTTTCCCTGGCGCTTCTGTGCAAGCCCCATACACACCTTCTTCATCAGTATCTGAATCAGGAGCATTGGTAGTAACTATTTGGGTCTTGGCATCGTGGATGTCCTCAGCATTTCCATCACTTTTCTCTGGCGCTCCACACACACCTTGTTTGTCAGTTTCAGAATCAGCCATCTGCATTTTTCTTACATGATTATCTTCTGTGACAGCTGTTACTTGGATGGATGTTTCGGGACATGCGCTAAGAAGGTGCTCCTTACTAACATTTATTGAAGGTTCACTGCTTGTATCCTTATCCTGTGTTGCATGACAAACCTTGCTTGTACTCGGAATAACAATCATTTTACTCTCAGTCGTATGTTTGCTCACACAGCTGTCAATCTTATCCAACTCCTCTTCAATTATTTTCTTTTCTATTTGATTGAGGTCCTGTTCAATATCACCTCCATAAAGACCATCCTCAGTATCTCCAGAGGCATCTTGTTCAGTGTTCAGAGGAACACTTTCATCAAGATGCAATTGCAAGCTGACATCTGAACAATCCTTTTGACTACAGGGTACAATAAATGAAGACATTACTCCCCGTTTGGTAGGATCAGGAGTGTCTGACAATAGTGATGAATCATTTTCATCATTTCCTATTTGTGTCTCTGCTTCATAAATATCATTTTCAAAATCACACAACGTGTTTTGTTGATGAATAGAAGTATCAGCCCTACTACTATCAAAGCTTTGGGGATGTGGCTGTTTGAACACTGGCTTCAAGGGAGTGCTTTCGATGATAGAATCATCTGAAAAATTCTGAGAGAGGGAAGAAAGCAGTACATAAAAATATAATTCCAAATTTAACCAAAAACTAAATTTCCCTAAAATAATTTGAAACATACTAAACTGTCCTGGTTTGCAGCCAGTTTAACATCCCTTGGCATGGGAAGTGGAGAGGCAAACATATCTGGTTGGCAAATACAGATAAATTAGAAATTTGTTAAGGGTAATGGAAATCACACACCAACAAATTCATACCTTGAACAGAGGTGTCACAGCCATTCACCTAAAATAATATAAAGTTAGTTGGTTGGAAAATAAATCATAAGAAATCAAATAAAAAGAAACTGGGGGTAAAAAAAGAGCATTCAAGTTTATAACCTCAGCCGGTCCGATTTGGTAACAGCCCTCCAAGTCAGCTATTTGGACACTTGAGCCACTAATTAGGTTATACCTAACATGAGGTTTTAAAAGCATCTGAATAGAAAAAAGAAAAGAGATCATAAAGAAACTAAAAAAAAAATTATCTTGAGACAAAACAGTGAGTACTGAGTCATATGTACCCCATTTAATCGTGTTGAGTTACTGCTTCCTAAGTCGCATAAAAGGTGATGACCAGATTCCACTTCTATTAATGCATGGTGGGCTGACACACTCTGGAATTCATGGAACAACAATAAGTTACATGCATAACACTTAAGTAACACAAATGTGCAAGACATTCAGCCCCTGGCACCCCTACCTTTCTGTTGATAAAAACATGACAGTTCTTAGGATCACGGCCAATTTTTGTGTCACCATTGAAAATATTGAATGTTTGGCCATTTATTTTCAAAATAGCCACCTGCAACAAAGAGAGCCGGCAAAGTTTTTAAAAGAGGAAAGGAATTGACAAATACTCTTTGACAATACAACCATAATAGAACAAGGAATAGAAACAAACCTGTAGCTTCTCTGGTTCTTTCCTTTGATCGATTTCAAAAGATTTGTCGAGTATCTGGGTACACTCAAAATCCTCGGACGCCATGGCTTCAAAGGGAAAAAAAATAAAAGACTGAAAATTGTAGTAAATGTCTGCTGGAGATGTTGGAGAACTAAAAATATGTAAATTAAATTTCTAAAGCATCTGTTCTCATCAGATGCTAGAGGTTACTGTTGAACAGCCTGGAACCCCTTAATTTTAAAGGCAGATTGCCTTAATCAACTGGCTTAATGTGACAAAAAGGTTCGCTTCGACAAAATGCCATGAAAGTAAGCAAGATGCAAGAGTCCGAGGAAATAAGTAAAAACATTCAAGCAAGACATTGCCATTGCCAATGCCGGCGGCGGTCCCTGCGCCTCCCGAACATGCAGCGTAATTAATGCCGCAATTAAAGCAGCATCGTCACCAGTAGCCGACAGTTCGATATAAACTTAGACATTATACCAAATGACATAAATGAATTCCTATTATTGCCAAGCTTACCAAAGAACACAAATGCACACCGTTTCTGGTTTATTGTTTAGGCACTTCGTTGCTTTTCTTTCATCCTTACCGCTTCTAGTGTACCCTCCCCTCCCACTATCCGTGCATCGCTTACCCTGAACTTCAATTTAAATGCGAATGATGAATCAAGAGGAGAATGAGAAATAAAGAATGTACTGCCCATGAAAAATTGTTCCGAGCTTTTCGACTACCGACAAACTTCACCTCGGTTGTGTATTGTAATCAAACCTCAAAATTTCAACATTGCATTTATTACCAAAGGATGAGTCCACCATCGATAGAGGTTGATGTGTGGGGCGGTAACTGGAACTTACCGAGTGTTGACCAACAAAGCTTGCAAATAATGGTAACCTCCATAACCATGCCTGCAGAAGAGTTACTCCCTGCCATTTGCATATCAATTCTGTTCGTCTTGTAATTAATTATGTTGTTTGAATTATTCGGATTATTTTCTTGTTATAGGCTTACGCTAAATTTTGTGGAGCGCCAGTTAAAATCAATTTTACTAACAATCCATTCTGGTCGCCAAATGGAACACTTCCTGTTTTACGCCAAGGAGCGGAGAAGTTTACTTCTTTTCAGAGCATGGTATCGTTCTTAGATTCGAAGGTACTGTTATTGTATTACTCACATCATTTATATGAATTTCACAAGCTGATATTTTGATTCATTTTATTCACAGAAATATTCTGCAGATGTCAAGTTAACACCAATACAGAAATCAGAATGTTTTGCAATAAATAAGCTCTTAGAAGGAAAACTGCATCCTGCCCTACTCTATACATGGTAAGAAAACTTTCCATATTTTCCACAACATGTTCCTTTTTTGGTCATTTTAGATGCATTGATTAATATGTATTGTAGGTGGGTTGATGAGACAAACTACACTGAGCTGACTAGGCCGTGGTATGCTTCAGTTTTACCATTTCCTTTTAATTATTACTACCCTGGTCGATATGAGCGTGAGGCAAAGAAATACATTGAAACAATGTTTATAGATGATGAAGATATCACTCTCATAGAGACCCATGTAAGTTTCACTGTTATTGATTCTATATTGATTATTGTTTTCTAATAGTCTGTATTTCTTTAGCTCCTTTCAGATGCCCAGAAATGTTTGACGTCTTTATCCGTTCGTTTGGGCGAGGAGAAATATTTTTTTGGTAAATCGCCAACTTCATTGGATGCTCTTGTCTACTCATACATTGCTCCCTTGGCAGTCGTTCCCTTTCACCAATGTGCCCTTCAGAACCATTTAAAAGCCTGTCCTAACTTAATGGCATTTGTTTCAAGAATTTCTGTGGGCCACTTCCCCTCTGCATCAACTGGTAATATGACGTGGTTTCTCACCGGTCCTAATTTTCCTCCTAACCAATTTATGGTACTCTTCAATTCATCCTCTTCTTTCCTTAGCTACAATAAACAAAAATTTGGGGAAGGCAGAAGAAATAAGACTTCGAAACAAACGCTTGAGAAATGCTCTCAGTATCTTGTTTGCTGTAGCTTCCATGGTCGGATTTGCTCTGCACAACAACATTTATCAGGCAAGTTGATTTTCTATGGACACACATGCTATAACTTTTTCATGAACAAATGTGTAACATCTCTTTCTGCTTTAAAAAAAATTACAGCAAGCTAGGCTTGGTAAAAGATTTTCTTCCAAGTAAGTCCTTTCTGCTGTGCCAATTGCTTCTAAATGTGCCACCTCTTTTCCGAAATTCTCTGAAATATTGTTGTGGTCTATCTCCTTGCAGATTGGAAAAAATGAAAGATAGATGGCAGGGAAGACCCTTGGCATTAGATTTCTTTGAAAACGGCTTTGAAGAGGAATGAAAGAAGAAAAAGAAAAATGTTTCCAAAACATTGTTTTAATCACCTGTGATCTTTGCTTGTATTCTTGTTGTAGTATGACACATGTACTTCGTTTGTTGGGAGTTTTTTCAGACCACACTTCTGAATGACATGCTTCATGTAGCATACCAAGCATACATTATATGTGTGTGTTCTGATCAGATTTCAAATTGTTGGAAAATTGTGTTAGCTAGAATTGTTTGGTAATAATAAATCTCATACAATTACAAGAGAGTTTGGATAAGCTGTTTGCTTTTGTGAGCAGAGTGTAGCATAGAATCCCTTTCTCCATATATCTTGATCTCAAGACTGCTTGTCTAAGATTTAAAAGGGATTCCAGTGAATGGAGGGGATTTTGGCATGTCCCTGGTCCCAAGAAGGATCTGCTCTGCCAGCCATGTTATGTGCGATTTTTGATGAGCATGATATAGACGAGGATCAAGTTTCTGCACTGCCTGCAATTCTGGATACCACCCGTACCTTAAGAACAGAGTCTTAGCTGATTACAGAATACTCCATTAGATGTGCTGAGTAATGACCATCACCTTTGGTTTTCAGTTTGAGGGTGTTCACAGCAGTCTTTAGGCCCTTTAGCACATGCTATTTCAATCATGCTGACAAAATTCTGATCAGCATCCTCCTTTTGCACAACGTCATGGGTTGAATAAAATTTTCCAGTAATACATTTTGCTGCAAGTGTGTTTGACAGAGTAAAAGATGTCCTTTTGGATGTCCAAGATCAACCTTTGAGTTTGATTGTGTACCTTTCAAATCGGGGATGAAGTCGGTCCTTATATGAAAAAAACGCTTCTCTCTTTCATAAATTTTCTTCCAGGCAAAGTAATCTGACCCGAAATTTATTTGCTTTTGGTCTCTGGCCATGTTGAAAGAGTCGGTAAAGATGGAAGTACATTCAAAATTGGTTGCCAAGTTTTGGACAACAATGCCAACATTGTTACCTCTGTGGTAAATTGCATCTAACCGGTATATTGTCATATTTTCTAAGATGAACGAGGGGTTAAAAAAATGTACATATATAGTCAACATGACTTTACTCCATTTTTTCAGAAGAAGCTAAAATCCTCAACAATTCAATGGTTGGATTTAAAAATAGAGAGCAGTTCTCATACACTGAAATGACATCACATAATCCTGACATTTGATAAAAGTGTTTTTGTGCAAAAGACTGTCAGATATTTTCACAGAGGTGAGCAAAAATTTGCTCAAGAAAGAACAGCTGTTCTACCTGCTTAAGTCGTAAACATCAAGTCAGAAGACCAAACTATTCCTTAGACACCGGAGGTAGAATCTTAAGATCAGTTTCAAAACAAACAAAAAGCAAGAGGGAGGATAGATATATATTTATATGTATATATTGGTATAGGAAGATTGAACTGCTATAAAATGCAGCACTGAAATATATTTGGGTCATCCGATGAGAGAATACAAAAAAATGACCAGTCTTGCAATATTTCATAGAAAGCTTACAAGCAAAGCACTGGACACAAAAGTGTTCCTCAACCTTACAAACAAACAAAAAAAAAAAAGAAAAAAGAAACGGTTGAGCCTTATATTGTAGTCTCCTTCTTTCAGTTTCGCACAGATATATTAAATGGAACGTAATGGTCCAAAAGGATTAAAATTATCATTTGCTAAGACACTGACACTCTTTTGTAAGGACACATTTTAAAATTACGCCATAATTACTAATTGGAGTTACAGAAAGTGATGACAGTCAATTTTGATCAAGCAAAATCAGATTTTAGGCCTTGTCTGCACAGATATTGCAACAAACATACAAAATTTGATTCAAAACTGTAGCAAAGCACAGAGCTAAAACTGAAAATATTTAAAAAGAAAGAATTAAAAACATTACTTTACCAACCCAGTCTTCTCTTTCACAATGATCTGACCTGGCAACTGACAACATAGCTGGAGCACAAAGATCTAACACTCGGAACAAATGGCAACTGGAGTTGACTAGAGTGGGTGAAAATTTCTGTAAGTCACATCAAACAGTTAAAACGCAAATAACATTAACAACATAAGATCCAATGGCTATATTGTACATGGTAGTGTAAGAGAAAGAAAGATACAGATGGCACATAGAAAAAGGCAATACTGCCTAAGAACTTTTTTCATAATGGAAGTTAATATCATTCAAATTACTAATTTAAGCTCAGTCAGCATTATTATAAACAGAAGAAAATTCTGAAAAATAAATATACACTACATAGAAGATAATAAAAGGAAGAAAGTAGATTTGGAGGAAAATCAAACGCAAAGTAAAGGCTTAACAAAAACCACATAAACAAACACACTTGCACATGAAAAGTTAACAATAACGAGGTCCACTCTGCATAAGTTTCAATACCTAATACTTCTTGTTAGCGAGTTATAACAAAGAAGTGTGTAACATTCACAAAATATTTCAAGATTCCCAAGGACCTGGTCAAGAAACTTTTGGAACATTGCAAAAGCGAGATTCCAGATATGTCTTCCACACGGAGGGTCACACTAAGCAAGAATATCACATCAATTCCTAAGGGTAGGTCAGCTTCTTCTGGCCGAACAGTGGATCACCATATTCTGGTACAAAGTATTATGCCACAGTACACGTGAAAGACACAAGACTATAATAAAATAAAAATGAGCTAATATTGAGGCAAGATCTTCAAGCAGCTAAGCAACCAAACATCTCATCACAGCAGTTGAGACCTCTTCCTTAAAAACATACTATCACATTTTCATCACACATTTCATCAAGCAAATAAAATAAAAGTTATCTAATCATTACTGTACTAAAAATCAAGTGCACCAAACATCAAAACAACTGAACTCTGTTGTAATGCACACACATCTTCACATTCCTTTGGCAGGTTGTATTTCGGAAACAATCACGTGGGACAATGAAAAACTCATTCAATATTTAAAAAAAAAAAAAAAAAAACACTTCAAAATGTTATTTCGTTGAAATACTGGCAATTATTTGCATACTGAATAAGTTAATGAACACATTCTTTTCCCATCTCTTCAAAAATACATACAAAAACAATATGTGAAAATAATTAAATTACAAAAAGAGCAAAGTAGCATGTAATTAAAATTAGTACTTAAGTTAAGAATTGTACACAGCAAGTAGCTCATGAGCATACAAACTTCTCATTAAAGGCACAGATACTGCAGCAAGCAAACGGCCCCTACAAAGCAAACAGATTTATACTTGTTAACATTTCATATAAGAAGTAAAATTTTTCTCCACTGAAAGAGAAGTGAACAGAACAGAACTGCATTTCAGAATGTGCAAGCATCACAGAGTTTATAATGGCAACCAATAAGATAAGAAGGGTCTTGCATTTCCTAGGTACCCTTCTACATGACTTAATGGCACAAAGTAAAAGTTACAAAATGAAGCCACTAGAGAAGTGCAAAAAGGATTCAATTTCATACTAGAGGGTATAAAAAAAGGATGATAAGTTTTGGTATATAAAAATTATGTTTCTTTTTAAACAGCAACACAAGCTCATTCTTTGGGAGTCTCTTATTATAGAAAAGACTTATGCCCTAATCATTAAGCTGTACACTCCTAAAAACAATCCTTCCTCTCCATACAAATTGGTACAAGAACCTAAAAACGTAGTTTAATGGTCAATTTGAGCATCCCCTGGGTTAATAGTAAGATAATTGTGCAACACAAACTACACTTAGCAGCAAATAGTTTGTCTGAAGATATTACAGAAGAATATCCTTGAGTAATAATTAGAGACTTCATGATACAGTGCATCAATTCTACACAATAGTTGAAAATTTTCAATAATACCTTAAAACATCTTTCATTCAACATCAAATACACACAATTCTACTAAGTGAGAGATTGAATGATGACCCCTTGGTAATGCCAATCCAACATACATCACAAAACCAGGCAGCTACTGGCTTTGCTCAATAGAAACCAATTCATAACCTATGACATTCCATGCAGAGATTCCAATTCACCAAATCAAGTTTTGTCATATCACAGTTTGATACGCTGCAAGTACTGGGCCACACAGGATGGGCAGGCATGCTGATAAACAGCATCTTCACTGTCTGATAGCACTACTCCTAAAGAACCTCCTTCAGTTTGTGCTGCAACAACTTCAGCATTGTAATCATGCCAGTTAAGTTGATGGCCACAGGAGAAAGCCACAATGTTGTTATTGTCTAAGGAATCCTGTGGGAAAGGGGGGGTTACAAATAATTGACAGTTCTCCCAATGATGCTTCATAAGGCTTCATTTAGAAAATATACTTCTACTCACATGAAGGGGTGCAATATGAAGAGCTCTGCCTCCTGTTTCTTCTGCATTTCCACTTAAGTGTTCCATAATCTGATCAACGTTGAGAGATATGTCATTTGAAGGATTCCATAAACCCTGTTTTGACATGAGACGCATCAGCAAGGAGTTTAGTTCACTGCACTCCCCTTCTATGACAGAAAAAAAAAACAAAGTTAGTATGATACAAATATTTAAGAAATAAATGAAGGGAATTAAAAAAAAACTTTTAATGGATCAACTTTTAACACTCCTTACTGTTTTTCATTTGAGTGACCATATGTGAGCACAGCTTTATCATAAAATTAGTTGACAGGGAGTCTGTGAGTTTCTCATTTCCATCTGAATCAGAACTAAAGAGGAAAAGGCAATCAGTCAAAGCAATGCTACAGTAAACCAAAACCAACAACAGGTCCTACCAAAGAAGTAAAGTTGCAAAAGGATAAGATAGCTCTTCCCAATGTTGTAGAATAAGTTCCTCCAAAACCGAAGGTGGCATTCTTTCTTTTACCCAAAATGAAGTAACCTGGTCACAGCAAAAGGAAGAAATAAAAATAGATAGAAGGGAAACCTTTAAGTTTAACTAAGAGTAAATTAGTAAAAAGTAAAGAGTAAATGTAAATTTTACCTACCTTCTGGAGGAGTAGTGGAAGTACAGATTCATCCTGATCTTCTTCCTCTATCAGTCCTATATGCAGTTCAACTAGACGGGATATTTCATGTTGAAGCCATCCATCTGTTTGTGGGGTCTGCTTGTCAGTTAGGCATTGACTTACGTCTAGAGGATCACTACTCCTTTCCATACTGGGATGATTTATGACGTTCACTTCGGGAGAGCAGTTTGGTTTCACAGCAGAAACATCCTGCTCCTCCAGGCTCACTGAGGCAAGACTTGAAGTTTCATCAGATGGTTGTTGATTTGACTTTGTGTGCTCTGAATCAGTGCCCTCGGACATTTCCTCATTCCCACCTTGCACGGCAAAGGCATGCATTTCAGAATTATCACACGAATTATCAGTTTGAGATGATCCACCATTTTCATCAGTCAGGGTAGCTGTTGATGAAGAATGATCGGAATCATCAACAGCATTTGCTTTGGCTGTGGAGTCCACCTGATCAGCCAATTGGGGGCTTGGTGTTGGAGGGGGTGTTCTTTTCTTTAGATGCGTATTCAGGCTAGCACTGAGACATGTATTATGTCTCAAACTTAAAATAAAAGCATCCAAGTGGTAGCCAAGTGAGGATGGGATATCTTTGCTCAGAAGTGCTAGACGTGCAGCAGCCTGAAGATTACCATGCTGCAAACACTGGAAAAAAAGAAAATATGTTGACAAGTTCCAAAAATTTGCAAAACAAAACCATCACCAGATGAACTGGTAGTACCTTTCTCAACAAAACTGCGGAGTTGTAATATGGAAAAAATCGGTGTAGTGCCCAATGGAGTGTTATTGCCCCATAAGATGGTTTTTCGACAGTGCTCAATTCAGTTGCCTGCAACCAATTTATATTACTAGTAGGCTGAACCTTTGGTGCCCTACTGCAGATGAAAAACATATATCTTACCCAAGCAGCTGCAGGAGCAGCACTTAGGGTAGCACTTGAATAAGCAGGTGTGGGACTGCTAGGAGGAATTCCTGGTATCTCTTGGGGATTTTCAACTCGATTGTTGGCACTATTCGGAATTTTTATGACACGTTTACTTGTGCTCAACATGATTGTCTTACCTTCCAAACCTTTATTTGGTTCTTTTTGAGGCATTCGCCCAATCTTAAATAATAAAGCATGACTATTTTGTTAGAAGTCACAATTTAAAAAAAAAAAAAAAAAGCAAGGAAGTTTACCAACCTGTGCACAAGCATTACTACCCCAGCCAAACACTTGGCCATCAGCATGAAGTGCTAGAGTGAAATCTGCTCCACAAGCAATTTGTGCAGCTCGAATATCAGGTACAAGATATGGAATAGCAGCCTCCTTTCGTCCACTATGTCCTAACTGACCATCAATATTTCGTCCCCATGTGTAGATTCGGCCCTCTTCTGTCAGAAGTGCAGAATGGTGACAGCCACAAGCGATCTGAGAGATATGAGAAAGGATACAAGATTGAAACATGTATCAAGAACCCAACCTAAATCAACAAATTGAACCCAAATATATTAATTGTAAAAAGCTATTGGAAAACAAATCACCTCAGCAATCAAGCCCTCCACTAAAGAAGTGTCAACAAGAACAGGTAAGAGATGAATCTGTGATGTTTCTGAATCCATGCTGATGCTTGGAACAGCACCAGACTCGGTCTGATGAACCGTGGCACACACCTAAACAGAACATCATCCAACAAATAATTAAGTTGATTGATAGATGCTGAGGAAAGTAGGTACATATATGTGGTGGAAGTCCATACTTGTACTGAGTTGCCAACAATTTTTGGAGTGTGAACTAAATCAACAACAACCTTAGGAACTGCCTCCACCAACAAATCAGGAATTGGGAGGGCAGTATTTGGCATATTTTGGCTTTCTGCCTTGCACTGCACTTGAGGATCGGAAGAAAAAGCATTTGGATTTGATTCACCTCCCTCCTGAGAACTATTAGAGGCAGGGAAAATTGAGGTAGCATTCAAAGGGTCCACAAATGTTTGCTGTGGGCCATTTAAGCGAACATTGTTAGTAACTTTGCAGGCAACATTGGAAGGGAACTCCACTCTTTCCCCTTCCAAAAGTAGGGGTGCAGCAATACATTCATTTTCAGTTTTAAAAACTTCTGAAGTGTTCTCCTCATTTTTTTCTCCACTTTCTTCGCAGTCCTTCAAAGTAATTATTTGGAATTGATCATCCTGAGAGTCTTCCAAAGACCCTTGCTGTTGAAGGTTTGCTTTGTTGGGATCTGTCACAGGCTTTTGTTCTTGGGTATGTGTTAACTGTTGTTGCACTGGTTGTTGTTGTTGTTGTTGTTGCTGCTGCTGTTGCTGTTGCTGTTGCTGTTGCTGTTGCTGTTGCTGTTGCTGAAGAAGTTGCTGTTGTAATAACATTCTTGCCTTCTTCTGTGCCTGTGCCTGCATACGTAATACCTGGGGACTGGATCCCCATATGTACAGTCTGTTCGATTTACTGATTGCCAACTGAAATACAGTTAGAAAAACATATGAAGATGCATAAGGAGGAAGAAAAGCACTGAATACAAAAAAAAAAAAGTACTTTCAAAAATATTTGAAAAAAATATTTGCTTACATTATGGAAGTAGCCAGTAGCGATTGCAGTAATACTTTCAGGTAAGTTGCAGACTGGAACTGGCAAACTGCATTTACTATTGTTTCCAGTTCCCAATTGTCCAAAGACACTAGAACCACACCCAAATACTTGACCAGAACTCAACAGAAACAAACTGTGAGCATGCCCACCCCCAATAGCATTTACAACCTGGCAAACAAAAATAGAAAGAGAGGGTCATAACAAGAAAACTGATAATACACCAAACACTATACTGATGGCTTTCTTCATTCCCTACCTGACCACGAAAAGCAGATATGATGGCAGGAGTAGATTGATTTTCAACAGAACCATGACCGAGCTGTCCATGAACACCCCATCCCCAGGAGAAAACTCTAAAACAGACATGGGGTGTTTCTTTTTCTCGCTTTTTCCAAAACATGTTTAAGAATTTAAAACTGGTAAATATGATTAAATATATAAATAATTACCGTCCAGTTGAGGTAAGAGCCAGAGAGTGGTATTGACCAGCAGCAATCGCTACGATCCGATGATCAAGAAGAGATGTTATAAGTCTTGGATACGGTGACTGACAAATAATTCCATATCCCAACTGTCCATAAGTAGAAGATCCCCAAGAATAAAGCTACACAAAAAGAAGAGAGAATAGTATACAATTGTTCCCGCACATAATTTGTCATCACTATTGAAACAAGTGGTATATAAAAGCAAATGAGGTTTCGACTTACTCCATTATCAGTTAGGGCTAATGTATGGTTTTGCCCACATGCAACACTCAGAACACGAGTTCGTAGTGAATTAAAAGTTAAAATTGGTCTAGGCTGGCTCAAACGAGTCATGTTTGGTCCAATACCTAAAGAACCGTGACTATTTCGGCCCCAAGTGAACAAACCAGAATTTCTAACTAATGCTGCATGACCATACCCAGCAGCGAGTTCACTGGTGACAAGGGACAGAACTTCTACTCCCTGTGATGGATAAATTTAAAATTAGTTATGACAAAAATCCATATAATAATACTTTTGTATGTGAGTTACCTGAGAGGGAAGGCCATCACTGTGTCTTTTTGGCAATCGAATGGAACTAGCAGCAAGCTCAGGTCGATATAGGTTCTTGTCACTTTTACTCCAAATTTGAAGAAGCAACAGCAAAAATGTCATAACAAGATCTTCCATAACAGAAATATTTTCCTATAAAAGACCATTTAAAGATAGTATCACAGGTATGTCGGCAATAAAACTGTACTGTAAGTACTGTAAAGTAGTGAAAAATTACAGATGTTGCTGACGTAGATTCCACAAAATCGCTAGAATAAGAACTGATTGAGGCACTGTCGAAAGACATTGAAAGTTCCCTTTCATTACTGCCCTCTCTCGAACGATTACTTCTGAACAGCTGAAGGAGGCCTGGGCGGAGTGCTGGATCAGTTGGATCATATAAGGAAGCTAGTCGCTGAAATCATGACCGAAGAGTAATCTTAGAAAACAAGATTAAAAATGTTATTACTAATGAAACTTAACCAAAAGAGAGCTGCACCTTAATTACATCCAGTTCTAGAAGGTCCATACAGGATTTTATGAAACTGGTATGTATACGGACTAACTGAGGCCTCTGAAGAAATGCTTCCCTAAGACATCCTTCACTAATGGATTCCCAAAACCCCGCTGCAATGATAAGGTTAGTTTTACATTGGGGAGGGTCATTACTTTCACACACTAAAGCAAGAAGAAAAATGTGTCAACATACACTGTGTTATCAATATTATTTTCTTTTGTTTTTGGGTGACATCACTTTCAGCAAGAGCATGGGACATCATTTTAGCCTGAGCCTCTAATACTTCTGGGAGAAGACCACGATAACATGAGAGCTCATTTAGGAAAGACCAAAGGTGATTCTGACCAAATACATTCACAGCCATTTGCTCATCATAAAATTGGTTCAGCTTTAAAAATTTTCTGCAAAATCACAAGATGCAATGTAAAGATAAACTAAGATTGAACACAAAAGCAACTTCAGGTAAATCAAATTGGGGTACTTACATAAATCGACTAAACAAATCACTGGATTGGGTTGACAAATATTGCTGAGCTTGACAGAGCACAGCTAGATTCGAAAGCTGACAACGTTCCAAAGGATTAGCATCCTGTGCATTTGCTATTGCACCCTCTTGAAGAGCTATTAATAATTGAGCAGTGTGTCCTCCAGCAGCCAACTTGACAATCCATTTAATTTGTCGACACTAATAGAATTTTTTCAAAATGTAAAAAAGGGAAAATAAAATAAAATTTTGAATTAACAGAAATTTACAAATTACTGCTGTGCTTCTTACAAAATGCCAAGAGCTTTGGCATAGAAAACTTACTCTAGCTAACTTGTACAGTTCAATAGCTTTTATGTAGCTTCCTTCAAATAACTGTATGTCACCAGCAAGTTCTAAAAGCCTTTGCAAATCAAGTCCAAACATACGGGATAAAGATTCAGCACACAGTAACTGTCCGGCTTTATCAGGGTCTGCTCCTAAAAAAAAAAAAAAAAAGGAATTCTTTCCCACTCCTTTAAAACTGACAAAGGACAAAGCAAACAAACAAAACAAAGTCTCACAAACCTGCCAAAAGATGATTTAAAACCTTTCTCACAGCACATTGTTTAAGGACCACATGATGTACACCATGAGTGGTAATTATGATGCAAGTGTCAATAGGCTGCCCACGTAGTCTTTCAACTTCATGCTCAAGCCATTGCGCATGAGATTTTGGAGCTTCTTTGTTATTTGAAGAAGCCTAAATGATTAAATTTATTTAAAAACTAGATTTTTTCTTAAATAAAATTTAAAGAGGGATTAAAAGGATAAATCAGATAGGAATGTGCAAAAGTTTTTACCTCTGGTATGGTGTGCTTTGAATGTTTCACACCAGAACCACTAGCTGACACCACTGGAACAGCACTGCTCTGAAATGTTCTTGAATGTGAAAATTTGTAGAGGGCTAAAATTCGTTCTTCACCAGAAAATTCAAAAGAATCTACTACGGACTCGGGGCTGAGATCCTAAAATGAATATATTTAAGTTAATAGATAAATATGAAGGTAAAATAAGTAGACACTTAAAACTGTATTTTCTCACCAAATCATCATGCCTTCGGCATTCTGAGAGTTTACTTGAAACTACTAAAAAGCGTTTTGCTGTTGTATCAGTTAAATAAAGAAAACGCTCAGTTACTAACATATCTCGACATGGAAATGACAACTTATGCCCGTACGCTGGAGGCTGTTCTAAATCCTCTATCTTGTACATCTGAAAAAGCAGTCATAAAACTGATTTCTCTACAAAAAAAAGGGGGGGGGGGGGGGGTAAACACAGTACAATCAAAAGACATTTTCTTACTGATACAAAGCTGGACTGGGCATGGTAAGCCGACAACACCTGTCTTCCTCTGAGAGTCTGAGGCCAAAGAAATGCATTTACTATCCATCTCAAATTTTCAACTTGAGGAACAACATTACTATTTGGAGTGGAAGCATCAGAGCTGCGAGCCGAGCCATCACTACTGCTGCTACCTGCACAATCACAGAATATTATTGAGAAATCTCTACACAAAATGTATTACAAGGCACTTGGATTCATATTTGCACCAAGGTACAGAAGGGCAAAAAAGAAATGGCACATACCTCTTCTACTTGTGACAGCAGAACTTGTGCTGAGATTTGTGGTTGTGGTTTTTGACCTGGTTTCAGCCAATCTTTGCCTAATTATGGCTAACTTCTCAACTGACATTTGTTTGAGTCCCTGAAGTCTTGACCTGGCTGATGGTGCTGGAGAAAGCCCATTGATTTCCTCCCTAGGTGTAAAACAATTTTAATAGCCCTTACCCTTCACAGTTTCTTGGCACTCATAATGTAACCACAGAGAGTAAAAAATAATTTTTAAAAAATGAATTACTATGAAGCAAAAATTATTTACTACACACCTAATTGATGACCTATTAGAACTCCTGCCTGGTTCTTCTGGCCAGAACCAGCTTCCATCTCTGTCTTCAAGTAGAACACGCCACTGCTGGCGGTCTTCACATGTCATCTAGAAAAGAATGAATAAAAATGTTATTTAATACCTCTTCATTTCTGTCAGATTGGTATGCTCAATGTTCTTACCAGGAGATATGCAGAATCAGAATTATCGTGGCATACATGAAGCATTGACAATGATCCAGATATCTTTCTGGATCCCAAACGCTGGCCAGTATTTAAATTTATCAATGCAATATCCCCCGATTCGGTGCCAATTAAGCCCATCTACAAAGGGCAAAATAAGGTGAGTTCCTCTGAAGAACAAGGGGTTAGCATTTAACATAGGTGAAATTAGCATCGATTTCCTATACCTGATGGCCTAAGGCAGTGCTCTGCCACCAAACACAGCATGTGGGAGGGGAGGTTGTTACAGATGGGAATGTGGTCAAGTCCAATGGATTCCATGTTTGGTCAGAGACAGAGTCAGGATCCACCAAGGACAGTGCAGGAACTATGTGTAGAAATCCATCCCAACCTTTAAATACAAATAATAGAATGAGTGAAAAATGCAACAGAAGATTGGCATTTAAAATCTTATAGATCAGAATCTATAGTTCTAGCGTTGCTAGAACAACATACCAGTTATCAACAGCCAAGAGCCAGTTGGGTGGAAGGCTAGTGACGTGATTCTCTTTTCTCTTTCCAAAAACCAAGGCACTCTACGTAATACTGCTGGCACATCTCCATTAGTGTAATACAAAATGAGATCGCCATCCCTACATCATTAAAAAAGTAGGAGTTTTCATTTAGTCTTTCCAACTTGTAGCCCATTTAGCAGTTAAAATACCATTTATTACTTACTGAGTGACCAAGGCAATGATTTGGCGATTGTTTACTTGAGAGCGTGCACTCAGCTGTATGTTTTCAACAGCCAGGACTTGTCTGAGCTCAAATACTTGCTGCCCCTCAATGGCACCCATCATGTGGGGCCGCTGGGAAAAAAATTGAGAGGTGTTACAAAATTGCTGCGACAGAAGAACACTCAGAGTTTCCCCAACATCCATGGTTATGTAACGTAAGACAGTCATAATTCCCATGGTAAGCCAAGAACAAGCTCTCCATAGCAAAAGGACAGAATGAGTAGAGGTTTTTAACAAGTTTCCCAAACATAGTGTGGTGAGGCTAACAGTGTGGTGAGGATGAAACTTCAGAAAACATTGGAAAATATATTATGATTATCCTCAAAAGACAATAAGTGGTCATGGAAATAGTGATTGACAGTGCTACTGTGGTGTGCCATTTGTGGTCGTCCTCACACTTGTAATTATAATTAAACTGCTTACACTCGTGTAGTGTACATAATAGATAGAAAAACAAATTAATCAAGTAGCAGACAACACATACAAAATGAAGCACATAACCTCTCCTCCAACTTCAAATAAAAGATATGAATGTGTTGAACAATACTCATTAAAATAATGATACTTCCATTGAAATCAATCTCACACAGTACCTTTTAACTCAGCCACGATAATTCAGCACGAATGTTTACCCAGGTTTTCATCGAGACTGCTCTGACGAGAGCAGACATCGTTTGTCTAAATTTATCATGCAGGCGCCACCTACCGGAGCAAGGCTGAAGTTCGATGTAACACTCTTTTCTTTTTTCAACTTTCTTTTTCATTCATTTCTTCTGCGTAAGCGGTCCAAGCGGCGGCAGCGATTTAGTTTGGAGAATGTTTTGGATACTGAGTTACTGATTTATTGATGGATGCATAAACCTGGTTCTGCCGTGTACACTTGAACTCAGATATCGCTTAAATATTTTATTTACTTTAACACTATGGTGCAATTACACAGAAACTTAGTGTATCGATAACACTTGTGTTACACGGCTTTCATGAGGTTAGGACGAATATTGTTTACAGATCCTCTTGCTTTTAATTTGCAGAGTTGCGAACTTCGATTTTGTTATTTTGCCACCTAAACATGTGCTAAACTATTAATATACTTCTGTTTGTTTACACTCTCAATCAATCATTTTATTTATGACTTGACTCAGTTTTTCAATAGAGAAGCTGCTGTTTGAAATTATTCATCATGGATCGGGGGAAGAGTACGTCAGGCAGAGGTGGCAAGAGCAAAACCCCACTCTACCCTGCTGATTTATTTGCTCTTGGTTCCAAACAAAGAGTTGACTCTGGAGACCCAAAGCGTCCACCTCAATCCCATTCTAAACCAGTGTCAAGTCATGGCATTCCAGGTAAAACGTTTTCTATTTATTTAGTGATTTTGGATGCTGCCATGTAGTATTTGCGTATTGAAACAAGATTCTTGTTTCAGGAGCCTCAGAGAGAAAACGTGAGGCAACATCTTCTGGCATATCATCCATGATGATGGCTAAGAAACAGAAAGTGGCTCAGAGTGGAACAATACTCAACAGAGGTGTAGCAGGCCCACCTCCTTCCACAAGCACTCCTGTGGTTCCTGGAGCAGACGTTTGGGAAACAGTTGCCATCGAGACGGAACCCTCAGAACTTGTTGCTGAGGTCCTGAAAGCCAATGACTTGGGACAAACTGACAAAGTGGTAAGCTTTCCTCTGATTTTTCACTTTGAGTGTTACAGGATTTTTGTGCCTCTTTATAATTGTACAATTATTTTATTAGGTCGGGCAGATATGTGGAGCTCTCAGAACAATAAAAATGCAGAGAGGGAAACTTGACCCATGTCTTTATTTAAGTTTACTTTATTTGGGTAAAATTCGCCCTTCATTGATGGCAATGGAACCTGTACCACAGGCTTTGTGCTCCCTACTGAAAAGAGATGTCACAGTAGGAATTAAAAGTAAAAATAATCCGCTGGTTCCCATTCTAGTGACAGGCCTGCTCATGCGAGCATTCAATGAAAAAAAACACTGGCCAGACTCCTTTGTGAAAGTAAGTATGTTCAAGCTCTTCACCATCTTTGCTCCAGTGTTTTCACTTTGAATATAATATCTCTCATGACATACATTCCAGCTCTACATTGAAGATGCTGTGAATGAACGAGTTTGGGTGGATATGGAAGAGTGCAAGGGCTTTGTTGAAAATGTTATTACAGCGTTCAATACCAGACTCCCAACTAAATCACAACTTCCTCCTGATTTGGGTCTTTTGCCCCCTAATGTAGCTGGTTTGAGCAGCACTTGTTCATCGCCTTCATCAGCAATGGGGGACGATGATGGAACCATGGACATTAAAGAAGAACTGGGTTTGAACCTTGGTGATAGCAAGCATGAGTTTCCAGTCATGCCTCGGTACAATGGACAGCAAGAGATCATTGAATCAATTGTGACAGAAGCCATTAAAGAGCAAGTTGTTAGACGTCAACCTCCTGAAAACACAACTCGAAACTTCTTGAGGATGCTTTCTGCTACCTGTGGACTTGTAGAAGTGAGGCTCACTGCGGCTCAGAGGCTTGAGATGTGGCTTCAGAACCCGAAGCTTACAAGACCTGCCCAGGAATTGCTGATGTACATCTGTGTCAACTGTACTACTCACACACAACGTGACGTTGAAGTGATGAGCAACATCATCAAGATTAGACTAAAAACCAAGGCGCTCATTAACTTTTACCTTTCTGGTATAAGAGAGCTAGTTAGTGCCAATCCAGAGAATTTGAGCACCTTGATGAAGCATACTGTGTACAATGAATTATCCAGTTCTCGTAATCTCAACAATATGGCTGTGATCACCACTATGTTTCAAATTTCCCCTGAAAATGCTCCTATTTTGTTAGCTCATGTTCTTCAAGAAATTCTCATGAATAGGGAAGACTACCATCGTGCACTAAGAGCTTTCTTGCGTGAACTTACACGCAATTTGAGGCATGATTTTGATGTGAATTCATTTTGCCGTGCCCTCATGTCTGACGCACCTGAGCACAAAGCTACTTTTCGTGATTTTGACTTCAAGGAACGCATGTATATCATGATTGTGGACCTTGTTTGTCTCTGTGTTTTTCTTGCAATATCACCAGCTGTCAAAGAGGCAGCTAGTCACATAGCTAAAGGGGACAAGAAGGATATTGGCGTGTATCATGTAAGTTATTCCCAATGTGTTCACCTTATGTATTTATTAGGTGTCTTACGTCTATAAAATTTCTTCCGTAGAATTTTCAAATGACAATTGCAAAGATTCAGCAAGATGCTATGTGGTGGCATCATGAGATTGTTCTTCGCTTGTATCGACCGTCTCAAGTAGAATATGTCCATGGTATTCACAAGGTAAATGCTGCCTTGTACTGTTCAGATATAATCCAAAGAAGTGTTTTGGGTGTAAATGTGATCCTTTTCATGCTCAGGTCATGTTCATGGGGCCTCCGGACAATTACTATAAAGTTGATAACTGGCCCCAAGAAGGGGAACGTCTAAGTATGCTTCGTTTAGCATCAGAAATCCCTTTGCTACAGCATACACTGATGCGAATACTTCTCATAGGACTTTCAAAGGTAATTTTGGAAAAACTTAAAGTGTATTTCTACCATTGCTTTGGTCTTACTGATGTCTTTCCAGGATCACCCAATGAACTCTCCAGAAACTATGGAACTTTCAGACCAACTACTGAAAAGAGCCTCCCTCCTCAGTTCAGAGTCAGCAAATATGCTTGAAGCAAATAAGGTGGAAATAATAGATCTTATTTTTAACCTGAGTGCTTACCACCACCCTGAAAATATCATCTTGCCTAAAGGGTAAAATTCTTCTCATGAATGTAGTTGATGTGTCATGCACTGAAACTGCCTACTTTCACATTTCATTCTTACAGGTATACCCCTCCCCACCTTGCCATTTCAAATCTTTATTGGAAAGCATGGGTCATGTTGTTAATTCTTGCTACCCATAATCCTACAACCTTCGGTAGGGTAGCCTGGGAGAAGTATCCCACACTCAGAGCTTTTATGGAAATGTGCATAACCAAGTAAGATCCATTGCTTTTATTTTTCTGGATCTGCTTGTGCAACATATCCTGAGGGTATGCGTCAACAACTTACCTTCATTTTTCTTTTACAGTCACTTTGTTTATCCACCACCATCACTTGGTGATCATGGCGATGAGCTTCGAGCCAGGGAATTCCAATTAGGCCAATTGGAAAAGCAGCAGATTTTAGAATTTGAATCTCACCTTGCGGCCCAATCTACCAAAGTAGCCATAACAGAACACACAAGTCTCCTTCTCCCACAAGTAAGTGCTCAAGAATTGAATTTTAAGGGATGCTTATAGATGCTTGTCTATCACCTTATCTTCTGTTTCTCAGCTAATTACAATGGACCCATCTGGATCACCAAGGCGCCCACCTCCAACAGTATTAGAGCAGCTACGAGGTCTTAACGAAACTCATCGCATGGGTCATCGATTGTGCCGGTGTCGTAGTCCAGACTTCCTTGTTGATATCATCCAGAGACAGGGAGCCTCTCATTCGATGCCATGGCTTGCAGATTTAGTTGAGAGCTCAGAGGGAGCATTGAGGTTCGTAATGTGGTTTCAGAATATTTCTTGCATGGATTTATGTACTGCATATGTTTTAACTCAACTCATTTTAATAATTATTTTTAGTCATCTTCCCGTGCAATGCTTGTGCGAGTTTTTGTTAAGCTCTACCGTTGATAAACAGCATAAGCAACAGCAACTCATAACTCATCTGCGGACCGTTCTGATGGATCCTAATCAAGATCCTAATGCTCCTTGTGAAGTTTTGGAGTACTTTCTGCGGCGTCTTCATTCCATGCAGTCCGCTAGCCGCTTACAAGCAATCAAGGTTCTGCCTTACCACACCTGTAACTGGCATTGTAACAAACATTTCTTATACTTATCTTTTCTTTTAAAACATTTGCAGGGCTTACAGCTTGTTATGTCAAAGCTGGAGGATGAAGCCTTGGTTATGGATGTTGATGGCATTGATCGGGAACATGCATGGCTGCTTCGATATCTTCCTCAGATACCACATTTCAAGCAGGCAAGACCTCACGTGGTGCAGGCCTTGCGAGCAGCATGTCAGGTTGAAAACGAAACAATTCTTGTTGCTGCCTACATAAGTTTTTTGGCTCAGTATGCTCTTGATGATAACTTACCATTAATGACAGAGCTGACTCTGGATATGGCTACATTGATCGTGGAAAGATGTACAATTATGGCTGCTCTAGTCCCATTCAAAGGTTCAAGCAGTAATGAAACCCTTATGCATTTGATGAAAATATTTCACAAATATTTGACCAAGGCTAGAGTGAAACAGGAGACAATGCCAGCATGGTCTGAAAGCCAAGATATCCTTGTAACATGGAGTAAAGATGTTCAGACAACCATGCATATCCTTGTCGTCCATGCAATGGTAATTCTGCTTTCCTTTGGACCATGCTGTGAGAGAGAAGCTTTTGATGAGCTCCTTGAGGCTTGGTTTCCCCAGAATGGGCAGTATCCAAAAGCCTTCCTTATTGACACATCAGAAGAGGCACTCTTGTATCCAGACTGGTTAAAGTTACGAATGATCCGTTCAGAGGTTGAAGTGTTGGTGGAAGCAGCCCTTGCTGACCTGGAACCAAGAGATCTGGTCCTTTTCATTCAGTCCTTTGGAATTCCAGTGGAATCCATGAGCAGACTTCTGGCCGCCCTCGACCAATCTGTGCTTCTAGATGATGCTGCTGTCGCCAATGCAGTGATTGATAAGGTATATATGGCCCAGCTTGTGGCTGTGCAGCGTCAAAGAGGCGCAACTGATGGGCATATGTTTGTTCAAGTGCTTCAGTTGAACGAGCCAGTGTTACCAGGCAAGTACTTCTGCTTTTGATCCTCACTTGCTCTATGTTGTGTCTGACTTTCCACTCTTACTTTTTAAATATGTTGCTCTCTAACAATATATGTTTTTTAATTATAATTATTTACAGCTGCCTTGGAGCCTCCAGTCAAAAGCCAGCGGGATGTTCTTCCAATTGGTTCACCTGTTGCTGCAGGCCGTCAGCTTCTGCAACCGCAAGATGTGCGGCCACGTTTGGATGAAATATTCTTATCTCAGGTTGACCATACTGTGAAAATAGCGTCATGTAAATTATTACAGTTGGTAAGAGGAGTGGAATTTCACATTGTAAACTTAATCATCTTTTTGTTGGTCTGTCATGTAAGCTTTGATTTTATTTTGCAGACCTTGGCTGTTGAACTTGAGCAATCTCCATCTGAAAGTGGAGTTGTAGCAGCTGTGGCTGAATACTTCAAGTCAGCTTTCTCTTCAGCTGTAGCAGCATATCTTATGTCTGCCCTGTTTGCAGCACCTCAACTCTCATGCCCTTTGTTCCGAATAATAACTGCAAATGAGGTTTGTTAAATGAAATTGGATTAGTACTATTTGGTGGATATGTGTACCTAAAACTTCTTATATGTCAAATCTTTTCTTCTAGAAAGTTTCCAACTACCCTCCAGCAATTTTAAAACTCTTCCTCCAGTCTGCTAAGGCAATGCTTCATATTGATTTGCCAACTAAGTCCCCTCTTACTGCCATTTTGAAGCACTTTGTGCAGAAACACGAAAAAGAAAATACTGATGTTGGCGAATCATTGGGTGTTAGCAAGACTATTGTAAAGCGGGAAGCCCGCGATTCCAGAGACATAGTGCAGTGTGTCACCAGTGCCCTCATCCAAAAGTCCCCCTCTAACTCTTTAAATACTGGACTCCTCATTGATAAACTTGCTTCAATGGAACCAGAACTCATTGGGTCATGCCCCAAACTTCAAGTATGTGTTACGTTTGAAGGTGTCATATCTTCTGTCTACCTATCTGGATCTGTCTAGAATTTTTTTTGGTTTCCAGATGCAACTCCTATTTGGGCGGTCAACGACAACAATGTCATGCCGACCCTATCTTTTGACTCTTCTAATTCATAGAGCTAGTTGGGCTACTTTGCATCGAGTTGTAAAACATCTTTTATCCACTGCTGACCCAGAGCTTGAGTACGTTCTCATGAAAGGAATAGTTCTTTAAAAATGGTATTGAACGCAGAGCATTTATGATTTATATTTTCTAGGTATGAGCCGACTGCAGTGTTAGATTTTCTATGGGCTCTCCAGAGCAACCCTAAGCTGTGGCAAGGAAGGGAGAAGAACACCCCCAAGCATTACATACCTGAAAATGTGCTCTGCCTCTCTGTTAATCAAGTAAGTTCTTCAAAATTTGTGATTTTTCAGGCTTAAAATTAGTTGATGTTTGTACTTTGTGTCAAGTGACTTGAGTTGCCTAATTTTCAGCTCCAAAGTGTTGTAACATACATTGTTGAGGAGGCTGCTCAAGACAGTGCAGACTCTCTTGAGTCTCGCCTACCATTACTTTTGCAATGCACCGAGGAAAACGTCGAGCTAGTGGCTCGTATTGTAAAACATTTACTAAGTATTGCCACAGATGATGTATATAAGGGGTAGTTATCAATACTTTTTCCTTTCATTCAAATGATTTTTGGTTTTTTAACTCACTGTTCCTGTTGATTTTACATGTTTTTTCTTTTTACCCCAGAGTGAAATCCGAAATGGCTCACCAGTTTTTGTTGAGATTGTACTTTAAAATCCCAGGTTTGATAAAGTACCTGATTGATATTGAAACAGACAAGTTTCTGGAGAAGGCATCTACAACAGGTATTTATATCTTAGACACTTCTGCCAAAGTATTGATTATCCCTTGCATTGTTTGACCGTGCTTTCAATATTTACAGAAAATGGAACAAGTGTGTTGGATCGTATGTCCCACCTTCTGTTAACTGCGCTTGGTGCACCCATGTCCAAAGAAGCTCCTCGTAGATCTCAAGAATTTGAAGTTGCCGCAAGAAAGATGGCCTCTGTCCACCCAGCTTTGGTTTTGAGACAGCTACCTATGGTTTCATCTTCTTTAAGAGGTCGTTCTTTGTTGGACTACAATGTTTTCCGAAATCGAAATCATCTGGCTTATTTCCAACATATTCTTGGTATTTTGGAACTCCTTCAACCGTATCTATTCCATCGCCAACATACCATTGCTTTTCATGGAATACTTGACTCATATTTTTCTCTCTTTAAGGTAAGTCTCCCCTTTTCTTGAATCTTCCCAAGGCTCCATTCAATTTTTTTCTACTATTCTGGTAATTGATGTACAATTGACTTTTCTAGAACTATGGACTCACTAAGGATGTAAGTCAGATCTTGAATCGCATCATAACACTGATGCTATCTTATGTTTCTAACGATGGCTCAACAGCCGTAAAGTACCTGCAAACCCATGCCAACTTATTAAGGTATTTCAACCTACATTTCTGAACCTTTCACCTTCACTCATCCAGACCTTGCCTAAAAGTCACAACCAAATGTTTTCAGGGAGCTGCAGCACCGCCAGCCTCAGCTTAGCAGTCTGTGTGTGCTGATGTCAGGTGTTTCTATGCCCCGAGAATCCATTGAAGAATCAGATATTGATGGAGGTGACAAGGAGGCTGAGGGGGGTGAGGTTTTAGTTGCTGTTGCTGCACCACTAGTGCAACAAGAAGTTGACTGGAGACCATTGCTTCAGAGACTGGAGCAAGCAGATGGAGAAGGTATACCAAAAATATCCCAAATTTAATTTTCTTGCAATCCACATAAAAGTTTATAGCATTATTTCCGATCTATTTTTAGAAGTTAATTTTGCTCTTCAAGAAGTGGAGATGGTATCCTACCGCCAGCCTGCGATTTTAAGAAATTTTGTGGAACCCATTGGTGCTCTTCTATTATCTCCCTCCAACACTTTGAGAAGTTTGGCTCACAATCTTTTAGCCAGATACTGGAAACACGATCCATCTGCTGCTGCTGGTGGAGCAGCACTTCGTCTCATTTCCAAATGTTTGGACAGTAACCAGCCAGAGGTGGTTGCTACAGCATTGGACCGTTTGCCAGATGTAGTTCTCTCTGTTCAAGGTAAGAAGACCTTAACCTTAACAAACATCCATTTTTCATACTGCGATTGCTTTCAACTGTGTGCTTTCCTGTTGCAGAGGATGCTGTTCCCCTCCTTCAGAAGGTGTTTGCCTTGGGAATGTGTTCCAACATTAACACAATGCAACACCTGTCGAAGGCCCTTAGCCTCTTAAATATTCAATCAGGGGCGTAGAGAAGAGTTGATTACTTGGTTTGTCGAGTTTGTTTTGTGTAAAGTGTATATAGTAATAGTCTTATTGAGATGTTGACATTTTTTTTTACTGTAAAAATAATGTAAGCCAGTGTATAATGAACATGAACATATTCTTGTTGCTGTGCATAGATGATATTTTAATTTAAACCCTGTACATACCATTATTATTACAACTATTATAAATATTCATTTGACGTGTGTACATAGTTTAAGACATGTTTTGGATGAGATCGTGATTTTGTGTAAGCAGCATACTAGTAAGGATTGAAATTAAAAAAAAATTCTAAAAGATTATTTTGGTTTTGGCTTGGCCTTTCCCTTCCCCTTCCCCTTGCCCTTCTTCTTGGCCGCCTTGGCGAGCCGCTTGCGCAGCCGGTATGCCCTCCATGCCCGCTGTATCACCTTGGCCGCGTGCTTGCTGGCCAGCGAGAACACCACCTCGTCCTCTTCCTCCTTCTCGTAGCGCTGCTTCTCCGCCAGCAGCTCGCGGTACTCCCCGTCCTGGGCGGCCATTCGCTCCTGGGACGAGGATGCGATCAATTAATACATTTTAAAACGCATCTCTCGAGAGTGCGAACAATATAACTCTACTTTCATCATTTTTTTTTTTAAATTCTCAAACGAAGCGGGCAGTTATGGAGTTGGTTTGACATACTGTCAGTTCCTTCATCTGCTGAGCTTCACTCTCGTACTCGGCTGTCAGCTGCTCATGCTCCTGGAATTTTTCTCCTACGTCCGCGTCGAATTTGTGCAGCCAGGTCAGGAGAAGAGTCTCCATCTTGTGCCTGAGAAACGACGAGGTGAAAACAAAGTACACAGAAGGGAGTAAAAAGGGGAAGCGGCGATAAGCAGGGTTTCGCCCTCCTCACCTCTTGACACGGAGCTCCCTCTCCTCGGCCAGGTGGGCGGAGAGGGTGGTTGCCATGTTGGTGGTGGCCGCGCTCAGCTCGGCCTTGAGGTTCTCCCGGCGGTACTCGCTGTTGCGCCACTCCAACACCATGGCGCGCTCCGACCGGTCCCTGCGGGCGCACGGGGACACGCGGTGACACGTGGTGACACGTGGTGACACGTGGTGACACGGACAAGCCGTGACGGGGAACTGACACGGGACGAGCACGACACCGCGGCCCGCCCGGCCCGGCCCGGCCCGCCGGCACCGCGTCGGACTGTACCACTCACACGATCAGCTTCACCTCCTCCTGGCACTGGCGCCGCACCAAGTTGACGTTGTGCCGCAGCAGGGCGATGCCGCGCGCCCGGTCCGCCACCTGGCCGCCGAGGTGCTCCGCCTGCTCGCGGAGCTTGTCCTCGAGGCGCACCCGGTCCGCCTCCAGCCGCCGCCCGCCGCGCCACGCCGCGCAGAGCTCCGCCTCGCGGCTGCGCTCCGCCTCGGGGGACCTCGACAGGCGGTCCGCCGCCACGCGCCGCAGCCGGCCCAGGTACTCCAGGAACACGGAGCCCGCCGACGACACCTGGCCAACATGCAGAGACGAGGGCGTCGGGACGGGCCGGGGAGCCAGCAGACTCATACCTTCCACGTCCACGCGCACGTACGAGCGGCAGCAGGCGCGTCGACACCATGTCCCGCACCTCCGCGTTGTCCCACAGCGTGTTCAGCGCGCGGCTCAGGGCCGGGTCCTGCCTGCCGCCCGGCGGGCCCCCCGGCGGGCCCCCCGGCGGGCCCCCGACCACACCGGCGCCCCCGGGGCCGCTCTGGCCGCCGCCGAGCCCCGCGGACCTCATGAGCCCCATTGCGGACGACCACCGCTCGCCGCCGAGGCCGGCCCCGGCCCCGGCCCCGGCCGCGTGCTGACTCTGGCTGTCGGTGGACGGGTGGTAGCTGGCCATCGTGGAGGAGGGCGGGTCCGCCACGAAGCTACCCCGGCGGCCGTACTTGCCGCAGGCGGCCTGCACCAGGGCCAGCTCGTCGGCGGACAGCACGGGCCGTAGCAGCGTGGCGTCGTGGCGCAGCAGCAGCGGCAGGCACAGCTGCGGGATGGGGAGGAGAGGAGAGGAGAGTTGGAGATCCTGCCGCGAGTGGTGGAGGGCGCCTGCGGAGCGGCGGCAGGCCGGCCCGCCACGCACGGCTCTGCGGCGTGCGGCCTACCCGGCAGCCTGCAGGGGCCGGACCGGGAGGGAGGGAGGGAGTGGAGGAGGCGCCGGAGCACACTGTCGTCGGCGCGGCCCCGAGTGCACCTTTGTGACGACGGGCTCGGTGGGTTCGACTCCCACGGACGGTTCCACGCGCCTCCCCCGCCCCACCCCTTCCCGGCCCGCCCCATAACCTCACCGCGAGCTGCGCGCGCTGGATGGTGTTGTCCAGCACGGCGAGGACCCGCTCCGTCTTGACGGCGAAGTCCATGTCCTGGTGGCTGCCGGGGCCGAGGCCGGCATTGCCGCCATTGCCGCTGTCGTCGCAGAACGGGTCGCTCTCCTCCTGGCCCGCCCCGGTCATGCTGCCGCTGCTCCGTGTTTATTCACCTCTGGCGTCGCCATGACGACCGCGGCCCGCGACGGGGGTGTCGTGTCGTGTGGGTGGCATGTGCGCGGCGTGTGTGTGTGTGTGTGTGTGTGTGTGTGTGACCCCATCCGGCTCCACTGCATTCCCGGGGTACGACGGGTGCCACAAGGTGCGAAATTCGTGACGAAACCATGCGCTCAAAATTTGAAATATACATTTTATTATTTATTTATTTTTTTTGAAATTTTGCAAGGTCTGTACCATCAATTTCAATCGGAAAAAAATTGTGTTGTTCCAAATTTTTTAACGCACAAAAAGAAAACAGAAAAAAAACAAACTAACATTACGTGGTTGTCGGGGCACCGGCCCGGGAGGGCGACGGAGAGGGTCGGCACCCTGCCCCCGCAGGTGCTTGACAAGCGAGGTCCTTAGCTAGCTGGTGCTGGTGTCCGCGGGCTGGGCGGGGCCGCTGCCGCCGGCCGCCGCACCCGCACATATGCTGCTAGTCATGAGGGGCGTGGCAATGCCGCAGTGAGGCGCTCGTCTGCTGCTCGGCCTTCCCCCGGGGGGGAGAGAGACAGACAAACAGCCTGTCGGAGTGGGCACGCGCCGCTTCATCTGTTATTGTACCGCTGCCTCTCTCTCTCTCTCCCCGTTCTCTCTCTCTCTCTCTCTCTCTCTCTCTCTCTCTCTCCCTCAGACACACACACGCACACACACATGCGCACGCGCAGGATTGGTTTCGAGATGTAATGCGGTCGTGGATGACAGTGTGGGAAGGGAAGGGGAGGAGACTTGGACAGTGAGGGAGGGAGGGCGCGGCCCTCGGCCCCGGCATCCCGATGTATCTCTGCGCGGCCCCGCCCCGCCCCGCACACCCTGTCCCCCCTCCGATCAGGCCGTGAGATTGGCCGGCATAATCGATCGGATCATTATCATGTCGTAATTGGTGCCCCCGCGCCGCCGGCCTCAAAGGTCCGCACATTCGATAGCCAGCACTTGTACGCTCCCGCGAGCCTCTGCCGTGCTCTGCACAGCCCTCCCCAGACCGCGGTGCATCTTCACTGCGGCGTCTTCATACGTCTCCGCTGGCATTCCCAGTGCCCGCTGGCGCTCAGTGGTGTTCGATACTTCGGGTACTGCGGCAGCCCCGGCAGCGAGTCCTCGCTCGACAACCGCCTCCTCCTGCGTCAAGCGGCGTCTCGGGTGGCGCCTCCCCGCGGCTTTTGCGCGTGCCCTGCTGTGTGCGTTCTAATTAGACAAGATGCAGGAGAGAGAGAGAGAGAGAGAGAGAGAGAGAGAGAGAGGCGTGCTGGCATGTGCTGCAGGCGCGACAGAGAGGGAGAGGCGGCCAACAACAATAACAGCGGACACCTCTCCCTTTGATCATGACGGCCCCAGACCAGACGAGGCCACCGCCGCGCCGCTGCTGCCGGCTGCGCTGCTCCCAGCGAGGCGGCGGTGGGTCGGGTCTACTCCAATTCCCCCGGGATACTCGGCGCACAGCAGCCAACATACGCTCACTGCGCCGCCCGCCGCCCGCCGCCCGCTGCGTCTGCTCCGTGCGCCACGCCCCCTACCCCTACCCACCCTACCCGTCCATCCGGCATGCGAGATGGATCAAGCCGGGAAATAGAGGTGACAGGTCCTCTGGCGAGGCGAGGCGAGGCGAGGCCGGGGGCCAGGGGCCGCCGCCGGGCGGCTGGCGGGGGCGGCTGGCGGGGGCGGGGCGGTAGGGGGACGGGATTGGTGACGTTGTGTACCCAACGTGCCGTGCCGCCTCTGGTTTCGCCTGCTCCCCGCGCGGGAGCTCGGGAGCGCGGGGCTGTTGGTACAAGTCTCTTCCAGGGCGGAGAAGTGCCCAACGCCGGTGTAAGGGTTGACAAAATCACCCGCCAAACTAGCATAAAAGAAAAAAAAATCGCGAGGAAAATCTTAAGGAAGGCCACCGTTAGTCTTCGGCTTGCACAGTGTTTCGGAATGTCTGGGTGCATGACTTCATTGGCTCTGCGGGGTTGTGAGCCTCTTTCGATGCCTGTCAAAACGGCGCCGAGGTATAATTTCTCCTACATTCCAACCCTTCGATTGAGGAGGGCGAGCGGGAAGCCCTGAACTCGGGCGGAGGTGAAGGTAGGAGGGGGGAGGGGGGGGAGGAGGGGGTGGGGAGGAGGGGTTGGGAGGAGGGGTTGGGAGGCGGCCCCGCGTCGCTATCCGCGCCGCCACCGCCACCGCCGAGCCGTCAAACACCGAGTGTGTATGGACATACCGGCCACATTCGCTGTATCCCCATTTGTCAGCAAATATAAATCTAAAGGTTTCCCTATCGCCCGTGCCTGTCCGCTCCCCTCGCACTGTGCACGTTACGTGTGTCCTGCCTCTCTCTCTCTCTCTCTCTCTCTCTCTCTGCTGTTGACACAACAGCAGATGTCCCGCCTGCTGCCCGCCTATATATCACAACAAAGATAATAAATGATGAGCCACAACTTACTTCTTTTTAGGAATGCAATTATGAGCTGTGGTGAGGCGTGGTGGCGTGGTGTGGTGTGTATATAAAGTTGGCATTTTATGAGGCCCCTCCTCCTTTGTGTGCGGAGCCCGCGCGGCCCGCTGCCGGTCCGCTCCTTTTCATATTTATTCCTCGGACACGACAAAAGAGCAGCGGCACGGGCGGGGCAGGGCGGGGTCGTCGCGAACCGCGCGCAGGCCCGGCAGGCCGCGGACCGCCGCGAGAGCAGAGCGAGCGCAGAAACCAACTCGGCGTGTTCGTTCTTAATGCGAGGGAGAAAGCAAACAGCAAAACATGGTACCAAGAATATAAGCGCAGGCGGCAAAAGTGGAGAAAAGAATTTTTATTCAATATGTGGCTTATACGAGTTTGAACCTACTCAGACGCATAAATTATTTTTTATTTTTTTCGTTTTTGTTTTGTTGTATTCCGAAGCAGTCTAATGATTTTCGCGGGGAGTAGGAGTCGAGTTTCCCGTGAGTCCTAGGCCCACATCCTCACGACCGCCCGCACCAGTTCGCGGGAGCCCTTGCAGGCCTTGCAGACGACGGCATGTTTCGTTTTCGATACATCGTCCCAGGGCTGGTCGAAGGGGCGCAGGGGTGCGTAGGGTTGCAGCAGAGTGCCCAGGGGGAGGGGGGGTGCAAAGTGAGTCGCGGTAGCCGCGCGGCCGCACACAGCGGCAGCAGCAGCCCGGGCCGGGAGCGCGGCGGTGGCAGATCGCAGTCTCATTTCAATGACAATGGAGCGGAGCTGCAGGGGTGTGAGGCGGGGCGGGGCAGGTCTAGTCTAATGATACGCAGGGCCGCGCCCACCGCGTGAGCGGCGCAGGCGTCACCCCGGCCGGCCGATACCGACGCGTCAGCGCGTCTCCGAGTCCGAGGGGTTAAAGGCAGGCGGAAGAGTTGGGGCGCGCGGTGCGCGGTTGTGTTGGTCGGTGTTGGCAGGCCGCGGGCCGCGAGGGGCTTCCGGACCGGGCCGTCGTAGCGGGCGGTGCTATTGTCAGGCTGCCGGCTGCTGCCGGCGCCTCCCCTCCTCCCTCCGCCCGCCATGTGCGTGCCCCCCGGCCAGGCGCAGCACCTGCAGGTGCAGGCCGTGCCCGGCGCGCCCAAGAAGCCCCAGGGGGACGACGCGGACGCGGACCCCGGGGAGGGGCACGGCCCGCATGGCGTCGGCGGCGTCGGCGGCGGCCAGCTGCAGTGGCTGCCCGGCAGCGAGCATGCGAGCGAGGACGGGGGCGCCACCTCAAGGGTTAGCGCGGGGGACAGGCCCTTGCCTATGCCCGGCCGTCGGGAGCTGGAGACCCCCGAGGCTGCCGGAGCCGCGGCCGCGGTCGCAGTCTGGCCTGATCTGACTCTCTGCCCGTAGTTCTGGGAGGCGCTGGAGGAGAAGTCGCCGGGCGTCCGGGAGGGCCGCGAGCGAGGGGTGGCGCTCCGCCGCGACGGCCGCGGCCGGGGCATGCAGCTCGAGTGCATCAGCGTGTACTACAACGTGGACGGGGGCGCCGGTGAGTGGGGAGACCAGAGGCCCCCATTGCACCTGACTTCCCGCTCGCGCGCGCGGAGGGATAACCCTTGCGGGTCCTGAACCGAAGCACCAAAGCGTTTAGCCTGTAGGACCAAACTCGACAGTGCTGTGTCCAAAGTGTTCAGACACGGAAGGTAAACTGGTTTGACTATGTCCCAGGGACCAGACCCAGGCTAAACCGGCTGAACGCTTCGCGACCGGCGCCAAAACATTTTTCTCAGTGCGCAACATGCCGGCCGCCTATCGCTGCCGCATCACGCTGACACAGCCGGGAATACAATCAAAATGTCATTATCAATCGAATCAGAGCCGGTCCCCGAGCCCTTAGATTACCGGGCCTGGCCGCCTGGTGCCGCGCGGCCGGCCGGCTAAGCCGTGTCGATGGCGGCCGGGCCGGGCCGGCCGCGTCACCCATCATGGCGCCATAAAATAAAACGCCACCGGCTCCTCGCCGCAGCTCGATGGATTTCGGTAGATTTTCCGAGGAACGGGCGTGTCGCCTGCGAAGGTGAAGTGAAAGTGGTGCTGTTGTGGTGCAGGTGGGGCCAACGCGGCGTGCTGGGCTTGCGGGCGCGGCCCCGCGGTGCCGGCGCCGCCGCCCCCGCCGCCCCCGCCGCCCCTCGCGCTGCTCCGGCAGGCCGTGGCCGCGCACCCCCGGCCCCTGCACCAGCTGTACCACAAGGCCCCACTGCTCCCGGAGGGCCCGGAGCCCCGCGCGGCCGCGCACACCGTGGCCACGGGCACGGGGTGCATGGGGTCGCAGGTGAGGCTCGGCGGACCCGCTCCGGCTCCGGCACCCCGGCGCACCGCGCACCGTCTCCTGCACCGCTGCACGGCTGTCGGCAGGTGCCGGTCTGCCCCAAGCAGCCCGCCGCCGTCCAGCGCGGCCGGCGCAGCGTCAGCGTGTCCACCTCGCCGTCCTCGGAGGCCCTCCCTCACGGCGGCCCCGGTAGGATGTTAGCCCCGGCGCGGGCGTCGAGGAGGCCCTCGCTGTGCCCGCCGTCGCCGCGCCGAGCGCCTGTGGGTGGCGGGGTAGGCCAGCCCGCCCGACACTCGTGCTCGCACAGGCTGCGACTGCCTACCCGGCAGGCGCCGTGCTGTGCTGAGCCCGATGGCAACGCCGCGCAGGGCTCCCGAGGAGCAGCCCCACCTCCACCTCGCCGTCCACCGGATGCGTCTCCGCCAGCCCCGGCAGCCCCGGCAGCCCGCGACGGCCGCGGAGTGGAATGGACACGGCCGGGCTGGGGGTGTCCTGGACGGGGAAGCCCTCGGCCAGTTCGTGGCTAGCGTCTGCCGGTCACCCCCAGGAGCAGCACGTGGCCACGGCCCACAAGGCCATCGGCACGGCAGCCGCGGATTGGGGTGCGCTGGCTGCGCCGTCTCCAGCGCGCCTGCAGCAGCAGCTGTTCATGCTGCACGGGATGCGGCGCGCGGGTAGAGGGGTGCTCCAGGTACCGCCGTGGTCGGTGTCGTGACCCTGGCCACCTTCATCGCACTGCTGACACGGCCGCGACCTCCAGGGCCCCGACGGCGACTCGCAGTCGTCGCGGATCCGCTACCGATCCAGTCGCGCCGCCCAGACGGAGGACGACGCCGTGGTCTCCGCCACCACCTCCCCCGGCGGCGTCAGTCGCCACTCGGCCAGGTTCCCGTCGTGGATGGCCGGGCACCGTCGCCAGCAGCGGGGCCTGCTCGGCCCCGCCGCCGCCTCGGAGAAGAGGACGCAGACGCGGGCCGCAGGTCCAGAAGCTTCCAGTGGCAGTGACAGCGACTGCAGCCCGCCGTCGGAGGCGGCGGCCCCGCGCCGGGACCTGCCCGACAGGCTCGCCCAGCACCAGGCCGCCGGCTACCGGGGCGCCGGGGCCGAGCGAGAACTCCTCGACGGCCGCCACCACCACGACGGCACGCTCAAGCCGGAGTGCTGCCGCATCGTCGAGCGGCTGTTGGCGCCGGCGCCGGCGCGGCCCGACACCTCTTGGCGGCTGCACCGGCCGACCAGGACGTCGAAGGCATCGAGGCTGCCGGGTCCCGGATACTCCCCGGAGGACGGCGCCAGGAACACGAGGGAGGGCCGCGAGGCACACGCAGCGCCGCACCGACGCCGCGCCTCGCCGTCCCGCGGAGGGAACGCGAGGCGGGCGCTGGGCGTGGACCCCGCGGACATCCCGGAGCAGGGCACGGCGGGCGAGGACCTCGGGCCGCCGGCGCCCCACCGGGAGTCCCTGCCGTCGCATAGCAGCGGCTCCACGCACAGCTCCAGGCACGGCTCCAGGCACAGTTCCAGGGACGGCTCCAGGAACGGCTCCAGGCACAGTTCCAGGGACGGCTCCAGGCACGGCTCCAGGCACAGTTCCAGGGACGGCTCCATCCACGGCTCCAGGCACAGTTCCAGGGACGGCTCCAAGCACGGCTCCAGGGACGGCTCCAGGCACGGCTCACGGTCCGCTTCTGACCGGCTGCCCCATGTGGACGAAGACGTCGAACGCCTCCGCCGAGGGCACGGGCGTCACGAGAACCCGGAGGCGGACTGGGGGCGCGGCCGCCTGCCCGAGGAGGGCGTCAGCAAGGACTCAACAAGCTCACGGGGCTCCGCGGCGGCCAGCAGGCGCCGAGACCCTCCCGACCGGGGCCGGGCAGCCAGGGAGGCGAGTGACGGCAGCGGTAGCGGCAGCCCGCCGAGGGCGCGGGGGCAGGCGCAGGGAGCCCGCCACCCGGACAGGGCCTCGGCCGAGGAGCGAGCGCGCCGCACGGGCTCTCATCCCGAGCACGGCAGCCGTCGGCGCGAACGTCGTGAGGACAGGGATCACCGTGAGGACAGGGACCGTCGTGAGGACAGGGACCGCCGTGTGGGCAGGGCCCGTCCTGTGGACAGGGACCGTCGTGTGGACAGGGACCGTCGTGTGGACAGGGACCGTCGTGAGGACAGGGACCACCGTGAGGACAGGGACCGTCGTGAGGACAGGGACCGCCGTGTGGGCAGGGCCCGTCCTGTGGACAGGGACCGTCGTGAGGACAGGGACCACCGTGGCCACGGCGGCCACCAAGAGCGCCGGGATCACCGGGACCCGGAGCAGGGTCGGAACGACGGGCTCCGCCGAAGGCTGACGCCCATCCCGGAGGCGGACGACAGGTCGGACCACCCCCACCGCCCGCTCACCAAGGTGCCCAGGGAGTGGGAGGAGCTCAGCACCGAATGGGACCCCGGCAGGGACGACTCACAGCACCGGCACCGCCGGCGGTGAGGCGCGCGTCGGCACCGCGTCGCCGATGACGACCGTTGTCCGCGCAGGTAGACGAGTTAATGCACCGCATACATTAACGCAAAACTGTTTACGCGGGCGGCGCAAAGACACAGCCGATGACAGGCGGGATTAGCGACTGTGTGCGCTCACACCCGTGCCGGGGCGGCGAGGCGAGGCCTCACGAAATACAAATATTATCTTTACGCCGCCTCTAGTGCCTTTCCTTTCCGGCACGACTCCCCCCCCCCCTCTCTCTCTCCCTCTCCTCCCCTCCACCTCTCTCTCTCTCCCTCTCTCACACACACTCCCTTTGTCTGTCTCCACCACGATCTGCATCTTATTTACCGCCCTGGCCACCCTCGGGGGGCGCAAACGTGTAGCATTTTATAAAGCTTCTCATCTAACTTTTGCGATGATTAATTACTTTTTGATGAATATTTATGAGGGGCGCGACTGAGGTGTGACCCAGCATAAAGCATGGCGGCGTCGGGTCCGGGCCCCCGTCCCCGCTGGTCCCCTCCCTCTGAGCAGACCTATTTCCTCCCATGCCTACCCCCCCCCCCCTCCCTTACCCCTTCCTTCACCTCAACGTACCACCGGACGCGCCCGTCTTTCCAACGCCCCTCCCACCGTCATGTCATCGTTGCATATCTCTAAATTCTTAACTGGTCAAAATATTCAGAACGTGCAAAATTACAACATAAACTCGGCCTGGAATTTCGGAATGAAGCGTCAGTTGCCGGTCTCTTTGCCGTCGCTGCGCCAGGCCTCACACCTCCCAGCCCCGCCGCCCCGCCCCCACCCCCCGGCCCCCGACCCCGCACTCTGTATATGGTGGTATCGCGCAGAAATCGGGTTTCTATTGTCCCAATTTGAATGCCAGGCGATGTCCTGTTGGTAAGCCTGCCGGTCCGGGCGGGCGGGCGTGTGCCGCGCTGCGGCGGGGGTTGGCACCGCTGCTGGTGTCATCGCTTTGTCTGGCTAGGCGGGGTGGGCGTGGCGTGGCGTGGCGTGGCGGTGTAAGGGTCGCGTTCGAATGCTGCTGCCGCCCTCTTTCTCTCCTCCCCCGGGGTGCGCTGCGCGGCCGCGGGGCGGGTGTCTCCGCTGCGGACACGACCCCTGCGAGGCGAGGGGCGTGCTCACGCCGCGCCACGCGCTGCGGGGCCCGGCCCGGCCGCTCGCCATGGGAACCGGAATACGAGGACGGCAGTGATATTTTACTTATTAAAAACACATCACGCGGTCCGCTGCGCTGCTGCGCCGCGCCGCGCCGCGCCGTCCCTCCCGCGGAACTCATTTGAATGTCGCGCCACTTCTTTTTCGGCAAAAACAACACGAGCACGCAATCGGTGTCGCGACAACGCCCCCATACTTTGTGAATACACGATGAGCGTGACGGCCGCGCCGCTGCACAAAATATCTCATGCGTCCAGGTGGGGCGCGGGGACCCGGCCGGAGCCCTGCAGCCGGCGGCCGGCGGCCCGGAGGAGGCCGCGGCAGCAGCGGCAGCAGCACAGGGCGGCCCCAGTTAATCTGCAGTGTCTGCTTTGCATAGCGGACACTGACAAAGACCTCCGACAAAACCGTACGCTAACGAGGAGCACGGGGAGCATGTTGCTGACGAAGACGGACGATCATAATCACCGGCAACACCAACGACCACCTCGTCGCCGTCGTCGCCGACTCGACTCCCCCCGTTCCCGCCGCGTTCTCCGAGAGACCGCAGCCCAGCCGCAGCCCCCCGGCAGGGGGCCGAATCCTCCCCGGCGCTTGTTTTATTTTTATTTCCTTCCCGTACGCTGGGGGCCGGGGGCTGGCCGCTGCTGGCCGCTGCCCGGTCGGAGGGGGTGCGGGGCTGGAGCTGGAGCGGGAAGTGGAGCTGGAACTGGAGCTGGAACTGGAGCCGGCGGCACCGGCCGCGGGGCGTGGGGCCCCCGGCATGCTGCAGCAGCAGCGGCAGCCTCCGCGAGGGCCTGGCAAGCAGTGACTCAGCACGTGGCCGGGGAGTAAAAGCTGAGAGAGCGAAAGAGAGAGAGAGAGAGAGAGAGAGAGAGAGAGAGAGAGAGAGAGAGAAGAGAGAGAGAGCCTTATGAGAAACGTGTCAGCTGTAAATATAACGACGAGACGAGACCTGATGCATGGCGCCGCATAACGACTGTTTTACTGCTGCCGCCGTTTCCAGCTCCTTCCTTCTTTTTCCCTCTCCTTTTTTTTTGTTCTTGTTGTTGTTATTTTCCAACAGTTTTGAGCGCCTGAAAACCGCGGCACCGCGCGGGAAAAAAAATCGTCCTTTCTGCGTATCGCGAGTCCGCGGCGAGTGGCTCACAGGCGAACACTCGGCGGCGCACACGGTGAGCACACAGTGAGCACACGTTGGCGGGCGGGGCGGGCTCGATAGCCGTTTCATAAGCAAATCAATAGCCGGCCGCCCCCGCTGAGCACCGCGGCACACAGCGGCTCGCGGCCTCGCGTTCGCACCCTGTTAGGGCCGGCCGGTCGCAAAGGTGAGGGCAATTACGCGAAATCAAGCGGGGGAAAAATACAATAAAACAAGAATAAACGATATGGGTGAGCGAGAGAGAGAGAGAGAGAGTGTGTAGATTTGTTTTCAATGAATGTAGAAATACGAGCCGCCGGCCGCGGCCGGTCAGGAGGGTGGCGGCCGGGCGAGGCGGCGGCTGCGCGCGGTGTCCTCGGGGAGTCGGCCCCCGGGGGCCCCTAGGGGTCCCTCGCCGCGGCCGGCGCCGCACCCGGCCTTCATCGACTGGTTAATTAATTATGCACGTGAGAGCGCGGCGGGGGCGGGCGGCGGAGGGCGCTGGGCGCTGGGCCCCGGGCCGCGGCCGGCCGAGCGGGTCTGCCTGCACACCCGAGGCCCAAGGCCCGGCGGGCGGCGGGCGGCGAGCAGCGGAGCCGGGGCCGCTGATCCCTGCCGAAGAGAAGACGCGGAGAGGCAGACAGAGACGGGGAGTTTATGTGGAAATCAAATGCACAATAACAAGCGCGCGGCGCACACCCCCGCCTCGTGCGTGCAGAGCGTGCAACACTGTCGCCCCCGCTTCCTCCTCCCTCCGCCTCCCACCCCCTGCGCGCTCTCTCTATCTCTCTCTCTCTCTCTCGCGCGCTCGCTCCCGGTCTCTCTCTCTCTCTCTCTCTCTCTCCCCCGCATCTTCGATTTGCATCCGTAAGTGGATTTCCGCCGAGCAACGAGCATACGTTTGCTGTGTGTAGAATTCATAACAAGTGTGTGCGGGACGGTCCATTTATTTGGCCCGGCGGCGGCGGCGCCCGCGTGCGCGGGCTGGGACAACACGCGGAGGGGCCGCCGGGGGTGCGCACGCTAAACCAGCGCCACCTGCAGGGGGTATCGCCGGTCGTGCCGGAGTACGGCTCGACCGGAACCGAGGAGAACAAGTATGTCACTACAGCGGATACGGAAATCGGCGCTGTGAGACGACGTCCGCATCTTTAAGCGGGGAGTTCGTGGGCCCGCAATGGTCGAAGGGAAGATCCCCACGGACTAGGCCGGAGCGCGTCGGAAACGCTCGGCGCGAGCAGGCGGCGGCTGCCCGAGAGCCTGCGGCAAACGCCGCGCCGCCCGGCAGGCAGGCAACCCCAACGCGCGGCTGTGTGGCGGGCTGTCCGTGCCTACCTTCCAGGGGCTCAGGGGGTAGAGTGGGGAGGAGTGGGGGCATAGTGCTGGAGAGCACCGAGAGATGGCGCCATGGGTCAGCGGCGGGACGTTAGCTCGCGCGGGGTGCTCCGTCCGGCGCCAGCACGACCCCCCGGAGACTCAGATCGCTGACCTGCGCCGTGGCTGAACGGCCGCGCGGCCTTTGGCCTCCCCTTCGGCGTGGATGAGGAGGTCGAAGGGTTGTGTCTGGTGAGGGACTCCTCGTCCTCGCGCTTTCGCCGACTGCCTTGTCACGTGACCCTCGCGGGCGGAGACTGCGACCCCCGTTCGTCCTCTCCGGAACAAATTGTTTGTTGACGCAACGCATCAGTAGCGAACCTCAACTATTCGCAGCTTGGCTCCCCGAGCACCTCTCCCGCGGCCGCGTCCGAACACGCCCCTCCGGCGGCCGCGACGCCGCCGGGGACTCGCGGGCCGCGGACGGAGGCGGCGACGGACGCGGCCGCCTGCTTGCCTTGATTATTCCCAGATCGGATTACATTCCGCTCTGTCGCGCGGCGCGGTGGGGCGGCGGCCGGGGAGGCGGCGGGAGGCGGCGGCGCAGGGCGAGGGGAGGGGCGACTTTAAAAGTAGCATAATTGCATCCGCCTAATGGGATATTTATGTGATTACGTCTATACACGTTACGCCAAATTGACTCCGGGCGCGAGGGCCGCCCCCCCCCCTCCCTCCCTGCCTCCCCGGCCGGCCGGCCTGCGCGGGCGGGGGTGACGGGGACAAGTCATCGCGTATGCATCTGACCGACGAAACAATTGCACTCGCCGGTCTCGGCGCGCTCCCCCGGCCCGGGGCCCACGGCGGTGCGGGGAGGCGCTCGGCGGCACTCGGCACTCGGCCACGGACCGCAGGGCGCCGGAGACAGAGCCGGGGAGGCCGATGCGTGCAGACGGGGGCGCGTGTTTTCTCGCCGCCCCTCACACGGGCCCCCCAAGGGGCCGTCGCTCCTGGCAGAGAGACAGCGGACTGGAGACCACTGGAGACAGTGGGGCGCGGACCTGCGAGCGCTTTGATCCGCATGCGTGCGCACCGCAGCAGCGGCGGCGGCGGTGGCGGCTCTTGTGTGTGCGTTATGTCGCGCAGGAAGCTGGCGGCACGTTTGTAATCCCTCGGATTACGCCAGATTGCGATGATCTGGCCGGGAGGGGCGCGGCGGCGGCAGCGGGAGCGGCGGGTGCAGGAAGGAGGAAAGGGTTCCCCGCCTGCACGTATTCGATCCGCTTCCGATTACCCGCGCAAACAGACGCACGCCGCACGCGCCACGGCGGCGGAGACAAGTCGGGGAGGACGGCGGCCGGGGCAGTGGCCGAGGCGCTGTGGAGAGCCTGGAGGGGGCCGCCGCCGCCGCGCCGGAGTACCAAAGAAAATACACAAAAAATAAAATAAAAACGGCTTGGCTGTTGCGCATGGTGGTTTTCGACGCGTGGAACCGGCGAGGGGAAAGCAAGGCAGCCTGCGAGAAGGTAGTGGAGACAGAAAGTGGCGCACGCGATCTTATTGGAGATGACAAACATGAAGTGTAAAGCGATTCGGCAATGGTGCCCGCCCGCCCTCCCCTCGCGCCGCCTCGTCTCGCCTCCCCTTTCCTTTCCCTCCCATCTCGTATTTCGATGTTTTCCCCCTTCTCTCTTTCCCCTTTTTGTTTCTCCGCAGATTGTATTCCTTCCCCATCCCTTCTCGAGCGCCCCCGGAGTTCTCTCCCCTCCCCCCTCCTCCCCTACCTCTCTCCCTCTTCCTCTCCCCCTCTCTCTCCAAGGCGGCAGCAGACACGCACTGTGTGGCGGCGGCCCGGGGTGTGCCGCGCTGTGCTGTGCTGCGCGGGAGAGATTTTCGTCGGAGAAGTGGAATTGTATTTTTTCCCCTCCGCCTTGTTTGCCGGTCGCGGGGAGAGCTTTGCTGCTTTGCCCCTCGGCTCGGGCCGCCGCTCTCTCCTCTCCTCCGCGCCGCCTTCGCCGCTGCGCATTCGTACAGATTTGGGACTTATTTACACTCGATATTAGTTCCGCGCCGCTCCGTGTTTTGTTTGTGTCGGGAAGGGAACTTTATTCCTTCGGCGCCCTCTGCGCTCTCTTTTTTCTCTTACATATGACCTGCTGACCCGACAGGGCCTGCTTCTCCCCCCCCCCCCCTCCGGCCCCCGCCCTGTCCTGACCCTTGCCCGCACCATTCACCGGTACCGACTGGCACGGGCCGGCTGGGCCGGCTGGGCAGGCCGGGGCCCCGCCACGGGCCTCTGCCGTGGGCACCGGCAGCCCCCCGACAGCGCCGCGCCACGACACGGACACGCAGCACCTTGTGGGCGCACCCCCCCCCCCCCCTCCCCCTCCCACACCCCGCCAACGCCCCGCCACGCCCCGCCATGGCCGCGCAAACAATTACATGGACTAATTACAGTACCGACGAACAGGGTAATCCCACAGCGAGGCACTACGCAGCAACCCCCCTCCCCCTCTCCTCTCTCACCTCACCAGGTCCGCCCCTCTCGAGCACGTCTCCCCCCCCCCCTCTCACCCCGCCTCTTTCGTGTTTACCTAACAACATAGTGTCTGGATTGGTTTGTGTCAGGGCCACCCACCTGAAATAAATAAAAAAAAACAACAACAGTAACAAAACCGTATTCGATTTAAAAACCAAACTGCCAACGCAGGAGTTGTGGAACTCTCCCGCCTCTCCAGGGCTATTTTTATTTTGTTTGTTTTATTTGCGGGTTGGCAGCAGTGCGCCCCGCCCCGCCCCGCCCCGCTCCGGCTGACGCCCTCTTCTTCCTCCGCGTCCGTCCTCCTTCCGCGTTCGATTCGCGTCGTGCGGCGAAAAACATCCTGAGTCCTGCGAGAGAGTTTCGGCTGGTAACGTATGATTGAGGCCGCCCTCTCCTTTCCTCCTCTCTCCCCCATCCCTCTGTGTTTCTCTCTCTCTCTCTCTCTCTCTCTCTCTCTCTCTCTCTCTCTCTCTCTCTCTCTCTCTCCTCGGCTCTCAGTTTCGGCTGACACGTCGTTTCGCGGCTCGTTGGCTTCGATAATCTCAACTCCCAGAGCAACTCACCAAACGCCCCCGCGGCCACAGCACCACAACCCCTTCCCGTCCCCTGCCCCCGCCCCTGCCGCGATAAGCACTCGTAGGGGATGGCACCGGGAACACAGCCCGGGCACCGCCTGTCTGCCTCTGTCTCTCTCTCTCTCCACCGCTCTGCACAACGTTTGCTCCTCTATTTTATAATCGCGGCGATGACCAAGATGGTTGGACAATGCACGCGCACAAGCAGTCAATTCTGAAGGGGAAAAAAATTTCTCAAACTACATTACGCTGCCAAAGATGGCAAGTACTGTGTTGAAGCAGTCTGGTGTGTGTGTGCGGCGGGCGCCGTGTCCGTAGGCAGCCCGGCCGCACGAGTGCGTCGGGGCTGCCTACCCGGTGCCCGCCAGGCGCTGCCCAGGCCGGCCTCCCCTCCCCTCTGTCCTCTGTGTGCGCGGCAGCGCGGCTGCAGCTCTGCGCCCACCACACGCGGCGGCGGCGGCGGCGGTCCCCAATCTCTCCTCTCCTATTCCACAGTCATTTCTTTATTTTTCGACGAGCGGAGCCGCGCCGTCCGAGGGGGCCCGCCAACGTCCGGCGGTCTCAGGGGGCGGGCGGGCCCCCGACGGACACATTCACTGAATACATATTCGTGTCGAGGAGTACCGTGAATATCTGTGAATATCATGGGAAATAAACACAGGCGAAGTGCGCACGGACGCCCGACGCTCGCCGACTTTCTCCTCCGTGTTTAATAGCGTCTGTTCCGGCCGGCTCCTCCCATTCGTGGCGCCCCTCCCCCCGCTCCCTATCTCCCCCTCGCGCGTCACTCTGCTGGCGAAAGTCATAAAGCTGGCAATATGGTCCGGCCAGGTGAGCGCCCCCCACCCCCCACCCCCCACCCCGCGGCTCCGGCGGCTCCAGGCGCCTCCAGGTTACTCCAGGCTCGTCCAGCGGGACCGGGGCCACACAAGGAGCACTCCCCCAACGTGGCTCACAGGTGATCGCGAGGTCCTTTTGGATTACTGCATCGAATTATACGAAGATGGTGCCGTCGGTGTGGCCACGTAACACGTCCGCGGCCGCTGGGCCGCTGGGCCGCTGGCGCCGCGCCGCCGCCTCACCCTCCTGCCCCTGGAGTGTATGCAATACGCCACTCCCATCCCACCAGGCACTTTCGCCACCCGCGGGCCGACCGAGCCGCCGAGCCGCCGAGCCGCCGAGACTCACCCCCGTGCCAGCACCAGCCCCACCGCGCCGCGCTTAGCCTCGCTGCAGGCTTCTCTCTCTCTCTCTCTCTCTCTCTCTCTCTCTCTCTCTCTATCTATCTATCTCTCTCTCTGTCACACTCTCTCTCCCACTGCCTCTCTCGCTCTCGCTCTCTCTCTCCCCCGACTGTCAGCCATGGCGGTAAGTGGGAAGGGAAGGGGAACGGGGTGGAGCGAGCCGCCGCCATTTTGATTTATCGACCTGCCTGTCCGTGGCTGCAGTGCTGCCGCAGCGCAAACCCGCACGGTAAACCGGTGCGGCCGCCGCCGCCTCTGCTGCCGGGGCGGCCGGCCGTCGCTGCCGTGGCCTTACGTTATTAGGGGCCCCGCCCCCGCACCTGCAGGCGCGGCGGCGGCGGCGGCCGGCAGCGGACGCAGCAGAAGTTGGCCATTCGTGTCGCCTCACCTTCACTCTTCTGTCGGCGCTGCGTGATGGAGACGGACAGGTGGAAGGAGGAAACGATGGTCGGCATTATCGGGGGGCGATACGGGGCGGGGCAGTGCGGCCGCGGGGCCGCGGGGGCGGAGATAAGATACCCGGCACCGACACCCGCCCCGCCGTGCCCCGCGGCCGCGGGAGCGGTCACAGCCGCCGTCGCCCATGCAGAGTTCGGCGCCCCCCCGGCCGCTGGCGCCTATTGGGTAGGCAACCTCGAGCGTGCCGGCGCAGCCGTGCCGCGCGGGCCGGCCTACCCGGGCGCTCGCAGGCGCCCAGCGCGTCGCGCCGCACCCGGAGAGAGACAGACTGGAGACGTCCAGGGACGTGTGCAGGAATGCGGCGATGCGATAGCAAAATATGTGAATCTCGCTGCCGGCCCAATGTGTGACTGCTCACGCTTCTGTGCCGGCGCCTGCGTGCCCCGCGTCGCAGGGAGGCCCCCGCGGGATGGAGGCTCGACGGCGGCGGCGGCGCGGACTCGCAGAAGAGGCGATTCCCGGGGAGTGGATCTGCAAAGGCGGCTGGCACGGCTCCCACTGCGACCCCGCAGGCCCCGCAGCGCCCCGGCCGGCCGGCGCGCGGCCCCTTTGAAGATGTTGCACCTTACTCACCGAGGCCGGCCGGCCGGCCGGGCACGGAGCCTCGTAAATCGGCGGGGGATGAGGCCGCGGGGCCGGCGGGGGAGGCGAGCGGCGAGAGCGTCGCCCCCACACCTAGGCGTGCTGGTGCCGCACACGATGTTTTTAAGAGAAAAAAGTTGCAATTAGTGTGGTACAACAACTTCAAAACAAGGTTGAAGCTGAGCGCTCCATCGTGGGCCAAATATTGTCGCGGGTTCAACTCCTGCCGCCGCCCTCAAAATTTTTTTGCCTTTGACGTTGCTCATCTCTGGAGGGCGGTGGGTGCAAGGCCCGCTAGATAACCCCCCCCCCCCACACACACATGCACGTGCCGGACACGTGACGGGCGGCCGCCTCGCGCCCTCCCTGCTCGAGCCGCCGCTGCCTTTTGCTTCACTTCGGTACGTCAGCGCAATGGGATGGAAGAGGACATACAGACAGACAGTCAGACAGTCCGCGAGGGGCGGGGCGGGCGGGGCGGGCAGCGAGGCACCCTCCCAACAAGCGCCGAACAGGCGGAGGCGATTAAGGCCAAATTTCTGGAGGCTTGCGTCGCGCCCTCTGCCACCCCTCTGCCTGCCGGTTCCGCCGGTTCCCTGGCGCCGATGACGCGGCCCGAGATACCGGCCTGCACCGCCGGCCTGCCCCGCCATGCCGATCTGCGGCGGGCCGTGCTGCACGGCGGGAGGCGCCGGGGACGTGCGCCGTGCGTCGGCCTCGGCCTCGGCCGCCACCGCCACCCCCTCGCAGCTCGTACGCAGCCGGCGCGGCCGTCCCCGGCAGACAGACGGCGCGCGGCCGCGGCCCCCACCCGCCCCCCGCCCGCCAGGCCCCGCCCACCGCCGCCCGGCACGACCCGGCACGGCCCTGTCGGGCTGTCGGCCCCTCTTGTGACGACGCCCCTCCTGCCGCCAGAGTGCAGCACCGCCGCGGCCACCGCCTTCGCTTTCCAGGCCGCAGTGGTGCCCCTATGCCCCTCCGCCCCCGCCGCGCCGCCTCCGCTGCCGCCGTCACAGCGCTGGCGTGTTCCTCGAGCTCCCCGTGGCGCCCCCCGCGCTCCCGTGTTGTCCTCCTGGCCGCCCCGGCCGCGCTGCCCGGTCTCCGTCGCGCGTTCTTCGCCATGAGCCGCCGGAGTGCACCGTGAAGGCATGAGCGTCGACTTGTAAGTCTCCCGCGCCGGTCGTCTGTGCGTGCAGAGTGGCGGTGCAGAGTGCAGTGCAGTGAGTGCAGAGTGCAAGTGCAGAGTGCACTTTCAGAGTGCGGCGGTGCTCCCCGTGCCGGCATGGAGGGGGCCGCCGGGCCGCGCGGCCCGTGAGCTCGCCGCCGAGGCTGTTCCTGGCGGAGCCGCGGCGACCGCGGTGACCACGACGAGGCCATGCTCCGGCAGCCGGACCTAACAGCCGCCGCTGCCGCCGCCGGCCTCGACGGATAAACTCGGCACTTCTTACGACTGGTGAGTAGCTGTTCCGCACCGACAGAGTGAGGGAGACGGAGTCTGGCGATGTGCCGCAACGCGCCGACCCCCCGCAGCGCAGCGGCAGCAGCAGCACCGGGCCGCGCGTTAACATTCCCTGCTTGCAGTCCTATGTAAGACATGGGACACACGCGGACGGACGGGTAGGCAGGCAGACAGACAGACAGCAGACAAACAGACTGACAAACAGCGCCGGCCACCGGGCACGCGAGTCGGGTGAATGACAGTGGCCACACAATGAGCACGGCAGCCCCATCGCCTATTAATGGCATCGCCTGCGGAGTCAGCTTTATATTTGCCGCAACTGCCGCAACCGAAACCCGCAAAAGGAGGGTCGATTTCCATAAAAATGGTATAGATTGTCGCCGAATGTAAACAAACACTCGCTCGCTCGCTCACCCCTGCTGGTCGTGCTGGTGTGGGCAAACACCGCTGTGCACACGCCCACAGTCCCGCCCGGCCCGGCCCGCCCGACAGGGTCGCCAACGTGAGAAAGCAAGTCGTGTATTTATTTATGGACGTATCGATGTGTCACCCCGCGCCGCCCGGCCTTCACTATTATTATTGCCGGCAGCTTTTTCATTTTACTTTTGTAAAAGAAATGTCAATCGATGTTAAACCCCGCCTCGATGTCACGCGTCATTTGATAGATGGGATGTGCGCCGCGGCCCACGGCTGCTTACACGCGGGCTACTCTGACACTTAACTGCTTATTTAATTTTTTTTTGGATATTATTTGGAGAGTTGTCGCCGACAAAGGGCGTCTCACGCGGCGTGCTTGACAACATTGCGTAGGTGTTTATTAACTCTCTTAAATGGGGTATATCCTATCGGCCCGAGTCACTGGTCCTTAGTTTACTGTGCCCCAGGCAGCCCCAGGACGCCCTGGGGAGGTCCTGACAGTGGTCTCGGGCACCCGGCCCGTTGACAAGCGGGCCCATTCTGCCTCAGTCCGGCCGGCCCACAGCACGGGGCCTCGCGCGGTGCGGCAGCCGGCCCTGTTTGTGTTCGCAGACAGACGCCCCCTCTCCCGTGAGGGCCTCCTCTACCGGTGGTAGGCAACCCCGCCGCGCCCGGGGCCCCCGGGGCCCCCGGGGCCCGACGGCGTCTCCTCGAGAGGCCGGGCTCCCCGTCCGGAGGCACCGGAGGCGCCGGGTCCGCGGCGGTGAGAGGAGAGGAGGCGCTCCTGGCAGAGTACGGCAGGCGGCCAGGTAGTAGTACTTGTTGCCAGCCAGCGGCTAAGGGTCGGCGCCGTGCCCCCGCCGTGCCCCCGCCGAGCCCCCGCCGTGCCCCCGCCGTGTCTGGCTGACTTGTTGCGGGCTGAATACGCGTAAGGCTCTTCTCAAAGACTGGGGCCGGGACCAGCTCGGGACCGGCCTTGCCGGCGATAGACGTTAAACCCAAATAGCTCAAACTCTAAACCTTTCGCAAGCCCCTGAAATCCACAAGACCTAAGCAAAGCCTCTTGGATTGACCGCTACTGCGAGTTGGCCAGGTTGCGGTGTGGAGGATGGGCCGTGGGACGGGGGTGGCCGGGGGTGGCCGGGGGTGGCCGGGGGTGTCCGGGGGTGGCCGTGGGGGCGGGGTGGCCGGGGGGTGGTGGGGTGGCGGGGCGGGGCGGCCCGCGGTGCCTGTCGGCCGGGGGGCGGGGAGGGGCGGGACCAGGGGGCGGCGCGGATCCGGCGCCTGCGCAGTCCGCCGCCGGGGAGCAGCGCGCGCTCCCATTGGTCGGCTGCCGGCGCGCGCGGCCCGGTGGGGGGGTCGCCTCGCGGTGGTGGGGGTGGCCGCGGCGGCGCGGCGGGCCTGGCGGGTCGAGCTGTCCTGAGCCGTCGGACTAACTGGGGGGCTTTCGAGGACTTAAAACAAGTAAACCAAACGGTCGTAACAGTGACTGTTCGGGATTCCATTTCAAAACCGCTCTAAGCACACATTAAGGCCTTCGTGTGTCGTCACGTGACTATTTTTTATTTATCGGTAATCCGCACGCGGCCCCTCACGTGTGTGCGTGCGTGCGGGCGTGTGCGGGCGTGTGCGCGCGCGGGCGTGTTTACGTGAGTGATAGGTTACGGGAGTGCATCTGCAACAACTTGGATATACGCCCCCGTCGCCGCCGTCGCCGCTGACGCCGACGCTGCCTTCGCAGGACTTAGCGGTAAGCCTGTCGTGTCGTCTGCTACTGTTTGGCCGGCCGCGGAGGCGAGCCGGGCGTGTAGAGGCAGCAGACCGGGCCGGGCGCGAGTGCGGGATGTGTGTGCAGCGAGTGCGGAGAGTGCGTGCCGCGAGTGCGGAGATGTGAGTGTCGCGAGTGCAGAGTGTGTGCAGCGAGTGCGGAGATGTGAGTGTCGCGAGTGCAGAGTGTGTGCAGCGAGTGCGGAGATGTGAGTGTCGCGAGTGCAGAGTGTGTGCAGCGAGTGCGGTGCGTGAGAGAGAGAGGGAGGTGCACGAGCAATGCGTGAGAAGCAGGAGCGTGTGTGTTTGGAGAGAGTGCAGCGTGTGTGAGTGCAGTGAAAGCAAAGTGTGCGAGAAACGAGTGCGGAGCATGTGAGTGGTGCCAGTTCGTCCTTTGGCGTTGTGCACTGACAGAGTGCAGCCCGCGAGTGCAGAGAGTGCGGCCCGTGTGTGCTGCGAGACCCGCGGGTTCTCGCGAGTGCAGCGTTTTGTGGTCAGTGAAAGGGGCGATGTGCGGGAGTGCGAAGTGCGAGTGTGTGCGTGTGCAGCAAGTGTGTGAACTGTGGAACATGCTGTGACCCGCGCCCCACGTGTGAGTGTGTGTGTGTGTCATCCGTGTGCGTGTGTGTGTGTGTGTGTGGGCTGGCCGTCACAGCTATGATGGTTGAGCTGGCGGTAGCGCCGCCCTGCTGTGCACGAAGCAGTAGCGGTGAAAGGGCGGGTGATGAGACGAGCGAGTGGCTGTTCAATGTGAGTATGTACGAGTGAGGGTGTGCGGGTGAACGGTTGACTGTGGCCACGCGTGCGAGAGTGAGAGTGGAGACCGGCTGGAGTGGTGGCGGAGGCCGTGTGCACATATCGGCCTCGGCTCCTCGGAGTGACAGAGACAGACCGGGGGCAGACTGTACGGCGCCACAACCCGCTGCCCGGCGGCGGGGCTTCGCCTCCCCAACACCGTACACCGTGTCGCCGCATCGCAACTCGCGCCAAACTGTTTGAAATCACGCGCCCGCAAACACCAAACATACCGCGAGCACGGCGCCGCGAAATGTGGGCGTGAAAGCAAATCTCAGCGCGCATCGCGCACCGCCTCCCGCTCCCAGCTCCCGCGCAGACGAATGTGTGTGTTTGGAATTATTTCTGGGATGGTCCAGAAACATCCGGAGACGCAACTCGTGAAAATGGCGAGGAACGATGGCTCCTAGCTGTGCAACACGGAAAAAAAAAAGTTTGTGATAACAAATTTGTTCGTTTATTTTGCACCCACATCGAAATTCGCAGTTGTGCATGAAAACCGAGATTCAGCTTTGTCAATGAACGTGTACTGAATGAACTACTGTAATGAACGCGTTCTGTACGTATAAAATCAACAAAAAGGGCAGTCACCAACAAAATTTCAAATGTTTTTGCTTTTCATTGATTTATCTAACATTAGGTTGTTTCAACTAAGTTTCTTGGGCTCGTCGCGTCAATAACAAATCATTTTTCTGCGTTCGAACACCATATTTGTAGTTTGTTCAGTGGTGCATCCCCGCGCACATGGTGCTCCTGTAACGCGATACGGCCGAGAAATTAGAAATTCCAGATCTGCACTAGAAATGCATCTATATGTCCGGCGGAGGCGGCCCGTAACGTTCCTGATGCGTCACGTTACGTCGCGTCGCGTCGCGTCGCGTCACGACTCCCGGGTCACTCTGCGGTTCACGGCGCGGCGACTGGCGGCCCCCGGCGGCCGCGGCGCGGTACATATACGGGGGCGTCTGGTCGGCGCCGTCGGGATCCCGGGCCGTCCGGGCCGCCCTCATTGCGCAGAGGCCGGGCCCCCGCGGCCTCGGCTGCCTCGGCACGCCGCCGCCACGCCGCGCCGCGGTCCGGCGGCGGGCATTAGGCGCGGATTACAACCGCTAATCGGTGCATGCTAAGCCCGAGATTACCGGGAAATTGAAGTAGCAATCTAATCTCGATTTTGCCGGGGACATCACTTATCGTTCGCATCGGGAAGAAGAAGGGGAGGAGGAAGAAGAGGCGGAGGCCGGCCGTATGTCACGTGATATGGGCAAATCGGCCAGGAATCGTCTGCGCGTGCACCCCGCCACGGCACGCCACGCCCCGCCGCCCGCGGCGGTATGGCCACACTTGACGTTACAGGTGTCCGTAGCGACTCGAGTCGTCCACTTGCGACACTGGTAGTCGCGAGGGGGGCCTCAGTTAACGGACGGGTGTACACTGACTGGTGACTGGACCGGACTTTTCCATTGACTGGAATGAAAAATTCACGATCATTTATGGTTCCTGTGTTCTGAGCTGTCACCCACCCCAAAGTAGGCTAAAACTCATTCCTACCGTGACCAAAACTCAAAACGGAAATATTTTTGTTTTGCTCAGAAATCTGTGGATACTTTTAAAAAATGCAAAAATGGGTGGGCACTACCTAGGCCTCCGCCTGGAACCCTCCTGCTTAACTTCGGTGTTCGAACGGGAACCGGTGTACCAGGTATTGACCGCCGCAAAGACACCGGCACAACGCAGCGGCCTTTTTCAGGGGCACGCTTCCGCAATGGTCAATGTAGCCCCCTCTGCCAGCCAGATTTCCGGAATCATCTCCCTTCGACTGGCTGGTTGGTCTGTGGCACTGCGGCCACTCCCGAGCGGATTGGGGGGGAGGTAGGCTTTCCTATATCGTACACAGCCGGAGCTGCTGTACTTCACGACGAACCCTAGTCGCGACGGCGTGTCCTCGTCTGCCAGATTCACAGGGAGCGAAAACGAAGGTACCGAACCCTAGGTACCCCCGTAGCACACACCCGAGTCTCCGAAGCAAGTTTCCTTGGAAGACACAGAGCCCCCCCGCCGGAAACCCCGGGCGACCGAGAGAACCTCGGACCCGGGAACGGGGGTAAGCCCGACCGTGCTGCGGGAATCTCCAAGTTGAAACCCAACGCTTACATCTCTCAGTGACGCAGCGCGCACGGCCGTTTAGACAGCCATACCGACAGTACGTTCGGGAGTATATTTTACCCTCTTTCTTCCAAGCGCAGACACAAGAAAAATTTTGGAAAGGGGGAGGGCTTGAACCCACAATCTTTCGGTCGCCGGTCAGCCACCTTACCGATGCGGCCACAGAGTCGCGATGACGGTGGATGCGCGCCCCCTATACTTCACACACCGTCGTCTTAGCTGAGCCGACAGAAAAAGTGCACGGACCGGCAAAGAGTTGAACCTCCGACCAGCCACCCGCCAGCTGGACTCGCTAACCACGCGGCTACCGCGCCTCGGTGCTGGACGACTGTGCGCTTACGGTACTGTAGCCGCACGACGTGTCCGACTGGAAATTGAATGGACTTTGACTGGAGAGTGACGGGACTGGAAGGCGTACACTGACTGGAAGCACCGGGGTACCCCTCGGGTAGTCGTCATTATAACACTCATGGCCACGTGTGCGTGCGTGCGTGCGTGTGTGTGTGTGTGTGTGTGTGTGTGGGACGGGGCTTAGTGCAGGAGTGCGTGCCAATCAGACGGGTATATCGGCGAGGACGCGGCGGCGCGGTGCGGTGCGCTGCGGCGAGGTGCGCGCCGACGGAGTCCGTCCCGACGGCACCCGACGGCACCCGACGGCCGGCGCCGCCTCTCCTACCGCGATAAGCTTTCGGCGCCGTTCTCATTCGTGCTCGAGTAGGGCTGTCTCTGCATCCGGAACGCAGCGCGACAGGCGGACAGACAGACCGACAGACGGACACCACCGACTCGCTTGTTTTGCACCTCTCCCCGATATACGTTTGGCGGGCGGGAGAGACCTGAACGCGAGAGCAGAGTGGTTGCCAATAAAGTAGGCTAACCGTGGCCCCTCTCACTCTGCATACGTGTGCACTGTTTGTTGGTGCCTGTCACAGCGTCACCTCCGCCTGCCTGCCAGGCAAACTGCTGACATGAGGGGATGCTGGTGCTGCCTGGTGGACAGTGGGGGCACCCACGCCACACGCCACTCCTGTGTGTTTAGGGCTTCTATGCCTGCCCACCTTCATATTCACAGCGGCACTGAAGGGCGCGTCCTGCGCAACCACTGATATTAGCTTGTCTGGGATCGGTTACTGAGTGCCGAGTACTGTGCGCGGAGGGTGGCATGACATGTGTTTTAGGATGACGGCGAATGCAGTGCTCGAGGGAGAGAGACCGCATCGTGAGAGACAGAGAGCTGACCGTGCTGACGCCCTTGTTGTGGTTGCAGGCGTTGGAGGCGTTGCGCGGCGTGCCCAGTGCCTGCGCGGCTGCGGCCCCGAGGCCCCCCGACGCCACGCTGGAGGATGTGGTGAGCGCGTGCGTGGCCGCGGTGTCCCCCGTGGCCGCGGTGTCCCCGCTGTACCCCGGGCCCGGGCTCGGCCTCGGCCTGGCGGCCCACTCCGCCAGCCCCCACGGGGCGCACGCCGCCACGGCCTTCAAGGTGGAGGCGCCCGACCCCTACAGCCCGTTCGCCTCGCCCCGCATCAGCGTCAAGCAGTGGGGGCTGGGGGGCGGCAGCCACGGCGGCAGCCACGGCGGCAGCCACGGCGGCGCCGCGGCCGGCGACGTCACCAAGCTGAGCCCGCGCGCGGACATGGAGCCGCTGGACCTGCAGGACCTCGTGTCCGGCGTGGGCGCGTCGCCGTCGGCGCACCCCGTGGCCGCCGACAGCCCGCACTCGCACGCCCACCTCGCGCCGCTGGCGCCGCCCGGCCAGGACCAGCTGCTGCACCACCAGCACCACCACCAGCACCAGCACCAGCAGCACCACCAGCAGCACCACCACCAGCAGCACGACTACCACGCCGCCTGCCCGCCCATCCTGCCGCACGAGCCCCTGGAGAGGCTCAAGAGTGAGTACATGTAAACCCTGCTTGCTGGCGTCGCCGGGGAGGAACGCGGGGCGGAGCGGGTTAGTGCTCGGACCGGGAAGTGATTTGTTGGTGGTTCGTGTTGATCCTGGACGCTTTTGCCTCCGGCTACTTTCACAGTGCCCACAGTGCCGGGCGCCACTGCACGCACTGCACGCACTGCCCGCCAGATTAAACACTTATCAACCGCTTCCCTATTTCTCGCTCCGGCACGCGATTTATCGCCGCCCGCGTATTTGCATTGTGTTTTGTGCGTTGTATGCGGTTTTCTCGGAATAGCCGGCGGCCGGGGCGCGCGGACCCCCAGCACAGGCCGGGCCGCACCGGGGCCAGGACCCCGCCGTGGATAAGCCCCCCACCACCGCTCCTCACCGGGCCGCTCCCGAGCAAACAGGTTGATTTAGTGTGACCGCGGCGCGGCTGGCTTCGGCCTTTGCAACTCTCACGAGCAGAAGTGCGTCCGGCCCGGCCATGCTTTGCCCTGCTCCGATACTCCGGGGCTGCAGCTGCAGTGTGTGTGTGAGTGTGTGCCCCAGTTTACCGGGCGCTGCCTGCGGTCCCTCCCCCATCGGAAGGCATCCGTTACCGCGCCACGAGGCGCTGACTGATGGCGGGGTGGCGAGCGCCCCGCCGTGCCCCGCCGCCGCACGGCCCCGGCTGCCGCCCCCTCCCCGCGCCCCGCGGCCTCTGACCTCTGACACGGCACACTTGGGACAGATTCCTCGCTCCCCCGGGCCGGGGCCACACCGGCTGCAGCCTGCACCTATCGTCAACCCTTCTCGCCTCCTCCCACCTCTCTCTTTCTTTCTCCCCTCGAACTCGCTATCTCCCCTCTCCCCTACCTCTTTAATTTTTCTATTTTACGACCCGACCTGGCGGCATGTCTCCCACAAGGCTAATTTTGAGCTATTATGCCCCACACGGCTTGCGGGGAGGGGGGGGGGGGAGCCGCGGCTCGCGGAGCGTGCCTCTGCTCCCAGGACGCCCCCTCCCCTCCCTCCTCCCCTCCCTCCCCCCCTCCCCTCCCTCCTCTCCTCTCCTCCCCTCCCTCCTCCCTGCTCTGTTTTTCTTGGCAAATGAGGCGTCGCCCCGAAGGGTGTCGATGCTAAGCGTCCCGTCCCCGTCCGCCGCAGCCCGCGGCCGTCGCAACTTGTGTCGCGGGTTCGAGTCCCGCCGCCGCGGCCGAGGTTCCAGCGGCGCGGGTGGGGTGGGAACGCCAGCGATCTCTTCAGTTTTGTCCTCACGTGCGGTGGCCGTTCGTGGGTACTGCGGGAGGGAAGGGGGAGGGGGGGGGGGGAGGGCCGTATCGCACCACGCGTCAATGTCACCCCCCGTTTTGACGTGTGGCTCCGCTGCGCGCGACCGGCGACATGGGAGGCGTGGCGGGGCGTGGCGGGGCGTGGCGGGCGGCGCTCGCAGACAGACAGGCGCGAGTCAGATCGGCGGCGGCGGCGGCCGCGTGATCGCGTACGCTCGTCGCCGTCGCCGTCGCCCAATTTTCCGCCGAGCTGCGCAATAACGCTCCCCGGCGGCCCGCGGGGGGGCCGTCCGGAAACTACGTGACGCCGAGGAGTGGCCGTCTGGACGTGAGGAGGCGGCCTGGCAGCGGTCAGGGCCGGCGTGCCCCGCAGGGGGTCGGAGAGTGAGGGGCCGCGGCCGGCGCTGGCCGACAGTACTCAGGCAGCACGGCCGCACCCTGACGGGGGACCAACAATAATAACAATTGTTGCGACAACCGTCATCCGGCCGGGGTGGGGTGGGTGGTGGGGTCGGCGGCGGCGCGGCAGCTCCCCCGGCGGCACCCTCTCCTCCCCGCCGCTGTCGGACAGGAGCAGGAGCAGCTCCCCAGAGGAGTGTTTCGGCGCGGAGGTCCTGTCAGTCTCGGACACGAGCGGCTGCCGCCGCCGCCGCCGCCGCCACGCGGGCTCTGCTTTTTCTCGTCCCCGGCACCCACCCGAGTGATCGAACGGAAGCGCTTCCAACACGATCTGCTCTGCCCCTGACTTCCGGCCGAGCAGCCGTCGCGTCCCGGGGAGGTCTCATCTCACGTCCAGACACCCTCCCCTCCCCACTCACTGTTTTTTTTCTCATGCTACATTCGTAGGGAAGTCTCTCTCTGCTGCTGAAGAAACCGCCAACAACCTTCCGGGGGTCACACCTGTTTAGCGTGCCGCAGGGCCGGCGGGGGCGGCGGGGGCCAACCGCAGGCCGCAGGGAGGACCCCCAGGGCTAGCGGAAGTCACAAATATCGGCAGGCCGCAGGGGGCGGTGGGCCGAGGGGCCTGCGGCTGCGGCGGTGCATCGGCGGGGCAGAGGCAGAGGTGCGCGACGGCCCGGCCCCCGGCCCCCGGCAACGGCCCCGGCCACGGCCCGGTTCGTGACTTTCTTCAGTTTTGCAGCCCTGCGAAGGGCGTGGGAGTTTTTACGAGGGCCGGCGACACGGCACGGCACGGCGGCGGCTGCTGCAGCGGGTGCAGCGGGGCCGCAGAGCCGGCGGGGAGGAGCAGGATGTATGTAGGCCACGCCGCCGCCGCCGCCGCCGCCGCCGCCGCCGCCGCCGCCGCCGCCGCCGCCGCCGCCGCCGCCGCCGCCGCCGCCGCCGCCGCCGCGGGGCCTGCTGAACAGTAGAGCGAACACGCGCACTGCATCCCACCTCACCATCCCCCCGCCGGCCGAACCCGCTCGAACGCCATCCGGCAGAGCAGGGTCCGCTAGGTGGCTAGCACCCACTCTTGAATTTTGGACGGGTTTTATACAGATCACTTAAAATCCTTATATAAACTTTCTGAATCGGCCGGACGGCCGTGTGATGCCGCGCGGCCGCCGCTCAGGGCTGAGTGAGTTGTGTTGCTGTTTGCGCGCGCCGCCCGAAGATAAAAAACGACCTGCGGCGAAACGCGGCCATGATCGAGTGGCCGCACATGACCGCTTCCCGCCCGCGCTTTTTGTGTTCTTTACAAAAGGGTGCTGATGATGTGTTATTTCACGCTGAATCATGGCGCGGGGCGCGGGCGACGCGGGGCGCCGCGGTGATGGCTGCGGGGCCGGCCGGCCGGCCGTGCGGCCAGGGTTATAATGCAGTGCGTCGCCCGACACATGTTTGCAGGCGGCGGCCGCCATTTCCATAAAGCGTGAAATGTCGAGTGCATATTTGCAGCGCTTATGAAGAGGGAAGGGGTGCGCAGGAATAAATAAAGAGATGTTGGCGGCAGCAGCACAAGCCGCCGTGGGGGCAGGCGACACCTCGGCCTTGACACTCGACACTCGTTAACATTATTTGAAATAAAAATTCGATGCTACCTGTGGTGCTCATCTAGAAAGTCGGCAAAGAGTCGAACCCGCATACGGGCCAGACGCCCGCCCCTCAGACGAGTGCGCTAGCCACCGCGCCACCGAGACACCCCCGCGCGAGGTGCCGGCGAAGTGCGCCGATGCCAAGACGTTATAGGAAGGGAGATACAACGAGCGGGGGGAGGGGAGGCGGGCGGCGCGGATGAGGAAACGGGAGCTAGTAAGTCTGTGTTGGTGGTGCCCAGTGGTGCCGCCGCTCCGCGTGTTTGTTGTCCCCGTGTTGTGTGTGTGTGTGTGGTGTGTGTGTGTGGGGGGGGCGGCAGGTTGACGGCCGCGCCGCGTTACCTAATATATGGACGACCCCGAGTGCCGGCCAGACAGGTCGTGATATAATGCCGGCCTAATCCCACATGACGACTATCACACCGCCCGCGCCTCCCTCCCCTACATCCCCTCGCACACCCACCCACCCCCTCATCCCCTCACCACGGCCGCCTCCGACAACGTCGTTTTTAGCAAGCTGGCTGCCGAGCAGACAGTTTTTGGTGCAGTTAGCGGGCCAGCCGAGCGAGACGAAAAAGCTGTTCCATGCGGTGGCGGTACGCGCAGGAGAGAGCGAGAGGGGAGAGAGAGAGAGACATACACCGCCGGACAGAGACGGAGGGTTGACCCGGATGACTTCTTGCCGATATGATGACGAGGCCGCTCGTAAAAAATATATATAATATATGAAATGTGTATCGCATGGCGGCGCTGAGCGGCGGGGGCGGCAGGGGATGGTGTTGTGACCCTCCGGGGAGCCCTTCAGGACGCCGGGGGAGGGGGGGGGGGGGGGGCAGCCGACGGCCTGCCGGCCACGGCCCGGTGTGCGCGGCGGCCTCTCACCGGAGGGTTGGCAATGAGCGTCCCCAGCCGGATTTGTCTGTGCGGGTTTAAGGGCACTCAGGGTGTGACCCCAAGCGCCCGTCGAAGTGGGAGAGGGAATTACCGAACCATTTCCGAGCGTTGATTGTAATGTTAACCCTGGCCGAAATGATAATTCTTTTATTATGTATTTGTTTTATCGGTGTTGGCTTTCGTTCTTGAAGGAGTCGTCTTGCCCTCTGAGCGCTGTCGGCAGTGCGTCAGTGTCAGGACACCCCTCCGTATGTCGGTCAGCGCCCCCCCCCCCCTCCCCCTCCCCCTTCACCACCCCCCGCCCCCGGCACCCCTCGCCTTGCCTCGCCTCTCCGCAGTTTCGGTCCGCTTCGCGACACGTTTTGTTCGCCGGGGTGCTGGCTGATGACGGGTTGTGTCCGCCGAGCAGCGATGTGACAACTCCCTCTCTCGCGCTCTCTCGCCGCCTCTCGCTCCCTCTCTCTCTCTCTCTCTCACTCGCTGTCTCCCGCGGACGCGGCCCGCCAGCCCCCGCCGCCGGCACGGGGTGCGCTGGGGGGGGGGCGGGGCGGGGCGGGGCGGGGCCGCTGATTATGTAATTGAGAGCCCAGAGCATGGGAACGCGGCACCTGGGGCTTGGGGCTCGGGGCTCGGGGCCGAGGCCGGGGGGCGCGCGGGCAGCCCTCCACGGCCGGGGCCTCCTCGGCCTCCTCGGCCTCCTCGGCAGACGGCGGCGCGGTCCGCCGGCCCCGCAGCCTCCGCCCGCCCGGCACCGCCTCGCGCCGCCCGGGTATCTTCCCGGCAGGATTATCACCGCACGTATATACTTTCCATGCGGCTCCGTAAATACCCGCGCTCGCGGCGGAGAGCCGCCCGAACGAAAGGGCCGCGCCAGACGAGAAGACAAATGGTGCGCACATGTTTATACCCCTCTCTGTGTTTGCAGTGTGGGCGGACGCGGACTTCAGGGACTCGGGGCAGCACTCCATGCCCGCCATGTCGAGTCCGGCCAACAGCTCGGACACGCACATCGGCTTCAGCAGGAGCAGGTCCCGGGACAGGAAAGGTGAGGCCCGGCAGGACACCGGCAGGACACCGGCAGGACACTGCCGCCGCCGGCCCGTGACGTGACCCTCCGCGGCCCTTCTTACCTCGCCATTTAAAGGGACGGCTCTACCTGCAGTGCAGTTCTGTCTCTCTCCGTCTCTCTTTCTCTCTCTCCTACACGCCCACGCACACACACACACACACATTCACATAGAGTCCTGTTGGAGTCGGTAGATAGCGCTGCGGTCGCCACACTACATAACCCTTATCTTACGGTAAATACTACTATACAGCTGTAATCACATACGCGGCGGCGTGGCGGGGCGCGGCGCAGCCCGGCACAGCGCCCTTCTGACGACCCCCCCCCCCCCCCCCCCACACACACACATACACACACCTGCAGGTGTAAGCAAGATAATAGTCCTTGTTTCCAGGTTCTATATCGCAGTGCAGCCGAAAAGCGTGCATGTCGTGCTGAAGGGGGAAGGCAGGTAGCCGCGGCTGCGCGGCGGGGTGGATTCCGGGATTCCGTCGGGCCCGCCCCCGCCCCCGCCCCGGAGCCGCCGGGGAGGCTGGGCTGCTCGCGCTGCTGTGCCGGGGGTCTATCGCACACCCCCGCCCGCAGGAGGCCTTCTGTCTCTCTTCCCACAAAGGCCGTTGCGGCGTGCGTGCGACAGAGACAGCATAGGCGCTCGCCCCTGCGCAGGGGGGGGGGGGGGGTGATTGGGAAGACTGCGGTGACGCACAAGAAAGTGACGAGCGTTGCATTCCGCCGAGAACGTTTGACCAGGAGGAGGGGGAGGGGGCCGGGGGCGGTGGTCTGACGGTGCCGATAAGGCGAGGCGGGGCCACGGGAGGCCGCGGGGGGCGGCGGGGCGGCGGGGCACGCGCCCGGTGGGCCGGCGGTCGGGATTAGCAGTAGTCGCGCACATCGCACTAATCGTGTTTGGTGTTGCCACTGCATGGCACCGCTGCCCGACTCGCGTCCGCCCGTGCCGTGCCGCCCAGCCGCCCTGCCCCGTGTCCGACGCCGCAGCAGCACGGCCGCGCGTGGCCCGCCAACGAGTTTCCCATCATTGCTCCCGTGAGGCGGGGCAGGCTGTGACTTCTCCGGGCCGGGAGGGGGGCGGCGCAGGCGGCGCAGGCGGCGGCCAGCATGGTGGCCAACGACTCCGAGGACTGCTGCTGGGCGGACGCGGACTTCGACCGCGAGGTGCAGGAGTGGCTCCTGTGTGAGTACGGCGTACGGCCACGGCCCGTGCGCGCCGCTTCGCACTCCGTCCCGTCGGCCCTGCCCCCTGCCCCCTCCCCGTCCCGTCCGGGGGGACCAGGGCCAGGCCGTTTAGTACCCATTGATTGCACAAGTGCCCCCGATGGAAGCTCCTTCCCCCCCTTTCCGCGGAAAGAATGGGCTCCGACTCCGACACGGATTGGGCCGCCGGTCCTTCCGCCTTCCGTTTCGATCCTGCGGCTCCTCCGGCTCCTATCCTCCGGCTCCTCCGGGTCCTCGGCTCGTCCGGGACCTCCGGGCCGGGTCCTCGAGGGTCGCTGCGGCGCCTTATTTTAAACGCTATTACTCTGATCTCTTAACGACTGGCAGCAGCGGGGACCGCAGCCCACTTCGCTGAGCCCGGCTCGTCTTCGCCCCCCCCCCCCCCCCCCCCCCCCCCCCCCCCCCCCGCCTCCCGCCCGAGTCGCCGCTCCCTTCATTTCTTCTCGAGGACAGAGACCTTTGTTCGTAGCGAATTCTTTGCTTTAGCTGTCTTAACTTCAAGTGCCGCTCGGGCCATTTATAATGTCCAGTTATTTTGCAGATTTTGACCAAAAAAAAAATGATCGCAGCGGCTGGCGTGGCGGCGGGGCGATACTACCTACCTTATTTCGATTCGGAGTTGGAAGTGGATTGAAATTCGACTTGGGCGCATTTTGTGTGTCGGGCGCGGCTAGACAGTGGAGCTCCCCTCCCCTAACCTCCCCCCCTCCCCTTCCTCCTCGCTGCTCCGCCACGCGACAGGCTAATCCCCGACGTCTTTACGATTCCCGCTGCAGCCCATTTTTCTTTTTCTCTTCTTCCTTAATAGCGCGAGTCATTCGGGGCGGCGGGGGCGGCGGGGGCGGCGGGGCGGGGGGCGGGGGCCGCGGCCGTGTGTTTATCTTGGGCCGACCTGAGACGCTTCTGCTCGGACTGCCGGCTGCGGTCGCGGCGAGAATGGGGATCGGAAGGATAAAATGAGAGAAAGACAAAGGCTCGGAGATCGGCACGGGGTCCCGGGCGCCCCGTTGCAGCGGGCCGGCCTTGTCAGTCGGGCACTGCCAGCACGCTTCGTGGCGGCGGCTCCCCATGGCGCGACCCCGTACAGCACGGCACGTCATGTCCCCATGATGGCTTCGCTATATGGCGGCGCGGCGGCCGGCTCCGAGGCGCCTAACGGCCGTACGCGGTGAACATCCGATAACGTCATGGAGCGCCATGGGAAATGGCTCATGAACCTTGACGAAGGTTATCTGCTGGCCTCCTGCCGCGGTGTCCTGCGACGTCCTGCGGTCCTGCGGCGGCCTGTGACGTCCCGCCCCCACGTCGTCGAGGTGCTCTGCGGGCCGCCCTGCCTCCATACGGCCACACCGCCGTCCCCAGTCTCATAGTACGACGCTCACGCGCTCGTCTGCCAAACCAGTTCTCCAACACATTTTTGGCACGCGCTCGCCTACCTAATTTCCCTGCTCGCGCTTGAAAAGTAAAAAGTCTGTCGGCACGGCCCAGGCGCCTCGCCTCGCCCCGCCCCGCCGCGGGCGCAGCGCGCGGGGCAGATTGTGGCTCATTGCCGCCATAAAGCTCCGCGGGGCGCGCAACCTCCGCGACCTCCGGCCTTGCCGTCGTCGGGGCCCCTCGGGACGCCTTTCATCAGGGAGAGGGATGGCGACGGCGGCCGTCGACGGGCACCCCCGGGGACCCCGCGGCCCCCGACGAGCAGCCCGAGGCACGCCGACGACGCCTGCCCGTCTGCATGCAGACGGGTCGGGAAGGAGAAGAAAAAACTGTGTGGGGAGGACTGCAGGAAACAAACTGGCAGTGTGGTGTTGCCTCTCGGTCGGGCTCGGCCTGGCGGGCGGAGGGTCGCCCCCACCCCCCACCGCCCCCTCCCCGCCCCCTCACCGCCGCCCCCTCTAAATCCTCTCCTCAAAGGTGTTCCCCCGGGCTGTAAATCTGCTGCTAATAGAGCAGTTAGCCGCGTCACGGCTCGGGTCGGGGCGCATCAGACACACATGTTGACACCCCGCGCGCGCAGCCCGGCGGGGAGCCTGCGGGGGCTGCGGGGGCTGCGGGGGCGCGGGGGCGCACTCGTTAGAGTTCCTCCGCGTTACACAACTCGGCCAGCGCCACGACCTGACGGAGGAACGCCAGCCCCGTTAGTCTCGCGGCAGCCGCACCGTCCGAGCGGACGTAACTTTGTGCAGTGAGCGGCGGCGGCGCCGTGAAGGTGTTGCAGCATCTCGGTGACCCCGCAGATACTGCGGCCTATCTGTGGCCGGTGCTGCCAGGGACGCGGGGCTGCGGGGCCGCGGGGCCGCCCGCCGCGGCTCTGGATAATAAAAACTCTAACGACAGTTTGGGACTCTCCTCGCATTCGCGGCCTGCCTCGGCTGCCACGGCGTTGGCGCAGAGTGACGGAGAGGGAGAGAGGGAGAGAGTGAGAGAGAGAAGGAGGGGGGGGGGGAGACGCGGACAGACGTGCCGATAAGCCCGGTTACGGGCCCTGCCCATCGTACCTGCCGCGGCTCTCGCAGGCGAAAACGTTATAAGCGTGACATAAACGGGACAGGGCGTCACATAAACGTGACAATAATAACGCGTAAAAGCGCTAGATTCCTGAAATAGACGTGGCGGAGGTGTGCGGCAGCGGCGGTAGCCCGTCCTGCGGAGCGGCGCTGCGGGGGGCGGGGCGGGGCGCCAGTGCGGCGCGGAGCGGTGCAGAGGGACTGGCATGGCGGCCGCGGCGTCCTCGGCACTCGGGTCGGGGCTCAGCCTCGCCGATCCGGTCCCACAGCTCCGGTCCCCGGCCCTTGCCTTCGGCCCGCGCTGACGAGCTGGCAGGCGCGCAGACAGGTGGAAGCGCTCCGCACAGACACAGACAGCCGGGTAGGAGTGTGCCGGCCGCGGACGTGGACCGCGGCCGGCTGAAGGGAAAAAGGGCGGTGCGACCCCTGCCGTCCCGGCGGCCCCGGCGGCGCGGCGGCGCGGCGGCGCGGCGGCCCCGCCCTTCGTACCGACACGCTACCCCTACTGATAAGACGCTGATAACAGGTACGGGACGAGCGGCCCCCCGCGGGGCTGGCGGGGCGGGCGGGGCCTCAAAGTGTGCCGACCAGATCCATCTTAGTCAAGGTGACAGAGTTGACAGGCGTGGCCCGGGCCGCCCGACTGACGGCGCGGGCAGCTGCGGCCGGCGTCCGCTGTGTACTGCAGACTGCCGGCCCGGGCCCAGGACCTCGTCGGCGAGAGTGCACACAACGGCGCTCTGGGTCCAGTTTCACTTTGAAACTTTGCGGGAGAAGGGACTTTTTCATTTTTCCCTTTCGGATGGTAGAACTGCGGGCACGGCTGGTGTGAGGAGCGAGGGCCGCCCTTATCTTGTCGCTGTCGAACCGCACGGGCGCGGGCACTCGAGGGGAGAGGGGGGGGGGGGTGTCGACGTTGTGCTCGAGATAATAGACAACTAATATGAGTTTTGTTTTCGCTCTGCAAATAATGGCGTGCAAACCAGCGCGGCGCCACTCCTTCCTTAATTATTCGCAGCACGCTGGGGACGGAGCAGATAGCCTGGCAGGCGGCGGCGGTGTCAGGAGGCCGGCCATGAGCTAGAAAGGGGCGGGCGGCGTGGTGGTGCGCGCGGGTCAGGCAGGGCGGCGTCGGCGTCGGCGTCGGCGTCGCTCCCCGTGATCCCAGTGCGTTCGGACATTCGGCCGGCTGTTGGCGTTTGGCTGCGCCGCCGGCGGCCGCGGCCACACGTGCAGGCGGGCCGCCGTCCGCCGCAGCCGGCGCTGCCGCCACTCGAGGCGTCAAGTAGACGCCATGTAGAACACGCACATTACACGATGTAGTTCAGATAAGATTCGAGCCTCCGAGCTGGACACCGCTCGGTCTCGGCACCGAGGCACTCACCGCCTTATCGCCCTGCCTGCCTGCCTGCCTGCTGGCGTCTTCGGGCACGCAGGCGGCGGCGCCGCGCTATTGGGCTGTCGATGGATGACGACGACGGAACCTCGAAAGCCAAATTATCAAATTACTATCAGCGTGGTCGGCGGCAGAACCCGAGCTAAACGGCCCCCAGAGAGGCGCCCGCCGGGAGACCCGATGGGGGTCCCCTGGTGGTGGTGGCACGGCCGTGCCGGTGGCCGCCCCCCGGGGTACCTGCCCCCGGGGTACCCGCCCCCGGGGTACCCGCACGTGCAGGGACGACCCCGCGCCGTCAAGTATTATTCCCCGTCGTGTTGTATTTCGCGAAAGGCAATTTGTACGTAGTGGACCCGGCAAAACTCTACTTAATGCAAATGAGCCGCGCCGCCAGCCCTGCTGCGACACATGCACCACGGTGTAATGCGTATTCAAAGCGCGGCGGCGCGGCGGTGCTAATGCAGTCAGCGATACAGATGACTCGGCGCCGCGGCTCTCCCCCTCCCCTCCCCTCCCCCTCCCCTCCCCCTCCCCTCACCCCGTCAGCCCGCAGTGTACTTTACTTACTCCTCCGAGCCGCGAGAAAAAGATCATTTCTCTCCCGCGAGTCCCTCCGCCTCCCTTCCTTCCTTCCAAACAACCCTTGCCTCATTTCTCCCCCTCTGCGGAATGGAATGGGGATATAAATGCTGAGCGCGGTACACAGGGGCAACCACACGACTCCCACCCCACATAGCCCTCTCTCTCTCTCTCTCTCTCTCTCTCTCTCTCTCTCTCTCTCTCTCTCTCTCTCTTTCCCGCTGCCTCTCTCGCTCGCTCTCTCCCCCTCGCGTCTTTCCCCCTCGCTCTCCTTTTCGCGGTCCATATGGGATCCGCTCATTCAGTCATTGTTTGTATCTGCAGCGATTTGTCGCCATCTCTCTCGCTCCCTCTCCCTCCGCGTGCCTCCGTCTCTCTCCCCCGGGAGGGGGCAGCGCCAGCAGCGGCAGGCAGCAGCGTGTTTTAGCCGCGCTAGTCGGCCGGCCTGCCGCGTCCCCAAGGAAGCGTAAGGAGTGCGCGTTTGCCACAAGTCACCCGACGCGGCCTCGCCCCGCGGCCGCGGACAGCCCTGGGCTGAAATCACTAACCGGCCCGTCCGGGAGCGGCGTCCCCCGGGGCCCGGCCGCGGTGGTAGCGGCAGCAAAACATTATTCTCAAACACACGAAATGGTCCTCAAAGCACCGGCCGGCCGCGGCCTCCAGCTGTCCGACTACGTAGCGCGGACCGCGAGGGGCCGGCCGAGGCAATCTGCTGTGCGATGCGCAGCACGGGCCCATCCATCGTGGGGGCGGCCGGCCGAGGCCGAGGCCGGGGACGCACGGCCCGGCCCCGCGGGGCGGAGCACTCCACTGAGGAAGGAGAGCCGGCCGCGGCCTCCGCTGCCGCACCGAATACATCTCTGCCCGGCCCCCGGCCCCCGGCCCCCGGACCCTGGCCCCCGCCACACCACTGACGCTGACCCCGCTGTCTTCTGCCCGCAGGTTCGAGGGTGCCGTCGATCGACGCGCCGCTGGGCTCCGTCAAGACGGAGACGACGCTGGACGCGGACGGCCTCAACAACGGCGACGACGGCCACGGCCACGGCCAGGGCCAGGGCCTCGGCCACAGCCAGGGCCACAGCCAGGGCCAGGGCCACGGCCAGGGCCACGGCACGGCCTCGACGGCCAGCCAGCCAGTGAACAATAAGAAGGGCGCCAGTGCCGGGGGCGGGAGTGCTGGGGGCGGCGCGGGGGCGGTGGGGGCGGGGAGCAAGCGCCAGAGGAGGCAGAGGACTCACTTCACGTCGCAGCAGCTGCAGGAGCTGGAGGCGACCTTCTCGAGGAACCGGTATCCGGACATGAGCACCCGGGAAGAGATCGCCATGTGGACGAACCTCACCGAGGCCAGAGTCAGGGTGAGTACAGCGCAGCGTGGCGTGGCGTAGCGGAGACCGTCGGAGTCCCAGGCGCCGGCCTCCAATCATGGTACCCACGTTCCACCGTCTTGTTGGATGTGATGGATGTCGCGGAGTCTGTGAGAGGACGCGGCAGCCCTTGTGTGTGAGCGAGGGAGAGAGAGAGAGAGAGAGAGAGAGAGAGAGAGAGAGAGAGAGAGAGGGGGGGGGGGGGGGGGGGGGCACCATGATGACCTCCACCCGGAGCATCCTCATTTTCCACCACAGTGCGGCACGGCGGCGCATCAGTGCGAGTGAGCGAGCGAGAGGCGGCGGGGGTGGGAAGACGAGGACAGACATAGAGCAGAGGAAGAGGAGCAGGAGGGGTGCCGGGAAATTGACTTGACGCCACCCTAACCGGATTGGTCGCGGTCGCATCCTATCATTTCACGCCGATTTCCCGAGTCGTTAACTCGATAATGAGGCCGTCGGAAAACAAATCCCGGCAAGGCGAGGCGCGGCGCGGCGAGCCAGGGTCATCAGTCGCTACCGTGCTGCGCTGCGCCGCTCGCCTCCTCTCTCTCTCTCTCTCTCTCTCTCTCTCTCTCTCTCTCTCTCTCTCTCTCAGCTCGCTGGCCGAGTTCGTGACGGACAGCCGCGGTGCATGGGGGCCGCAGGCTGCGCCCACCCCCACCCCCACCCCCACCCCACCCCCAACCCTCACATCAGATCCGGACTGAATTTGTTCCGACTCGCGCTCGCCGCTGCTCGCGGCCCGGTGCTTTCCGAGTTAAAGAGGGAAACTTGAATGTGGCGGGTAAGCCGGGCGGCTCTGGCCGCGGGAACGTATGCGCGGCAGGAGTCGGCGGCAGCAGCGGGGACAAAGTGTCCTGGTTGACACTGCCGGAAGGTCAGCGGCGCAGCGGCACAGCAGCGCGGGGAGTAGATTGCATACGTCTCTCCCCCTCCCGCCTCCCCTCGCCCTTCACCCCCCTCCCTCCTCTCTCTAACCCTCCCTCCCTTTCTCTCTTTGCTCTGCTCCCTCTCTGGATACACGAACAGCGGGACGGGAGCCCCAAACGGAAAGATGTCAAAGTTGGTGCTCATAAACAGCGCGCTCCAACGCCCCCCGTCCGCCCTCCACCCCCTGACGGGGGGTTGGGGGGGGGGGCAGCCCTCTGCCGCAGCGAGGGCACTGCGTGTAGGAGAACACAAAGAGTCACTGCACTGAGAAACAAAATACTTTTATTCTTTTAATTATTTTTTTTGGAGGGGGGAGGTAATAATACTTTAAAGACGATAATACACGTACGAGTGCATTCCAGATACGCATTATTCCCTGACTTCTGTGTGGGATGTAAACTGCGGTGTAAACTGCGTTGAACAGGATGGCGGTGGCGCTGCTGTGGTGTTTGGCGTGCCGTTGCGTGCCGTGCCGCGGCTAGGAGCCGCCAGAAGCCGCCAGGGGCCGCCAGGGGCCGCCAGGGGCCGCCACGGGTTCAGTGCCAGAGCCGCGGCCGGCCGTCGTACCGCTTCAGCGCGGACGCGGGCGCGGCGCGGCCCGCCGCCGGCCCGCAGCTTCGGCTCTAAAGAAATATATAGCGAACAAGTAATCGGGCGTAAGCTCGCAGTGATGCCGTGCGCATTAACTTGTCCAAACACGAGTAACGTACAAACGTGTTTGCCAAGACATGTCTTCTATCTTTTGCTCCGCTGGCTCCGCGAGCCGCCCGCGCCGACCTGGCCTGGCGCCGCCTCGCGTGGCGTGGCGGGGCGTGGCGGGGCGTGACGCGGGGCAGTTATCACATCAGCTCGGGGGCCGCCTGACAGCAGCGCGCACCTCACCCCACCGCACCGCACCGCACCGCACCTCACGGCGACGCGCCCGCCAGCGCCAGGGTAGGCCGGCCCGGCCGACACGCGTGCGCGCGGCGGGCGCGGCTGCCTACCCAGCGGGCGCCACTCCTAGCGGCAGAGGGAGCGGTGCAGGTGCGCGGCGCGTGGGCGGACGTCTGCACAGAACGCAGCGTCGAGGGCACACGGCGGGGCGCCGGGATCGGGTGCTATTTGCAGACAAAGGCCCTCTCGGCGCGGCCCGGCCGCGGCTGTCGGGGATGACTGGGCGGCGGGCGCAGCGGAGCAAGGAATTTGTTGGGTATTGTTCGCGGAGGCCGGCGCCAAGGAATGCGATGCACTTGTTATCCCGCGGCGCAAGTGGCGCAGCCGGGGTCCGCGGGGGGCCGCGGGGGGCCGGCCGACTCGGGGCGGCAACCAGAGGCGGCGCCAGGGGAGTTATTCCCAACGTTCTCCAACATATCGGCCGCTAAGGCGAGACGCCGCCAAGAGAAACATCTCCCGGCCTCCCGGCCCAGCGGGGCCCAGCGGGGCCGGGGCGGCGCTGGTTGCCATGGCGACGGGGCGGCGGCGGCGCGCGCCCAGCGCGGCACAGCCCCGCGCAACATGGCGCCTCCAAGCGCCGCCCCGGCACTGCCCGGCGGCGGGCCGGGCCCACGCCGACGCCCCCACTCGCCGGCGCCATACTAGGCCGGCGGGGAGGGCGGCGGAGAGGGGGAGGGGGAGCAGGGGGGGGGGAGACCATAAATCATGCCCATTCCGCGCGTTCTGCCCCTTTTTCAGACACTTTTGAGAGCGGGGGAAAAATAATAATTTCCTCCAGCAGTGTGTTTTCGCGCAGCTGACGTTAATTTTAATTAATATGTGCAAAAGCACCCGCCGCACAGCTGGTCCGAAACATGGAGAGGCCGGCAGGGGCCGCTCTGCAGCCCGTGGCACTGCGTGGGAGCTGCTTGGGGAGGGGGGCGTGCGGTACCAGTGCCACTCCAATGAGTCTTGCAGGCGTGCTTGCATGCACTGAACACCGACACGAATAACCGGACTCGCTGGTGCGGCGCCCGGAGACACCCCGAGACACCTCGCAGACGCCCCGGACCCCGGGCCCCGGACCCGGACACCCCGCTTAGAGACACCCCAGGCCGGTCGGTCGCTCCCGTATCGGTCGCCGATCAATTTCCGCGGCACGCTCCGCTCTGCTCCGCTCTGCTTCGCTCTGCTCCGGCTCGTGTCCAGCGGAGGCAGGGCCTGGCAGGCGGCCCGACAGCCGTGCCGCACTGCCAACACGCTCAATCACAGTTGTGCGGTCTGCGTGTGTGTGCGTGTGTGTGCGTGTGTGTGTGTGTTTCCTCGGTGGTTTCGGACTGTCAGCACCGCCGGGCCACACGACTCACCCTCCCGACCAGCAGAGCAGGAGAGGGCCATCTGTCTCCATCGTCATGCAGGACGATAGGCGGTGCGTGTGTGTGTGTGTGTGTGTGTGCGTGTGCGTGTGCGTGCGTGCGTGTGTGTGCCGGGCAGTGCGTGCGCCGTGTGTCGTGCACCGTGACGGCCAGCGCTGGCCGCTCCGCCTCTACGGCCTCTCTCAGAGTCGGTCGGGAGAGAACAGGCGGGAGGGAGGGAGGGTTTTAAAATAGTACCGAGGTGTTGCCCCGCTGTGCCGTGGCTGTGCCGTGGCTGTGCCGTGGCTGTGCCGTGTCATGATGCGGAACGCCCTGGGAAAACCGTCACCTCAGCTTCCCCAGCGAGGCGGCGGCCTCAGCCGCCCCCTCGGAACCCCCGCAGATGGAGAGCGGCTGGAAGATCTCTCTCTCTCTCTCTCTGTCCCTCTCTCTCTCTCTCTCTCTCTCTCTCTCTCTCTCTCTCTCTCTCTCTCTGGGCCGCGGGCGGTGGTTGTGGGTGCCAAGCGACTGCCTTGAGGCCCCTGCCGCGCCGCGCCCCTCACCGCAGCAGATTTATTGCTTTCTCCGAGACAACTGGAAGGGGGCGTGGGGCGGGAAGACGATCGTGCTCACAGGAAACGGAGAGAGAGAGAGTGTGTGTGAGGGAGAGAGAGAGAGAGAGAGAGAGGGGGGGGGGGACGGGGCAGCAAATACCACACGAATATTTGCGCTCACAAAGGAAGAAAATACGCAAGTTTATGTAAAGACGTCACTGAATCGACAAACAGAACATGTGCTAAAAAAAAAATTGTCGCCCGCTGCTTGTTTGCTTGTTGGGCCTCTTTGCTTTTCACTGGAAGGGAAAGAGGGCACGGCAGGGGCGGGAGGGATGAAGGGGGGGGGGGGTGAAGGGGGGAAACGATGACGGCGGCGGGTTTTGCGGATCGATTGTCGTAATTTCGGACCGCCGCGGTGTTCGGCGCTGCGGGGGCGTCGGGGCGGGGGGGGGGGGGGGGGGGGGGGGCATGCCATGACGTTTACATTTCGCAAATCTCTCCTCCGGCACGCAGCGTCCACGCAGCGTGTTTACCCCGGAATTTGAAATGCGCGCGCTGGCCCGCTAGCCTCGCTCGGGCGCGGCCCCGGCGCTAGCCTCGCTGACGGCGCCCTTGTAATCCCGGGTTTGGATGCTATCGCGTTCCGTGTCGCGGCTGTGTGGGAATATATTTTGCAGCAGATAATTGGATGCTGCATGCCAAACACACACACACACACACACACATACACACACGCACGGACGCACGTACGCACGCATGTTTGCGCAACGTAATTGCCCGTCGCGCTGCACTGCGGCGGTACCTGGTGTGCACGTGCGGTGTGGCGCGGGCCGCTGCCGTGCCGTGCCGTGCCGCGAGGCGCGCCCGCCGCCCGGCTGCCTATCTTGGGTTCCGCAGGCGCGGCCGCCCCCGCCGCCCCCGGCCTCCTCGCTCCGAATATCATTGCACATGTAGCGCGCTGCGTTCCTGCCTTCTCAGGGCCGCGGGCCTGGCCGGGCCGAGGGGTTGGGGGTCGGGGGTAGGGGGTAGGGGGTCGGGGGTCGGGGGTCGGGGGTGGGAGGTCCTCCCCAGGTGGCTGTGCGCGGCGCGGGGCTCACGGAGTAGTCCCTTATCTGTCAGAACACCCTGTGCGGGCCGAGGGGGCGCGCGGCGCGCGGAGCTTGTGGGGCTGCCGGTGGCGGCGGCGGCGGCGGTCGCTGTACCTGGGATCAGAGTTGCTCTCTATCCGAACTAACACAACACACTCGCCGCCACGGCACACACACACACACACACACACACACAACAACAGCAACAGCAGCAGCCAGCAGACGGACCGCGCGGGAAGGAGCGAGGGGCCGGGGACATTGGCAGGGCGGGAGGGCGTGGCTCGCCCTCCGCTCCGCTCCCCTCCGCCCCGCCCCGCCGCCGGCCGCATCTGCATGGCCGGCACGGCCGCGGCACGCACGGGTGTCATTACCCCGCTGCCCCCCGCGGCCCCCCGCAGGCCGCCGCGCCGCCGCGCCTTGTCTTAATCTTGTGAGTGGCCGATTGGCCGTATGGCCGGCGCTCCCCGCCGAGCCGATGCCACTGATTGATGTCGTTTTCATTACACCCGCCGGCCCCGGCAGCCCCGGCCCGCCCCGTCAGGGTGCCCAGTACGAGGTTATGAGGCGGCCAGAGGTTATTGGTCGCCGCGGCGTCAATGTAATCCCGGCGGCCGCTGGAAACCATTTACATTTGTTGTAAATAGAAAACGTGAAAATGAAAGGAGGAGGAGGAGGAGGAAGTAGTCGGCAGTGTTTCTTTCTTGCATAACTAACAGCAACGCTCCGACGCCAGATGTGCTTTGCCGCCGCTGTGCGTCGTCACACTGCAGTTTAATTAAATGTTTGATTCCGGCCGGTGCGGCGAGTGGCTCGCGGCCCTCGGAGCCGCCGGGGCGAGATGCACGGGATGCTGGCCGCGTCCGCCCTCACGCAAGCCGCACGCTCCCCATTCACTTCTATTTCTAGTTTCGTCGTTATCCGCTTTGGCCGCGCCGCGGATGTGTGAGTGTGTGTGCAAAGAAATAATAAACGCAAAATCATTTTGCTCTCTCTCTCTCTCTCTCTCCATCTAATGCGTGTTGGTTGCCGCTCCGCCGCCGCCGCCGCCTCCCCTCGTGTTTACTTAACAAAGTTGGAATCCTTACAACGACATGAGAGGGGGCGAGTGTCGCGTGCGGCGTGTGGCCGGGCCTGTACTGTGTAAGTACAGCACAGCAGCGTAGCTGGACACGGGCCGGACACGGGCCAGCAGGCCAGGCCGCGGGCACTCGGGGCACTGGGGGCCGGGCCGGGCCTCCCTGTCTGTGTGCGGCCCTGGTGGCCGGCGGCCGGTGTTTGCCGGACCATTGTGGACCGGATGCTGCGGCCGCACAGCAGCGCACGGCGCGGCGCGGCAGGAAGGAGGCACCGGAGGCACCGCGAGGCCGCCGCCGATGGCAGTATCACAATAGCACGCTACAGCACGCTGTAGAAGCGCGGGGACGGGGTTTGTGCCGGCAGCGGGGGAGGAGGGTGCTGGGCCGGCGGCGAAATGAGCTGCGAGCGCCGCAGGCCGACAGACGGACAGACAGACAGACGGACAGAGGCGCGGGACGTGTGAGCACAGCGGGCACCGCGGGCACCGCGCATGCAGACAGGGGAATGATAGGCTTAATTGCCTGTAAAGCGCGTCGGTGTGTGAGTCTGTGTGTGTGTGTGTGTGTGTGTGTGTGTGCGGGCTGTCGCGGCGGGGTGGGGGGGGGGGGGGCGTCGCACGGCCGCCGTAATGGGGTTGTATGGCGGGGAGATTTAATGGCTGGCGCCCCGACGTGTTCCATTGTGTGTATGCGTGTGTGCCGGTGCGTGTGTTTTGCTCGCGATCGTCGGTCATAGAGAGTGTAGATCGATATTGAATGTGAAATTGCGGACCCGTTTTCTTTTCTTTTTTTCATTCGGAGGTGTCAGCCGGCCGGAACTGTCCGGGGGGGTCATCGGTTTCCGCGCCTCTGTAATCGGCTTTGGTGTAAGGAGAACGGCGGCGGCGCGGCCCCCCGCGGACCCCTCGCGCACGCGCCACCCGCACGGCACGCGGCGCGCGGACGGCTGCTGCCGTTTTATTTTGCTTCTGCTTCCGATTCATGAATTCCCAGCGGCGGCAGCGGCAGCGGCAGCGGTTCCGCACCGCGCGGTGGGTGGCGGGGCGCGGCGGGTGCACTGCGTAAATAAAGACGGGCCGGGCGTGAGTGCTGCTCCGGCACGCGGCAGCCACGCGCCGGCCACACGCCCGCGACGCGTGCCGGCCACGCGAGCACGTTTGTGCGGTCCGCCGCGCACCCTCCGGTGGCCTCCGGTCCGGTGGCCCCGCCCCGCCCCGCCCCGCGCCGCTCGCGTCACAACTTACTACAACCCCCGCGAGCCGACGCCGGCCGCGCCGCCGGCACCCGGAGCTAAGGACCCGGTCACACGGCCGCGACCACGGCGGTCCGGTGCGGGGCCTGCGGGGCCTGCGGGGCACACAGTCAACAGGCGGCCCTCCGGGGCCCTCCCAGCCCCGCTGCTCTGCCGCGGCCGCTGTCCATAAACGGGCTATATTAAAAGTCAGGGTCGTGCAGCAGTCTCCGCTGCGAGTTCGGCTGGAGCGCGGAGGGCGGTGTAATCGGCGTTGGCCTGTCGCCCGGGGCCGGCGGCAAGGGCTTGATGCCGCTGCCGTGGCCGTACCGCGACTCCCCGGACCTCCTCGACATCTGCCTGCATCTGCTGCAGAACTTACTATTTTTTTGCGAGCTGCCGCGGCGGCGTGGTGTGTCACTGGGCCGGGTCCCGCCGCGGGCCGCGATGAGCCCCTCTGCGCCCCCCGCCCCCTCCTCCGCCCCCCGCGGCGTCAGAGGATTGTGCCGCGATCCCCCCGGGCTTTGCCGCTACTTATTGAAGGCGCCGGCCGGCCCGGCTCCGCTCCGCTCGGCGCCCCGTGCATCCGTCAGACGGCCGGGGAGCGCGCGGCGCCGCGGCCACGGCGGCGGCCCCCGGCGGCGGCCCCCGGCACCCCCGGACCCGGAAGTGGACCACTTCCTCTTCCCTCCGCAAGTTTCCGGCCTCGCTTCCGTTTCTATTGCGCGGCCCCCGGATCACGTGGCCTGAGGGCCGAGGACGATGACGCCGCCCCGCAGCCCGACCCTCTGTCCACGCGGCCCCCGTCAGGTGCCCCCGTCAGGTGCCCCCGTCAGGTGCCCCCGTCAGGAGGCCGCGGCCGCCGCGGTGTCGCCGGGGAGGGAGGAGGGGAAATAAAAATATCGCGATTATTGGCACTTCCCTCACGCGCGCGTGGACGGGCGCCGACGCTGGAACGCGCTCTGAATAGACACATACAATATCAGAACGGCAAACGTATTGCCGGGCGGCGGGGGCGTAGGGAGGGGGAAAGGGGGAGGGGGGAGCGGAGCCCTCCATCGTCTGTCTTCATTGTGGGGAAGGACAATTAAACGGATCGTTGCCCACGACAGTGCCGGAGGACGAGGGGAGGGAGCGAGACAGAGAGAGAGAGAGAGAGAGAGAGAGAGAGAGAGAGAAGCGGGGGCGGAGGAGGAGGAGGTGGGGGCTGCTCGCCAGAGCGCGAAACAAGAAGTGGTTCAAAAGTTTTTGAGACTTCCTCTCCCGGGTTTCCGCGTTAGCCAAGCCTGCCGTGTCGTTGATAAGTTAGTTTCCCTGAATATTTCTTTTTCCTTTGTTATTCTGGATAAAAATGGAACATCACAATTTTGATTCTGCGGCGGACTCAGACTGCTGGTCGCTGCATTTTCTCAAACAGCGGCGTCATCTTCTTCTTGACTTTTTTTTACTTCTGTGTGTTCTAATGGCGGGGGGCGCCTGCGGGCGGCGAGGTAGGCCAGCCCGCCCGGCACCCGTGTGCGCGGGCCTCAGCGTTGCCTACCCGCCGGGCGCCAGGCCGGCAGTGGCCTGTGGCGCTGCGGCCTGCTGGGCGGAGGCGGGCGGCGGCCGGATACTCATTGGTGGCAGTGTAGACTGGGAAGGGCGGGCGGCGAAACTAGAGGAGGAGAGAAGGCTGAGGGGCGCGAGGGTGGGAGGGAGAGGGGAGGCGTGAAAAGAGGACGGGCTGCTGCTGCCGCCGCCGCTGCGCTAGGCTAGGGCGCTATGGGATTAGGGCGAGAGAAACGGGAGGCGGGGCGGGGCGGGGCGGGGCGGAGCGGGGCCCTACCAGAAATAAGGAGAGGCCTCACTGGTTCTGGCCGGGCCGGAGCCGGAGGGCCGGGCCGGGCCGGGCTGGGCTGGGCTGGGCTGGGGGCCTTTTGGCGCGGGACCTCAAAACTCTCCGGGAGCAGGACTCAATATTGTCTGACCCGGCGAGGAACAAAACTTTGTTTCTTTCTCTGTTTCTTTTCCCTCCCTCACCCCCACCCCCTTTCTCTCTCTCTCACTCTCGCTCTTCCCCTCCCTCCCTCACTCTCTCGTATTTTATATATAACAAACAGACACGGAGTTAGGGAAATGGAAGCTGACGGCGAGGAAAGGAGAAATAAGATCGGGGGGGGGGGGGGGCAGACCGGAGCTGGGCCGGGGCCAAAGTTTGTTCGTGACGAGCCCAGGACTCGGAACGGGGGGGCCTAGCGGGGGCGGGGTGGGCTGGCCCGGCCACACGTTCAAGAATCACTCGCTACAGTTCGCGGCGACTAACTTTGAACATCCCGCCCCCCCCCCCCCCCCCCACCCCACCCAGTGTTCGCACAGACCCCCCCCCCCCCCCCCCCCCCGCCGGCCCCGCTCTGGTAATTCATCATCACTTAATGAAGGGGGAAAGGCAGTCACCTCATTCGCTGGGCCGCCGGCCGGGCCGCTGCCCGCCGCCCCCCTCGCGGCCCCGCCCCAGGCGCCGCCCACCCCCACCCCGAGTAACAAATGCCCTCCGTGATGGCCACTGACATCCTACCCCCTTCCAGCGTCTGCTCCCCCTGGGGAATGCGATGGGGCCCCCCGGCACGCCGTACCGCGCCGTGCCGCGCCGTGCCCCACGGAGGGCCGCCCCGCCGCCCCGCCAGGCACGGCTCTGGCTCCGCTGTCCTGAACGGTGACACAGGAAGATGAACGACTCCCCCCCCCCCCTCCTCCCTCTCCCACGGCTGTCGCGGGGTTGATACCAGAATCATGCGGGAGTAGCGTCGCGGTGTGGCGCCGTGCTGTGCTGACGGGGGAGCCGTGCGGGCGCCGCCCGCTGTGGAGTGTGTGGCGTGTGGCGCCCGCCTGACGTGTCGCGCCGCTGTTGCAGGTGTGGTTCAAGAACCGGCGCGCCAAGTGGCGGAAGCGGGAGCGGAACGCGATGAGCGCGGCCGCGGCGGCCGCCGCCGACTTCAAGAACGGCCTGGTGGGCAGCCAGCTCAACGGCTTCATGCAGCCCTTCACGGACCCCGAGTCGCTCTACTCGTCCTACTCCTACAACAACTGGGCGTCCAAGGTGCCCTCGCCGCTGGGCGCCAAGACCTTCCCCTGGCCCGTCAACCCCCTGAGTGAGTACCGCACGCCGTGCCGCGGCCGCGGCCGTCGGGGAGGTCGCCCGGCCGTGACTCGTAGCTGACCGCCGCCGCTCTCGCCGCCTGTTGCAGGTGTCCCCAGCACGCCGCACCAGTCCAGCGTCAACTGCTTCACGCCCTCGGCGGCCACGAGCGTGGGCGTCGGGGTGGGCGCCGGCTCCATGATGTCCGGCGGCCTGGGGGCCTCGTCGGGGGCCGTGGGGGTGGGCGTGGGCGGCGCGGGCTGCTACTACGACCACTCCATGTACCGGTCGGCGGGCGAGCCCTGCTCCATGTCGTCCATCGCCTCGCTCCGCCTCAAGGCCAAGCAGCACTCGTCGGGGGCGTTCGGCTCGTACCCGCCCGTCAGCCCCTCCGCCTCGGTGCACGCCTCCCGGGTCAGTGTCGGCAGCAGCAGCAGCAGCAACCTGTCCGCATGTCAGTACGCGGACCGCTGGCCGCGGGCCGCGGACCGCACGGGGACCTGATTCTGATAAAAACAATCTTGCTTTAAAGTAACTTTATCCTCCGGACCCAAAGATAATAACCAAACATGCTCGCCTCGCATGTGCATCTCCCGCGTCATCTTTTGGACCATGCGGGATTTTTTGATTCCTTTTTATTTTCCACTCATCGTCATTTTTTTAAATGCTCAGTTGTCTGCAGATGTAAAAAAAAAATTCTGATCAATGGGCAATAACTGCGGGAGGTTTTGTCAAATGCAAAGCGCTTGTCCGAATTCTCCACGAGCTTGTTTTTATTTTTACTAGTCCTGGATGACACATGACCATTACCTTACTCTGGCCAGCGACAATCTCAACTGGCAGTTTCCTTCACATTGCTTACCGATGCGATATTTTGTCAACAGGGTGACGAGAATATTTACGTGGGAGAGACGTCGTGCTGACTGCGAGTTGCTGAGGCCGTCAACAAGCGCTCTGCTCTGTAGGGCGCCAATCGGTTTCCTCGACGGAATGACTTAGAAAATAATGGTACTTTTGCCAAGCTTTTCTTTTATTGTCCCTTTTTTAAAACAATTGTCTGGTCATTAGTGGTCTCTTCCGGATTTCGTCTTTGGTTCCGAGATACTAAAATTGTAAGGTTGATAAGGAATGGATGTGCAATAATTGACAGGCGTTAGAAGGTATTGGTTTTGTGTCATGCTCCTTTGTGGTACCAATGTTACTTTGCCACACTCAGTCAGTTTTAATCTAGTCGCCATGCACAGCGCGCTGTTAAACTGTTCCCTTGTAAGCGGCGAATTGAAGCCACTTCCCGTTCGGTTATAATTCTAAGTCGTAAAATTTGTTGTGATGTTGACACGCGCGTCCTATGTGCTATATGGCTCAAAGTGTAAGTATATAGCGTACCAAAAGAGATACCAAAAAAGAAAGTAAGAAATTATTCTTGTGTAGGGGGCGAAGGTAGTGCCGGGCCGGTCTGTGATTGTGTTTTTGTAAAGTTAAGATGTCAAATTAGTCGATTAAGGTTGGGGCATGCGTTTCCGGGCCACTTGAAGAAGCACTGATAACCGAGCGACACTTTTTTCAGCTCGAAAAAGTGTTAATATGAGAACAGGGTAAACAAGCACACCTTAAAAAACAACACTGAAAGAGATCAATGAATGTCAACGTAATGGCAATGTGCTCTTAGTTTTATCATTATTTCCAGAAAAAAATCCTTTTTGTTATTATATTTTGAAATGGAATTGGACAGGGACTTTGTTGTTATTATTACAGTTATACCTTTAATCAGTCACAAATGTTCCTTTCTTTTAATTCAACGGCAATATTTACCAAGATGTTCTTGTTTTTATGTTTTCGCTAGGACAGTTTTGTCTATTCCAGGACCCGACTATGTATGCCCTTTCGTCGAATTTTCACTCTGAGGCAATTTGTGATCAGCCTAAATTTTATTTCTTGTACTGAAACTGAATGTGCAATATTTGATGTAAATAGTAATTACGAGGCGTATAACTGATGTAATTTAAATATATGTTTAATGTAAGCTAATTAGTACAAAAAGGAAAAACATGAATTTATATGAAGTGTATTTTAATTTTATTTCTTTCCCATACTGTCTGTAGGCGATTCGTTCCCTTCTACCTCCCCTTCTCTGCTACCGTCAAAAAAACAACTGGCACTGAAATTACATATGCTCTTTCTTTCCAATGTCTAGAATTTTGAATTAAAACCCAATAATTGTTCTGTGGACGTCTACCGCATACATTCTTTCTCTCCGACCCTCCAACCGGGCTGAATAGTCCGTACAACAGAACAGCGCAATCGGCCGAAGAAACGATGCGACGGTGCATCACAAAAATATATTTCGCCGCGCCGTGTCGGCTGTTGGCCATGGAATTGTAATAGTAAACTTGGGTGATATTATTGGGGCCTCCCCGGGCGGGGCGGGGCGGGGCGCGCCCCCGACCCTCTTCAAGGGGCTCAGTGCCGTTTTAACGACGCGCATTACACCGGCGGCACATCCATATGTATAAGGCGACCCTCCCGACAGCGCAGCGCCGCCCCGCGGCCCGCGCCCTCCCCCACACCATGTGGTGCACCAGCCAATCATAGCCGCGCATTTATTAAATCATTATTAAAATTCGGGACATCTGTTTGCACAGCGCGCCGCCAGCGTCGCCGCATGTCCCATGGGTGTTGGTGTTGCGGGTGCTGCTGGTGCGGGCAGAGCGGGGCAGAGCGGGCGGGGCGGGGCGCCGGCCACGGACACACACTAGCGGGGCAGGGCGGCGGGGGCGCGGCGCGCGGCCTCAGAGGGCACTACACGGCCTCGGACACGGCCTAGGACACGGCGCTGATGTATCTCAGCCCGCTGCATTACTACTGACAATATGAGTTAATTTAAAAAAAAAAAACAGAAACTACGCGGCACGATATGGATGCGAAATGCCGGAGTAGAAGCAGCAGCAGCAGCGGTGGTGGATCCCGTGGGAGCACGGCCGGGGGCTGCCGTCCTCGTACTGTGACGCCGCCTCGAGTGTCGCCGGAGACAGAACTGAATAACAATAACAGAAATCAAAACAGCCGGGACCGGCCGGGGCAGGACAGGGTGTCTCCGCGGCGTGACGTCACGCGCCGCTCCCACGCGTGAGCGCCGAGTGGCGTGCTCGACAAGACAAACACGGGCCACGGGCGCGGGGAGTGGAGCAGGAGGTCTGCACGCTGTTTGCTCGGGGTTGGAGCCGCCCCGCGCCGCCCCGCGCCGCTGCCAACGACCGGCGGACGGACACGGAGGAGGTGCGGAGCGGCCACGGCGGCCACGCCCGTGTTTGGCGGCGTAAGCCGCGGGCAGGGCAGGCAGGGCAACACACCGCGGCTGCGGTACGGGTACTCGCCATCCTGCCCCTCCCCTACCCTCCCCTCCCAGGACGCCGCCGCCCGCCGCGCCACCCGCCGCTCCGCAGCGGCAGCAGCAGCCCCGGCCTCAGCCTCCGTCTGTTCGGAAATGGTAATTTGTGTGAGGGTCTGGTGGCTCGCGGGTGGCCCGGTGCGGCGGTGCCACACACCCCGCCGCACGCCCCGCCACGCGCCGCCACGCGCCGCCACGCGCCGCACCGCGCACCACCCCGTCTAATTTATGCTGAGGGGTAACGTACGCACTACGGCCCTGCACACTGTATAGGCCGCACCGGCCGAAATATGAACTGGGGGGCGTAAGCGAGGTGCAGGCAGGGCCGGGGGGTGGCGGGGGTGGCAGAGGGTGGCGGGGGCCGGCGGGGGCGGCAAGGGGTGGCGGCCGCGGGGACCCGCGGCGGTGGAATGGGGAGGGCGCATCCTTCATCTTGTAATCTGTTTATCCGCTCCATCTACATAACAATGGCTCCACAAACACGGTCCGAGCGGCGCGGGGAGTGTTGCCGGGGGGGGGGGGGGGGGGGGCTGCGGCGCGGTGCTTGAGAATGCTGAAGCGCCCACACACCATAAAGGAAATTGGGTGGCCGGGAAATTCGCCAGATTTTCCGCCGGCAGGGTGAGCGCTCAAAAACACGCACTTCCGGTAGCGGGAAAAGACTTAGGGGGGCGTGGGGGATGGGGAAGTAAACGGCCCAGTTGCAATGGAATGAGAATCGCGCCGTGTCGTGAGGCGACACCTAGGCTTGTCTTGTCTATGGACTGAGCAGGACCAGCCTCAAAGGACCAAGACTGGCTGCCGTGGCTAGCCTGGCTGGGCTGCCACCGCCGACATTCTCTACCGGGAATGTTCATGTGTGATCGGTTTGCACTCACTGGGCTCGTAAAGTGCTGTGCCGTGCCGTGCCGCGGCCACCGGATCCCCCCCGCTTCCAATACCGTGCGAACCCACAATTTCGCCGACCCTCTCCCTTCATTTTATTACTTCAGGATTTAGAGCGAGGGACTTTTTCTCGTTCTATCTATATCTCTCTCACCCTCTCTCTTCTCTCTCGCTCAAACGCAATGAAATCCACTTTCTAATCAATTTGGCCGCCGCCATTGGCAAGACGGGTCACATATGGGGCTCGGCGCCGGCGCCCCGCCATTACACGGGAAAGTTAAGCGGACCTTTGCACTCGTCGATTAATTCCGGATCGAAACGGCGCTGATGATGCCAATGTGAGAATGGGGAAACAAGCGGCAGCGGCAGCGGGGCGCGGCCGTGCGGAGGCGGCGGAGGCGAGAGGCGGCCCCGCCGAGTCCCGCCGGGCCCCGCCGACTTCCTCATCCGATACGGGGCGGGGTCGGCGCACTCCGCCTATCGGCCCCCGCGTCCACAACCCGCATCGCGCAACCCCGGCACAGTTCCCGTGACGCTTTTGCGACAAAATGGTCGTGGGCCGTCTGCCTGGGCTCGAGGCTGGGCCCGGCCCTGGGCCCGGCTAGACTGCTTGCCGCGCCGTGCGTTCAAGTCTCGCGCCCGCCGCGGCCGCGGCCGCGCTGCCCCGCCCTGCCGATGCACTGGGTAGCGTTTGCAGGCCTCCACGCTACCGGTCACAGCGAAGCGCCTCTTGGCGGGGCCCCGCTCCCTCCGGCCGCTCCGCCGTGCAGCGCACCCTGGCCGAGGCCGGACCGAACCCAGCCGGCCCCCGGTGTGGCCCCCCGGCGAGGCCCGGGCCGAGGCCGAGGCCGCCGCTAATGCCCGTCGCCTCTCGTGCCACTTCCGTGTGCCGAGCTGCGTCGCTGCGCTGCGACGCTCGGGGCCCCGCTGGGGGACCCGGCTCGGGCGGAGGCCTCTGCCAGGGCCGCGGCACGGCCTCGGCACGGCCACGGCCAGCCGCACCTCCGTATAAACATAACTAACTTATTTGATATGCAAATTAGTGGGACACGGGGCTTACCGCTCGGGGGCAAGCAGGGATTTGTGGCGCCCTCCCCCTCCCCCACCCCCCACCTTACATGCCCCCGCCGGCCGAGGCCCCGCGGCCCCGCCGCGGCCCCGGACATGGTAGTGTGGTGTGCGCCCCGGCTGGCCACGCCGCGCCACGCCGCCGCCGCTGCGCCCGCTCTCCGTGGGAGAGCTTACACATTTCTGCGACCCCGCGAACAAATGCTACAAAGTTAGATATATAGAGAGAGCCCTCCGAGAGAGGCGAGCGCACGTACGGCCGCCCTCCCCCCTCCCCTCCCCTCCCCCTCCCCATCCTTCACTTTCCCCTCATCCCCTGTTTCTCCGGCCCGTTTTCTCCTCCCACCCCCACTCCTCGCCCCCTCCCCGTTCGCCCCCAAACAACACTCGCGGAGACCCCGCCATTATTTTCCCTTCTATTGCGAGAACGGTCTCGGCGAATTTGAAGTGGAACCACGTGACTCCAGCGGCGGCCGGGCGGAGCGCTGGAGCAGCTAGAAGTAGGCCGCCCGGCAGCCCGGGGCCGCTCATCGCGCTGCCCACGGCCGGTGTGGGGGCCATGCCGCGGGGGCGCCGGCGGCGAGGTGTCCCCCGCCGCCTCCGTATACATTATGTATAACTGTGGATCTCTTGTATGTTATTCGACGGAATGCTTCAAACGTTAACCTCGCGCTCGGGCCGCCGCCGCGGGCCGGGCAAGCGCTTTTTTATTCAAATGCTCCCCGCACACCCTTTCCCTTATTGAAATGGCGTGCATCTTCCATGTGTACCCGGGCCGACATTTATCATGGCGTCGGGGCCGCGCGGCGTGTGGGGCCCAGCGGGGCCGGCCGGCGCGGTGTGTATAAGTGCCGCGCTCTCTTATACAGCCGCCGCCGCCGCCGCCGCCACCGCTGCCGTGTCGGGTGCGCCGCGCCATCTTTCATAAATTCGAGCCGCCCGGCGACACGACAAACGTCAGGTTTCGGCGGAATGGCGGCGCCGGGCGGCGCTATTGCGCTGCGGACGCAACAAAATCGCGGCCGCCGCCGCCGCAGACATTTGGAGGAGGCGTCGCCGCGCCGCGTCAGCAGAGGGCGCGCGGCGTGTGGAGTGTGGAGTGTGGAGTGTGGAGTGTGGAGTGTGGAGTGTGGAGTGTGGAGTGTGGAGTGTGGAGTGTTGCCTACACCGGGGCGGCCATGCCGGACGGCAGCGCAGTGCCAGGGGAGGAGGGGGCGGGGGCACTACTGCGACACTGGGGGTGCTGCTGGACTGCTGCCTGCGCACACTTCCTTACGTTGGATCAAGATCGAGATGGTCGTCAGATCACAGCGTCTCTCTCTCTCTCTCTCTCTCTCTCTCTCTCTCTCTCTCTCTCTCTCTCTCTCCCTCTCCCTCTCCCTCTGCCTCTCTCGCCCACCCTCTCCACCCTCCCTGCCGCCCGTAACTTTGTTGCCTCCAACGCTCGTGAAAGCGGCCTAAAGGTATCGATTACTTGGTTAAGCCGCCGGACCTCCCTCCGCAGCCCCGCAGCCCCGCCGGCCCCCCGGGCCACCCTCCCGGCGCGCGGCCGACGCGGCCCCACCCACCCCATCCCCTCCACCTGCTCGACTCCAGCCCGCTCGGTCGCTGGAGAGTTTCGTGTGGTTAGAACCTGCTCCTCTCTCTCTCTCTCTCTCTCTCTCTCTCTCTCTCTCTCTCTCTCTCTCTCTCACTCACTCACTCACTCCTCCTCTCGCCATCTACCGATCTATCTATCCCTCTATCGCTAAGACTCGGATGCAGTCCCTCGGCGAAAATGGTGGCTCGGCATCGTGCTGTCCATACTCGCGGAGAGGGTATTCGCAGTTACTCGCGGTATTGCGATCAAGAGCCACAAAGAGTGCGTGTTGTGGGCGCGCCACTGGCGGCCGAGTCGCCTTTCCATTGCCCACTTTGTCACCGCGAGCGGAAAGCCTCCCGCCGCATTTAAGCTGCATTGATTTTTAATTGCTCCGTTTCATTTTTTTTTTCATCCGCCACCCTTATTGAATGGGGCCGATAAATGGAAGGTAAACAAGGCCCGCGGCCCGATGACCTGTTTATGTTACACCCCCGCTAACGCCCGCCAGCGCGAGGAGGTTTTACCGACCCGCTGACCGGCGCCCGCCAATAAAGGGGGCTGTTTGAATCCATGCAGACACGCGGGCCGAGCGCCGCGCCTCGTCTGGTCGTTAAAGCATTTAGTGACATCTCCCACCGCCACACAATGAGGTGAGGCGCCCCTCGGACCAAAGTTAGTCTCGGCTTGATACGCAGATTCCGAAAATGCGACCGAAAATTGGACGATGATTATGCCTGTTTCATATTTTCAGGGACAGCTCCCACCGTGAACGCGATACGGAAAATGCTTACTCGCATAGTGCTGGAGCAATGCTGGAGCAGTGCTGGAGCAGTGCTGGAGCAGTGCTGGACAAGGAAGGAAGTAGAAGGGATGCGCGGGCAGGGGAGAGGGGGGGGGGGGGTGAGTGTCGCGGTGCCGGGGGAGCGGAAGATTGATTGCTAACAGTGTGGACTCGGACGGGCGACGCAGGGCGACGCGGACAGACGACTCCAAGGCGGGCAGGGCCAGGCAGGGCCGGGTAGGGCCGGGTAGGGCCGCGCGATCGGCAGCCAAAGGGTTGACCAGCCGCAAGGCGCGGGGGGAAACACCAAGATAACTAGCAGGGTGCATGTGACCTCGCGCGGAGCGCCTCGACAAAAGGTCCGCTTCGCAGAGCGTACAACGCAGAGCTTTTGGGGAGCAAAAGGGGGAGATGGGGAGAGGCAGGGGGGGGGGGGGGTGCGGGTCGGAGCCGGCTATGAATCATGTTTCTGTCACCACGAGTGACCGCAGATCCTTCCTTTGACCATTCATGCTGCCCCCACCAAACCCTTCCTCTCTCTCTCTCTCTCTCTCTCTCTCTCTCTCTCTCTCTCTCTCTCTCTCTCTCTCTCTCTCTCTCTCTCTCTCTCTCTCTCTCTCTCTCTCTCTCTCTCTCCCTCCCTCCCTCCCTCCGTTATTCCTACCCCGTTCTGCCCCTCCTCGGCGCGAGGCGGACGGAGGGCCAATATAGTTTTGATTATGTTTTAATCCCCGTTCGCGCCGCGCCGCTCCCGCCAGCTCCGCGTGTGCCGGATGCGGCCGGGGCGGCCGGGGGCGGCCGGGGGCGGCCGGGGGGGCGGCCGGGGGCGGCCGGGGGCGGCCGGGGGCGGCCGGGGGCGGCTGCCGTCCCGGAGCACCCGCCTCTTCCCTCACTGACTTTCTTCCGCCGCCTCGGCGCCTCCCTCCCTCCCCGGTCCTCCCGCCCTGCGCCCTCTGCCGGGATTCCTTATATTCAGTCCCCATAGGCGACTCGATATGCTGCGGCTGTGCGGCTGTGCGGCTGTGCGCCGACGGTGCAAAGCGATAAGACTCGCGGTGGTCCCAGTGGCAGCGGTGGCGGCGTATTCAAACGTTCTTCTTGGTCCTCATCAAAATGAAATAATAAAAGCAGCGCGAGGCTTCGGTTAGAAAGTGGAACCGGTGTCGTCGCTCACACTCCGCCCGGCCCCGGCCCGGCGGGGCTGGTTTGCCGGCAGGGTTTGCTCCGGCATAACCTTGAATTTATTCCAGGCGTGCATCGCCATGCAGCCGGCCTCTCCAACGCCGCCCGGCCGCGCCGCACCGCTCCGCGCCGCCCCTCCTCCCCGCCTCCCCTCCGTGCCGCGGCGTGCCGCCCGTAAGCCCCAGCAATTCATGACTGGAACGCTAACCAGTCAGGGCCCACCCAGCCAGGCCAGCCGGCCGGCCGGCCGGGCCCGCGGCGCTCGGAGCAAAGGGTTGCCCACCACGACGGGCCTCCCCCTCCCCCTTCCCCTCCCCCTCCCCTCGTCATTCCTCGTCTTCTGCAACACAACTTTTAGGGGAGGGGCCGGGGGCCGTGGCTGCGGCTGATGCGAAACCAACTCGGTCGGCGCCTCCGCCCATACGCCGGCCGGCAGGGCGCGGGGGCAGCGGCTCGGACCGGACAGTGCCGCCGGCTGCAGATCAAGAGACCGAGAGCGCAGAGGTAGGAACCCGAGACCGTATCGAAAGGCGGCGGGTCCTCGAGGTCGTTCTTACCAGGTTATTTTTTTTTTTATTTTTTAGGAAATGCGATGTGTCGCTCTCGCGGGTTATGTAGTTTCAGGAAATATGATAAATTAATAAGTGCTCGGTGTCCCTGCGTCCGGTGGGAGGGTCGGCGGCCGCGGTGGCGGGGTCGGCAGCGGCGGCAGCGGCGGCACCAGCGGCGGCGGCGGCGGCGGCGGCGGCAGCAGCAGCAGGCGGGCCCCATGTGCAGCAGGGCCGCAGGGCCGCAGGGTGCAGGTGCCTCCGTCCCGGATAATCCCCGGCCATCAGCCACCTCTGTCCAGGACATATTAAGTGCCCCTCCCCCCTTTCCTCCCGGATTTTTCCCCGACTTTCATGTCGAGACTCCCCCACACATGCGTACGCGGCGACCGGTGGCGGCGGCTCCGCAATGTGGCCATTGAGTGCGGGGAGAATAGTAGTTCACGGAGGTGCGTGCACTGACTGGAGGCCGCGACATAACGTGAGTCTCCGATATTCTTCGGTGAGACTTTGGTGATCGAGGGACCCCCGAGGATCCCTCAGAACATCAACAGAAGTACCTCGCCAGTGTAACAAACTCGCCGCTTCTGTTTGGTGTTCTTCCTCATTTCGTAATGCAAAAATAACGTGGCGGTGGGATCAGCCCTTAATGACGCCCTATGGCGGGTGAGCGGCCCATGCCTTGCATTAAGGGCCTTCAGATCGACGGCCGCGGGTGCGCGGGCCGGGGGCGGGCCCAGGGAGGGGAAAAGGGGGGGGGGGCGAACCCCGCGAGGGAGGCAATTTTATTTCCTGCGTTATTTCCACAGTTCGGCGGGCGGGGCGAGATGCTCCCAAACCAGGCGGCATTGGTCTCCCCTCCCCCTCTCCTCCCTCTCTCTCCCTCTTGTGTACCGGGCGGGCCGGCACAGCCCGTGCGCCGGGCCGGGAGGCGGCGGGGGGCCACCGCATCCCTGCCCGCACTCTATATTCAGATTCTAATGCCCTATCCCAGCCTGCAGCCGACGCCCCAACCCCAGCAGCCCCAGCAGCCCGCCCCGCCCTCAGGCCCCGCCGGCCCCGCCGGCCCCGCCGGGCCACATTCAGGGTTGGCCTTTGTGCCCATACACTACTATACCCTCTCACCTAACCCCCCACCCCAACCCCTCGGCCCTAACATGACGCTGTAAAGTGCGCCCCGCCCCGCCACACATTGCGTACCGGGTCAGAAAACTCGGGGAAAAAAAAAGCGGACGGCGGACAGGTGCGGGCCGTGTGGCGGCGATCGGGTTATGCGGCCCGCGCGACAGGCGACAGCAGGCGACAGGCACGAATGTCGATATTAGACTCCGGCCCCGCTAAAACGACCAACAATACACAAAGTCGATTTCCCTTTTTCCTCCTGCGCGTTGCCATCGCGTCCCCCGCAGCCCCCGCTGCCCCCCCCCCCCTCTCTCTCTCTCTCTCTCTCACTCTCTCTCACTCTCACTTTCTCTTTTTTTTATTACAGTCGAAAAGTTTATTCGTTGGGAATCTTACCTCCATTCCCGAGTCGATTAGATGGCGGGCTGTGGGTGGGGGTCGGCCGATAACGGCGGCGTGCCCGTGCCACATTTCAATCAGAGAGTGTGCGGTGCGGTGCGGCGCGGCCTAAAGGTGCGGGCGGCGCGGCCCCGCCGGGGAACGGCAGTTGGCGCCTTCGCAGCCAAACTCTCACGAGATGGGCGCGGAGGTTTTTGGCCGTGTGTGTGTGTGTGTGTGTGTGTGTGAAGAGAGAGAGAGAGAGAGAGAGAGAGAGAGAGAGAGAGACCCCCACGGCGGGCTGCGGGTGAGACAGGGTGAGACACACGCACTGCACTGCGTGCGGCGGAGAAAGTATTAGAAGGCGCGGTCCGGGAGATGGAGAAGGAGAGACCGCGTGCGCCGCCGGCGTCGTGTCGTGACTGCGTGGGACAGAGACAGAGACAGTGACACAAGACGCGGCGCAACATTGTCGCCCGCCATGTTGCTGCATAGGAGCGCGCCGATGCCGAGGGGAGAGCCGGAGGCTGACGCTCCACCTCCACCCTCCGGGGCTCCGGGCTCCGGGCTCCGGGGCTCCGGGGCGGCAGGGTCTAGCAAGGAGGGTCCCCAAGGGCGGACGCCAGCGTGCGTCGGCTGCGCCTGTTTCGGGGCGGTGTGCGGTAGCGAGGGAGGGGAGGGGGAGTAGGATGGGATGGGTCCGTAATGTGATGGGAGACCCTGCGTCTGCGATTTTATCACCTCCATGTTGATTGTGTGTTATGTGACGGCAGAGTAAGAGAGAAAGTGAGGGGGGAGGGGGCGGGGCTGGGGATAGAGAGAGAGAGAGAGAGAGAGAGAGAGAGAGAGAGAGAGAGGGGGGGGGGGGTGAGGGTGGAGGTGGGCAGAGGCGCCCATTGCCTGTTTATTGCATATCGAAACGTAAGTTTTATGTGGCGAGTCTGCCTCCTCGCAGCATGTGTTTCCGCACGTCTCGTGGCCCTTTACGGATCGTAAAGTCGGAGGTTCAACTCCCGGTCGGCGGTGTCGTCATTTTTTATCTTCCCTCTCGACCGACGGGGAGGTTTTTATTTTGCCTAAAGGGACTTCGGCTACCCGATTTTCAGCCAGGTGAACCAGTGCGGTGCGGGGCCGCAACACTCCGCCGAGGTGGCTTCGGGTCGGCTCCCTCACGCGTTGCCCCGCCCCCACCGCCGCCGGGGGAGGGGGGGGGGAGGACGCCCCCTCCCCTCCCCCTGGCCTAGCAGCACGCAGCGCTGTGTTGAGAAAAACAAGGGGCGTAATCCCAGGAACAGATGAGTCGTTTTCAGACTCTCCCTTTTTCCCCCCGCACCCATTTTCCATGCTCATCTCCCTTTATCTCTGTCACTGCAGCCCCCCGGCCGCCCCCCCCCCCCCCCCCCCCCCCGCCCCCCGGCCGCCCCCCGTCTGTCTCCCGCCAGCCCCCAGGCATACGGGCCCACCGCGCTCCTCTCGCGTCTTCCGGTGCATGCGCCCCCTTATAAACACGGCTCGGTCCACGGTGATGTACTCGAGGATGTACTCCCCGGTGTGCCCGGAGGCCCTCGCGGTCCCAGCGTGTCTGCGCCCTGCTGCGGGCTGCGGGCTGTGGGCTTGGGCTCGCCGACTGGAGGAAGACCCTACTGGCCTCGTGGCGTGGCGCCCGTGTCGCGTGCGGCCTAGCCCCGGGCCCCGGGCCCTGCCTGCTTAGCCGGCCCAGGCCGCGCCCGCCGACAGCGACAGCGTCAAGCCAAGGGTGTGCGTGAGCGCGCGCGCGGCCCGGGGCCGCCGGGTTCTGAAATGATTAAGCCGAGAACAGCCATGAAAATGTTGCGAGTTGACCCTCGCCGCCCCGGCCGGGCCTCGCCGCGCCGCGCCCCCTCCCCCCGCGGCCCGGCCGCCCGCCCTGATCCCGTCCGCCAGTAATCCCGGAGAGGATCATGTGGGATTGGGAATATTCCCCGCTCGGGCTTGAAAAGGGCTTTCTGTCTGGCCCGCCTGTCTGGCCGGGCGTCCCGTCCCGGCGTCCCGCCTGCCTTAAGGACGCCGGCATTGGGGTAGGGCAGGACCGTGGCGGCGCGGGCGGCGCGGGCCGGACCGGCGACGGCCGCGTGGCAGGTGCGGCGACAGGCCGGGGGCCGCCGGCAGCGACCCCCGGAGGCCGCCGCGGCCTTGGCGGGCTCCGCCGGCTCAGACGCCACGGACCGACGACGGCGAGAGCTTCAATGACCGAGTCAATGCACTTCTTAGCGGTATCGTGTCGTTCGGACAGCCGTCGCCTCGTCGATATTCGTGCGAACTGCCTGCGCCGTCCGAACCGAATAGAAGACAGAGGGAACTTGATGATCGTAGCGTCAATCAAGGATTTCTGGCGGTACTCGGATCATGGTGAGTACACGGGAGTGCTTGAGCACTTTATCGAGTGTGCCCTCCTCCCCCAGACTCACCACCCCCTCCGGGCTCCGGCCCCCCGCCGCCATGCTCTCCCACTAATTACGAATCTTTCCGCAGTAAGTTGTTTCGGTGGTTGGTGCGCTCGCCGTACTTGTGGTGGAGGCAAGGGGCGGAGGGTAAGGAGAGAGAGAGAGAGGGGGGGGGGGGGCTCCTGGGGGCGAGGAGGAAGGAGGCGGCGTGGCAACGCCGGGCCGCGCCGGGCCGTGGCCGGGCTTACACAAGGGACTGGCCTGGGAATTAAAAGGGATCTCCCTGAATTGGCTCGGATGGAAGCAAGGACACAAGCGGTACGGGGGTTCCGGACGGCCCCGCAGGCCCCGGAGGGGTGCCGCCACAGGAGGAGCCCGCCCCGGCGGGACACCCTGGCGGGACACCCTGGCGGGACACCCTGGCGGGACACCCTGGAGGGACACCCTGCGGGGACGCCCCGGCGGCGGCACAGCGTACCTGGACTTTCTGGCGTGTCACCCCGGCGGGCACCATATAGTTGGACGCCATTGCAGGACAGCCCGGCCCCGGGTACTCCTGGCCTGGTCTCTGTGCCCGGGGCTGGGCGCGGTGCTGCCTGCTCGGCTCTGAGTAAGGTAACGAGCCCAGCCGTGTTCATGACTCGGCGCCCCCCGGCGGGGCGGGCACGGCGGGCACGGCGGGTGCACCGCGTTGGGCACAGCGGGTCTGCTGCCGGCCGCTGCACACTGCTGCACACCCGTACGCACCGGAGGGCTTCGCTGCGCTGCGGTCCCGGGGCCCCGGCTGGCCCCGGCCAGCGGCGCCGGGCACGCCGGGCGCCTGCGGATGCCGGGGTAGGCAGGCCGCACGACTCGCGCGCCGAGCCCGGCCGGGCGCGGCCTACCTGCCGGGCGCTACCGCCGGTGCCTGGTGCCGGTGCCGGTGCCTGCGGTGCCGCCTCCCCGGGGGTCCTCATATCCTGACGAGGCCGAGCCCCCCCCCCCCTCCCCTCCTACCGCCCCGCCGGCTTGAGAGACTTACTCGCTGTCCTTGTCTTGGCCGCCCTTGACGTGACGAGTGCGTGAGAGACGGGGATAGACGGAGTCCGTATGGGACCCGACTTACTCTCCCGGGCCGGGGCCGGGGCCGCGCGGGGCCCGGGCCCAGACCACGCCAGACCTCTGGATCTTCAAAGTCCTCTGTCTTCTTTCCTCTTTACCCGTCCAATTTTCTGCAAGGGCAGCCACGCTCGCCAACGCCCTTTTCACAAATCCGCCGCCTCCCTGCCACCCCTTGTTCCACGACCCGGCCCGCCCCGCACTGCCCAAAATAGTTTACTCTCTCTCTCTCCCTCCCTCCATCTTAGTCCCCCCCCCCCCCTCTCTCTCTCTCTCTCTCTCTCTCTCTCTCTCTCTCTCTCTCCTGCCCTCCTCGTCCTGCCACGCGATGATAAAAGCAAGACGTCAATTTGACCCTGTTTCAGGCAGACTTTTTCATTATTTATGGTCCCCGTCAGTTCCTATTCAGATGTGTTCATTTTTAAAAACCTTGTTTTGTAATTTTTAAAAATCGTGCACAAACAAAACAATAAAAAAACACATATCAACAGCAGTTTGACCTTCCATAGTAATTTGGGTGGTGAAAAGTACTATCAGTTCTGTTGTGTGCCCTCTGCCGGCATTGCGGAGGGTGGGCGGGGGGAGTAGCAGTGAGAGAGGGGGGAAGGGGGTGGGGTGGGGGGGGGGGAGCTCGGGTGGCGGCCACTCGTCATAAACTTGCAATTACGCCTCAACTTTCTTAGCGGCAGTGGGGCAGAACTCGGTGCGCGCCATCTCTTGATTGTCTCTCTCTCTCCCCTCCTCTCTCTCTCGGTCGGCTCCCTTTGCTCTCTCCCTCTCTCTCTCTCTCCTCTTCCTCCCTCTCTCACTCTCCCCCCTTCCTTCCGCAGTAAATCCCCTGTAGAGGCGCGGCCGCGCGCCCAACCCCTTGCCGCCTCGTATCTGTGCGAGACGCCGCCCGGCGCGGCCTGGCTTCACCGGCCCTCCCCTCCCCTCCCTCTCGCCCTCTCACTCTTCCACTCTCTTTACCTTTCTATTACCCCCCCCCCCCCTCCCCGCCGTTCTCGCTCTCGGTCCCACCGCACCTATATAGCCGCCACGCGTTGGCAACCTGTCAAAATCCCGAGGAAACGTAGAATGTCACGGGCCGGGCAGTGTCGATGGGCCGCGAGCGACGAGCCGCCATGGAGTGCCCCCCCCCTTTCTCCCTCTCTCTCTCTCTCTCTCTCTGACACACACACACACACACACATACACATACACATACACGCCGCCCGAACATGGCCGGCCACGCCACACGCCACGCCCCTGGCAGGCCCCTCCCCTTCCGTGCCGCGGGCCTCGCCAAAAATTAATCATGTAGAACTGGTATTGGACGCTCGACTCACCTAGACTCACCTGTGGGCAGCGGGCCCCCCTACCCCCCCCCCCCCCCCCCCCCCCCCCCCCCCGCTGGCCAATGAGCAATCAGCCTTTTGCTCACGTTCCGTGTGGGGTGGCTGCTGGCTGCGGGTTCTGCTTCCCGAAGGCAGCTGCGTCGAGGCCGGCTGACACTCGCGTCGAGTAAAGTTATTGACACAACATTCGTAGATCAACAAAATTAGACTTTTCATCAAGACTTCGAAAATTTGCTGGTCTGTAGTCTGGACCCGACCATTTTGGGCGGATTTGTTTTTTTTTTTTGTGTGTGTGTGTGTTAATGTGCGGTAGAGAAATACAGTGCTGCCCTCCCGAGACTTGTCATACTTTAGAGGCCGCGCCGGGCGGCCCCGGCCAGGTGCTGCAGCGGCGTCAGCAGCGGCCTCGGCCCATGTTTCTCTGCGTAATTTGCTTTATGGAGTAGAAGAATAAGGTTGACAATTTGCTGTTATTTTTGGGCCCGAGCGGAGCGAGGACCCCTTTGCATCGACTATTCGACTTTTTTTTTTTCTCCCACTAGAGGTGTCATTGTAGCCGCGCTCGCGCGGCCGCATTTCAGCTCCGCGCCGAGAGATGGCGCCACAGAACTGGGGCAGGAAGAGGGAAGGCGCCACAAAAGTGGGGCAAGAAGGGGAAGACTGGTATTCCAATACAGCCAACTTCAAAATTAAATATTATTTATCGCCTTAGTTAATTTAAAAATACAAAATTAGGTATGTTGTTTGCATGCACATTTTGCATAAAATCGAGCCACATTTCACAGTCGTAATTAAAGTAAATACGAATTTTTTTTAAATGGCTGATATACCCTTTATTGCCAAGACGTATTGTTGTCAACTTGGCTAGTCGTGCTGTGCGCTCCGGCCGGCTCCCCGCGGCCGCGGTGTGCCAGGGCTTGTAATAGTCGTTCGCGCGGGGTCTGTTAACAATGACGCGCGGTCTGAGAGGCCGAGGGCATTCAGCGCGTCGTAGGTTCCAATACCATGTCGTTTCATATTACTATTTTTAGAATAAATTCGTTTTTCGGTTAACGAGGGCCGCTCAGTGCTGTAGGCGCTGTTATTTTTCATTTCTGGCGGATGACGGAGTCTGACGCCGCGAGGGAGAAGGCGGGAAAGAGAGACAGATGGCGCGGAAGGGGCGGGGAGAGGGAGGGAGGGAGGGGGGAGAGGGGTCACTCTGACTTGCTACGACTGCGCTGCCCACTCGTGGGCTCCCCGGGCACCCAGACCGGACGGAGGTGCCGGGGCCGCCGGGGCCGCCGGGGCCGCCGCCTCACCTACCCAGCCAGTGCCTCGGCCACGGCCACGTGCCACCTGCTCTACTCGAGACTCGCTCAAGCTGATCTTTAGCCGCCCTGAGCCGATGTTGATCCGAACTTGAGCTCCCGCGCCATACCGCACATTGGTATTTACGCCCGTCCCCCCCCCCCCTCAACCCGACCCGCCTCGCCTCCTTCTAGCTCCCCTCCCCTTCTCCGTTCTCGTCTAGGATGGAGTTGCCATCAAGCGAACGTGTATATATGGCCAACACCCTCACCCGCAGCCGCCTCGGAGCTGCAACGTGTATAGGTGCGAAAAGGAGGGGAGAAGCAGGGCGAGAGAGAGAGAGAGAGAGAGAGAGAGAGAGAGAGAGAGAGAGACGGAGAAGAGGAGAGGCGAGAAGAGCTCGTGCGAACAGCCAGAGAGGAAAATATGAGATGGGTACAAGACGAAAGGAGAAGTGCAGCGCACTGGTCCACACACGAAGAAAGGGGAAAGTGTCGTTCTCACGCATTTCACGGTTCCAGCGTGCCCCTCTCCTACAGAGAGGGCAGTTCAGTCATGGAAACCACAATGAGGAAACAAACCAACCACCGCCCCCTTTGGCAGCCGCCTGAATTCACATTTCCATCCCCCTCCCTTTTTTTTCCTTTTCTCTGTCTCCCTCACACACTCGCATTTCCTCGTTTTGTGAAATAGGGTGCCTAGCTCCCCCCCCCCCTCTCTCTCTCTCTCTCTCTCTCTCTCTCTCTCTCTCTCTCTTTCTCTCTCTTTCTCCCCTCTCTCCTTTTGTGCCACTGCCTTCATCTTCCTGAGAGCCGTGCTCAGCCCCGGAGCACTGGGAGGCGGCAGGCGGCCGCCACAGAAATAGTCGTCAGATGAGGAAAAGCAAATTAAATTGTGAGAAATTCGTCCAGCTCATCCAGCCCCACGGCGGTTACAGGAACGGACCGCCGCCGGACCTCGGCTCGACGGGGGCCGGATCCGGATTGGCCTCCGACCCCCACGCTGATGTATTAAGTCACTCCCTCGACACTGAAAAAAACTGGTGAGATCGTCCAGTCGCCTCGCGGCTGCGTAATTAAGAGCACGCAGCGTTGCGTCGAGTGATTCTCTGCCCGCGTCATTTATACACCAACACGGCGCAGCTCTCGTTTTATAACTAGGCTGAGAGAGGAGAGAGCAAATTGGAGGGGAAGGGCGAGGTGAGGGAGATAGCCTGCGCGGTCTCCGGGGGGAGGGGGGGGGGGGAGGGGGCCGAGGCCGAGGCCCAGCCCAGGCTGTGGTTTTATGGCAGTCTGTGCTACAGCAGTGGTTCAATCTCCATTAGCAAAAGGTCCAAGGAGGAGAAGGACGCGGGGTGGACGGGAAGGTCTGCCGCGGGCGCCGGGGCCGGGGCCGCAGACCGCAGACCTCCTCTCCTCACCTGCCCGGGCCCCGCCCCGCCCCCTTCTGTACACACACATACACACGCGCACACCCACACACACACGCTCACAGGCGACCTCTCTCGGTGGGCCACGAGAGATGGGAACTGGAAAATTCCGCCGGTAAGGCTTTTGCCTGTCCGTGCAACTAGTCCTAATAGTCCAGGTGTACCGACGCTCAAAATTTTTGTTGGGCTGCAGGAGTTACACAGCCCCCCCCCCCCCCCCGCCCCACTCCCCGGCACACTGATGTCGTGAGCTGCAGGGGGTGAAGTCGGGAGGGGGGGGGGGGGGGGGGAGAGCAGCCTGTGCCGGAGAAATTACCCGCGAAATCCCGGCATAATTACAAACAACCGCGCGCGCCACACGTCCCGCCCCCCGCCGCCGCCCAGCCCGCCCGGACGGTACCCGGGGCAGCGGGGGCGGGGGCTCTACAGCTGCCCTCGGGGACCAGCCGTAAACAGAGTTCCAGGTGCAGTGTCTGAGAGCCCCGCCTGGCAGCCCGCCGGGGTCACCTCTTGCTGCCCGTCGAGCATCTCTCTCTCTCCCTCTCCCTCTCTGTCCCCGACGAGCATGCCGCCTGCGAGTGCCGGGGTAGGCCAGCCCGCATGCATGGGTGCGCGCTCGAGTCGTGGCTGCCTGCCCACCGGGCGCGGCTTGTGCTCCAAGAGCTGTTGCGCGTGCGGCGTGGTGTGTGGGGCCGGTGGGGCGCGTCAGCTTGGTGTAGTCTCGGATTGACGGTGGCGCCTGCTGCGTTATCCTCCGCGTGCATTCCCCGACTCCTCGCCGAGGTTGCCGTCACTACCCCGCGCGCGCCGCCGGGCCGCCGGCGCTGCAGCGCGGGGTACAGCCGCACCCCTAGCTCGCCTCGGACGGTTTCCTGTTTGCCTCCGATTTTCCCACTGACCCCGTCCGTGCCGCCGCCGCCGCGCACGGTGCGGTGGGCGCGCTAATTCGAGCAGTGCAAGTGTGCCGTTTATTGGAGCGGGCAGCGGGTCCTCGTGTGCACCGGGTCCCGGTGCTCGGCCCCCGGCGGCCCCCGACGCGGCCCCCGGCCCGCCAAGAAGCACGCAGCTCGCAGGGCCCGGGCCGGCACCTGCCGGGCCGTGCGTGCCCGAGGGGAGGGGTCGGCGAACCCGCCCCGCCACCCGCCCTCTTGGCACGGCGTCGACAATTGACACAGCCGTTGGTCCGCGGCGCGGCCTTCCGCGGGGTCCGCGGGGTCCGCAGCCGGTCCCGGTCAGTGTCGGCGCCACAGCCCTGGCCGGACGGTCACCCGCACAAACTGCACGCACTCGCCGTTCGCGCCAGTGGCCAAGGAGAAGGTGAGGACTGCGAAGCGGCTCCGTGAGGCACCGCAGCCCAGCAACAGCAAGCCCAGCAGGCCCCGCGGCAGCCGCAGCAGCCTCATCATGCACTGGTGCGTGTGCGTGTGCGTGCGCGCGTGCGGTGCCACCCGCGCCGCACCGTCCCCGCCGACTCCAACAGGTCCTCTCGGTTCCAGGCTGACCCCGCTGGCCGCGCTGCCGGTGCTGCTCGCGGCCGCGCTGCGGACTTCCCCCGCGGCGGGCGCAGGCAGCGCAGGCGGCACAGCACCCGGACTCCCCCCGGGGGCCGCCCCCTGGGACGGCATCGTCGGCTTCCTCCGCTTCGTCGGCACGCTCCAGGAGAGGCGCACAGAGCCCGAGTGAGTCGTCCGCGAACAGCAAACTGTTGCCGCCGCTCCGTCTCGGTGACGGGACGGGTCGAGCGCTACAGCACCGCGCTGCCGTTGCTGCAGGTACGAGGAGCAGAGCGACGGCCGGCCCCTCCGCAAGATCGTGTACGCCGTGGAGGAGCAGGTCTCCGTGGCCGGCGAGCCCAGCGGCGGCAGCGACAACGCCAGCGTCGTGGTGTACGATAGCCTCCGGGACGCCGCCACCCCCCCGCCGCGCCCAGCCGACGGTGAGAGAAAAGCGCCGCAAGCCGTGCCGCGCGCTCACTTTTTGTTCCTGTCAGTTTCACGTATTTTTTCGCGTGCCGGTGAGCCTAGTCGGGCGGGCCGGGCGCTGCCCACGCCCCTGCTCCCCGCTGTGTGATCTGGCCCTCCCGGCACCAACAGCAAGAGTCCCTTTACGATCTGGTCTTTGCAGGTCAAAGTGTGTACGTCGAGGACGTGAGTAGAAGTAAGAGGTCACCCTCAGGCGACGCCGAGAGCGGCACTGCAGTGGAAGTGCAGAGCGGCCGGCAGAGCGTCGCGCCGCGGCCTTACCTAATAGGGCGCAAGCTCTGGTCGGTGCACTTGCCTGCCATGGCTGTTTCCTGAATTTCCCATTATTATTATTATTATTTTTTGTTTTTGTTTTAATGTTTGAACTTTGGAATTGCAGGTACGTGCCTTTGTGGTTTGGACTCTACCTGATCCTCTATATAACAGCACTGACAGTGAAATCGGTCGCCAGGCACAGAATCAAATACCCTACGTTAGTGTCAGAGGACGATCTTGCAAAGAGAAGAAATGGTGCTACGAGAAGAGTGGGTAGTGCCATAACAAACACAGAGAGGAGATACCAACAACGATGGAACATGTGAAACCTCCTCCACACATTTTGGCAGACAGCAAATCTGACATATTCCATCTGAGGTGCTCTTAAGCACCCTGTCAGCAAGTTGTAAAATTTGAATATCTTACAAAATGAAATAAGAGGAAAATTAATAAAAAATTTAAAAAAAAAAACAACGGGGATATAGATTGACATGTTGTCGCTACCTATTTTTATTTCTGCTTTATGTACATGTCTTACAATACATTTAAAATAATTATTTTAACACCTACATTCTGAACATACCATCAAACAATAACATTCAAATTGTGCCACAATTTACAAATTTGTATCTAAGGTACTGTGATCAGTCTTGTCATGAAGAAAATAAGTTGTCACATTTGCTTCTTAAATCACAACTGTGTTGCCATTACCCTTATAATTATACCAACTGGGTGCCATAAGCTGACCAGTACAAAGAGGAATGTGACCCCAACTAAACCAGATTATATCTGATAACGGTGGCCAACATGACAAAACAAGTAGAGGCAAAAATACAATTTATCTACACTTGAGCTTTACCGCATAACTTGCACAATAACCAGTATTGTACAGATCTCTACAACAAGGAGAGGGTCTATTTAAAACACCTCCACCACACACTAATTCAATGTTAGCTAAAGAACACTGTTAGGGCAACTGCTATCTATGACAGACTACAAGAATCAATGCAAAATGAGCAAGTTTTTGCTTTTTGGCTCCTGTGATTTATGAATTAAGACCTACTTTCAATTCATTAACAAAATTAGAAGTTTCAATACGGTAACACAGCAATAAATTAAAAATCTGACAACCACCTTCTAAAAATAATACGGTAGAGAAAGGCACTTTTTCTTGGAACTTGTTCTTTTTTCACCAAAATGCAAGAGAGAAAAAATAAACATATGTGAAGGTGAAAACCGGGCACACAGAAAACTGAAGCCCATTTTAAATGCTCTCACACATACAAGGCTACATGCCACTACATTACATCACAGCTTTTTTTTTCCTTGCAAAAATAAAATTGAAGTAAAATAAGCCAACCTCTGGACTCTGCATCTGATCGATATTTAGAAGACTTCTGCACGCTATCAGTCAAGCTGAGCTCCTTGAAATCTTTTTTTGACTTCAGTACAACATTACCAATAGAACTCCCAATCTTCATAGCTGTGCAAAGTTGACTTTCCCTTAACAGAAGCTGAAATTTCAGTATATGGCGCCCATAACTAAAATTACAAATTTTATCAAGCATTATGAAACGTGACATTCATGTATGGTTAAAAGCTGGAAGAGCACAAAGGAACTTCCAGAAAAAATGTTCTTGCTAATGCTAATAATCAAATATTTGGCCACATTGTGAAATCAGATCAAATGATGCTTCATGTGGCTAGATGACACATGGCTAAAATTCTAAATACAGCTCTATTTGTCCTTCATACTTTTATGTATGTTTCACATTCCTAACAATTGGTGCCATGCAACAAACCTCTTGATATGTTTTAGACAACCTGGATGTCATTTCCCTAATTATACCACACAATACTACTTTGGTGGATGCACTTTCAAAGACATTACTTGTATGAAGAGTAGATTCGCCAAATACAAAACAAAGCTGCCACAACAGACACACTGGAGTGTAGAACTTTACGCCTGCTGTCATCCCGACGTACAAGGACAACAGGTGATGTTGAAGAGACTGACTGTAAGATTGGCATTTTTGGCAAGTCTTGATGGTTGCGTTCCACTTGGTACTTGCAGCATGGGTCAAACTGCCAAGACACAGTGTATAATCCAGAGCACAAGAGGGACAGAACCCCCAATGGTGTACATACTAGAGGTCGCTCCCAAATAAGACCTGCAAAAGGTAGAGACTTGCATAAAAAACCACAAAAGAAGTAAAGTACATCAAAACTTAAGATGAGGCACACGTACCAGAGCAAACAGCACTCAGGCCAGAGAGGATGGCAGTTTTATGAAGACAGTTCCCAAAAGCAATCCACCTGGCTGTTTCATCTCCTAGCCTGGTGGGTTCGATAACAATGATCTTGAAGCCTCGATCAAGAGCAAGTTCAAGTTCATTTTCAAACTTCCACTGCGCATTCTCACTATCATAAACTTCGTGTATGATAGCCACAGCCCCGGCGGAGGGAAGACGAGAACTGAAATAAAAAAAATAGTAGGGTGACGTGAAATCTTCAAAAAGTATTTTGTGATCAAGGAGCAAATTATATAATGGGATAATGGTGGGCACAACTATACTCAAAACTACTGATTTTTATGTGAGGGGATGCAAGTTGTTTTCCCTTTTCTTTGCAATTGAGCTTGGTAACATGATTGGGTCATAAATGTATGAAAGAAAATGTAAGCAGAATGACATGTTAACTCAGCATTTACAGTGGTGTGATAAATGGCTGTGTCAGAGGCAGTAAATATATAACAAAAGTAACCACTGTATTCAAAGTCACCATGACAAGGGATTGAAAACAGGATTGAACAAATTAAGGTTCAACACCACAATTCATGTTTTACTCTAAAAGAGTAATAAGATCGGTGCAAACCTTTCAATGAAACAAGCGCTTCGGCAAAGATATAAGCTCAAAGTACTGATAAATTAACAAGAAACTAACATAACCCAATGGGAACAAGGGTTTAACATGTTTGTTTTCAGTGCATCCTCAGAGGTGAACCGAACCCAATCAGATGTATTTATGATTTTCTAAAAAAGTACAAGTGATGAATATCGTACTTGCAACCCGTCATCATCAATAGTCGTATTAAATTTAATTTTAAACAAACCTTTGGAGACTGTATTCTCCTGCTTCCACCATCTTTGATATCACAGTTTTTTGGGGAGCAGGAGAGGGAGGGCAAGGGGCAAGGGCAGCTAAATATTTTTTTTTTTCAAATCTTGTTAAATGAAAGTGTCACAAGACGGCTTTCCTCAATTTTTAAACTTTTGAAAATTGTATGGACAATTTACACAATACTTTTTACAATTTTATAAAAATTGGTTCATGTTTGGCTGGCACTCGCTGGTCTTTGACCATTTGATCAAGGTCTATCCAAACGCCATGACCGGCAGAAGAACAAGAACAAAACCCACCCGAAGCCAAGTGAAACGCGCCGTTGCGGCCATTATTAACTTCTAACATTAGCCGGTTGATTTTAGGGCCCGTAGCGTTGCATTAAGTTATTCGGCCCGGTTTTCTGTGCATGAGATTGTGGTTACATCCCAGCTCGTCAAAATGGCTGATAAAATCGAAATGAGTCTTGATGATATCATCAAACAAAACAAGCCGGCCCGTGGTGGGGCCCGGAGAGGCCGCGGTGCTGGTGGCGGCGCCCAAAGAAACAACTCAAACCTTCCTCGTCGCGGTGGAGGCGGTCAGCGTGCGACGGGAGGACGTGTTCAGCAGGGAGGCATCGTGAGGAGGAGGCCCACCGCGCCCGCCACCGCCAGAAGTCCCTTGTACGCTCGGGTAAGTTTGTTTTGTCGGGGTGCCCCTAACCCACGCTACTGTGACTCACATCCTTCAAGCCTTCTCCAGACAGCGGTTCCAAGTTGCGTCGATGTGTTCGTCGCTCCGGCGCAGCTGCAGCTGTTGTTTTTCATTGTTATTCGCTTGCGTCTGCGACGAAATTCATACGCCCTAATCCAGTTTGTTTCATTGGCTTCATGCTGAGTGATCTGTTCCTGGTGCATTAAGTTTTTATGCTGTGGAGATTTAGGCAGTTTATTTGGGTGGTCTCTTGGGTGGCTCTACTTTGTTTTGCTGTGCCATAGTGCACTTCATAATTTACTGTACTGAGCTGTGTTTGTTTGTATTCGTCTGTTTAGGGTGATGTCAACAGCCGGTGGCAACATGACATGTTTACTGGAGCTCGTCCGCTGTCGGGGCGAACTGGTGGACCAATTACTGGTGGCGGACCTACAAAGTTACTCGTTTCCAACCTCGACTATGGAGTGTCAGATTCAGATATTAAGGTAAGCTGTTCAGTGACACCTATAATCTTTGTAAATATTTGCATATATTTTTATCATCTGTTTTCTTTTGTCTGCCTAGGAACTCTTCACCGAATTTGGTCCTCTGAAGTCTGCGGCAGTACACTATGATAGGTCAGGTAGATCCTTGGGGACTGCCGATGTTATCTTTGAAAGAAAATCAGATGCAGTTAAAGCCATGAAACAATATAACGGTGTACCCTTGGATGGTGAGCCTTGATGTCCATCTCTTTGTATCAGCTGTGCCTTCGGTGGCTGGGTTTTTTAAACCTCCAATTTCTCCTTACTAGGACGGCCCATGGACATCGCATTGGCAACCAATGAAGTAATCACAACAGCACCAAGGAACAATCCACGACCTGCAGGGAACAGCAACTTCTCACAAAACCGACCTCAAAACAGAATTGGGGGTGGTGGCGGTGGTGGTAACACCGGCAACTTCAGAAGCACACGAGGCAGAGGAGGTAAAGTTTTTTCTGAAGAATTTGTCCTTAAGCGTCTGTCGAACTGGTTCAATCGCTGGCGGATTGCTATACACGCGGAGAGGTGGCTTAGTTCCTATTGCTAGTTCTGCGAGAAAGTTGTCTGATCTTCTACTTTTATAAATTAGAGGGGTTTCTTCATTTTTATGTTTTGTTGCAGGTGCACGTGGAGGAAGAGGAGGCCGAGGAGGTGGACGAACAGCAAAGACAGTACCTACAGCTGAAGAGTTGGATGCGGAGCTGGATGCTTATGTAAACAAAGTGCAAAAGTAGCTTGCTGTGTTTGCAAGTGGTTGAACGTATTTGACTTAGACTTATTTTGTTCTGTGTTTCCTTATCAAATGTTAAGCTCAGTTTGTGTAAGCAGTTACACAAGGGCTAAGTGTTCGTTTGATCTTATTATTGATGAAATCTAATGTCTAGTTGACTAGGCACAACTGAAAGAAATGCAAGAGTAAAAGATTGTATGCTCTCCTCCTTCCATTCCTGTTTTAGGCAGATTACAGTTTGTCCTTTTTTTTTTCTTTGTGGTCATCTTGCTGCTACAGAATGACTGGATATGTTAAAATCACAAATTAAGAGTTTTACTATTATTGTGACTCAATTTTATTATTTTATCATTAGCAACAAGTGTGGCAAGAGACGTCTCACTTTTGGACCCTTTAAAAATTCTGTACAGAAATAATAAAAATTAAATTTATCCAAAAATGTCCTATCTCTTTTTCTTATGGTGCACCACCCACAATGAACCTGTTTCGACGCTGGAGCTTCATGCACACTTCTGTGGGCATGGTACGCTCCAGGGCTGCGGGGGGCGTCGGGTTCGGGGGGCTGGGTCAGCAGCGAGAATTCACGCACTGCATGGGAGGGGAAAGCCAGTCGATGCGGTTGTTTGCCGATCGGGGGGTCTTTCGCCGCAGGCTTTAGGAATTTGACTTTTAGTTGATGCGGTTGCCGTCAGAGCTCAGCACTTGTCGGGTACGCCTGATTGGCCTGATGTACGTCAATGTGAATGCAACTTATCGCTGGTATTTGAGAAGGTGGGGGATTTCTGGCAGCTAAATTTATCAACAGAGAGGCCGAGGCAATGACAAAGACAGAAACAATTGTGTTGATTTTAATTTTTAACGTAGCCAGCGGAATGATACACCATTTTTCTTGATTTGTAAATGAGTTTACAACCTGAGATAATGTGTATTCGGAAATGACCAATCCTCCTTCTCCTTGACTTGCGTTTTGTTTCATGCAATTATTGTTCAGTGTGTGAAACCTTTTTTTGTGCCTCTTTGTACAAGATTGAGGGTCACTGTGTAGTGATTTTGGGTGCGGCGGTGTCGCTGTGAGCCCGTCCAGAATGCGCACCCTTCAAATCGTTGTATCTTCTCCTTATTATGTTTTTTAACTGCTGTCATCACGATGGTAAGTTAACCTACATCTGTTCATCAATGTTTCCGTGACAAAGTTGTTCAATAAAGTAAATGCTTGTTTGCGCCCAGAGATAATTTACTGAAGATGCGACCGTTGAAATAAATCGTTCAACAAAATTAATTTCGACATTGTTATGGGCTTCCCCTCCTCTCTTTTTTACATAACCTATGCGTTTGTGAGAGGTCCTGTTGCATGTATTATTTGTCTTGACTTTGTCAGTCTACCTCTTACTGCAATTTAAAAAAAAAAACATTTTCCCGCTTCCTTAATAAATTGCATATTGACATATCCACCAGTTCACTTTATATGCTGACTGTCAATGTTTGTTGTCAATATAAAATTTTGTCGTTTTCAGTTATATACATAGACCGAGGGTCCAACAGTGGTTATCACAATGGATGACAGACGCATCGCAGACTACTTTGTAGTTGCAGGATTGCCTCCAAATCCTCAACCCTTAGAGGATGTTTCACGTGATGGGACAATGCCCTGTGGTGTTGTGGGGCCAGCACCTATAACTGACCTTGCAGTCATTTTTCCCAGTTTAGGAGAATCTCCCCCTCAAGGCTACAATCTTCTAGAATTCACTCCATCAGGTTTGCCTTCAAACTGATTTTTTTTCTTACACTCTATGCTGTTCATCAATTTCCTGTCTTGTGTTGATTCATCTCAGGACTGCCAGCAAATCTTAATCATGGAAGCTACCGAACTCCAGAAGTTTATTTATGTTATCGGAGGGGCAGAGACAAGCCTCCTCTTGTTGACATTGGGTGAATATTGCAGGCTTTGGTTCACATCAGCATATCTCGGTTTTCCCAACATCAAATTTTATTTGATTGTTTCAGAGTCATGTATGAAGGTAAAGAGAGAATTATGCAAGATGCTGAAGTCATCAAGAAAACGCCCTATGGAAAGGTTGCAAATGTCAACAATTCTACTGCTCAGATATTTGTCACCTATCGTCGAGCTTCCCCATCTATGCCTTGTAATGAACTGGTTGTGACAGATATATGTGTCATCATTGAAAGTAAAGGAGAAATTCCACCTCCAGCATTTTGTGTGCTTAAGAAAAACCTCAATAAGGGCATTGTAAGTACACATTTCACTGTATTCATAAGCACACATGTAGGCATGCTCACTCTAATATTCTTTATCTTTTGCCAGGTTGGATCTGTTGTTTTCCTTTGCTACAAGAAGTCAATGAACAGAGCTAACTTGATTTCCTACAAACCAGATATTTTATCCCGGTATCCTAGACATGACCTACCAAACTTTCCATTTCCGTTGTCCGTTCCACTTTTTTGCCTCCCCATGGGAGCCTCTTTGGAGTGTTGGCCCAAGAAAGCCATGCAACCTAGACCTGTGTTCTCCACATTTGTCTTGACAGTTTCTGATGCAGCAGAAAAGGTGCAAAGTTAATTTATTTTATTGTTTTATCACCTATTGAATAAATTGATTAAGAATTTTATACAGTATAATTATCTTCGTAGGTTTATGGATCTGCCATTACTTTTTATGAGCCGTATTCTGAAGACCAACTGTCTGATGAGCAAATTGATCAACTGCAATTACCAGAAGATGCTGAACCTGAAGAATACACTTACAATGTGAACAAGTGTATTTGTCTTTTATCGCATTGGCCATTTTTTGACACCTTTGAACATTTCCTTCTGTTCTTGTATAGTATGGCATGCAGTGGTCCTCAGCCTGTTCCCATTGAGAGGTACTTTTATTTTGTGCCTCGTATATCCTACCCAAATATTGTTCCTTCCTTCATTGAAGTATGTCAATTTTTTTTCCCTTTCAGATACATCTCTCATTTTTTGGAAGATGTGCCCTTTCCTTCACCTCAGCGACCGCGCATCTTGGTTCAACTTTCACCAGCTGAGAGAGTCATTCTTACTCAACCAGAAGATTTGCCTCTGCCAAGGAGTGGTGCTCGATTCCGCAGCCTATTGATCAACCTAGGCCCTGACAATTGTTTGCTTGTCCTTCTCTGTATTCTTACAGAGCAAAAATTGCTGGTTCATTCATTACGACCTGATGTTTTGACTGCTGTTGCGGAAGCCATCTCTATGATCATTTTTCCTTTCAAGTGGCAGTGTCCATACATTCCTCTGTGTCCATTGGGCCTTGCTGAGGTCCTCCATGCTCCACTCCCTTTTCTCATTGGAGTTGATTCTCGTTTCTTTGATCTTCACGATCCTCCTATTGATGTGATTTGTGTGGACTTGGACACCAATAATATTACACTGTAAGCATTTTTCTTTTCAATGTCTCTTATTATAAAAATTTCATGATGAATTGGTCACCAAATTTTACTGCTTTCTGCAGGTGTGATGAAAAGCGTAATTTGAATACAAAGTTGTTGCCAAAGAAACCAGCTCGTACACTACGAAATACTTTGGAACAATTATATCAGAAAGTGAGCAAAAGTATGGCACAATATGCCAATATTGGCTTGCAAGATCCGTCTCATGATGAAGGCATTGATAGAGACTTCCAGCTGAAGAGGAAAGAGGTATGTTAATCATATTTTCATTCTTTGGCTTCTGATAAAAACAATTAGATTTGGATTTTTAAAAAGATTATATTTTTGTTAACAGCAAGCGTTGGAACTGGAAATTCAGGAAGCCTTCTTACGGTTTATGTCATCGATTTTAAGGGGCTATCGTGTTTATCTTATGCCTATTACCAAGGCTCCCACTATTGGGACCACTGATCCTAACTCTCTATTTAATTTAGGAGGTAAGTGCACCTGTTTCGTGATTTGAAAAATATTTATGCGTATCTGACATTGTTGTGTACATACTCTTACATTCTTCATAGGTTTCCTACGCTCAAGAGATAAATCATACCATAAGTTTTTTACATTAGTCATGAAAACACAGATGTTCATTCGTTTCATTGAGGAACGCTCATTTGTATCTGACATGGATGCTGGATTGGCATTTTTTGACATCTGTTGTGAAAAGGTGTGTATTTACTTTCCAAAATGATTACCTCACCCCCTTTTCTTTTCTTATTTGAAAAAAGGCTTGATTATGTTATTTTCAATCTTCATTATATAGATGAATAATGAGGACAGTGTTACACATTTGATTGAGCTTGATGAAGCACTGAACAATGAAAGAACTGTTTTCATCATGCCTCCTGAACCGCCACTTAATTCAACAACAACCTATTCATATAATGGGGTGAGAACTTTAAACAACAACAAATTATAAATATTCTCCCTTGTTTCTCTCAGTTGCCTTTGGAATAAGAGAATCACCTCCCATCCTATGGTCTTTTACAGTGCTTCTCTTTGAACCCAACATTGTTTAGTTCTAAAGAAATTAAACATCTCTTGCGCATTGGAGGGGGACGTCTCAGCAACAGTTCTGGAGGGCTTGGTGTTCCTGGAAGTCCCATGGCACGACGAACAAAACATGAGGTCAAGTCTGCTCAGAAACTTGCTCGAAAGTCTGCATCATCCCCTGAGAACTGGGCAAAATGCCTCGTAGGGACATGTTACAGGTATCTAGGTCGAGACTTAAGCAATGGATCCTGATCTGATTTCTATCATTTGAGTACCTCACTCCCTGTTTCTGTACAGTTTGTGGTTCATCCACTTGCCGAGTCATATCATGATGAACCCTAAGAAGGCATCAACACGATTACGTACTGCATATGACCTTTTAAACATGATGCAAAGAATGAAACTGCAGCCTACAGACGAGGTTAGTTTACAATTTTTGCTCTTATATCAACTAAGCTATAGCAAAATAATTAATCAAAACTGTATGCAATAAATGACGGTAGAAAGTTACTTGCCATGTTTTGTGTTTTAGGTTTGCTACAGAGTTATGATGCAACTCTGCGGGGTGTACAGCACTCCAGTTTTAGCTGTAAAATTATTGTTCCTCATGAAACGAAGTGGTGTTCAACCCAATGCCATCACCTATGGGTTCTACAATCGAGCAGTGCTGGAGGCCACTTGGCCATCAGATATGAACAACTCCAGTCAGCTTTTATGGAACAAGTTAAGGTGAGTGTACTTGACATGAAATAGTTTTAGTTTCTGATGATAATTTCATTCCATATCATGTCACATTTTAGTACTAATCCTATGAATATTGTGCATCCTGCTGTGCCTGATGACTACCACTTTGGTATAACCTAGTATTTAGCAGCTCCATCCAATTCAACAGGTGTACTTGGCTGCACAACTATTTATTACTTCTTGTAGGATTTAGCTGCTAGAAAAATGTTTTCTTTGTTTCTTTTTAGGCAGTCTATCTATTATTTTCTGTATTGATTTTGTTATTTCATTTCGGTTTCTTACCTTTACAAATGATTGGACATGGTTGTGAACTTGCTTGTGTTTCTCTGCTCAGATTTCAAGTTCTTTTATGTACATACATTTATTTTATCTCATTGTGTGCTATGGATTATTCCCAAGAGGACTGTTATGATTGTATACCGACAGGAAAGATCTTTTGTTGGCCGCCCATCGAATGGCCGTGCAGCAGTGGGGAGGGGAACTGTCTGGTCGATGGGACAGTGTTGATACCACGAAATGGAGGTTTGTGGTGAAGGGTTGGAGCTATCACCAATACCACCACCAACAGCGCCATCATATCTAGCAAATATACTTTCAATGTTCATCTTGCTCATAACAAACATATCAAAGCATGATGTAAGCGACCGCTCCAGATTGCAATTTATTCGATTTAAGGAAATGCTTGTGGTATTTTGAATCATTGGACAATTTCTTTGCTTCCACAATGTCATGCAATATTTTTTTTTTGTTCCTTTTTTCTTCAGGTTTGTGTTTCAAATCCAGTGACTAACCTCAAAGAGTCATTTCTATCTGCCTAGCATTGATTCTTTCATGTTCAGCAGTGTTGGTGCTGGCTTGTGATGCAGTCTAAAAGCCCTTCCAGCTTTCTATTCTGTTAACTTCATGCCGTATCTTCAAGCAGTGGTGTTCTATCTGCCAGAGGCATCTGCCTCTGCATGGAAGCTTTTTTTTTTCTTCATGAAACATTCTCGGTGTCCCTTTATTTTTCTGATTCCCATATAATATTGTCATCTCTTCTCTGCATGATTCTGTGCAGAGAGCTTTTTTTTTTTTACCTTTCAGCTTCACAATCAGTGTTTAATCTTTGCTTGTTCTTTCAGAATTAGGTATGCTTCTAAAGCACATGAGTCTTACTTTCCTTTGAACCAAGATTATTTTGCGTGCGTGTAGGCTTTAACTTAAATCTCAAAAATCAAAGATTTTATGTTACTGGACTTGTTCGAGTATCAGTATTTCATGTTATCATCAGTTAATTTTCATTATAGGCCATAGGCAAAGCTTTTTCTTCCATTTTCTTCCATTCCAAATTAAAACATACTACATTCCATTGCTTGTATATTGCAGGAATGTTATCATGGGTGCTGCTCTATTTCGCCGTGCTGGCACCAAAGGACAGGTGTCTCGGAGAGCCTCTGCCTTCGTTGAGGATGGATCAGCAGGTGGTGATCACTTAGTTGACGCTTCTTCACACACATCATCTGTTGATAGCAGTGACACCAAAACTGTTGAGCAGTTAGTTGGAGATGACACCAAAGTCAAAAATGGTAAGCCTTGTTTTATTTTAAATTTTGTTATGCACATGTTTGGTAATATTTTTTTCTCACTGTTTCTGAAGAGACATTTTCCTTGTTTCATTTTGGACATTAGTTGAACTGCAGTTAGGGCAAACTGCACTAGACAATTGTATTTCTGTAATTAGTGTGATAAATTTTTCCCAGTGTTGCTTGAATACACTTGACCACTTGGCAAATTTGTTGTTTGTATTAGCTTGTTCTCACTTTTGTAGTGGTGTTGTCTTAAAGCCTTCGCCATCTTTTTAGTGCGTCTAACCCTAAAATTCAACTTTTTCAGTTATATTTTGTAGCTTTTGTAGCTTGTAGACTTTCCTCACTTTATGCAAACACAAGTGTATGAATAACAACACAACTTTGTGGCTGTTATAGGCAGCCAGTCTGATACGGGCTACAGCAGCCATAGCGACAATTTAAGAGAGAATACTGATTTTGCCCCTCCAAGTGATTCTATCATAGATATAACAGTCTCAGAGGACATTAATGATGTGGAATGGGTTACAAATGTGAAAAGGCCCCAATCTATTGTCCAGAACATGGATTTGAGTAGCACTGGTATGTGAAATAAGTGGTTCAGTTCCAAAGCTTGCTTTTTCTGTCATTTACTTGTTCACATTTTTTTTCACATCCTACCCTGATATCATGATTGTTTTTATTAAATCCTTATCCACTTTCATTTTACAACATAGCATGTTGAATATCATGTTATTCACCATTCTTGGCATGGAGGTACTCAAAAATCAAACTGCTCCTAGAACTAATAACTTGAGTGATGTGTGTTCTATGCTTTCATTTTTTTGTAACGTGTGCAATTCCTTTGTGACCTAATGCCCTTTTACTGCTTTGTGTTCTTCTCATTGGCATTGTAGTTTGGCTCTCATCTTGTAACAAAATTTTTGTGCAACTTCATGTGCTACTACCTTCTAGCACCACAGTAGTGCTAGCTTGTGTTTGTTGCTTGCATAATTCCTTTGATATTGTGAAGTGTACCTATGTCCTATGTGCTGTGCTTGATATTGGCCTCTTCTATAGTTTATCATTTTTTGTTTTTGTTTTTTGCTAATGCATTGTTTTCTTTTTCCTTTTTAATTTTTAAAAAATTTATACAGCAACTCTTGACAGTAATAAATCAAGAGCAGGCCTTGGTAATGCAGCATCTACAGATTTTGCTGCTTTGGATCGTTTTAGGTCAAGAGTAGGAAGCATTGTAAGGCCTACTGCTGAATCCCTACTCAGCAACCGAAATCTTCAACAGCAGCCTTGTAAGTTTTAAACCGATTGCTTTTGTTTCCCTCTGGTTCACCCATCTACTTAATTTCCTAATGCTTTTTTTGTTACCACTCCGGGTGATATTTTAGTTGAGAGCAGTGCGGGGCTTTTGATGACCAGCCAGTATGATGGTCGATCTGCACCTCTCACTGAAGAATGTGAAGGTCTGGATGTCCTGCCAGATTCTGTCTCTCCAGTCTTAGAAAATGGAAAAATAGGCTCACCGGGCAATCCGAGGCGATCAAGAGGCAGAAGTGGTAGTTGTTCCGATTTCACTTTTTCCCAAAGGTTGTCACAGCATGAAAAAAATGCACCATTCCATCCAACATTGGCTCCACATAGCCCTAAAGCACCAGTGGAACCTGGCAGCCCCATCTCCCCAAACCCTGCGGAGCATTTCAAGATTCTAATGAGGTCTGTGTCAAGGACTGAACCTCAATTATTAATTTTTAAATGAAATGTCGGTGCCATTAATACTCCTATGATTGTAGGTCAGAAAGCTTTGCAAATGACGCTGGGATCTTGGAGAAGTTACACAAGTTAAAACTTGGTTTGTCTCCATCTCCAAATGATGTTTCTGGTGATTGTAAGACAGTTCAGCCAAACTCTAATGTTGGTGCCAATGGCCCTACGGATAATGCCAACAATGTTCGCAATGTCTCTTTCCCTCGAGCATCATCTGTCTCAAAAGCATTATTTGGGCGCCGTGGTAGTTTTAACTTTAGACGCTCACAGGTAAGAAAGTTTTGTTTAGAGTTAACTTTACTACAAAAATACTGCATTATTTCCAACTTCATTTTATTCTTATCAGAATTCAGAAAGCCGTGAATCACTGTCGGAAAATCCTGATGAAAGAAGCTCTGCTGAAAACAGCCGTGGCGGCAGCACTGATGATTTGGATTCCCTGGGATCACAGCACACAACCCCAACTCGTCGTATTTTAGCTAGTTGGAACAATCAATGGAACAACAGCCAATGGGGTTCACGTATATGGGGTTCAAAAGATGGACAACCTGAACAACAATCAAATGAGAATTTGAGCTCAACTGCTGGGCCCTCACCCTCTCGCTCTCTTCCAAAAAGCCCTACAAGAACACCTGTTACTGAAAATGATCCTCTTGGAGCTCTAGTGGGAGAAATAGAGGAAGAAGTAGAGGAAGATGCACAATCTGGTGGTCTTGAAGGCCCCGAAGAGAGCAACAACATAAGTTTGGGTTTGGATGAGGATGGCAATCCAATATTGTTTGGAGTTCGCAGGACCGGGAAATCAACTGAAAAGGGTGTTGCAAGGAGTGCAACATTTCATGAGGATGAGCATGGGGCGCCTGGCAGTCAGGACTTGAGAGAAGATTCAAGTAAATCAAAATTAATGCAGCGATCATCCACCATTACCATGCCTCTTGATGCCCAGGAGGCTGGAGGTGGATCTGTGGCATCAAGTATTGGGAGTCTAGGATCGAGCTTCAAGTTGCCATTCAGGTGAGTGTAGCATGAGTGAATTGAATATTTAGTGGCTTACATAAACAAAGATGCTTTGTAAATTGAAATTGCTTCAAGGGCCTTCAAATAATGTTCAAATTTTTAAAAAAATTAAGTAGTGAACTTCTGGTGTGAAATGTAGAGACACTTCACTTTGATGGTTTATGTTTACCACTGGATCAAATCAGGTTTTAACTTATCTAGCCCCATTAGTTTATTTTGAAAGATTAAGTTATAATAATTAATTGTTAATTAGTTGTTAGCATTTTTGGCTTGATAGTAGTTCCCCGTTGCTTCAGGCCATCTAACATGAAGAGACAGAGTAGTCCTAATGCATTGGCAGTAGACAGGCACAGCACATCTTATCCTGTGCCACTTCAGTACCATGTACCTAAGCCATCAGTGCCTAATGGGTAAATAGCTGGCTGTTGTTTGGCAGAATTAACTAATTTCTCCAACCTGACTTATCATTGATGTCGGAATTGCATGTCCGTGGCCTAAACTTATTCCTAAAGCTAATGTTTGTTGTGAAGAAAATTCATAACATGCTGTTTATGAATGCTTCCTATAGTTAGACATGTCATAGTTAGATTGCCTATCAATGCATCATTTGCACCAGTTTGCACTCAGCATGCAAAGTTGTATTTTGTCCTTTCATTATATTTTTTTTTCTTTTCATGTCAGTATTGCATACTCCTTGCTCCTTTTGGGTCTCGCATTGTTTTGCCTTTTGAAAGAAAAAAATTCAAATGATTTGATTAGCTGTATTTATTGCACTGCCTTGTGTTGAGTGTGGCATGTTATTGTTCTTGCAGCCGATATTCCCCTGGCAGGTTTAGCCTGCGCAAAGCTGATCTTCGCATCGGACAGCAGATTATTGAAAATGCTATCACTAACTTCAGGTTAGCTTTTGCTCCTACCTCTCCTCATTTACCCTTTCTTTGTATCTTTAAGATATATGCATGCAAATATTCACTATCTACAGAGTATTGATACTTTGATTTTGTTTGTTGGTAGTCTAAATGAGTCTTGTTCCAACTTAGATTAGGTAATTCTTCATTTTTGAAACTATTTGGTATAGTATGATTTGCTTGAATGCCTGAATTATACTGATAACTGTAACATTTTTGACTACTGGCATTAAGTCATTCAGTTCACTGCCTCTTTCCATGTTTTCCTGTTCAGGATAAGCATTGTTTTACTGTCCTTAATTACTTAGCAAAGTGAGAAAAGCAGTGCCGATGAACCAATGCCAGCAGTGCGTTATATATTTTTAAACTATAACCTTTTTTCTTTTTTCAATGTGTTTGAGCAGTCCAAGCAGCCTCACTTCAAGGAAGTCAAGTGAACTCTTAATGGGTGGATTTAATAGCTTGAAATCTGCTGCAACATCAGTAGCCAAAAAGTTTGATGAAATCAAGGAAGCTGTTTCATCAAACAACACACCTACCAAAGCTACCAACATGTGAGTTTTACAACAGAAATTAAATTTTGACTTTATGTTTATTTTTTTCGATGAACTAACTCTGTCTCAAAACGTGATAGGGACAGGGAAGGCAGCTACTACGATGATGATCATCCGGAAGGAAGTTCTACTGCCGATGACAGCAACAACACTACCCGCAGCCGGAAAGTTTCAAATGAATTTTCCCCATCTGTCACTCAAAATTTGGAATACTGGGGTAGCAACTTACTTGACCTGTTTGGAGACACCAGCCGCAAGGGCAGCTCATCTAATCTGCAACCTCTTGGTACATTTAAATTAATTTGATTCACAAATCTCATAATTTGCAACAATTTGAACTTACTAACTGTTGTTGTAGGAGAAACATCATCTATATCATCTCAGCAGATGCCCATCCTACCTGAAAATTTGTACCCTAAACCTAAACGTGATCCTCGGGTGCCGGTGGCTATGAAGCTCATCCTTACGACATGCTCGAAGTGTCACAACTGTGGAAGCATTTTATATGATGAGGAAATAATGGCAGGGTGGTCACCTGAAGATTCTAATCTTAATACTAAGTAAGTTAACGTCTCTTTCCTTTGATTTTTTAAAAATTAATTTTTTAAAATTTGAACACAGAAATGGCACTTTCCCTTATATTTTAGTAATGGGGTTTCTTTTGCTTAGGTGTCAGTTCTGTGAAAAAGCCACCGTGCCCTTCCTTACAATCACTGTCATGGACTACCGCAGTCACCCAAAGGCACCAACTGGCATGAGCCAAGAAAGCCTTCACTCAAGTCCAAAGCGAAAGAATTCTGGCTCACTTTCAGTTAGAGGTATGTGTGTATACGATGTTGATGTAAGATGTGTGTTTGCTTTTGTTACACTTAATTCTGTTTCAGCAGCCAGCTGGATGTCTTTGAACTCAGGCAGTCTTCTTAGTGTTGCGGAAACCGAAGAGACAAAGCTACCATTAGCAGAATCGGATGAAGTGACAGAATCTGTTCCGTCCATGACTGTCATACCAGAAAACACAGTTTCTCCAGAATTCCTGACACCTGTTAGTGAAACATCTGGGGCTGCTCCATCTGAAACTGCCGCATCTACTACCTCAGACTATGACACTCCAACCACAGAAGTAATGGCTGCCCCAGGGGACACACCTTTGCAGTTGCAGAGTGAGAATATGACCGAAACTCCTGATGTGACAGAGAGTGTAAATGGTGTTCTAGACAGTGCATTCCTTAGCACTCCTAAAGAGGACAGTACAGCCCCTAATTCTGTTCCTGAAGTTGTAACCAACCACAAGGTGAGTGCTGTGTATTTCACATGTGAATAACTGCTTAACCATGCCAACATACCAATTTCATTGTGTTAATTAATTATTTTTACGTTTTGTGCAGTCTGAAGAGGATCCTGTCACATTGGAACTTATAACAGTACCGTACTTAAATCCACTTGTCTTGCGCAAGGAGCTTGAAAATATTCTGCATGCAGAAGGTGATGTTTGTCTCACACGACCATGTTTTGTGGATGAACACCCTATAATTTTTTGGAATATGGTCTGTAATTATAAATTTTTACATAGTGTAAACATAAACATGATCACATTACTCATGTGATAAGTGTTTTACCAGGTCTGGGCCATGGAACGGATTGCTGTTGAAAGCCACCTGCCAGGTCTGTGTTTGCAGGCAGGGACAGTTCTTAGACAACAGGCAAACATTCACCCCTCATGGTCCAATGCTGACCACAGACATGTGGTGGTTCGTTGTATGTGGGATAACCCACGTCTGCATGAGGAAGTTGGACTTCCTATGTATGTGCTTTGGCAACAAGACGATCAGCATTCTTCCTTGATCAGTGCTCTTCTCACTGATCGCACAACAGTTTCAAGGCCGTAAGTGTTGCCATATCTGAACTCAGCGGACTTCTTCCTCAGTGAATAATTAATAAACTGAGTCCTGGTCCGTGAATTTGCAGGGTAATGGAAATGATCATAGCATCAATTCGTTGCAATGATTTATTGGAACCTCTACGAAAGCTGGCAACAGAACGGCAAAAGCTGAAAGGGAGAGGAGTGACTCGAAACCACTCCATCTATCGGGATATTCTTTTCCTTGCTTTCATTGTGCTTGGACGTGACAATATCCACCAAGGTGCGTTTCTAATTAATTCTTATTTGTATGGTACCAAGTTGCAGGACTGTGTTTTCTTATCAAGCTTTACTGTTACAGCCTCCTTTGATAGAGAGTATGAGAATGCATTTGATAAGCTATCAGAACAAGAACGGAAGCTTTATCATCCCTGTGATCATCCACTATCCATACCATCTCTATGCTGTAGACATTACTTCAGAGAATTGGAACTTTAATCATTGCCTTGCTGTCTGTGCAAGTATATTCCTCATAGAGTTGTTGTAGTTTTAGTATTTAGCTTGATTGAATGAAATGATAAGACCATTTGGTGGAATCAATTTTATGGGGGAAGTTAATGAAGCCTACATTGTCAATATAACTGTGCAACATGTTTTCTGCCTGTTCAGTATTTCTTGATATGTTAAGCACTGCTTCAGCTTAGAATTTAAATGATCCATGATGTATTAGGAAGTGATATTAAGTATACCATTTTGAATCCATGGTTTTACCGAACCTCTCATGAAAGGTGATGTGACTTAAAATCAGTTTATTTTGATCTTCTTGATTCCTCCAAATATTTGGTCTACTTATTAGTTATAAATACCATTAGTTAGCTGATATACCATATAGTATAACATATTAAGAGGTCATAGCTTTTAACTTAACATTTAAGAAGGATGGTCCAAGTAGCTTTCTTATAAAACATTCACGATGAACAGGGTAGTACAAAATCTAATTCTACTTTTATACTCAGCGTCAATTATACGTAAGTTGAACAAACATTGTAGAATTTTGTATGTATGTACCATAAATATTTGAATATTATGTATTATAATTGCAAGGATTCTTGCAGGTTTTATAAGTGAAAATGAGGAATAGAAATGCATTATACCGTTTTAATTGTTTATGGTAATTGTGTTGTTATCCTGCCCCCCTATTTTTAAGGAATGTATTCCGTTTCATGTGAAAAATTCTTTGGTTAGTCTGTTTTTTGCCACCCCCCCCCCCCCCCCCCCCCTCCCTTTCCCCCTTCTTTTAAATATTTTGTGCTCATTAACAGCCACTGTATTTATTTTGCTACTGGAAGATATGGGCGTTTTTAACTAATTGCTTCAATCAATCAATCAATGATACAGTTTTAGCTTTTAAATAATCATGGTACAAGCTTTGATATTTTTGAAACTGATTGACTTGTATCGCTCAGGTTGTTTATTGAGCAAACTGAGAAGTTTTTACTCATCACCAATTGATCAACTGCAAAGTGTGCGTAAAACTTACGATTATAAATCTTATACTTGCTGTCCAGTGACTTTGTGGTTTTCATGAGACTGTACTGTGATTAGAGCAGTAACCAAAGAAGCATCTTTCTGAAAATTTGATTATGATGTCAGTCAAGGCCATCCTCTAGCACTGGTAACAGAGTTAAAAGTTGTCTTTAAAGTGTAATACTTTGAATCTTCATTTTATTTATTCATTTGTGCTCAAGTTCTTTTTACACATCTTAGGACGTCATCAATCAAATTATTAGCAATATCTACAGTCGCTGTAACTAAATTTTGTTTGACTCACTTAGTTCATGCATAAATTTTATGCCAGTCATCCTATAGGTGCTGATATTTTATGTTACCAATGTCCTTTCCATTCACCATTTATAATGGTGGTTATTATTTAGTGTGTTGTTAATTACCAAAATTTTATGTTGCAATTTTGTTCTATCAAAACCAAGAACATTTTTTTTCTTGTGTTTGCTTAACACTGGTGAAAAAGTTTACAACATTTAATGCTCTCCTTAAAAGTGGTGTTTCTTTGAAGAATGGTCACATATGTTTCCTTCCTGCATCAGATATTTTGTTGTGAGTGACACTTTTTTTTCTTGTTCAGTGTTATATAGTAGAATTCAACTTAGTATGTTAGGATCTTAAAAGTACACTAAAATGAAAAAGAAATTATGTAAGTTAGACAGCAATAAATTTTGGGATTTGATTAGTGATTGTACTAAACACTGCTTCAGTTATACATTTGTTAGATGCCTACTACACAATGTATTGGTAGTCCTTAAAGCATCAATTTTAGAGTTATATCATTTGCTTGTTTGAGGTGGTTAGCGACTATATTTAATCATAATGTTGTTGTTGGTTCATTTGATTCAGAAAGCCTGTGTGTAGTCTCACTTTCATACCTTTGGAATGTTATACTGGCAGTATTACTTAAATTACCGTCACTCTTGATGTGATGGGTCCATCCTAAAGAGAAAGTGTGCTTGTTTTGACTGTTTATAAGTGTATTCTGTATGTGTACTTGGCTTCTTACAGGAGTTTTGAAGAAACATTTCTAATTGTTGCAATGTGACTTAGTCGTTTACCATCTGGATTGTGGGTAAAGTTACTCAATCTTCTGGATTTCAAATGGTGGTTCTCTTAACCCAATGGCTTTCTTGTATTTGTTGACTGCAGGTATACAACAGAAGTGTGTGTGTGTGTGTTTTTTTTAGGACTGCAGTGGAGATGCTTGTTTCACCACTCTTTTCTTGCACAGGTATTCTGTCCACCTAAAATTATTTATTTTTAAATCTGACAATATATATGTACAGTAATTTTACCTGTGTAAGTAAGTACATAGTGTGATGTGCACAGTGATAGTGCCCAACTTGTGCCTTCTTTTAAATAACAAAACAGTGAATCTCTTGTCTGTTCTCTCCCTTCTTATTGTTGTTGGTTATAGTGCTATCTTTTACTTGTATAAGTCTCCTTTCTCCATCTTTCTTCATTCCTTCTGAAGTAAAGGGCATTTTCCAAGGGTATAACTTATTTAGTCAGGAGTATCATCTTTGTGTTTACTTAAATCTTGCTCAATGTTGTTATTATTTTATCACTTAAATTCTGACAGAAAGTAATGGATGATCTCTCTGATTTGGCATCCTCTGGTTGCTTTATTTGCTATCTTTACAGTTGTTCAGTAGTCATCTTGACTTGGAAATGAATCCCTTGCTTCCCTTTAATTAGTGATAGTTTTATTATTAATTAAGGTCTTGTAAGAGTATGAAGGGAGATGACAGAAAAGGAAGTTGGGACCACCGTGTTTTGACATTGGAAACAAAGAACTTGTCCTTTCTTTGATAGTATGTGTTTGTAGATGTGCTCTTCTTATGTCATGACACTCGGAATGTTTCTGATGATGGCATTACAGAAGAGCTATTTTCCAAGCCAATTAGTGTTGACCAAGAAATAGTGGAATTTTCAAGGGGCATCTGCAAGCTCCTACATTATTGTGATGCAAAACAAATATTTGTAGTTCTATTTACTGTGTGCGGTGGTGGGTTGCTGAACTTGCATCAGGGGTACCATTGGGTTACCCTACTTGTTGAATCTTTATTCGTGTTACTTCAAAAACCATTAAATAAATATATATTTTTAAACTCTCGCTGTTTCTTTTTTTTTCTTGAGAGAGGGAGAGAGAGAGAGAGAGAGAGAGAGAGAGAGAGAGAGAAGGGGGGGGGGGGGGGGGGGGGTTAACCGCGTGAAACTACCAGCCTCTTTTCTATCACCTTTATTCTCGCCCATTTTCCAGTTTTTCAATTTAAGATCAATGAAATTCTGTAATTCATAGAAACATATCTAGAAATGCAAGGGTGGACTTCTATCCTAACCAAGAGCAGATAGTAAAACCAGTACATACATTATTTACAAAATAGATAAATATATTATGAATTCACTTAAAACATAAAATAGAACTCAGACTAGTCTCTTCCTCGATGGTCACACAATTATGAGGACAACATCCATGGGGACCTGACCATGTGTGAACCGCACCTTACCTAGACTACTAAAATCAAATTGGTCATAAAAGTGGACAAGCTGATTAACGTGACTAGCACAGACACATGAACAGGCGTTCACCATTCACACGCACACGCACACACACACACACACACGCACGTCACACTGCACATGCACGGTCGGGCCCGGCGACCACTCACATTGAGCCCTCGTCCATGGCCTTGTTCATGTCGTGCACGAGCCTGGAGAGGTGCTCGCGGTGCGTGCTGTCCCGTCGGAAGACGGCGTCCAGGAACTGCTGGTTGGCGAAGAAGTCGAACACGTGGTCAATCCGGGAGAGGCTCTTGTCCGTCAGGTGGCTGGTGACGAGCTGCTGCAGCGCGGCCCTCGAGTCGTTGAGCGCGGCCAGCAGGTAGTGGACGTCGTAGCTGAAGTCCACCTCGTGGAAGCTGACTGCCGCCATGGCCGCGGCGTGGAAGCGGCTCTGCGACAGCAAGGAAGCGGGGCCACAGCTTCAGTGCTACGGACTAGGTGCCGTAGCAGCTGCAGCTGCAAGCAGCTGCTGCGGCCACGCCCACTGCACCGCGAACGTCCGCCGGGTAGAGTCCTGGAGGACTGGGACCCAGCGGCAGCTGGTTAGCCTACCTTGAACCGCTCCGCGAGCTTCATCTCCTCCGGGCCGAACTGCCCGTTGCGGTACAGGACGCCCAGCTTGATGACCACTTTGATAATGTTCTTGACCAGCTTCTCAGCTTCCTTCTTGTTGTTGGACTGAGGGGGAAAGAGATGAAAAGTGACATGATCGGGCCAGAAGTGTCGTGTGGAGGGGTGGGAGAGGGTGGAGGGCAGTATTGCCAGAAAAGTGGGCGAAAAGTAGGCCAACACTCACAGCGGTGTCAAGATTGTGCCTACCTCCGCCTGCCTACCCGGCAAACTATTGACAGCCGTGTCAAGATGTTGCCTAGTAGGCAGGCGGAGGTAGGCACAGTCCTGGCCTGTGCGCTTGGGCGACTTGTTGCCTGCTTTTCTGGAAGCACTGGCCGGGCCGGTGCCGCGCACTCACGTAGCTCTTGGCGAGGCGGTACAGGTTGTCCAGCAGGCTGGAGGTGGTGTCGTCGATGAACACGCGCGCCACGTTCTTGGAGGCCATGCGGCTGAGGATCTTCTTCTGGGCCCGGAGCCCGATGTCGCGGGCCCTGAAGCCGCCCTCCGCCATGACTGGAACAGAACAGAACAGGGCTCGTGCCGCGTGACCAGACACACCTGACGCACCCGCAGCGAGGGGAGCGGGGCGGGGAAGCCCCACCGAGTACTGAGAAGCGGCAGCGGCCCGAGAAAACCCTTACCTGGAGGCGAACTGTAACCGTGACTCTGACGGACTGGAACTAAAGTCTTTCGGTGCAACAGATGCAGCAAAGCGCAGTGCTCTGGTTTTGAAAAGAAACTCGGGGGGCTTCAGCGACGCGGGGGCTCACGTTCCAGCGTGCGTCCGTCGGCGGCGGCGTCGTGGGCGAGAGGGGCGTCGCAGTCTGCCTGCTCTGCTCTACTCTACACACACACACACATGGAACAGAAGGAAAAAAAGCGAAAACGAAATAATAAAAACTGCATGGCAAAAACGAAACAAAATGAAAGGTGTAAGGACCACGCCAAGACGGTTCAATGATTGAAGTGCAAATAGAACTACAGGCAACCAGAGGGTAGGAGAGGAGGGGGAGTTCGCGTTCGCATCGGATCGAAGCCCCTACCGCCCCCCGCACGGGGTCAGAGGAGGCCACGATTTGGTTTTATTGGGGAAGGGCCAGGTGGACCCGGCATGTCCACAGAGGGATGTCTAGGGCTAGGGCTGCACTCTAAGTGCTGCGGTGCTGAAGCCAGCGAAAAGGAAAGTTCTGCTCGCGAATGTGACTCACAGGCGCACTCGGGGGCGACCCAGGAGTACACAAGCCAGCTCTCCACCTCCATGACGGCGGACATGATGGTCGACGCCATGGTACCTGCAACATACATCGAGGCAGTTTCACGGCTCTGCTGCGGCGTTGGCGGGCGTCGTGTCGCGAGCCGAGTTGGTCGGCCGGCCTTCGCGGCGCAGCGCGCAGCAGTTCAGTTCCGAGGCCCGTGTCCGGGCCGAATCCGTCCCGGCGGGGCACGGGCTTCCCGAGACGTATATAGGCGGGCCGTTGTGCCGATGCCGATGTCGGGCTGTTGCGTGTCCGGCTTGCCGGCCGCGCTTTTGCGTGCGCGTGGCTGCGCCCGGCCGGCCGGGCTTGGCTGGGCCCCGCCGCCCCTGCAGTATATAACTTGGACGAGTGGTTTGCATACCGCGCCGCAGCCCCGCGGACTCGCGGGCCACCGCCACCGCCACCGCAGGTCGCAGCACGCGGAATCGAACAGCGGTCGTAACGCCGGAGTGGTGGCGGGGTGGACTCGGCGGACTCCGTGCCGGCCGGCCCTGGGCAGCCGGACGTGCAAACACGAGCGGCATGACATAAGGCATGAGCATGACCGAACTCCGCTCCCCCGGCGGGGCCGGGCGGGGACGGGGGGGCAGCCGCAGCCGCAGAGCCAGCGGAGCCGATGCACCGCGGTGGCCGGCCGTGTCGTGTTGTGTCGCCGCCATGTCAGCGCGTGGCGGAGCGGCGCGGGCACGACGGGGGGCGGGCACGAGTGTGACAAGTGCGCGCGGCACCTCGCCTCGCCTCACCTGTCCTTGCCGGAGAGGGGGGTGGGGTTGGCGATGGCTGGGGATGCCCCGTGCCCCGCCCGCACCCCTCACCCCCACCCACCGCGGACTGTGCTGCGCCACGCGGGCAGGGGAGAGAAGGGGACGTGCTGCGCCTCCCGGCGCCCCGCCCCCGGCCTGCCGCCTGGACTGTCGGCATGTGCCGCCAGGCGCCCTGGCCGGGGCCCGGCTTCGCAGAGCGGCACGGGCGCCGCCCCGCGCCTACCCCTCACCTCCCCTCGGACCCAACCCGACCCGAGTGAACGCGGGGTTCCGCCCGCCCAGGGCTGCTGCCGTAAAAACAGGCTAAGGACGGCGGCTTGACCGCGACGGCGGCGGCACAGGGCAAAGGCTTGAGCCGGCGGGGGTCACTAGCGGCTCCTCGACATGCCCCCCACAGCGCTCCCTCGGCACGGGGCACCACTCTGCTGCTGGCGCCGCTGCCACCGTCTCATTACCCCGCCAGGACGAGGGTGCTCCGCAGCGCCACGGCCACGGGGGCCACGGACCGGTGGAGGCGGCACGCGGAGCGGCGCATCCGGAAGCAGCCGCCGCGCCGCACCGCGACACCCATCAGCAGTCCGCCGCGCTGCACCGCGCCGCCTTGTTCGGGCCGGCGGGCGTGGTGGACGTGCCGCCCCCGGCCCCCGCCAACCGCCGGCCAACTCTCTGCGGCGCGGGAGGGAAGGCAATCAGGACAGCGCCCATAACGGGCACGGGTGTGAGGGTGAGGACCCGGGGCCGCGGCCGACGCGCCGGCACGCGCGTGTCCTTATCCAGGCGGCGTGTCCGGCGCGTGTCCGGCGGACTGCGGCCATGGAGGACAACCCGAACCCCCCCGAGAGCGCGAGGCGAATTCCGCGCTCCTTACTCACCGATCAGCGAGGGGGGTGGGGGGGGGGGAGGGGCGGCGCGGTGCTGGTGCTCTCCTCGCACCCCTCTGCGCTGCGCTGCGCCCTGCCCTGCCCCGCCCTGCGCCCGCGGCCCCCACTCCGCGGCCCGCCTCGCCTCGCCGGCCGGCACGACGCCGCGTCCCGCTGCCGGTGGAACTGGAATGACGAGGTTCGCGGCTGCCCCGCCCAGCCCAGGCCAGCCCGGCCCGGCCCGCGTCCGTCATACCACATCGGGCCTCAGCCGGCACTCTCCCGCCCCCGGAGCCCAGTCCTAGTCCCAGTCCCTCACTAACCTCTCCCAAACGCCGCCAGCACCATCTCATCTAGCCTGACACTCGCCGTCAACCACGCACGGGGCTCCCTGCCCGAGTACCGCGGGCGGGGCGGGAGGGGCGGCGAACAGCGGGGCTGTGCTCACGGTAATTATATTGGGAATTCCTGCCCGCGACACGGGAGCGCTCGCATGCAGCGCCCGCCCTTCCCTTCCCTTCCCTTCCCTCCCTCCCTGCTGCCGCCCGCGGCCCCACGCTCACCTCCTGCCTGTCCCGCGGCGTGATGGAAGAGGGAAGTCCGACCAGAAGCGGGCGAATGCCGAGGATTTCGCTAGCAGAAACTTCCCTGACGCGAAACCGCGGGGAGTGCGTGAGCGTGTGCGGTACGTGTGCGGTACGCGGGGCCTCGCCCCGGCGCGGGAGCCGTCACCCCACTGCGACCGCCGCTGGCGTTGGTGCTGGCGTGCTGGCGTGCTGGCGCCCCGCGGAGGTCATCTGAGTCCTGCACCGTTCAGGAAATGTGGGTAATTCACAACAAAAATTTACCAAACGTTGCTCCGCGAATTTCTAGCAGCAGATCCTTGTCCGCAAAACGATTCCCGTCACACTTTTTCAACTTTACCCTTAAAAAGACATGTGTATTTGAAATTCCGGCCCCGCACGCCTTTCATTTGATACGGCTCAAAAATGACGGTTCGGATTTCAAGAAGACCGTCGACTTTTTTTTTAACTGCAGGACTTTGTGAAATCCTAAACAAATTTTTATCAGTGCGGTGCCGCCAGCCCGCATGCTGCGTGCTGCGGGGCGGGGCGGGGCGGGGCGGGGCGGGGCGGGGCGGGGCGGGGCGGGCGCTGCGGCGCTGGCGCTGCTTCCAGGCCCCGGCCGGCCGGAGAGCCCCGCCCGCCCCGCCGCGAGCCGCCGCGCGCCGCCCCAGCACCCGCGGGGGCCCGGGGGAGTTACGGGCTTCCATCCCATCCCGGGGCCCCGCGGCCGCCGTCCCGTCCGAACTGAACTCTGCCTATCAAGTTCGCCCCGCAGGACGGCAGGCGCGGCGCGGCGCGTGGTGTGGGCAGGGCACGGTGAGGCGGGGCGGGGCGGGGCGGGGCGGGGCGGGGCGGGGCAGAGCGGCGGCCCCCAGCTAAGACCTCTGGCGCGGGGCTCCCGGCGTGGACGGCGGCGCACCCGGCACGGCGGCGAGCGGCGATGCTTGTCTTACATCCGCGTCACCATCGACGGAGCGGGGCAGAGCAGAGCAGAGGGCGATCAATACGTAAACCGGCACGCAAGGCGCGAGGTTTGCACCGCCAAAGTCACGGCGGCGGCGCCTCGCCCCTCTCGCCCCGCACCGACTCGACTCGTACATGAACCGCTTAGCGGCCTGGAAGTGCTGGAAGTGCTGGAAGTGCTGGAAGTGCTGGAAGTGCTGGAAGTGCTGGAAGTGCCGGAGGTGGCGCCCCGCCGCTCTCTTGGACGGCGGCGGCGGCGGCGGGCGCGAGGCGGCCGTGTCCAGTACTGTATCCCCGCTTGTTGCTCGCCGCGCCCTTGCCACCTTGCCGCCGAGCCGCGCTGTTCTGTTCTTGGGCGTCCTTGATGAAAAATTGACGGCGCCTGTTTCGATTTAAGGGGGCGCGCGCGGCCTGGCGGTGCGAGAGAGAGAGAGAGAGAGAGAGAGAGAGAGAGAGAGAGAGAGAGAGAGAGAGAGAGTGAGGGGGAAGGGGTAGACAGAAAGAGAGATAGAGCAGCGGTGTGCAGCCCGGTGTATTGATTGGGCGTCCAGCCCGGTCCGGCGAGGTGTTGCCACCGGAAATAGCTTCGCCGCAGCGCGGACGGCGATGGCGACGGCAGACGGGGCAGCGGCGGCAGGGAAGTCCCTGCGCCGGCACCAGCAGTGGCCGCGGGCGTTACCGGCACACAGCGGCACAGCGGCCCGCCCGTACACTCGGCTCGGTCGGGATGGCCACAGCCAGCCAAGCCACCGCCAATAAAGGACACGTGAATGACAACAGGACGATGACCTCTTTATTGAAAATCCTCTGTGCCGATGTTGGTGTCGGCTGCCGCTGCCGCGTGGGATCGACACCGCCGCCGCTGTCACCTGGGCCCCCGCGGCCCCGCGGCCCCGCGGCCCCGCGGCCCCGCCCATGATGCAAACATGACTTATGGCGGCGGCGCGGCGCGGCGCGGCGCGGCGTGCGTGGGCGATTCGGTCGGCGGAAGGACGTCCGTCGGGGTAGGGTCACTCCCCGCCGAGTCCTGGCAGTCCTGGCCTGGGGCCGGACACTGAGGCTGGCCGGCTGGCCGCGGCCGTGCGCCCGGGAGAAGAATGTGACCGAGGCGGTGATACGCTGCTGAGCGGGCTGACCACACCCGACCCCCGCGGGGGCCCCGCCTGCCCCGCCTGCCCCGCCAGACCGGACCACCGGCACCCACTCCGCCGCCGCGCCGCGCCGCGCACGGAGGACGCAGACGCACGAGTGCGCGGACCTCCAGGACTGCCGACGGCGGGGGGGAACGAGCAGGTTAGGTTAGGCCAGGAATGTGCCCCGGGTCGGGACGTATGGCTCCGAGGCTGTTGGCCGCCGTGTGCTCCCCAACGCACGGCCGGCCCACTGCGGACGCGACGGAGAGAACCCATCTCAACTACTCGGCCCGGGGGACGCGGAGCGGACGCGAGGGACTTATCTCCAGGGCGGGGGCTCGGCACGGGGCACGCCGTCCCCCGTCCCCACGAGACTATTTATAAAGACACGTGCCCGCCCGGTGCGTGGTGCGTGGCGCGTGTCCCCCGCACCTCTGTTGTTGCAGCTCCGCCGATCTCCTCTTGAAGAAACAGCTGTCGTCGTCCACAACGGCAACGGGTGAGAGCAGGAGGAGAGGGAGGGGCAGACGGCGGGTGTGCTGTGCCGTGGGCAGCCCGTGCCGAGTGCCGCGAGGGAAAGAAAATGACCGTTGGGGAATAAAGAAGAGCGGGTAGGGGTAGGGTAGGGTAGGGTAGTGGGAGGGGGGGGGGGGGCTCTGCCCGCGGGCGGCACGCGCCAACGGCCAGGCCCACCCATCACCCGTACCCGGCCCGGCAGGGACCGGCGGCAGGGACCAGCAGGGGCATCGGCCCTCTACACTGCCGGCTAAACTGCAGCCGCGGCCTTTGTCACCAAGTCCACCGCGCCGTGCCGCCGAGGCCGGGGCGGGGAGCCAGCGCGTCCGCAGGCAACAAGCACCACAGGCGTGGACAAGGCAGAAGCGGTGCGCATCCGGTTTTTCGATTTGTTTTGCCGAATCCTCCTTCCGCACCGCCCCCTCAGCTTCCTTCGGCTCACCTCTCGAATAAAAAGCCCCCCGCTGGACCGCCCCCCCCCCCCCCCCCCCCGGTCCCCTCCTCCGCAGCTCCGCTCCAGCTCCAGCTGATCCATTCTTCTCCAGACAGGATCGCGGCCGCCGCGCGGTTGCCAACTGCTGCGTCGCGGCGGCAGCCGGCCGAGTCCGTTGGCGCGGAGCACAGCACAGGTAAACGCGCGCCGTACCTGGATATGGAGGATGTTGGGGTGGGGGGGGGGGGCACAGGATGTAATGCACACGTGATTGGACGGCGACCCCAGAGCACCGAAGGGGTGGTGAGGAGGCCAGAGGAGGACGGAGACCGCGGTGACGTCACTCCCCGCCCTTTAATAATAGAATCTGTTGCTCCGTGCCGGCCGTGTTGTGCAGTGCAGCGCGGAGCTGCGCGGCGGTCCCCTCTCCAACTCTGCCGCTCCACTCGTCGTGGGAGGTTCGGCCGGAGAAAACCCGAATCCAACACTTTTTATAATTGGCGATCGCAATGACAAACTGGTCGTAACGAACGGCCGCGCGGGAAAGCCCGCGAGCCGGCGACGACGAGGCCGGTACAAAAGGGGCGATTAATTAAAGGGAAGGCCGCCGGCGGCGGGCCGGCGGGCCGGCGGTGTGGCCGCGGCCGTGTCTGCCATACGCCACGGCCACGGAGTGGAAAGTCGGCGCGGCGCGGCGCCTCGCGGCCCCTCGCGGGATGCACCGAGCGAGACACAATGCCGCGTGCGCGGTGTCCATGCCACACACACACACACACACACACATGTGCAGCGGCGGCAACGGTGAAAGGTGAAAGAGTGACTGGCCAGCCCACCCCGCCCAGCCCAGCCCCCAGCCTCATCGGGGGCCGCGATCTCCACAGCTAGGGGAGGGGAGCGGGGCCGACCTGGCCAACCGCATCAGCATACACTACACTACGCCGAGCTCGTGCTGTCGCGTCATCCACGTAGCCGCGCTGCCGCGCTGCCCTCCTGCCCCGCGTGCGATAGAGATGGAGCTGGAGCTGGAGATGGATGGAGTCAGCTGGCCGCAGTGGTAATCGGATTGGGACCCCCCCGGCTCCGCGGCCGCGCGGCTCCGGGGCTCCGCAGCCGGCCTGGGCCTCTGGAGCCGCTGGAGCCGCTGGGGGCCGGCCAGCAAGCGAGCCGCGCACAGCGAGAGATGCCGGACCAGAGATGGGAGTCGGCGACGTCGCCTCGGGCGCGGCTTCGCGAGGAGGACGGGAGGCCGCGAGCCGCCGGGGACGGGGAGCTCGGCGACGTCGCAGTCGCGGCGCGGCGGAGCGGAAGATCGCCGTCTGCCAAGGCCGGGGCAGCCGAAGTTCTCCAAACCGATGCACGGCGCACTTCCCGGCCGAATAAGGGGAAGCGCTGTGACTCACGCCGCCGCACCGCGGGCGGGGCCGGGCGGGACCGGGCGGGGCCGGGGGAGCACAGGCCGGGCTGGACTAGCCTAGGCTAGGCTGGCCTACGCGGGCGGACACACGGCGCAGGGGCGGAGAAGGTGCATGTACATCACACAACGGAACGCGGAGCGGGCCGTGGGAATCCGCTGCCAGATTTCCTAGGCCATCTCTCGCCAAATAACGGGCGGCTCCATAGGCGCTGCAGGTGTGGGCGCGGGTAGCAGGGGCTCCGGTGCCACGGAGCAGCGCGGCTCCCACCAGGCGTGCCTTATTATTCGCAGCATCGGTGTACGGCCAGGGGCCGGGAGGGGAGGGCGGAGGCCGCTCGCCGGGTGAGCTGCAAACTAGAGGACTTCTTGATGCCGCCTGCCGTCCGCCCCGCCCCGCCCCGCCCGGCCGGGGCACCGGGTCACCACGTCACGGCCAGGCGGCAGCAGAGAGACGAGACACTACTCTGGTCGAGTGCAACGGCTCTCCCGACCGGTTATTTTTCAGCCGCGAGTCGACCTTAACGATTGTCGGGTGCGTTAGAGTACAACTGGACTCGATAAGCACGGCGTGAGCCAGCTGGCATGAGCTGAGCCCGGCCCCGGCCTGCGGCGCGCTCCGGTGCCGGGCAGCCGGGGGCCCGACGTGGGGGGGCTCGCCAGGACTCGCGCCCAAACCAGGCCGTTCCTCGCCGTGTGGATTTGTCATGATTCGCCAATTGTCACATCCTTCTCACCCCAACGGCCATGAACGACTCGCTCGCAAGCGCGGTTCGGTGCGTTGGTGATGATGGTGCCCCCACTCCCTGCTGCCCGCTCCCCGCGCACAGCGCACAGCGCTAACCTCGCACAACGCGCGCCCTGCCCTATGGCATGGCCGCGACGGCCGCGACGCGGGGGGTCCCGCCCGGCCCGTCACTCGCACCTCACACTTATCCGTGGGCCTGCAGACACCCAGACACGCCTTCCCAGATAAGCGAACACGCATCGCGGGGGGCGACCCGCCGCCGGCCTGGGTCCGAACGGGGGCAGCGGGGAGAGAAAAAGAAGGAAACAAAGATGAATGACAAGGAGCCGGGGCCCCGGAGATAGCGGGCTGCTTTACTCACCGAGCCCAAAGACAAGAAAGGGGTGCGAGTGGTGCCGAGTACGCCGTCAGAGGGTCAACGGCACGAGGCCGCCGTCGACGACCGGAGGCGGAGGTGCTCGGAGCGCGGTGCCGCGGGGGCCGTCGGGGTCCTGGCACTTCCCCCCGTGCGCGCCAAGGGCCGAAGCCGTGCTGCGACTCGGACTCGGCGCTCGGACTCCGCCCACGGATGACGCGCTGCTCTACTCGTTCGTGCGGCTGGGCGGCTCAGCTGCGACTGGCGGACGCTGACGGCGCGGCGACGGCCGCCGTGCCGCCGCGCCGCCACCAAGCTGGCCGTGCGGAGGGTGGCGGCGAGGGGGGCGGGCGGAGGCGAGCGGCGGGCCGGGGCGGGGCGGGCGGCCCGGCGGCACCGCGACCCGCGCCTCCCTCCCTCGGCGCTGCCGCCGCTGCGCACCTGGAGAGCGGCAGCGGGGGCCGCGGCCGCCGCCAGCTGCCGCCGCCGCCACTGTCGGGCTCCTGCTCCCGCCGGGCGCCGCGCTCGGCCACCCTTCTCTTCTCCCCGCAGCCGCGGCCGCGGGGTGCTTGGGCTCGGGCTCGGCTGCTACGGCCGCGACGTGAGCCTGTCCTCGGCCCGCAGCAGGTACGACTCCATCCAGTACGACACGCTGCACGCGAAGCGCTTGGCGGTCGGCACGAGCTCGTCCTGGACCTGCGGCGGCAGCGGGCGGTGACGGCGCGCCCCGAGGACATGATCTACTACGAGAAGAGTGCGGGGCAGGCGAGACCGGCGCGGCCCGCTGACCTGGGGCCGAGTGTGGTCGAGCAGCGCCACCACCCTCCGCTGCAGTTCCCGCTGCAGGGCGCTGCGGCGGCGGCTCTCCGGCCGCTCCTGCAGCCGGGCAGCCAGGTCAGGACGGCGGCCTCAGGCTGAGCTGAGGTCCCCTGCCCTCCCCCGGACCGCGGGCCGGGCCCTCACCTCACCTTGAAGTTGTCCAGGAGGGAGTTGAGGTGGTCGAGCACGGTGCAGATGGCGATGGCCTGCACATCGTCGGCGTCCAGGTTCTGTGACGAGCGGGTCTCCAGCGGGACCGGGTTCTCGAGCTCGGCGCGGTGTGCCGGCGGCAGCTGTGCCAGCGCCCCCGAGGTGCCCGGAGGGGCCGGCTCGGCCGCCGCCACCGCCACCCACTGCCGCCCCAGGAACCCCTGGTCCCTCTGGTCCCCGGCGCTCACCGACTCGAGCGAGTCACAAGTGATGCTGGGCGGCTGCTCCACCAGTCCCTCGCTGTCCTCTGGGGGCGCAGCCTCCTCGTTGGAGCCCTTCTCGTCCACCAGGACGCCCTCCGTCGCCACGGCTGTCAGTGCGACGCTACTGACGGACGCCATTCGGTCCACAGCGTCCAGGACGTCGTTCTGGGTGTCGGTCTGCTCCGTGATGACCGGGCCAGACGGCACCAAGTCCAGGGGGGCCTTCGGCACCACGGCGGTGGACATGTCTGGAGAGCGAGGGGAGGAGTGGGGGACGGGGGCGTCAGAGCGGAGCCGGCTGGCGGGGGAAGGGGAAGGCTCCCAGGGGGAAAACCTCAAAGCGAACCAAATGTTGAGGGCCGGTCGAGGGGTGCTGCTACGGGGGTACCTAGGGTTCGGTACCTTCGTTTTCGCTCCCTGTGAATCTGGCAGTTAAGGACACGACGTCGCGAGTTGTGGCCCTCAGAATGTTGGCTCGATTGGAGGAGTTACGCCCGGGAGCACTCCCTTATTGTAGGTGATCCGAGGGCGGCGAGGGACAGTCTGAGTAGTACCTGGCGCCCGGCCGGCGGAACGGGCCGCGCTGCGCAAGGACGTCTCACTGCGACCAACGCTGGGGGGACCTGATGCAGACAAGTCAGAGTGCCACTCAAGTCCACCCCTCAGCTGCCCTAGCGTGGCGCGGGCGCGGGCGCGGCGCACTGTACTGTACCGCTGGGGGTGGCGCTGGCGGCGGCGGTGTCGGCGGGCGGCCTGGCCAGGCAGGTCTGGCAGGGGCAGGCAGGGCAGGGCGGCCGGGGCGGGGCCGGGCCGACGACGGCCACCCCCACGGACAGGGCGGACGCAGGCAGGCAGGGCGGCCGGAGGGCGCAGGCCGCGGGGCCAGAGGACGGGGACACCGCCGGGGGGCACCTGTGCGACGGCGCCCTCGTGGCGGGCTCAGGGCTGCGTGCAGTGGGCCAGAAACGCTAAAATTGGGGGGGGGGGGAATTCCGCGAAGCTTCAAATGGCCCACGGTCATTGCCAATGATGTTGTCAAACCACCTGAAATCCGACCATTGAATTTCTGATTTTTATTCCAAGTTTTTGTTTTTTTAAAAACCATTGTCTGGCGGGGGCGGCGGCGCCAGCAATGGCGCCTTTACCTGACGAGCGACGCGGGCACCGCGGACGCCGTGGCGCTGGCCTGCACCAGGGCCGCGCTGACGGCCTGGTGGAGCAGGACGTCGGTCTGCGTGCCCTCGGCCTGTTCCTCGTGCGCCAGCTGGGCCACGGCGTGCAGCGCGCCGTGCAGCTGGGCTCGCGCGTCCCCGGGCAGCGACCACAGCCACGCCACCAGCCCCGCGATGACGGCGGACTCCGGGGACGGCGAGGTCGAGGCCTGGTCGTGGTGGCGGCCGCTGTCGGGGGCGGCCGCGGCCGTCCTCCGAACGCGTGGAGGCGGGGACAGCATGCTCCGCGGCCGCAACCGGGCGTGCATCGACGCCCGGCCTCCGGGCCCCGCCTCCCGGTCCAAGGACGTTGAGGACCTCCCCCGAGCACCGTGGCCGGGCTGCGGCTGCGCGGGGCGGGGCGGGGCGGGAGGCAACACGCGTCAGCACCGGCTCCGTGACGCGACAAGGGAAGTCCTCGCACGCACGTACCGACGGCTGCCCCTGGGCGTCCGCACTGGGCTTGCGCAAGCTGAACGTGGACAGAGTCGGGGACGGGCGTGTCCACTTGCCCTCGGCGACGGGCTCCGCCACCGCCACGCCCGCGTGGGCGCTCTCCCTCGCCCTGCAACACAGGGGCACGGAGCTCGACAAGCTGGGCAATGCGTTTTCCGGGGCCGCCGGCGCGAAGCGAGCGCATTCAGCTCTCTGTACTCGTGCGCCTGCTCGCGGCCGCCCACCTGAGCGGGGCCCCGGAGCCGGGCCGCCGTGTCCTGCCCCGTGCCGCCGTCTGGTCGGCGAGTGCGTCGGGGCGCGACTTCCTGCGGTGCGGGTGCAGCCTCTCCGGGCGCCGCTCCCGGGGCGGCTCGGACAGGCCGGCGGCGTCGGTGTCGTCCGCGCGCTCCTCCCCCGCCAGGGCCGCCCGCCACGGGGACGACGGCCTCCGGCTGAGCCCCAGTGACACCGCGGACCGGCTGCCGCGGCTCGCGCAGCTCGCGCCCGTCTCCCGCGAGCCCCTGCCCATGACCTTGAGCAGGAGCTGCTCGACGCGATGCAGCTGCAGTCCCATCCCCGGGCCCAGCGCCCCCATCAGCAGCGCGTCCTTGGCCAGGCGGCGGTCGCTGGGGGCGCCGCCGCCGCCCTGGTGTGCTGCAGCTGCAGTGTGACCGTGACACGCTTCGTTACTCCCCGCCGAGGCCTGCTAGGCCCTGGTCCTGGCCCAGGCCCGCCACGGACCTCTGGCGCCTCTGGCCCGAGTGTCGCGGCGGCTCGCCCCCGCGCCCCCGCCGCCCCCACCGGCCACGGGGTCCTCGGGTTCCGCGTCGGGATCATCGTCCACGCCGTGCTCCGAGGCAGGGGCTGACAGCTCCTCCGGAGCCCGCTGGCCCGCTGCTGCCGCGCGGCTGAGGCCTACAAGGGGAAAGCCGGGTGATGATCGCCCGTTTACATCACGCCCCCTCCCCTCCCCTCCCCACTCCATTTCCCTCCCGCGGACAACGGGGACTCTCGCGCTGGCTCATGAACCGCGTACCTCTTCCTCTCGTCGCGACGGCAGTTGCCCCGGGCGTGCCAGCGCCGGCGCCAGCACCCACGTCCACGCCGGGGCGGGCTGCTTCGGACGTGGTGTTCCTGGCGACCCTTCTGTCCGGGGACTCCCTGACCATGGCGGGGGTGACCAGTCCTCAGTTCCGGTTCCGGACGCCAACCCTGCCTGACCCCGATGGGGGAGGCCCTCTGCGCTGGAGAACACGTCAACAGACGATTTCAGAACTCGGATCAGTTGCAAGAGACTGATCTGATTCCGGGCGCCTTCGGGCACTCTTTGGCAACTGTTATTTTTTGTATTTCTCTTCATATCGCTAGTTTTTTTTTTAAAAAATGCGACTGTTATAGTTTTCTATGTCCTGCCCATCTTTAGGGTGTTTTTTTTTTGTGTGCTTTACTGGGACACATTGCAAGCATCACACCTACACACGAAAGACCTCATGACGAACACCGTTCTCCTTCTGTCCACGGCACAATTCTGTTACTATGGTAACCCCTCTCGTGACATGACGAGTGGAAGAGTTTGCACCCTTGTTCGGTCGCGGTATGTCACTGTTGGTAAGGTGGAGAAGTGTCCGAGTTAGGTATCAGTGTCAGCTGGGGGAAGTGGACCCGAGTTTGGGGCCGGTTGTTGAGGGCGTGTTGCATCTCACGGCACGGCGGATAGCAGCCGCTCTCAAAAGCCCCCCCCCCCCCCCTTTCTTATAACCGTGTAAATAAGGCACTTTCCTGCTTTCCTGGTACCACCGGGCATGGGAGATGTGTAAAAATGAGGAAACCAAAATAAATAGTAAACAGGTGATAAGAACATAAACAGGTTTTATTTTTTTAAATATAATAATCAGCAAGTTTTGAGTGCATCACATGACAGATACATGCTGGCGGATCCCATCTTTCTGCACAAAATACTGCACACAAAAGAAATAAATAAAAATACCTTTTTTAAAAACAAAGAAAATGATTACAAAGTTAATAGTTGGACCAATTGTCATAATAAATAAATCACTACAACAAATTGGCCCAGGCAAATGAAACAAATTTCATCTTTACAGGTGCAAACGGTTCGGCCAGGAAAAGTAGATTGGATATCAACCTTGGTTTATAACGCCATTACCACTTTGACATCATTCAAAATGAATGATATCAGACTCGACTCAAATCTACTTTCCCTGATGAACAGAAAAGGAACGCAATACGGGAATCGGAGGATTAAATCCTTCACAAGACACGCATTAAATGGCCAAACTTAACTAAAGTACGCAGATTAGAGTATAATCACAGTCTACAGGGACACCAGTCATCCCTACATGGTACATCAATAAAGGAAGAAAAGAAAACAAAGGAAATCTTTCAGAGTTGCAAAAAACATCCTATTCCAGGAATCATAAATTGCTTTACACAACCCAAATAAAGCATTGTTGTTTATTTGCGTCAGTCTGTCAGACAACAAATAAAGAGCCGATTTTCTATAGATATTGTTCTCTTTCTTGAGATGACAACCCACGACCATGGATGTGGAGGGCATAACAAAATATCACAAGCTTGGTTCTCTATGCACCACAAAAACTCCCACAGTATATATATTCCTAATTATACATATATAAATTGTAATGCTTCTCTCGGTTGCACCAAAACAAAGCATAATGTCATATTCCAACATCATTAGTAGGTATCCAATAACCCAATTTAACTGCACATATCCAGCACACACAAAAATTATGACCAGCTTCATTAGTTCATTTATGTTTACACAATGTTATGGAACCACATAACTATATTTGTCTGTTCCAATCACAGAAAAAGAGGAAAGCACAGCATTGGGTATGTATATATGTACATAAACACTAAATTTCATGAAGCAGCTCTTATCTGGAGTCAATCAATACTTCTCAACTTGGTAACAATGGTGACATGACAATTTTATATATTACTTTAACAAGTTCTATTTGGTATGGGATTCCCACCAAATAGCTACATTTACGATGGGACCATTACGATGTGTAGAGGCAGATAATTGATTACAGAAAAACGTCCTTGCTGTTACAAGATTTTGACTGTAAAAAGTATAAGTACGGTACTACCAATATTCTTAAGAATAACTTTCAAAAGACATGATGGATAACGTAGATTAGAAGACACGATAGATGAGAAAGATTAGATAAGATATAAAATTGAAAAATGATTAACTGCATCAGTCTACAAAACAACCCAACATTACATTTAGAGAAAAGAGAGACCGTTGTATGTGTAATGATGATTGACATCGTATGAATACAAGGGATAAATTATCTGAATGTTTTGACTACAAGCGCACCATCAAATCAATCAATGGTGGTTAATACTATGACCTTAGGTTCACCATTGTGACTAAGAAAATAAATAGATTTGCATAATGTACTTGTGTAAGGTCCATTGGTAGGCTTGGAGCTCAAACACAAAAAGTACGATAAAATGTTCTTTTGCTTTTTCACTTGATATCTGTAACGCTTGATTCACCTATTACACTATATTAGATATTACACTATATTGGATTATATAGATATATTTTACTCCCACAGCAGGTGAGAATCACCTTTCCTTAGTTGGAGCCTTTTCACATGACCATAAATTTTAAGAGCAGGTCCTAATTTAAGACTAAGCCCATTAACTACGTCACTCCTTGTCATGAGAAGAAGCGACCTACCATCAATGTCCTGCAATCAAAGCTCGGTATTAACTTTATTTCTTTGTAAATAATGTCAGAAAAAAAAGTGATATTTCAACAGCAATACCTGGTCTTTAAACACTCCAGCATGGTCTGGATATTTTGAGTTAAAAAATTCAAAAACTTCATCAGTGGACCACTCTGACGCATCAGGAACAGATTCATCATAAGTTGAATCAACAACTTCCAGCTGTTCAATTTTTGGTTGGAGCAATTGCGGAAGAGTCTTCATAATTGAATTCACAGTCAACTCATTATATACACCCATCCTTTGAGCAGTGGTTGGTACTGTTTTCTCTGAATAAAAAAATACGAACAATAGAACAGTGCATGCCAAATTTTAAACAAAACAAATATCAAGACACAAAAAAAAAAATTACCTTACCTGGAGTAACTGGCTTTGGTTCAGGGGAACAGCGACAACATGTCCACTTTTTCCAGGGAATCTTCGGTTTTGGAATGTGACATTTCACATGATAACCATCATCACAGTTTAAGCACACAAGTATAGTTCCCTGTATGGGAATATCAGAAAATCTTTATTAAACAAAAAATAGGAAAACTTCAATAAAATGAGCCAAACTTTAAGTGAGTGCTTACAGCGTCTTCTGTCTGTCCACAAATTTCGCATACTTTGCACATCATACACTGCCATGAGTTGGGACGGAACCTTGCTCTGTTTCCTTTGATGAGACATGACATGTGGGCTGGAAATCACAATTTCACATTATACTTGCAGGCCTCTTAATTGAAGAAAAAGAAGAAGGTTAACCAACAAGGCCATTTATAGCACCTTCTTTAATAAAATTACAATTAATGCAAACCTTTTTGGGTGCAGTTTAGGCATTGTACGGCTTTTCCATCCACAATTGCACCAATGCAGAGTGGACACACAGGTACATTGCCAGTGCCAATAGAATTCAACTTATTGGGAGGTTGTACAATCTGTTTGCTGTCTTTAGGGTTACTCTCCGAAGATCCGGTTCCATTTGGTAGCCGCTGAGAGGTTGGTCCATTGTGGGCACGGTTAACAGTAGGACCATTTGATGTTTTACTTGTGGTTAAGACGTTACTTGTTTTGACTGTGGTCAAGACATTTATTGTTTTGCTAGCAGCAGGTCCACTTGAAATGGCAGGAGTCAAATTTACTGCAGCTGTTGGAGAATGAGTGACCTGTGACGTTTTCACAGTTTTCTCGACTGACGGTGGTTGCCGTGAACGCCGTTTTGCTTTGGGTAGGTTGTTGTCGGACGGATCAAACACCTTCTTCTTTGCTCGCTGAAAACAAACATCAAAAGAATAAATAAAAATATTTTTCAGCAGCAAAAACACGGTTGTCATTCAGTATCTAATGTTGGACAGCATTTCATCAATTAGCTACCATGCCAAACTGATGAAGGCAGAATGATAGGAGGGTCAAGAAAAAACACGAAGGTGAAGCAAGTGTGTCACACACCCAAGACACCAAATAACAGAGCCCCATGAAAATGGCATTGAGTACTACAACGAATGGTGCAGGATGGAGGGGGTGAGTGAGCGCCTGGACCAGCTCCCTTTATTGGAGCAAGGACCTGGAGGCAGGCAGAGCCGGCCGCCGGCAGCCGCCAGGACAGCCGCCGTCAGCAGGCACAAACAGTGTTATCCGCTGACGGGCTGCTGTTGCGCCCTACCGCCAGCCGCTTCGCTGGCGGCAGACGGGACTAGACGAGTATTTCCCTCGGGCGCTGCGCTGCGCTGCACCTAACCTCACCGCGGCCCGGCCCGGCCCTGCGCCCCGGCCGGGGGAACACCAACGGCTCAGCAGCCGTGGGGTGTCAGCGCCAGGCGTGGGCTTCGGCGTCTCACCTTGCGGCGCTCCCCGATGCGGTAGCCGGTGCTCTCCTCCTGCTCCTTGTGGTTCATCGCCGGGTCCGGGTCGGGATCGGGTTCTGGCTCAGGCTGCGGCTCGGGGTCCGGCTCGGGTTGGGGTTCAGGCTCGGGGGCCGCCTCCGTGTCCATCTCCTCCTCTTCCATCTCGTGATCGTGGTCCAGCGGGGGCGACTTCGACGTGGGCGTCGCCGGCGCCTCGTCGCCGGCGTTCATGACGACGTCGCCGTCCCCAAGGCCGTCACAGGCGCCGACGCCGTCCTCGCTCTGCCGTTGCCGCTGCAGGAGCGCCGGCGCCGGCACTAGCGGAGGCAGCGGAGGCAGCAGCTGCTGCGGCCGTAGCGGCCGCGGCGGCGACTTGACGGGGGAGTCGTCGGCATGGGCGTCGCCGTCATCGAACATGGCCGAGTCGTCGAGCTCATCGTTGGACATGTCCACCTCGCCCTCGCTGGCCGACACCCCGGAGCCCGAGCCCGAGCCGGACCAGGAGCCGGACATTGTTGGGGCGGCACCCGGCCCTAGCAGGTAGTTGCCGTTTTCGAGTTTGACGACAGTGCCCGACTTGGCCTCGCGACCCAGGAGCACGTTAAACGAGATCCGGGAGAAGAACTCGCTGTCCTTGGTCTTGAGGTACTGCTCCAGCTCGAACACGGGCACGCCGGTGTCCAGGTACTCCGGGTCGCGGCACACCAGCTCCGTGATCGCGCAGCGCAGGACGAAGCTCATGCGCTCCGACGCGTCCTGCATGGACTCGAGCTTGTTGAGGTCACTCAGCTCCACCTCGATGCGGCTCTTGTGCACGGACAGTTTGCTCCAGGTGGCCGCGTTGCGGTAGCTGATGTTGCCCTTGTACTCCACCTTGATCACGTCCTGCTCGTCCACCAGCCGCTCCAGGTCGGCGATGATGGAACGGCTGTCGCTGGTGCTCAGACGGCCGACATAGCTGCAGATGCGCTCCCTGTCAGGGCGCGCCTTGCGGCGGCGCAGCTGCTCGATGGCCTCGAGGATGTACTCGCGGTTCTTGATGACACTCATCGCCGCGTGGGGAACAGAGTGCGGGCCGCAGCGGGCGTAACCTAAAACCCGGCCGAGCTCGAGCACGCCTCCCGGCACGTCCGTGTCCGTCCCCGGCCTGTTCACGTTCGCGCACAAAGCGCACGGCGCACACAACCTCCTCGGCTTCGGCGCGGCGGCGGTCGCGGCCCGGTCCGAGCCCGCCCGCGCCAAAGCACCGCGCCCGCCGCTCGGCTCCGCTCGGCTCCGCTCGGCTCCGCACGGGGGAGGGGGCCGAGGAGCCGAAAGCCGAAGGAGCCGCGCCGAGGCCACGGGGAAGACGTGGCGAGCGGCGTGGGGCCGGTGGTCGGAGCCTGTACCTGGCGGAATCACTCCTCCCAGTACGTCAGCCTGTATCTCCTCCGGTCGGAGGCAAAGCCCTGGGTAAAGCTTACCCCCAGCTTTGCGCGAGCAACTCTCCCGCTGCCCCCCCCCCCCCCCCAAGATCCGGAAGTGGCCGAAGCGTCGCGCGCGCATGCGCACGGGCAGCTGGTGGGGGCTGATCCCGCCCGGCAAATTCCCCCGGACGAGCGCGGTTGGGACAGGCAATGCACGTTATCGCTTTTAAACCCTCTCCGGGCGAGCTGCGCGTGTATCTCCGACCCTGACTGAGCCTCTGTTTCTGTGGCAGTATTAAAGAAGAGACGGGAGAAATATAAGACTTGCATAGCACATATTTATTGTATTAAACTATCTCTTGACATGCATGCATACATTCATAAACCTATGTTTTAAACATACTTTAGGTATTGGTATTTACACATGAATATTCTTCAAAGAAACAATACTGTTTATACATGAATGCATCATACTCATCAAGTCTCATTTGAAAATTATGTTAGTTGCATATTTCTTATTTTAAAAAAGTGTAATGCAAAGTCATCCAGACACACAAGTGCACGTCAGTACAGAATTGTATGTGATGCAGGATGATACATCAAAAACCTTAAAACTTACACGAAAAATTACCTGCTACTGCCCTTCACAAAAAGTACAATGTTCAAGGATTGGCATATCACGTAAACATACTTCTCTTACACTGCATTGGTAACAACAAAGGCCAAAGGGAACAACGTAATTGGTACTAAGTCTCCAAACTGCTTAATGTTATCACACAGTTGGTATGTGTAACTGCATGGATATCTTTGATATGGAAACTCGAGAGTTTTAATCATCAGTTGCTCACAGGGAATTCCATTCCAAACAATTAGTGTTGACCCAGCACAAGACGGTCAGCTGATGCTATAATGCCACCTTCCATATTAAGCAACAACAAAGGGTATAGCTACAAAACAATTGCAGGGAAAAGGGTTTATGGATGGCCCCATTTCAAAATAATCACTATACGTACACCAGAGATCGGTCTAGAAGACTATTCAAATTTAAATCTGCAGTAAAGTTTTGAGTACTGGTGTATTCCATTGCCTACAATTAGAAAACTGATTTCAAACTGATTGAGCATTTTAAAATTGCAGAAAAGGCTGAAGTAATGTTAAAGCCAATAAAACAAAGTGGCATCAGTCATGAGGGCTACGAGTAACAATACATCTGTAATTATAGCACCTTAGACCTCCAGTTCACCTCAAATCCATTGAATGTACAAAACCTACCATCTCTGAAATTGACAAAATTTGTTACTCCTAAAACAGACCTTTATCTATCTATCCAACATTACTATAACTGCAAATGGCTTAAAAGCAAATAAACATAAAATAAGACAGTTTCAATTTCTTTTTTCTATTGCTTTCTTCACTTGCAAATAAACGTAAATAATATTGCAGCATCTCAACTTACATTAGTTTTGATTGGATTTCCAAACTGATTTAAGCATAATGAAGGCAAGAGCACAATGCTATATGACTACGAAGGCATTGCACAGGGGAAAGAAAATACAACGCTACTGAACAGCTATAACTGTAGATCTCTCAGAACTACAACATTATTTACTCACTACAATCTTATGAGTGATTCTGAAACAACAGATTCTGTCTCAGATGTTGTATTAACATGCCCAAATTTAAAGAAAATGATTTGTTTAGCCATCTAATGGTTTTGATTAATCCCCCAAAGTGCAACCCGTCCAAGTGCACACAACAGTGCAACAAATAGCATCTCATTCTCACCACATGAAACACAACATAGCAGTTATCACTATTGTCAAGGTTCATGAATGTTGTGGTAACAAAGTACCAAGTAATGTAAAGTTTCCAATCCCCCAAAATTCGTACTAGATTACACTCTACCATACTTGAGATCCACAAAAAACAAAACTCCCTAACAGAAAATTTAAGTCCCCCAACAGGATAGAGAAATTGCTTTAAGTACATTGTAAAAGAAAGTTGAATTAAAAACATGAAATGTATTGTCCAACAAACTGTGAAGCATATCTACACAAAAAGAGGATAAATGATCCAGGTGGTCATTTTAAAATCAAACTTCACAACTCATTCACAACTTGATGTACACAATTTCCCAATTCCAAATCAGAATTATGAACCAATAATGTGAAATTTCTTTTGAAAAATACAAAATCTAAGAGTTAACTGTTTCATGAACATTTTTCACCCGCTAATGGGTATTGGTAGCAACACCAAAACACTGAAAAACTTGGAAGAAATACCAGAACTCTGATAAAAATAAAGAACAAAATGGAACAGAAACATTTCAGGAAAATGCTTTTAGCTAGCACAACAATCTAAAAATACAGTTCAACTGCGTAAACTGCACAAAATGCCTAAAAACTTTTCTGCCAATTTATTAAGTTGAAATTCAATGAAAATTCTAGAAAAGAAAATTGCAGTTTAATTTTAAGAGTAAACCCTGTTTTGTTCTGGCAAGAAATGATAACTGTTAGGGATGTTTCTATCTAATGTAAACTAACATTAGTGAGATTATAAATACCTGAGCAGGTATCTTTTCATGTGTAACTGCATAATAATTCAACCTTTTGAAGGATTCTAATAGACACACACTACTGGGCAAACAAATCTTCACAAATCTGTTTATAGAAATGCAGCTGCCAAGCTAGGATCAAATACAATAAATTAATTTATGTGCCACACAAGAATTGTGACAGAAACAATTTGGATGTAATAATAGCCAACTGCAGTCAGGAACACGCAGAAAAGAAGCAGATAGAGATAGATATAAGATAGCAAATGACAACAAAATATTAGAGCCGTATAAATAAAGGGTACGCCTATGTGAGGCTCTCATCACTTGTAAATACATTTTAACATAAACTCAAAACAACATAACCAGTATAAAAGATAAAAGAAGAAAAAAACAGCACAATAAAAGATGAGCTATGTACGGTTAGATGCTACAGAGTAGCACATGGTAACATGTACCAGACAGACACATGTGCGCTATTTAATTCATTTTGTACTAGGGAATTCAGTATATTGAGTATATACACACCATTGATAAATGTTAGCTTTGTACTGAACCTGGACTTTGCAGAACCAAATTTAAAAGCTCAAGTTCCAAGCCATAAATACAAGTTGAGTAACTGATAAAAGAGACAACAGAAGTTAGGGTAAAAGTACACAGTAATAGTTTGACTTTGACTCACTGCAATGGCACAATCAAGACATAACATGAACCCTTCCTATTACTGTTGCAGGGGATGGACAAAAGTCTTGTGTTCAACAAGTTCAATCACAGAAGCCTGACTGTGATCCATGTAATGCCGCTCCCCTCCTGCTGGCTGGGCTTGTGGGTGAGCTTGTTGGTGGTTCTGCGGCTGAGCTGGCTGCTGTGGCTGTGTTGGCTGAAGGGAAGGATTTTGTTGCTGCTGAACTTGCTGCACTTGTGCCGCCTGAGCCTGAGCTTGTGCCTGAGCTTGAGCCTGCCCTCCTGCACTTCTTTGGTGTGGTTCCAAATGCTGCCGTTCATGCAACACTAAATGATTCTTTTGAAGGAATGCCTTGCCGCACTTGTCACAGGCAAAGCGCCGAATTTCACAACCACCATTAGTGTATCTCTTATTGTGCTGTAAGAGTCCATGTTTTTGAGAAAATGCTCTTCCACAATCTTGGCACACATGAGGCTTCGGCTTGGGCACTAAAGCATTGTGACCATGCAGGTGGTTTTGTTTTCCTCCCTGGAAGACAAAAAAAATTACTAAAATGAATCTCACAAATAGGCACTTAACATATACAAAAATAGGATCAATCATATAAGAGAAAATGTCTTCTCACCTTCATGTGATGATTTCCATGGGCGTGCACATTCCCATGGCTGTGGACATGTAAAGAATGTGTCTGGGTAGACTGTGACCCCTGAGGTTGTGGGGTCTGGGACTGTGATGGAGTTTGTGACTGACTGGCCTGAGAGTGGCCTGGCGGTCCTTGCTGGCCTGGTCCCTGGTTTGTTCCCGAGCCCCCTTCACCAGAACTAAACAACTGAGTCATTCCCGGTTGTTGGTGTTGGAAGGCAGCTGCCAAGCTGCACAAGTCAGTCACAAAACTTCGATCACCAGCATGTAATCTTAAGTGCAAGGAAAGGCCCTCTCGACTTGAAAAGCCGTTGCCACATTCTCTGCAACAGTAATTATACCATTTTACCAAACTTTCAGGTAATATGCTACTGTTGCCCAGCATGAATTTATTTAGTCGAGATTCTTTCAGTCTAGGCTGAAGTACTGTGGCATTGTAGGTATCAAAAGAAACTTCCTTACCTGCAGACAAAATTCTTCTCTTTATCTCCACATGTGTGAGCTGCAAGAGCTGATTTTGCAGTGAACGCTTCTCCACAATGGATGCAAGAATATGGATGATCCGTCTCCTCAGATGCAGTGTGCAAACGAGAGTGTGCCAGGAGGGTGCGTTTCTGCAGAAACTCCTTCCCACAAACTGCGCATGAATGTGGGACTCTTCCATGGACACGGCCATGATTAACTAGCTCAAATTTGCGAGCAAATGAAAGGCCACAGTCTTGACAATTATATGGACGTTGACCACCATGAAATCTATAGGAGGAAATGAATTGTCACACAATTAGGATTCCCAGACAACACTTTCATTCACCATTTCAAAAAAATTTGAAAAACAAAAAAAAAAAGATAAAAAAAATACCTTGAATGCATGACAAGGTGGTCCTCTTGTGAAAATGACTCCCCACATTCTGGGCATACAAATGGTCTTTCACCAGAATGAAATTTTCCATGTGTGACAAGGTGCCTTTTTTGGGGGAATGTTCGACCACATTCTTGACAAACAAAGGGACGATCCCGGCTGTGCACTCGAGCATGGGTGACCAAGTGATGCTTCAGAGTAAAAGACTTATTGCACTCTTGACAAGTGTATGGTCGGTCTGATGTGTGCAGCAACAGATGGGTACTAAAAACAGAAACATAATAATTTAATAACATGACTAACTAAGAACTCTCTAGAGTAATAATTAGAGGAACAAGACATACCTAAGACAGTGCTTGTGAGCAAAACTTTTGCCACAATGAGGGCAAGCATGGGGTCTTTCTCCAGAGTGCACCCTGGCATGTGTGACCAGGTGGTGTTTGAGAAGAAATGTTTTCCCACAGTCTTCACAGGTGTGTGGTCTTTCCTTAGAAACTTTATCACTGGCAGGTGAGTTTGCAACAGGATTGTGCATATCACTTGAATTGCTTGAAGGGTGTGATGGTGTGACTGTGTTTAAGCTTGAGGGTGTAACCAAAGCTGTAGCATTCTTTTTCAAAGAAAAGTCATTTTCATCATTGGTTGACAGTTGGATTGGCCCATACGGTGCCATTAAGTGTTTTGGGTTAATACTATGGCTAGACTTGGCCCCCTCAGGATTTGGGAACATGAGAGGGTTTCCACTCCCACAAAATAGGGAGTTGGGCCCTTCACATTGACATCCCTTGTCGCACACATTACTGTATGAAGAGTGAGCCTTCTTTCCTGATGACACCAATGGTCTGCTGTGCTGAGGAGCATTTGGTTGCAGGCTGTCACTCAGCAAGAACATCGTCCGATACATAAAATTGTTGCTATTCATGTTGAGATCAACTTTGGACTGCAGTGTTTGAAAGAAAGTCGGTTGAGTCTCCTCACAGTCTTCAGGCTCTTCTTTCGGCACAACCGGTGCAGGACCAGATTCCTTAGCAGCGTCCCGGTTCTCAAACCGAAGACGCTCCACCAAGTGGTCCGACACCACCTTCAAAGAGTTCAGTTGCATGAGCAACTCTCATGACACCCGGACGTGATGAATTTTCTAACCCTCTGAAAATAAAGAGAGAAAAAAATAAAAAATAGGTACAACCGATCCTTCGAAAATCACCACCTCTCACTTCTTGATATTCAAGACCGCATCTATGAGTTACAGATCCTGATTTCAAGAACTCTAGGAGCTTCGTCCGAAATATTGACTTCAGACAAAATGTTAACCGACAACCACAATCCAGGTGCACTTAAAGCAGACGCGAACGATCCGAACCGCACCTGCCTATGCATCGATTCTACCCACCGACCAACATAACCTCAACCCTATGCAAACAATGAACTTAAGGCTCACTGACAAGTGAAACTTTCTTCCATAAACCGCGTCAGGAACGGGAAGAAAATAAGTCACACGTGAAATACGACTTTGAGGAAAGCATAAACAAGCACTCCGGACACCACACTATGAAAATTTGTTCAACTGGATGGATAATAAGGTCAGAGGATGAAGCAGGACGGAAGAACAGGACGCGACAGTCGTTTCCCACCTTCGCAATGCGCAGCTTCGGGATGGGACAATACATACTCAACAGATTCCCCAACATCGCCTGAGAAAGCTCCAAAACGTTTCCTTACAGCGTTCTCGGTCAGCATTAAGCTGAGAGCATCTATCCTGGGCTAGGCTTCCTTCCTCCAATGTTTGTTTAGAGCCAAAGCCCGAACTGGCCCGAACCACCCATTTACACACAGAGTTTACGTGTTCCGGCAACAATACAAGGCACTTACCAGCGTATATTGAACGTTTAGAGCTCATCTGTACCTAATTCAGACCAAATGCCATCACAGAGCATTATAAACGAGCCAGAAAGAACGTTTTTCGACAACAAATCACAAAAAACGGTAAATCTTCACTGCCATTTTGTCTCTACTGCTGCATCACACAGCTTTAGGGTAGTGCCAACATCGGGTAAGGAATGCCCCTACTGAGAAGTTATTTTCAACCAGTTTCTAAGCTTATGGTGCTTTGGATGGCAATTTAACTGAAGAATAAGGAAGGCAGAACTGTTTCGAAAACGCTGTGGCAATGTTCAACTTTGTGTCTTCAGTGTGATTTATTGGAAAAGGGACTTTTTAACAGGTTTGCAGGAGGGATGTTTGAATTGGTTTAAATGAATGACAGCAAAAAGTCAATTGGACACTTAAAAAAAAATTTAATGTTAATTTCAAACTATTCATTCAATTGTGAATACTTCTTGTGCCAGATAGCTCTCCACAAACCATACAAGTCTCCTGGAGTTAACTCCTTGTGAAATGGCCACACTTTGCGAACATCCTGCAGACCAGACACTCATACAAACTCAAAACACAAGTTTGAAGAAATCACTTTTTTTAAAAAAAGCAGATATCATGCCTACCTGCATGTTAATACCGTGAACCCGGACACAGTTCATGAGAACAATAATCTCAGCAGCACTCACAAACTGTAACAAAAATATGCTATTAATAAAGTAAACCACAATACAGGGAATAGTGGAACTTTCATAATAGTTCTTACTAACACATATATGTTTGAATTTCTTGACTGAGTGTGAGGAAGAAGACACTCTGTGCTCAGAAGAAGTTACAACAGCCTTTCTCTGCATAGAAACACTTGGAGACTGTGATTGTTTCCTGAAAGGCGTTTTGGAATCTGTTTTGAAATGTTTGCGAGGATGAGGAGTGCCTGAAAGATAAAAGAAGTTAAGTTATTGAAACCAACACACTTCCTGCTTCATTTATATACCTTTTGGACATCACCTTTCACTCTGCCTTTTATTTTACTTTCAGCTTGGTAGTCATTGTCAATGGAATTTTTCTTTAAATAATTTAATATTGGTGTGGCAACAGTGCCACCATTAGCTAAGTGGTACATTTTATGTACCAACCATTTCCTAGGCTCTAAGGAACTCACTTCCATTATGTGCACAATGCTGGAAATTACAATTGCTTGCTGTTCCTGAAAACAACAAAATGAGATTAAAATTTACGTTTTTTGAAAATCCTAATCCAAATAAAGGATGTTATCACTTACTGTATCATTTAATTTCCCTAAGCATTGCTCTAAAAGATTAATGGCACCAAGCTCTTCTGCTTTACAACAGGCTTCCTTAAAGCCCGTAATTGCTTCATCAAGGAGCATTACAACACTAGAAAATATTGTCTTAGAGTTGTCAATATGGTCAGATTTTCGTAATGGCATTACTATTTCCATGTGGTGACACAGCTTTTCCGAAGACTGGAGAGCACTATGAACAACTCGTCAAAATAAAAACTTTCAATACATATCTAACATACACAAAATACTGCAAACCTTATCAGTGTCTCTATGCCTTCACATTCAAGGAATATGTGCTGACAAAGTTCGTTGCTTGTAATAATTGAGCGAACTAGGAAAAGAAGATCTTTAAGAATTCTATCTAAAGTTGTGGAAGCACTGGCATTGTTAATCCACTTGAGCAAAAAATCTAAGACCTGTGAGTGTAGATGCTAATTAATACGAGAGTATGATTCAAGTCGTAATCTGGTCAAGCAATCGAATTTACCAAAGGGGATATAGCCTTCATAGCAGTACAGGAGCTCTCAAAATTGATTGGGGTGCAGGTTGCATAAATTATAATATTTACTATCCCTTCAACAATTGATAAATTGGAATCCTGAAACACAGAATCATTGAGAAGCTGAAACTAGTGAAAACAATGCGATAAAGATGAACCATATTGATAGCTTCTGTAAGTAATACCTCAAAATTCATGTTGCATAGAATGGTAAGTAAGAGGTTCAAGCATTGAAACTCTCTAAACATCTCTTGGACTTCTATCAAATTATTATCACTTTGAAAATAGAAGAGAGACTCAAGCAATTCTATGATAATTTCAAAAGTAGCATATTTTAAGTTTTCAAAACACTCTTTGCATTTCTTCATTAAAGCCAAAACCACACTCTGCAATTTAGTACAGACATCCCTAGGTTATTGATACATATTTACAATGTGAGACTGTTATCAATCTGAATTCGACTTCAGAATCAACACAAACCATCGGTAGAGAAGGACGATCGTACGATAACTGAATCAAGTCCAGTAAAACAATGGCAATGTTCTTAACGAGCACCTGATTTTCGTTTGAAAGTAGTTCCTTCAAACGTAAAATAACTTTGATAGTGTCTTTTTCAGACAATGACAGCGGCAAGAGCCCGATGAGTTTCTCTGATTCATGGGCGGCTGCATTCGAGCCCGAGACTATTAACTGCACCTCAACCAAGCTTATCAACGAAAAAACTTGGTTTTCACTCATTTTCCTCCATGTGAACTATTCTTCGCACATTCGACTTTTGCACTCTTTCCAGTCCAATCCAAACCAGGTCCAAACTTGCCCCCACGAATCGCAGGCAAGAGCACCAACAGGACTGCAGTTCGTTTAACTTTTCTGATTTGCTATAAAACTATTAAACCGTCCTTCAAAAAGGAATGATTAGAAATTTTGTGATTTCTAGTCACGTTTTTCGCATAATAATAATAACACTGGAGCGTAAGTGTTCAATTTCTGTTGAAGCGTGTTAAGTTGGTGCTCCACAGTCATTCCTTTTCAAGAAGGCGATGGTGCTTCTGCCATTTCCGTGACGTCTCTTCCGGTCGAGAACCGCTTCGTGAGGTACTGTTCTCTGGTGTCTCTTCAAATTTTATCTCCCGTCATCCGTTTATTTAAGGGTATTGGAAAGCTGTGGTCCATTTTTACTTGCTTTGTGATCGCAAACTCTTCACATCGTAGACCGGGTTTTCTCTGAAGTACCTTGGGTTTTAATATTTTGTTTGTGTGGCGTGTCATAACCTTCCGTACGCACTTGCGGGTGCCGCTCGGTACTTTTCGCGTGCTCGAGTCCGGGATTTTTCTCGCACGTTTTAAGTATGGCCAGCGATATATTTCGATCAAGCCTGTAAATTGTGGTCGCTATGAACAATCAGTGAGGTTTGCGCTGTTTGTGATATGCTCCACATGGGTGATGCTACACGAACACCTATCCCCTGCTCTCGCGGCTTAAACCTCTACATTTTAAGTTGACAGAGTGCCACAACTCGTAGCTGTAATGTATTTATTTATTTGGTTGACCCGCTCCTCAATTCACACCGTAGAGAATTTACGTAAGTGAATGTGTTGTTTGTTATTGCTTTGCATTGACTAGGTTATGTTGATATGTTGGCAGGTTCTTAGATTGCCAAAATGGGTCGGTACGCCCACGAGCCCGATGTTGTCACCAAGTCCTGCAAGGCCCGAGGCTCCAACCTCCGTGTTCACTTCAAGGTAAGGTTTTGAGTGTGTTGGCGGAATTCTGGTGTGCCGGTAGCCCATCTTTGGTTTGCTGTGGTGCATGTGTCCAGAGCATTGCCGTCCCCGCTATCTGCTATGTGTGGTGTTACTGAACTTTCTGTATATTAATGATTGTTTTCTTTCAGAACACGAGAGAATCAGCCAAGACCCTCAAGAACATGAGCCTTAGGAGGGCTGTCCGTTTCTTGAAGAACGTCATTGAGAAGAAAGAGTGTGTTCCCTTCAGACGTTTCAATGGTGGAGTTGGTCGTTGTGCCCAGGTATGATTTCTTATGGCTTTCTCATGGTTGAAGAATAGTTTTAAAACGCTCGTGAAGGTGTTTGCTTGAAATTAGCTTGAGCACTAGTCTGTACCTCCCAAGACTTACCCCTTCTGGTCACTGAGGGTGGTGTCTGAGGAGCATTTCATATTATGAAGCAGTTTCATGTCCGTCAAAGTTCACATGATGATTCTCAACCTAGCTCGCTATGAATAATCCATGAAGAAAAATATTTCGTTCCCTAAATGTTTTTCGCTGAGAACTTTGTGGCGGTGCATGTGCTCTGTGGATTGTTGTACACTGTCAAATTTTGACAAGGTGTTTGGAGTTGCATTGTCGAAAGTTGCATTCGGAAGCCATAGTCCATGTCTGGTGCTGCATTTACATGGCTCGTAATTGATTGACCTTTAATCTTCGTGTCTCAGTTCATATGATGATTTACAACCTAGCTCGCTTTGAATACTTCATGAAGAGGATTTGTATGTTCCCAAAATATTTTTCTGAGAACTGCTTAACTTCAAAACTCTCATTGTTTGAATTTTATTTTAAAAAATGCATAATTTGCTTTGTGGCTCGTCTGTAAGCATGGCTTTAAGTGTTGACCATCACAGTTGAAATGATGATACACAACCTAGCTCGCTATGAATAAATTGTGAAGAAAAATATTACGTTCCCAAAATATTTTTCACTGACTGCTGTATGATGGTCTGGGTACTGCCTGTTGCAGGGTGTTTTCAGGAGCATCTGATTTTTTTTCTGCCTTTAGGCTCCCTATAATATTCTTTTAACGACTTGTTCCCCCTGTGGCACTCCTGAGTCATGTTGTCTGTTTTACCACTGGTTCACATGATGATACATAACCTAGCTCGCTATGAATGCTCCATGAAGAAAAATATTACGTTCCCAAAATATTTTTCGCTGAGGACTGTAGTGGTATAATTGTTAGTTGTGCCCCTAGTTCGCAATTTTTCCACTTTCTTGTTTTCTGTGAAATTTGTTTTCTATGTGATTAAGTTAGCATTTGTTAAGTGACCATGTAGCTTGGCCATCAGTTCGTATGATGACACAACCTAGCTCGCTATGACTACCCCATGAAGAAAAGCATTACGTTCCCAAATAATCTTTGTCTGAGAACTGAATTATGGTACAAGTGTCGCTTTTTTCCTTTGTATTGCATAGGAAACCCTTTTGATCATGTTCCATTTTTGGTGCTCCTGTGGCGGTCGGTTCTACTATTACGGTTCACATGATGACACACAACCTAGCTCGCTATGATTATTCCATGAAGAAAATCATTACGTTCCCATAATATTTCTGAGAGCCGTGTGATGAAGTTGTTGCTAGTTAGATTTCCTAATTTGCTGGGCTTTCGTTTGTGTCCTGTATCGTTTGCTTCCTTGAGCCCATCCGGTTCGCAATATTTGGGTGGCCACTGATCTTGACTGGCAGTTCAAATGATGATTCTCAACCTAGCTCGCTATGAATACTCTGTGAAGAAAAATATTACGTTCCCATAATATTTTTTACTGAGAACTGTTGTGTGGTACATATTGCTGGACTTTTATCTTGCGGTTCATAACTGCCCAATTTATTTTAAATCAGTTATAAGGAATACCCTGTCTGGGAACTTTGTATAGCACACTTGAATGGTCTAAGTGTTGATCCTTACAGTTCACATGATGATACGCAACCTAGCTCGCTATGAATATTCCATGAAGAAAATTCATACGTTCCCTATTTGTTTCACTGAGAACTGACCGCACATGCTTTACTTGTTCTGGGGTTGCTACTACACTGGCACACCCAATACAGTATAGTTGTATAGTTTTTTAAAAGAACAAGTCTTCTTTATCTTCTAGATGTGAAGTACAGAACGCTGACGGTTTTGTTTTGATTTCAGGCCAAGCAGTGGAAGCTCACCCAGGGTAGGTGGCCCAAGAAGTCGGCCCAGTTTCTGCTTCAGCTTCTGAAGAACGCAGAGTCCAATGCCGACTACAAGGGTCTGGATGTGGACAGGCTGGTAGTGGAGCACATTATGGTTAACCGTGCTCCTTGCCTTCGTAGGAGAACATACCGTGCCCACGGTCGCATTAACCGTAAGTGCATCATAACATTAGTCGTGTGAAGATATCACTGGGTTTGTTGATTGTGACCCTCTGCACTGTTCTTCCTCTTTCCAGCCTACATGAGCTCTCCCTGCCACCTCGAGGTTATCCTAACAGAAAAGGAAGATGTAGTCTCCAAAGCTAATGATGACGAGCCCTCCAAGAAGAAGGTCTCCAAGAAGAAGCTGGCTAAGCAGAAGGAAAAGATGATGAGAGAATAGGATGTACCGATTGTTACTTCTAAATAAAAAGTGTAAAATCCATCACTCTAGTTTCTTCAGCCCGGTCCAATTACACTATCGCGGGGTAATGTCTGGCCACGTCTTTGCGGGAGTTGTATCCCGTCGTCCATGCACCACTCCGGCGCAGGTCTCTGGCGAGCCCCTGTTGTCGAGAGGGTAGGCATCCCACCCAGCGCGGCCGGCCACTGTTGCCTACCGCGCCCGGAGTCTGGTGCCTGCGGTTTGCGGTCTGTCGGGAGCTGCACTACAGCAGCTAGACATTGGCCAGTTGTATTCAGCTTCAGCCGCTGTTTGTGGGTGGGAGGGGGTGGGCGAGCGAACGTATCAACGCGTTCTATCAAAGGGTGTTCACCCCAAAGAAAAAAAAAAGGATATTTTTAAAAGGCGGATAAGACCGTGTAGTTAAAGACGTCAATACAAAATAAGTTAAGGGAGTCGATAAAGCGGTAAAAATCACTTTCAAAATGCAGAGATGAAAAAGACCAGGAAATCGTTTATAGAGAAAACATAATCTACATGCCAGAAAAGTCGAAAACTATTTTTAAAAAATATATGAGAAAGTTAACAGACGAAATGAATCGCGTCGTCTTGTGTAATTCAAGAAATTAAAGAATTGGATCATTCGCGCTTTAAATCGGCGTACTCCAGAAGGGGTCAGTGATACCCCCGTCGGTTCTGTCCCTCTCCCGCCCATGCACTGCGCTTGCGGGCGCTCGGACTGGTCTGCGGCGCGGGCCCCTGCGACTGCCAGGGTAGGCCTGCCCGCACGACACGTGTACATGCGGAAGCCTGGTTGCCTACGCCTTGCGGCGTGACCGCAGGCGCGACTCATGAGCGGCTCTCTAGACCTCGCTAGCCGGCATCAGCAGAGACGGGAAAACAGTAACATCGGTGGTCGATGAGACTAAGCATTATCGAAGTAATTTCTCGTGGCTAGAAGCGGTGGCCAGCACTGGCCAAAGACAGTCCGGCTGGCAGGGCCGGGCGGTCTACCTCGCGGAGCTGCGAGGGCGAGGCCTTGGCATGTCCGTGACGTGGACCTGTCTCCGCATCTGCGACGCGCGTGGCCAAAGGGCCCGCCTGGGCTAAAGCCCTAGCCTAGGCCCGCCGGGGTGGGGACTGAAATATCTACAGAAGTAAAAAGAACACGATTACAAATGGGGCCAAAACGCAGTTCAAAATTTCAGATTTTTTTTCGTGAAATGTTTGTCAAAGTCGGAAGGAATTGACCTCGCTGATTCTCCTGACGTGCGTTCCCCGCCGAGTTCCGGTGGCACAGGGGGTAGGGGTGGGTTCTGCCGGCTCGGTGCGGCTTGCAGCCGACTCTCCCTTCCACGTCGCCGTGCTCGCGTCTCTGTCGTGTCGCGTCTCCACCCTCGGCGTTGGACGGGACTGAGATGAGATGACCGGACCGTCCTGCCGGCCGACCCGCGTCCACGCCTCGCCGCCGGGCCTGCCGGGCTGCCGGGCCTGTCGGGCCGGGCGGCAGCGGCATGCTGAGGGGATCGCTCTCGGCGCGGGGGCCCGCGGCCCGCGGCCTGCGCTGCGGCTCGCGCCGCGGTCCGCCCGCCTCCCCACCCCGCTGCCTCGCTCGCGCTCGCGGACGGCGTGTCCAGCCCGGCGCGGCCCCAGCAGCAGGCTCCGCTCCGCTCCGCTCAGACTCTCAGCCACGCTCCGTCGACGCGGTGCAAGGGGCTCCTCTCGCTGGTCCCGCCCCGCCCCGTGCAGAGGATAGGCTGCGCCGAGCCAAAGTGAGGTCAAGACAGCCGCTGCCGCGCCGCGCCGCGCCGTCCCGTCTCGTCCCCGCCGCGAAGGCCAGCGCCGCGTCCGCCGCTGCCCGGCCGGCCCAGCGGAGGCTTAGCCCGGGCTTAGCCCTACGCCGCATCCCCCGCACGGCCGCCCGAGTCATTGCGAGCCGTCCGCCTCGTCACCGCGCCGCCGCCGCCGCCGCCGCCTCCTCGCCGTCGCCGTGCTCGGCCCACGACGCCCCGCCGCGCCTCGCCACGTCCTGGCCCAAGTCTAGGGCAGACCGGACCCGCAGAGTGGTCCAGGCCTGGTCAAGGGCCGTCCGCAGCGTCCGCAGCGTCCGCAGGCATCTGTAGCGGCCACCTGTGTCTGCGTGTCGAGGCCTAGGCTAGGCTGGCCTAGGCTGCCCGCACCGCGCCGCGCCGCGCCGGCCCGAGTCCGCCTGCCCAGGAGCGGCTCCCCCGCACCCCGAGCCGTCCCTCGGGGGCCTCCCCCCGCACCCAGCCCAGCATCCTCAGGGGGCCGCACCCCCGTGACGACGGCCGCCTCCAAAATACGCGGCCTGCAGTGCCGCCAGTGTGTGTCCGGCCGGAACATAGAGACGCCACAAGTGCTCAAGCGCCGGTTGTCGTGCAAAAAGAAACGTTTGACGCCCGTCACGGTAAGTGGTGCGGTGAGGGCAGTGAGTGTGTGTGTGTGTGCGGGCCGCCGTGCGGAGAGTGTCGTACGCGGTGGTCGCTGATCCGCGGGGAAGGCCGCCCCGTACCGTCCGCCCCAGCATCCAAGTGGAGGCCAGCACGTCAGCGACGGCGTCGGCGTCGGCGTCGGCCCAGCGTTTGTGGAAGACATCCCGCCAACTTTTGGTCTGTTGGCGTAGGTGGGGGGGTGGGGGGTCATCCTTACAGATTAGAATCCAGGGCCGCGGCAGCAGCCGCCTCTCTCCACCCCACACGGGCACGGCCCGGCAGGCCCGGCAGGCCCGACATGGCCGCACCCATCGGTTCCGTTGAACCTCGGCGCCGTGCACCTTGTTGGCAGAGTGCGTCACGGCTGACACCGAGGCACACCGCGGCCCCCGGCGGCCCCCGGTGTGTGCAGACACGCTCTGCGACGAGCAAAGAAAGGGCCGAGCGGCCGAGATAACGCATGAACTCGTCCCACATAGTAATGTGCAAATCGCCGAGATCTATCAAGTGTTTCACTCGTTTAGTGGCGAATTTCGAAGATGTCTATTTCAAATTAATTAAGCTTCCCGCGCGGGCAATTTTTTTCCCCCTTTCTAAAACAACGAAAACGCCATGTGACGTTTTAATGCCCCAAACTTGAAATAAATTGCTGTGGTCGCCCTTCCATAAAACGACACCTAAGAGATGATTGAGAGGGAGCGTTCCGTTCCCAGCCCTGCCCAGGGGCTCTCGGATTGTTTCGGTAGGGGCTGTGGCCTGTGGCCTGTGGCGCCCCCTTCAGGCACGGCCAGCGGTCCGGTCGGCTCTGATGCGGAGTTCTCTCCCAGCGGTCGCGCGAGCCGGAGAAAGTCGAGATTAAAAGTCCAGCCCGATCCGCCGTCCACCATCCATTTGAATTCGTCGCGTCGCCTGGGAAATGAGCAGGGACTTGGGCAGGGCGGGGTGGAACGGGCGCCTCACCACCCCCGCCCTGCCGCCCTGCCCGCGGTGCCCCGGCCGGGGTTAGCTTCCATTCGCACTGCGGCGCGCCTTGGAGTGGCGCCTGCCCGGGCGCTCCTTGCGCGGCCCCGCGGTGCCCGAGGTACCCGAGGTACCCCCCGGGGCCCGCCGTACCTATGGTACCCGTGCCGCTGGTACCCGTGCTGCCCTCTGAGGACGGTCTCGCAAGGAAACCGGTCGCCGCGGTGCCGATCCGATCCGATCGGAGCGACCAGAAGCCGCCAGGCAGAGAACTAAACCGGTTTACTGCTCTCTATGTTTCCTCATCACAATTCCCTCTCAGTGATAGAGCTCGGCGCGCCAATGGCCCCTCTCAATCTGTGGCATGTGGCTGCGCTCGCGCTCCGCGGACAAAAACAGAGCTGGTGGCTGGGAGACCGGGTGCCCGGGGGCCCCGGGGGAGTGGGCAGCGGAGGAGCGGGAGGTACTCCGGAGGGAGGGGGGGGGGGCACTCGTCCATGATGACGCCGTCCACGCGAGTAAACAGCCATGTCGAGAGCTCGTCTTTATTTCCTTTTAAATATAGTTTCGTGTGGCCGCTTGCAAACTCGTTAAATTTTCACTTTGATGATCGCAGTTTAGAGGATCGTGGTCAAGCAGCGCGGGCGGTATTAATAATTTTTTTTTTCGAGGGCGGCACACACTAAAGTGACAATGAAGTGACCACCGAACGCGCGGGCCAAACACAAGGATAGCCAACGGACCACGGCCGCATCAGCAAGTGGAGCCCGGCCCAGCCCGCGGCCCGGCCCCTCCCCCCCCCCCCCCCCCCCCCCGGCCGTCCAGGCCCGTCCCGGCCCGTCAACAGACCGTCAGTCCAGGCTCTCCTTCACGACAATGATCAGGGCCCCCCTCTTATCCACTCTCCCCTTTCTCCCCCTAATTCCCCCTCCCCAGCGTGCCCCGCGACAGGCCCTCCCTTTGCGAAGAAACAAACTGACACACGATGACTGCACGGCACGGCTATGGGCCGGCACGGGGGCAGCCAGGGGGCCGCTCGCCGCTCCAACACCGGGCCGCAGGAGCCGCAGGAGCCGCAGGAGCCGCAGAGTAGCGCCCTGCCGTCCCTGCTGGCCCTGCTGGCCCTGCTGGCCGCTCCGCTCCCGGGAGGCCCCGCCCCGCCCGCTCCGCCCTGCCCTTCCCCAAACGGCACGGCGCACGGCTGCCAGTGAGGCTGCCAGTGAGGCTGCCAGTGAGGCTGTCAGTGAGGCTGCCAGTGAGGCTGCCAGTAAGGCTGCCAGTGGCACCGGCCGACAGCCTCACTGGCAGCACAGCGGGGCCGCCCCGCCACGGCTGACAGTGCGTTTGTGCCTGATAACAGGAAGCCAGCGAGCCGGCCGTCTTTGTGGGGAGGACTGTACCGCGACACGCTGTCACCGCGTCGCGTCCGTGTCCGCCCTGTGCATGGGCGTATATACTGTTTCGTCCCCCCTCCCCCTCCCCCTCCCCCTATCTATCTATCCCTCTCCCTCTGTCTTATCTGACCCTGCGTCCATCAGGCTGTCTGTTCTGTTCGCGCTCTTTCGCTCCGATCTGTGTCGCCGTTCTCACATGCGGCCGACATCTTTGACCCCCTCCCTGCGGATCCTCTCCCCCCCCCTCCCCCTCCTCGTGTTTCGTTTCCTTCTCCCCTCACCTCGCCGCCCTCCCCCTCTCCAGGCATGTGATATGAATGCGACCCCGTGACTAGAACGGGAGAGGGAGAGGGAGAGCGAGTGATAAAAGTACCCGGCGTGTGTGTGTGACCCGGGGGAGCCGAAGGAATGTGAAAATTACTGCACACATGCACACGCTCCAATAACAACCATTACCACCGCTGTACTCGAGGATACCCCATACGGGACTATGGTGTTTCTATTCCATTTGTTTTTCAACGGGCAAATTTGGAGAGCTATAGTCGAGGGGTTCGCGTTGAGCACGGTTGCTGGTGCAGGGTTCGAGGGGCCGGAGGGAAGGCGGGCAGGGGCGGGAGGAGGGGGAGGGGGGGGGGGGTACGAGCTGCCCAAGGATGCGGCCCGATCTGGCTGGAGTGGGTTTGAACCGGTTTGCGAAGGCGTTGTCAGCGGCGGCGTGCCATCTAAAGCTATTCGAACTGCGTGGTAAACAGAGGTGGCGCTGTACCTGTTACAGCGGCGGCGGGCGGCGCCTGCCTGTGCTCTGGGTAGGCCGGCCCGCACGACGCGCGCGCCCGCCGGGGCTCGCCGGGGCTGGCCGGGGCTGCCAACGCCTCGCCTCCCCGCAGCACTACCTGCTGCTGCTGCTGCCGGCGAGGGCATCCCCGAGCACTGCTGGGAGGGCGCTGGCTCCAGGCCGCGTGTCAACAGCCCCCCCCCCCCGCCCCCCTGCGGGTTCGTCTGATTGCTGTATCGTCGCCCTGGCCATCGTCATATGGCCTTATCTTGCCTTCGGCTGCTGCGGCTGTGAGTCTGTGCGGCGCTGTGCGGCGCGTGGCGGCGCGGGGCGGCATAGCTCGGCGCATTTGCATCGCCGTCCCATCGCGGCTCCGCGCACACGGCCCGCGCTGCTCCATAGGGCGGCGTCCTAGCGCCTGCCGGTGCCCGGGTAGGCCGGCCCGCGGCGCACGCGTGCACACCAGAGGCGGCGCTGCCTACCCTCCCGGCGCTCCATCCCGCCGCGGCGGCCGGGAGGCGCGGCGGAGCGGGCGGAGCAGGCGGAGGCACCCGTCCGTCAGACACACGCGCCATCAAAGGAGATCCCTGTCGGATCGCAAGCGAATCGATGTTCGCGATCGTCGTTTGTTGTCGTCGGCGCCGTTACACGGGAAAGGCGCGAGCGGGCGCGAGCCTCTACTACACTACAGGTGCAGCTCAGGGGGCTGCCGCCTACCGGGCGGGGGGCCTCTGCCGCCTCTGCCTCTGGTCAGAGAGAGAGAGAGAGGGAGAGAGAGAGAGGGAGAGAGGGGGGAGAGGGCGTTCACCCGTCAGAAGTTGACGGAACGACGACGGTTCCGGGCGGTGATGATGTCTAAGCCAGCCTCGCACGGCCACGGCCCGCACCGGCAGTCGGACGTGTTCTGTTCCTGTTCTCCTCCTCAGGACAGCCGGAGTCACTCGGCTCGTGGAGGTCGGCTTGGGTCGGGTCGGGTGGGTCGGACCGGGCTGCTGGTGCTGCTGCTAGCAGCACTGCACGGCCGGCGCTGCTGCCGCGTCGTTGGTACCCGTCTCTCTCTCTCTCTCTCTCTCTCTCTCTCTCCTCTCTCCCTCTCTCTCTCTCTCCCGCCTCTTCCGGGGGCCGAGTCGGCACACCACACCTATGACGGCTCTGTCCGGAGGATGGCCCGGCCGCGCCAGGAGCCGCGCTTACTTCCTCATGGCGCCGCGGGCCGCGGTGCGGGTGGCGTGGCCGGCCGCGGACAGTGATTACGGAGCGGCTGATCCTGACGGCGGGGCCGCCTCAGCACCGCCTCAGCACCGCCTCAGCACCGCCTCAGCCGTCGCTCAGCACCGCCTCAGCCACACGCGCCGCAGCAGCGGGGGCGCCTCCGCCTCGCTGTCACCGCCGCCCGGTTATATAACGCCGAGGAGTTTATCGCTTCATTGTAATTCCAATACGACACTTCGCTCGCTCCCAGGATCCCACGGGCCGCGGGCCACGGGCCACGGGCGAGTGCGACAAAGAGGAGCGCCCGCGGGGCTCTGGGAGGGAGCACAGGTGCGAGGAGGACGGAGACAAGGCGCGCGCCTCTCCAGCGCCGGCGGGGGGCGGGGCGAGCGGGGCGAGTACCCTCGGGGACCCATTGGCACCTCTGGCCGCGCTATGTTGCTGTTTGGCCAGCGCAGCAGACGACGCGTGTCGTCTGCTAGTTGTCACACCGAGCGCGCCTCGCGGGGGTTAGGTGGGTGCCGAGGAAGGCCACGGCAAGAGGGCAGACATGAAAGTGGCGCGGCGGGTTTCGCCATTTAACGGGGAAGAGTTTTCAATATAGAATAGAAATGTTTACGTGTGAAGTGGAAAATGTGAGTTAGGCTGTTCAAGGAAGCAGGCCGAAAAATAAAGTGGCTGCTATATCATGAAGGATGCCAGCAGGTTGGGGGGGGGGGGGATATAATATTTTTGCGGCCGCGAATAGCCCTGACGTCGTTCGGCACCCGGAGTGTGACGTTTGTTTCCTGACGCGGCACGCGGCACGCGGCTCTCGCGCGACGGACCCACGTGACTTCCCCGCCTTTCTGCGAAATGAAAACCGCTCCGAACCCGGTTCGGCGAGCGACGCGAGCGGAGCGAGGCTGGACCACTTCCTACAGCTCGCGACCCTGGGCCCGGGAACTCCAAATCCTAAGGGCGGACGGTCTGCGACACAGAGTCCTGGGCCTGGAACCCAGATGGAAGCGCCGGCCTCGGGTGGCAGTGTAGCGGGGCGCGGCGGGGCGCGGCGCGGCCGAGGGGAGGGCGAGGAGCCGGGTGACTTGTTTTTCTTTCTGCAGGCGACCTTAACACATTGTGGCCCGCGGCGGCGGCCCCGCGGCCCGCCGCACCGCACCGCACCGCACCGCGGGGGTCAGTGGCCTCATCACAGCGAGCGGCAGGTGACTCGGGTTCGCCATCCTGTTGATGTTGATATCGTTAAGAACACGTTGGATCGGGTTGACACACTCCCGGCGGCTTTTACATTCGACGTGGTTGAGGTAGGCTAGGCCGCCGCCACACGGGCCGCCGCAGCCGCCGCGGGCCCGGAGTGGGACATGTCTTGCATGGGAATCGAGGACGCGGTATGACTGATGGCTGGTTGGTGCCGTGCCGTGTGCGGCTGCGTGGCGCTGCGTGGCGCTGCACGTGTCCTGCACGTGTGTGTGTGTGTGCCGCACTCTTGCACTCGTGCCAGCCGTGCCGCGCCGCGCCGCGCGGGGAGCGGAAAACTCCCAAGAAAAGTTCTCGCGGCTCTGCTCGGCTCGGACGGGGATGACATGATGTGCTCGCCGGCGGAGGGGCGGAGGGCGCCCAGAGGGCAGTGACTTGGCGGTGACTCCAGCGCCCGGTGACTCCGGACGCCGCCGCGTACGTGTCGTGGACGTCACGCCGCCGCCGGCAGCGACCTGCTGGCCAGGGCGCCGCCGGTAAGGCACATCCTGGAGGCCGCGGGCCGCGCGGGCTCCGATTTACATACTCGTGGTATCAATTCCAAGGGGGCAGTGAGCTGGTTTGTGGTGTGGCACCGCCGGCCACCGCCGGGGACCGCCGGGGACCCAGGAGGCAGTGACTTGGTCCAGCGGCCCCGGCTACCCCGCGGCCCGGCCCGGCCCACCACCGACTGCTACTAGATGGACGCAGAGGGCAGCGCGCCGCGCCGCGCCGCGCCACGCCGCGCTCCGTTCGTACTGGTTCAGTCCAGCTCGCAGCACGGCCGTGGCGGCTCCACGCTCCTCGTCGCGTCGCGTCGCGTCGGTCGCGGGGCGGAACGCACACAGGACGGGACGGGACGGGACTGGGCAGGACCCCGCCGCGCCGCGCCGCGCCTCGCCGCTCTACGTGCCGCCACTTTTCCCAGCTGAGAGCGTATTACTTGCGGCCGGCCCTCGATTACGCCGGCTCGTTGTCACCGCTGCACCGGGGCTGCCTACCCTCCCCCCCCCCCCCCCCCCCCCCCCCCGCCCCGCCCGCGCTTCAAGCCGTTGATTCACGACAAACTATTTTCAAACGCACGAGAAGGGTGCGCTCGGCGGCTGACTGGCGCGACAGCGCGACCCAGTGACCGTGGTGGCCATGGGCTGCCACGGGCCGGCTCATGGGCAGACATCCTTCCGGCTCATGTCAGATCAGGTGTCGCATCCCATGACACCAGCCTTGGTCGCGCCCCCCCCCCCCCTCCTGATCAACAACGCACCCACCGCGAAGCGGTACATAGACTCTTTCCGATCGATTAATCGACTAATCGTTGGCCGGCCGCTACAGCCGCTACGCAGCGCTTGTCGGTGGCAACAACGCAGCTATGGTCCAGCCGGCGCGGCGCGCCCCGGGAAACCGCACCGAACCGGTGGCAACGGCGGCACACGCGGACGTGTCTTAAAGGCGCTGAAGAATAAAATAAAGAGTCCTGGCGAAAAGAGGAGAGGCGCGGGAGCGGAGGTCACCGGGTCCCGGGCGGGGGGCCGGGGGGCCGGGGGGCCGGGGGGCCGGGGGGCCGGGGGGCCGGGGGGCCGGGGGGCCGGGTCTGCGGTGACGCGTGCGCGGGCAGCGCCACGGGCAGCGCGGGGCCCGGCCGCCGGAGGTGCCGGAGCAGTGCATTGACTGCAGGCCCGCGTCACGTGCCACCGCCATCACCCGGACCGGACCAGCTGTGCTGTCGGTGACGTCACGGCCTGACCTCGCTGGCCTGCGGCCCCCCGCGGGGTGCCGCCGATACGGCCGGCCCGGCGCGAGGCTAATTGCAAGAGGCGGGCTGGCGGGTTGCTTCCGAACACGCCGCCCCCGTCGCTCCGTCTCTGTCGCACTCGTGTCTCGGGGGTGCTCCGTCGGGGGAGCGAGCGAGAGCGTCCGAGAGGACCGTGCCCGAGATCGCTCTGCACTTGCAGGCGGGCCGCACCGCCGGGCCGGTGGCTTCCTGGAAGGCGGATGCGTCTAGATAGCGGTTCAGCCACCCGCCGCGTGCCGCGTGCCGCCGCCACCGGCCTTCTTTTTTCTCCGGCGCCTTCTCTTTTGGGGGTTTGAGTTACTTTCATGTCGGTTCCGGTCCCCCTCTAGCCGAGGACGGGGGTGCTCGGAAAGCCTTCGCCTGCCGGGCAGGGGGGGGGGGATGCAGAGAGAAAAGTTTTTTTGGGGCGTGTTTTATTGGGGGGTTATTTTTACAGTTTTGGCCGGGTAAAGAGTCATTTTGTTACAATCTTTTCGATCGAGAGAGAGAGAGATGGAGAAAGAGAGAGAGAGAGAGAGAGAGAGAGAGAGAGAGAGAGAGGGAGAGAGAGGGGAGAGGGGGGGGGGAGAGAGAAGGTGGGGGGGGGGGGGGAGATGCGTCACCGAATGGCTTTGTTTTCATCGGGCGGACGTCGGGGATTGAGACCGGAGTCCTGGAGGAGGTGATAACTCGGCGCGTCCTTACCGACGCGCCGCACGGCTTTAACGACTGCCGCCTGAGAATGATCCGACATCGACATCCTTGGCGGCGGCGGCGGGTCGTGACGGACGCGGCACACGGCTGACGCTTCCGATCGCGTTCGTTTGTCAGATTGTATTCTGTTCCGCGAGCGGCAGCGCGGCCGCGGCTCACCTCGCACACGTGCTGCCCACGTGCTACGTGCTACGTGCTCCGTGCTCCCGGCACGTGGCGGGCCGTTCCCAGCGCTGCTTGCCTCTCCACGCCGCGACTCTCGCGCTGCTCGCGCGCACCCGCGTCACAACTTTGTCGGCGCGCGCCCGCCCGTCCCGGCCCGTCCCGTTCGAGTGGGAGAGAGAAGGGGGATAGGGAGGGGGCACATTTGTTTTCGTGTGAGGTGATTCATCGCAGTGCGGTGGAACGGGTGGAACGCCCCCTCCCCGCCGCGCTGCCTACCCCGCAGGCGCCCCGCGGCTGCAGCTGCAGCTGCCGCTCCCTCTCCCTCTCGCTCTCACCGGCCGGCCCGGCCTCCCGGTTTCACTCACTCCCACCCCCTTGTAATCTCCGATCCGTCGCAATGCCCCCCCCCCCCCCTCCCGGCCGTCGGCTCCCCTCTTCGCATTTATGGGATTTCCTGAGCTTATCGCGCAAACGCCAAAATAATAATAAAAGAAAAACCGCATCAAGAAAACACGCTTGGCGTAAAAAGGGCCTGGAGACGCGACCTATCCCAACCGGGGGCGGCGCGGAGATGCGGCACTCTGCCAGCCAGCTCGCCGCGACGCGGCCGCCGCAATCTCCCTCTCCATTTCAGTAATAACACAATACGCCCAGATTCCATCAGAAATAAAATGAGGTGGTCAGGTACGGGACGCAAATAAAGCCCTCCATCTTGTTTCTTATCTCGGTCCCCGGGTGACTCACAAACAGACGTTTATTGAGCGTCACTGGCCGCGGCGGCGGGCCGTCACCGCCCGCTTTATTTGGGAGGATCGCTCTGTTTGCGCGCGTGCCGCGCCCTGGCGGCGGTCTGATGCGGCTCTGCTGCGGCTCTGCCGCGGAGCTGCCGCTCCTTACGGGGTCCTCGGGGTCCGTCCACCCGCACAGCCGGCTCAGTCCTTCGCTTTCGTAAGCGCTGTCTCTGTCGGACTTACGGGGTGCTGCGTCAGAGAGAGAGAGAGAGAGAGAGAGAGAGAGAGAGAGAGAGAGAGAGAGAGAGAGGGGGGGGGCGGTCCGAGGAGACAGTGCTCGGGGCCCGCGCCGCCCCGCGCCCCTCGCACAACACAACACCTCCCGCGCGGGTCGTGGTCGTGACGTCACTGACACCGTACTGCTCCGAAGGGACATCCCCCCTCCCCCATTCTCCCCTCCCTCCAGCAACCCTCGGCCCCTCCCCCCTCCCACTTCTCCCTTGTTCCTGGAGTGGACAAACACGTCTCCCAGCAGCAAGACGCACGTCAGTTTGCCTTAGTTCGTCAGTTCGGCAAGTCGGGACCGTCAGTTCGGTTCGGCTCGGCTCTGCGGCCGCGGCATTCGGCGCCGCCTCTTGTCGTCCTCTTTATTTACCCGTTTTCGCCAGTTGTGAATATTTTTGCCTTTATCGCCTCGGCTGGTTGGCGCCGGCGCGGGTTTCACCTCGCCACTGATACCAACACACCGCGACCTCGACTCGGGAAAGGTACGTGTGTTCCTGTTTCTCTCTGTTCTATCTATCTTTCCCCCTCCCTCCCCCCGGCGTTCTCACGTGTTTGTTCTCTCTCTCTCTCTCTCTCTCTCTCTTTGCGCTGTTCTCTACCTCCTGGAAAGAAGACAGCTGGGTGCTACGTTCCGAAAATAACCCACTTTTTGAGGGAGTCGGAGGGGGGGGGGCGATAGTAATGTCATGTTGGTAGCTCGGCGATAACCCGCGCAGGGGGGGGGGGGGCGAGGCGGTGGAAGTCGGCTGGACTGGACAGTCCGTCTTCTCGCTGATGCCCCTGTCGGATGGACTCGTGTGTAGAAGATTTCGGGTGTCAAGGAGAAATGTTATCGTGGTGGTGAAAGGGGGCTGGGGCTGGCCGCTGAGCTCTCCCGGCAGAAGCGGCGGCGGGCGCTTATTGCTGACGCAGGTTTTGCTTACGCGCCGCGCGGCGGACAGATGTTAGTGGGAATCCCACCCCCCGCCCTACCCTGCTCCGCCCCGCCCCGCCCCACCCCGCCAGGATTCGCATATTGGGATTTAGATTCCGAGTCTCGCGTCTCTGCCCCTGTCCGCGGCGCGGCCACCGTCTCAACTCGTTTGGCCACAACTTTCGCTCTGGTCTGGTACCTCCGCGCCGCTCCGCTCCGCTCCGCTCGCCTCGCACGGCCGGACCTGGCTCTCCGTCTCGTGGTCTCGCGGATCCGATCCAATCCGATCCGATCGGAGCCGAGCCGGCCGAGCCGGGCTGGCCGGGCTGGTGATGATCTGAGACGGGCCGCCCCGAACTCAGGCGGGCCGCCCCGCCCCTCCCCGGCGTGTCGGAAGGGAGGCGCCTAGCCCCGAGCCTAGCCTCGCGCCTCCCCACACGTTCCTCCAGGTGTCGCGGGGCGGGCGGCGTCACGGCGGTCGTGTGTGGCGGCCCGGCCCGGCGACTTGAACGAACGGACACCACACGAAAACACCGAATGCAGCCGTAGGGGCCGCGTGTGCGGGAGTCCTCAGAGGGGTTAGCCGAGGGCGCCCGGACGGTCCTCAGTGTCCTGCCGGTCCTCACGACGGTTGCCACCCTGGCGGACCGGGGCGGCCGCGGTGCCTGTGGCACCTCCCGCAGGCCCGCCGCTCATGGCGCCGCCGGCCGCCGCCCTCTCAATGAGAAGCTGTTAGCGGTCATTTGCGGTCATTCCGGGGAGCCGCCGCCGCCGGCCGCCGCCACTACGCCACTGGCAGCTGCATGTCTGTCTGCGTGTCGTGCGGCCCAATCATCGGGGTGGCGCCCCGCCGCGCGCCGCAGTGTGGTCCGCATAAGTCACAGTAAAGTCAGCAGCCATGACTTGTGTGCGTGTGTTGATGTTTGTGCCGGGCGCGTTCCTTGACCCGCGCCTCCCCGCCTCCCCTCCAGTCTAGTCCTCGTGCGCCGCGCCGCCTCCATCAAGCATCTGGAGCCGGCTGCGCTGGCTGCGCTGGCTGCGCTGGCTGCGCTGGCTGCGGTGGCCCGCGGTCCGGCGGCCGCGCCAAGTAGCGATAATTGTCGATCCTTCGCGAGCCTGAGGCTGCCAGAGCCGGGCCGGGGGATGCCGACGCAGCGGAGAGACCGGAGGTGTCGCGCCGTGATTCGGAGGGCAGTGCTCAGTGGCCGCCCTGGAGAGACTCGGGGTCCGGGAGTCCCTCTAGCCGCCCCGCCCCCACCCGCTGAGCCGAGGATGCACGGCTTCTTACCACCACCCGCCGCCGCCGCCCCCCGCACCGCTGCTCTTCCCCTACAGAGTCCGTCGCCGCATCACTCGCACAATGTTTCTGCTTCTACTGTACATCGAGAGTCGTATTTCTTCTTCAACTTTTAGGGCAGCCTAATACAGTAATGCTGGCTTTGAAATGTTCAGTTTAAGTTTTTAAGTTCTTTCTTTTCTTTGTCGACATCATCAACATCAACGAATTGAAGCAAATGCAATGCACCGTCTGCTTTCGATCTGTTGCCAGTGTTACCAGCCGTCTTGACGACCGGAGCGAGGGGGAGCGGGGCTCGCCTGCCTAGAATGGTAGAAGTTGATCCCGGATCTAGGGATGGGAATGGTGAGTACAGCAACATTACCCCCATATTTTCTTAGGCACGCGCGGGTTGCCTGCGCTGCCGGCGCAGGCATCGTAAGACACTATCCCGACCCTGCCCGGCGCTGCCGCTGTGCCTGTGTAGCAGCCCCGGCCGCGAAGTGGCCGTGTCCGACGACAAGTCGGGCCGAGTGGTGTGGTGGTCACCTCTGGCCTCTGGCCTTGCCCCGCCGTGCCACGCTTTTGCGGCTCTTGCCCGGGCGAGCGCAGCTGTCACAGGGCCGGCCCGGCAGGGCATCGTGGGCAGGCTTCCTGTCGGCACGGCCCATTACGGACACGCACGGCGCACGCCGCACGCCGCACGGCCCGGCATGATGATACACCTGCACGCCGCGGTACACCAGCCGGGGAGCCGCGGCCTCACCGGGCCACGCTCGCGGCCCGAGCCGAATCGAAAGTGATTGGCGAACGTCATCACTATCATCATACTGTATAGCAAAAGGCTCAAATGCGGGCAGGTGCCGCGACGCGAAAACAGTGCGTCTTGTTTTTGTTATTTCAGATTAGGGGGTGGGGGTGAGAGAGGGAGAGACGGAAAGTGTGTGTGAGAGAGAGGGGGGGGGGGGGGGGAGACCCAAGGACATCCTGACGCCGCAACGGCGCGACGCCTTCCATAGCTGCTTTGCACGCAGGAGACGGTTCGCGCGCGCTGCGAAGAACGGAATGAGAGATATCAGCAGACGCGTCGCGGAGCAGCAGGACCCGGCCTCAGCTACGGCGGCGGCGGCGGGCTGCACTGCAGCTGCTGCTCTGCCAACTGCATCGGCGTCGGTGCCAACGCTCGGGGATAAAGTAACGCCGGGCCGGGATGGCGATGACAGCGGAAAGATATCAACCTTCAGCGGGCGGCGTCGTCGCGGCGTCGCGGCCGGCGGGGCGGCGCATCTTCATGTTTACCCCCCCGCGGCGTGGCCGGATGTCTCCTGTCGCGGAGTCAAGCGCGCTACACTGTGTTTGCAACTCATTCCTCCTCAGAAAATATTGTTCATCAACTTTATTAGCACTAGCGAGAGAAATAGTTGGCAGCTGGCCCAGCACCAGAGCTCGAGAGGGAGAAGGGGAGGGGGATATTCTGCCAACTCCCCTTAAGCTTTGCTTCGTTTCGCAAAGCTGTTCTCAAACATGGCAAAACAGAGGGGCTCGAACTTTTGTTTTCAGTTTCCTCCCTCCATCCTCCTCCTCCTCCTTCAAAATATTTGAGAGGCGCGGAGAGGTGCCACTCCCCCGCTGGCCCGGCGGTCGCTAACGGCGCGCCGATAGTCTTGCAGTACGTGACGTGACGCGGCGGACTCGAGGTGGACGGACTTCCACAGTTGATACGACCACTGGCATGACTTCGGGCACACTTTCGGCCGGCCCGTCAGCCTGAGCACACACCGCCGGCACGGCGCGGCACGACACGGCACACACGAGGGCGTTGCCAGAGCCCCGGCCGGCACCCCGGGGCCCGGGACCGCGTCCGCAGCGCGCGCCCGTAGGATGCGCCGCCAGGAAGCTGCGCGGCGGGCTTGGACTGGGACTGCGCATGCGCGGGGACGGGCGGAGAGCCGCGGCGCGGCCGTCCCGGCGAGCAGCGAGCAGCAAGCCCCCGGCGGCGAGTCTGCCGGCCGGGCCCAGCGGCTCGGCTCGGCTCGGGTTGTTGTGCTTGTCCACACTAAATCATTAACTGCTGCGTAGTGGTAGCGGTAGCAGCGGCGGCAGCGGCCCGGCTTATCGTAGCAGCGGCGGCAGCAGCGCCACGCCCGCGGATATGGCTCAGCGGGGCAGCGCCGGCAGAGATCCGAATCGCACGCCTAACCCCAGCACGAGAGCAGCACGCACTATCAGAAGGGAGACCAAGTGCCAGATTGTTGACGCGCCGCCAAAAAATAAAAGAAAAGAAGTTTCGATTTGCCCCGCAGTTTTGCGAGCGGCGGCGCGGCGTTCCGTAGGAAAGAAAACAGAAGTAAATGGGGAGGTGTTCTGGGAGCGCCGTGCCGGGTAGGCAATCCGTAGCGTGTGTGCGCGCGCGCGCGTCGCGGGACGGCCTACCCTGACAGGCGCTCCCGCTGCGCGAGCGGGTACGGGCTCTGCGGGCCTCGCTGCGCCGGGCCGCCCCGCCCCAACTGGGCCCCGCCGAGGCCCCGCCGAGGCTCCGCCGAGGCCCCGCGCTCTGGTCATCGCTTGAGTGCCGGCGGCGCTGACGTCACCGCCAGTTACAATGTCTGCCGTTTATTTCGTGTTTGTCTTCCCGGACGCTCGCTGGGCGCACTGCGACCGACACGTGAAGGCAGAAGCCGCATCGATGCGGAGACAAAAAGATGGAGCGGGCTTTATGGCCGCCGCCGTCGCTGCCGCCGCTGCCGCCGCTGCCGCCGCTGCCGCCGCTGCCGCCGCTGCCGCCGCTGCCGCCGCTGCCGCCGCTGCCGCCGCTGCCGCCGCTGCCGCCGCTGCCGCCGCTGCCGCCGCCTGCGCCGCCACGAGTCCTGCGCCGCCAGGACCAGCAGGACCAGCAGGACCATCAGTCGGACGACGAAACGGCTTCTGCGACAACTCGCGGCGGCTCCGCGGCGGCAGCGTGGGAGCGCGGGGGCCGGCCGCGGAGCAGGAGGCGACGGTGAGGGCCCCGGGGCGCAGCGGGCCGTGCCGCGGGGGCCCAACAGCACTCGCTGTCTTAAATGCCACCACACGGCCCCTTTCACTGTCAGAAATGAGAGCCTCCTCGCACGGCCTGCTTGTGTGATACACCCGTGCCGTGCCCTGCCGTGCCCTGCCGTCCGCCTTATCTAGACACTCCCACCTCCGCCCCCCTCTCTCTCACTCTCGATATGTGGTTCACTGCTCCGCATACACCGCGTCCAAAAATCACCGCTCTCCCTCGCACACTATCTCTTGGTCATTCGGTATCACTCCGCAGGCTCGGCCGCAGGTACCGTAATCTGTAATCAGCACTGCCGTCGCCCCCCCCCCCCCGCGCGGCTGGTGTGAATGGCGGCGCGCCGAAGGCGGGAAGCGAGCGTCGTTCGCGGCGCCAGCCAAGTGGCAGCGACGCGGCAGCCAATCGGCAGTGCTCGGCTCCGCGGCCCGTGGCGGGGCGGGGCGGGGCGCGGGCCGGGACGCCTAGGGGTGGGCCGGGTCTCCTGGCGGGCGGTAGGGGGAGGGGACGGACGCCATCCCGCTGGAGACGTGCCGTGCGGCGCGGCGTGACTCTGCGTGACGCGCTGGGCCCCTCCCCGCACGGCCGCACGGCCACCCCAGCCGCCCCCGGTCAACGCTGGACCCGTGGACCCTCCCTATCGGGCTGCAATCTTGAGGAGAGATAAAGCACCCGTGGCGAGTCGTGGCGTGGCGTGCCGTGCCCCCGCCCTGCCAGGCCTGCACCCCGCCGCCCGGCCCGCGCCGCTCAGCCGCTCAGCCGCTGCGCCGGTGTGGCCATCTTAGTGCGGCCCTTGCTGCACTTGGTAGGAGTGCCCAGAGCCGCGCCGGCGCGTCGGTGTCGCCAGACCCAGCAGTGACCGCTGCCGCGGAGGGTGACCGGCACCGGGACTCCAGGCCCGCGCCAGCCGCGCCAGCCGCGCCGACCTCCCCGTGTTCCACGTTGGGCCGGACCATGGCCTCGGATTCGTGACATCTGGCCAGAGCCGGAGCCGCTGGCCTCGCCCCGGCCTCGCCCCGGCCTCGCCCCGGCCTCGCCCCGGCCTCGCCCGGGCCCGGGCCCCTGTGACGCTCCGCTCCGTAGCGCCCCGCAGACATGGACTACCAGCCGGTGCCCCAGAGCGAGCCGCGGGAACGGCCCGCGAACGGAGACGCGGACGGCCACGGACACGGCCACGGACTGCGCGGCCCGCAGCAGGAGTCCCTCCCGGGACATTACGGTGCGTTACGTGCGAGAGGAGAGGCGGCAGGCGGCACCGCGCCGAGAGCCGACGTGTTCCGCCGGACCCTTTCGGAAGACGGTGCGAAAAACGGCCACCGACCTGCCGCGCCTCTGCTGCCCGCCTCACCCCGAGTCGGCTGCAAGTCACTTTCCACCCGTTAATACGCGGTCCGTGCGCTTCGTGAAGCAGCCAGTTTGTCGCAGGATGTAATGTGGGATGATGGGGGCTGGGACAGTGGGTCACAGGCGGTCACAGGCGGCACAGGCGGGAGCAGTACTTACCAGTTGAGTGTGCCCCGGCCGGCGTCAGCCCGGGCGGTGTGGCTGTACGAAGTGTTGTCTCGGCTCTGGAAACGTTTGACGGAAACTGGACGAAAGTTTCATCAGTTGGTCGCGTGTAATTTTGCTTACTGTCGCAAATCTCTCTCTCTCTCTCTCTCTCTCTCTCTCTCTCTCTCTCTCTCTCTCTCTCTCCTGCGGTCGTCCTGGCGGTCTCCAGGGGGCAGCGCGGCGTGGCCAGCGGCGAGCGGTCCCCGCCGACTAAATCATACGGACACGCGGCCACGGCCGTAAACAGTACAGTTGTCGATTAGAAGTCGTTGTCGTCAAGTGACAAAACGAGTTTCTCCGAGAAGTGGCGTTGCTTACTTCACTAATGTTGAGGGAATCCTCACGAGTGAAGGCGGCGGCAGGCGGCAGGCGGCGGCAGGAGTCCACACTGCCGGCCCCCGGCCAGCGGCAGCCGCAGCCCAGCCGCAGCCCCTCGGCAAACACTCGCCGGACAGCGGCGTCCTTCCAAGTAAAATCCCAAAAGTGCGGCCGGAGGGAAGGGGGGGGGGGGATCTGCACCACGGACGTGGATAGGTGATATAATTAAGATGGCGTCGCGGAAGGGGAGAAGTTATCGGGCGCTGCGCCTGCACACGTGCCTTGCACCGCACCGCCCCGGCCGCCCTGTCGCCAGGCTGGATCGCTAGATGATTCTCTATCGCGCGCCGCCACACGCCCAGTGGAGTGTTCTACAAATCGCCATTCAAACTGGGGCAGATAATTGCCTCACGAGAACTCGACTCGGTCCCCGGCCATGCAGTGCTGCAGAGTGCCGGCACTACCCTGTGCCGTGGGGAGTGTGGGAGTGCCGGGCGGCGGGCCCATCTCCGCCCTCTGCTGGCGCGCAGATCTCCGCCGAGCAGTTTCTGCGAAAAGGTGGCGGGTCGGCGGCGGCGGTGGGAACTGTGGCGTCGCCAGTCCGGCCGGCCGGCGGCGTCTCGTCCCCACGGCCCCCGTGGCCCGAGGCGCGGCCTATGTTTACACAGCGCCGCCCGGGGCCGGGGCACGGAGCCCCCAGAGCCCCGGCCGATCCCCGGCTGCCGCCGCCTTCTTGCCCAATAAAAACAAAAGCAGAGATGCGATTTGCGGCCCCGGCGGCGCGGCCGGCGGCCTGATGCGGGACGGCGTGGGCCTGGCCCCTGGCCTGGCCCCTGGCCGGCGCGGCTGCCGCTGCCGTGACCGCCGTGACCGCGCCCCCGGCCCCGCCACCTCGTACACGACATACGACAGGGGGGCGGGGTGTCGTCGACCTGGCTGTCACTGGGCGGGGCGGGGCGGCCTCGTCAGTCGGGGCTCGACGCGCGGGCCGCGAGCACCGCGAGCACCCCGCACCCTCCCTCCCCGCCGCCGCCGTGGGGGTGGGGGTGCCGGGTGCCGCCGTCACGTCATGTCGCGCGCCCTAAGTTCAACACACTTACTATTTCTATTGTCTACACGCCTGGCCGTGGCGCGGCGTGTCTTCGCTCCCCGTGCCCGATAAGCGACGGGCCAGGCCAGGTCTTTTATCGCCCATCTCAGCCCTGAGGCGACAGGCAGGCCACAGGCAGGCCACAGGCAGGCGGGCCCCGCAGGCCGTAGGCCACCCGCCCGCTCTCAGCGTGCCTCTCATCTCCTCGCCCCCCCCCCCCCTGTCTCTGTCTCTCTGTCTCTCTCTCTGTCTCTGTCTCTCTCTCTGTCTCTCTGTCTCTCTCTCTCCTTGCCTTACCGAACCGGAACCGTGCACCTCAAAGGGTGAATTCACGCAGGAAAAACAATAACAAAACAACGACACACGTGGGGTGGGACGTTTTCCGGCGCCTCGCCGTGTTTCCTGCCCGATGCGGTGTTGCGCGGGTGGCGCTGCGCCTCGTGGTCCCCTCCCCTCCCCTCCCCGCTCCGCTTGGCTCCGCTGCAGCGGCGGGCCGCGAGTGCAGTCCCCCTGCTCGAGAGGTGTGTGTGCCCCCGCGTGCATGTGGGCCGCGGCCGCGCCGCCGAGGTCGCCGAGGGAAGGACGCGAGCACACCACGAGAGGCGCGGCCCAATAATTGCCATTATCGTCACACAGCTGCTTAAGGACGCGGTACAGTAGGCCTCGGCCCCGCGGCCCCTCGGCCCCGCCGGCACGCACCGCGTCTTACACTTGGTCGTTCGGAGAGCATCGGCCGGGAGCGTTTTACACTTGTTTGGTGCGGCGCGCAGGTCAGGTGCGTAGCCCTCCGCATCGAAGACAGCAGCCAACGGTCATCGGCCGTCTCCGAAACTTCTGTGTTGACGTGGTGGGCCACATGGCCACATGACACGCCTCCAAAACAAAGTCCCCCTCTCTCTCTTTCTAAAAATGGCACTCCTCTTGACTCCGCAGTGGGAGGGAGTTATTTCCGAGCGCATTTGTTTCGGTGGCGCCGGCGCGAGGTCGATCACGTCGTGGTCATGACTGGCGAATCGATTTATCGAAACCTCGAGAGTCAAATGCGTTTGACCGCCAATGCCATGCATCATGCTTTACTGATCCGCTGCTGACGCCGCGGCAGTTTTGATCGATTGACTCGAGTCAATTGGAGAAGTTGAAATAACAAGTTGGCGCCTCCCCCCCCCCTACCCTCCTCTATGGCTGACCGTTTTGTTTTTTATTATTTCCAGACGGCCATGTAAATCACAAGGGCTCCAACGGCCGGCAGTGCCGCCCTCCAACGGAGATCGAGTTGGGTGGTGAGTGACGCGTGCAATCAAATGACGGGATTTGCATTTTTCCAATTAGCTGCATCCATTTCAAAAATAATTTCTGGCCGCTCGTATTCATGCGATGCCTCTTTCCCTCCAGATGTGAAGACCACGAAAACTGCTCTGCCTGGGGAGGTAGAGAAGGGCAACTTCGAAAAGGCCGACTTTGAGAAGGCCATCGAACTTACCGGTAAGGAGGGGAAGCTCACGAACCGGCCGCGCGTTCATTCATTCAATCATTTATTTATACATGGAAAGGTTGAGCGTGTACTGAATGTGGTCGCAGGCTATGGCCGGTTCCACTACTTCCTGCTCATGGTGTGCGGGTTCGTCTCCACCAGCGAGGAGATGGACGTCATCTCAATGTCGTTCATCCTCCCCTCGGCGCAGTGCGACCTCAAGCTCAGCACGCACACCAAGGGCTGGCTCAACAGCATCATCTTCATCGGTTAGTCCTTGTTCTAGTTTCCGGCCGCCGTCCTCGCTTCCGTCCTTCCCCTGGCCTCGCTGTCCTTATCGCTCCTCATCTCTCTCTCTCTCTCTCTCTCTCTCTCTCTCTCTCTCTCTCTCTCCTCTCTCTCTCTCCTCTCACACCTTTCCTACTTTTCCTACCCTCACCTCCCCGAGACTTCTTCTTCCACCGTGTTAATTTCTGCCGCATGCTTCTGCTTCAGTTTTGGCACGTCCTGCCAACAGTATCTCTGAGTACACCCAGTGACGCCCGCTGCCAATAACTGCGTCTTCTGTTTGTTCCCTCCGGCCCCTCCGGCCCCAGTGGTACTGATGGGACCGGTTTGATCCGGACCTCCGAATGAAATGTCGTTTTCGGGAGGCCTGTAGGAAGTCACGCCTCGCTTCCCGGCCAGCACTGGATGGGTGAAGAGAGGCGGCCGCCAAGCGATGCGTTTTAGGAAACCTTTCTCACTCAAACCTCTGCACCGGCCCAGCAAACAAGTTCGCGAGCTCTGTATTTTGTTGTGTCGTGTCCCACAGGGATGATGGCTGGGGCGTACGCCTGGGGGTCCGTGGCGGACTCGCTGGGGAGGAAGAAGGTCCTGATCGTCATCTCCTTCATGAACGCCGTCTGCATCGTGGCGTCCAGCTTCGCACAGTCATACGAACTGTTTATGCTCTTCAGATTCCTCAATGGCGCTGCGTGAGTTGTTGAGAACCACTTGCGTTGTGTTTTTTTTTTGTCGATTCGAGGTGTTTCGGCACGAGCAGTGTGCAGTAACGCAATGTCTGCGGCTCCAGGCTCGGAGGCAGCGGCCCCGTCATCTGGTCCTACTTTGCCGAATTCCAGCCCAAGCAGAAGAGAGGCTCCATGCTGAGTTTCATGGCGGCCTTCTGGACGCTCGGCAACCTGTTCGTGGCAAGTGAGTACACGGAGAGCTGGACGCCTTGGTGAGCCCGCAGCCCGCCCGCAGCCCGCCCGCAGCCCGCGGCCCGCAGCCCGCGCAGCCCGCAGCCTCTGACAGAGCCGCCCCCGTCCCGCCGTGCGCAGGTCTGGCCTGGCTGGTGATACCGTCCGGCATCGGCTACCACTCCCCCGCCTTCCTCTACAACTCGTGGCGCATCTTCCTGCTGCTGTGCTCGGTGCCCAGCTTCCTGGTGGCCGGACTCCTCTGCTTCCTGCCGGAGAGCCCCAAGTTCCTGCTCACGCAGGGCTACAGCGACCAGGCCATGGAGATCTTCCAGTACATCTACGCCACCAACACGGGCAACCCGCCCGAGGACTACCCGGTGAGGCTCTACCCGGCTCGGCGCCCGCAGTCGGCCGTGCAGGTAGGCAGCCGCGGGCCCGCCGTGCGAGCCTGAGCTGCGGCCTGCCTACCTGCACGGCGCCCCGCCCTGCGCCGCACTGCACTGCCACGCACTGCCTCGCAGGCTCCGAACGCATCTGAACGCGCCCTTCTCCCCCGCAGGTCAAGGAGCTGATCATGGAGGAGTCTGCGATGGCGGACGCGATGAAGCGCGGCGACCAGTCCCTGAAGCAGAGCTACTCGGGCCGCTGGAAGTCCATGCTGAGCGACATCGTGGCCAACTCGCAGCAGCTCTTCATGCCGCCCATCCTCCGCTTCACCCTCATCTCCATCACCATCAACTTCACGTTCCACATTGGCTACTACGGCCTCATGATGTGGTTCCCGGAGCTGTTCCACCGCTTCGACGAGTTCGACAGGGCGAACCCGGGCAAGGAGGCCTCGGTCTGCGACGTGACCCGGTTCGTGGTGACCAACGGCACGCACTCGGAGCACTCGGCCTGCGACGACATCATCAAGGGCTCCGTGTTCATGGAGTCCCTCATCACGGTCGCGTCCGCGGTGCCGTCCAACATCATCGCGGTGCTCGGCATGGACCACCTCGGCCGCAAGTTCTTCCTCGGTAAGGGCCGCTTCCTTCACACGCTTTCTTTGATTCTGTTGGTGTCTGACGGCCCCGCTCCCCGCTCTCGGCCCCCAGTGTTCAGCACCTTCACGTCCGGGCTGTGCGCGGTGGGCATGTTCTTCGTGTACAACAAGCAGAACAACCTGATCGTGAACGCCGTGTTCAGCTCCGTCATCAGCTGCGGCAACGCGGCGCTCGACTGCCTCATCACGGAGATCTTCCCCACACACCTCCGGTGAGCTCCGCGCCACGCCCAGCCGGACCCAGCGGTCTCAAACTCAAATGTTACGATTTAAAACAAAATTCTCGTTTTTCTGTTTTGAATAAAATTACTACAGGGCGACCGGTGTGGCCGTCTCCATGGTGGCGGCCCGCCTCGGAGGGATCATCGGCAACATAGTGATCGCCACCCTGCTGGACGTGTACTGTCCGGCGCCCACCTTCATCGTGGCCGCCCTGCTCATAGGTAAGCCGCGCCCCCGCCCCGGTGCCTGCACTCTGCACTGCAGGCAATGCCCTTGCTGTACGCTATAACGCCGCTTTCTGTGCTCCAGGTGGCGGCCTGCTCTGTCTGTTCCTACCAAACACGACGAGAGAGCCGCTGTCATGACCCACGCCTTCCTCCACACCTCGCTCCGACTCTCAGCCACCAAGAAAATCGCATTCACTTTCCCCATTCATGAACAATGTCAGATCCCTGAGAGTCATCCCGATTCGATGTCTTTTTTTGTGTAATATAGCTGTCTCTTCGTCCACGCACTCATGTGAACAGTATCGACCCAGTTTTGCGCGGATTGGGCTCCGTGAGCCGTTTAGTTAAGATTTCCATGTACATTTATAAATGCTTTCCACCATTACTGTTGTTAGTTTGTTAGTCAAAACGACCACGATATTTGCCACACAAGAAGGGAAACAAAGCGCTGATTACGGTGGCCAATGAAGGCTTTTATCGTTCCTTAAACTGTATTGCTGATCTGAGCCTGTGATTTTAATATCCATCTTGACTTTTAAAAATAATGTTATTGGTTGTACCAACTGAATCGAAAGTGTTTGCAAAGACTTCATAGCCCTAAGCTTTATTCGAATGAATGTTTACTGTAGTATAAAGACATTATCACCTTATGTAAATATCTAGTTAAAGAAATAAATAATATTGAATAGTTAACTAAGGAGTTCTTTCTTTCTGCCCCTTTCTAGAACAATGGTAAACAGGGGAGGCATGTCAAAATAACAAATAAGCCATGTCACTCACTCAAATCTCATATATTTCCCTAGAAAGAAAATTTGTACACATACTCTTCAATACATTTTTAATTAACAGCGGATCAGTTGATAAGTTGGTAATGAGGCGAATGGTTAATCTTTCACCATGCACCATCTGACTGAGAAGGCAAGGCAGCCACTATAGAATTCAAATCATTGCCAAAAGAGTAAAAAATAACATCAAGCAGGAAAGAAAAAGAACAATGAAATACATATAACATTTCAGCAATGTTGAAAAAGACTCATTTGCTCTATAAGCATGAAACTACAAAAACTTACGTATAATCGACCATCTGATACACAGCATTTGACACTGTACTACCACTTCTAGTTCCAACAAAATTTCAAACAAAACAACGTAGCTAACAGATGTTAAGAGATACAATGTGTGGAAAACAGAAATGTTAGATAAGGAGGTAAAATTTTAGTGATGTGTTCGTGATGTTTTCACTGCATTAAAATTCTGTTACTTAAAATGGTATGAACAAATGCTTGGAATCATAGTTCAGAACCTAGCAAAAGACAATACATTTCTTGGCCACATTTTAATATAATGAAGTGGCAAAGTGTTGGTCCCAGATATCACGGGCTTCAAATAGTTACTACACCCCTGTGGTGAGTTTATCATCAGTGCAAAATAGCAAAAGCTTCACGTTTCATTGCATAATTAACAAGAAAAAAAGGTAAGTAATGAAACGACTAGGGTTCTTTATGTTATAAAAAGTAAAACAAAAGCTAGGCATGGTTGATAAGGATACCATGTACAAAATGAAACCAATATTACAAAAGCATTGCTATAACCACCTTGGAAATACCTCTAGAGTCTTTAAAGCAATGCCAAATACACACGGAAAGCAGCTCTTGAACATATTAAAACAAGGGTTGATAAAAATATTAGAGTCAATGAATACACAAAAGTAATTTGCAATTATGAACTTAATTTCAAATGATTACAAAAGAAAGCTCAAAAGTGCACACAGCTTGAATGGGAATGACTAGTGGTCACACTGCAATGCATTTTTCCTTTCTAGTCTACAACTAATCCTTCCTTCCGGTCATTTATCCAACAATACCAATACTGATAACTAGTTTATACAAATCACAGTATAAGTTTTCCCGCTCAGCGAGAAAAATAAGGAAATCAACTAATCAAATTTTGCGTTAGATTAAGAAGCAAACAACGTAAACATGTCAATGCTACCTTAACAGATCTTAGGAATATATAAAAGTAATAAACAACAGACTTAAAAAGAGTCACTTCAATAAACATTTAACAACAGCCCAGTCCCCCATTGTTGAACACTTGTTACAAAATAAGATTCAAAAATTTAATATATCTGACAACAGGAAGACTTTTAAGTTGGCATTTGCCGCTTATTGCTTTCATTGCATGGTATTGCATGCAATTAAACTCCACCTTGGACAAACTGAAATGGCAGTTATAATGGGGGAAGAGGGAGCAGAGCATGAAATGTGAAAATTTTATAGACTTTATGACTAATCAGAAAGGGATGGCTCAAAATATTCCTGCCACAGAGCTGCAAAAATTTCTAACAATCACCAACAGTTTTCTCAAGGTACAAAAATATTGTTACTTCATACATATACTAGCAAGATTATTTCCAGGAAATTATGCGAGGTGCTCTTCCATTATGCCCTATTTTTCCAGTGTGGTAGCACATGCATAATTATAAAATAAATTTTACTAGTATAATGATATTTGTCAAACATTTCACTTGACCATCCCGCTGGCCTTGACTTTGTTCTTTTGCCAATGTGTCAAAATTTTTTGAAAAGTAGTAACAAATTTTACTTTGGAACTATACTGTGGATAACTGATTTTACAATTGACAAACGGAAATAAAATAAAGGTTGTCCAGGACAAAATAAAAGAAATCTGCAAAAATATATCTATATATACATACATATTCAAGATATATGTAGGTATCTATCTATTCACCTTGAGATAATTCCTGTGTGAATTACTTATACTGTCGGCTTGGTTTCTGACTTGAGCTGAGTTGATCTTGTTACTCGAAGTATTCCCACCAATCCCGTTCATAACCTTCATGGACGTGCTCCAGTAGCACCTTCCGCCTACTATCACAGTACCTGAAACGAGATTCACCAAGAGTGAAAAATTTGACCAGTAGCATTTGTCATGCAGAAAATATTCTTGATAAAAACATAGTCACAGTTACACCACAAGTATTGAGATGTCATACCTATACTTATCTTGCACTTTCTGTTTGATATCAGCTAAATTTCCTGAAGTAATTTCACGCTCCAAATATTCAGACAAAGTTTCAGTGGCACTCTCTAAATCTCTTTGGTTGTCCTATATTATAAAAAAGTGTTCCAATGAGTATCAAAGTAACAGAACATAAGAAAATGGAAAAATGAATGGGGGGGGGGGGGGGGGGGGGGAATCATACCTCAAAGAGAATTGACTGATTGCTTCGCCGAAGGTAGTACGCAAACACGTAAGTGTACATAAGGGTCTGACGGCACTGACATAGAATATCCACTGCTTTCCTTAGGAATTGGACCTGAAAGTGAAGACATTGACAACTTTAAATAAACTGTACAAAAAATTAACCATGTCAGAGGTAATGATGAACAGAAATCTTACCTCAATCCATGACATGTTATGCTGTTGCATTTCTTCCATCTTTTCCTTAACTGAAGCATACAGCTTATTCTCAAACTTCAAGGACTGCATATGGTTCATGTAGCGGTTGCAATAGAAGAGATAGCGTTGAAGAGCAGATCTGGATCGCTCATGTGCATCCCTGGCTACTTTGGCTTCATCTTCATCGTATCTATTGCAGTTGTACCTGAGCATAGGTAGGAGGGAATGGTGAAATTAAAAACTTTGCTACAGAAAAGCAAAATGAGACAAATAAAATAAAAGCTCGATTGCCTCCTACCAGGAAGAGCCATGAGGTTCCCAAGGTCCTAAACACACCCAACAAAATTCGGCCTTGCAGTTTTGATTCTTGCACACCATGTGATTGCACCCACCATCCTTTTCTATTGTTACGTTGCATTTGGGACATTCCTGGAAGGAAAATAAAGTGACATGAACAACTTGAACACAGAAGCTAAACTACATAAAAAGACTGAGAATAAACTAACCTTGGTGTTTGCAGCAATCCAATTGGCAGTTTCAGAATCATCATCACACTTCTTGATCCACTTTTTCAGAATATCACACTTCACAGGATCATGCCAGTTCTCACCACACGAGAAACAGAAGACATGTGCACATTTGCATTTGACAGGGCGACATTCCTTGTACTGAACTTTAATTACATTGTTGCAGTCTGGAGATGGACACCACCTCAAAAGCCTGTTACACTGCACAAAGAGAGAAAAAATGCAATTCAGAAACTACAGCTTTAGGATCAGTTAATCAATACCCACAACAATGTTCACACATACCTCCACAAAACTATTTGTGATTAGATGCTGATATTTGAGACGGACTTTAGAATCTTTGACAAGTCTCATAACTGTAGCATCATCAACCAAGATATCACAGTCATGAGCAGCACAGGCAATTGTTTGTCCAACACCCTCCTCCATTATTTTGGTTGTAAGATATCCCCCCCAGCATTGAGTGCAAAAGCGATGCCCACATTCTAAACCAGTCATCGCCTACAAGAACAACAAAATAAGTAGTTAAATAAAATACATAACTTTTATTTGGTTCTCACAGAAATATACTTACATTTGATGGTAGAAGCAAGAAACATATTTCACATTCCTCCATGCCAGATATAGAAGTTCTCTTGAGTGGTTTAGGTCTTGTTACAGCTCCTTCCTTGATTGGATTAATGACTCTAGCCTCAATGAACAATTGCTCTTGATCAGTGTCATAAAAGCGCTCCATTAATTTTTCTTTGTCCCATTTGAAATGATTAAGAAGAATTCTAGTGGTGGTGGCAGGAATCTGAAGTAAAATCAAATAAGCCAAATGTGAATACCTTCATTATTACCATTCCAAACCTACATCATTAGAAAAGTTGGAAATCTAGCTCAACAATCTGACAAATCAAAGAAACAATCTTGTACATGACTTAAAATTTTGGTGACCTATATTTATAACATCAATTAATAAATACATACTAAAAAAGATGCATTGAGCCAAGACTTCAGAGACAAAATAGAGTAACAGCAAAGGAAGAGAAAAAATTACTAATGGTGAAAAACAATCAAGTCATCAACAATTGCATAGAATTATGTGTAAGGGAACAACATATTTCAGAGACCCGGATACTAACATATTTTATTGAAAGCTTCTCAATGCTGGATGATAACTCAACATCGAAAAGCAACTATTTGTGTCATGGTAAGTCACTAAGTGCAGTACAAAAACTCAAAATCAAGGTCACAGCTTTGACACTGCAAGAGGTTAAGAAACGGGTTTAGCTCTTTGTTGATGGCTGGCTTGATTCCAACATCCTTAACCTGCTCACCTCTACGACCGTGTTGACTTCTTTAATGCAATCTATCATATGTTGAACTATTTCTTCCGTAGTTAGAACTTCAAATGGGTACTCTTCAACATCAGGGGGCCTTTCTTTGGTAGTGTTGCTGTCCATTTCTATAGCGAAGTCAACATCATCCCCACTAGATTCATTTCCTGAATCACCATCGTCGAAAGGGGTTTCGTCTTCAGAGTCCATACTTAATTCTTCACTCACTGACTTAAAGTCTCCTTTAGTCCACTCACAAAACGCTGGAATCCAAGTAAACGATACACAAATTATTCACAAAATGCCTTTGGTTTGGATATGGAGCAACACAGCACCTGTGTTTCTTTGCGCTGATCTGTGTTCTGTTTTAACACATACATGACGTCACGACCAGGGCAACAGACAGGCCAACACCACAAATCTCAAAGCCTTACTCGGAGGGCATTTTTCTCATCACAGAAATTGGTATGTGCTTAAATATGGAGTACGGGTCTAATAGATAACTGCGGTACGGCTGCAATAAAAATCTAACTGAGAGACGAACGTGAGTTATCGAAAAGCGAAAACCATGAATTAATATTTGGAGGGCCAAGTTGGTAAGCCCAAGAAAAATAAACTGATCATAGTTTAAAGAATAGTTCCGCAAATCGGTCCCAAATATTGAGAATGGACCACAAAATAGCTCTGTAAATCACCGAGATGTCATGGTACGAGCCATGTGCAATCTCTCGACCTCGTTGAGGTTAAATGCCGAATTAGAGCTTAAAATTTAATGTCACGGCAACAAGTGCGAGAGAGACAAACTGATTGCAGGACGGAGACGAGAAATGGAGGAGGAAGACGAATGACACAACTACCGTTGTTTTTATCTAAAGAAATGAGGCGAAACGCATATTGATTAAGATTGAAATTTTGTGATAATGATAATTTTAGTCCTCTACATGGATTCGAAGTATTCCAGCTGACGTTAAATACTCCAACAAGACGATGACGACCCCACATGTTGAAGGTTATGTTATTGTTGAGAAAATCGGAGCTGGAAGTTACTCTAACGTTTACAAGGCATTTAAGAAGGTGAGTTGATGGTTTAAAAAATCTTCTTAAGGTGGGATCTATGAACTGTATTTTTTTTCCTAGTCAGAAAATGTTAATTTCTTATTTTGTTTCTAGGATGGTTGTCGTGAGGCAGTTGCTATCAAAGTTGTGGAAAAGAGAAGACTCTCCAAATCGGCTGAAGATAATATTGTTACTGAAATCTCTTTACTGAAGAAGCTCAAACATCCACATATTGTCAACATGAAAGACTTCCTCTATGATGGAAGGTTTGTTACTGTCATTTTGTCCCATGGTTGATTTCCACAGCCGCACAAACCTGGTGTAGTTCGTGCCATGTTGCCACCGTGGTTGCAGTCTTTCTTAGAGTTGGGCTAGATACTTTTTCTATACTGACTAATTTTTCCTTGTATCACTGTAATTTAATCTAATTTTGTCCCGGATGCACAAGCAATAAGTTCATTTTGCTGTCTTGTGTTGGGGCTGGGAGTTCTTATGAAAAAAATTCATATAAAATGGCCAAATTTTTCATCCAATGTCATGGTAACCAACAGTGAGTGATACAACAATTACCATTTGCAATTTCAATATTTTATTATTATTATTATATTTTAGTCCTCTGGTTAAAGTGGCTATCTTCAAAGATTCTTATTTCTTGAAGTAGATGTTTTTGTTTTAGTAACTCCTTTAATTCCTCATTCAGATGTATCTACATCATTATGGAATGGTGTGGAGGTGGTGACCTGTCTGGCTTCATTAAGAAAAAGAGAAGCCTCCCTGAGCCAGTTTGCAAAAGGTTTTTGCAGCAATTGGCGGATGCTTTGAAGTATTTGCGCTCTCATAATGTATGCCATATGGACTTGAAACCTTCCAACTTATTACTTGGTCAACAGCAGGTTCTCAAAATAGGAGGTTTGTTTTCTTTTTATCTTTACATAGGAGTTTTTGTTTTAATATTAATATATTATGTGCCTGTTTAACATGGTTTGCTTTTCAATCCTTCTAGATTTTGGGTTTGCTCAGTATTTGTCTGATGAAGACAAGCACAATTCTGTCAGAGGCTCCCCTCTCTACATGGCTCCAGAAATGCTCTTAGCCAGAAAATATGATGCTAGAGTTGACCTGTGGTCTGTTGGCATCATAATGTATGAATGCTTGTTTGGCAAAGCACCATACTCCTCCAGTTCTTTTCAAGAGTTGGCAGATAAAATACGCAGCAAAGCTCCTATTGAAGTATAACCATTTTCTGGTTTTAATATGCATTAGTGAAAACCCTTCGTTTTATACTCTGTGCTAACTTTATCATGCTCTGTTTAGATTCCTAAATGTGCTGCAGTATCCACACAGTGCAGGGATTTGCTTAGCAGATTGCTGAAGCATGATCCAGAACAGAGAATCGATTATGACTCATTTTTCAAACATGAATACTTGGATTTGGAACATTTTCCATGTGAAGAGTCTCTCCACAAAGCCATAGATCTTGTCTCAAAAGCTGTAAAGCTAGATGCTGAGCACAAGGAAAGAGAGGCGTTTAATTTATATTGTGAAGGTTTGTTGTATTTTGTACCGCTCCTAAATGGTAAGTGTTGTGTTAATGTACCATATAGTGTCATTTTTTTGTGCTTATTTCTTCTTGTTATTTTAAGGTTTTTAACTTTTATGTTTGACTTTTCCTAGCGGAAATGGACCCTTTGAAAAAGACAGCTCTGCGTACTAAAGTTGATGAGTACATTAAACGAGCTGAAGAGTTGAAGAATCCTGCAGCTGCTACTCAAACTTCTTCCAATGATTCATCAGCTTTTAGCCAACTACGTAAGCTATTTATCTTTTGCACATTCACAATTAATTTAGTGCCTCTGTTGACTGTATGTTTCATTTTAGTGAAAATGTGCACCACCTCTGAGAAGCTGTGTACAGCATTGGAAATTGGACACACCGGGGAAATGTATATGACTGAGGGACAGTATAGTCTTGCCCTTGGGAAATTTGAGTCTTGTTTAGCATCTCTAATGCCAATTTTGGCTGCAGAACCTAAAGGACCTCGTAGAGATTTACTTCACAAACAGGTAACTGCTGTAGTTTTTTCATCTATGTGTTACGTTTGTTAATGTTTGTTGTACTGATGAAATCTGTTCGCCTTCCCAATCAGGTACAATCTTGGCTGCTTCTCGCTGAAAGTTCAAAATCTCTAGCTGCTCTTCCTAAACTCAAAGAGAGGAGCAGTGTACCGGCGACTTCAGTGAGAGGTAAAAAGCTTGTCCGTTCTCGTTGACAATCTTCAACCTTCTCCTCACATTTTTGAAGAAGCAAAAGGGAATGAAGATTTTATGCAGTCTCACGGGTTATAATTTTTCAAGAGTGAGAATATAGGGAGCGTGTTTCAAATTTTCTTCATTTGCTAAGTACAGTATGCTCAGGAAAAAAAAATTGTTGAAATAATTTGAGAATTGATATGTTCTAAATTTATAAATGCTGTGTTTGAACATGAGGTTGAGACACTGCAATCTTGTTGTTCAGAAAGTAATTCTGTTCGTAGGAATTTAGAAAGTGGAGTTGTGAATTACATAGATTGGTTGTAATGATGCTTAAAGCTGTGATAAAATGATTTTTGTGACAAATTTTTTAAGTCTCAAGTGTTACACATTTTATCCCATATTTAGATTTTTTTCTCCCCCTAAGTCTTCTAATTGTAATTGTAGCAGGTTTCATAATGTTCACCTATCAAAATCCACAGTATTGGATTAAGTTTCTAGTGGGTTATTTAGAATCTCATTGTGTATTGTCTCTGCCTTAGCGAATATATCCTCTGTCGACTCCTTTTTAGTGTATTTTAGATGCTCCCATTATCTTATCTCAGGGCTAATTGCAGTCAGTATTATACTTAAGACTTTGAGGTGCTGGAAACTGTTTATTTTGGTACTGATGATATAGGATGTGATATTGAAACTTCAGGTTATTTGCTCAATTCGTCGGTCAACTGATCATTGAGTGACTTCTATATTGTATGTCTGCCATTAGGAGTGTATATGTTGACAAGACTGCACCACTACCACCTCATTATCATTTATGTGCGAATGATCTCATGAGGGTCTGTGATGTTCTAGGTTGAATGACATTTAGCTCACATTTGCTCTTCATTCAAAAAGTTGAAGAGAATTTTAGAGTTATTTCCAAATGTGGACATGTTTTGCCTTTTGTCTGCATTTATTATTTTTTTTTTTGTGAGATTGTGGTGTGAAATAAATATTTTTCTTTACATTAGCTTTGCATTACTCAGAATTAGCTTTGCATGAAATAGCCTTAGATGCTAGACTCCCCGACATCGCTTGTACTTGGGATGGGCGTTTGTGCGTACATATGTGTACACGTGGTGCAAAACCGCGGTGGAAAAGCACTTGACCCGAGGCTCGCTGAAGCCGAGCGGCCGAGCGGTCCCGCGGCCAGGCTCCCGCCGGGCTCCTGCGGGGATACCTGCCCGTCGGGCGGGACCGTCCGCCGGGCGGCCTACCCTTCGGTCCACAGGCGCGCTCGGGTGTGCAGCGGCAGCGGCAGCGGCGGCAGGACGCGCGCGGAGCGGAGCGGTGCGGAGCGGTGCGGAGGTGTGTGTGTCTGCCGCTGCCGCTGCCGCTGGTGTCGCACACCGCCCCGGCTCCGCGCCGACTGGCGGCGCGCTGACTGACAGGAACTTGGCCCCGCAGGCTCCCCGTCGCATTGCATAATATTGCGTGCCTCTGCGAGGTTCGCCATGACGGCCCGGCCCGGCCCAGCCCAGCCCATCCCCCCCGAGGGGCGCCCTTGACCCTCCGCCTCGCCCCCCACTGCAGGTGCAGACTGTGTAGCCCGCCGAGCCCGATTCTCTGCGGCCTGCCTGTCCAGGACTGTGTCGAAGGAGTGATGAGGGCGTTGAGTGTGTGCTTCTGCTCGTGTGTTGCAGACATGTGCCTGGTGCAGTGACCCGACCGTCCCGCCGCGGGGCGTGAGCTCACCAGAGGTCACCAGAGGTCACCAGCGGCACCCATTCCCAGCGTCACGTACTTCACCAGGGACCAACACAGACCAGACGTTCCGCTTCCAGACTGCACTGTTGGTTTTCCGTGTATCACTGACGCACGCCGGATTCGCTCTATAAGTGACGTCATGGTGACTCAAACGAATCCTGCTCCGTTTTGCAATCACCGATTGCTTAGCGGATGACTTAGCGGGCAAAGTTGTGATATGATTAGTCGGTCTACCCGAATCTCCTTTTCCATGTAGAATTCCCGCACAGATCTTCGAAATACAATATTTAACTATTTATTAAAACCTGGTGTCACCGTGATCGGCCCTTCTCTCCAGTGGTTTTGGAGACTGCGGTATTCTTGGCGTGAACCTTACGAGAGGACGGGGGAGGGGGCACTTCTCCTGCATAAGGATATTTACTGTCGTAAAAGGGAACCCTTCAGCTCATTTTGGAGGCAAGTAACTAAACGAGGTGCATCCCTAGCAGCCAATCGAACGTGTCGTCACGTAAAATGGCAGCTACTGGAACATGAATGCGCCGAGCTTCGCACGAACCCAGTCTTGGCTCGCGCGGGGGGTTTTACTCCGCCTGTGAGAGTAACGGTCGCGCCCCGCGCCCACGTGAGCGACAGAGGCAGGCAGCGAGGGGGGAGAGAGAGAGGGAGAGAGAGAGAGCATACTCTCGTTTTACACTGTGGGAAACGGCAGCCCGTGTTGCTGTCCTATTTCCCCCACCCCCCGCTCTCCCAACTTCATGCCATCCCCTCCACTGCGAACCGTTGCCGCTGACCGCGGTAAAAGATTTTACCCCCTCCGCGTCCCTCGCCTCGCCTCTACCCAGAGGTTGGGGTCCTCGCTCGCGGGGCCCGCCGCGAGGCTAGCGGCAGTAGGCCGCGCTACGCCCCGCCACCTCATGGTCGCTACGCCCGCGTCGTCGCTAGGTGAGGTTAGGTCGTTCTCGGAGGAGGCGGGGAGAGGAGGGCGGGGGACAGCAGGGAAGAGTTTCGGAGCCCCGCAACTACAGCAGTAACAACAAAAACACGAGGAATGTAACGCATCTGCGTGCTTCCGGACATTGTGTTGTAATGTTTTACTGCTCCCCGAGATGTCCAAATAAATTTTTTCTTGGTGTATAGAAAATTTGGGGGATAGCGTTTCTGTAAATTTGGAGTTCTTTAGCCCGATACCAGTCCTTAGAAAGTCGGTCACATCTTTTTCTATTTCCATTCTTTCTCTCCTTTTTCACTCCTCAAGGCCGAAAAGATAATGGTCTGGGTGGCCACGCATCAACAAATTGGGAGTGGCGTGCCTTCATCCAGATCAAACCGGTTTCGGCGGGTTTCTGCCGGGGCGAACTGGCGACCACTCGGCGGCTCGGCAGCGTTCGGCTATTTCCGCTGCACTTCGGCTGCCGCCGCCTCTCCGTTGAGCTCGGATCGCCGCGCGCGCGCGCGCTCTCCCAGGAAAAGCTTTCAGCTTCCAGCTGAGCCGCCCTGCCACTCCCAGTTCCCAGCTTTTCCGCGGTCACGTGCTACCCCCTCCACGGCGCCGTCGCTACCACTGCTACCGCCTCCCCCCACCACCACCACGGCGACGCGAGGACAACCCTCTCCACCCCCGAAACCACTCTTCTTTGTTGGAGAAAAGCCTTTCCAGTTCCAATCTGCGCAATGCGTTCTGCGCAGCGGGCCGTCTCCACCAGCGTGTCGCGACGCACAACAATGAGGTGCGCGCGTTCTGGTGCGGCGACAGCACGAGGTCATTGACCCCACTTGACCTCTCTATTTGGGCCTCTCTAATTGTGGGGAGGGCAAATTGCCCCTCCCATTTGAGGCATGTCGCAGGACCCATCCCTCCGCGCGCCTGCCCGAAATTTCGGTTAAACCATTGTTTCAGGGAATTTCAACAATGATCACCAACAATGGTGGGCCAACAATGGCGAAATTGAGGTTATTTTGGTACCTAATTCTCCGGACATGGGAGCGTTTCCTATGATTGGATTCTTACTAAAATGATGGGGCGTAAAGGTAGTGCGCCTAAACATTCCACTTATGTTGGAACGGTCGAAAGACCTTGGAATTTATAACCTAGCCTCTGGCAAGGCCTCGGCTTCATGCTTTCGCTGACGTCATCTAACATGGCGGGTGCCCTTTGTTGATCCACACGGCGCGCTGCGATTGGTCGAAATCTGCTAGCCTCGCGACGTCCGCTTCAGCTTGGTAAAATTGGTTTTTGGGAAAGGTAAAACAGCCTTACCGAAGGGGGGAAGGGGGAACCTCGGCGAGAGGCTAGAGTGGTGGGGATTTTCCATCACAAGCGACTTAGCTCACGGAGTAGAGAGAGCTGAAATGAAAATGTGACTGCCTGCTGAGCCTCGGGGACTGTAAAAAACGAATAGTAGTCCGTCTGGACCGTGGTTTAAAAAAGTGCATGGGATCCTCTTACAGACATTTTAGTGTTGTGTGGAATCAAAATGTTGCCTTCCGTTCGCATTGTATTTACCATCAATACCAGAAGTCGGTAAAGCTACATGCCCTGAAAGAAGAAAAGCACAATGGCGCTCCCATCGGTAGCCGCTGTATCATCGGCTACCAATAATGTTTCGTCTTACTCAGGTACATTTCTCAGGAGCAAAATTTCGCTGCCTTAAAATTATTGTCAGCAGTATAATTTAGATTTTTGGTTATGTTATGCGGCGTGTACTGTCTGTGTACAGTGCCGTCTAACCTCCCTCAACATTTAAGCAGAAGATCTCAGCCGCCAACACGTTTTCATAGCTTCTTAAGTTGATAAAACTGGATAACAAACTACACAATTGTACTCTCCTTGACATGTCTTCTGCCCTCGACTCTGTTTAATGTCCAACTTCTACCCATAAATTACATGCTAATAGTTTGTTGACACCTTGTCCTGATTACATTTTTCTGCCTGCTTCTGAGACATTCTCCTCACATTTGGATTTTGACTTCAAATCAATGGTGTTTGCATTAAGCTGCTAAGGACAAATTTTCTCAGTCCTGTCACATCAAGTGAAGTGATAGGATAGGTTATGTTAATTTATGCTTACTCTCAGTTCAGTTATTTAGACCTTTCTACTGTGCAATTCATTCCACAATTGATACTAAATGTTTGGGCTAACAGTCACTGCCTTCCCCTAAATTTCACAGGCATTTCTTAAATTTATTGTTTTTCACATCCTGGCACCCTATTTAGGGTCAACTGTTGTGGTATTTGTTATTATATGTTGTCTAGTCTCAGGATGTGCAATGCAACAAATGCTGTATAATTACATTCAAACAGTTGCTATCAGGGGCTTTCAAATTTACTTTTATACTTGTTCCTTCTCGGACTTGTTTACATTATTCTTGTCCTGTAACTGCATTTTTCTTTTTTAATGTTTTCAGATTCCAAAGTCAAGCAAGAGAAGCGTGAAGATGACGAGGAAATTGAGGCCATGGCTGCCAAGCTGGTGGAGGCCAACAAGGCTAAAATGGCGGGGACGGCTGCACGACCGCCTGGCACAAATGGAACAACTACACAGCCGGCACAAAGTAATCCTCAAATGGTTGGTACCAATCAACCTGCCATTCTCAACTTCTTGACAAGATCTGCAAGTGGTGGTGCTCCTGCTGCAACTAAACCCCCGCAAACGCCTGTGACAACTGGCTCAACACAAAACTCAACTGAAAAACCCCCGTGTGATGCTGACAGTGTCAAAATGCACTTTGGTTGGGTCACATTGGGAAGAGAACATATACCATACATATTACGTTATGGCAATGAGAAATATTGTGCAGTGAGAATGGTGAGTGTCTATTGCAGTTGCTGGGAAAATGTTAAGGTATTAAGAAAGTTAACTGACTGAAAATCTCTTTTCTTGCTTTCAGGTTGAAATGAAACTACTTAGCAAATATTTAACATATCTTCATGCTGATATCTATAGCTGCACATGCATCCGTAGCTATTATATCACTGATGCCGAAGCAAGACTATTAAATGACATCAATGTGAGACATTGTGACTATCAGTTTGGCCGTGAACAATTCACAACCAAGGATTTAGTAGTGCGCCTTCAAGATGCAGATGAATTTTATACTTTCCTTGATGTGTGTTATAACAAGTTGCTGCCACAGAACAATTCACATTCAAATAAGTGTGGTTTTATTAGAATAGATGGTGAATCAGTGGTGCCTTATATACTAAGAAATGGCACAAAGTATGTTCCTGTGTTTTACTTTGAGGGTGAAATATCTAGCCTCTTCCAAAAATCAGAAACTTTAGAAGGCTGGAGCTTAGCATATCTGAAATTCTGTTGTAAAGTGCAAGGTATCAGAGCAGAACTTTTTGAAAAAGACCATTGTTCTGTGATAAGCTTAGAAGATATTAAAGGCTACTTTCCTGCCGATACTAATTTTGAAGATTATTGGCCTAGCAAAGTAGTAGATAGACAACTTTTAGTTTCAACTGCTAAAAATAGTGATTCAAGTGCAACGTGGACCATATCTCCGAGTGTCAGTGCAAGTGCTGCGTCATCTCAACCTTCTGTGATGAACAAAGTGCCAGCTGGGGTAAATGCTGTACCTCGCCAAGCTGCTCACTCTGCTCCTTACATGGGACAGCCAATATCAAATGGCTGGGCTGGGCTAGTTGGTGGACAGCCAACTTATCATGCTCCTTCAAGCAGAATGGGAGTCATGCACAATGTGAGTATATCGCACTTCTTTATCTTAGTTCAGCCCTTTTTGTAATCGTTTTTCCTGTTGTGGATATATGTGTTAAGTATTTTGCGTGTCAGGAAATATAAGTTTCACAAAAAAATTAGGCTTGCTTTAGAAGTTGAAAATTAAGTATTCTTGGTTGCCAAGAACTCATAGGTGCTCTTAATCATTTGGTACTACTCCTTACCATTTTATTTCCACCTGTACCTGTCAAAATTTCTGAATTTGAAAGCATATTATGCTTTGTAGCTTTTCCGGTCACTGGAAGGAGAAAATGACACTGAGATCTGACTGTTAATCTACCAGGAAAACAATAATCAAAGTTGCTACATGAAATAGTTGTACTGTCATATTTTTTCCATGATTCGTTCCAGAATATATCAGACATATTTTGTACTACTCAGTTAAATAACTTTAGTTTAGTTATTTACTCATCTGTTTTATCTTTTGCTACCTTCAACCACCAAGGATTAATCCCGTCAGTGTCCCTTGGCTGGTACGCTTTTATTTTCCCTCATACAAATGGAAGTGCATCAAGCAAATCCTATCTATTTTATAAGGTGTTAAGTCCTGGATGCTGGTCATTACATGTGCTTGTGGGGGCTGTTAGTAATTGTTTTTACTTCTAGTTATATTTTATTTTCTGTTAAATGAATGTCTGCAATTTTTAGACTGAATGTCTTGGTCTACTGCCTCTTTGGTTCAAATTTTATCCAGATCCGCGCTGTAGTATACACATATTATTTGGATGTTGTTCTCATTCTTTCTATTCTCACATTCGCCCGCTTTTATATCCTTAATCTTCTACCCCGCGTACGTCCCTTATTCCGGTGGCGTACTTTTCGTTTTTCCCTCATCGGTGAAATCATTTTTTGTCTCTGCCCATGCTCTCCTACGGGTTTCAGCACTTTTTCGCCTGGACACAAGGGAAACGACACTGAGGAGGAATGAGCCCTAAAAGAGAATGGAGCTAAAATGAAAGGAAAAGAAGGCGGGGATGGAGGAGAGGGGCGGGGGAGGGGGGGGGGGATGCTCAGGTTCGCAAACGACGCGACGTTGCCGGATCTTAAAACCGCACGGCAACGTCGCGTTCCCGCCCACCCCGACCCCCGACCTAGCGAGCGAAACTGGGCGATGGTGGTACCCCATGGCCCCACTGCGTACCTGTTCCTTCGGATGAGCACCAGCCCATGGTACATAGGGCTGGTTTTTATGTTTCTTCCCCTTGGCTATTAATTTTCTATCGTTTTTGAGGGGGTTAGCCGCCGTAGGCGGCAAGGGTAGACGCTATCCTTTTGGGCCTTGCCTGGCTGTGCCGTCTACGACACGTTCTTAAGATCGTCGTACGCACACGCCCAGACTGTCGGGTGCGGGTGGGTGAAAGGCCATGTGGGCCTAGTCCCTCTCTCGTCGCGCTCCCCCTCTCCTCCTCCTTCCCTTCCGGAAGTTGTGTCTACCGCCCCTTATTTTTCTTCTTTTTCATCCCCCCCCCTCGCTCTTTCCTTCTTTTTTCATGGAAAAGAAAGGGGAATAGGGGTGGAAAATTGCTTTCTGGAGAAGACAGGAATAAAAAGAGGGAGGGATGCACTTTTTTGCTCACCAGTTTTTTGAATAATTTTTCGTTTTTCTTTGGTGGGGAGGGGGGGGGGGGGGGGGCTGCTGTAGATTTATGAATGCCCAAGGGCGGTCGTTCCCTGTCTGAGGCTAGTGGTCAGATCGTGCACGGAAGGGCCGGGGGTGGTGGCAAAAGGGTATTGCCTTTCTGAGCTACGTGGTTTATGAACCATCGACCCCACCTCTCGACGCGCACCTGTCAATGTTTCCGTACCGTTTTCAGGGTTCGATACAGCAGATGGGGATGGTCTCGCCGGGTTCGGCCGTCCAGCCACCACCGCCTCTAGTCAGAGTTACCGGCTCCCAGCCCTCCATGGGGTGAGTGACGTCACACGCTTCCTCCCTACACTTCTCTTGTTTGTTTGGGATCGCACCATTCATCGCAACTAATCGTGTATTTCTTTTCGTCCAATCCAGGAGGTCGAGTGCGGCCGCCGCGATGTACTCGAACGCGGGCGGCGCGCTGTCGCACATGATGGGCATCGGGCAGCACCCGTCGGCGGCGCACGCGGCCCACGCGGCGCACGCGGCGCAGATGCTACCGCCCCCGCAGCCGCACCACGGCCACTACCCCGCCGCCCCCGCCAACAGCAGCAAGTACCCGCCGCCGCTCGTGTCGGTGAGTAGCAGCAGCAGCAGCAGCCCGCGGTGCAGCGGCGCATGCGCGTGTCACTGAGCAGGCGGATCTCTGGTTACAGTCGCCGCAGATGAGCCACCAGCGCCCCGGGCAGCACCAGCAGCACCACGCCAGCAACGGCAAGTCGTCGTCGGCTATGGACCGGAGCAGACTGACGCAGATCCCGGACGTGACGACGTCGGGGTCACACACGCCTTACAAGGTGAGTTCAGCGGCCGCCGGCCGTTTGCGCTGCTGCCTCGAAGTGGCTGGCGTGTCGGATTCTGATCGGTGGCGTGCATTTGTTGCTTGCAGGTCCAGAAGGCGTTGGTGGAAGGGAAAATGGTGCCGTGCATAAACGCCAAACCTTACGTGTATACGGAACTCCTCATGACTCTGAATGATTTGACAGCCCACTTCTTCCCCAACGTTCACATTCAGAATTGCAGACAAGTGCTGCAGGATGTGTTGAGGGTGGACCTTTACAGAGGCAACCGGTGAGTAGCAAGTGACGTTGAGTTGGGCGTCTCAGTGTGTGGCTGCCCTGCTGGGAGGAGGCGCCTCCTGAGCTCACCTGTCTTAACACCTGTCGTCTTGTGGCCCGCAGGCAGCAGATGCAGATCATGAAGGAGGCCGGCAAGTGCCAGTCGACGAGCGACTCGCTCCCCCTGGTGCAGGTGAAGCACGTGATGCAGTTCATGCCGCAGCTCAAGTACATGTTCACGCCGCGGCGTGCCCCGGAGGCCGAGCCCCCCGCCAAGATGAAGCGCACCAGCTAGGAATGGCCCCCCGCCCCAAGTGGGGCCGCGAACTCGACCCTGTCCCTGTCCTCCCCGGCGCATCCGCCCTCGCCGTCGTCGCTGGCGGCCGCGTTTGGCGCCGGCGCGCTGTGCCCACCGGGCCTGGCGCCGGGGCTGTGCCCCTCGCCGGCGGCCGCCGCCTACGGCGGCTACCCCCCGGTGTCGTCGGCGTCCTCGTACAGCCGGGTGGCGTCCGCGTCGCCGGCGTCGTACGGCAGCCTGCCGTCGACGTCCCCGGCGTCGTACCGCAGCGCGGCCGGCTCCGGCGGCAGCGTGGCGGGAAGCTTGGCGGGCAGCCCCCTGGGGCAGCTCGGCCTGGGCCAGGGACAGGGCCAGGGACTCTCACAGGCACACAGCCCCCTGATGCACAGTCATGGCCTGGGCCACGGGCCCCTGGGCATGAGTGCCATGCACTGGGACTGTGTGGTTCGCGGCACCCCCTGCGGCGGGTCGTGCAGTGCGCTGTCGTCGGCGTCCTCGTCGACGACAGCCTCTTCTTCGTCGTACTCCGGCTGGCCCTTGGCCATGCCGTCCCCCTCCCCCAGCAGTGGCAGCAGCAGCAGCGTTGGCGGTGGCGGCGGCCTCCACTCGGTGGCAGCGGCCTCCCCGTCCCAGCGGCGGGACGCGCACCCCCAAGCTCACGCTGCTCCCTGGCTGGACCCCTTAGGCTGTGATAAGACTGGCATGGACTGGTACCTCCACAAATCTATGGTGGGCGACTGGGCATCCACCTCGCCTGGGTGGCCCCCACACGCACCTTTTATGTAGTACTAATCGAGGTTATTGTATTGGCTTGACTAAAGGGAATTGAATAATCTTGTCTCTCTCAACTATTGCTGCTTTGGCATTTGGTTAATAATTGGAAGAGCATGCTGTTACGCCGCTTCGCATCGCACTGTATGTGATTGTGATCGTTGCAGCGGAGATGTTATTCTTGTGTCATGCCTGGACTAGAATCAACCTCGGTTTGCGCAGAGACCAAGTGAGTGTGGCTTGTCAATTTTCCAGTGTTTTCTGAAAGCCTGTTGCTAAAGCATTCCATACTATAGAATAAATTCCAAGTCCGTGTTTGAATTTTGTTTCATTACAGAAAATTTGAATTGTTGCTACTTATCAACTGTTATTGATGTAATTTGATGGAAAGTACTAACAAGTGTGCGTATCTGGAGGTTGGTCCTTGAACAGGTTTAATGCTTAGTGAGAGTTCACATTAAATGTGTCACTGCTTGTTAATTTAGGTTATCTGTACTCCATGACTGTGAATGGATAATTTCCTTTTCTATGTACTACATGTAGCATGTCATTTGTCACAGCAGGATTTGGAGATATTATGTGTTCTTTCAAATATTGTCGATGCTCTTGGTTGAGAGACTTATTTGATACTATTAGAAAATACAATATTATATCTTTTCTATATTCGTTATTCTGTGATGCCTGCCAACTGTCCATGATCACTTAAAGATCAGTTATTTAAATTTTCTCAAAGCTTATTGTCTTTCTCTCTCTTGAGAAATTGGAATTTTCATGGATCCTCCAGTTTCTACTCTTGCTAGTCATCCTCAAGTATTTTAACCAGTTCACAACCATATACAAACCCTGTTTAAACTATGAGAGCTGAATTGTGACTTAAGTTTTAGTATCATTAGTCAGCATATTTTCTTATACTACTGCTACTATCACATGCTAAATTATTCAAGGAGATGACAGACCATTCCTGTATGTGTAGTGCTCGCAGAAAGAGGTTTGAGTGCCATTTGTTTCTAATCATCTCTCCAATCTGTTCTCCTTTTCTGTGTTTTTAGCATATGACAGTATTTAACCTCAGTGCTTTGTACTGGATATAAGTATCTTCTTTTCTTTTTGTTTGTTTAGCAACATCATTCTTATTTGTATAATTTTTAGATGATATCTTAATGTCTAGTACAACTCAGTGGATTATATGCCCTACAAATGCTTCTTGTATGGTGAGGCATATAATGCATTGCATTTGAAATCTGAGTATGTTCTCTGTTGGCCAGGTTTTCATCACAGGTGATGTGGAAATTGCTTTAAATACAGAAGTGTGGCAAGTGACATGTTGTTTATTGCTAGTTAAAAGTAAACCAAATTATGTTTAAAGGTATTTCATTGATAGTATTGACTATTTGCACTTGTAAATAACTTTAATTTATTGTAAATGTATTCAATGAAGAGGCTCCGAGTGGAAATGAAAACGTACCTGCAAGTACACACATACTCGCATATGTATTTTTTTAAATAATGTATGAAAATGTGGATAGGGAAAGCTTTTAGACTGTCTCAATCTCTGGTAGACTAGATTTTTTTCTTATTTGTACAATTATGATCATTACATGTATTGTACATAAGATATTCAAATATCTGTACATATTTCATAATAAATGATTCTCCATTTAAAATTCAATTTTTATCTATGTTGAAGTACATTATCACAACTGCAGAGGGATCTATGCAGCATTGTGCTTTTTTTCCAGGAGCAAGTACTCTCTTCTTTCTTTTGGAACAATGTTGTTTGTCAATGTATCATTGTTATTTGTTGTCTTCTTTTGTTCAAATCGATATGTAGACTGTTCTATAGTAAAATTCTTGTTATGTGACAGTGTAACTTGATTTGTAGCCATGGTGTTGTGGAAGAGTGATGTTCCCAAACTTTTGTCTGAAACAGAAGACCAACTGACTGTGCTCTGAACCATTTGCATAGAAGTTATAATTTTTTTTTACATCAGTTTCATTTCAGTTTGGAAGAATTGTTTGCTTAGTTTGGACGTCCGTAATGTTCCTAATCCCGATACTCTTAAAATGTAATGTACTTTGAAGTATACTTGGGTGAATCTGAAAATATGTATGTGCGAATTAAGTCCTTATACCCTTCTATGCTGATTACCAAAATGCGTCAAATGTAAGTGAAAACAGTAGCAGTCAGGGGGTAGAACACTTTGCTCTCCATCCCGCCAGACAGCTAGCGCCCAAGGAAGGGACAGGAGGCAAGCAGCGCCTGGGCCGCTCTTGGCAAGTGCTGGCCGCGCAGCCATGGCGATCCAAGTGCTGCCTTCCTTGCGGGCATATATGCGGCCTAAAACGTGTCAATATTCGGGGTTAGGAATGTTGGCGCTCGCTCCCTTAGTCCATCTGCAATAACTACCATAGCAAGTAGCAATCCGCCTTGTTGTTGGTCCCCGTTATTCTGATGACCAGTGACGTTGTGGTGGACTGTATGTAAGACTGATTCTCTCAACCTGTTTAGATGGCAATAACTATGGGCCATGTTTACCAGGATTGAATATTCTTAGTGCCCAATCTTCATTAAAAGTTTAAATTGCCCCAGCCTGATAGTGCAAAGGTATTAGGTAGACTAAGATGTTTTTTTAAAGCTAGTTATAGTCCATCCTTATGTCACCCTGTGCATGTATGTGGTATTATTATCGTATACCTGCATATAAATTTAATTGCATCAGTAAGTGGTATTGCTTCCATCTCTAAGCCCGAGTTCACGGATACTCTGCATCCAAATTAACGGAGAACTTTCATATTGCTGCGGGGGCCCTGGTCAGGCTAGGCTAGGCTGCTGTTGGATTTGACCCAAAGCGTTCCCTACTGTTATTTTGCCTACTTCTCCAAATGTAATCAGAGCCGGCGCAGCAATATTGTAAAAGTGTCCCACCAAGTTAGATGCGGGTGTAGTTGGCCTTGCCTGTAGCCCCCATTTTTATTATGCAAATTCATGTAAAACCTTTTCACATCATCCTGGTGAAAATCCCAGTACTGTATGTTGGTCGTATTTTAAAGTGATTTTTTTTTTATACATAATATATTGACATACATGATCTGTTAATAAAGAAAATATTCTTTCTCTGAGCATCAAGCATTACTTATATTTCCTCCCCACCAATGAAACATTCAGGACAAAATGATCACAACTCTGGTTTGATAAAAATACTTTATTTCAAAACTATACAGGTCAATGTCTTTTCTTATAAGGGTGGGATGAGTTGGCATGAAAATCTTTACAGTATATACAAGACTCCTAAATTATTCAGCGACATTACTGAAAGACAAATAAAGCAGTAGATGACAGGAGCAAGAGCACAGATGCAGCAAGAGTGGTAGAACCATTGAGTCCGGCACATTCAGCAGGCTTGGGGGAAATGTACTTGCAGAGTACACCCTTGAAGTTGGTTTGCGAATCCTTGAAGTCGTTTTGGTCATATTTCTGAAGATTGATAAAAAAGGTCACGTTAATGTTCAAATATGAATATTCAAACCTACCAAAGAAAAATTACTTACATTATTGAACACAACTGTAGGGACACTAGTTAACTTTGGCTGAAGCAACTGCGTTTTGTTGCCCATTTCAGCTAACAACTCATTTCCTTGCGTCTTATTGGCACATTCGATTATCTGGGGGAGCTGAGCACCAATGCCAACATCCTCGGCACACTGGAAATGAAGACATACAAGATAGGCATGACATTTCAAAACCAGAGAGCAAGAACTCCATATTTCGTCATCAACCAACAAACCTTGTCAGCAGGGAACACAGCTTGACGATCCTTGAGCATACTACCCAAGAGACAGTTGAGGTAGGAGAGACGTTCTCTCTTGCTCGTCAAGATATTCAAGGCACATGCATGCACCTTGTTGCCGTAACACTCCCGTTCACCGTGATGACACGTAAATGTCAGGGAGCCGTCGTCAGCCCTTGTGTACTGAAACAAAATAAAAATGGATAAGCACCCCACCCACACGTAAAGGTGTAAAGCTACATTTGCAAGACAATGAAATGCAGTACCTGGGATTTCCCATAGGGTATCAGTTCCAGGGAAACTTTAGTTGACAGGTTGGTGATTTCCATGGTCGGATACAGCTGATTGATGTAGAATTTAATGCTGTCCGGGCACAGAGACTCGTAGTAGACCGTCACGTTGACGGGACCGGCAGGCTGGAACAAACGGACTTGGATGAGATCGTTGCCCAGGGCTGCGCGGGCCGCACCCTCGCCAAATACGAGCAGGACACTGGGCATCCCTCATGGCGCACATGCCGCACAGGGGAGGGGAGGGGAGGGGAGGGGAGGGGAGGGGAGGGGAGGGGAGGGGAGCCACACCAACGAGACGGAATTGCATTTTTAATGCAGATGAACACAGCCGCTTCTCACAACACGTGTAAGGCCCGGCCCGAGGGGCACGGACCATGCCGCTGCAGACTTTACGTTGTACGGTAGTCTGGGAAATCGAGCCCTTGACAAAGCCAAGCCGGTTCTCCGTGAAGGCGGGCAAGGCGTGTGGTGGAGGTGGAGGAGGGGGGGGGGGGGGATGTTTAGCATGCGAACGCTTCTTGCTCGGCTGGCTGCGGAGGCGGAGGCCAGGCACGTCGGCGATATGGTATCCGCTCAGAGGCGGCGTCATCGTGTGCACTGTCAAAACGAGGCGCAACCTGCGGATCGCCGACCTACGGCCATGTCATGCTTTTTCCATACCAGCAGCAGAAGCCATAACTCAAAAGAAAACGGCTGTCACACCCCTCGGACGCGTGGGCAGCAAGATCGCGAGTCGAGCAACCGTCAAGCCGCCGGAGACGCCCCGGGCAGCGGCGGCGGCCCAGCGGTTTGGCCCGGCTCCGGCCCGACTCCGGCCCGGAGCAGGCCAAGCAGGCCCAGGGGCGTCGGCAGCGTCACCGCCGCGTGGTGGTTCCAGCCCCCCCCCCCCCCTCTTCCCTTCGCCGCCGTCCAGCCTCGGGAATGCTGGGGTCGCACTGTACAACTTGGCGCGGTCTCCACCCTCACGACTCGCACGTCTCCTGAGCAAAACACGAGACCAAGTGACCCGCAGGTACCCGCAGGTGCCTACAGGCCGCAGGCACCCAAGGCGCGGGGCGCGCGGGCTCCCCCAGGCGTCGGCCGGCTGCCGCCGCCACCGCTGCCGGACCCTTCGCCCGCCCGCACCCACGCACCGGCGCCGGCCGCTCTCCTCCGCGGGCCACAGCCAGTCAGAGTTTCTCGTGCCCGTCTTCGCGTCCGTTCCCGTCCCGACCTGGCGGGCCCACGCCTCCCGTCCACAGCCGAGCCTAGGCCGAGCCGTCGGCCTCCCCACACTCTGTTCCGTTCCCACTCACCTCGGCGCAGCTGCCGCTGCCGACCAGCGCCGCCAGGGCGACCACGACGACGAGCAGGTGCATGATGAAGCTGGTGGCGACCCCGCTCCCGGCCGGACACGGCACGCGCAGGAAACTGGACGACACGACACGGCGACACCGGCTGGGGCTGCTGCCTTCCTCCGCGCTCCACCAACAGGCACTCGGCGACTGGGGCCGGACTGGAGTTCAGGCCGGGCGCTCGCTGGGTCTGATGTCCGATGGTCTGGCGGCAGGTAGTCTGGGAAATCGAGCCCTTGACAAAGCCAAGCCGGTTCTCCGTGAAGGCGGGCAAGGCGTGTGGTGGAGGTGGAGGAGGGGGGGGGGGGGGATGTTTAGCATGCGAACGCTTCTTGCTCGGCTGGCTGCGGAGGCGGAGGCCAGGCACGTCGGCGATATGGTATCCGCTCAGAGGCGGCGTCATCGTGTGCACTGTCAAAACGAGGCGCAACCTGCGGATCGCCGACCTACGGCCATGTCATGCTTTTTCCATACCAGCAGCAGAAGCCATAACTCAAAAGAAAACGGCTGTCACACCCCTCGGACGCGTGGGCAGCAAGATCGCGAGTCGAGCGTCAAGCCGCCGGAGACGCCCCGGGCAGCGGCGGCGGCCCAGCGGTTTGGCCCGGCTCCGGCCCGACTCCGGCCCGGAGCAGGCCAAGCAGGCCCAGGGGCGTCGGCAGCGTCACCGCCGCGTGGTGGTTCCAGCCCCCCCCCCCCCCCTCTTCCCTTCGCCGCCGTCCAGCCTCGGGAATGCTGGGGTCGCACTGTACAACTTGGCGCGGTCTCCACCCTCACGACTCGCACGTCTCCTGAGCAAAACACGAGACCAAGTGACCCGCAGGTACCCGCAGGTGCCTACAGGCCGCAGGCACCCAAGGCGCGGGGCGCGCGGGCTCCCCCAGGCGTCGGCCGGCTGCCGCCGCCACCGCTGCCGGACCCTTCGCCCGCCCGCACCCACGCACCGGCGCCGGCCGCTCTCCTCCGCGGGCCACAGCCAGTCAGAGTTTCTCGTGCCCGTCTTCGCGTCCGTTCCCGTCCCGACCTGGCGGGCCCACGCCTCCCGTCCACAGCCGAGCCTAGGCCGAGCCGTCGGCCTCCCCACACTCTGTTCCGTTCCCACTCACCTCGGCGCAGCTGCCGCTGCCGACCAGCGCCGCCAGGGCGACCACGACGACGAGCAGGTGCATGATGAAGCTGGTGGCGACCCCGCTCCCGGCCGGACACGGCACGCGCAGGAAACTGGACGACACGACACGGCGACACCGGCTGGGGCTGCTGCCTTCCTCCGCGCTCCACCAACAGGCACTCGGCGACTGGGGCCGGACTGGAGTTCAGGCCGGGCGCTCGCTGGGTCTGATGTCCGATGGTCTGGCGGCAAGGCAAGGCGCAAGGTGGCAGCATGGGGGGTGGGGGGAGGGGAGAGGTGTGTGAGGGAGAGAGAGAGAGAAGTCCAGGACTGAGAATGAGATGGAAAGAAGGGGCGGGAGGGGGGGGGGGTTACCTACAGCGGGCGCGTCCGAACAAAAGAGTGCTCCACCCTCGTCGCTCCCAGAGGGGCCCGTGTGCTCGCCGGAGGGGGGCCGTGGCCAGGCCGTGCCAGCCGTGCCTATCCGGACGCAGTCGCGGTGAGCCACCGTGAGCGAGGCAAAGCGGCAAAGCCGGTCGGGGAGGGGGGGAAGGGGTGGGGACTGCACGCGGCACGGCGCGGCGGCGGCGGCGGCCTCCGCTCCACTCTGACCCTCTCTCTCTCCCTCTCCCTGGGAATGACCGAGACCGCAGGTTCCTCCAGCGGACGCAGCCGTTGGGGGGCCTCCACCTCTCCACCTCCACCGACTCCGGCTCCAGCCCAGCAGGCCCAGCAGGTGGCAACGCCCTGTTGCCTGCGCTGCACTCGAACGTAAACCAAAGCCGTCTACCGCAACGGCGGTGCGGCGGTGCGGCTGCGGCGGGTGGGGGAAGAGCAAATCTAAATCTCGGATAAAGAGCGGCAGGGCCGGGGCGCGACGAGGCCGCAGACACTTGAAATCACCGAGCCTCAGGTTAAATAGGCGGGGCTGGGAGCTGAGCTAGCAGCTGAGCCAGCCAAGATGGCCCAGCGCCGCCTCTACCGTTCAAGTCTCCGGGCCGTGTGCCGGGCCCCGGATGCCGGGCCCTAGGTCCCCGGTGGTTGCCCTCCGGGTAGGGTCCTTTGGGTACCCGGGGCAGGCGGCCGGCGCGGGATCCTGGCACGCAACGCTATCGGGGAGCGCGGAATTCAGCGGATGGCCAAGATGAATCCTAGATAGGCGTTGTGCAGATCCGGGGGTGGGGGTGACTGCAGCAAGACGTGTACTGTGACCAGCGCGTCCAAGGACACGAGTCAATCGCCCGACCCACCGGCGTACGTCCCTCCATACGCCAGCGAAATCTGGTGCCGCCCTTCCTCGCCACAGAGGGAATTCCACGTAGTCATGACGCTGAACTACTGGCGTAGGCTATGATACTGAATGGGAGTACGGCCAACGGCCTCTGCCTAGCGTGGCGTGCGCATTTTCAAAACGCCTGACCGGTGCGTTCTGTGCAAAACGGCTGAGCCTAGCAGGCATAGGCCGACACAAGGACGGGCACGGGCAAGGCGACGCCCGCCCACCCTAAAAGGCACTTCTGATGCTCGTGTGGAATTCTTTTGGTAATGCCAAAGCGGCTTATGCTCATTTTCAATGTCTTTAGAACAGACTGGTCTTTCTTTCGGGCAAGCTGAGTTTTTTGAAAAATAAATTTCAAATAGCTCTGGTTGTATATTCCTACATGTGCTTTTTTACACTGCCAAATGCTCTTGGTTATTTTGTAAAAGAGTGCAGGAGCATAAATTTGGATAATAAAGGTCCAAGCGTGATATTCTAACAATTTTTTAATGATCTTTGGTTTTTAGCATAATAGAAAAACATAATGGTAACTTTTTCATTTTTCAATACAATACATACTTGTTACACAACAAATTCTACATTAAAATATCTCTTTGGTAAAAAAAAATCACATTTATCTTCTCTTTGACTATGTAAGTGTGCATAATGAATTAATGAACATAAGTTTGACTTGAATTTAAATTCAGTACAGAGCAAATTAAAAAGGAACTTAATAATCATTCTATTACAGGATTAGAATTTTGTCTTAGTTAAAATGATGCAAGTCAACAGAAAGTGCCTTAAACTGCCGATCTGTGAGCATGTGCCACTTGGCACCAAGGAGCTGTGATACTTCTTTTTCAGTGGCATCATATGAACGAGAAGACACTTGCAGCCACTGGTAGAACTCGTCACTCCAATCTGGACTCCTTGGCCAGTCACATCTTAGAATGACTGCATTACGCCTGATGATGAAATTTTGAAGATTACGGCCAGTTTTAGCAAGAAGTAAAACGGTCGCTGTTGAGATACGTTCACGCACAACCTATTACACATAGGAAAAAGAGAATAAAGGAAAATTCAAAGACACAATAAGAAGAAGAGGCAGAAACAAAATAAAGAATACATAAATTATAAGGACACATGCGCAATTAATGAGAGTACTGAGATAGTGCCTACACCAGCCTACATGCTTCTAAGAGCAAAGGAATTCTCTCTGGCAAGCAAAACCATCAATTCAACCCTGAGGAAATGTTAGAAAAATATTTGCCATTGTTATTACCAGTGTGTGTAGCCACTTAGACTGACGGATGAGAAGTAGAAGAAGGGCATCAACTCTGTCATGAAATGATCTCGAGCGATGGAAACGAGGGAGTCCAAGATGTCCATAAGCTCTCAGATCTTCAGAATAAAGGTCAATTGTGGCCATTATAGACTCTGAGTGAACCTACGATTTTATCTTTTTGTGAAATGGATAAGGTTTAATGCAATAGAACTTGTATTATGGTTATTCCTTATTAACTGACCTTCATCAGAGGAGAATCATAGATGATGGATCTAACTGGAGCTCTTTCCTGCCAGATCACTTCTCTCTCTCTTGGAGTCTCAACTTTCAGGTGAACACTCAAACATGGATTTGCTTTCCGACAGGCTTGCCAGGCTCGTCCAGATACAGGCAGCAGGACCAAATCAGAAGGGGTGAAACGGTTTTGCAAAATATGGAGATGGCGGAGTTTAGTCTGACCAAGAAGCATCAAAACATCTTCACCTAAATTTTGGGGGCTAATCACCAGCACCTAGAATCATTTTAAAAGGAAAAAAAAAAGGGGAGAGAGAGAAAAGTATTACACAATGCCTACCTTGACTGCAACTGTGTATATATTTTAAATAAAGGGACCAGTAATGCATCTCTATACCTGTAAGTTCAGGAAAACACCAACATGCAAAAGTTGACAAGGAGCCTCAGTTGCATTGACTAAAATCAGTTCTTTCAGAGTAAGCGCACAAATGGCACAAACTTCATCTAAAAGTGTTTGACCCTCAGTTGTGTCAAGCATTAGATCTCGAAGTTCCAAAAACTGAAGAGCAGCTAGATTTCCCATCAAACGTTTAAGTGCTTCCAAAAGCTTGCCTGAATGTTAAGTTTAAAAAAAAATAAAAAACAATAATGATTTGTGTCGATATAGCATCCTTACACTTTTATGTAAAAAGAAAGAAAAGAAAAACATGCTTTAGTACCTCCCGTTCCATATAGGCGACATCTTTCTCTGTCATCAGCAGCCATATTGCAGGGAAATGTAAATCTAAGTGTTTTGACTTTAGATCCAACTCCTTTTACGGTGGCATTGTTTAAGCCTTGCTGCTCTGAGAAATATGACATCATGTTCATAAACTCAAAGAGATTATAAAAATTCAGCATTGGTTCAAAAATCAGTCTTTTGAAATGAAATCCCACTCTGCACAGACACTGAGAAAGCCGAACATGGTCTAAAATATGCTGCAAGTTAATATAGTATAAGTGGAAGAAATAAGCAAATACAATGAAAAATATTGGTAATTTTAGTACCTGCCACCCTGAATAGTAATTGTATTTTCGTCTGGTCAAAGTTGTGTCTGTAAGCACAAATGTTGACCACGTGTTGGGTAGATAAAATGCATAGTACCAATTGCGGCACACTTGGGAAGCAGCATACCGCTCTCTTATATTTAAGTGTGCGAACACTTGTTCCAAAATTAGATCTGGTAGATATGACCATTGGCTGTATGGCTCACCTGAGAGAGAACAACACTTTAATTCATATTATGCAATACTCAAGACCTATGCAAAAGAGGGCCCAACATGCATATGAGGATGAAGGAAAGGTAGACTGGCCATCCCTATTCATAAGGTCAATGCTCACATCATGCAACTGCCATAACTACTCTCAATTAAAAGACGACCAGAAGCTCAAAATAAATCTGTGCCTTAAAAATTCAGAGCTAAAAACAGCAAAGCCTACATACTGGCACCATGCCAACTGCCTTGTTAAAAAAAAAACACACAGAAAGACAAAAAAAGAGAGAGCAGCACAAGCTGACTTACTGAACATCGTAGGTGAAGAAAGGTAAGCAATATAATGCAAACAAAAAATATTTGATGGTAGAAGTGCAAACATTTTGTGAAAAATTCAACATATGACAAATGGTAAGGAGGGTTTCTTAAAGGTGTAATTTACCTCACCTAATTTAGTTAAGAAATAAAAAGAATTCAAACATATGACCACACGAAATACGCTTCGAATGCCGCATGCAGACGTATTTTAAAACTACGAAATTATGTAAGATATCAGCAACGACACCGGTAGACAAGAATGCATTGTGCCGATCCATCTCCTTACCATCCTCATTCAAATCGCCCTCACTGGGATCATGTGCACTGCCAATGTCCTCCAATGATTCTGATAGAAGTGACATCTTTGATAGAATTTAATCTGATTCCCAGAAAACGCGTTCGTAGGTTCGGAATCATTAAAATCGAAACCACGGAAAAATTGTCGCAGATTCGGGCAAACTGTGATGCGGTGCCAGCAGAAGCAGTTTGTTTTGCATGCCAAATTTAGCCTCCAGGGTCACAAACCGCAGACCTTAGCACCAAATCATGTGCAAGTCCCCGGTGAGCGAAGAAAACTAGTAATTTTATTTTCAATCTGAGGCATTTCTCAGACGTCACTTCATCTTCGCCTGACTAACTATGTGCCCCGAAAAGAAAAAAATAACGACTTCGTCCGTAACGTTGGCCACACTACACGTTTTATTTCGCGCCACGCTTGAAGCCCGTACCGTAACTTCGCGGGCACACCTCTTCTTGTTTACCTGCAACAAGTACACCCTTAGAAGCACCTATTGTTTCTATTCGGAGCACTCATATTTTCCGTCCGTGACTGAAAGCTTTCCTTTGCCGAGCCGCTCGCGGAACTTGCCTCGGTGACCGCTTGGTCTTCTTTTGATTCTATAACCTATCCACGCACAAACTATCCCTTCCTAGCAGCTCTCTAAGAACACCTGCTATAGTTAAACGTGAACTAAATATGGCTCAGAGAAACAACATCATTTCAGACGAGATGCAGCTTTCCCTTCGTGATCTGTCAGAGGTAAGTGTTTCCTAAACCCCAGCCCCAAATCCTTCATCAGAGTGCAAAGTTGTTGATAGAATGACATTTCAGGAACTGAAGTCTCTAGGGATCAAGTCTGACATAAAAAAAGACAGTAGTGAAACTGAACTGTGTGAAGCCCTTCTCAACACCACATGGCTTCTCATCAATCTCGTTCACTCCAATGCAATGGGCCTGAAAGAGCCTTGTCGAAATACATGCAATAGAGAATTGCTGCTGACGAGCGAGAAACAGTCATTAGAGGTAAGCCAAACTTGATGTAGCAGGCACCACAGTCTGCCAAATAGTTTGACACTAAGAATTCTTATTTCGTGAACACCAATTCCAGATTAAGCTGGACAGTTTACAAAGTGAAGTGAACAAAAAGGACAAGATCATCAATGAAGAAAAGCAGAAGGTTCTACGAAGGGAAACTGAATTAAAAAAGATCAATGAAGCTTTCCTGAAACAGAAAAAAGTGGTAAGTTCAGGGTTTTGATGCCCTAAGTTTCAGGAACCCATGGTACTACTATTGTGGTCTTCGAAAGTGTTTCCTGGGTGTTTGCAGATTACTTCACTGACCGCCCAGTCCGAGAGGCAGGAAAGAGACTTCAAGCTCCAGTCATCAAAACTGGAAGCCGTGAATGAGGATCTCAGGGAAATGGTCCGAAAATCGATCGGTGTGGGTGAGTACAGGCTTACGGTCAACAGAGATGTGTTATCACCGCACTAACGGCCTTTTCTCTAGCACATCATCCGCTCTCGGTCGAGAGATTGGGCGACATTCTAGGATCAGCGTCTGTCTCCAGCGGGTAAGGACTGACAACACTTGAGAGTAGAACTTCTAGTCTCATGCTTCACTTAAGCTCCTACTTGACAGAACAATGAGTTAACCCACCCCCGTGCTTAATTAAGGGAGCTGTCTGCTGCAGAGGAGACTACCTTGAACAGGCTTAAGTCTGCTAATCAAACTTTAGTTGGAGAGAACCTCATGCTAAGAGATGCATTGAAGTGGATTCACCAAGACATCAGCCGTTTGGTGTCACACAGGACTCATACCAAGGTATTAAGTTAAATGTTGTGGTGGCCTGAAAATGCTTTTCAATAATAATGCCTCTCTCAGGATGAAGATATTGAAGATATCTTTGGTCTACAAGACAGTATTTTCACGCTGCCATTATCACGAAGTATGAAGAAAGTGAAAGAAATTAGACTCCACCAAATCAGTCAACTGAACAATATTATGCTAAAATGTGATAGTAATTAAATTGCTAAGTAACACAAGCTGTTGTCATTTCACCCCCCAAGGAAAGGTATTAGAGGAATTAAACAATATGGCTTGGTGCCGCTTTAAAATATTTATTAGAAATTTTAAAGAGCACACATTTTTGAAGATCTTACTTAAGGGGAATAAAACGAGAACTGTGGGTAGCACCAATACCGGGTCTTCCGTGCTTGACAGGCTTGTAGGTTACACTGAACTCTCCCAAGTAGTGGCCAATCATTTCAGGCTAAAACAAAGAGAAACAAATTAGCCCCATCCCAGAATTAGAGAGACGAAAATCACAAAGCACACTATTTTACCTTGATTTCAACAAGGTTGAAAGTCTTGCCGTTGTAGACTCCCACAATAGATCCAACCATCTCCGGAACGATGATCATGTTACGGAGGTGGGTCTTCACCACATCAGGCTTCTCATTGGGCTGAGCTTCCTTCTTGGCCTTGCGCAGCTTCTTCACAAGGGCCATTGGCTTGCGCTTCAGACCACGGGTAAACCTCCTCCTGGCACGAGCGTGCATCAACTCCATCAGCTGTTCACTGCAACACAACAAGCCGCATTAACTTCACACAAGGCTAACTGATTATGATGTGAAAAAGCTCAACGGAGAAACGGCTAATAACAATCAAAAACGCAAGGGGTCGGGTACAGCATGGAACAAAGTTAACCAAACTTACGCTGGCATATCCAGGAGCTGGTCCAGGTCGACACCTCGGAAGGTGAACTTCCTGAAGGTCCTCTTCTTCTTCTGTCCATCATCGACCTGGAACGGAACGTTCAAATTAGACGAACCATGACTGGGGAACAGTTACTGGAGTCGTCACCGTGTAGCCACCAATACCCGGCAATAGCCACGGGGGAACATAACCTCCCATGGCCACAAGTAAACATTATCATGGGTACGATCCCGAGCGCCAGATTACAATTGAACAGGCCGAAAAAGATGCACCAGGCCACTGCCATAGGGAAATGTAAAGCGGGCAAAGCTCAGGTGCACAACTGATAGAATGCCGGATATATACATTCCGGCCCCGTGAGTTCCGACGGCGGACCAAGGAACGTCCCACGTAAACATATCGGGAGCAAGACGGTACAAACTGAGACCGGAATTCTGACAGGGATGCAGAGCAGTTAAGAAATCGGTGCTAAAACTCGTAAAATCGGGGCGGATGGACAAGTAATTGACGGAAAACCAGCAACTTACGTCAGCCATGATTCTGATGGGTTCGTGCAACCTACGTAGAGAAAAGAGAAAATGAAGACTCCTTCAACGCTTCCGGGCCGGACATCAATATCCACACGCAGGTTCACCACCACAACAAACCATAATAAAATATGAATTAATAAATATTCGCTTATGAGACGGAATAAGTAATTCAAAAGAAATAAAGTTTATTTTTTTGAAAATCAGTAAACTCTTATTTGAATCCAAAAATGATCTGTGAGAATTATACCAATATACGTAAGGTGGTACTGCAAATGCGTGACATCTACATCGATCGCCCCGAAAATTGTGAGAAGGCTGTGAATTGTTTTTGTTGTTCCTCCTAATGAGAACCGGTTGAAGGAAACAAGTTACTCTTATGAAAGAAAGATAACTAGTAGTTGATTTAGTCATAATGGAGTAATTCTTTGTTTCTTCTACAAAACTGTTGTGCAGGGAAAAGAGTCGTGTCAACATCTTCGTATTTTAGATATTACTGTTCAGACCACATGATTTGAGAGGTTAGCTGTTTCTCCTCTCTGCATCAATTTTTATACTTATGTGTTAATTTAGTGCTTCATAATGTTTGAACTGTTTCAGATATCATGAGCTTCCACACGCACAAGACTTCCATTGAGGAGGGAGATACACTGATGTTGTACCTCAGTCCCTCTTCTCTCCTGACCATCACTGTTAATTCCCTCACTAAGAATAAGCATGGTGCTACTGTGGAAAACATTCTTCAAACAACACAAGGGGCTCTTAAAGTTAGAAACTTAATAGGCCAGAAATACGGAAGTCGTATTGAGCTGTCCAAAGGCTCGGCCTATGCCTTACATCCTACACCAGAGTTGTGGACTGTTACTCTTCCTCACAGAACCCAAATTATCTACACGCCTGATATTAGCATGATTTTGTTTCAACTTGAGCTCCGTCCAGGATGTATAGTAATTGAATCTGGTATGGAAACAGTACCATTTTTATTTTATTTGTGTGCTGTTCACTTTGTATTTAAATCCTTGCTCTTTGGCTGGCAGGCACTGGTAGCGGTTCTCTGTCCCATGCCCTCATCCGTGCGATCAAACCCAGTGGTCATCTATACACTTTTGACTTTCATGAGCATAGAGCATCTGTGGCACGCTCTGAATTTCAATCTCATGGTGTAGGTGATTTTGTGACTGTAGCTCATCAAGATGTGTGTCAGAACGGATTTGGATCAGAGGTTGAAAGAAAAGCAGATGCTGTGTTCCTTGATCTTCCTCATCCATGGGAGGCTGTTCCACATGCAGTAAATGCCATGAAGGATTCAGGTACGCAGTTTTCTAAATCCCCCTCCCCCCAGCAGATTATTATTTATTTTTATTTTCTAAGTGACAAGCTGGACATTTCCTAATTTCTAGGTGGCCGACTGTGCTCATTTTCACCCTGCATGGAACAAGTCCAGAGAACTTGTGAAAAGCTGCGTGGTCTTGGATTTGTTGAAATTTCAACATTGGAAGTTCTCATAAAGGAATACCAAGTTTCAGCTCGAACAATGTCTGTTATGGACTTAGACAGTATAAATGTAAGTCAGAACAGGGGAGTGCTAGTCGCATGTAGTAGTTTGTTGTGCGAGTTTTATTTTTCTGGAATGCCTTTTTCTTATCCTTTCAGGCTAATGATAATGGTCCAAATGCGGTTTGGAAAGATCCTTTGAAAATTGTTTCCTGCAATGCACCATTGACACTGGCAGGGCATACTGGATATTTGACAGTGGCAACACTGCCTCCTCTGTTATCAAGAGTTCCAATTGATTCTGTTAATGGCACTAATCAGGGGTGATGTGTGAAGCAAACTGCATGTGTATGCTATGACTCTGGCAACAATCCAATCTTTTCACATTGAGAAATTAAAAATTTGTGATTGAGAAATGAAAGAATTGTGTAATAAACTTTTATCCTGGTGATTCATAGTTTTGTTTTGAGATTTATTCATCCCTTTTTTTTTTCACTAATGTAAAAACTTGGCAGACAATTTCCAATATACTTATTCTTTGCTCATATATTTGTATTGCAGTTGGACAAACTGACCACTAGAAACAGAATAATTTTTTTATCAGAACATCCTTTTTGGATGTCAAAGCTTTACACAATTTTCAGAACATTTTATGCTCCTAAGAAAACCAAATTAGCAGGAAAAACAGGAAAAGTATAAAAATATGAAGCGTATCATACTAAAACAAACAAATAAATAATACATTCTATTTTCCTAGATTAAAGCACATCACAATACTCATTACTTGCTATTTATAAGAAATGATTAGAAATTATGCTATTTGATGAGTGACTGGACTGGAAATGGCTTTTACACAATTACACAATCTCTGATTTTTATCCCTTGACTTGAAACACATGAAAAATATGTTCCTAAGCTCATACAAAATCATTTAATGCTATGAAAGAGGAATGAACCTAAATTTTTCAAACATTCATAGTATGAATTGGAGTGTATCTAGGCATTACATTCATGGGTACTCTACTATGATTAACAATATCAGATTATCATAAGTGACATTTCAGTCAAATTTCCTCTGATGGGACACTGGAGACATTTCAAATTGATCCCTGTAATTTTTCCCCTATGCTATTAAAAGAATCTAAAGCAATCAGTTTACCAGCAAGGTTTGCCCCACCAGACATATGTTTTGGTCACCTTACAATTGGCTGTTTCTTCTCTTATGTTTTTGGCAGTGTGTATGCAGAATAACAGTTACGGTAGGGTCCTAGTGACGGCAGACGTTTGTTTTATTTATAGAAATTCAATTGAGAATATTTTGGACAAATCCTTTCCTCTGATAACTTCGAACTGCTTCTGTCTCTACCCCAGCTTTCTAGCAGCAACTACAAATTACTATAAGGCAATAGTATTCACAGAAACATGTTATTGTCTTTATCAAACCGGGGAAAAAATAAGAAAGGAAACCGGAAGACTCGACCGCGGAGCGCAGAGTGAGTGAGGAGGTGGTCCGAAGCTAGGGAAGGCCAGGCCAGGAGGAGGAGGCGCCGGGACGGGAGGCCTGAGCGAGGCAGCGCAGCAGACACGCCATGAGAGGGGTAGGGGGAAGGTTGGCTGGTTCAAACATACTGCACAAAAGGAAACTTAAAAAAAACAACTAATTTTGTGTAGAAATGTCCTACTTGTCTTGGGCCCGAAAACAATGGAGTTCCGGAGTTATATTAAAAGGACGTGGTGGTAAGGGGGGGGGGGGGGGGGGGCACACAGTTTACTAGTTCAGTAGCGACCGTTAATTAAGTCGGACGTGGCGACCCATTCCGCCAACCCCGCGGCTGCCCCACCCTCACGGCATCCACATGCTTGCCGAAGGAGAGGCGATGTGACGGAGGCAGCGAAGACCGTCGATCTGTCTAAAGCCTACTCAGAGATGTGCGTGCGAGGCGAAGAGAGAACGGCTCTCTCTCCCTCTCCCACTCCCTTATTTGTTTTTCTCTTCGCGGCTTCTGTTTCCAACAGGACGGCATGCGAGCAAAGAGGTAGGACGTGGAGGAGTGGGGCGGCGCCAGGCGAGTCCGCGGCGAGCACCGCGGAGATGAAGGAGAAGGAGAGGAGGCACGAAGAAAATGGAAAGGAAAGACAGAAGGGGAACGGGATCGCACCGCGACAAGACTAGGAGGCTCGGCTCTCGGCTCGTCTCGGCTCGTCTCGGCTGGCGGCGCGCGGACTTATCAGCGGCCGAGAGCGGCGGTGATAGCGCCGACGGCGCAGATACTCCAGGCTTTGGGACTTAGCGCACTGCATCTACTCGCATCGCCTATCGTTTAACTACGTCTATAATACACACACATATTCATTTGCCCTCATCTTTAAATTACAATAAGACCATACTTGTAACAAAAAAAAGTGCTGAAGTTGATAAATAAACTCTTTTCTTTTATAAAATTCCATTCCTATACACAGACACAATCCAATAAACAACTCAGTTCGTTCAAATATTTTTATTCTGATCCCACATTTGTTTGCTTTTTACCATACCTGGACCGATACTTATTCACTACGAATGCCCTTACCTAACACTTATAAACACACTCCGGATCTCTCACAGGGACGCAACTCAACATTCAGTTCATTACTCAGACACAAGGCCGTCTCTTAACAACCGGCCCGAGAAAAGTCTCAGCTAATATTATTGTTATTATTTATAATACAATACAAAGAACGAGGTAAACTTAGCAGGAACGTCTATAACGGGCAGGCGGAGCACGCCATCCCCGCGGGCCTCACACGGACGCCTCGTCGATGACCGTGATGATCCGCTTGGAGTTGCCCGGGAGGCGCCACTTGCCCCCCGCGGGCACGCGGCCGCCCCCCGGCCCGAGGCCGCCGCCGAGGCCGCCGCCGAGGCCGCCGCCGAGGCCGCCGCCGAGGCCGCCGCCGAGGCCGGGCCCGGGCCCGGGGCCCGTCGGGAGCAGCTCCCGGGAGCCGCGGCGCTGCTGCGAGGCCGCCGTCAGCACCAGGTCGTCGTGCTGCTGGTGGTGCGGACGGCTGGGCAGCGCCGAGTCGTCCTTGGTGTTGCTGGCGGTGCCCTGGCGCGCCAGCGACCACCGCCGGCCCTTCCGGTCCAGGATGACCGGCACCTCCGCGATCAGGTTGTTCTCGAACTCGCTCAGCATCAGGTAGTTCTCCACCTGCGGAAGGCAAGGCGGCACTGGGTCAGGCACGACGCCGGCGGGAGGGCGGGGGCCGCGGGGGCCGCGGGGGCTGCGTGGCGGGACTAACCTTGTTGCACGAGGTGATGCAGTCCCCGATGTAGTCGAGGTCGTCGAGCAGGTTGTCCGGGAGGTCCATGTCGGCGATGCCTTCCTCACTGATGCAGGTGAGCTCGGGCTTGTCGCCGACGGCGATGGGGTCTCCCGGGGGCGCCAGACCGTGCGCCAGCCCCAGGTCCGTGCCGCCCACCCCCATCACCAGCGCGGACGCGCCCACCAGCCCGATGCCGCCGGGGCCCATGCCGTCCTGGAAGAGAGCAGTCATTACCTCCGGCCCGCCAAACTCACATAATGAACACGCCGGGACGAGGGGAGCGACGCGGGCCCCCTCCGCGAGCTCATCTCCCCGGACTGACCGCGTTGTGGTGGTTGTCCGGCTCCTGGCTGAAGGACAGCCGCTTGCGCTGCGGGCACGAGTCGGACACGCACAGGTGCTTGGTGCCGTTGGCGCGCGTGTGCTTGTGCCGCGCCAGGTTGCGGCGGTGCAGGTCGATGAAGAAGAGCGCCAGCGAGCCCATCAGCACGCACGTCGAGCTGAAGTAGTAGCCCGCCTTGCCGCCGCAGCCCACGTTGATGTAGCCTGCGGGCACGGCGCACGGAGGAGTAGAGTGGCACAGAGTGGGGCGGGCCCGAGCGGGCCGCCCGGGAGGTAGGCAATCGACGCACCGCTGCGGTGCGGGCCTGCCTACCCGGCCGTCGCCAGGCGCCCGGTGGCCGCGGTGGCGCCTACCTGAGATGGGCACGCCGATGGCGATGGGGATGGCCTGCGAGCACTGCACGAAGCCCCAGGTGCGCGCGAAGTTACGCGCGCGCACCCGCTCGTACGTGTACATCTTGAGGGAGTAGTGGTAGCCACCGCAGAAGATGCCGTAGATCCAGGCGAAGAGCACGTAGCCGTGGTAGGAGCCGCGCACGGCCGTGAGCGCCAGCATGGACAGCCCGCACATGAAGACGGCGGCCTGGCACAGGTACTGGCGGGCGATGCGGCACTCGACGTCGTTGCGGACCACGACCAGGCCGAAGGCGGCGCAGCCCAGCGTCCAGGCCAGGCCCAGGTACGTCTGCAGCAGCACCACCGTCTCCCCCAGCCCCTCCTCCTCCGCCTGGTGCGCCTGCAACCGCGGCAAACCGAAACCACAGTGAGCACCGGCAGCCGGCAGCCTCGCGGCCGTCAGAGAGAGAGCGTCGGGTGCGGGAGCGGGACCTCACCAGGTAGAAGATGGGGGTGTTGATGCCGAACGAGCTGATGCCGGTGGACACGAGCAGGATGCGCACCGTCTTGCTGCGCAGCGTGCTGAAGTCGAAGAAGGGCGGCCGGTCGTCCACCTTGTTCTTGTCCTTGATCTTGCGCTTCTGGTTCTTGAGGTGCAGGATGGCGCGGCGCTGCGGGTGGTACAGCGACGCGGACCGGTAGAAGGTGCCCAGGAAGAAGGACAGGAAGACGGCGCCCGTCACGGCCTGCAGCCCCAGGCGCCAGCCGATCGCGCTGCAGCGGGGAGAACAGAGGGGAGTTAGTGCGGGGACCCGAGCCGCGAGGGAGGGAGCTGATGCCGCCGCCGAGCCGCACTCACCTGATGGCGCCCTTGATGAAGGCCGACATGACCGCGATGCCCAGCCCGCTGCCGGACACGATGAAGATCTCGACGAACTCCCGGCGCCGCTTGAAGTACTGCGCCACCATGAGCGTCGAGCAGTCCCTCGTCATGCCCACGCCCACACCTGCGCAGAGCCCGCGGCACGCGGCACGCGGCACGCGGCACGCCCGGGTCAGTGACGCGTCACGCCGCGCGGCCGCCCCCCGCCTCGCGCCGCACACTCACCTATGACGGTGCCGTAGCTGAAGAAGAGCTGGTGGAACTGCGTGGCGAACGAGGTGAAGAGGCAGCCCAGGGCCGTCACCAGACCGCCCATCACCGCCGTCACCCGCGTCGACTTGCGCCGGCAGAACGCGATGGTCACCGGCGACACCAGCAAGGCCACCGCCGTGGACAGCGCGCCCAGCCATCCTGCAACACGGAGACGCGGCCGGCGGTCAGGACCGAGGCAGAAGGCAGGACCGTCACCGTCCTGGCCGGCCCCCAGTGCTCCCAGAGTCCTCCCGCGGCACTGCGGCCGGCGGCGAAAACAATGAAATGTTTCCCGAATGTAAAATCTGGAGAGTGCGGGAAACACTGCGTGCTGAGAGGGGAAGGGGAGGGGTCAGGTGTGACGGTGTGGCTCTAGCCTGGGGCTGGGGTGGGGGTGAGGGGGAGGGAGGGGGTGGGGTGAATACTTTATGAATATGCACCAGGGGGTCGGTCGTTAGGGATTCCGGCCTATGTAGCTTGCCAGCGGCTGCGCGGCATCAACACGCCCCCGGGGGGTCTGTCTTGTGGCTGCCACTGCTGCCGCTGGTGGGGCCGCACTCGGACATCGTGCTGAGACGGTCCCCCGGGGGGGGGGGGGGGGGGCGGCACTACCGCGCCCAAAACCGGAGCGGAGTGTAAAGAGAGGAGGCCGAGCTCGCCGCGGCGTCATGCAATAAAAAATATCCAAATCGTAATTTGGAAAATTGGCAAGGATTTGACATATCAGTTACTTCGCGAGAGAAGGACGGAAGTGGTGAGTGGAGTACGGGAGTAGTCGCCAGGACCCGTGTGCCCTCTTGTCGCACGTGACGTAACAAGTGGCAGCTAAGTGCGCCGCAACTGTAACGCTACAACAACAACAACAACAACAACAACAGCAACAGCAGTCGTGCGGCCCTCTTTGAGACCCCGCCAGAATGCACACGTAATGTAATTAAACGCAACAATGGTCCATACGTTGCTTTGTGGCCGGACACAATCGGTTTGTTATTGAATAGCGCATACGGAGGCAGTCAGGAGGGCCGGGGGGGGGGGGGGGGGAAGCAATGCCCGCAATGCCGGAGCGAGAGCCGCGGGCCCGAGTGAAACGTCTTGATGCCCCACCGGAGCCAGGCCAGGCTTCAGGCCGGCCCGGCCCAGCCCAGCGCAGCTCGGCGGGAAATGCACAAAGAAATTGGTAGATGCGGGAAGGCGAAGCGGTGGCCTGAGGCACGACAAGAAGGGGGGAGGGGGCCCTTCGTGTGCGATCATCAGGGGAGAAATGTGCCCGCGACGGCGGCGGCGGGGGACGGGCGAACGCGGCGCGGCGCGGCCCGCGGGGAAGATCTCAGGAAACGAGCTGGGGATGTCCTGGGACCGGGGCGGGGCGCGGGGGGCGTGGCGGGGGGCGTGGCGGGCGGCGGCCGTGGAGGCCCCCTAGTTACGCAGAGTGGCCCGGCGGCCCGGCGGCCCGGCGAGGCCGTGGCCTTCTGTCTCCAGGACTGCTTCCGGGTAGCGATTTGGCCAGTCACTTTTGCGAACAAACCGGCGACGGCCCCCCGCCCTCCACGCCCCTCCTCCCCTCCCATTCTCCCTTCACGACCCGACCCGCTGCTTTCATTTGTGCGAAGAAAAAAAATACAATCTTTCACTCCGATAAGCGAAGACTCAATAAATGTCAGAGACAACGGCGTCGTGGCTGCGGGTCCGCCCCGCCCCGGGCCGCCCCGGGCCGCCGCTGCCGCCGTTCTGGGAGGGGGCCTCCAGGAGGCGGCCTCGCATGCGGAGGCCGTGGAGGCGAGGCGCGCAGCGAGGCTCGGCCAGCGGCCGTGGGGCCGCGGGCAGCGCGGGACAAACTCCGGGGCGGTGTGCCCCCACGTAATGCTGGCAATGGCGGACCAATCAAACAAAACGACGCCCCTTCCTCCCCCCACCTTTATCACCCGAGCGGCCGCGGCGGTGCAGGCCTTCAGGTGCGGGGCGCGGCCCGCTCCGGTGCCTCCAGCCTGGAGAAGCAAGTGTGTCACTGGAGCGGCCGGAGAAGGGCACTGAGGCCCTCCTCCCCCGGCTGCGCTGCGCTGGAGAGGTCGTCGGGCGTCGGGTCCAGAAGGGCCGCCGCTGCCGGGGGTCGAAAGGGCTCGCAAACTGCTAGCAAGCATAATGCCACTACCCACGCGATGCAGGCGAGCACTGTGTGTGTGTGTGCGGGTGTGGGTCGTGGACGTGCCAGCAGCAGCAGCACCCGCCCCGCCTGCACTGCACACCCCGGCTGCAGCACGGACGCACGAGCTCGCCGGATAGAGGCTTTGCGGAGATCGCAAGCAGGAGAACAAATAAAGGCAAGGCGCTTCCGGCGCGGAGACAGTTTTCGTGAGCTTAAGCTTCGGAAGCTCGGCTCTTCCCCGCGATGCATCCCGGACCTCATTCCGTGCGGACCGCGGGAGAGACCCCGGAGGCCCCGGAGACCCCGGAGACACCGCGCCGCGGGGACCGGAAGCTAAACAGCGACGAGATTGTTTGAGGTTGGCTCGCGGCCTGTAGACCTCCTGCCGCCGGGCCGGCCGGGCGGGGGGTGCACTGCACAGTGGGGCCGCGGGGGCGGAGAGCGGCGCAGGGCAGCCCAGGGCAGCGGCACTCGGCGGGGCCGCGGCAGCGTGCACCATTGGGAATGGGGAAACTTCTTTTCGAGCTCCAAAACGGCCGGGTCAGAGCAAAGGCGTGGGAGAAACGAGAGGGGGATGGGGGGGGGGGGCAGCGGGGATGCGAGAGGGTTGTATGTAGCGAGGGGGGGGGGGCCTCCGCTTTGTCCCTGTCGCGTCTCACCTGAACCCCCCCCCCCTGCCGCCTCTGTGTTGTGCCGCCGTGCGGGCCGCCCGCCCCGATATGAGGGATGTGTTTGCTGCAGAACGCCATGCTATTTATTCGCGCCCTCGCAGAAGCGTCTCGGGTAGACAGAGGGAGTGAGAGAGAGAGGAGGGTGGGGGGAGCCGAGTGGGAGGCCGCTAGTATTACATGTGCCAGAACAGTAATGCATCGGCGCCGCTCGCCCGCCTGCTCGTCTTGTTGGCAGTAATGCGTTAGCCTTGTCATCGGGGCGGCCGCGTTTGACGCTGACAGCCGCCCCGCCGTTGGGGGCCGCGGGGGAGGCTTGCGCCCGGCCGCAGCTCCCGGCGGCCTCCCCTGGCCTCCTGGTGCTCCGACGGCTCCGGACTGCTCGGCCACCGCCTGCCGCCGGGGCTTTATTGCCATTGGCAGCCGTATAGGGGGCGGTGTGGGGGGAGGGCCGGGGCCGCGGCGGTAGCGGTGTGGGGCAGGAGTCGTCGTCGGCGTACGACATCGTGGGGATCATCTTGAGAGACGAGCTGTAAAAGAAGAGTCGGCCGGCCGCGGTCAACAGTCAGCGGCCAGCGGCCCTCACAGTGGGCACCGCCGCGCCGAGCCGCAGAGGGGAGTGAAACGCCTCCAGAAAGCCGTGCGGTGTCTCGGGGGCCGTTTCTTGTTGCAGCGCTGTCCGCGCGTCCTGCGGCGGGGCCCCGGCTGCCGCCCTGCCAGCGACGTCCGCGGGAAACAACCCGCTTCCCCCGGCAGGAAGGACAGTCAGGATCAAAACGAGCGCTCAGAGTGTCCTCCCCCTCCCCCTCCCCCGCGACCTCCTTCGGCCCCTCTTATCTGGGCGCGTCTTCCAGCACCCCCGCCCCCGCCTCCCCCGATAACGCAGCTCGCCGTCGGACCGAGGCGCCCCGCCGCCCTCCTGCACCACCTCGGCAACCACACCGGCGGCACGCTAACTGTGCGGTGGGGCTCTCACTGAACAGCCCCCCCCCCCCTCCGGGAGAAGCAGCGAGGACTCATGGCTGAAGACGTTCGTCAACGTGACAAAATGCGAGTGTGACCACCGCACCGAACCGACACCACATGCTGCTCCGTCAGAAACGCACCTCTCTCTCTCTCTCTCTCTCTCTTTCATTTTGTCTCCCTCCCTCTCCCACATCACAAACGTCCCCCCGGCGCGCCGCCGTCAATGCGTCGCTTTGATAAAAGGACGAGAGGGTCGTGAAGCGGGGGGGGGGGGGGGGGCGGACCGGGGCCCATTCAGTTAGCCGCCGCCGCCGCCGCGGAGACGTGCCTGGCGACACGAGCTCAGCGCCGGGGCTTTGTCTCTGTCCGGCAGATTACCTTTAATTGGAGCGCCCGGTCTTAAAGAATCTCGCCCCCTCCTCTCTCTCTCTCTCTCTCTCTCTCTCTCTCTCTCTCTCTCTCTCTGTCACCCGCCGCCGCTGATGCATCTCTTCCCGGATCACAAGCGGACCACACCGCTTCACACGGCGCCGCCGCCCGTCACGTGAATTCTGAACGACTCCGAAAAATAAAAGGGGGACTCGCAGAGCGTGTGGTCGCCGCCGCCACGCCGCGCCCCGCCCCGCCCCGCCCCGCCCCGCCCCGCCACGCCCCGCCCCGCCCCGCCCGGATGATGTTTTCCGGCAGTTGATGGCGGTGGGACATAACCGTCACTAGTGGGTTAAAGAGGATAAGTCACTCCCCGGCGGCAGGGCGCGCTTTGTTTTAGGACTGCAGTAAGGGGCCGGGCCGTGCTGCACTGCCATTGGTCCGCCGCGGGGGCCCGGCACTACGCGCGCACCAATGGCAGGCGGGGCGCGTCTGCACCCATTTATTCCCTGCGGTGCCTGGCCGTGCCTGGCCGTGCCGCCGCCGCCCTGTCCGGGGGGTCCCCGCGCTCCCCTTCAGCTCAAGCCGCGTCACATTATCTGTCAACACAGTATCTTCATTTTCAAAATTAAAAATTTAAAAAAAAATCCAATTAAAAACAACATTTCCGTGTTTTCTAACAGAGTGTTGGTGGCGACGACTCCTTGCGAGCGGCGCAAGGCTTCGCCACGGATCGCCGCGCTGCGCGCTCGGGGAGCCCCTCTGACCCTCTGACCCGAGCACCCGAGCATTCAGACCGATCGGGACGCGGTGGCTGCTTGCTGTCTCCTGGCTGAACGGGCCGGGACGGTCAAGGATGCAGCAGGCAGAGTGCACACATGTTCCAGAGCCGCTGCCAACATTATTAGCACGAGTATGCGGCCTCTCTCTCTCTTTCACACACACACACACACACACTCACACACACACCAACGCGCGGGCACCCGCTCAGGATGATGAGTTTCCAGCAAGCTCGGCTTGCACTACAAAGTGGCGAGAGCGGCCGGCCGGGACGCATGGCCGCGCCGACAGGTGGCGTGTGTCGCGTGCGCGGCGCGTGCGCGGCGCGTGCCGCTGGCGCCGTGACGTGTGGCCTGTAAAACAGACCACGGGGGGGGGGGGGGGGGGCCTCGGCACGGCGCCCGCGGCGGGCCGGCGGGCGGACAAATCTCTGCGGCGGGGAGGCGCGGCCACTTCATCACCACGCTCATCCCCTTCCCTTTTCATCTCGAAAAATAACAGAATATAAATGATTATGTTTGCCGAGTCGGGGACCGCGGCTCTCCTGTGCGTCTTCGGCAGATGCGAGGCGAGGGGTGAGAGATGCGGGGGGGGGGGGGGAGGGAGACAAACGGGGAGAGGAAACAGCGATCGGCAAGCGAATTCCTCGCGCGGTTCTTGCCGGTTCTGCATAAAGCAGGGCGGGAGAGAGTGGCGCAGAGTGCGGGTTCCCAGTGTGAGGCTCCCCTGCAGCCGCGGCCCCGCTGCCCATAGCGTCAGGCGTAATGCCCGCTTACATACTGTGTGTGTGTGTGTGTGTGTGTGCGTGTGACGGTGCCGGCCGCGCTGGCGGTGTCGAGAGTCGAACCGAGTAAAATTAGAAAAGCTATAGTGTGCGCGCACTGCATCGGATGCAACACACACACACACACACACACACACACGAGGCGGGAACAGAGTGCCATTCGCGGCGGCCAGCACCCATACATTCGTACGTGTTACGGTCGGGAGGTCAGGAGAGAGACAGGAGGGGGAGGGGGGGGGGGCGGGCTGCGAATGTTGTGACGTCGGCCAGGTTGGGACACCCCGTTGTCAATACGGGAATCTAATTTTAATACCGAACGCGCTGCCGCTGCCGCTGCCGCAGCGGGCCGGCGGCGGCATCGCCTCGCCCGGCCCCGCCCCGCCGGGGTGCGGCTCCATTAAATGGTTCGGACAGGTCCGTGCGTCCCGCCTGCCGAAGCCGCGCCGGGGGGATCGATAGTGAAGCCAAAAGCGCGCGGCGAAAAGAAAATAAAAAAAATAAGAAAGAAGACGTCGTGGCGCGAAAAGGATCTGACAGGACGGGGCGGGGGGCCGGGGTCCCGTGACGCCACAGGCTGCGGCCAGCGCCCCCCACACTCCCGCGGCGGGTCGGGGCGAGTCAGGCGCCCCGAGTGGTCCACGTCCGCAGCTGGTCCGGCCAGCTTCCGGTCCGCACTTCCGGGGACCGAAATAAGTGTCGGCAGCGTCTGCTGGGTGTGCCCGGCCGAGGCGTTCTTATGGCTCTCCCGGGATGATGTTCTCAAATTTCCAGCATAGGCAAAAAAAAACTATTTTTTTATTTACCAATTATGACTTTTTATTTACAAAAATACAAGGGTGTCCTGCGAAGTTTTCGGTATACTTCCCCAGTATGAGAATGGTACGGGCGAAGCTTGGAAGTTTGTACAGCACAGCAGCAGGCGACAAGGCGGCGAGGTGCTCTGCCCAGCGGCCGGCGGCCGGCGGTGTCGGCGGACACAGAGGAGGCGGAATTGATGAGGAGGGAGGAGCAGGGCGGGCCGACAGGCGGCGGCGGCGGCGGCTGCCGCGAGGACCCCCCGTCATAAGACGGCCAATTTATACGGATGCCCTGCTGGCAGCGGGGCCGTCGGGGGACCCTGCCGCCGCCGTGTAAACACGCTGCACGGCGTGTCGCGGCGTCGTGTCCGCCGGCCGCCGCTGCAGCCACTGCCGCGTCCTGGCGACGTGCGACGCGTACCGCGGGGACACGGATCCGACGCGCGGGATCTGGAGCAGAAGGTCTCCATTGCGATGCCGCCGCCGGGGAGGGAGCCTCTAGCAGCCCGAGGCCGGTAATCACCCCCGCCCTTCTCCCCCTCCACCACTTTCTTTAAAGCAGAAGCGTACATTCTTTGACGTTCGACAAACGACAGGGCGACGTGAGGAGAAATTCAATCGCGGCGATCCCGGGATTTTTTTTTTTGATCCACTGCGGCATTTGATCGCAGGACGAGCCGAAATGTGCGGCCGGCTGGCCCCGCGTCTTACTCCGCCGCACACCGCGGCCCCGCTCTCTCCCGTCACCCGCGACGGCTTTATGACACCCTTCACTACATGCATACGAGCCCCCCCCCCCCCCACACACAGACACACCAATGGAGATGCTGCTCCCCTACGGAGCTGTTCGTACCCCAATAAGCAGCCCACACCCGCGGGGGCAGCCTCGGGGCTCTTAGTGTACACGGAAGCCCAGCCCTTCCGCCAGAAGAAAAAAAATATATAATCGGGGATTTTGGACCATCGATGGCAATTTGTGGCGGAGCAGTGAGTGTGCTTAACAAAGAAAACATAGTTGCAATTTTTTAAAGTTCTGTCGCGCCTTTCTACGCCTCCGCCGCCGCCGGGGCGAGGAGAGATTTCGACTGGCGCGAAATACGAGAGCGCGTTTTTACTGGGCGCCCCTGTGGCCGCGGGCGCGGGGCGCGGGGCCGGTGGTGGGCCGGGCGGCGTGCTGAGGCTTCGGCGCACATAACTCAGCACCGCTCAGCACCGCTCAGCACCGCTCAGCAGCGCTCAGCAGCGGCGGACGCCGGCCCCGCCGATCATTCACACCCGATTTATGAATGAAAACGGACGGTCTGACGAGACTCCCTGCTCGGGGAAGGAAGAAGGAGAGATCGAAACGAGGACAACTACTTCCCGCACCTCTGTTCTTGTTGTTGTTGTTGTTGTTGTCGATGTCTTGATATGTTTTTGCGTCTCCAATACAGGTTTTGCTGCACCCCCCTCCCCCCTCTTCATATCACCTTTTCACAAAGGCTATACCGCAACGTTGCCGAAGGGGATGGAGCGAAAAATGGATGGTATTCGTTTCGTGTGTTGCGGCGGCGGCGGCGGCGGTGTGTGTGTGTGTGTGTGTGCGTGTGTGTGCGGTGGGTATGGGCGTGGGTGTGTTGTTCGGGAAAATAGGTATTATTAGCAATAAAGCTACGCCACGCACCAGCAGACATCGCAGCACCCAACGACCAGCAACCGACCCGCACAGACATCAGAGGGAGAGAGGGAGAGAGAGAGAGAGAGAGAGAGAGAGAGAGAGAGAGAGAGAGAGAGAGAGAGAGAGAGGAGGAGGAGGCGAGGGGGTGGGGTCTAGCACAGCACGCAGCGCAAATAGTCCCATTACCACTTACTCCCGATGGCCGGGCCGTGGCACCGAGGCGCTGTGTTGGCCGATACCCATGGATGAGCTTTGCCCCCTCCCCCTCCCTCCCCCTCCCCCCCCCTCCCTCCCCCCAGAAAGAATCTCTCCCCGGTCGCCTCTCGACAAGGACCCCAGGGCCGCAGGACCCTTCTATACAATGTTCAGCGTTGGCGGTACCGCAGCAGTTTTGTATTGCGACCATCCTTTATCCGTATTTTCGCTTGACACCCCCCCCCCTCCGCAGCGATGCGTGCCCGGTTACTTTGTCAGTCAGATCCACCCCCGTCCCCCCTCTGCACCCCCACCGGCCGCCGGCCATCCCCCTCCTGCCTGCCTGCCTGCCTGCCTGCCTGCCTGCCTACGTTTCGCTCCACTTGAGCGTCTTGGAGGGCGGCTGCCGCGGCTGCCACCACCGACGGAACTGCCGCGCGCCGCGCGCCGCCCGCGACCCAGATAGAGGAGCCGCGGCGCCGCCTCGAATAAATATAAATAAAAATATAAATATAAATAAAAATATAAACGTCGGGATCACATGGAATGAAATGAAGCGAGTGGGCCGGGGAAGATTTAAGCCGCGGCGCGGAAGTGAGCGCGGCGCCTGTTTACACAAGTGCCTCCCCCGGGCCGGGGGCGGGGCCGGGGGCCGGGCCGGCACCAGCGCCACGTCCCCGCCGTGTTTGCGGCCGCCCGCCGCCGTCCCCGCGGACGGACGCCAATACCGCAATATAAACGTCTGCCGGCCGGGGGAGTCGGTTTAGCATCGAAATGAAGCGGAGAAGAAAGGGAACGGGGGCGCGGCACGGCGCGTGCAGAGCGGAGCGGGGCCCGAGGCGGGGCGGGGCGGGCGGGGCGGGGCGGGGCGGGGCGGGGCGGGGGGGCAGCGGCTGCCGGCGGCTGCGGACCAGACGAACCGATTCCATAATTATTTCCATAAAACAGGCATCCGGACCAAGTCAATGGGAAACACGACACTGACACTGAGCAGGCCGCCGCCGCTGGCCGCCGCTGGCCGCCGCCTCCCCCGCGGCCATGGCACGCGCGCGTCTGTGTGCGTGTGTGTGTGTGTGTTTTCGATGATATAAAAGCGTGTGTTTTATGAATGCGATAAATCCGTCGAACGTGTCTTTGATGGCCCGTGGCCCGTGCTGCTGCTGCTGCTGACTCGTTTTCTCGAAAGAAAAAAAAACACATAAAATAAAAACATGAACGTTTCGGGAAGAGCCGAAGTGGGGTTGTGAAGTAAACGCCCAGGGCGGCGGCGGCGCGCCGGCCCGGCCGCGGGCCGAGGGGTATTTAGTGCCGGCCGGCGGTAAAACAGCGCCGCGCCACGCCGCGCCACGCCCGGCCCATCCGGGTTAGGACCGCGCGGGCCAACAAGGACATTTCCCAGGGAATGTAACGCCTGCAAAAAAGAAATGTATTCTTCTCTCTTTCTCGCCCCCCCCTCTCTCTCTCTCTCTCTCTCTCTCTCTCTCTCTCTCTCTCCTGTTCACGCTCCGGCATTGATTGCGGTTACGCACTATGTAACGTGGGAGGAGCGCGTGGTGGCGGTGACGACACCGACACCCCGACACCGACACCCCCAACCCCGACACCCCCACGCCGCCGCCGCCGCCGCCGCCGCCGCCCAGGCGTTACAGTCCGCGAAACAGACAGAGGCTGGGGCCGGGCCGGTGGGTGGAGGGCGGCGGGCGGCGGCGGGGGAGGTTTTCAGACCTTAACGCCCACCGCCTCGCCTCGGGCCGGGCTGGCTGCTGCCAACGAACTCCGATCCCCAGCAGCAGCAGCCTCGCCCCCACGGCCCGCCGCAGCGCCCCCCCCCCCTCCCACCCCCTCCCACACCCTCCGCAACCCTCCTGTCACCGGCTGGGGGCGGGCGAAAGAGGGGGAAATATGGGCGAATGAGGATCGTCCTGATTTGGGGGCCGGGGCCGGGGCCGGGGCCCGCCGAGACAAACAGACCCTGATTTGTGTCATGAGGGTGCGCTGCGCTCGGTGCGCGGCGGGGAGGGCGGCGCTCACGCCCGCTGGGCCGGGGGCGGGGCGGGGAGGCGGGCGGGGCCGTTAAGAGAACTGGGTTTACTCCGATGTAAAGGAACACGCCGGACACCGAAGCGGCGCCCCGGCGGCCCCGGAGCGCGGCGGTGGGGCACCTCCCCGGGAGCACCGTGTCCGTGTACATCTCGGGGCCGCGGCCGCGGACGTGCGGACGGCGGCGCCTCGCTGTCCATCACAAACAACAGAAACCGGCGCCGCGACGGGGCGGGGCGGGGCGCAGTGCCACACTTCACTGACCAGGCCGTAGAGCGCGGCGCCCCGCGCGGGAGGGGCGGAAGCGGACGACTGCGGCGGGGAGGAGGAGGGGGAGGGGGCGCAGATGCCCTTGTGGCGCGTCGGGCCGTGAAATCTAACGCGCTGGGAGAGGTTAGGGGGCGGCCCGGAGGGGGGGGGGGATAGAAATTCATCCCTTGCAGTCTGTGAGGGGAGGGGAGGGCAGGGCTGCAGCCAACGCGGAAGAAGCCACCGGCCGCGCTGCGGGTGGGCGGTTTGCCGCGGCCCCCACCCGGCCGGCCGGCGTCCTGCCTGCCTGCCGAAACGGACTTGACCAGAGGCCAAGACCCGCGCCGCACACCGCACCGCCCCGGCACACCGCACGCCAGCACCAGTGTTGCCCGGGCCGGGCCCGCCCCTGCGGCTGACCCCGCCCCCGCCCTGCTCGAGGGCCTCGTCGGCCACCTGCAACAGGTCCGGGGTCGATAACAAGGAGTTTCGGCCGCGGGGGCCTCCCTCCCGACGACGGGGAGTTTATGAACGGGCAGCGTGGGGACGAGCAGGCCCGCCTGGCCTCCGCTGGCCTCCGCCCTCAGCGGCCGGCCTGGCTGCCGGCTGCCGGGGGACACGACCCGACCCGCGGGGACGCCGCCGTCTCGTCTCGGCCAGGGCGCCCAGCGGTTTATGGGCGCAGGGCGGGGCGGCCGCATCCCGCAGCTGCCAACAGCGTCGCAGCTGCCAATAGTGCGGCAGCTGCCAATAGCGGCGCCTTGTATGGGCCGCTGGGCCGCGCGGAGCCACGCGCCGCGGCCCGCATTGTGCAGGTGGAGCGGCGCGGCGGCGGCTGCGGGGTGCAAATCCTCCGCCACCGCAGCTTCATCACGCGGCCCGCCGCCGCCGCCGCCGCGGAGCGATAAAACGAGATTCATACCGACTTTGTTTTACGGACAGAATTAAACGGGTGCAGGCGGCGCCGCTCGGCACCGGCGGCACAGTGCCGGCCGGCTGAGCGGAGTAGGGTCGGGAGTGGAGGCCCCGGAGCCCGGCACCGGCGTCACCGGCACGGCCTCGGCGGGGAGCGTCGCCGTGTCGTGTCCTCCGGCTCCGGGGCCGCGGGGGGAGGGGGGGGGGGGACTAACGCTGAGGGACTATCCCACGGCCTATTCCTACCCACGTCGGTTTTACGGTGAAAATGGCGTGGCGACGGGGCGGGAATCGGGGCGCGTCGCCGTGCCATCGCTAAATCCCTCTCATCGCATCCGAGAGAGAAAGAGAGGTGGGGGGGGGGGGGGGCAGGGAGGGAGGTAGGGGGGAAGGCGAATAAAATGCAAGTAAGATATGGCCATTTCATTATCGCGAGATGCTTTCACTCTCCCTTCCACTCTTTCACTCGCGCTCTGTATATCTCAGCTGGAGGGAGTGAGAAGGACAGGGAGCGAGAGAGAGAGAGAGAGAGAGAGAGAGAGAGAAGCGAAGATCAGGGGTGCTTTGCTGCCACCGCAGGAGAAGCAAAGCGAATGGATGGTGGGCGAGTGCGAAGGGTGCTGGGGGGGGGGGGGGGGAAAGTGAGAGCGAAGTCTGAGACACCGCCCCCGGCCCGCCCCCGGCCCGCCTCCGGCCCGCCATGCATGGGCCCCGCTGTACCGCCGCTGCCAAAAGTGTCGGCGCTACCAGCTCTACAGTTCCGGTCCCTATCTCATACCAAACTAAAGTAAGAAACGCGAAGGCGTCAGATTTTATATTACAAGAAAGGAGCAACAGCTCGCCGGGGGCCCGTGTCTGCTCGTTGCCCTGCAATATTTGATACGCCCGCCGCGTATTCATAAAGCACATTTTCAAAACTAAAAATGGCGAGGAAGAAAATCACTCGTTTCACCTGGACCGGTCGGGTCACTTTCTGCGGCGTGCTGTCCCTGGCCCGCGGCTGCGGTTGTACTTATCCGTTCTGTATTTGTCTGGCTTGTCGATGACCCCGGAGCCCGGAGCCCGGAGCCGGCGGAGTTGCGGGGCCCAGAGCCCCCGGAGGCACGCGAGGGCCAAACTCCTGCCATGTCCGGGGTGTTCAGACGGGCTCTACTAGTTTTACTTGCCAGAACTGCACTCCCTGCACCCCCCCCCCCCCAACCCCTTTCTCTCCCAGAGGGAGGGAAGCCGCCGCACGCCATTGTTTGTCCGCACGACGCGCGCTCTGGGCGGCCGCCACATAAACTATACGGCCGGAGTATAAACCGGAACCGAATTCGACAAAATCCTCGTCAGCAGATCAGAAGTCGGGCGCCGCGGCGGGTCATCGCGGAGCCCGCCGAAGCACCTTCTCAACAAAAATCTGAGAAGTTACGATGAGCAGTATGGAATCTATATTTAATTAACGCAAAAGGACAATGTGACGTTTTTTTATCAGTCGCTGCGGCAAGTGGTGTCATCGGGAATGTGCACTAAATGGGGAAGATGGCGGCGCGGGGCGGGGCGGCGCGGGGCCGGCAGCCCACCACGGGCGGCGGCGGTCCCCGACACCTGTGAAACGGCCTCGACATTACCGGCAATTACCACACTAATTGTTCCACCACCTGACGCAGCCAGCGAGAGGGACAGGGAGATGAGAGAGAGAGAGAGAGAAGAGAGAGACAGACAGACAGAGAGAAGGCACGAGGGAGGAAGCGAGCGCGGCGCCGGGTCTCGCCGCCTCCGCCCTCTGCCCTGCCATCCCTTTCCTCACAACAAAACACCGACAAGCAGCCGTCTTGTCCCCCCCCCCCCCCCGAGCGCGCCTATTGTGTTGATAATCTGCGCCGCTGTCTCGGAGGCGGCCGCCTCCCCTCCTCTCTCGCCTCTGAGAGGCCGCTCAGCGGCGGGCGCCCGGTGGGTAGGCAGCCCCGCGGGCCGGGCGCGCACGCGTGCCGCGCGGGGCTGCCTACCCCCGGCTCCGCAGGCGCCCTCCGGCCGCACCCGCACCGCCGCCGCGCCGCCGCTCCGCTCCACTCGCCGAGCTCACCGCTCCGCGCCCTCACTTCTCACTTGGGCCACGGGCTGCACACAGCGCTGCACCCGGAGTCCCGGGCGCGATACGAGATTGTGAACTTGCCTGGGCTCCACTCATCCCGAGGCCCGCCCCGCCCCTCCCCGCCCCGCCCCGCCCCGCCCGCACTACCGCCCCGGTGCTCTACTTTGAACGCCCCCCCTGGCTGAATGGTCGCGGCCTCTCACCCGCGCCACAACGACGTCACAAAAGTTTTTAACTGGGTCTGCATGGAAATATGAGTTTCATCATCTTAAGCCCCCACCCTCCCCCTCCAGCCCCGGCAGGAGGCCCGCCCGCGAGCGTCAGGGAGTCAGCAGAACACTGTACTCGGCTGCCGGGGTTCCTACGTTGTTTACACCCCGCGAACAAGTCCCAAATGGAAGATAGATGGGCAGACACGAAAATTAATTTTGAACTTTTGTTTTGCTCGGAAAAATTGAAAACTTTTGTTGTCGGAACGTCAGCGTCATAGACAGCGAGGCCCAATGCGTAGTCAGCAAGGTAACGGCGACCGCCGCACCGCCACCGTCGGGGCTCGGTGGCCGCGCGGGCTTGTCCGATGGTCGGCGAGTGACAGGGTGTGGGTTCAACGCCCGCCTGTCGCCCGGGCTGAAAGGCCTTTTTTTTTTTTGCAAACCACCGCGTTATTTTGGACGGGCGCATCTCCATGCGGGGAGCCGGGCGGAGTGCCGGGGGAGGCGCCCTGCCGGCCTGGTGCCTGGAGCCGGGGCCGGAGCCCGGAGCCCGGAGGTACCGACCCCGTTACCACGCCGCCACCCCCTCCCCGGGGGTCAATCAAGTCGTACAAGAAGGCCGCGGCGTCGTAAAGTACCCCTGACGCAGCACCAGCATCCCCCTCCCCCAGAACCCCCGGCCCGGACCCGGGCGCCGCGCCGTTCATCGCTCAGGCTCAGGAGTCTCCCAAGCAACACCGTCACGGCGGCCGCGTGCTCGACATGGCCGGGGGCCGCCGGGGGCCGCCGGGGGCCGCCGGGGAGGATGGGCGCGGGGGCCCTCCGCCTACCCCACCCCTCTCACCCGGACTCGCCATTAGTTTTGACATTTCGTTTTTCCCCTGAAATTAATGCCCGCGAGATAATGAAGTAAATGAAACAAATTCCCGTGCGCCTGCGGAACCAAAGCCCGATAAAAGGAACGTTTAATCCTGTTTTCACTGATGAGATGCAGCGCTGTCCTACGGGAGTGGAGGAGGGGGGGGGGGGGGGAGACCGCGGGTGGCCCAATACGGTAGCGGCGGCCCCCCATAATGCAGCGACGATTAGTCTCGAGATAGGCGGCGGCCCAAAGGGGGTGCCGCGCCCCGGACCCGGCGGCGACATGCGTGTGGACACACTCGTCGGATTCCTCAAAGCTGCTCCTCGGATGCCAATCATTTTTCACGCCGGTGGCCCCGCCGGCCCCGCCGGTCCCGCCCCCAGCGCCGCGCCGCGCCCCGCCCCGCGGTGGGTCCGAAATGAGACCCCCCATTTAGAAAGCGAGACACTAACGGGCCGCGGCGACACACAGTCGTGACGTCACCCGCGGACGCCGCAGGCCGCGTCCGGTGCTCGAGCCTCGGCCGCCTCGGGACAGGTAGTCGAAAACAAGATCAGGCGAAAAATAAGTAAAAAGAAAAATTTCAAACTCAATTTTTTTTCCAACATTTTTATCCAATATATTTTTAAAGAAGCCTCGCCCCCCTTGGTGGATCTGTACTACAAGCTTAATCAAACTTTAAAAAAATTAAACGCGTCAACTTATGTTCTTGGTATAGTTTGACTCTTTTTTTTTTCGCGCCGTGGGCCGCGGAGCCTGGCGGGGCAGCCGGGTCCATTATCACTTTGGTTGTTATTGGCCGCACATTCGCGGGCGGCCGCGGCGGGCGGCAGCGGGGCCGGCGGAGCGCAGCGCATTAGGATATGGTTGTCACGTATGCCCCGCCTCGCGCCGCGCCGCGCGCCCGAACGCCACAACATAATAATAATAGTAATGGATGCGTGGCGGAGATCGGCCCGCCAGATACGAGGCGACACCTCTCCGCGTCGCTGCCCGACGCCTAGCCGCCCTGCACCCGCACGGCCGGCCTCCGCTCACGACGGGCCAGTTTTTAGCAGGTGATACATATAACACCACCTACAAACGTCAGAATAAGAAATAATATTAAGATAATGTATCAGCGGCTTCTACTCTCATGCGGCAGCAAGAGCCAAGCTAAATATATATAGGCCGCCTGACCCTACCGGGGGATGTGCGTGCCCGCGCCCGCGCCGCGCCCGCGCCGCGCCGCGCCGTGCCGTGCCTCGCCGCGCCGCGCCTGTGCCGCCCGCAGCTTACGGGCGGCCGTTTCCCAGCCCGTAGCTCATGAACGGTCGGGTTTAGATGGGTAGTGTAAGCGAGCCGATTTTAGCACGGAGTCTAGGCTTTCTGTTGGTACACATATCATTACGATACGACCATTCTAGAGCGATGTAGAGCTCCCGATGTGCGCCCGACCAGTCAGACATTACCCTTTGTGAAGCCGTAGCTCTTGGACGGTTGCTCATAGATGGTGGGTGTAAGCGAGGCGATTGCAGCAACGTCTAGGCTTTTCGACAATATACGTATCTTTCTGATCCGATCAACCTAGAGCGATCTAGAGCACCCAACATGTGTGGCCGAGACTGGCGCATGGGGCGCGCATGGGCGCATCGGCCTACAGCGGCGGGGCCCTCCAGGGCGGCAACAGCGCCTTCGCCTCCCCCCTCCCCCCTCCAGCTCCCCTCACCCTCCCTCAGCATCTCGCGCCCCGCAGACCGACTAGACCGGCAGGACCGCACTACCCGATATGTGGCCTACGGCGCTGACCGCCACGCGCCGGTCTCTGCTCCCAAGGGTCACACGATTCCAGACCAATACCTAGGCTGTCCGACGACAAGCGAGATCGAAAGTGTGTATCACCTGCTGCCATGGCAACTGTTGCTGGCATTTTTTTTTGGGTGTGCCTTTTTATTTTTTTCGCGCGACCTAACCCACCTGCGTTGGTCTCCGTGGCGGCCTTGGGGTAGCGGCGCAGCATCTCGGGCATGAGGACGCCGACGGCGACGTGCAGGCCGTGGGTGAGGACCTGCACCAGGACGGCGCAGGCGAGCACGAGCCAGCCCCAGCCGCCCTCGGGGTAGTAGTGCTGCTTGATGGTGCCGTCCGGCTCGCGCTCCACGCGCTTCTGGCCGCGGGGGTCTCCGGGGGCGCGGCGCCGGCCGCCGGCGCCGTCCCCGGCCCGGCTGGTGGTGATGACCCACTGCACCGCCTCCCGCGGCAGGCAGGCGAGCGCGGCGGCCGCCTCCTCGCAGTCGGCCGCGCTGCAGCTGGGCAGCTCGCTGGGCAGCTCGCTGGGCAGCTCCTGGCTGGTGGCCACGCCGGAGTCGTCGCCGCGCAGCAGCAGGCTGTCCGAGCGCGAGCGCACCGGGTGCTGGTGGTGGAGGTCTTCATCGTCGTCTTCGTCCTCGTCGTCGTGGTAGTGGTGGTGCAGGTGGTGGTGGCGGTGTGGGCGGCGGTCGGGGGGCGGCTGCGACATCACGCCGCCATGGTCGTCCCGCCCTCACGGCCCTCACCCATCACCGGCGCCGCTGGGGCTCAGCCCCGCGGGCCCCGCGGGCCCCGCCGCGCTGTGCATGCAAACACGCCGTGGTCCCAGTCTCTCTTTCTCTCTCTCCCTTCTGTTCCCTTTCTCCCTTCCTCACACACACACATCTCCTCATTCACACATCTCCATTTTCCACAAAATCTCCCGCAGTGATCCAAATAAAAATCCCCAAGACGCCCGCGTGGCGCGCCGTGGTACCCGGTGCCCCCGCCTTCAACGAGCCCCCCAACGCTCCCCGCGCGGCCCGCGGCCTTCAGTGCGCTGCAGCGGAGTTCGCGGGGAGTACAAGTAGGACGCCGCCGAGGAGTCGGTCCGCGGGAGGTCGTGGGCGGAGGGCGGCCTGCGGAGCCGGCCGGGGCCGCGCTGGGGGAGACTGGCTCGGGCAGCAGCTGCGGACGGCCCGGGAGGGTATCGAGTAGTAACTGATCCACCGGGCTGCGTGTGTGCGTGTGTGTGTGTGTGTGCTGTAAGGATCTCTGGGGTCGGCTCGGCTCAGGAGGTCCATTTGTAGCGATGGCGGTTTCTTCTCCGCTGCCAACTCTCCCCCTCCCACCGCCCCCTGACCACCCTGACGCTCTCGGCCTGTTCGCGTTAGCTGCCGCAGCTCAGCAGCTCGGGTGGCGGGCCGGGCCCAGCGGGCCGGGCCCAGCGGGCCGGGCCCAGCGGGCCGGTGTCCTCGGAGCCCCGCAGAGCCTCCGGGTCGTCGGGGGGCTCGTCGTCCCCGTCACCTGAGGTCTGCGGCGGCGCGGCGGCAGCGGGGCACCCGCTTCTCGCACTTCTGCGTCGCGGGGAGCCTGGCCGCTCTGCCGCCTGGCGCCCGGCTAGCGCCGCCGCGGTGCGCGTCGCTCTGCGAAAGCCACACGCACAGTTTACAGCCCGGCGGGGCTCGGCGGGGCGCTTGGTCACGTAGCCGACAAATTGGCGCGGCGACACGGCGGGAGCCGCAGGCCGCCGGGCCGGCGGCGGTGCGGCGCGGCGCGGCGCGGTCAGCGGGGCGGCGGCAGGCGCCTGCTGGGACCACCGCTGGGCCCCGACGGGTTGGCCGGGCGCCGCACCGCCGCAACGCCGCACCCCGCCGCCGCGGCAGCCGCGGGTACTTCGGCAGCCGGCTTTACAGGCTAGTTTTACAACCGATTTGCGGCGCCAAACGTGCGAAGCGACGAGATGCGACGCGAGCCGCCGAACACGAGCGCGCTGCTGCCGAGTACGCGACCGCGACGCGCTGCCAACCTCGTGACCGACAAAACTCGGCGACCGCGGGAGAAACTAGAAACCCGACACCCAGGCACGCGACATTTTTTTTAAAGTTAGGCATTACCTAGAGGCTCCGCCATAACTTGAACTTGGCATGTTCAAAACGGCAAAATTTGTTCAGAATTAAATTAAAGTTTAGCTGGTCAGTCGGGAGACGAAACGATGAAGACAAACGCTTCCTGACAACACTGCGCGCTGCAACTTTGACATCCGCGAGGAAATTGAATCGTGTTTAACGCCGTCACGTGATCGTTATTTGACGAGGACGCGGAAGACGTGGGGGAGTGAAAGAGAGAGAAGGAGGGTGCGAGCGGCGGCGGGAGAGAGAGGGCAGGTGAGCGGTGCGGCGTGGCCCTTCACTTCTTTTATGTCGCCGTCTCCGCGTAAAGCTAAGCGGCACGGCGGCGGGGCAGCACCGGCCGGGGGGCCACGGGGGCGGGCAGGAGGCGGCCTGACGTCCCCATCGTGTGCGCGGCCTGCAGCGGCCCGCGCAGCCTAGTGCAGCCGCCGCGGGGGTCAGGGGTCGGCTGAGCAGTGCTGAGCAGGGCTGAGCAGGGCTGAGCAGTGCTGAGCACCCACCCGCCACCGCCGCAACTCCAATCTTTCTTCCCCCGTCCACCGCAGCGCTGCGCCGCGCTGCCGCCGGGCCACTCCTCGGGGAGGTGTCACGTTCAGCTCCGCGACGACGCCCCCTCGTTTCCTTCGCGGTTACCCCCAAACCAACTTTTCAAAAAAATAAAATAAAATTGTCGGTTGAAAAAATAAAGTGTCCATTCAAAAAAGAAAATAGTGAACGAATGAAATAAAAATATAGGTTTTACACTTTTGATCACAATGACCGCGCAGTTTGGACAGACCAGCCAGATAACTTGCCACGCCGTTTTGTAGGGCGGCGTTTCGCATTGCATCAGGCCCGCCATGGCTTTCAGTCTCTCCTCTGTCTCCCTCCTCTCTCTCTCTCACTCTCTCTCACTCTCTGTCTCGCGGCGGCGGCCTGTGCGGCCTGGGCGGCAGTCGCGTGTAATTGACTCGAGTTTCGATTCAGTGCACCTCCTATATTTTACTCGATCTGCGCGCGCATTGTGCATTATGCGGCGGTACGCAATTATATTTGAAATATCACTCGCGGCGCGGCCGACGCACACACACATACACATACACAGACACACACACACACGCGCGATCAATCGCCATCGGAATTGTTACACGCAACGCTCCCCGGCCCACCGCCGCCACCGCCGCCGAAACATTTTATAATGACCGCCGACGGGCGTACAGTATTTACTCTCATTTTCTTACGGGCGCGGCGGGATAATCGTTTAAGGCGAGGACAGTCCGTGTCGGCGGGGACACTGGCGCCGGCAGCTGTTCCCGCCGCCGCTGCATCCAGCAAACCGATCGGCCGAACTACGTGGTGGGCGCGCTCAGTGTCGCCTGCAGTTAGCGGGGGACAAGCGAGTGCAAGAAGAGCGTCTCGTCGGACTGGACGGCGCCCCGGGCCGCCGCCGGAGCCCAGGGCCGCGACGCGCGACGCCCCGCGCCGCCCGGACTCCCGCCAAATCCGCGGCGAAGAGGCGCGCTCACGTGCCGCCGCCGTAAAACTAGCCGGGCTCCGCTGCGCCGCGGGGGCCGCAGCGAGCAAGTCCGCGACCCGCTGCCGCCGGCCGCCCCGGGCAGGGTGCCCCGGGCGGGGTGTGCGGCAGCGGCAACCTCCTGACCCCGCCGCGCCCCGCACCGACAGCGTGGCCGGTCGGGGATCGTTTTCGATAACGCCGCATGCGAAAGGGATTCACGCCCCTCCCCCCTCCCCCCCCCCCCCTCTCTCTCTCTCTCTCTCTCTCTCTCTCTCTGCAGGCGCATCGCGTGACGACTCGTGACGTGAGTCAGTGTAACGCCGGGTAACGCCCCCCATCAATCAAGTCTCCCAAGAACCGTACCCTCCTTTTCACACATTGAAACCGCGTGAAAGGTGTTGTGGGGCCCGTTTGTGTGGTGAGGGGCCCGGGGGGCCCGGGGGGCCCGGGGGGCCCGGGGGCCAGGGGGGCCCGGGCAGCCTCGCCGCGACCAGCGGTGCCGCCGGCCGGCTCCGATGGGCTGCGGACCAGGAGATGACGTCTGGGAAACTTGGCCTTACGTTCGAGACGCGGAAGGCGCAAGTCCGAGTCTTACTCCAGACTTAAATTTGATACGTATTCCCGGCACGTCTTCCGAACAGACTTCAGCCGCGAAGAGCTCCTGCCGCTGCCGCCCCGCCCGCTGCCGGGCCCCCGGAGGGCCCCCGGAGGGCCCCCGGAGGGGCGCCGCCACCACCGCCGCCGCCAAGGGGCTCAAGGGATCCGACGCCGACGTCATAGATCGTAACTGTTCTCCTCCGGAGCAGACGCAGCGCAGACTTCACTCCGCCGACTTGCAATATGAGTTGCGGACGGAGTCTGCAAGCCGACCCCCGCGTCACCACTGCGTCGGGGCCGACTCCGGGCCTCCGGGCCCAGGATCTGTCACCCTGTTCACACACACGTTCACACACGTTCACACACACGCACGCACACACACACACACCACCAGAGCGGGGCCACGGCGTGCCTCCCGCGGGCCTCACCGCGGCTCTCGTCTCATCGCCCAGCACTCGCGGCGCGGCGGCGGCACGGCGGCGCTGGCCCGCGTGTTCGTGTTGGCGCTCGCGTCCGCCCTCGCGGGGCTCTCGGGGGCTGTCGGGGGGAGGCGGCTCCGCGGGGTCCGCGAGCTGCGCGCGCCGCGCCGGGCTGCTCCAAGGTCTGCTCCCCCTGGCGGCACAAGCCACACTGAGCCGCGCTCGGGCCGGGCGGCGGCGGCGGCCCCACCGGCCGCGCTGTGCCCCCGCCGGCCCCCGGGGCCCCCCGCGGGTCCGGGCCGCCCCCGCCGTCCTCGCCGCCCCCGCGCACGCCGGCCTCTTGGGGTCCTCCCGAGGACCGCACGTGCGCCATTCACGAGTTACACGAAATGAATGGAGCAGCCGCCTGGAAGCGAGCGGGCACCCGGGCGTCGAGGCCGCTGATGGCACGCCAGAACTCACATCTCCACAGGACGCGGCCAGCGCTCTCGCATCAACGATTCAAAAAAAAAATCAAACGTGCGAAAATTTTTTAATTTTGCAAAATTGCTTATTGCCCTGATAATGATTTAATTTCTTCTCAAATGTGATTCGAGAGTTCACAGACGGTCTCCTCTGCAGATTCCTGGCGCACGTAGCATTTAGGAGCTGGGAGCTGCATACGGCTGCATAGCACCTCATTGGTCGGGTTAGGTGGTCCCGAGGGGGGAGGGGGCAGTAAAGGGGGACTTCTTGACCGCGCCCCGCTGCGCCCCGCTGCGCCCCGCTGCGTCTGGCCGGGCTCCCCTCGCTGCCTCGGCGCAGCGGTGCAGCGGTGTGCACCGAGGCGGGCTGATTGGAACTGCATATATCCGTCCCGGCGGGGAATCAGATCCGGACGAGATGGAAGTTCCGCCGTACCTCAGCCTTATCGCGCAGCCGTCTGAGAGAGAGGGAGAGAGAGCAAGAGAGAGAGAAAGAGAGAGAGAGAGAAATCGCAATCACAAGAAATTTGTTCTCAAAGTCAGTGCGTCGCTGCTGCCCCGCATACCGCAAGACGATTCTTCAGAGGACGAACGTCTAATCAACTCACGTTGATAACTTCCCGACGCAGACTTATCTTATTCGCGTATTTTATTTCTGCGGCGGGACGCGATGCATGTGCCGGTGGCACCGGCGGGGTCCAGTCGTCCCCGCGGCGGCGGCGGCGGCCCTGAGACTCCACGACCGCGCCGCGCCGCCCCCGGCCGCCCCCGGCCGCCCCCGGCCGCCGCCGGCCCGGTCTCTGTCTCTCTCTCTCTCTCCGGAAGTCCCGCACCCGCAAGCTCAACAAATTTTCGCCCCGCTGCTGAATGCCCCATTGAAACTTTGCTCGTTCACGTCAAATATTTCTAGGGAGAAAGCCTTCTCGCGCCTCTGCGCTGCCAAGGCAGTTACCACACCCAGCAAGCCTAGGCAAAGAGAGAGAGAGAGAGAGAGAGAGAGAGAGAGAGAGAGAGAGAGAGAGAGAGAGAGAGAGGGAGAGAGAGGCTCGGCCCATTCCGCGTGTAATCGGCACACTCTGTTCAGGGATTTGGGCAGAATCGTCAACCCCCAACGCTAACGGCTGCGGCCGCAGCAGACAGACTCCGTGTCATTCCCCGCGGACCCGCAGCAGAAGAGAACAGGGAAGTTTTGTCTCGGGAATCCCGCCCGGCATGTGGAGGACACGCAACGATATCTGACTGAGAACCGGTCCGCTTCCTACGGAGAACTTCTTCGTGCTCGCCGATATTCCCAATTTCCTCGCTCCGTTTCCCCGCCGCGATGTGCGCCCCACGATACAGCGGTGCAGCGGGGCAGCGGGGCAGCGGGGCACGAGCATCGGCGAGGCTTATCAGAGATGATTAGCTCCCGATAATGAGGACGTTCCCGCGGGGACAGCACAATGCGTGCCCCGACACACACGCACGCACACGCACGCACACGCACACACCGCCCCCTTTGTTCCACCCTGCAGCTCAATGGATAACACACGGCTATCTCTGCGTCGGGTGTACGACGGCACACCGCACAACAGAATGGGTGGCCAATTTGGCCGGAGCTCGGGCGTCTCCGAGCCGCCGCTGCAGGCGCTGCAGTCACTGCAGCCACTGCAGCAGCAGCAGCAGCAGCCGCCGGAGGAAACGCGCCGAGGACCTAATAAGCCAAACGGGGCGGAAACAGAGATGATCTTCTTGACGGTCCCCGGATCCCGGAGGCCGCCCATCCGAGTCCGCCGCTGCCGCCGCTGCTTTGAAATTCAACGCGAGCTGGGCTCATCAATTTAGAGCACAATGCCGAGGGCTGAGCACCGAGCGCGGGGCGCACCCCCAATGCCGAGTGCCCGGGCCGCGCGGCTCCAGTGCTCAACGCGCAGCATATCCGCAGTTTGCACCAAAGCACATCGGCTTGTTCTGTAGGAGGCTTCGCGGGCGCTGCTCCTTGTATGCGTGTGCACTCTTTGTGGGCGTCAATGGATGATCACAACGATGATGGGGGGAAAACAAATTTTAACAATATCTGCGAGGATCAAAGTGCGCTGCTGTTCTAGGGAGCCGTGCGTCGCTAGCGGTGGCACTCGACAGTCCCCGACATAACATTCTGGCTGGTCCACGCTGCGTGCGTCCGCTGACGCTGCCGCTGCCGCCGCCGCGCCCCGCCGCGCCAGCCCACTCCAGCGCCTCGCCAGCCCGCGGGCCCCCGTCCGGTAGTGGGCAATTTCCGATCTCGAAAACCGTGTCAGGCCAGAAAATGGTAATAAGTTGTAATCACTCGGGAGGCCGATCTGTCGGCCGGCGCTGCCGGCCTAGCCGTAATGGTGCCGGCTGGGGCCGCGGCGCCGCGGTGCTTTGACGCTGCTGAGGAAAACTGCTCCCGCGGCCGCCGAGAGAAAGCCAAGCAGAGGCACCTCTCGGCAGACCCGCTCGGGGCTATCGCAAATCAACGTGCGTGCGTGTGCGTGCGTGCGTGCCTGTGCGTCTATCCAGCGGCGGCCTGTCGCCTTCTGTCGCGTCCTGGAAAGGAAGCGCCGTGACAACGCATACGCACATGCAAAGCACTCGCGGGTAGTGCCCGCGAAGCACACGCGAAGCACACGCGAAGCACACGCGAAGCGGCGGGGCGCGACGCATGACCGTAGCGAGCCTATCGGCCGCACGTCATCGGTGCAACTCAGAGAGGGGGACCGTTTTCGCATACTTTCTGATGACCGGCGAAACGCAACAGCCGGCCTGGCCTCTCTCTCTCTCTCTCTCTCTCTCTCTCTCTCTCTCTCTCTCTCTGTCTCTGTCTCTCTTAGACTTATTGGTTTTGGAGTCAAGCGGGAGAGATTCGGATCAGAAATGGCGCAGGCAGCCTGCGGGCCGTACGCAGGCAGCCGCTTGGGCAGCCGCCTCGTAAATAGCCTTATTATTATGTTATTAATATTACACATTACGAGGCACGCGCGCCGCCTGCAAAGTACTGCAAAGTACTGCAAAGCGCACACAGTCCGCACACCGGCCGTGCAGCGTCATTACCGGCCGTAACGCCGCCGCGTCAAAACAGCGGAGGAAATCCGTGCAAAGTAGTATACGCTGCCAGTCTGTACCGCAGAGCAAACCAGAAAAGGTCCAGTCGAGGGTTCAACTCCTTGCCGATCCGCGTTATTTTTCCGCCGGCTCAGCTGAGACGACGGCGTGTAAAGTACCGGGGGCGCGCTGCAGCGACCATCGTGGCTCTACGGCCGCGTCGGTAGGGCGACCGACCGACGACCAAAAGGTCGTAGGTTCGATTCTTGCCACGTACTCAACATTTTTCTTGCGTCTACTCTTGGGAGACAGAGGGTAAAATATACTTCCGAACGTGGTACCGGCATGGCTGTCTGAACGGCCGTGCGCGCTGCGTCACTGAGAGATGTAAGCGTTGGGTTTCAACTTGAAGATTCCCGCAGCACGGTCGGGCTTACCCCCGTTCCCGGGTCCGAGGTTCTCTCGGTCGCCCGGGGTTTCCGGCGGGGGGCCTCTGTGTCTACCAAGGAAACTTGGTTCGGAGACTCGGGTGTATGCTACGGGGGTACCTAGGGTTCGGTACCTTCGTTTTCGCTCCCTGTGAATCTGGCAGACGAGGACACGCCGTCGCGACTAGGGTTCGTCGTGAAGTACAGCAGCTTCGGCTGTGTACGATATAGGAAAGCCTACCTCCCCCTCAATCCGCTCGGGAGTGGCCGCAGTGCCACAGACCAACCAGCCAGTCGAAGGGAGTTGATTCCGGAAATCTGGCTGGCGGAAGGGGCTACATTGACCGTTGCGGAAGCGTGCCCCTGAAAAAGGCCGCTGCGTCGTGCCTGTGTCTTAGCGGCGGTCGATACCTGGTACACCGGTTCCCATTCGAACACCGAAGTTAAGCAGGAGGGTTCCAGGCGGAGGCCTGGGACGAGGTAGTGCCCACCCATTTTTGCATTTTTTTTCAAAAGCGTCCACAGATTTTAGGTGAAAGAAAATTATTTCCGTGTGTCATTTTTGGTCACGGTAGGAATGGTCGACCGCTGACTTGACTTTTTAACCACTTTTGGGGTGGGTTACAGTTCAGAACACAAAAACCATAAATGATCGTGAAATGTTTGAAAATTTTTCAATCCAGTCAGTGTACACCCGTCCGTGAGGTGAGGAGCCCCTCGGAACGTATTCTTCCTCTATCTTCTCTCACCGCCTCATTTTCGGACAGGACGGCCGGCGGATGGGCGCAGCAGGAGCGGCGGCAGGTCAAACTGTAGCCGGTGGTGATGTCACCGCGAAAGCCGCGCGAGAGGGGCGCTAACGCTATCGGAGCACCCGGAGGAGAAATACTAAAAATAAAACACTCATTCCACGGGCGGGCAGGGCCGGGCCGGCACTGAATTCGGACCTCTCTCTCTCTCTCTCTCTCTCTCTCTCTCTCTCTCTCTCTCTCTCTCTCTCTTCTCTCGTTCTCTCTCTCTCGCTCCCTTATGGATCAGCCCGCGGGTGCGACAGCGACAGAGCTACAAAAGACTGTGTTCGGAATGAGCCGGCGGGCCCGGTGCTGCGGCCCGCGTATCCCGTCACGCGAGGAATTTGTGTGCGCCCCCAGCGTCCCCGGCGTCCCGGCCCCGAGGGCACACCGGCCGGGCCGCCGCCGCCGCCGCCGCCGTGCAGCGGTTCCTGGCTCCCCTGGAGGAACCAGCACCATTATAATTCAGGACGGCAACATCCAATCGACGTAAAGGTGAGGACTCACTCGTTCGCACTCTGCGCTCTGCGTTATTCGGCACTACGCCGGAGTGAAAGACCCAACGACCCACGGTAGATGAGGTGAGAAGCTGTGGGGGGCGGCCGACAAACACGACTCTTGTCCATTGGGAATATCGTCGGCACGCATTCCATTCTGCGCTCTTAAACGGATGCAACACGAAACATAACAGACGGCGGCCGCAGAGCTGCGGAGGGCGCCGGCCGGGCCGAGGGCCGAGGGCCGAGCAGGCCGCAGCTTCTATGAAGTCATTTGAGGTCCCACGATACAGATCAGGCGGGGCCGGGCGGGGCCGGGCGGGGCCCCGCCGGGGGTCGCCCTTCACCGACACCGCCGTGCGGGGGGCATCCAGGCGCAGCCTCAGGGCCGCGGGTGTCCCTCGCGCTTTACGGACGCCCCCCCCCCCCCCCCGCGGGCCGCCGCGGGCCCCGCCACGCGGCGCACTCACGGCCGCAGGTCACCGCCGGGGGCCCTCCTGCACAGCTGGGCGCCCGGGAGTCCTTAATTAAACTTTATTCAAGGAGGCGGGTGCGAGAGAGAAAACCAATCGGTGGCGAGGGGACGCCGTGGGCCCGTGGGCCCGTGGGGCAGGCCCGGGGACCGCAGCGCCGACAGAAGCAGCGGAGCAGCAGGCAGTCGGGGGCCAACATTGTGCCGCAAAGTTCGCAGATGGGACGCCGGCGGCAGCGACAGCCTCGGCCTCAGCCTCCGCCTCGGCCGAGCGGCATATTTTTTCCCCCGATCTTGCGGCTCCGGTCCATAAAGTGAGTCCGGCAGGGCATCATTAGTGGGTCCGCGCCCGGCTGCAAGCCCGGCTGGGTGCGTACTGCCGCGTGCTGCCCGTGTCGTGCCCGCCCGGCCGCGGCCATTCAGGTCCCTGGGGCCCCCACACGGTCCCCATCCGCCCGACATTTGCGGTCAACGAGTAACGACGGCCAAGTCCTGTCGGGTACGTGTCTCCAATTACACGGAAGAAATGTCAATGCGAGAGGCGAGGCGGATCAAGGCTCGACACGGACCACACCTCTCCTTTTCTCTCTGTTCGCCCCCCTCCCCCCCCCCTTCCTGTTGATGCTCTCTAAAAATAATTTTCTACTCGTGTTAACACAGTCGAGCGTGACGCTCCGCAGCAAGTGCAGGAAAGGGAAGGCGACCGTGTCTCTGCTGGCCCGCAGCCGCTCCGCACTGCAGCCTGACCCCGTGGCGTTTTCGCCGGCCGGCCGGCCGCCCCGTGCGGCTCGGCGGCGGCCTCGGCTCGTCTGTTGCGCCGACCGAAACCGCCGTGGCGGGCCGCGGGCCGCGGGGCGTGCGTGCCGCGTGCGTGCCGCGTGCGTGCCGCGTGCGTGCCGCGTGCGTGCCGCGTGCGCGCTGCACGCCGCTCTCGTATCGGATGGCGCATCTAAAGTGGTCCCGTCCGTCTCTCCAGCGCCACAGAAGTGTTTCAGGAAAAGAAAAAAAATAAATAAATAGATCAATCTGAATGTGAAATTATTCATTATTATTGGTCCGGGCCTTCCTAGCGGCGCTCTCCGGTCATTCCGGCAGATTTATCACGACACTCGCCGGAGGAGCCGGCGGTGTTGTGGGGAGGGAGGCCGCCCGGGCCACTCCGCTCTCTGCGACACGCCACGCCGTGGCCGCCATGGCCGCGAGAGCTCGGTGACGCAGGCAGCGGCGACTTTACCACATGCTGTGTGCTCCCCGCTGCGGGCCGCGGGCCCCCCGAGGCGGAGGCGGCATCGGGACAGAAGCTCACCTGCGACAGAGAAAGAGAGATATGCGTCAGCATGGAAGGCACATTCCAGGCTGCCTGCGCGCATCTTGACACGCACGCGGGCAGCCCCTGCACACGAGGACGGGCCGGTCCCTACAGCGCCGGCGGCGGCCGCCTGCGGTAGGCCAGGTAGCCCGGCCCGCGCCGCGGCCGCGCGCGCTGGGGTGCCTACCCGCCGGGCGCTCGCCGCTGCCGCCGCCGCGCCGCCAGCCGGCCGGCCGGCACCGCCCCCTCCGCCGCGCGTAACAACAACCCGACGAGCGCCTTCGCTTCCAGAGGGCGGCGCCCGGCGGCGGCGGCGGGAGGAGCGGAGGGGGAGGGGGAGGGTCCCGCCCCCGGCGGCATGCCCAAGTGAGTGTGACCCACTTCGGCGGGCGAGTTTGCCGGGGATTAGACGCGATGCCGGACTACTTAGGGGAGGACAGGGCGGGACGAGGCGAGAAGGGTCGTGTTCGCGGGGTGGCGGGGCCCGGCGGGGCCCGGCGGGGCCCTGACCGAACTCGAGCATTTAGCGGGCGACGTCTGGAATGCGTAATAAAAGTGCGTCTGTCCTTGAAAGGCCCTGCCGGCTGCCGGCGCTTCTATCACTTCCGCATCGCCCCCTCACGTCTCCGCTCTGGATGGGGCACTAGAGGGCCGCCTCGGCCGCCGCCCCCGCGAGCTCCCCGGAGGCGGCGGCACGAGCGGCGCGGCACGCCGGCCACATCAAGATGGAAATTGAGCACTAAGCGGCTTTTTGCAGACTTCCCGCCCGGCCCCCGCGGCCCCCGCACTGTACACACGTCCTGCTCGGGCTCCCCGCGAAGCCCCGCGGCGTGAGGGTCAGAAAGCCTGGCGCCCCCCGCGGCCCCCCGCGGCCCCCCGCGGCGCTGCGGCCCCTCCCCCGGCCGCCGCCCCGTAAGCTGATCCTAATGGAGCGGCGGCCGCCGGTGCCGCCGGTGCCGCCAGCCCCCGCCGCCCGGGCAAACACTGACACGGTAAACTCGATAAACACCGCCGCTGCCGCCGCTGTCGGACCACCGCGGGCTGCTGGGGGGCGCCACCGGACGCAGCCGTCAGCCCGTGTGTGTGTGTGTGTGTGTGTGTGTGTGTGTGCTGGCAGTGCGGCGGCAGCCAGCCTGGGGACGGCCCGCGGGGAGGCACGCGACAGCCCGCAGAGCTCCCGCGTCAGCCGCGAGCTGCTCTTCCTGCTGTCGCTCTGTCTGTCTGTCTCTCTCTCTCTCTCTCTCTCTCTGCATCTCTCCATCTCTCACCCTCTAAGCGACGACAGGGCGAGGCCAGGAAAAAGTGTCCGGCCATAAGTCGCCAGCCCCGCGGCGGGCGGGCGGGCGGGCTTTTGCAGGCACTTTGCAGGCAGCCATGTCTGAAAACATTGAGCATTTGGGTCATGGCGTGGCGTGGCGCGGCGCGGCGTGGCGTGGCGTGGCGTGGCGTGGCGTGGCGGCTGAGCTGAGGAGGAGCAAGGAGGATGAGGCGGATCCATGAGAACATGGCGGTATTGCATCATGAGTTGTTGATGGTCCAACAACAAGCAGGGCCATGATGATGTAGGCAACATCAATCACCGGGAGCAGAGCCGGCCGGGACGGGCCGGGCCGGGGTGGGACCTTCCCTGGGACCCCCACCCCCACCGCCACAGCCCCCGCCGGCAGATAGCGGGGACCACGAGGACACGGGGGGCTCCAACCGCCCTGGACACTGCAACAAGCATTTATCGCCGTCATCGCCAAGGGTACCGCCACGCACACGCACACACACGCACACACACACCACCACCACCCCTCCTCGTCAGGCGGCCGTTGTCGCATCGCAGGTGCGCCCCCCTCGTTTCTTTACTTTCTCGCAGCCGCAGATGAGCGATGGCGGCCGTTCTCCGGGAAGCGGCGGATATTTTCGAGAAACAATATAATAATCGGGTCGGCAGGCGAGGCGGGCATCAATCTCTCAGAGACGGACAGACAGACAGACAGACAGACAGACAGACAGACAGACAGACAGACAGACGGACGGACGGACGGATCGCCCTGATAAGCGGTGAGCGCTATCGGTGGACGCAGGCCGCAGGCAGGCAGGGCGGGGGCTGCGGGGGCGCAGGGCAGGCGGCGCAGGCGTTGGGCGGTCCAATAGCGATCTCGCGGCCAGAGTCGCGAGAACCCGGGGCTCTGGCTGGCTGGACTAGATCGATTACATCCCTTGTGCCTCTCGCTCTCTCTCTCTCTGTCGCGCGGCCCTCTCACTCGCGCTCCCTGAGAGAGACCACCCCCCGTGATTTACGCGCCGCTTTTGTCCGGGCCGGCCCCGGCGACACGCGCGCCCACCGTTCTGTGCGTGTTATATCTTACCTCGCAGGCCTTGCGGTGGCTGCGGTGCGCGGCCAGGAGAGTGGGGGGGGGGGGGGGAATAAATCGGGCCCGACATAACAAAACGGCGCACTTTTGGGGCCTTTCGACGGCGGGATAAAAGATAAGATGCGCCATCACTCTTTCGCTGCATCCGCGGGCCCATGAACATGACCGAGCGATTGCGACTCTCAACGACACGCAGGCCGCGCGCGCTCATTGGTTTATCTCACCGGCACTTACACACATGAGAGCGCTGCCGCCGCCCAATCCTCTCCCTCATTACAAGACCCTTGAGCCCTACGAGACACACATTATGTACACCCCCGCTCCCTCTCACCAGCTCTCTCTCTCTCTCTCTCTCTCTCTCTCTCTCTCTCTCTCTCTCTCACTCTGCAGCGGCTGTCCCGCACAGATCGATGCGTGCGAGTGAGACAGAGCGAAACTTAGCAAGAAAGCGTACGCCGCGCCGCGCAAGGCGTTGTATGTCACGCCACTGCGATTGCGGAGGCCGCGCCGGGGGGCGGGCGGGGGAGGAGGAGGGAGGGGGGGGGGGACGTATGGAGCTGCCGGAACCACTGCCTGGCAAAAACACCAAGTGTAATGTACGGACGGCAGAGGGCTGCCGAGCCCCACCCCCTCTCCGGCCGCCACCACGCCTCCGCTGCCGCCTAGCGTGCACTCCCTCAAGTGCGCCGCACTCGCAAACAACACGCGAGGAACGGACGGACCTGCAACATTTCGAACAGCGAGCGCCGCCGCCCACGCGAGAGAGATGCACTGAGGGGGAAAGTGCAGGCGAAAGGGAGAGGTCAATAAAACGCCGAAACGTAGCGGAGTGAAAGGGGGAGGGAGCGGCGGAGGGGAGAATCAACGCGGAGGGACGAGGACAGACGACGGGGCTGAATACGGAGATGATGGTGGGAGGGACGCAGACAGAAGACACAGACGCCTGAAGAAAGTGACACGGAGGAGCCGTCCCCCCCCCCCCCCCCCCCCCCCCTGCCGGGCCGCGCACCCCTTGCTGTGCTATGCTCTGCGGGTTCAAGGCTCGCATTAAGGAGAAGTGGTGAAAGTGGCGCACGGCGGCGGGGGAGGGGGAGGGTGTTTCCAGGTAGGGATTGGGAAAAGCGCGGCGGGGGCTGCGGAGGCGAGGAGGGGCGGCGGGGGCGGGCGACGCCCCCCCGCAAGCTTTTTATATCCCTCCCAGCCCCTATCTGCGATCCCTTCTGGCGTCCATCTCAGCTCCGCCGCTGCCCCCCCCCCTTCCCCCACCCCTCCATTCGTTCATTGTGCTCGCCGGACTGCTTGTCTTTTCCGTTAACCTTCGCGGTCGCCGCATTTTTTATAACTCTCCTTCCGGAGAATGTCGAGGAGAGAGAGAGAGAGAGATAGGGGGTGGGGAGGGGGCCCCGGGGGGCGCTGACACCGAGGTGGGCGTGGCGGCGGGGGTCATGGGCTGGCGGCCGCTGCCGCGCGCCCCGCTGCAGGTGATGCCGCGGCGGCAGCTCTGCGGCGGCAGGACCACTCTGCCAGCGGGGGCGGGGATATCATTATTAGCGGGGCGAAACGCGGGAAACAAATGAGCCGGAAAGTTTATTACCGGAGAGGACGGCGGCCCCCGCGGCCCCGGCTCATCCGCCCGCGCGGCCGACGCGCCGCGGACTCGTAATCAGGGAGGCCGTGAAGATGACCGACGGGCCAGGAACCTCATGAGCCGACTTTACAAGGCCGGCCGCGCAGGCCGCACGCAATACACAGCGGCACGCCCCCCCCCCCTCTCTCTCATTCTCCCTCTTTCTCCCTCCCTTCCCCCTCACTTTATCTCTCGCACCCTGCCACCCTGCCTCCCCCTCCCTTACCCCGGTCGTAATATCAATTAATCGTCGCGTGCGTTCGACCGCGAGTGCGGCCGCTTTGGGCGGCACCACGACGGCGTTTAAAATTTGAGCTCGAGACAGCGCTTTAACTCGCGAGCGGCGCCCCCCGCTGCGCGCTGCGCGCTGCGCCGGCCCGGCAGGAGCCGCGGCTGAGTAAGTAAGCACCCTCCCGCAAATGAGGTCACGAACGGGAAACGGCTGGGGACGAGGGACGAGTCCGGGAGCCCGGCCCGGCCCTGCCGGGGCGGGGGGCGGGGAGGGAAGGGTTCGCAGCCCGCAGGCCCGCAGGCTGCGGGGGTCATTGCCGAGTTTGATTCCCCCTAGTCGGCTCGCAAGGTCACGACCACCAGGGCCACCCACCCTCGCGGCCGCGGCCGCCTCACAGGCGGCGAGTGGTGCGGCCCGCAGCTGCAGCGGGCGGGGCGGGGCGGCCGCAGTGTCTGCCGACACACCCGGACACAGCCGTGGCACTTACAACCGAAATATCGTAAAATGCCTGGTGAGTGAGAGGAATGGCCAGCCCGGCCAGCCCCCGGTCACCAGTGAGTGTACACCCGCCAGGTGGGCGGGGGCACCTGCCGGGCACCCGCAGCCCTGCGGCAGCACCTGCACCACCTGCGGGGGCCGCACCCCGCTGCTGACGTCGCACCGTTCCTACCCCCGGGGAAAAGGTATGGAGCACGCCGCCCACGCCCGGAGTGTGTGGGCGGGCGCAGAGGGAGAGAGAGAGTGAGAGAGAGAGAGAGAGAGAGAGAGAGAGAGAGAGAGAGAGAGAGAGAGAGAGAGAGAGGGGCCAGCCTCATGAAATGTGTACATACACCGCCACTGCCTCAAATTTTGCGTCGTGGCCGCCGAGCGTAGAGGAGCAGACACATCGCATTCCTGGGGGGTAAAGGTCAACAGCACGGAGGGGAGGGCGGGAAGAAAGGCAGTGGGTTTAGTGGGAAACGTGCAGAGGACGGGGGTGGAGGGGGCGGCGGGCGGCGGCGGGGGGTCCTTTGCGAGTTTCTGGGGATCTAGATCTCTTTCCTGAGCCCAGAGAAAACAGCGAGAAAGTGGTTTCGTAAAATTATTCGGGAGTTGGGAGAGATTAGGGGGCTGGGCGAGGCACTTCCTCAAACTGTAACGAGGCCGGCCTGCCACCTCCAGGCGCCACGCTTGTCCCTCTGACGGCCGCCAATCCAGCGCAAATTTTGCGTCGTGGCCGCCGAGCGTAGAGGAGCAGACACATCGCATTCCTGGGGGGTAAAGGTCAACAGCACGGAGGGGAGGGCGGGAAGAAAGGCAGTGGGTTTAGTGGGAAACGTGCGGGGGTGGAGGGGGCGGCGGGCGGCGGCGGCGGGGGGGGTCCTTTGCGAGTTTCTGGGGATCTAGATCTCTTTCCTGAGCCCAGAGAAAACAGCGAGAAAGTGGTTTCGTAAAATTATTCGGGAGTTGGGAGAGATTAGGGGGCTGGGCGAGGCACTTCCTCAAACTGTAACGAGGCCGGCCTGCCACCTCCAGGCGCCACGCTTGTCCCTCTGACGGCCGCCAATCCAGCGCCGGGCCCCTTGAGTCACGTCTGGTGCTCCCCGCCGCCCCCGCCCCCCCGCCAGCAACACCTTCCCGCCTGACCAGCAGGCACACCTGCCCCGCGCCCCGCGCCCCGCGCCCCGCGCCCCGCGGCCACCTGATGGTCGCCCTCACGGCCTCACGGCGGGGAGGGTTGCCCAGGCGTTACGTGACGCGGCCTGACGCGGCCTGTCAGACGTCCCGCCGGGGCCGAGCGGCGCCGAGCCGGCCTGTGCTGTACATCGAGGATGACTCACTAGTTGGACGGGCCCGGCCCGCCCGTCGTCTGTTTTGGGAGTCGCGCGACCGTCGCTGCGCTCGCTGTTCATGAGAGCCCCGGTCCACAATTCGGCCAGCGAGTTCCCGGTGGCGCAGTTGGCAGCGCGTTACACAGTCTGAATAATGGTCGTAGGTTCGAATCCTACCCGGGAAATTCTCTTTTCCGTTTCTCCGGGGGGGGGGGGGGGGGGGGGCGGGCTTGTCGGCTGCGACATTTTACTCCGGCCGAGGCGGGCTGAGCGTGACGTGTGCGTGACGGGGGCGTGCGGCCGGCGGGTCATTAAGGGCCGCGCACCTTGCTTTGTACGGCTAACACGCCCCCGGGACCGCTGCCCGTGGCACCGGCGCAGCCAGGGAACAGCTCGGGCCACCAGACTGCGCCGCGGCGCCGCGGAAGCTTAGGGCCGTGAGGGAGGCGTGCCCCACACGCCGCCGCGAGCCCTGTGCTGTGCCGTGCCGTGCTGTGCTCTCCTCCCTCCCCGTCCCCGTCCAGGGATCACTGACCCTCCCGCTCATCTCCCGGCACTCTTCACAGCGGCGGGGCGCTCCGGGGGCTGCCGGGGGCAGGTACGCGGCGGCTGCGGCTCAGCCCGCGGGCTTCATTAGACCCTCCTCCGTGTCGTGCCGGGCCGCCGTGCCGCCGCCGTGAGGGCCGCGCCTCTAAAATTTCAACTTTTGCGACCGCAACACTCGAGTGGCGCAATAACCGTAGCCGCCGCGCCGCGCCAACAGCGGCCCAGCGACGTGCCGCCGGCCGCGCCGTGCCCTGGCGCCCTCTGCCGGCCGGGAGCTCAGCCAGGCGGCCCCTGCGGCCGTGGAGTCTCGCCCGCACCGCGCGCGGAGTAGAGCCATGCGGCGATACCCCGCGGCCGCGCCGGCCGGCACGCCGGCACACCCCCCGACGGGACGTCACTAGCAGCTTGTTCCAGCGGCAGCAGCGTCCCCCCCCCCTCCCAGCATGCACATGTCGAGGTTAACGACTGCCAATAGTCGCGCACACAGTCACCCGCAGTCGGGGGGCTAATCCCGCACAGTTACGTGCGGCTTGAATAGAGAGATAATAGCCCGGGCTGCCCGTTACGGAGCGCATTAGCCGTCATATGGAGGCCTTACGGCCGCGCCGGATGATCTCGTCTTGGCGCGCCGCCCGCCTCCAGCGCCCACGGGACCCGGGCCGGGCCGTCCGCGCACTAACGCACCGCCACCGCCGCCAGGAAGGGACACGACAAGGCGCCCCCTCCGCCGCCTCTTCTGAAAAACGGCAGCTTAAACTCGAGTCTGTGGGACTCAGCTCCGCGTCTATATAACATGTGGACATATTTAGGACATACATTACGTCCGAAAGGGCGCGTGTGTCGTGTAGCGCACGAGGCATTAGCCATTTCTCTGCGGCTTTTAAAAATGAAAAATGCGCCAGACAAGTGCTGCCAACTAGCCAACGGGGCAAGGCGACGTGAGAACCAGGCACCGGCCAGTCGAACCAACCTGTTCCACTTCACGTATAGCCAACAGCGGGTGGTCAAGCCTGTGCGCGAGTGCGTCTGCGTCGGAGCGCGTGCGTGCGTGCGTGTGTGCGTGTGTGTGTGTGTTGTCGCGACCGAGCAAGTAAAGGAACGCACGCTCACACGTATGAGGCAAGTCAAGTGGAGCAGGCGGCGGCGGCAGCGGCGGTGTGTGGGGTCGACACATGTGAATGGCTCAGCCAAAAGGGCCGGCCGCGACTGAACGGGGCCCCGGCCAACGCGACCGAAGCCGCGTGTGCAATGCCGTCCGCGAGGCTCGGGCCGATCCGTGCCGCGGGCCCCGCCGCGCCGGCTGCTTCCGGACGGACGGGGGCCCCCTCTGTCCCTCCGGATGGTTAGGAGAGAGAGAGAGAGAGAGAGAGAGAGAGAGAGAGAGAGAGAAAGAGAGAGAGAGATAGGGGAGACTGCGAAGAGAGCGGGCAGCAGTGCGGACGCAGCCCCGCCTCGCGGGTCACGCGCCACTCTTGCGGTGTACGTTCGAGTGAGGTATTTACAGGACTACATTCCTCGGATATCAGAAATGCAATCGGATGGTTTGCCATTCATCAAAAGTAATGTGCGTGGAAGAAGAGAGCAGGCGAGACACGGTACGGTCTGCGAGAGCGCCTGCCAGCCGCGGGGTAGGCCAGCCCGCCACGCAGGCGTGCTCGGCGGGACGGCCTAGGCTGAAGGCGCCTGCCAGCCGCGGGGTAGGCCAGCCCGCCACGCAGGCGTGCTCGGCGGGACGGCCTAGGCTGAAGGCGCCTGCCAGCCGCGGGGTAGGCCAGCCCGCCACGCAGGCGTGCTCGGCGGGACGGCCTACCGCCCAGGCGCTCGCGTCGCCTCCGGAACGGTCGCGCCGCAGCCGCAGAAGAAAGCAATTTGGAAAGGCGCGCCAAATGGGCTGATTGATTGAGACGGCAAGTGTGGCAGTGACGGCCGCCCGCTTCCGCACGCACTCCGACGCAGTTTTGCCATTCATTCGTGGCCCCTCCGCCGACGTCAACGGCAGGACGCAGGGCGCCCTCAGCGCCCTCAGCGCCCCGGGGGTTCTGGGGTTCCGCATGCGGGCCTGTACTCCAATGTTGGCCGAGGGCTCCCCGCGGTAATGGGCCATCAGTCAGCTAGCCAATTTCTATTTACGATGATAATGCCGGTCGAAAGAAATGTATCAGAGGTCTCGCCACGAAAACGAAATGGTGGAGCGGAGGTCCCCCCGGCGAGATATGACGAGGCGGCCACGCGGTCCCCTGAATATGGGCAGACGCAGCGGCGCGCGGCGGCCAGTCGCCAAGCCCCGCATCCCGGCGACCCAGCCAGCATGCTGGCATGAGCCGGCGGCCCTTGGATGCCGCCGCCCCCGCGCTCCATTCCCATCTCAACACCCCCGCAATTCCAGCCCAACTTACCTCCTCCCGCCCTCCCGCACCGCCCTCTTAGGTCTCTCTCTCTCTCTCTCTCTCTCTCTCTCTCTCTCTTTCTTACATAGACGCCACGGATAAAAGTTGGACCTACTCTCTCGCTTGAGTTGACCCTCTCTTCCCCCGTTCTTGCAGTTGCACACACACACACACACACATCGGACTCATACGCGCCCAATCATGCAGGAGCCCTTCCCTTATTTGTGTGGGTTCCCTGGTAGCGCCCCTTATGCTTGTCGGAATTTTCGATTCTCTCGCTCGCTCTGTTTTTTTTAGTTCTCCCTCTCTTCCAAGTACCTTATGGTAAAATTGAAACGTTCAAAAATTGCAGTGCGTATCATTGCCACACAAGTTTTCACACGAAAAACATCGCACTCGCACAAATTCAGCTTTCTCACTCCACCCACATTGGAGAGAAAGGGATGGAGCTTGCCTGGTTCGGCTCGTCAGCTGGCTGTCTCCGTCATCTATCCTTTTCCATCCACGGAAGAAAGCATGCCTTCCTCCTTTTTTGTGAAGCAGCCCACATTGTTGATGTGCCGAGCCGAGCCGGGGCAGCCGGGGCCCCGAGCCACAGAGGAGTCCCCCGGTCCGGCGGCAACAGTGCGACCGCCTCGCAGGAGAGTTAGGCCCGCCCCGCGCATGAGAATGTGAGCGGTCCGCTACCTTCAAGCTCTACTCTAAACCTACCGTCTTCCACTCGAAGGAAATTCAAACCGCGCCACAACTTAGACGACGCCCTCCTTATCCAAATTTTAACAAGGCTCAAGTTAAATTTAAATGAAATTTAAACGATAAAATTTAAACCTACTTTATATCAAATTTAATTCTGAATTTCAATCAAAATTTAATTTTACTCGAATCAAACCTAAATTAAACTTGAATCAAATCTTCCGTACACTCCGGGACTACCAGTATCTCACGAAGTGGGATAGTATTTTTTCTTCTTCTTGTTGCCAAGTCCGCCCGCGAAAAGGGCAGAAGTACAGGGCGGTAGGGTGGCCCCCTCCGGTCGGGTACGCGCCGCTCCGCCGCTCCGCCGATCCGCCCGCATGGCGGCGCCAACAAGGTGTGCGGTGCGGTGCAGTGCGGTGCGGTGCGGGTGGCCGTGGCCGCACGAGTTGCCGCCCGGGAACCCTTCCCCGAGTGGCGACCGCCGTCAGGAGTAACCTCGGCCGCGGTACCCCGGCCGCCTAACGCTGTCGGGGAGGGCCCAGCAGGGCCCAGGGCCCCGCGCCCGCGCCGCCAACCCTTCCGCATAAACAAGGAAACGCACAAAAGGTTGGCCGCGTCGACCCCACAAATCGTCCGCCCTCACTTCCGGTTCCCGTTAGCGGCGGCCGCGGCTGACTCGGCGCGATCGGGGCGGCACAACGACAACTGTACACGGGGCGCCGCCCCGACGGCGGCCGGCGGGGGCGGGCGGCACCGCGGGGCGGTTAGCGAACACTCGACGGCCACGGCCGCCTCGGCCGCCACGGGCGCGCGGGGTGCGTTCCGGCCTCGCGCCGCCGACAACGACACGGAATCCGAAATGAGCGCCATCCGACGCGGCGATATCTGTCCCGCTGCCGTGCAGTTGTCGTTACTGTTATTGGTGGGGGCCGCGGGCCGCGGGCCGCGGGCTGGCCGTTAGCGGGCGGCACATGCGGCACATGTGGCGCGGCACAGGGCGCCCGCCCCCGGCGCCGCGTCAATAGAGCGCCGCCGGGCCCCGGGGCGGAAGTGCGCCGGTCAGGACCAGGACGCGAGGCTCCCCGTCGCACGCGCTTCCGCGACTCTGCTTGCCGGTGGCGGCCGCGGGCTGCCGGCAGTGCGACAACACAATGCAGCGGCGCTACTCGCGAGGGAACAATTCAAACGGTTCAGTTAAGTCGGAGCCGTCGAGAGCCCGCGCGACATTTGTATACAAGGACGGCCGCGGCCGGCCGTTCCGTTCCGTTCCGTTCCGTTCGGCTCCGCCGTGCCGCTAATGCAGCGCGCTGCAGATCCACGCAACCCGCCGACCGCCGCGGATGCACCGGCCGGCCGGCCCCGCCTGACGGCGAACCAGGGCTTGTTTATTTATACAGGCGGCTGCGGCGGCGCGGCGGCGCGGCGGCTGCGGCATCGCACTCGCCGAGGTGGTTATTATAGCGCCCCGGAGCCCCCGGAGCCCCCTCCCGGACCCGCGGGGCCCGTAATGAGTCGGCACTATTGGCAGATGTATTTATATGTCGTCGCTGGGCATTAATTCGTTGCCGCAAAGGAAAACAACTGCAGTAGCGGGCGCGGGGGGACCGTCCTCGAGCGGCAAGGCGCAGCGAGACGGGCAGCGGCATGGCCTCCGCTCGACCCGTCCGTCGGCGGGCAGAGGAGCGCAGCAGCTTAGGGACGCCCCCCGAGGGCCGGTGGAGCAGCGCGCCGGCAGAGATGGAGCGGCAACTGTGCGGCCCCGCAGCCTCCGCAGCCGCGGCGGTGGCGGTGGCGGTGGCGGTGACGTCCACGAAGAGGCCGCGGCCGCAGACCTCCCCTCCGGTGCCTCCGGCCGCAGACCTCCCTTTCGGCTCCCCGGGCGAGCGGGTTCGGGTGTCGGCGCCGCGGCTCAGAATGGCTGCTGGCGGGTGTCCGCGGATCACGGAAAATAATAATGCTCCATTTCTTCTCTCCACTCGCTGTCCACCCCCTCCCCTGCCAATGCCTGCACTGAACCAGTTTCCATCATTCATCTCTGTGCGGCCATGCCCATGCTCGCGTGGCCCCGCCACGCCCCGCCACGCCCCGCCACGCCCCGCCACGCCCCGCCACGCCCCGCCACGCCCCGCCACGCCCCGCCACGCCCCGCCACGCCGCGCCACGCCCTAGGAAGGCACGACCACGAGCCCCACGAGCACGGCGACGGCGGGCGGGTCTGAAGCATCCTGACGGCAAGCGGAGCGGCGGCGCCTTCCAGGAACGGACCAAACGTGTTCACGCTCCGGGAGGCGCACGGTGAACGATAGGTACCCGACCATTACAAGGTCGTTCACGGAAAACCAAATATTATTTCGGCGGGGAGTGTGTGGTGTCCGACACGGCGGCACAGTAACAACAGCGGGGAGGTGCACGGCGGCGGAGCAGGTGCGGCGGGGGCAGCCGCGGCGCGATGCTGGCCGTACGTGCTGACACAGCCGCGAGGCCCCGCCGACCCGCTACATCGCCGCTCCCATCCCTTCCGCACGGGCGGACATTGGTCTCTTTCCCTTTTGGCCCCGGGTCGGTGCCCCATATTTCATGCACTCCTAGGAGGGCCCGCGCTGCTGCTGCTGCCGCCCCCCTCCCCCCCCCCCCCCCCCCCCGCTGCCACTGCAGCTGCTGCAGCTCACAGTTGTTAGTGGCGCCCAGCCAACGACGTGCACCCAAAGTGCAATGAAAACAATCCGGCAAGGGCTCTGGCCAAGCAGTGCACGCCCACACACACACACAGAGACACACACACACGCCAGAGCAAACACGGCCAGAGACATCTGTTACCCGACTAATTCCTCCGAGTCCGCTCTCCAGAACACTACTAACTACCACCGCCGCTGCCCTCCCAGCCCGCCTCTCGCTCCCTCTCCCGCTCTCTCTCTCTCTCTCTCTCTCTCTCTCTCTCTCTCTCTCTCTCTCTCTCTCTCTGTCTCTCTGGCACACACACACACAGACAGACACCACTCTGACGAGAAACAGACTTGGCCAAGTAAAATAATCGCCGCGTCCCGTATCCTGCTTGGCTTGCCCCGCTTGCCCCGCTGCTTCGGCTCTTTAGTCCGCAGTGGAGTCACGTGCGGCCAGCTCACACTCCGGGCTTATCTGCCCCGGGCCTGCCGGTGCCTGCCGGTGCCGGGCCCCCGCTGCCGCAGCCGGTAGTGTCTGCGGTAATGGAGTCGGGCCGTGCGGACGGGTCGGCTGTGACGCGCGCACTCCGCGACCGGTGAGAGCCCCCTTGGGTGCGTTCGGGTGCACGCCCCGGGCCCGCGGGGGTCCGCGGGGGTCCGCGTCCCCGGCGACTGCAATTGCAATTAGCTGCGGCGCGGCGCCGCGGGGCGACACGCGTTGCAGCACCGCATCCCCGATGATCGATGGGGCGGCGAGTCGTTTGTCGGCGACGTCAGCCGCGGCGGGTGCGGCGGCGGTGCGGCGGTTGCGGCGGGTCAGTGCAGTGCGGCTGAGGTCCGGAGCCCCCCGCCCCCCCCCCCCCCTGGGCCCGCCCCCTGGGCCGCACGCCACGTGTCGTGTCCCACACGCCGGCTTTACGGCCGCCGCTTCCGACCGGCACCGTCACCACCACCACCGGCCGGCCGTTTCACCGGAACGATCACGCGGCCCCCGCCGAGGCCCCCGCCGAGGCCCCGGACCATCGGCCCCCAGCAGCCCGGCCCGTACAAAGTTGCTGCGGCGCGGCCCACTGTCGCCGGGCCCAGCGTTAACGCAGACAATTAAAAGCCGCCGCGGATGGAGGGAGGGGCGGAGGCAGCCACACACGCGGTGCTGGCTGGGTTGTGTGGAGGCCACGATGCCCACTGACGCCGCGCCGCGCGCCCCTCTGCTGCCTCTGCTCCGGGGCTGACCCCCTGTCACCTCTGCCGCCGGCCCCCGCCGGCCCCCGACGTGCTCGCCCACGTCACAGCGATGTGCCCGGCCCGAACGGACACCCCCCTCGGACTCGGGTGGACGGGAGTCTTTTTGACATCACCCCTCCTCTCTCGGAGAAAGTTGATCCTTTACTACTTTGCCAGTGTTTGCGATTGCTGGATGCTCAACTGTCTCTCTGTCTCTGTCTGTCTCTCTCTCTGTCTCTCACTCTCTCCCTCACCGGGTTGCTGCGTGTCCGCTGGTATGATAACCCCCCGCCTCCTTTGGCCGTGGCTCCGAAACTTTTGAACACGACGGCCGTCGGCTGCCGTCTGACCCCGCCTATGCAAACACCGGTCGCCGGCAGTCCCCGTCCCCCGAGCGGCAAACGGCAAACTTCTCACACGAACAATCACAAGCGACTCCCGTTAATTTCGTAGCATCTTGTTCAATCACGAAGAATGACTGTTAGGTGGAGTGAGGCGTGCTCCTTTCTTGAGATGGTGCCAACTCGTTGACTGTTCTTCCACTAATGTGATCCTCTAACAAAATTAAGTTAGGAATGTTTTTGCCGTGCTGTTTGCCACTCGCCCCGTGCGCGCGCGCACACACACACTCTCTCTCTCTTTCTCTCTCACACACACACACCTGTACCGCAGGCCACACGACTCGTGATGCACGGCCCGAACGGCGGCAACTGTTGATTTAATGCCGCCATTATGGAAGCGCCAAGCGCGGCGAGAGAAGCGCGAGCAAGCTGCTGGAGTGGAGTGCCGAACGGTGACCGAGTGAGGAGTCAGGGCCGCGGCAGCGTCGCCTGCGCCCTGCGCCTCCCCCGGGACCCCCGGCACCGCGCCGCCCGAACGTGTTTCGTCACACGGGGCTCACGTTAGCGGCGGCAGCGGCAGCGGTGGCGGCGACGGCAGTGCGAACCGACGCCTTTTCCGCGCGATTTAAATGCGCGGTTTTGGCTCGCGTCCAGAATAGTGAGGGACAGAGACAGGACAGGGCCGGAGCGAGAGAGAGAGAGAGAGAGAGACAGACAGACAGACAGACAGAGAAAGAAGAGAGAGCCGGGCGCGGCCCGCGGCCCCCCCGCAACGCCGGGGGGGACAGAGATACATGCAGTCCTCGTCGTCCGCCGTCGTTACTTTTATCGAGGCGCTTCGCAAAGCCGGAACAATATGACAAATCGCGTCCACCCCGGCCGGCCGACGCGAGACTAACGGGCTCGGCGGGGCGGCGGGGCCTCGGACCTCGGGCCTCGGGCCTCGGACCTCGGACCTCGGGCCTCGGACCTCGGGCCTCGGACCTCGGACCTCGGACCTCGGGCCCGGCGTAGTGTCCGAGGGCTGAGCGTGCTGACGGGCTGCTGCGCGCCCCTCAGGACCTCCTCGTCGCCGCGGCCTCCCAGTGCTCCCAGTGCTGCCAGCCGATCAGCGGCCCCCCGCCGCGCTCTGTTCTGTTCCCTCTGTTCTCCGCCCCGGCGCCGTGCGATGCTGTCTGCTGTCTGCTGCCGCTGCTCCGCGGGCCCCGCCCGGCCCGCCCGGCCCCGCCCGGCCCCGCCCTGGCTGCGTTCCAGCGGTGTCGTTTCCCGCGTTCTGTATTTCAAACGCGGCGCGACACCGCCGCCGCCGGCGATGCCGCGGAGCCGCTGCGCCCGCGCTGCCCTCCGCCACCGGCCCTCACCTGCGCTGCGCCCCCCGAGGCGCCAGCCCCGCCCCCCGCGGCCCCGCCCCCCCGCGAGCCCATAGCGCGTCCGCAGCCCGCGCCACGCTTCTTCCGCGTCGCGGCGCACCGGAGCGCGCCGAGGGGGCGGAGCGGCCGCCACCACCACGTCGTGGGCACATCGAACCCTCGTTAAGTCTCGCGCCCTTCCATTCCTACACCACACGCCCCGCGACCCACATAGTCTCTCGGCTGAGGAAAAAAAGCAGAAAACTCCCCTCTCTCCCTGCCACCCCCGTCTGTGGCAAGCATATAGTCAATTTATGTGTAAAGTCAACACTCTGCCGGCCCCCGGGGCCCTGGGGCCGTGGCATGTGGCGCTGAGGCCCCGCTTGGGTATCGTCAGGGTGCCCCCCCCCCCCCTCCCTCCGCTTCCCCACTAGCCTACATACGGCCCGGACCTTCCCCAACAGCATGTGCGCGGCGGGCTGGCGGGGCTGCCTGGGCGGACTCCGCCGCCGGGGCCCAGAGACAGCGGCGGCGGCGGGGCGACTGTGGTGAAAAGGAGCTGCACAAAGAAACACCCTAAATGGCCGCCGCACGCCGCATGCGCTGGATGGGCAGAAGGTCGTAAAAATACGGACATAGCAGCGGGCGGCGGGAGCGGCGGGGGCGGCGGCGGGGCGCATCTCGCAGCGCACACAAGCACCCAAAGAGTAATTGCAGCGATATTTTCTGCGGGGGGGAAAACGCTATTCGCAGCTTTTGGCCGGAACTTCCGCGTGGCATACTGCCCCTGCCGTGTGGCCCCGGACCTAGGGTAACACACGGGCGAGACACAAGCGGGCGGTGCGGCGCGGCGCGGCGTGGCCAGGGGTCCATAACCGTAGCGCAGCAGCGGCCGACATCTCCTCTGCCCGTGGTTGGGTCCCGACGGTGCCCGGCTGTGAGGCAGAGAACCGTGCGCCGGCTTTGGGTCCGTGACGTACGGTTACAGAGGGCAGTGGCGAGGAGCGGTGCGAACCGTTTTCACGCAGGATAGAGCAGGCGCCGACCCGAGGACCCGAGAGCCGGCCCGCAGCGCCCGCGGGGGTCTTCATTCGTGCCACCAGACGGTTTCAGCCGCTGCTCGAGGCATTTAAAAGCGTGTTTTAGTTTGTTTTCTTTATCTTGCTTTTTTTCTCCTTCCTGAAGAGGATCAGATGTCACGATGATTGGCGTAGACACGGGTTCTCCAAATATGTATCGCAGTCTGTTCTCTGCCAGACGAGCACTCCAGCACACACACACACACACAGTACCACAAACGACTCTGGATGGACCGTCCGGCCACGCCCCGCCCCGCGCTCCAGTTTTGGAGCCTCTTGTTTATACGCGGGGAGGGATCAGGCGGCGGCGGCGCGTGGCTGCGCGTGGCTGCGCGTGGCTGCGCGTGGCTGCGCGTGGCTGCACGTGGCGTCGCGTGGCTGCGATGTCGCGGAGCTTGGAGGCGATGTGGCGCGCGCGTGAGGCCGCAGGCCGCCGCCCGCACCCCGCCCCGCGCAGCAACATTCTCAGGGAGTATATGGGAGAGTGAAGTTATATTGTAAAGCAGTTTTCCGACTCAGTTGCCTCCAGAGAAGAAATCAAGTCAAAGGTTGACGTCCCGGCCGCTCTGCTCCGTTCCCGCTCGCCGCGTAATTAAACCTTTATTGGTTCCGTTCACGAAAGTTTTCACTGCCGTGACGCAATAGCACACATGCCTTGCGCGGCCCCGCGGCCCGGAAGGTGGACGCTGGGGAGGTACGGGCGCTGCCATAAACAGAGCCATGATTCATAAACCCCAATTCGTTAGCATGGGCCATAAATCAGGCGCGGGGCTGCTCGGGGAGATGGACGTTTCCGCGCGCGCCGCCCGGACGGCTCCAGGACGGCTCCAGGACGGTCCAGGACGGTGCCGTACCCGCCACACGCCGCCGCCGCCCCGCTGACCCACTTGGAGTGCGCCGTCACACGTACGACAGTGCAGGTAACGCGCGCGGGAGGGTTGTCTGGGGCCGCGGGGCGGGGAGCCGAGTGTATCGGCAGAGCAACAGGGGGCCCGGCAGGCCGCGGAGCTGTGCGGCGGCTGATGGATCCCTCCGGGCTGGCGGCCGCTGCCACCGCGGCCGGGCCGCCAGCCGCCAGCCGCCAGCGCCTCTACAAACACGGCCCACGCTCCCGGCCGGCACTTCACCCCCCGCAGTGCAGCGCGGCTCCGCGGCCACGGCGCCTCGCGCGCACCTCCCTGCCGGCCGCCGCGGCCGCCGCGGCTCAGCGCCGACTCCCTCCCCCCCGGCCGGCCGGACGGATTGTCTCGGGTCCAGTATTTATGAGATCAGCGGCGGCGGCCGGCGGCCAGACGAGGCCCATCCCGCCGAGGACTTGTCCGCCGTGATTCACATGGCGTCCGACTGGACGTATTAGGAAATTCATAAAACTGAATCAGACCGCGCGGCCTGGGCTCGGCTCGCAGTGCCGCTAGAGAGAGGAGGGGGGGGGGAGGCGCCGTAACAGCGAGGGCGGCAGTGTAATTGCCCGGCCGCGGGCCGACACACGCGGTCAGCGGCAGCGCCAGTGACTTCTGCTCGCCTGCCGGCGTCCCCGTGCGGCCGGTGGGTAACAAGTGTAACAAGCCCGCCGCCCGCAAATCACCTGCGGAACGGTACGTGGTACAGCCCGGGCAGCGGCCGGTGGGTAACAAGTGTAACAAGCCCGCCGCCCGCAAATCACCTGCGGAACGGTACGTGGTACAGCGGGCAGGGCGGGCGGTGCTAGGGATGTGTTCCCGGAGCCGAGGGCAGGGCCGCGGAGCGCCGCCGCCCGCCGCCGCCCGCCGCCAAGGAAACGTCTCGGGGTTATTTATAATGCCGCCACACAAAGCCAGCTTCATTCACGGAGTCGGCCACACGCGCCGGGGCCCCGGAGTGTCCCACGTCAGATGTGAGTGAACCAGGCCAGAGCCAGTCGGGTCCGGACAGTCGGGGGACTGTTTCCCGCCGGCCGCCTTAAGTGAAACAGTGATGCCAATCAATAATAAACGTATTGAACTATCAGAACGCGCATAGCGCGCCCGAAAGGGTAACGACTTTCGAACGATCCCCACTCTCTCATTTACAGTGCTCAATCTGGTGACAGCAGAGGTGCTCTAATGTCTTCGGAAAGTTTACCGACGAACCCACACGGAACACTGACTCCGCCTCCCCCGTCCGCTCTCGCAGACGCCGCGCGCCAAAGTTAAGCGGCGCACTCGAGGGGGCGGCGGCGACGCCGGCGACGCTGCCGAGTCACCCCGGTAGTACCGACCTGCCGAGTGGCTGATGCCGGGCCCGAAGCGCCGGTCCACCTCCTGGCCCAGGACGCCGGCGGCGCCCTGCAGGCCCGGCCCGAGCAGCTGCCCCAGCGCCCCCGTCCACAGCACCACCCAGCCCCAGCCGCCCTCGGGGTAGTAGTGCTGCTTCAGGGTGAGCAGCTGGCGCAGCTCGGCCGCCAGCCGGGTCGACGAGTACCTGCAACAAACGGAGGACACGCATTAGCTCTCGCTGCTTATGTTGTCGTCTGCGGCGCCGAGCCGAGCCGAGCGCTCTCCAAACAGTCGTCATTCATCATGTCACCGCGCGTCACGGCCGCGGGGACCGGCCGCCCCCCGCGGGCTCTTCTCTCTCTCTCTCTCTCTCTCTCTCTCTCTCTCTCTCTCTCTCTCTCTCTCTCTCTCTCTCTCTCTCTCTCCTTCACGCAGCGCCCGGCCCGGCACGCCGGATCCGGCGGCTCTCCAAACTGAAAACGGCCCACAACGATCTCTCGCTGTTGGGCTGGCTGGGCTGGGGCCGCCGGGCCGGCGCAGGCCGGAGCCGCCTAGGGCGGAGTAGGCGCACCGCACCTGACCGCGGCACGGGACATGATCAAGCGGAGTGAGCCGTTACTCATCAACGTCCGGCGCGACTCTCGGAACACGGAAACGTGCTTCCTCCGGCATGTGTGCGGGGCAGCGGGCACCGGGGCGCCGGTACCTAATGGCCCGTCGCCATTCTCCGCCCGCCGGCTCCGTCCACTCATTTTTCCCGACGATCTCCTCTCGGAGGGCCCATGACGATGATGATGAGGTTGCCACTCGGCGGGGCCGCCGGTGCAGCAGCGGCCCCGCGGCTCGGCGGCACGGCGGCCCACGCGAGCGGACTACATACACACGGGGCCCTCTTAGTCAAGGCGTCCGGTGGCTGACAGCCTCCGCGGCCGTAGCCAGGACCTCCTCGATGAAGAGCACGGCCCCACATGTCCGAGGAGGTCATGTGACCCCCGCGTTCCGACTAGCCGGGGCCGCACGGAGTCGACAGTTGTCCAGGTCCCCCCAGCCTGCGGGACGGTCATGACTGCTGTCATCACACCTCATTCTCAGCGTGACCGCGGCAGGCCCACGCCTCCCCCGGCGGACACCATGGCACATGGCAGCGCCCAGCTCCCTCTGCTCTCGCCGCGCGCACCGTTTTCCGGCTCTAATTGGCGGCTAGAAAAACGTCTGCGGCGGCGCGGCGGCGCGGCCCGTCGGCGCGAGTCCCCCCCGAGATAGAGATCGTGACGGGGCGCGGACGGCGGCGGACGGCGGCGGACGGCGGCGGACGGCGGCCCGTGTTGTTCACTAATCCATCGTGTTATCCGCGCGTCCCACTCCGACACGGCCCGACACGTCGGCCCGACAGAGGAGCCCGGGAGGTCCGCGGCCGCGCCGCCGAGCCGCCGTGTCCAAGTGTTAACATTAATCTCCCGGGTGGCGCCGTGCAGTTTGCAGACCTGGACAGTTTTCGGGGCACCGGCCGGCACCGGCGGCCTCCGTCACCGCGGAGAATCAAGGGCAGCCCATCCATCTTGAATAGAATTCCGCCGGCGAACATGATCCGCCGCGGCACGGCACCGTTAGCGGCCGGACACACTCCTCGGCCCGCCGCCCCACTTCCAGGTCTGTACGAAAACTTTGCTCCGCGCCGGGAGGTCCCGCCGCCCGCCCGCCCGCCCGCCCGCCCGCCTCCCTGACTTCGCACGGAGTTGCAGCGGCACCGCCTCACGTCGCGTGACCGCTGCAGCGGCTGCTGAAGTGGCTGCTGAAGTGGCGCTGAAGTGGGCTCCGGCGGCTCCGGCAGGTCCCGACACTTCACCGGGGCGAGTGGCCCGCACATCGCTACGGACAGGATTATTGCCGTCATTACAGCGCGCAATAAGTCATTTCTCTGCGGCGGCTTGTCAACCGGCGGCCATCAGGCCACGAGGCGCGCCGCGCGCGGGGTAGTCGCCGTGTCGCCGCGCCGCCGCGCCGCTGCCCAGTAGCGGCGTGTCCTGATTTACAGCGCCCCCGCCCTCCATCATTCTTGCGTCTTCATACCTCGCCCGTCACACACTGGAGTACGCAGGCCGACTCCGGTATCGCGGAGGCTCGGGGCTCCGGGCCGGCAGCGCTCCAGACGTGCGCGCGCCGCTGGTTAGCATGCGTCCTGGAAACACACGCCGCCTCCCGGCTGGGCGCTGCTGGGGGCCCGCTTCTTTGTAATGCAAAAAAAAAAATCGACCATTTTGTGTCACTTATTTTTATGGAAAGAGAAAAGGATATGCCTTGAAAATCTAGCTAGAATTTCCACATTATGAGATTTTATTGTGGTGCAGATTTCGGGACTCGGCGATGAGATGAAAGTCCGCCGGCCTGGCCGAGCCCCGCAGCCCCGCTCGCACCACCACCTCTACGTACACGGGCAGCGGCGGCGGCGGCCAGCGGCCGACGTGGACACCTAGATCTATCACCCTCTTCCGCTCAAATCCTGAACTGTCGTGACCGGTTTGCTACGCCGCGCCGCGCCGCGCCACGCCGCCGCGGCCACATGGTCGGTCGCGTCGCGCTCCCCTCGCCGGACTCTCCGATGCGGATTGGTAACGGTGCACTTAAAGGCACGGCATGCGCGCTCGGAGGGACTAGAGGGAGAGGCGCGGCGCGGCGCGGCCGGCGACGGGGACGCAGCCGCCTGCCTGACTGACGTAAGTCTCCGGCCGCGGGGGCGGGGCTCGCAGAACCGCCGCGCTGCCGCCGGCATCCACGACCCGCCACTAATATACGGCGAAAACGGAGGGAAAAGGCCGGAGGACTTTGGCCCCCTCGGCGGCGGCCCTCCACCGGCGCAGCGCCGGCCCGCTGGGGTTGAGGCTGCGGGGCTGCTGCGGGGCCGGGAGGCTGCTGGCACTGCTGGTCTATCGGGTTACAGGCATGCGGCGGCCGCGCCGGCTCGCACTGAGTGGCACAGCGGCACAGCGGCGCACACGTGTACGTACAAGGGACCTTTAGTCACCTGGCACTGCAGCGCCGCCGCGCCGCCGGCCGTGGGGAATGCGTAACCTGCGGTCACCTGCTCCTGCGGACCTGCGCTGCGGCTGCGGCTGCGGCCGGCTGCGGCCCGCGGCGTCCGGTGTCGTCCGGCACATCCCCCACCCCCTCCCCCCGCCGTCCCCTCCCCGTACTTACGCCTGCCGTCGGCACGGCCGCACCGTCTTGGCGGCGACCACGTCGAGCTCGTCGTTGTCCACGCCGGAGAAGCTGTTGGAGCAGGCGACGCCCGAGTCGAACTTGTCGCCGTACTTGTCGGACTGCGAGTCGGCGTGCAGCAGCTGCGGCAGGCTGCGGGAGCGGTAGAGCGGCGGCGCGCCGGGGCAGCTCACGGGGCAGATGCTGCAGCCGGGCGGGCAGTGCGCCAGCAGCACGGGGCAGCCGGGCGCGCAGCCCGCGGTGCAGCCCGCAGCGCAGGGCGGGCCGAGCGCCGACAGCAGGAAGCCGCCCGCCGCGCCGCCGCCGAGGCCGCCGCCGAGGCCGCCGCCGCCGGACCCGTCCGACACCGAGTCATCCTCGGCCATGCTGTCGGTGGGCGGCGCTCACGCTGGCTGCGGCAGGGTCCGCGCCGTCCGCCGCGCGCGCCGGGGTCCTTGGTGTCCTTGGTGTCCTCCTCCGGGCGCGCCGCCGGCCGCGCCGCCGCCATGGCCCATTCCGCACGGTTGTCAGCGGCCGCGTCCCCCGCTGCTCGTCAGCCGCCGCGGGGCCGCGCCGCGGAGGGCGCCGGCAACATGCCCCACCTGGCGGAATCACGCATTCACTCGCCGCACAAACGCGCCGCATTCACTCACTCCGCTCACAAAAGGGTGGCGACGTCCCCGTCGTGTCGGCGGGCCATTAGGCCGCAACGTGTGACCGGGGCGCCGTGGGCCGGTGCGGACGGTGCCGCAGTGTAAGCCGGCCGGCGCTGCAGCCCCGCGGCCCGGGGTCCGGCCACTCAGACAGAATTGTCTGCCCCGGCGGGTAATCCCTTAAAAGCGTCGTCATCGCCATCGTATCGCATCGGTCGGGGGCGGCCGGGGGCGGCCCGCCCCGAGTTACGGACCCGAGGTGACGTCTCGGTCGTCTTCATTAGCATTTGGCCCGGCACGAAATGCACCTAACCGGCGCCACCCGCCGGGCGCCAGCGTCGGGGCGGGGCCGGGGAGCCCTGCGCGCCGCGCCGCACCGGGCCTGGGCCCGGAGGACCGGAGGCACCGCTGCCAGAACTGCTCCGGTGAGTCATCGCGCGGAGGGCCATCCGTCTCTGCGGGGCGCCTGTGAGCGCCGGGGTAGGCCGGCCCGCACGACACACCCGCGCGCACGGGCCGCCGGCTGCCTAGCCTGCAGGCGCTCCGAGCTCCGAACTCCATCTCAGCGGCCAAATCCCCCATCTTCGCACAGCCGGCGGCCCGCGCGGGGGTCGTGACGTCGGCGCACACGTGCAGCCCCGGCGGACCCCCCGGCCCCACCGTGACCGGCATGCAGCATGCAGCAGTCGTATTCAGGGGACGCCGCGTTACGCATTTCGTCCGCGCGTCAATGGCACTCCGCTCTCCTTGTCCACCTGCGGCGTGTCGGCGGCCGGGTCGGTCCGGCCCGGCGCTGACGTGATGTGCCCCAGTTCACAGCGCCGGCCCGGACCGGAGGCTGGCCGGCAGCATGCACGTGGTCCGTGGCCCCGCCGTCGGCTGCTGACCCCTGGCCCGGCCGCCCAGCCCCGGCCCGCCTGGTCCGGACGGCCAAGCAGAGAGAGGACGCCATAACAAACAAAAGCACTGCGCCGCCGCCACCGCCCAAACTGGATCTCATCCGCCTCCCCCGCTCCCCCCCCCCCCCCCGGCCGACCCCCCGCCGGGCAGGGCCAGGCAGGGCCAGGCAGTGCCGAGCCCCCACAGATCAGCTGGAGCAGGTTATCACGCATGTTGAGTCCTTTATTTAATTGATTCTCGCTCTCTGTTGTTTGCCGGGCTGCTCCGGTCGGCTCCGGCCGGCTTGGCTTTATGGTGCCCCGCCCAGCTGCGGCCGGCAGGGCCGGGGGCCGGGGGCCGGGGGCCGCCTGTGCAAAACGCGTTCTGTTGCCGTCACTACCCGGCGCCGCGGCTCCCAGTCACTCCGCCGACCCCGCGGCCCCGCGGCCCCCAGAACTGCAGCCGCGGCGTATTTCCGCGGGGGGCGGGGGCGCGCACCCGCAGCATCTGCCTCGTCATCCGCCGCGGCGCGCGGAGTTCGGGAAGCGCCGATCAAGCGTTATGCAGATTATTTTTCATGTTCGCGGCGGAGGCGGCGGCCGGGCGTGATGGAGCCGGGCCGCGCGGTAACGAGGTTGCGGGGAATGAACGACGTGCGACATTGTCGCTGACACGGGGGGTCCGGGGGCCTGCGAGCCCGGGCGGCGGAGCCGGGCGCCTCGGGGCCGCCTCCGGGGCCGCCTCCGGGGCCGCCCAGGAGGAGAGGATGAGAGGGCGCTTGTCCGTCCCGGAGCCAGATGATTGATGTAGTGACACGCCCGCCGGGCCCGCCGGCTGACCAGCGCTCCGCACCGAGGCCGCTGCGAGCTGCCGAGACGCGCAGCGCACCGCAACGTGCCGCGGCCGGTGGGCTCCGGCCAGTGGGCTCCGGCCGGTGGGCCACGGCTGGCCACCCATCCCTCTCCCCTCTGTCTCCGGAGCTCTCTCGAGCAGAAAGCCAACTGCGTCATCGCTGCAGCCGCCGCTCCGGCAGCGCAGAGTTGTGCGGGGAGCAGCCCGTCTGCTCCGGAGCCCTGCCGGAGCCCGGAGCCCGGAGCCCGGACCGCCCCCGAGTACAAATCACACGGCCGCAGCACAACGGCTCCGACGGGGAAAGGCGGAGCAGAGCGCGCCATTCGAAAAGTTTAATGGCCCTAATAAATGCAGAACAGCACACATGTTAAGTTAATTTAAAATGCTTTTGCGTCCGTGTTCATTTGGGGTCCCGGCTCGCGGGAAGGGACTCGGTCTCGGGTTGCAGGCCCCCGCAGGGCCCCGCCGGCCCTGGAATCATTCACTCGGCTACTTTGCCTTAAGATGCGGTCCTCTCTCTGTCTCTCTCTCTGTCTCTGCCTCTCTCTCAGAAAAAAAAATAATTAAAAGAATGTCCGCTATTCCGATGAAATCGTTTCCCGAGGTGACAGACGCCGGCCGGTGGTGGTGGTGCGGACCAGTCCGGTTATGTGCCGGCCGGGCTGCACGTGTGCGACACGTGTGCCGAGAGAGAGAGAGAGAGAGAGGCAGCTAAATCAGCCGGGAACCAGCGGGAAATGCAGTTTTTCTTTTCGGCGACTGCTGCAGCCTCATTACAGCCGGGCCCTCAATAAGATTGACGCCGGATTAATGGAAGTAAGAACATCAATAAAATACCACTCGGGCCGGAGAGAAGAGAGAGAGAGAGAGAGAGAGAGAGAGAGAGAGAGAGGGGGGGGGGATAGAGACAGAGAGGCAGAGGGTGAGAGAGAGAGGAAGAGAGGCCCCGGTCCGGAATACGAAAGAGGACTTCTTCTGCGGAGGACTTAATTGAGGCAAGTGCATATCGTCTCTCTGTCATCGGCGTGACCGGCGCAACATCTCTCTCGCACTCAATAAAGAAGAAAGGCTTCATCCTCTCTTTCTCACTCTCTTTCTGCGTTTCCCATTAAAACGTACGGCGAGAGAGCAAGAGAGACAGGCAGACATGTACATTAAATTTCAACCGTTAAATTGTATCCCCGAATGCTGGTGGACGGCCGGCGACCAGCCACACTGGCTCCGGCAGCTGAGGTGTGCGCGGGTGCTGCGGGCGCGGACCCCGCGGACCCGTTTCCCTCCGCGATAGCAGAATGTATCGGCGGGTGCCCCGGTGCTAGTTCCCACACCGCGGTGCCGTCCGTCACCACCGCCGCCCGTGCCCGCTCTGCCCCGCGGCCCCGCCCCCACCGTGCGGGCTCCGGGCTCCGGGCTCCGGGCTCCGGGCTTCATTACCGGCTGAGATCGGCTCCGGGATAGGCTTGGCCGGCCCGCGGGCCCCGCGGGTTACCGCTCAGGCGGCTCGGGCCCGCGGACTCCGCACGCCCCGCCGCGGCCCGCGGCCCCCATCAGGGCAGGGCCCGGCCTGCCCGGCCCAGTCACAAACGTGCGGCCCGAGACGTCCGTCTGCGCGGGCGGCGGAGCTCTGGCCGCCCGCCAGGGTGGGCCGGCCCGCACGGCAGGCGCGCGCGTGGGCTGCCTACCCTCCAGGCGCCCTCACACGCAGCGGCCTGGGGAGAGAGAGAGAGAGAGAGAGAGAGAGAGGGGCGTGAGCCATCGGCGGCCGGCGTGTGCCTAGTCTCGCGCGGGCCCGCGCAGCTTAGAGAGACTCTCTAGTTGCGGCACGGCAGAGCCGCAGCGCTCGGAGACGTGAACCGATCGGCCGGCGTGCCGTCATGGCCGCCGCACCGCCGCACCGCCGCGCCAAATCCCCCGAGTGGCATTCATCCTACATGTTTTAGATGGCCGGGCGACACCCTTGTTGTTGTTCGCCGGCAGCACCGCGACTGACTTTTGTCGGTAATGGCGATGCGGGGACAGCGGAGCGGCGGCGCCGCGGGGGGCCGTGGGGGGCCGCGGGGGGCCGCGCTGCCCAGAAAAGGATCTCGCCCCGACCCTGACGACAAATTAATCCATTTCCACTGGCGGCCGGCCCCGCGGCCCCGCGGCTCCGCGCAAGGAGTTTACTCCGGGGGGGGGGGGGGGGGGCTTTCTCCGTCATACCTGCCCCTGCGGCCCCTGCGGCCGCCGCGCCCGCCGCCATAAATCCCAGCCGTCTTGGGCAGAGCGCGGCGGCGGCTCAAGTGCGCAAAGTCACACCTACTTGTAATAATGAAGACCGTTTCCACGCGGGGCACGGACTCGGGCAGCGGAGGGGGAAAAAAAGATAAAAAGGTGTCGCGGTGCTGACCGGCGCCGTTACGGGCGTGCGGCGGGGGCGGGGCGGCGGGGGCCCCGCGGGGGGTCCGCGGGGTCCGGGGGGCGTAATGGTTACCGGCCGGTCACGAAACTAATGACGCGCCCAAACATTTATCAAAATGCCATTTTTAAAAGTTTATTTTTAAACCGAGGAAATCACGCTACCCTGGAGAAATATGAACTGCGAATACCGATATCTCGCTACCGCTGAGGGAGGAGAGGAAGGGGGGCATGGAGGGGGGGAGGGGGGCACCGGGCCCCACCATGCATCACACCCGGCATTCCAGAGACGTCACACCACCATTTTGCGGCCACAAACCTCACCGCACACTCACACACTCACACACACACACACAAATTCGCGACACATTAAAAAATCACGCACGCACTGCTGCTCGGCCGCCACTGCCCTCACACACACTCACACACACACGCGCGCGCGATAAATAATCAGCATATGAAGCGTGCGCCGGTTCGTTACCGTGTCGCCGCGCCGCGCTCTATCGTCAGCCAATCACAGACCGCGCCGTGTGAGTTATTGCGGGCCGACGACCACAAGCAGTGCCTGCCGCCGCTGCAGAGCTTTCACTGGTACACGCCCGGGCCACTCGCACACGGCCCCGGCACACACGCACACGCACGCACACGCACGCATCACTGCCACACAAACACTCCATACGTAGCAGGCACTTCACACTAAAATGCACTTTCACATCCTATTGATTATTTATACTTCATCTTCCAATGACACACTCACACGCAAAAATATATAAATATATCACTGGATCGCACTTGTGTATCCGGCACAGATAGCAAACGGTATCGCTGGGCACGCGGGGGGGGGGGGGGGGCACGCGGCGGACACGCGGCGGACACGCGGCGGACACGCGCCGGCACGCCGGCCGGCAGCGGCTGCGGGACGCGCGCGGACCGCACGGTGCGGGGCAGAACGGGACGGGCGGACCGCGGACCAGGAAGGAGGGGTGAGGCCGACGCCGGCCAGATCTGAGCGCTGACTGGCGGGCGGGCGGACGAGCACACTGGGTCTGGCGGCCGCGGCGCGGGGCCCGGCGGGGGGCGCGGCGGGGGGCCCGGCGGGGGGCGGGGCGGGGCGGCGACTCCGCGGGGGGTGCCGGAGCAGAGAGAGAGAGAGAGAGAGAGAGAGAGGTACGAGTGAATGCGCATTCTGACCGACACGTGAGGCGGGCGCGCGGGCGCCTTTTGTGGGAAAAGGAGAATAAACCGTGTTCACACACACACACGCACACACACAGAGACGCGAGTGCGCTAGCTGCCGGCATTGTGCGGCAGCCGCGGCACAGCGAGAATGTGTTTCGCTGATTGCGGCCCCCCACGGAGGGCGGCAGATTTTCATATCGGTCCGCGGCGTCGGCGGCGGCGCCCGTTGGCTTATCCGCGACACGCCGGGACGCGGTACGGTTAATCATCCCGTGACTTGGAAAACCGCGCGGCATAAAGGTGAAAGGCCTGGCGGGGGCCGGCAGGCCGGCAGGCCGCGCGGGGGGCCAAAGTTTGGCCGAGGAGTCGGGCCGGCGGCCTGGAGCCGGAGGAGCTGGCAGGTGCCGGCAGGTGCCCCGCAGGTGCCCCGCAGGTGCCCGCAGGAGGCTCCGAGCGCCGGCCTTTACGGCCGCAGCCGACGTGCCGCTGCACTGCGCTATCGGCCGGTACTCGAGGGCGAAACTAATAAACCGTTTACAAGACCGGGGACCTCAAGGCCAGAGCTACAAGTACTTTTTTTTTGGTGGGGGAAAATCTGTGGACGTTGGTCGCGGTGATTCACTTCTGGCAGGGCGGGGGGTCGGCGGCGGCGTGGGAACGGCGTTCTGGACACACACGTCGACGTACGCGGAGGGAAGACGGGAGAAAATCGAGGAAAATAGGGAGGGTGGGAGCGGGAGAGGGGGGGGGGGGATACAGAGAGAGGGAGAAGTGAGGGATGAGCCGGCCGCCTCACGCAGGAGGCGGCGGCGGCGGCGGCGGCGGCGGGCCATGCCGGTCAGGAGTCACCCTCCGTGGCTTTTTACGACACGAACGGATAACAAGGAGGAGGCTGGCTGTGAGACGGGGGCCGCAGTGCCGGGGGCCGGGGGCCGGGGGCGGAGGCCGGAGGCGGAGGGGTCCCGTCGACACGCTGCCCCGGCGGCGTCCGGCACGGAGGCCGAGGCGAAAGCCGCCGCCGGCCGGGGGCGAGGCGAACAACTAATGGAAAGAGACAAACCGCCGTGTGACACTATCGCGGCGGACACAGCCCGGCACGGCGCGCATGCAGACCCGCCGTGCCGTACGGGGGTCAACGCTCCGCCCGCCCCGCCCCGCGCCGCGCCGCGCCGGAAGCTGTCAGCGGGCGGTCTACCTTCCGGGCGCATGTCCAGCAGGCATTTGGAGCGGCCCCGCCGGCCCGGGAGTGAGTGTGCAGGGAGGCGAGCCTTGGGCCATTGTCCACCTCAGGCCCCTGTTGCAGGACGGCCCGGCCCCACGCCACCAGTGGCCCCCGGCCCGCGGGGTGGCGGCCGGGTGTCGTGTCGCCCGTCTGCGAGGTTCTTACCCCCGCCCCGGTCCGGCGGGCGGAACGCCGAGTGCGGGGCATTTCCAGCCACAAGAAAACTCACCGAGTGACGTTCCCGGAGAGAGAGAGAGAGAGAGAGAGAGAGAGAGAGAGAGAGAGAGAGAGAGAGAGAGAGAGAGAGAGAGAGAGAGAGAGAGAGAGAGAGAGAGAGAGAGAGAGAGAGAGAGAGAAATCCGTTGGGAGGCGCCGCCTGGACACGACACGACGCGACACGACGGGCGCCCCCTGGCTGCGGCCGCGGGGTGTTTGTTTATGCCCGGGGGGCCGACGCGAGGTCCGGGCGCGGCCGTGCGTCTGCGGCGTGTAATGCGCCGCTGCGCCGTTCATAAATATGGAATCAGCGGCGGCGGCAGTGCCACCTACAACTCCCCACCAGAAGCCGCCCGAAACTCTCCAAGCAGAGGCGGGACAGGATCTAGCTAAAAATATTCCCCGCGGAGAAAAACAGCCGCCAGCGGCATCCTTTATTGCGTGCTAAAGGCTTCCCTCTCAAAGACAGAATCTAGTGTGTGTTTCCTCCCGCCGGCCAGAACGCTACAGGACATAGAACAAACAGGACGTGGCTACACGACCGGCGCGGCCCCGCTGCCGCCCCCAGGCCGCCCCCGGGCCGCGAAGCGCGCACCACTAAGTCATGCCATTTGGTCACATTTGTGCGCGAAACAATGAGCGGAGAAAAAGATGGTCGGCGTTGCCGGCGCGTGTTGCGGATTGGGGGAGGGGGGGGGGGCACGTCTGCGTGCCAGTTAGAGCAACACTACGCCGAGCGCCCTACTCCGGAAATGATGGTCAATGCAGTTTACTAAGTCGTTAACTTTTACAGCCCTTGAGGGTGGCTGTATAGGCCCGCCGCCCGTGCCGCCCGCGCCGCCCGCCTTTTGCCTGCCGCCCCCCGTGCCCCACAGGGGATGTGCCCCCCATCGGCTCGGCAGGCCGCGCTGCTGTTTATGAAGATTGACACCATTGCTTGTTCCGCATAGTTTGATGGTCCCCGGCACATGAAGAATGCGGGGCAAGTTTCGGCCGAATCCTGTCAATTGGCGGCGCCGGGGGAGGATGGAGGCGCCGCCATATTTTATTTCCAGGCCATGCGACGCGGCGGGCGGCGGCGGCGGGGCCCCCCGGTGCCGCACGCCGCCGGGGAAATCGTCCTCGTCTGATGTGAGCAGAGAACTGCCACATCCTCCATATCGACCCCCGTGAATGACGAGGGCAATGCGAAAAGTAGAGAATTCTTTTTGGAAACGTGGAAAAGTATAGGCCTCGCGAGCGCCCCTTCGGGCCCGACAGCAGGGCGGCCTCAGCCAGCCCCAGTCTCCGGACCAGCGCTGCATAACTTGCCCGTTTTTTCTCTGCCGCGCTGTGAAATAGGGGCGGCGGCGGCGTCTCTGCCGGTGACCCGCCGCCCGCATCTCAATCTCTGTATGTATGAGAAATTCGGTGCGTGTGGCGGCGCATCTCTCCATCTCGCGCGGCGCGCGCGGTCGGTCTGCGCGGCCAAACATGGTAGCAGAAGGGAGGCATGAGAGCGTGTGTGTGTATGTGTGCAGCGCACGCACACATACACACACGCGCGCGCGCCGCGAAAACCCCATTCTTAAGCGACTCGTGCCGCGACCCGGATGAAATGACTCATATTGTCTCGGCCGCGCGCTGCCCGCCCCTCGGCCCCGCCCGCCCCGCCCGCCCCGCCCGCCCCGCAGCCATCTGTTCTGCTCGCTGCCCTATCCTGCGTGATTTGTCTCGTTGCGAGTTAGTGCAGTGAGCTTCCCAGGCGGCCCCCGGCAGACCGACGCCGGCCGAAGGTAAGGCAGGGTAACCGGGGTAACCCTCGGGGTAACCCGGCGCCGCGGCAAAAAAAAAAGGAGCGTGCTGGGAATCGGACTCTTTCTGCCGCGTTACCCCGGAGTCACACGGTGCAGTCCGGGGGGCGGTCCAGGTAATCCGGCAGACTCCACCGGCTGCTGCCCCTCGGGATGGGCTCTCCCCCGCCGTGCCGGCGCCCGCCCCGGCCGCAAGCGCATTTACATTCACAGCGGAAGGAGGGAAAAGGGAGAGATTTGGGAATGATGGTGCGGATGACGGGCGGACCCGGGAGGGGCCCCCGCGGCCCCCGCTGCCCCCGCTGCCCGCGCGGCGCCCGAGGCGATGTGGCTGTCCATGACTTGCCATGACGTGCAGCGACGGAAGTGCAGATTCATCTCCCGGCGTCCGGCGGGCGGCAAGGTGTCGGCACGGCGGGCCGCTGCCGCCCCAAACAGCTCGTGGGAGCCCCGCGGCGGCCAGGGTGCAGCCCCAGCAGCAAGCTGCCGGGGGACACTTTGAAAATGGTGAATTTTGGAAATTTCAAATAACTTAAAATATTTGACGACAATTTTTTGAAAATTTCAAAAGCATTTTCGAAATCTTCTCAAGGTCCCTCTCGGTCCCTCTCGGTCCCTCTCGGTCCCTCTCGGTCCCTCTCGGTCCCTCTCGGTCCCTCTCGGTCCCTCTCGGTCCCTCTCGGTCCCTCTCGGTCCCTCTCGGTCCCTCTCGGTCCCTCTCGGTCCCTCTCGGTCCCTCTCGGTCCCTCTCGGTCCCTCTCGGTCCCTCTCGGTCCCTCTCGGTCCCCCTCGGTCCCTCTCGGTCCCTCTCGGTCCCTCTCGGTCCCCCTCGGTCCCTCTCGGTCCCTCTCGGTCCCTCTCGGTCCCCCTCGGTCCCTCTCGGTCCCCCTCGGTCCCTCTCGGTCCCTCTCGGTCCCTCTCGGTCCCTCTCGGTCCCTCTCGGTCCCTCTCGGTCCCTCTCGGTCCCTCTCGGTCCCTCTCGGTCCCTCTCAGCCCCTCTGTGCATCCGCTTTAGAACAAAGGCGAGCGCCGTGTGTCTCCGGGCCAATTCATTTAAGCTGGCAGCGATGTGCGCGGCCAGACCGCCGCCGGCCGCCGCCGTGCCCCTCCGTCACCAGTTGGGTGTGTTCGGGGGGTGCGGCCGGCGCGTGCCCGGGCCGGGCCCCGGGGGGTGTGGAAAAAGGTCGACCAGACCCACCCCTTCTTCCTTCCCTCAACTCAGTGAAAGTGCATGACTTGTGTGTGTTTGTGTTTGTATTTGAACCCCCCCCCCCCCGGGCTGCCAGCCCCCCCCCTCCCCCTCCCCTGCAAATGCCACAAGCGCCCGCATCACGTATTCAAAAGGAAAAACTTTCTTTCACAGACACATGCACACCCACTCACACACATATGACCCTGGCGTCGAGTAGCCCCGCCGGCAACAGAAAATCAGAGTGCAAAAGTGAATGGTGTCTGCATAGTTTGCATGATCGGGAAATCCCAAACTATGTGCGACATTGTGCGCGATGCCGCAGACGTGGGCAAAAACAGCAAAAAGTGGCGGCAGAGTGGGGAAACCAAACCAACTCCAAACAGGGTCCGCAGCTACCCGTTTCTCTTTCCCTCTATTTTTTTTGTCCTGTTTTTGTTTGCTTTCCAGAACCATTTGTCCTTGCAGTGATTATCTCCGTCCTCCAGTGCAAGGCCGGGACATTGCACTTGAGATGCCCCCCCCCCCCCCCCCCCCCGCGATGGCCGCTATCACACTTTCGCCCTCCATTGCAATATTTAACGTCTGGATGCACCACTTGCGTTTATCCCCGCCGCGCGGCGGGCCATTCCTCTGGGGATTCGACTCCCCGCCGTGCGGCTTCTGCTGCGGCTGCTGCTGCTGCTGCTGCTGCGGCGGAACATCCCCCGTCTTTATGGGGCCCACACATGTGAGTGCGGCGGCCGGACTCGGTGCCCGCGCGCCCCGCAGTCCGCGGGCGGCCTTCGAGAAGCCTCGCCTTCCTGCGGCGGCGGCGGCCGCGGCCGTGTTTTCGCCCCATCTGAGTGAGAGGGGTCTTTGAGGAGGAGGAGGAGGAGGTCGCGCCGATATCATCATCGGCTCTGATATTGAGAGGACTCGCCGTTTGTCGCGCGCCGCCTCTTTCGCCCCCAAGGTGGGCTGAAACTTGGTCAAGCCGCGGCGTCCCGTAAAACAAACTTGGACATGAGAACCAATAAAGAATTTATAGCAGCGCCGCCGCAGCCGCGGAGCGCGGAGGTAAAAAGTTTTGGTCGCTACTGACGGGAGGTCGAGGGGGCCGCGGCCGCCGCCGCGACGAAATAAACCGATTCTGTGGCGGAGAAATCAGCAACACCGGCATCACACGCTGCCGGCTGTACCTTCTGGGGCGGTGCCGACCAGCACTGACAATCTGAAATACATGAAAGTGTTTTTTTTTTTTTTTACAGAAAACCACAGCTCTTGAACTCGCAGGTCTCAAGTGTTTGACTTCACACACCAATAATTTGTTACAAACTAAACCTCTCCTAGTCAGTGCTCCCTGGCTGCCCCCTCCCCTTTCCACACAACAAAGTTGCCGCTTAGAGCGGGCGGGAAGCGACGCCGCGCCGCTGGCGCAGCAGTGGCGCCCCACAGCGTCGACTCCCTGCAGAACGCGTATACCCCCGGCCCGAGCACTCCCGCGGCCCGAGTATCGCCGAGTATCGCTGACGCGGATACTCCCCGCCGTGAGCACCGAGCGAGGCGCTGCGGCGCTACTCCCCGGGCTAACCGTGCAGACACGCGGATCGCTCGGCTCGCACCAGGTCCGTGCCAGCAGACAGCGACGTGCACCTGCTACATTTTGGTATCAGGTTCGGAAAGCCGTGTTTTTCACATTCGTCACATTCTCCCTGCTGAGATGTGGCACGTGAGCCGCGGTGCGGTGGGTTCATGAAGTAAACTTAGGAATAGGAATCATTCTGTACAAACTTCCTCCGAATTGTGGACCGAAGTGGCTGCTCGGGCGCGGCGGCGGCGGCGGCGGCAGTATTTTTCTCCGGTCTGCAAAGGAAAGAGTGGAGTCTGCAGACTCGGAGGAGGAGAGGCGGAAGATGCGCGGAGATGATTCAAAAGGGGAGAATATGTTTGGGCAGAAGTGGGACAAGGGCGGGGACAGCGGGGGAACAAAGAGGGAGCCGGGGCAGGAGGGGGAGAGATAGATGGAGGGAAAGCACTCCACCTGACAGAGGGGAACACCCCCGGAAGGGGGCGGCGGGCGGAGGCGGGCGGAGGCGGGCGGACTCTCGGAGGAGAGGGCGGAGCGGAGGTGTGGCCGAAGATTTCCATGCGCCTGGCGGGGGCGGCGCTGCGGGGGCGGCGCGGGGGCGGCGCGGGCTCGAAGGGCTGATGGGCTTCCAAGGGTGCCGCCAGGAAATTGTATTAGCGCCGGGAGAGGGGTGCGGGGCTGTGGGGGTGCGGGGGTGCTGGGCGCGGCCGCGGGCCCCCCGACATAAGCAGGGCAATCAGCGGACCGCCCCATTGATTCACCATTTGCATCGCTGTCCACGCCGGCTCCGCCATGACTAATTCATCGGCTGGAGCCGGGCGCGCCCTCGGCGGGGGGCGGCGCCACCTCTCGCACACAAAACACACACACACACACACACACACAAATTTTGAGAGTATCGAGATGAGGAGCGGCAGCCGGCTGGCGAGTCCCGGCTGATATCGGGCTCGTAAATAGAAATCTCTGGGGACGCGGGGTCCTGCGGGGAGGGGGCTCCGCCCTGCGGTGGACGCGGCCTGACACCACCGAGGGGCCGCAGCCCGTGGGGGCGCAGCGCAGCTGGGCAGCGACCCGAGTGGCGTTGGCGTGTTCTCCCCGCGGCCCCGCCAGGCGCGGACCCGGCAGCAGGGCAGCAGGGCCGCAGGGCCGCAGGGCCGCAGGGCCGGCCGAGATATTGCCCCGACCGTCCGCGAACTGTCCGCACTCGTCGTCCGCCCCCCCCCCCCTCCCTTCCTTCCGCCCTTCCGGTGGGGCCGCTTCATATAAGGGGACACGGTGGCAGAAGAAAGGGCCCAAGTCCAAGGGTGCACCCACACCGCATCCACCCAGATAGCAGCCAAAGGAACAAGGGGAGGGAAAATCATTTCCTTTCTTTTTTTTTACTTTTCATTTTGTTCTCAGGTGAGTTTTTTTTTTGCCGCCAGTGTCTGGGCCGCGGTGAGGGAGGACGTCACCCCGCGCCGCAGCACCGGGCCGTCAACGCTGCGCCGCTGCAACCCGATCGCCGGGCTGATGGAGGCCCTCTGGTGGCGCGCGCGCGTGTGTCGTGCGCGTCTCTCCCCGAGCAGGCCGAGCACCCCCCGCAGACCCCCGGCCCAGCAGCCCCCAGCCGGCATCGTCACACGGCACATGAGCCGCAGCCGCAGCCGCAGCACCAGCAGCAGCGCTGCGTCTGATTGCGTGTCCGAGGCCCGAAAAGACGTGCTTACGGCGTCGCGTGCCTCGGCTGCGTCGCAGTGTCCGGCGGGGGCGGCGGGGGCGGCGGGAGCGGCGGGGGCGGCGGGGGCGGCGGGGGCGGCGGGGGCGGCGGGGGCCGCTCAGCAGCCCTGCGGTATCGCGTGCGGGGCAGCGAGGGCTGCCAGCGCTCGTCCGGCCTCTACTGCCGCGCCGAGCCGCGCAAAATCTGCCGCAATGTCGTTGCGAGCGTCGACCACCTCCCCGCGGGAGGGACTCCCCCGAAAATAAGTAATTAAGAAAACGAGACGGTTTTAAAATTGGTGTGCATCGAGAAGGTGACTGGCGACGCGGCCCTCCCTTCGAGGCCTCCCTGGCCGCCCGCAAGGCCCGAGGCGCGCACATCATACATTCTTGAATAAAACACGCAGTTTTGGTCGGGGACTGCGGCGGCGGCGTGTCGCCGACGTGTCACCCCCTCGGAGTGCTCAGAAACCCATCGCCGGCGCCAAAACAAACAGCATTGCTGAGGCGGCGCGTCGGCCCGCCGTACATTCCGCATCAGTCACCACCGCCACCGCCGCCGCCGCCGCCACCGCCACCGCCGCCGCCACCGCCGCGGCCTCCCGGTTCGCAGAAACAACACCGGACAGGATCATTCCTTCGGACGACCCTCCTGCTGTTTGACAGGCCCCCCTTTCATACGGTTTGGGCCGACACTACTTCTCCCTCCGCGCGTGACTCAGAAACTCTCAGGGGGAGGGGGGAGGGGGGGCTTCTGTTGGGGTCGTGCGGGGGGTCCACCGCCACAGCCGCCGCGAGGTGGGCTCTTAAAACTCGTGGCGGGCCAAACAAAAATACCACCTGGAATCAACTTCGGAAGTATTAATAATATTTAGTATAATTTTTAAGAAAAAATGTACCCCACTGGGGTCGGGAGATTTGTGCTCCCGTACACAGTTTGCAGTGCAGATAAAATGTACCGAACGGCCACGCTGCTGAGTGCGTGCGATTTATCCGCACTCATTGTGGGGCCCCGCAGGCCCCGCAGGCAGGCCCAGGCCCCGCAGGCCCCGCAGGCCCCGCAGGCCCCGCAGACTCCGGCTGCCAGCCTCCCGCAGCGCTCCGCTTCCGCCCTCCGCCCCTCCCCTTTTCGCATTCCGCTGTCTGCTGCGCTGCCGGCTGCGCTCGGCGGGCGCTCTGTATGCAACAAGCGCTGATAATGCGGGCCGGGCTGAGCGACGCCGAGCCGAGCCGCGCTGTGCTCAGCGCAGGGTAGCCGAGCAGGTCACCATATCGGTAGCAGGTACCGCGGCCGGCGCAGCCAGCAGTGCCGTCCGGTCCCCAGTCACTGACCCGCGGCACGCGGCGGCAGGAGCGAGAGAGGGAGGGAGAGAGAGAGAGAGTGACAGAGTGACAGAGAGGGAGGGAGACAGACGCCTGCGGTGCCCGGGGTAGGCAGGCCCGCGGCGCACGGCTGCGTCGGTGGCGCCGCTCCGCCTACCCTCCGGGCGCCCCGCGCAACAAGCTCTGCGTGCCGCTGGAGGGCCGGTAGAGTGTGACCGCGGCGGCGGCGGCGGCAGCGGCGGCGGCAGTAGTTCCACGGAGCAGCCCCGCGGCCCGCGCACTACCCGGAGCTTCTTTTCGCAACGTCAGAGCGGCGCGGCGCCGTCATTAAATTCTCATTCCGATCCGCGGTCCCCCGCGGGGGCCTCCAGCTCGGCTCCAGCGTGCCAATTTAAAGATCCATCGGCCGCGCGCGCCCTAATCACTGACAATGTATCAACTGGCGGCGCTCGTCAGATGAGGAGCGCGGCGTCACGTCCGGCCGGCGCGAGGCCGGTGCGAAACGAGTGCGAAGCAAGTGCGAAGCAAGTGCCGCCGCCGGCCGGGAACTCACGTGGTCGCTGCGGCTGCCGTCCGTACCTGGAACACGACAGAGGCACAAGTTTACTTTCAAAACTCCCCACTCCACACAGGCGGCCGTTCTCCCCTTCCAATGTTCCCGCGGATGAATTTCGCGTGATCCGTAAATTCGTCCGATCGCTTCGCGTCGAACCTCGCGCCGCACTAGAAGACGGGAGGGAAACTAAGAAAAGGCGCGGAGGAGCGGCGCGGCAAGCGGGGCACGTTCCAAATAAGCGAGTCCCGGAGTCCCGGAGTCCCGGCCACAGCGCGCCTCCCTCTGCTCGCCTCTCGCTGCCTCCCCTCCATTTTTTCCCGTCCCGCCTCTCTCTCTCTCTTTCTCTCTTCTTTGGCGCCCGCCGTCTCCCTCCCTCCGCTCCAGAAGTACCGGGGCTGGGGGCCAGTTGTAGTGCTGCGCTAATGACTAATGTCGATCATGTTAGTTTCTCCCCGCCGCCTCCTCTCCTCTCCTTCGCTCTCCTCCGCCAATGCCGCCCGACAGAAATCACCACAGAGAGCCCGCCTGGGCGCCGGGGAGGTGTTGGTCCCCGAGGCCAGAGGCGCCGCTCCGCCGAGTCACACTGTTTTCCTCTGTCGCCGCTACGTTATGGCGGACGACGGCGAGGTGGTGCCGTCGGCGGCGGCCGTCGGGGTCACCGGCAGCACCGGCAGCGGCGCGACACTGTCGCCGCCAGCAAGTGACCGTCTCGGGTCACGGCACGGGCCCCGCCGCGCGGCGTGGCTTACGCGCCCGGCCCGCGCCCGGCTTACGCCCGCAGCCCGCACCAAGCGCGACCATATTTGGCGTTGGCGTGGCGCGGCGGCACATCGCATTGTGTGATCGCCGGCAGCCGGCACGGCGGCGGGCAAGGCTGGCAGGGCTGGCAGGGCCGGGAGGGGCCGCGTCCTCTGGCAACGAGCTGGTCAATCGGCCGATGCATGCAAATGCAAACACAAAGTCGTGACTGGAGGAGAGAGGGGGGCGGCGCTGAATGGCCAATATAATTGAATAAACAGCGGCGGCGGCGGCAGCGGGGCCCCACACGCCCGTCACTGTCATCAGAAGCAGACGAAGACGGATGGGCCGGGCCGAGGATATTAATTAAGGATTATACTCGAAAGTCGACTTGATTCTCTGCAAGGAAACGATTAAAAAAAAAACAAGCTCCAGCAGGGAATTACTACGGTGCCGCCGTAGCGGCGAAGGCGCGACGCGACGATGATTCAACGTTTTGTTGCGGCCGTTTTGCCCGGCGCCGTTCCATTTCGCTGGGGGAACTGGAAAACGGCGCTTCGCCCTTCCAGAGCAGCCGCTGGAGGCGCGGCGGCGGGCGGCGGCCCGGGCTGAGTGATATTGGGGGGAGCGGAGCGCAGGGCTGCCCGGCCCGGCACGGGCCCCCGACCCCAGTCGAAGCCGCTAGCTGCTGGGGGCCCCGGGACCGGGCCACTCACTAACCCGATGCATTCCGCACCCCAACGGACGTGGAAGACAGGCGCTCCCGGGCGCCCCCCCCCCCCCTTCCTCTCCGTCCGAGTGTTGCAGGACCAACAAACACCTCACGGCCCGGCCCGGCCCCCATACGGCAGGCATCTCTTGGAACCCTTGGAGCTCGGACATGTCGACTCGAGCCCAATGGCCCCGCAATCACTCTCAGCCGGCTAATTCCCTGGGCCGGACGACCGTCGCCGCCCACATGACCCTCCCGAAGCACCTCGGCAGCCTCCGCTACAAAGTAGCCCCCCCCCCCCCCGCTCGCAGGGCCGTTTCGTCAAAGCCCTTTTACTTTTAGTTTTTTTTTTTTGTTCGCTACTCGAGAACGACCACGGCAGCGTATCCGCTCGTCGTCCCGCCACCGGAGTGCCGCAGCGACGTCCGAGCGGACTGCCTGGGTAGTATTATTGCCCCTCCGACATTTATTTTCCATCCTTTCAAAAACTGTCAATGCTGTAGGTTCAGCAGTTTTCAGCGGGAAACAGAGACGCGGACAGACAGTCCGGCTGGGCTCGCAGCCCGGCACAGCGGAGACGGCGGAGCCGGCGGATGAGACGACCCCCCAATTCTTATTTGCAGTCAGCGCGCTGCTGTGTGGCCTGGCTCCTCGGAGAACTGCACTCGAAAAAATGTCAGCGACCGCACACACCAGCAGACGCACAAATTTGTTCACTCCTCTCTCTCTCTCTCTCTGTCTCTCTCTCCCTCTCTCGGTCGCCCCCCGCCCGGCCCGAGCGCAGCCCCGACGACGTGTGTGATGAGGAAGGATGCGAGTTATTTTGACGCGGGCCCGGCCGGGGCCCAAGACGGACGGTCGGCATGGAAATGACGAGGGGCGCGGAGGGGAGGGGAGGGGAGGGGAGGGGAGGGGAGGGCGTGCGGGGCCGGGAGGCGCAGGCAGCGCAGGCAGCGCAGGCGGCGCAGAGCCTCCACCGAGGACGGTATTTCCGCTATCGAGAGTGACCAGGCCGCGGGGGTAGCGGCGGCGGGGGCGGCGGCGGCGTGGTTTCAAACCGCCCCGGCCACCCCTGGCCGCGCTCCAAGACAACAAGGCACATACCGCTCGCGGACGGGGGCCGCGGGGAGATGCATTGCCGCCGTCACACCCGCGGGCCGTCCGCGCGCCGCGGCTCACTTGGGGCCTCCCTAATTGCCGGGGATTTGTCCGCGCGGCGTCGGCAGCGGCACGCACGCACGCACGCACGCACGCACGCACGCACGCACTTACGGCACCCGCGGCGGGTTAGCGCCGCGCGCCCGGCCTGGCCCGCCAGCCGTCGGGGTTCCTTGTTCCGGCCGCCAAGAAGGAACCAAACGACCCCGCACCGCTCCATGGGAGCCCAGACGCCCAGCCCGGCCGGCCCGGGCCCGGCGCTGGCAGATACAAAAGAGGCCGCCGTCACTCTAACGACCGCCGGATTGACCCTCGGCACCAGAGGCCATGGACCCGGGGGAGGCCGCCGCCCCCGCCGGCTGAATTGATTACAGTGTGGCCCTGCGGGGAAGTGTGTCCGCGTGCCGCGGCGCTGGCTCGTGTCTTCCGCAGGGACCCCCTGCCTGATGCAGAGCGGGCCCCGCCGCCCCCGCCGCCCCCGCCACCCCCGCCGCCCCCGCCGCCTCGGCCCCCGCACTATCCTCGTTGCCCGCCTTCACCTACCCGCCCTGCCCGCCCCCTCCGCTCCGGAAGCATCGTCTTGTGTCACACCTGAGGCTCTCGCTCCCCCTGACCCACTGGGCGGGCTGCAGTGGCCGCGGGCCGCCGGCGTGCACAGCGTTCGCCCCGTCCTCCTCGCACCTCATGTCCCCCGTGGCGGCGGAGAGATGTCACTGGAGTCTTGGCCGTCGTCGCCGATGTCGTCGTCGTCGTCGCGGTCCCGGGGCGGCGCCGCGGCGCCCTGACCTGCCCGAGTAGTGCATGCCACCCACCGAGCGCCGCGCCGCGCTGCGCGCCTCGCAGCCCAAGATTTATTGCGCTATGCTAAATATAGGGGCGGCCATGCCAAGCCGTCCGTCTCTTCAGTTTGGGATGCAGTGCAGCGGAGGTGCGGCGCGGCGGCGGCAGCGGCGGCCCTAGAGGCGCCGGCGTCGGAGGTGGGGGGTCGGCGGCGGGCGGGGGCGGGCGCAGCGTCAAACTTGAACGGCGGTACGTGCCGAGAGCGGCCCCCGCGGTGTGCAGCGCGGCGGAAGCGGCACGGCGGCACGGCTCGGCGCGGCGGCGCGGCTGTTTATGCACGCTCAGTTTCCTCCCTCGCGCATCCGTGAGGTGCGCCGAGCGAAGCGCCGCGGCCGTGTGAGCGGCGAGCGGTGAGCGGCGGCAGGATCCCGGAAGGACAACCGAGAGTGGCGGGCAGGGAGGGACGTCCGTGCAGACAGCAAGGCGAGCCTCTTCTTTGCGGCGATGAGCTCCCCGCAGCGGGCCGTCAGACATCTCCCGCCGATACCGCCGCAGCCGCAGCATGCCGCGAGGCCCGCAATACTCACGGCCCCACGTCCGCGCGCCGCCTGCCGATGCTGCCGATGCTGGCGGCGGAGCCTCGGCGGCGCGCGCGGGCATGCAGGCGCAGCACGCAGCACCCGGGACGGGACGGGCCGCGGGCCGCCGTCTCCTTTCACTCGCACCCTCCGCTGCCGCCGCCAAGCCCCTCGCCAGCAGCCGGGTACCGACCGCGAGGCGCAGAGCCGGGATCCCCTCCCTCCCCCTCCCCGACATACACACGTCAAGCTGCCAGCGAGGGGGAAACAATTTTGAATTTCGGAACCGGCATAAGAGTCAACCCCCACGACCCGCGGCCTGCCCCCTTAGCCATGCGGCCACGACGTAGACCGCGACGCGCCTCCCGTCACACACGCCCTGCCCCCTCCTAAAACAAACAGTCGAGGTCCGGCACACGCGGACAATCGCGGCGCGCCGGCCGGCCCGCCGCCCCCGGAGCGTCGCCATTCCTCTTGCTCCCCGCTGACAGGAGGGCGACAGCGGCGGGCGCGTGCGCGGCGGTACAGGGGGGCCGGGCCGGGGCCGCCGCGCCGCCCTGTCCGGTCTGGGTCGGCGGTAAGGACCTCCGGACCTCCGGCCGGCTGCCCGGCGGCCACCCGCGTCACCGCGGCCCTCCCCCACGGCGTCAAGGCCGGCCGCGGCGGGGCGGAGCATCGCGAACGGCCACTCGGACAGCGCGGACCTCCCCGAATCTGTTACCCCTGCGGGGAGAGAACCGCACTCAATAAAATCCATCTTGTCCTCGGGCGGGGCGGGACGCGCGGCCGTCCTGGCAACAACTCGCGCTTACTGGGCGCCGCCGCCGTTGCCGGGGGCTCCGCCGGCTCCGCTGTGGGGCGGCGGGCTGCGGCTGAGTCACTGGGAGGTCCGGCGCCGCAGCGTCCCCAGTGTAAATATGCCGCTTTATTCCGCACGTGCTCTGCATGGGCCGCGGCGGCGGCGGCGGCGTCACCCGTGAGTAAGTGTGTGCGAACGCGGCCCGAGACACCCGGCGGCGCGGCGGCGGCGGCGCGGCGGCGGCCTCTAGGAGGTGCCGACACAATTTATGTCATACTTGCGGCGGCAACGACCGCGGACGGGCCGCGTACACCGGCCGACACGCGGCCGTCGGCTGCGCGCCCCGCCAGGTGACCCGGCCAGGTGCGCCGCCGCCGCAGCCGCCGCCGCCGCCGCAGCCGCCGCCGCCGCAGCCGCCGCCGCCGCAGCCGCCGCCGCCGCAGCCGCCGCCGCCGCAGCCGCCGCCGCCGCAGCCGCCGCCGCCGCAGCCGCCGCCCGCCGCCCCGCCTCTCTACTCTTACATTTCCCTCCCCCGCGTTCCCTTCCGATCCGAAAAGGGAAGGCCCTCGTCGCCGTTGTCTGGCCACCCGTTAAAACACCGCACTCTTGTGTTTTTTTGTCACGGCGGAAACGACCGAGCCGTCAAAGTGAGGCGAGCAGCAGCGGGGCCGCGGGGCCGCGGGGGCGGGGCTGGCCGGGGTGCCGCGTGTCGACGCCGAGGGGACGAGACCGCAATCACACGGCCGGCCCAGCTACAGAGTGCGGGGGGCGCAGCGCGCGGCGGCGGTGATCTGAGGTTTAGGGCGCGAGCCGCGACGAGAGAGACGGAAGAGGGGGCGGGGGCGTCCGCCCGGCAGGCGGGAGCGAGACAGTGACATGCGTCTGTCGTGTGTCGCTCGGCGCGGAGGGCTGTGGGCTGCGGGCCGCGGGCAAGTTCGCCGTCCGCGCTGCTCAAACCACAGAGAAGGCTAAACGAAAATGGCAAAAGTTTGTGAGAGCGCCGCGCTGCACGCGGCGGCCGAGGCCGAGAGGCTCGGGGCGGCGGCACGCGGCTGCCGGCCGAGGCCGTGGCCGTGGAGCACCGCAGAGCCGACGGCGCGAGGGGTAGCGCACACCGATAGGCGAGGCGCTCTGCGGGGGGCCGCACGGAGGCTGCGTGGTGACGGGCCCCTGCCCGCCCGGCACCGGCAGACGCCGGCAGCGACGAACAATTAACGCGGAAGGCAACTTCCAAGGCCGGGGCCCTGGGCTCCGGGCCCCGAGGCCCCCACGACCTTTGGGCGGCCGCCGCGCTGAATACGTTTACAGAATTTGAGGGATTAACCTTCGCCGGGAGAGCGCGCGGGCGTGTGAACGCTGTGGGGGCGCCCGGGGGCGCCCGGGGGCAGGCAGCGGCAGGGGAACCTCACCTCCGACCCTCGCAGCCTGTCGCCGTCGCCGCCGCCATCACACCCAGCGGGGCTGACACCCACCGATATTGCCGCCCCGCCCCTTCCCTAGGCGAGCCTAGCCGACTCTTGCCCCACCTCCCGGCCCTCCCGCACTATCCGCGGCACCTGCCGCCGCTGGACGTCTGCGACTGGCCTCGACCAGCACGAGGGGACGACTCGAGAAGGCACAACTCTGGTTCCTGGGTGACGCAGGCCGCGGGCCGGCCATGGGGAGACCCCTCGCTCCTCGCTCCCTCAGTCAGGCGGCATTGCTAAGGCGGACGCCACGAACCCCGGTGGTCCAAAAACCACGGCGGCCGACGGCGGCCCTATGACCGCGGGCAGCCGCCAAACATACGTGACCACAGCCGAGGCCACGGCCAGGGCGCCGCCGGGACCTCCCCGTCCGGCGGTGGCGAGGGCGAGGTCCTCTTCTCGCCGTGATTTAGTGCACCGGCCACTCGGACTTTCTCACTTTCTCAGACAAAACTGTTAGGACAGCTCAATCCCCTCCGTACGCTAGCTTATTCGTGCCGTTGCACTGTGACGGGCGGCCCTCGGGCCTCCCGTCGACCAGGCAACCAGCATCACTCCGCGGCGGGCCGGCTCAGGTTGTGAGCTCGCGGGCCGGCAAGCCGCGGGTGAGGCGAGGGCGACGGGGGGCGCCGTTTCGCTGACAAAGCCCTTCGAGGCCGATGCGCTCGACGGGCTCCGAGCGGCCTGCCGAGCCGAGGACGGGCAGTCACGAAACCACCTCGAGTGAGCGAGGAACTCCGTGGACTACCGGCGAGCAAACCACTGTGAACCACTGTGCTGTGAACCTGTGCTTGTGTCCGAAATATATCGAGACTACAAGTCGCGCTTCTAATCCACCAAGAAGCCCAAAACTCCCCTCCGCACCATCCCCCCACCCCCCCGTAACTGGTGCATCGGCCAAATTGGAAGGGTCAGGGGGCATTTACGGGCCCCCGTACCCGCGTGGATGCAGCGAGGGGAGAAGAGAGTGCGGGCAAGAATACGGTGAACCCTATTTTTAAGACTTTGAGTTTGGTCCTTTTCAAGACCAAGAAGCACGAGAAGGTGCTCAGGAAGATTTCAGCGGCCCACCTTCAGGCAAATTGGCATCGTCTGTTTCCCGATTGGTCTCCGCTGAAAGTGAAAGTGTTTTGTGAAAAAGTCTCCAAGGGACACGCTGGCTGGCAGGTGATTTCAAGAATCGCTGCTGATTTGTTCGGCCGTAAAATCCGGGTGAGCGCAAGAAGAAATTTTTGGCGACAGCGAATCGGGAACCGTGGAACTTTTCATGTTCGATGACGAGCTGAGTAAATTTGGACAGTTCGAGGTTTGGCATCCGTACAGCGAGGAAGCAGAAGAGAGCCCCACAGATCATGCCCGTTCCAAGATGGCGCCGCCCAGCCGCATGGTCGCCACGAGTTGCACGGGGGCCACACACGAGCACGGGCCCACCGCCTTCCTAGACGGCGGCGGAAGGGTCTCCAGTGGCGGTGCAAACATGGCGGCGTCCCTCAAAGCCTTCCGCGCGCTGCCCGCGCCTGACGTCACCGCGGGCCGCGGGGCAGCGCGGAGCGACGGGCCGCCGCGCGCGCAGCTCGGCTTGCAGCGTGCTGACCACGCATCGCCGCCGGACAGAGGCAGAGGCCCGCGTCCACACGGCACGCCCCCCTACGCCCCCCGCTGCTGTCAGGAGACAGCGGCACCACTCCAAGGACCGGCCCCGACATCGTGGAGGACCCCCAGGATTGGGCACCGTTGGAGCGCTACCAACGCGGGAGTGCACATCGGTGCTCCACTCCAGTTGGGACCAGGCGGCCAAATCACACCATGCCGAGCCCCGCCCAGGCAGGGTCCCGACAAAGACCGCCAAGACATCAGTGCAGTGCAGTGAATCCTAGTGTTTTCAAAAAGTCAATCGATAAAAATCAAGTGATAGTGAAAATTCAGGCCCCGCTCTTACGCGGGGGCGGCGACGTGCGAGTGACTGTGTGTGAGTGTGCATGATGTCGGCCGACACGAGTGCGTGTGTGTGTGTGCGTGCGTCGGCGCACCCGTCGAGGAGGCTACAGACCCATTCTTCAAGGAGAACAATAAATCACCTAGTAAACAAAATAGCAGGACTCTAGTTACAGGTCAACGCTAGCAGAGCGGTACCCGTTACTGGTTCATTTTTAGACCCAAGGTTTTTCCTTTTAATCAAGTAGTTTGAAGAATCAATTCACTGTTGGGAGAGCATACATTGTTCAGAGTGGAGTAATTCGTTGCATCGAGTCAATTTTAGGATAATCGTACACTTGTAGGATAACAAGGTACGGAATAATTATAGAAAAGTAGCGCACGTTGTGAGTCCTGCGATGAATGAGCTCTCGTGTATGTACCGACGCTGTCGCACGAATTTTAGTTAAGATTTGATACGTAGTAGCATTGCATTTGTCTAGGAGGATACCAGTCTTGTATTTGCACATGTCAGATACCTAGATGTAAGACAAGACTCGTGTGTAGGGGGCGGCAGGGCAAGCCGACCTCACCTACCCGAGAAGATACCTAGATTTAAGTTTTGACTAGCTCGCGTGTAGGGGCGGAGTAGCGACCCGACCTTGACCTACCCGAGATAAAGGTGCGACGAATTCCTTGCGCGTAGATCAATTTTGTTCCTCTCAGGTACGTGGGCTCGATTTTAAACGATCGTGTTGAAATGGAATATTATGTTTACCTACTTTGTGCTTTTCTTTTCAAAAAAATTTGAGGCCTCGTGGTTTTGTCTATAAATTTTACAGCTATCGCTCTTTGTACTATTTTAGAGGAATAGTCACTTTAGTAGCGACAATACTACATAAATCAAAATTTACCCTGTAACTTTAGCGTGCTAGTTCTTACCTTTGGTAACTTTTAATGCGTAACAAAAAGGATTTTTTTTCTTTTTTCGGTTTTTCTTTGTTTTTGTTAAACTGTGGGTGTGTGAGGGTTCCGGAGGACTCCCCTCACGCCCGTGGCTGCTCTGAGGCGAGGCCCACCTGCCGGGGCCCGCCGCGCGCTAAGCAGACAGCGATGCACTTGCTGCTTGGTCAGCAAGATGCCCCCGCGGTCAGCGGGGCGACATGGCCCTGTCGCACCTTTGGGGGCCGGGGATGTGACGGGCGGCCCTCGGGCCTCCCGTCGACCAGGCAACCAGCATCACTCCGCGGCGGGCCGGCTCAGGTTGTGAGCTCGCGGGCCGGCAAGCCGCGGGTGAGGCGAGGGCGACGGGGGGCGCCGTTTCGCTGACAAAGCCCTTCGAGGCCGATGCGCTCGACGGGCTCCGAGCGGCCTGCCGAGCCGAGGACGGGCAGTCACGAAACCACCTCGAGTGAGCGAGGAACTCCGTGGACTACCGGCGAGCAAACCACTGTGAACCACTGTGCTGTGAACCTGTGCTTGTGTCCGAAATATATCGAGACTACAAGTCGCGCTTCTAATCCACCAAGAAGCCCAAAACTCCCCTCCGCGCCATCCCCCCAGCCCCCCCGTAACAGCACCCCGCAGCGCCCGGCCCGGCCGCCTTGCCGGCCGGCCGGCCGGGCACCAACAAATTCTGGCCCCGACCTTTGATTCAGCGGGGGGCTGCGGGGGCCCTGGACATGATTTATCGTTGTTGAAAAGTTTCACTTTCGGTCACAGATTGGCTGCGGGGGGCGGCGGGGGGCGGCGGGGCCCGGTGGGGCGGCCGCCACCGACCGGATGGGCCCTTCTTAGGAGGAAGTGCCACTGCTCGGCCTCCTGTTGCGGCGACGATGCCCGCGGGTATTTTTCTTGCACCCTGTTTTTGGCACCGCGCCCGCCTCCCGCGGTTTCTTTCTCCGCCGTCCGCAGGAACGGTTTTCACCGCCCGGGACAGTGTTTTCGGAGCGCGTACCGCCGCCACCGCACGCGGCCACAAAATGCCTCCTTCGCATCAAAATTTTGTGCTTTTTCTCTTTCTATTTTTTCCGGAATACGCTTTTAAAATCAGAGGCGTCGAGTGTGAACAACCAACTCTAGCGAAGCCCTGGCCGGGACTGCCGGTATCACTCACAGTTGAATAATATTGTAAAACTACGTTTAATTATTATCTTTATTTTTTTCCAGTTTGTGGGGACTGGAGGAGGCCTCGGCACGTGCCGCCCGCGCTGCCGCCAGCCCTTCTGCCGCCCCCTGCCGGACCCTTGACCCGCCCGCCCGCCCGGCACTCCCGTGTGCAAACAGCGGCTCCGGCGGGGCTCGCGTCCGCCCGGCAGGAGCACAGCGGTGTTGGCGGAGGGTGCAGTCTTGTCTGGAGGCCTTGCTCTGGCTCCGCACCCCGCGGGCCGGCAGAACTCCTCCGGGCGCCGGCTCCGGCACGGCACCGCAGCCCGGAGCCCGGAGCCCGGAGCCACCCGCGGCCCTCTTTGTCCGGATCTGCGGAAACACATGGTGGTCGGAACTCATCTCCCGGTGATTTGTGGTGCGGCGGAAGTTGTGACTGCATCGCGGCGGCGACTCCGGAGGCTGCGGGGGCCGCGGGGGCTGCGGGGGCTCCGGGGCGGGGCCTCCTCCCTGCGCCTCCCCTTCCGCTCCCCCGCGGCCCTCCACGATGACATCGACAACCCATGCCAGCCCGGCGGGTCGGGTCGTAAGAGCTCAATACTGCTAAGTGTGTTCGCAGGCGGCGGCGGCGGCGGCGGCGGGGCACCGGCAGCGCACGAGCGCCCCGGCGGGGCCCGGCTGCCATGCCCAAACACAGTAAAGCCTGCACATGGTAGCAGCACGCGGCGGGTCATCGTGACGACACCACAACACAACGCCGGCCCGGTTATGCAGGCACCGCAGGGCCGCAGGGCCGCACAGGGGAGCCCCCAACGTCTGTCCTGTAATTTATTGGCCAGTGCGGCCCCAAACCCGGCCGCGGGCCGCGGGCCGGCGCTGTCCGGCGGCGCGTGTCACCTCTCAAGGCCCGGCAGGCCGGCAGGCAGGCAGGCAGGCAGGCAGGGGAACCTCGCCACGCCCACCTCGTGTATGAATAAACACCGCTCCGGATCGGGGCGAGTGCCACCAGGAGGCGGATCGGCGGCGGCCGCGAGGGCCCCTGGTCGGTTGTGCTAGCGATGAGAGGGTCGTCCGCGGTCAGGCACTCGGATGCAAGACGCATGTGCGGCGCCCCCGTCCCCGTCCCCACGTCCCCGCCATCCCTCACGCCGGCCGGGTTGCTCCGCGGCGACATTATCCGCGAGCGGCTGCCCGCCGTGGCCCCCCGCCGGGATGCAAACGCTCTCGTAGCGGGCCAGCGGCAGCCTCGGCAACGCCACTGGCCACGACCCGGATACATCGATTCGGGGTTGATTCTTCTCTTCTTTACCGACTTTATTTTGTTTTTCCTGAGCAAATAATCGGACGTGCGAGCGCAAGCTTCCGGGCTGCCGGGCCGGGCCTATTGGCGCCGCTGATTGAGTTCTGCCGGCGCCGCCGCTCTTGTGCCCGAAGAAGTGGAGCCATAAAGCGCGCGCAAGTGTTGAGGAATGCCGTTTCCTCCCCGCACGCGTGCCTTGTGGTTCGTGCCGTGTGCCGTGTGCCCTGCGCCGCCTGGCTGCCCGGCCCCCGGCCCCCGGCCCCCGGCCCCCGGCCCTGCCGGCTCAATGCCCCAGTTGCTCAATTCACGCGCTCCGGAGCTGGCTGGGGACTTGGCGCGGCATGAAGTGCGCTGCGGTGGCCACGGCATCCTCGGTACCAAACGCACAGCACGGCTAGAGAGTGTCTCTAGAGTCCCGCTGCCTCCGAGGCCGCGTGCACAGAGACCGCGAGACGCCGAGATGCGCACCGCGGGTCCCGCACCGCGGCGGCCTCGCACAGCCCCAGCCCAGTCCGCGGGGGCAGAGGGAGTCTATCGTCCCCACTCAAGTCGTTCGGACGCACGTTAGGGGGCGGTGGCGGGCGGCGCCGGGCGCAGCAGTTAGCCGCGATGTGGCGGGGGCGGCGGGGGCGGCGGCCTCCGTGCCGGGATTTGGGGGGCTCGGCGGGGCCGCGTCGTTGCGGGACTCGACTTTCACTCCCGGAGGTTGGCACTGCCGCCACTGCTAATATTGTTTGAAAGGCGCGCGCAGACAGAGGGGGCGGGGGGTGAGGGGCGGCGCGGATCCGGCGTCCGCGGGGTCTGTGACTCTGGGGAGGCCGCGGGGCGGGGGGAGGCGGGCAGACCGCGGCCCCGCGGCGCCGTGACGTGTGTGCGCTGTCACGTCGCGTCACGGCGCGTCACGGCACCTCGTTACCGCCTAGCGCCGCGCGGCTCGGCGGTTTAGCCGGCGCAGCCAGCAGCTTTACGAGCAATCACGTTACAATAAACTCCGGCGGGCGTCGTCTGTCGCGTCCGCCGCGTCCGCCGCGTCCGCCCCGGCGGCACGTGTTGGCGCGGCGCGGCACTCCACCCTGCGGCAGTGTGTATGTGCGTGTGTGTGTGTGTGAGCGCACGCCGTCAAGTAGTCTGCGGACGGCAGGAATCTGAAAACACTTTTCCTGTCGTGTTGTTTTCTTTCCCCGCAGAACGCGCCCGCAGCCGCGTGTCCCCCGAGTCTGTGCTCACCCAGCACCGCCGCCGCCGCCGCCGCGCGGATGGTGCTGGTGCTGGTGCTGGTGCTGGTGCTGTGGGGGGTTGGAATCACCTTCTCGTGGACGAAAGCGTTTGCCCGGCGGCGGCACTTCTGGCGTTTTGGGGCGCGCGGCGCGGTGCGACGCTATAGGTATCTGACGGGCCCCTCGCCAGGGCGACGCCAGCGCCGCCTCCAGACCCGATAGCGACACGACACGGGGAGGGGGGGGGGGGGGGCGGCTGCTGCCGGGGGCACTGACACGTCATGTGACACGCCCTGCCGTGATAGGAATTGAAGCGGTAAAGCGGCTGCGCAGACGGGGAGGGTCGGGGAGGAGGCGCCGGGGGGCGCCGGGGGGCGCCGGACCAGCGGCGGCCCATTGTGTCCGCGAGCTGCGGGGGGTCTAGCTGCTCAGCGGCGGCGCTGCCGGCACTAATAGAAAACAAAACAGGTCGGGACCCACACAAGCAGGGGAAACGAAGACGCCAACCAAAGAACAAGAAGAAGAGAGATGTGACCACCACACCACATTGAATTAAATATCACAAAAATAATACAATGCTGCGAGCTTCTGAAACTCGTTCTACCGGGTGACGTAACTCCACACAAATACTACTCTCGCAGTGGTCCGCGGGTCCCCGACACCCGCCAGTGTCTCAATAACGGACGCGCTTCATTAACAAAGGGCAACTCGGCGAAACATAATCGAACACAAAGGGGGCGGGGAGCAGACGGGGGGCGGGCCGATAGTGCTCCCGAAAGAAGCGGAGCCGAGAGGAGCAGCGCAAACCAACTTTCTTTTTCTGCCGCCGCCCGCCGCAGCCGCAGCCGCCGCTTCCTCCTTTTGCTTCCTCCGAGGGGAAAATAACCAAACGACGGAATCGGAATGCTAGTTTTCCTGGTGGTGTCACTGACTCCTTGATCGGCGGACTTGTAAGAATGCGCCGAGACAACCAGGCCAAGTCCTTTGTTGCGGGCGGAGGCCCCACAACAACAGTGCAGGGGGAGCGAGGGGCGGCGCAGGGGCTGCCGCTCTACATCTCACGGAGATACGGGCCTTGACGATGCGGCCCCCGCAGTCCGCCGCGCTCTGCACACTCGGCACGGCGGGGAGGTCACCCAGAGGTCACCGGGTGACCTCTCCAGGGCGGCGGCGGGGGCCTCTTCAGGTCCCTTATCGTCTGGAATTGCCCGCCGACTGTTCCGGTCGGGGCCCGGCTGGGCGGGGCCCCCGCCATTACTCACACGGCCCCGTGTGTCGCGGGGGCTCGGCCGGCTCGGCGCCGAAGTGTCGCGTCTTGTATCGACGGAATGGATGGTCTCCGGGCCCGCCAGGAATTATGGCCCGCGTCCTTCCTCCCCCGACATGTTTGATCCCAATTTGCAGACGGCGGCGCGTCACCGTGCTGAGGGCCGCAGCGCGGGCCCCGACGGGGCACAGAGTCTCTCCCTCCAGCCGCGAGGAGAGCGGCGTCAAGAGGAACTTGCAGAAGACAACGAGGCGACGCTCCAGTTCACAAAGCAGCGATAAATCCCGGACCCGTCAATGATGATTTGCGGTGACGGCAGCAGCTCTCTCTCTCTCTCTCTCTCTCTCTCTCTCTCTCTGATAGTCGAGGAGAGAGCGCAAACTCCTTCCGAGCGCAACTCGAGGCGGTGATCTCCACTCCAAAATCAGGGCAGTATATCCGCGCAGTATGCTGAGCGAGAGACCGACATACTGGAACCCAAAAAGATGTGAGATACACGTTCCGGGCCGCGCCACCTGGGGAGCCCCGCCGCTGTGCAGTGGCCGCGGGCGCCGGCGTGGGGGACCCGTGGGGACCCGCAGGTGAGAAGTGGCCCTTACCAAACTGGGACGGGGCCCCGCGGGCCCGCCGGGACGCGGCCGGCCGTGTTTCGGCGATTACAGGCCCCGCCCCTCCCGGCCCCGCCGGCTCCGCACTCCGCGACAACCACGGCGTCGTCGGCAAAAAGGAAGTCCCCGAGACCGTCCCCGAGCACGCAGCGGGGCCCCGGGCCGCACAACCAACACCGTGCCGGAGCCCGCCGTCAGCCGCAGCCCGCCGGCCGCGCGGCGCTGCGGGACGCGTTCAGTTTGAACGCGGGGATAAACCAGCCGCCCTCCCTGCCGGGGCCGCGGGCCGCGGACCGCGGCCGCCGCTCTTTGGTTTCCTCGGCTTCATTCTTTTCTCTCTCCCCCCCCCCCCCTCTTTTTACTCCGCGCCGCCCGCTTTCCCCGACCCTTCATCTTTCCCACTGCCCTCCTCAGTGCTTCGCGCACCCAACCGTCGTAAAAACTTGCGTCTCTTTCTTTTCCCTCCCTCCCTTATTCTAGTATCATTCTGAAGCGAGTTCTTGATGCGATGCACCCGCCCCCGCCGCCCCGCCGCCCGCCTGCAGCGCGGGGGCAGCGCGCGGCTCGCCGAGAGCGCCGTAACTGCGGCGCGGCTGCTGCGGGCGTCTGCTGCGGGCGGCCAGCCCGCGCGGAGGCCAGCCCCGGGCGGGTCCCCGGGGGGGCGCCGCGCCCGCGTTCGGTCACTCTACTCCGGCATGGCGCCCGGGCTGTTGTTGCCCGACGGGCGGGAGGCTCTCCGAGTCAAACAATTAGGCTTGGCTCTCTCCCGGCTCCGCGCCGCCCGCGCCACTCTCCGCCCGCCAGAAGACTTTAATGACCCCAGCGCGTCCCCGGCGACAAAACTTTTACATGTCTTTGCTGGGAGCAGGACGGCGGCGGCGTCGTCAGGGCGCGGGGGGAGGCTGACGGGGAGGAGGAGTGCGCCGGGGCTGCGGCAGGAGCGCAGGCTCACCTGTGTGCAGCGGCAGGATGTCGAACTTGTTGGCGGTGGGCGCGAGCAGGACGGCCCAGGAGAGCTGGAGGCCGCCGACGAGGAGATGCACGGAGGCGCAGCAGAAGACGACGACCCAGCCCCAGCCGCCCTCGGGGTAGTAGTGGCGGCACAGGAGGCGCCGCGCCTGCGCCGCGCCCGTCGCGGCCTTGACGACAACGACGGCCGGCGTCGGCGGGGGGCTGGCCGTGGCCGCGCGCCCGTCCAGGCCGTCCGGGACGTCCTCGTCATCGAGCGGCGAGCCGGCGGCCAGCCGGTGGTCCGGGGCCAGGCAGCCGTTGCTGATCAGCGGCCAGGAGAGGGCTCTGGACAGCCCCGACATGGGGACCCGGGCCGGGCCCTGTGCTCATCGGCCACGTGCAGCGGCGGCGGCGGCGGCCATGGCGGCCTCGCGGCGGTCAGGCAGGTCGGCGCGCGCGCTCAGGTGCCATCGTGTGCCGTCAGGGCGGCCGGCGGGGCGTCGGAGGGCGACGGCTGCCGGCCGGCGTCGCGGCGCGAGGCCAGAGCCCCCGCCGGGGCCCGCATGGCCCTCATGCCGCACGCCCGCGCATCACACGCGCCCTCGCTGCCCCCGCTGATGCGCTGCTGGAAGTAAAGCCGCGTCCCGCTCAAGTCCACGCCGCTGGCTGAAGGATATTTGTGTTTTGCCCAGACGATGCGTGGAGCGCCACCAGTTTCTGCCAGTAGAGGTCGGCCCGCGAGCGTGTGGGCGGCCGGCCCGGCACGCGCGGGGCCGAGCCGAGCCCATCAGTACGTCGCGCGCCTATTTTTTTTTGTTCGCGAGGGGAATGTGCGTCGGAATGCGGCCGGCCCCGACCGTTGCCGCCCCCCGCGGGGCCCCGCGGCTGCCCGGCTGCCCCGCGGCGCTATCGCCGACATCACAGACAAAGAAATCATTTTTCTCGCAAAACTTGGCCGTGCAGCGTCTAAGCGCAGTGACTCCCGGGATCCCGGCCGCCGGCTCCAAATCATGTCGCCGTGCTGTGTGCTCGTGCGTCGCGACGCGGCCCCCGCCGGCCCCCGCCGGACCCGGAGCCGAGGGGACGCCAACTTGGATTGCTTTTGACAAAACGATGATAATGCCACGCCGTTTCTCAGGGGGCAGCAAGCGGCGGCGCCGGGAGGGTTTTCTGTCGGCCGTTCGGTTCTCAGGGGCGCGCCCTTAGAAACGCTTCCCTCCCCCGGAGGGACGTGCCACGCAGAACAGGTGTGTTTCTACACGGACGGCGGCAAAAAAAATCACCACGCGTTTCTCTCCTGTTTTTCTATCAACATATATAAAGGGGGGATGGAAAAAAATCACGTCTCATTAAGAGCATTCGCGTAATTGCAGTTTGGATGCTGACTCCGTCAGTTTTTATGATGTCGCCATGCCGAAGTGGGTGGCGAGAGTGATTCGCCAATTAGAGAGTTCACTCCTCGGCGGGGGAGCGCCGGAGGGGGGGGGGGGGGGTGGCGGCCGCTCTACAAGGGAATCCGATCCGAGAGCCACGCTGTGCCGGGCACCGCAAACCGGTGGGCTAATCATTACATACTATTATATTTCCCGACCGTGTCGCTCTGGGACAAGAAAAAATAAAGGAAAAAACACGCGGGCGCGCTCCGTATGTGGACGAGACATCATAATCCCACCATTCTTTGGAGAAATTAACGGGGAAAGTTTGTTGTATTCCCTTATAATTTACCCCTATAATATATATGGCCCACACGCGAGAGCCCTATAAAATGCTGGAGCTGATGGTACATCGCCTCGATCGTATCTCCTCAACGTCGGACACATCGGCTGTCCCATCTCCGTCCGATTGAAATCGCCTGCCTGATCGTAAATATATGGGAAGTAATTTGCACATGACGCTATGAAATGAATGTGACACACATATAGGCTAGGCGCATGCGTGCTGATAGATTCCCTCTCCATTATCACACACACACACAGACACAACGGCCGCTCCCTCTAGTCCTGACGGGTTGCCCCGGGGCCAGGCCCGAACCGTATCACTGTGCGGGGCCCCGAGGCCGCGGCCGCCGCCCCGCACAGAGCCACGCATCTCCGCGCCGCGGCCGCGCGCGCCCAACATGACACTTAGCGTCGTGTCAATCAATCACTTAAACAATATGATTTATGGCGACGGCGGTGGAAAAAGCGGGGGCCGAGGCGCCGCCGCCGGCACCACCGGTACCGCAGCCCCTGCGGCGGCGGCAGGGTGATCAGCCGGCGTCATGGGCTGCCATTGTCGTCCCACGTCACTTCTTATTTCCATTCTGAAATCGTTATAGCTGAGTACGTGTTTCCTATCAATTGATTTTCACCCCTTTAAAATGGGTGCGACATGGCGGCGCATGCGGACGCTGCCGCAGCACCGTGCTGCTCGGAGCGCCCGGCGGGTAGGCAGACGCGGCTCGTGCGCGCTCGCGTGTGTTGCGGGACGGCCTACCCCGACCACCGCAGGCGCTCCCTCTACTCCTCGTAGGGTCACGGCAGTGCCGCGCCGCCGCTCCCGTACTGTACCCGCGCCTACCATTTTTTTCACTCCCCGCAAGTGCGTTAACCCTTCTAACGTTGCGCGCGTCGCGTTGACACCGGCGACACACGTCGTTCCCACGGCGAAGGGCACGCCGCGCACGCCGCGGGGCACGCCGCCGTCCGCACGTCCGCGGCCGGCAGCCGCTGACACCTGAAGCATCGCCGGACCACATTCCCTGATACGGCCAGGTAGGCGCACCGCGCACCGCGCCGCACTCACTCACTGGGGCTTCAGGAGCGAAAGCGAAACGACCTGCCCGCTGCCCGGCGCTGCCCGGCCGCCGTCAGCCTCCGGCCCCCACGCCCACGACGGATGGCTCAATCCCAGCTTGACCCCGGCGGGCAGCGGCCGGCGGCGGCCCTCTGAAGTCGTTATCACTCCAGGGCGATAAACACGTGAGCGCCGCCGCGACAACTGCCGGACAGAGTCCCGGAGAGTCCCGGAGGGCCCCGCGGGCCTAGCCGGAGGACGCCACTGTTGGGCCGCCCCAGGAAGGGGGCCGGGCAGAGGGCCGGGCCGAGGGCCCCCACACCCCCACACGCACGCCGCGCCCTGTGACGCCCCACTGATCCCATGTCGGGACACACAATCCCACCACACGCGTCGCCGGGCGGACCGAAGCTAAGCATATCTCACGCAATGACGATCGTTTCAAATCACTGTTATTTTGACACACTCTGAAAGACTCAAAATTTAACGGAGCAAAAAAAAATGACTAAATGAACACAGAATGTATTTCACAGGATGTAGCACCACGCATCGGCAAGGCAAGAAACAAAATCAGACACCCACACAAATACGGATCGCACTCCCGAATGTCCGCCGCCGTTGCCACGCACTGCGCACGCACACACGCACGCACACGCACGCACACACGCTCGCGCGGCCCGCGTTTCGGCGAGCTCGGGGGGCCGCAGGGGACGGCGTGTCTTCGCGCGAGCGAGGGAGGATGCAGACTAACAGCTGAGTCCCCCCCGGTGCGTTGGAGGGGGTAGCGATGGAGAGCGAGCGAGCGAGCGAGACAGAGCGCGGGCCGGGGCGAGAGAGGGAGCGAGTGAGAGGGGTGGGAGATGCGTTGTAGTACGTATCTGGACCGCGGCGGGCAGCGGCGGCGGCCTCAGCAAGGCCCGGCTTGTGGGAGGAGGGGAGGGGAGCACGCGCATGTTGGTGTAGGTCCGGGTCGGGCAATGAAACCGGGGATCCCGTCCCGTGCAGGCCGCTGTTAGCGGGAAACCCGGAGGACGGCCGCCGGCCGCCGCCGCACTGCAGCCCGTGCCGCCAGCCGCGGGACCCGGCAGACTCATCCCAAAAACCGTACCTCGGAAACATATTCGTCGGTCGGCTGCTCAGCTGGAGACATTCAGCTGGCCGCCGGCCGCGACAGTTTCAAAACTATTGGACTGCTGCTCACGGCTCAGGAGGTCCGCCTAGAGCAGGCGGCTAGGTTCCAGTGCGGGCCGACGAGCCCCCCGGAGGCACGGCCGCGCGGACGTCACGGCAGGCGGCAAAGGCCGCACAGGAACCTCCTCTCTCCTCGGTGGAGTCCTGGCGGGGCGTGCGTCACAGGCTGCGGTGTCCCGCCGCCGTCCCGCCGCCCGCCCACCTCAAAGCCCCCGGAAGGCAAAAGTTCTCACGCGGGCGCCGCCGCAGGCCGCACGCGCCGCACGCGCCTGGCGATCGTGAATCTCCCCTCCGCGGCCCCTCTGCCCGCGCCGGGGGCGCCACCTATTCGCAGGTCGATGGGGTGGGCGGCAGCGGCGGGAGCGCCCATTAAATCACGCCCGATTCATCACGTTTCCGCGAGAGGGCGCCGCCAGCGCCGCCAGCGACGCCGATCCCCTTGGTAATTACAAGGCGCCAAAGGCGGCGGCCCGCAGGAGGCCCGCGCCGACCGAGAAATTATCCGGGGGCTCCCGGGGGCATCGGGAGTGCCTGCGGGAGTGCCTCCGCCGTCCCCGGGCCGCTGACGTCACTGCCGAGGCCGCCACCCGGTCGCACCCCCCCCCCCCCCCGCCAACCAAACCCGCGATAGTGATGCAAGCGTACCATCACCTAAAAATCAAACCTTGATTTTTTTTTTGCTCTGACTTTTATACCTTACCAGGCGTTTTTTGGTAGTGAAATTCGTTTTTCCGGGGCGGCTTCCGCAATGCATCACCGTCCTGGCCAGCCTCCCACACTGCGCTGCCGGCGGGCCGCGCGACAACTCCGCGGCCGGGGCGTTAACACTGCCGACGCTCGCGAATAAAAACGTGCGGCCCGCGGCCTGGCGGAGGCGCAGCGTCACGTGACGCTAGCGTGACGACCGCGGCGACAAGTTATGGGCCGACGTGACGGATGCTGCGGAATATGAGCCGCGGGGGCCGCGGGGGCCGCGGGGGCGGGGCCGGCCAGGACTCAGGAGCCGCAGGGAGCCGCGGCGGGAGCCCGCAGGGACCGGCGGGGGCCGCCACAAGGAGTCAAGGCCGCCGGCCCCGGCCCCGGCCCGGCCAGGCCCGGCCCCCGCGGGACCAGGAGGCAACGAACCTGCCGGCGCGGCGCCGCCGAACGCCGTCGTACCGTTAGCGATCACCGACGGCCCGCCTCGGCCGGCCGCCGGCTCGGTGACGTGCAGAGTAAGTGGTGCCCCAACAGTTCGGGGGCCGCCTGAGTGAACCGCTGCGGCGGCTGCGGCCGCCCGGACCCCGCACGGCGGCCCCTAGAGTCCCGCACGCACAACTTTTACGCGGCAGGATCACCCTAAAGGAGGCCTCCGCCGCCGCCGCTGCCGGGCTGCAGGTCCTGCCGGGCCTGCCCTGCCTCGCCCTGCCCGCCTCGGACCCGGCGGCCGCGGCTGGCCGGCCGCCTGCCATCCCATCGGGCCGTTGCACCGCGGAACGGAGCCGCGCGCGCACGGCGCACACCAACCAGGCGGCCGGCGGCCGGCAGGGCCCCGTCCTGTCCCGTTCGCGACCAGACCCAAGCCATGACCACGGTCATGAACTCGGAATGCAGCCGCGCCATAAAGTCCCTGCCATGGGCACAGGCACGGCACCGGCAGCCAGGGGACCGGCGGGGGGCGGCGGGGGGCGGCGGGGGCCGTGCCTGTCAGCGATGAGCGCGGCCTGTCCTGCCGGCCCCGCCTCCCCACCCCTCCCCCGCCATCTCTCTCTCTCTCTCTCTCTCTCTCTCTCTCTCTCTCTCTCTCTCTCTCTCTCTCTCTTCTCTCCTCCTCGCGGTTCGCGCTGACGGGCCAAAACAGTGGCAAGCATGGGCTGGCAGCGCAGCAGTGCCAGTGGCACAGATCACACTGCCGGTGCTGGGTGCGGAGGGAGAGGGGAGGGAGGGGAGCGTTCGTTCGGGCCTCTCGGGGGACTTATGCGCGCCGCCGCCCCCGCCGCCCCCGCGGCCCCCGCCGCCCCCGGGGCCCCCGGGGACCACAGCCTGCAGCCGGCTGCAGCCCTCGCTGACCTAGTCAAGCGGGAGCGCGTCACCCGCAGCCCCTGTCGATCACAGCGCAGCCGGAGCAGCCGGCGCTGCGGCGCGGTGCGGTGTGGGCTCCGCAGGGACCCGGCACCACCACCACCAGCCAACGCTGTCGTCATTTTTTCTTCGCAGATCTACTCCAATGTGAAAGATCGCAAGCAATCTACTGTACGAACAAACTCCAGGAGACCTGCATGGCGGTACTCAATGAATGTTCCATCATCCCATTTTTGAAGTTGACAAAGAAATCCAGAGCCGCTTCCACGGGCTCAAGCAGCTAACCCCGCGGGGTGTCGGCGCACACGGCGCGCACCTCAGATCCTCCTTTTTATCGCAACCACTAAAACCACAATTTTCCCCCCTTTTCGAAAGTGCAACTCCTGCGGGCAGTTGGCGAGGCTGAGATAAGATCGCGGGGCGATCGGCGGGTCACTTGGGCGGCCACTCGACGGCGGCCCAACGACCGCGACGCCCGAACCTGCTGGCCGGCGGGCGGCTGCCGCGGCGTCAGGGGTCAGAGGGTACTTGTGGCTGATGATCTGGGGACGCCTCCGGGGCGGTGCCGGGGGCCGGGGGCCGGCCGGCACGCCACGGTCCCCGCGAGCCGCGAGAGTTCCGGACGCGGCCGCGCGGGTCGGGACGGAAGCCCCCGCACTTGGGTTTGATACGGTCCGCCGTCGGAATGTTGCTGGCCGGCGGGGTCCGGGGGTCGGGGTAGCGTAGCAGGGCCTCCTCGGGGGGCTCGGGGCCGCGCACCCGGCTCCGCGGCGCGCACGGCGTGCACCCGCGCGGCGGTCTGGACAAACAGCCGGACCGTCTCCGCCAGCCGCGCTCGGCTCGGCCCGCGGCGGCCCGCGGCGGCCGTCCGCACGCACCACGCTTTTTCATGCCCCTCCTTCTTCCGACGCGCTGACGTCCCGCTGACTCCCCTACACGACGTCCGCTCGAAGCACCACTCTGTCAGCGCACTTGTGACAGCGAGACTTTTTCAAGCACATTTTCACGGTGAAGGTACTGGCTGCAATAAGCCAGGATTTAAGGCCGAAGAAAATTAAATATTCGCTCCACGATCCATTTCTCTGCAGTCCACGATGACGTTCTAAACGTTCCGAATGGGATGCACAGCGGTCCGGGGTGCGAGTTTCCTGACGGCACTCGGCTCGCGGGGATGAGCACCCCTTCCGGCCGGGCGGCGGCGCGGCCCACGGTAACCAGGCCTCGCCGGGCCTCGCGGCTCGGCCGCAGCGGCCGCAGCGCGGACCGAAGGCGAGGCGGCGGCATCACAGACGCGACGACGCGGGCGATTAATTTCTCCCGTCAGATTTCCAGTCGTTACCGACGGCAAGAAAAAAAAAGATACAAGTCTTTGGTTTTGCTATGGTCACGGCGCAGGCCGGCGGCGTGGCGCAGGCGAAGGGTTGCTGTGTCGCCGCGACGCCGCGCCGACTGCCGACGCGCCGACGCCTAATTGGCCCCGGACTTGACGAGTGACGGGCGGACGGCGGCTGACGGCGGCCGACGGCGCCGGGGACGGGGGACGCCGCCGGCCGAGCCCTCCGCGGCCGTCGGCGGCAAGTCATGTGGCCGGGTGACCCGCCGCGGCCCGGGCTGGGCGCGCACGACGCCGCGTGGCCTCGGGTCCGGCACTGCGGCACTGCCGGGCCGGCACGCACGGCTGTCGGGCGGGCTGGCCTACCCTGCCGCCCGCAGGCGCTCCGCACTCAACTCTCACGCGCGATAACTGATGCCTGCCAGTGTGTCCTGCCCGGGCCGCGGCCGCGCTGTCGGTGAGGCACAAGTCTAACAGCGCCCCGCCCGCCCCTCCCCGCGGGCCGCGGTACGACGGCGGCGGCGCGGTAAGGACGTACTGCTCCTGTGCGGCGACGGCGGTGAGTTCTTCGGAAGTCAATTTAAAGTTGACCGAGCGGCGGCGCGGCCCGTGGCCGGAAACGAGGCGGGGGGCAAACTGACCGCGAACGATCTGTTGGTGCAATGGAAACAGCGGCCGGCTCATACCTGGCGGACAGCAGCAGCTGCAGCGGGGGCGGAGTTACCGCGGGAGGCGTTGGGGCCGACAGTGGCGGGGAGCGTCGCGGAGCGCTGCCGGCTTATCGGCCAACAGTTCAAGTCATTAATTATCCCCCACCGAGTTTTCTCCGGGCGGGGCGCTTGACGAATAGTAGAGGTTGGCCGGCGGGGGAAAAGGGTTCTCGATGAGGCGTGCAGGGCGGGCGGCAGCGGGTGGGCGGCCGACGACGTCACAGCGCCGGCCGTGCCGTGTCGTGCCGCGCCGTGCCCAGCCCGTGTCGCACGGCCGTGTGCACCTCATCGCGGTGACGCTCCCCGGCAACGTGATCAGGGCAATTCCTTTCACCATTAATCACGCGCGCCTACGCTCCGCCGCTCCGCCGGTCCCCGGCCGCGTCCCCACCCCCGCTGGGGGTCCCCGGCCGGCCCCGCGGCACGGCGCCTCCAGGCATCTCGGCACGCTACATTACATGCCGCACACACCTGACTCCGCCATCCCCGCCGGCACACGGCGCCTCTCATCTCCTTTTCGCAAAATCGCGTTTCGCATTGGCGAACCTCTTTCCTTTCCATTCCGCGAAGCGTTTGTGTCCACGAGGCGTCCACCCCTGCGGACGGCGCGGCGCGCTGCCCCACGGGCCGCTGCCCAGCGCCGCCGCCGGCTGCCGAGCACTGCCAAGTTACCAAGTAAGGAATCATTGTCAGATTGTATCGCGCAAAGAATGCAGCCGACACTGGTTCCGGACTATTGGGCTCCTTCTTTGGCCGCCATTTCAGTTTCCATCGGCAATTTGAAAGAGAAGGCCGATTTTTAAGTTTCGCGTACATTTCACAAGAGCCGTGCTCCCCGGCGGCGACAGGTGTCGATCACTGCGTCGGCTCTGCGCGTCAACAGCGGGGCCTGCGGGGCCGCCAGCGCATCCGAACGCACCGAGGAGCAGATGACGTTGGGGCTGCCGGCGGCCGGCGGCCGGCGGGCCGGGGGAGGCGGGCGCCGCCGGGGCCCAGCTGCTCCCGGACGCAATTCCATCACGCCGAGTGGCCTCCCTCCCGAGTTTTATACATTATCTGATAGATAGGCCTCGGCCAGAAAGGCCGGCCATGTTTTATGTATCGTCGTCGTCGTCGTGCTGCGGAACAAGCGGAAGGAAATCGCACACCGAAAAATAGCCTCGCTGCTCCCGGGGAGGTCCGTGGCCTGGGCGGCTCCGGTCCGCGGCCAGGCCGCCGCTGCCGCCGCCCGTCCGGCGGGATTGTCATGCCATCCATCACAAGCTGCTTACCGGCGACACCCACACGCGGCCGCGGGCCCCCGGGCCCCCGGGCCCCGGGAGGGCGTCCCCGGCGCAGGCGGCCACGTGCGGATTAACGTGGCCGTCAGAGGCCGTGCTCCGATGCAGCCCGGCCCGGGGCTGAGGAGGCAGTGATCTGCACGTCTTAGTCGGAGCGGCGTCGCCATGGCGACGACGCGTCAGTGCCGTGCTGCAGTCAGCAGCCCCCGCGCCCCCCGCGGCCCGACAGCCCGATGTCTTCATCGCGGCCGATGAGTGGCGGGGCAGCTCCGGAGCGGGGGCGGGCGGGGCGGGCGGGGCGGCGGGGCGGCGGGGGGTCTAATCGCCCCGCACGCGCATCGCCACGCGCCCGACGAGCCCGCCCCGGCCACGCCCACGCAGCGCCGCGCCGCGCCTGCTGCCGGGAGCGTTCGGGAGGAGGGCACTGAGCCCGGAGCACCACCGGGACCTGTCATATGGCCTCACTTCCACTTTCGCCTTTTCGTTCCTAAGATACAAAAAAGTTCAGCGCTACTACCTACCGCTGACCGACGCTCGTGGAGCGAAAATTTCCTTTTTTTTTAATTCAAATTTTCTTAAAGACTGTCATTGATTAATGAACGTGAAAATGGCATGTTACCTGGTGTTACGTGCTACTGCTTTTCAATTATCGCTGGACCGAGTCCACAAAAAAATACCCCTGAACCAAAAGTGCTGATAGGTCGTAGGCCGTTGTGTACCGCCAGTATGTATAATAGGTGCTGCCCAGTTGCTGAGCGGCAGCCCGCAGCCTGCGGGGCCGGCCGGTTGGCGTGTCGTCCAGCACGGGCCGGTATATGAACACGCTGCGACGCGTTTATATGTGTCCGGGGAATGCCGCGATGTAAGTGGAGCCGGGCTGCCGCCGCGCCGCCGCGCCGCCGCGCCGCCGGCCCTAACATCACCATAATGAGCGGGCCGCCCTTGTATGGGCAGCGCGGCGGCGCGGCGGGGCAGCATGCTGCCTGCAGGCGGCCACGCGGCGCTTATCACGGTGCGGGGGGCGGCCAGGAGCACGCCGTCGGCCAGGAGCGGGAGGGCCGCGTCAACGCTGCCTCCCCGCCGGCCGGCTCGGCGTCGCGCGGCTCGCAGACGGCCCCCACCGGCTGCTCCCGCTGACCGGCTGCCCTCCTGGCCTGCAAAGCGTGCGCCGGGGACCGCCGGGGGGCCGCCGGGGGGCCGCCGTCGGCCGTCATTGTCAACGTGTTCCTCATCCGCCCTCGGCGGCCCCGCGGAGGGTCGCGGGGCCCGGGACGTGCCCGCCGCCGCCGCCGCCGAGCCGCCGGGTCAGCCTGGCGTCGCAGCTGATTGCATCCCGGAGATCGGCCCTAACAAAGGGGGCCCAAAACGCGACTTACATGCCGTCCGTCTTTGTGCTCGAGGATTTATTAGTTATGTAAATCTGGCCGATTCCAATCTGACAGGTCCGCAGCATGAGGTACGACATCCTCGGCTCCGCGCGGCTCCGTGTGTGTGTCTCCGGCCCCGGTCAGAGCTTCCGGCCGCGGCCGCCGGTGGCCGGCAGTGGCGCTGCGGGCTGGGGCCCGGCCGGTGCGCTTCGCGAATACCCCGCGTCGCCCGCCGCACTACCGCCCCGGCGATACCCCGCCCGCCCGGTTCCACTTAACTTTCTCGCCAGAAGGAGGCGATCCCCGCGGCGGCGTCAGCGGGTGCCACACCACCGGCCTCTGCATAATAAAAAGTGGCGAGAAACATGGCGCGGCGTTCGCTTTCGCGCGGGGAGAATTCGCATCGTAAAGTGAATTACGGGTGGCAAGGTCAGGGCCGGGGACGCCGGGGCCGCGAAACTTGAGCCGCGACTTTGAGGAGGGACGTCTGCCCTGCACGCTCCACAGGGGCGCCGCCCCAGAGCGGCTGAAGATTCTTGCGGCGTACTCGCTGCAGCTCCGCGCAGCTCCGCGCAGCTCCGCCCCCTCCCCCGACACTAAGCCGGCCCATCAGTCCGGGCTGCCCACTCACTGGGGCCGGGCTTGGTGATCGACAGGGCCGCTGCCCCTGCGGCACAATGTCCCCGGCGGGGGGCGGGGCGCCGTGCGGGGTAGGCAACGCGGGGGCACGGGTGCGCGGCGGGCCGGCCTGCCTGCCAGGCGGCCCCGCATGCGGCGGCGCCCTCCCCGACGTATCGGCGGGGATACGGGGCTTCATTGCAGCCGGTCGGATGAGATGCCAAGGCAGGGGAGTCGACTACCCCGAAGGAGTGTGGGAGGGAGGGGGGGGGGGGGGTAATGAGCCTAGAGACTTTGCGGACACGCGGGCCCGCGCGGGGCCCCCCCGGGGGGCGCGCCCGCCGGTACATGTCGGCCTGCTTTACGGCGACAGGGACACGACGCGGGGACTGTCTGCAGCAGCGGAAGCGGGGGCCGGCGGGGCCGGCGGGGGCAGCAGGTAGGCCGGCTCTGTGCGCCCCCCGCGACCGGCCGCCCTTTGAGGCGCCTCCACCCTCCGCCGCTGCCTGACGACCGGCCGCTTTACGGCGCCTTTTACCGGGTGCTTGGCTCCGCCGCCGCACAAAGTAGAGCGACTGCGGCGCCGACGGCGCGGCCCGCGGACGGCGGCAATCGGAGGCCGCGACAAAAAGCAGACGCGCGGCCGAACGCTGCTGGAGGGGGGGGGGGCGACAAGTAAAAGTTTAATTTCAAATTATGACACGCGCGCTCGCAGCGAGGGGCGGCTGGGGGCGGCAGCGGGGCAAAGAGCTGCGGGCGTGAACACGGCATGCATGGCGGCGGCGGTGGCGGGGCTGTCAGCCGGGAGATGGAGTGCGCTGTCGCTACACGACTCTGCGGCCAATTATTGACTACACGGACGGCGGGAGAGGCAAATAGGGTGCGAGAGGGCAACCGCGAGAGAGGGAGGGAGAGGGAGAGAGCGTTGTAAGGGAGAGACAGAGAGAGAGAGAGAGAGAGAGAGAGAGAGAGAGAGAGAGAGAGAGAGGGGGGGGGGGGGAGCTGCTGGGCCAGACCTCGAGGTGGACGACCTGCGGGGGCAGGCGGCACTTTTGCGCTCCAATGGGCCAGACGAGCGGCCCCCGGTCCCCGGCTCCCCTCCACCTCACGGCGCGGCGTGGCGTGGCGCGGCGTGTCGCACACCCATTTTGTTTCGTTAGGGGAATCAAACGTGCTTTACGCAGATGCCGTGATTTGGTGCGGGATGCCGGCTGGCCCGGGCGGGGAGCGAGGAGGATAGAGCGAGAAAAGGGACGGAGACAGAGCGGGATCGAATTACAGGGGACAAGCTGGGCCTCCTGGGAGGGCAGCGCCGGGGGCGTCCGGGGCCGGGCCGGGGGCCGGGGTCCTGCTCGAGTGCTGCAGGGATCATCGCCAGCCCGGCCCGAGAGGGAGAGAGAGAGAGAGAGAGAGAGAGAGAGAACACGGCGGGGGTGGGAGAGAGATGGCGACCGCCCTGTTGACATGCTGCCCACCAGTTCCGATGTCATGTCCAGCATCCGGCCTCCTTCAGGGCGAAGGCCTCGCGGCCAGAACATCGCACGAGGGCACAGGGCAGAGAGAGAGAGAGATAAAGAGAGAGAGAGATAAAGAGAGAGAGAGTGTAAAAGAGATGAGGCGGGTGGCGACGGGGGCCTCAGTGGCGCCCATGTAGGCGGCGTACCGCAGTCACTCTCGATTTCGGTGGACGTCGCCGAAACAAAACTCGCGGCGGCCCGATGGAGGTCGAGGACGCCGAGGTGTTGGTATGGAATGGGGTCGGGCGGTCAGCGGGGTAGGCCGGCGTGCTGGTGCTGGTGCTGCTGTGGAGGCGTGAGGCGGGGCGGCGCGGGGGAGCCGCAGAGAGGGCCCGGCCCTTATGGCCACCTGGGGGTCCGGACGCTCATTCCGCACCCGTAAATCAGGACAGGTCAGGCGCAGGCAGCGCAAACAGGGCGCGGGGCCGGGCGAGGCATGCGCACCCCGAGCCCCGAGGCGGTGCGGTGTGTGTCGCGAGGCGGGCAGGCAGGCCGGCAGCAGGCCGGCAGCCCGGCAGGCAGGCAGGCAGGCAGGCAGGCAGCACTTCCGGCAGCTATTGGCGCCCATCACCCCCGGCGCCCCCGGCTATAGTTCATGTCGCGGAAAACCCGGCGCGGATCACGACCGTACCAGAAAGTAGAGGCAAGCGCAATTAATAGCGACGTGCAGTACACAACCCATAAATCCTCCTCCTTTTTGCCGCCGCCCCCCGCCGCCCCCCGCCGCCCCCCGCCGGCTTGTCAACAACCCCCTCCCCTCCTATCCGGTCTGTTGTTGCTTGGGGATGCACCTGAAAGCGAGAGTCTCTGCACGCAGCGGGGGGTCAATACACCGGCCGGGAGAGGAAGATTCATTCCCCGAGATATATTACATCGCAACATGCTGACTGGGCCACTTTTTCCCTCTCGGGCCGCGCGCTCGACGAAAGGAGCCGCCGAAGGGCAGAGAAAGGGACGAGGGAAGGTTACGGAGAGTGCAAGTAGCGCTGCCGCAGTGCTGGCGGACGGTAAACACGGCGCGGAAGTGCCCCGGGGGCACACACTCCTGGGCGTGGCGAGTGGTGGCTGCGCGACCCGCTGCTGTTAAAACTGCCCCCGAGAAGAATTCGACAAGAAGTAAGCGGCTCGGAGACGGTGGTGCTCCGAAGGGGTTGTTGCATCGGGAGGCGACGGTCGTCGGGGAGCGGGGCGGAGGTGAAGGATCTGAATCAGATAAGTTGAGTTATGATCGGGCATTACGCGGGGCCCTCGGCCCTCGGCCCTCGGCCCCTAGCCGCGCCACACATGCCGTTCAGACAACGACTTTCTCCGCGCCCTGCCGTCGCCCTGCCGTCGCCACGGCTGCGGCCGCACAGCGCCGCGCAGCGCTGCAGTTGCCCGTAATGTGCCCGTATGTCCGCGGGAAGTGGCAGTGAAGGCGTCTCCGGCATTCGGCAGCGGGGCTTTATGAGGTATTTGTATGAGGACACTGAACCATCACGGCGCCCCAACTAGCAGCGCCGCCCGCCCGCCCGGCCCCGCAGACGCCCCGCAGACCCCCGCAGACCCCCCGCAGACCCACGTCAATGACCAATCAATGAGTCCGGCCACATCATTACCACTGCACAGCGCCCGGGCGGCACCCGGGCGGCACACACGCTGACGCCGCGCCTCCCCCACTCGTCACTCGCAAATGCCGCGCCCTGCTTCAACCCCCCGCGACGCGGCGGCTGCTGGAAACAAAAGCTCCAGAACTAACAAGGTCGAAGGACTTTAATTTCGTAAGGGCATGTCCGTCTGTTCCCCCCTCTATCTCTTTCCCTCTCTCTCTCTCTCTCTCTCTCTCTCTCTCTCTCTCTCTCTCTCGTTTTTATAACGAGCAGCCCCCGGAGCAGAAAGTGCGCAAACCGCAAATAAAACGTGGGTGCCAAGAGTCATTCTCGACAATTGGCTGCTGGAGTAAAGTAATTGGACAACCGGCCTGCTGGCCCCGGGCTGCATGACGTACCCACCACCGAGTAGCCTGCCTTTCGGACAGGGAAAAAAATAATACATATAAAGGCGGCGAGAACAGAAATGTACGAGGCCCGTCTGCAGTGCTCGGCACTGTAATCTCCACGAGTGGCGGCGTGCCGGCCTGCGGACTGCTTACACCGCCCCTCACTGCGACTCACAAGCGTGAGAACAGCCCGAGGGCGCTGTGGAGCACGAGGAGAAGACTGTGCCGAAACAGAAGGGGGCCTTTCCAACGGGCGCTCGCCATGCATCAAACCTCTGGAGAGGACCGATTCCTTTTTTTTTTGTGGCGTCTCCGACTGCAATCTTGAGGCGGGACGCGCAATCGCGGAGGAGAGTTTCGGTCGTATCGGTACCCTCTGGCTGGTGCTCACGTGTAAATGAAGTTGGAGTTGGCGGCGTTAATGTCGGCGCGGGGGCCGCAGGGCCGCAGGGCGCGCCAGCAACAAGTTTATCCCTTTCTCATGAAAATGGACGACCGGGGGTGTGGAGTGTGGAATGAGAAGGCCAGGAGGGGAGGAGACACAGGGGCCCTGCCAGGCCCCGCCAGGCCCCGCCAGGCCCCGCCAGGCCCCGCCAGGCCCCGCCGGCCCTGCCCCAGTGCAGGGCACCGATTGGTAGCAGCACGGGAACGGCCACCCAACCACAATCTCATTGATTAAAATATGAGATGAGGTGCTCTTGCCTACTCAAAGCATTTCCCCTTTGGCTGGAACCAATCTCCACGCCACGCTAGAGGGGTTCAATATCGGGGGGCGCCGCGCCGCCTCCGCCCCGCGCCGCCCCCGCACCCCACCCCGCCGGGCCGCCGGGCCGCCGGGCCCTCCCGACTAAATTCCAGACCGCTTCGCGCAAGGACGGCCAAATCTCTGCTGCCGACGACGACCGAAATTGGACACTTCCAGTGGGGGACAAAACGGGAGCACGACGGGAGGAGAGGCTAACCAGCGACGACCAGTCCCTTCTCGCCGCCCACACCTGCACGTCACCTCCACGGCGGGGGGCCGGCCTCCGGGCAGCATCCGCTCCCCCTCCCCGCCGGCCCCGGAGTGGTCGACTGCCCCCGCGGCGCCGCTCACGCCGCCGCTCCTCCCGCGGACCAAAATGCCGCCGAATTATTGGTCGGCTTTGGACCCCGGCGGGACAATCGGCTTCCATCGTCGGCCTGGTGCGGGCAGGCGGGTCCTCGGCTGCAGCGCCGAGTGGCGCACCGTGGAGGAGGAGGGCTGCTGGCGGCGGCCTGCAGGGCGGCGGCGGCTCACAGCGGGGTGCAGCGCCGGCCGAGGCCGGGGGCTGCCAACCACGCGCGCAATGCGGCCGTGCCTGAACCCCCCCCCCCCCCCCCCCCCGCAGGGGCGGCGCGTCAGCGGGCGGGGGTGCTGACGGCGAGCTCACAGCCGTTATGAGCTGCTGCAGCTGCTGCAGCTGCTGCAGCTGCCGCAGAGAAGTGAGGCGGCCCCCGTCATCGGAGATCACTGTCGCCCGGCGGACTCGCAGCGGCCGCCTCCCTCGGGCTCCTCCCTACGATATGCACTTGCCAAGTAAGGCATTACAGAAACTCCTCACGTTCCGAAAACGCATTATTAGCAGAGATCTCAGAAATCTCATCGTCACCAATGTCATACTTTTTGTAGACTTCCTTGAAAAGTCTCAGACAAAGGATTTTTTTTTTCAAAAATCTCAAGCTGGGAAAGAAAGAGTTATCGAGCACGTTGTGGACGTCTTGCTATCCCCCCGCGGGGGGAGGGGGGCGAGATTTAAGGTAATTGAATTACTGCAGCGGGGGAAAGTTAGGGAGCCGCAGCGGGAGGAGGCCGGGGGGGAGGCCCGTCTCCGCAGCCTCGGGGAGATCTCCTTTCTTGTCCTACGCGCTGCCTATTAACAACACGACGTGACATATAAATCAAAGCCGAGCGGCAACTTCCAGCGTGAGGACACACTTCTTCATCCCTCTCTCTGTCTCTCTCTCTCTCTCTCTCTCTCTCTCTCTCTCTCTCTCTCCCTCCAACACACACACTTCTTCCTCCGGCCGGGCGCAGAGGAGTGCGGAGGAAGACTCGGAAAGGATGGCACTTGCGAATGGGAGAGGATGCGGAGAGGGAGGGAAAAGAGTTTGAAACGCGGAAGGGAGTTTCTCTCCGATTCATTTCCGGCGAGGGCCTGTCGCTGCCCCGCTCGGCCCGGCTCTGGGTCAGCACGGCGGCGGCGGCGGCGGCGTGGCGGCGGCGGCGGCGGCGGCGGCGGCGGCGGCGGCGACAGCGTCGCCTCCAGGTGCAGCGCCCCCGGCACATCAGACAGGCCGCCGGTCCACCGGCAGCCCGGCATGATGGGCAGGCCGATGCAGATCCCACCCCCTCCCCCTGAAGAAGCGCTCGAATCTACTCCGGCGTCCAACGGGAGGTCCCGGGTACCGATTTATCGCCGCACTGGGAGGTTCAAAGTGTAATTTACGAGCTCGCCGCTGCAGGTTCAGTCGGTACCACTGCGAAATGGCAAGCGCGCGGAAAAAGGAAAAGGGGTGGTGGGGAGGGTTCGGGCGGAGATGTTGTCACCGCGAGTCCGCGTTACAGCGCCGCCGCCGCCGCCGCTGTTTATTCCAACAGGTCCGCTGCTGCCCCAACACCTGGTGCGTGCGCGCTGCACATGGCATGGCGGGCCGCGCCTCGTTTGTTTCCCCGCCCCGCACGCGGCTGCCCTACTTCCGTTTTCTCCATTTCATAAACGAACGCAGACCTTTGTTTCGAGTAGGAAAGGAGAAGGAGAGGAGGCGGGGGTCGTACTCACCTCCAACGCAAAGCAGAGTCGAGAGAGGGAGAGATCCCGGCAAACACCCGGGCGCAGGGAAACTGGAGTAGAAAATGAAGGTACGAAGGTACTCCCAGAGGGGAAGGCTGGCGCGGGCGGGAGGGCGTGGGGGGGGGGGGGAGGAGAGCTGAAATTGATACGGCGGCGCGAATGCAGCAGGCCAGCGTCCACCTGTGCCGCGGGGGCGGCGGGGGCCGCGGGGGCAGCGGGCCAGCGTCCACCTGGGCCGGCGGGGGCGGCGGGGGCCGCGGGGGCGGCGGGGGCGGCGGGGGCGGCGGCACTGGCGGCACTCTGCCCGGGACCTGCTCCGCATCGGAAGCCGCGGGTCAAGTCGGGGGAAAATGACGAGCAAACTGCCCGTCTTCGGGATGTGCGGCGAAAGCACGCCTGCCGCAGATCCCGTGGAGTGCATTAAAACACTGTCGGCCGCGGCGAGCGAGCGCGGCGCCCCGACCCACATCCGAGCTCGCCGGGGGTTGCCGGGGGCTGCGGGGCCCGGCCGCCGCCCGCATGCGGGATTTAGAGGGGCACCGTCTTGCCGCAGCACTAAGTCGCCCCCTTTGTGCCTACAATGTGGTTAAACTGGTCGGCCGGCGGCGGGGGCGGCGGGGGCGGCGGCGCGGGAGCACCCCGAGAAGTGCCCCTTGTCCGACAGAAAACAACTTGGTCAGCAGGCCGTCGTCTTTCGAATCAAACGCACCCCCCCCCCCCTCCCCGCCGCTGACAAAAATGGAAGTTCGAGACACTTTCAAGGCTGCGGCAGCAGCGACAGCGAGCGATGAAAACTGGACGGAAAGCGAGCGGAGCGGCGCGCGGCGCTCTCATTCCGTACGCCCTCAAACTACTCCCGGGCGCCGCCTTCCCGGAGAGGGATGGAGGACAAGGCTGACCTTCCAGGGCCTTCCTCTTCCTGGAGCCGGCGAGACGCCGCGGCTAGGCTCTGCCCGGCTCTGCCCAGCTCTGCTCGGCTGGGCGCAACATACATCGTTTTATGAGATGATTTGGCCAGACGGGGACGACCCATATTCACTGTCTTTGGGGACACGCGGCGGGGGGTCGTAAATCTATGAGGATGACACTCATTTGTCGTGTGCCGGCAGGGTGCCCTCGCCACTCACGCACACACACACACTCTCTCTCTCTCTCACACACACACACATCCGAGCCTCAGAACCACCCTCCGAAACGACACAACCAAAAGGAAGTAGTCCAAATTGCGGGAAACCGACAAGGAAAAATTCCAACAACAAAACTTTGGGAACTTGATAATGAAATCTCGACAAACTGAGTCCGAAGGAGCGCTGGGCTGCTGCTCGCTACTGCTGCGCCCTCCGGCTGCCCTGCGGCCGCGCCGTGCCGGCAACTGCATCCAACAGGGTCAGCAGCGAGCGGCCCGCGGCCGCAGAGGACGTCGCCGTCAAGTTTTTCGTTACCCGCCATTATTTCACCAGGGCGCTGCTCTTCTTTTACGCGAAAACTTTTTCCGCCGCGGATAGGAAGCATTTAGTGCGCGCATCGTGTATGCGACTAGCGCGACTGTGTGTGTGTGTGTGTGTGGGTGTCCGGGTGCCCGTGTGCACGCGCACATTTGTGGTGCCGCACGCCCCCCCCCCGGCTGCCGCCGGCACGCACGTCCGGGCCACAGCTTCCGGCCTGCGACACCTGCGCAGCTGCGCAGCTGCACGCGCTGCAGTTCTTGCGATACGGGGAGGGCAGCAGGGCGGCCGCAGGGCGGCGGCGGGGCGGCGGCACGGCACCGCACCGCTCGGGACCCCGCCGGCGTCTCTCGCATAAACAGCAGCGGGGCTGCACTACTAATTGGGGCCCGCGCCGTGCAGGTGACCGCTGCCGGACCGCTGCCGGACCCCGGAGCAGCGCAGCGGACGTGCCCCGCCCCCGCGGCCCCCGCGGCCCCCGCGGCCCCCGCGGCCCCCGCGGCCCCCGCGGCCCGCGCGCGTGCATCGCCGACGCGGCGCCGTTCAACTTTCTTTATGTCACTCGCCGCGGCCGGTTTTATGGAGTTGTTGGGGTGCTCCGTCCCGCTGCCGACTCCGCATCGAACAGCCGACCTGACAGTCACACACACACACACACACACAGCACACAGCGGCTGAGCCTGCAGATACGGGGCTGCCGTCCGCAACTTCCCACTCGCGCGCCGTTTGCATGGAATTAGCCGAGCTTCGCAGGGTAGGAAAAAAAAACCCAGCGCCACTTCCGCTGACCGGCCCTCGTGGGGCAGCAACACTGCGAGCTCAGTGCCGCCCCCATTGTGGCCAGATAGCGCAGTGGTTACCGCGCTTGCCTCCGAACCATTGGCAGAACCGATAACCTCGGCGAACTGAGAAGCGAAGGCAACCATCACAGAATTGTAACCATGGTTCGACCAGCGGGAGGAATAAAAAAAGCGCCGAGGTGGCGGCAAGGGGCTCCTCGCTTCGCTCGGGCCCCAAAAAGAGGATCGCAGAGCCGGTCCGGAGTGCGAGGGAAATTAAAAGACGAAGCCCCGCTCGAGGACTTTTTGGCCGCGCGCGTTGACCCACTGCGGCAATGGCGGGCACCTGGCCGCCCGGGTGGAGCGGGCCGGACGACCTCAGCGTTGTGAACAACGCGGTGAACGCGGCCGCCATGCTAACACCATGAGCACCAGCACCGGCGAGGGGCAAAGAGGAAAAAAATAATAACTAACAGCCGTGCACACCCACCAAAGCATATTCAATATTCCGCCCCTTTATTACGCCTTTTCGCTCACATCAGCGCGGCCGTTTTCGCAGCCCCTATTCCCAGGCGCGACGTTGTTGCCTGACACAACACGTTGTTGCCGACGGCCGCCGCCCCCTCGCCCGGCGCCCCCAGCGGCCCGGCGCAGCCCGGCGCAGCCCGGACCACTCGTCTCCGCTGTCGGCTCCGGTTTTTCCTCTCATATTCTAAACCGCCGACCTTCCCCCTTACGCCGCACCCCGGAGCCCCGCGGCCCCCGCGGCCCCCGCGGCCTGCACGCCCCCTCCTCCCCGTGTAGTGTCACCAGTCCGACGGCATCAGAGGACAAGAAATGGAGCCGCGGCTCACAACGCCGCGCCAAGACAAAGCGAGGTCGATACCATTGCACACACGTTATGGATGGGCCCCCTCTCCTTCCCTCCCTTCCTCCCTCTCTCTCTCTCTCTCTCTCTCTCTCTCTCTCTCTCTCTCTCGCTCTCGCTCTCTCCACCCCGCCGGTCGCCGCGCCAGCTGGAGTGTCGTCACAGACCCCGGCGGCAGCAGCTTGGCGGACAAAGAATATTTCTTCAGCAGCATCGCCGCGCGCTCTCTCGGCCGTGTCCTCTCGTAATGGCCGAAACATTGCCCGCCCGGTGAGCGTGCGCGTGTGTGTGCGTGCGTGCGTGCGTGTGTGACGGTCACGGCCAAGCTAACGACACCGCTAAAGGCCGTTGAGCCGACCACCCTTATTCAGGCGGCCATGAATATGCATTTGCTCCTCTCATGCTTCCCCCATCCCACTCCCCCCCCCCCTCTCTCTCCCCACATAATTCTGCACACTCACTCTCTAAATTCACCAAGGTCAATCTCTATTCTCACAAGGGCCATGCTCCGCTTCAGCAAATAGAGAGAGAGAGAGAGAGAGAGAGAGAGAGAGGGGGGGGAGCGCGGGAGAAGAGAGAGAGAGAGAGATAGGAAGGAGGAGGAAAAGCGATAACCTAACCCAACCGAGCGAGGCAGGCGCACAACGACAACTTAATGGCGCTCGGCAGCGCTGATCAGCCTCTCGTCATCCTGGAGGCGTGCGGGGCCGCGGCTTGCTTGTAGAGGCCCAGCGGCCTCGCCCAGCAGCACGGCCTCCTGTGTGCGCCTCGCCGGCCTCGGCCCTCCGCCGACGGAGGGCGGCCCGACCTACCAACCCCTCACACGGGGGCCGCTCTGCTGTCGGCGGGGCTGCGGGCTGCGGCGGCGCTCCCCGCGGCCCCCCCGCCAGGCGTCGGCTGCCTCGGCTCCGAGGACGCGACACGACGCGACGCCGCCCGCCAGCGCCAAACTTCCCTAATGCACATTTCCACCTCGAGGACCTGCCGGCCCCGGCCTCCTCGGCACCCGGCGGCGGCGGCGGCAGCGGCAGCGGGGCGGAGCAGCGGGAGCAGCCTGAGGGCTGAAAAGGCTCCGCAGCTTGTGTCGCAAGTTACAGCCGCCGCCGCAAGATAGCGCGCGCGCCGGTACCTCCGCCGCCGCCGGTGCCCTGGTACCCGCGCACAAAGGGGCTCACATTTCTCCCCCGGCAGGGAGCTCTGCTCTGCTTGTTGTCCTGCGGGGCGCTGCGGGCCAGCCGTTTGATGCCGAGGCATCCGGCGGCATCGGCCGCGGTAACGAGGCGGCTAACGCTAACGCTAACGATGTCGGTGCAGCGGGGCCGCGAGCAGCCGCCGCCCGCCGCGGCCCGATCAGCGGCGGGGGCACGGCCGCCCCCCGGGGCCGCACGTGCGCGGCCGGCATCGCGGCGGGGGCGCGGCGCTCGAGGCAGCAGCGCAGCGCGCGGGGTATCTCCCGGAACACTTCCGCGGACGTCCCTGCGTGACGTAATGCATGGACGTCCCCGCCGCGGCCCCCGCCGGCCCCCGCCGGCCCCCGCCGCTACGATCGCTGTTCCCTTTTACTGTTGCACGCCATCATGTACTGCGCACCCAACCCCGACCTTCTCAACGAGACATTCCCTTGTATGGGCGGCCAGTCCGGGTCCGGGTTACGACCGCCAACGTTAGGACGAGTGCTGTTGGCCCGCCGCCCCGCACCCCCGGCGGACCGCCGCTTCGTGAGGCACTGATAGCCGCCGGTGAGGCGTTACAAGTGTGTGCATCAGCGCTCCTACATGTTTGGGGGGCAGGCAGCCGTCCGCGGCCCCGGGCGCCACGGGCACACCGGGACCGCGCACCGCGCGCCATCCGAGTGCCGACTGATTTAGAAGAGGATTCAAACTTCCACCACTCTCCTCTCCTCGCCGTCGTCGCCCGCCTCTAACAGCAAAACGGCCGAGAAGAAAATAAACCGACCTCCTGCCATTCCCATCTCGCCGCGTCGCGGTGGAAGTAGTGATCCAGCGGGGAGAAAAATAAGCAAACCGTCCCACGCGGAGGGGGGCGACGGGGCGGGCCGATAGAATACTCCCTCCTCCCCCAGCCCACTCACCTGACCTTTAAAGTGTCTGCTTTGAGGTGCCGAGAGGGAGAGGGTGGGAGACAGAGAGCGGCGGAGGGAGAGATATAAAGTGAGTGCGAGGGAGAGGGAGAGAGAGGGAGCGAAGCCTCCACCCCCGTCCACCGACCGGGCCGGGGACGGACATGGAGGAGTTTGCAGGAAGCCGAAGGGGGAGGCGGGGCGGACGGGGGGCTGCGGGTGCGGGGACTCGAAGTGGTCGGATCGGCATCGACGGCGTCAAAGTCAACTTTTTCTCCTCCCTGCTCCTTCTCCTCCGCCTCCCCTCCTCCTTGTCCTTCTAGCCCAAGAATGGCGATATAAGTCGGCAGAAAGAAGTGGTGGCATTTCCGTCGGCGCGCGTCGGTCTCGGGTCGGTGCGCCCCCTTCACACATCCGATCCCGGCCGGTGCAGCGGCTGCGGCTGCGGCTCGGCGGCGGCCTCCCAGCCTCGGCCAGCCCCCCAAACTTTATCCCCGCGACATATAGGCTGTATGCAGATCCCTCGCAGATGAAGTAGTGCTGCGGGGTGCTAGCGGCGGCGGCGCTGCCAACAGCCCCGCCGCGCCGTCCGTTGGCCTTGGCCAGGGCCGCGCCGGGCAGCGCGGGGCGCGGAGACCGGCGAGGAGACGTCCCGCTTTGTTTACGTCCCCAGGCCTCGGCCTCCTCCGCCGGCGGCGCGGGTATCTGAACCCGCGGGGCGGTGACCGCGGCCTGGTGGAGGCCTGCCGCGGCGAGGCCTGCCGAGGCCTACCGAGGGCCGAGGCCCCCCGCAGCGCCCGCAGCCTGTCCGTCTCCCGGACCACACTGCGGCGGGGATCGCCCCCCGCACATCGCGGCGGGTAATTTATGACCGAGCAATAATCCGGCGCCGCCGACACCGCCGTAACTCCGGCCGCCCCCAGCCGCCCCCGGCGGGACCCCGCGGCGCGGCGACACACGGTCCGATCATCATATTGCGGCCGGCCAGCCTACCGCCCCATGTTTTTCAATGTCCGCCGACGTCTCCCCCCTCGGCCCCCGGCCGCAATACGGCACAATACCGCCCACGCCCCTCCCTCACCCCCGCGGCGCGGACCTCCCCCTCCAGATACAGCCACCACTCTCCATTCGTCATCTGATCCGTATTACGGCGGGGTAAGGGACGCTGACGACCTTGATGCTGCCCTCCCCTCCCCTCCCCTCTCCCCCGCCCGCCGCGCCGCGCCCAGGTGCGGTCGGTACAGTGCGCCCCGGCTTATGGCACTCGTCGCTCATCACACGCTCGGAGCCGCCGCCGCCGCCGCCGCCGCCGACGCCGCACAGACGTCGTGTGCGTGTCAGCAGGCCTCTCGGCCTCGGCACGCGGGCCCGTGTGTGCCAGCAGAGGCCCAGGCCGGCCCGGAACCGCAGGGTGCTGTACAGTGCGAGAGTGAAAGTCCCGGCCGGGAGTTAAGTCCCGGCACGTAACGCCACGTCACGGCACGTCAGGGCGCGGAGGGTACGCGAGGACGCGGCGGCGGGGGGCGCGTCGATAAGCACACCGAGTTAGCAGCGTGCGGCGCGGCGGCGGTGTCACAGCGGCGAAGGCTCCGGCCGTCCTCATCTCATGCAAACGGCGCCGCCGGGATGTGATTCTCATCCGCACGCATTTCTCACACGGCTCCGCGGCGGCGGCGGCGGCGGCGGCGCGCGCCGGTCGCATTTCCCCCGAAAGTGGCGTCACGCGGTGACTCGTTGCCAAGTCAGGCCTCCTTCCTTCCGCGTGCAGACGTGACACCCTACTCCTCCCCTCCCCCCCCCCCTTCTCCTGCCCGTACGCCCCTCCATTAGCACCCCGGCCGCGTGAAAAGAAAAATTTTCTGGCAAAAGAATCTGTCATTATTCGTCCCGCAGTCTATTCCTTTCCCCGATACTAGAGCAGGGCAGGGGGGCGGGCGTAATGGAGAGGGAAAGTGAAGAGACGGAGGGGGTGGGGGGCGCACTTGGCCGGGGCGCCACGCTGCCGCCGCCGAGATCCCAGAGACGGTCCTTTTAACGGGCAGATTTTGGCCAAGTTTAGATCGCTCCACTTCACGGCCGCACGCGGATGCGGGGCTGTGAGGCGCGGGCAGCCGCGGCGCTGACGCCCCACGCAGCGCAGATTCGTGTGTGTGCCGCGCCGCCACGCGAAACGACGTCCTCTGTGGGTGCATGTCATTCCGCTTTTACTTCAAAAGCAAAGTGTAAAGCGCTGAGTGCGCGTAGAGTGCGGCGGCGGGTATTGGCAGCTAACAAGGACTAACACGAGTTGGCTCGCCTCTGTCACGATCAGACCCTCGGGGAGGGGTGTGGAGGGGAGGGGGGGGGGGTAATCCCCGCCCCTGCAATGCAAAACTCTGCCGCGTCGCGTCGCATGTGTGGCGCGGCCGCAGAGTTTGACACAGTTTACGATCCATCGGCCCACCCGCCCCCTCCCCCTTCCCCCACCGACTTGCACAAACCGCCGACGCCAACCTCCCCGTCGTCAAACCGTTGGCGCCGAACGGTCCGGGACGGGTGCTGCGGGACTCACCTGTGTGGCTGATGTGGATGGTGAACTTGGCGCTGGCGGGTCCCTGCATGACGGGCCAGGACAGCTGCAGGCCGTGTCCCAGGAGGTGCACCACCACGGAGCAGGTGATGACCACCCAGCCCCAGCCGCCCTCCGGGTAGTAGTGCCTGCCCAGGGTCGTCTTCTTGCGGGAGTCGAGGGCGAGCACCGGGGAGCCGGCGCGCCGGCGCCGTTGGGCCGCCGCCGCGGCCCCGGACACCAGGTCGGCGGCACGCTCCGCCGCGGCCTCGCCGCCGCCGTTGGCCAGGACCAGCACCGGCAGCACGGCGGCGGCCGTGGTCTGCAGCGGTATCTGCGTCCGGATGGTCCTGTCCTCCGCGGAGGCCCCGCCGGCCCCGCCGGCCCCGCACTGCCGATGGCCGCGCCGGTGGTGGCTGCGGTAGCGGTGGTAGCGGCTGCGGTGGTGGCGGTAGTGGTTGCTCTGCTCGTGCAGCTGCTGGATCTGCGTGACCTGGCGGCGGATGAGGTCGGCGTCGAGCGGCGCCAGGACCTCCTCCTCGTTGGTGCCCGAGTCCTCCTCGCTGGAGGGCGGCGCCGACGGCGCGAGCGTCAGCCAGGGCGTCCCCGCGGGCGCCTGCCCCGGCGCCAGCCCCGGCGTCAGCCCCCCGGCCGCCGGCGCCGCATCGCCCTGGGCGCCGAGGCCAGCGGACGGCAGCGGCCAGGTGTTGCGGCGCAGCATGTCCCTCAGCGGCCCGCCGTCCGCGCCTCGTCCACGACGTCGTCCAGGACTCCGCTGCCGGCGCTGCCGCCGCCGCCGCCGCCACCGCAGCCGGCGCAGCGGCAGGAGGTGCAGCCTGGGGCGCAGCCCGGGGCGGAGCAGCCGCCGGCGGCCGTCCCGGACGAACACATGGCGGGCGCCGTCAGCACTGAAACAGGAGGGGCAGCAGGACCAGTGAGTGACCGAGATTCGCTCCGCTGCTGCCGCTGCTGCCGCTGCAGCCGCGCGGGGCGGAGGGGGTGGGGCGCCGGCGGCCCCCGCAGGCAGCGGGCTTCCTCCTTGGCCGCTGAGACGATCACACGGACGGCCGAGGTCAGGAGATGTGCCGCCTCCTCCCCGGAGGGCCGTAGGGCCGGAGCGGCGTTTGCCTTCATTCCTCGCCCGGGCCGAAAATCAGGGTCGCCGACAATGACGCGCGGCTACGTGGGTCTGCGGCCGCGGCGACCTCGGCGCTGACCCGCAGCGGGCGCCTCCCCCCGCCGGCCGCCGGCCCCGCCGTCCGAGGCCGGACGCCGCGAGCCACTGCTGCCGGGAACACTACTGAGGCGTTTTCTAAATGTTGTAAGGAAAATAAAATGACAATGAGCCTCGCAATGAGCCGACATGAAGGCAGATCGTGCTTTGGTGGACCTGAGAAGAGTTGGCATAAAAATATTTCAAGTTCATCTTCATGAGGCCGGATTCAATTTAAGTCATTTACGCCGAGGACTTAATATGGAAAATGTATAGTTGGAGGAATTTTGAACGCGAGTGCACCCGAACTGACAGTAATTGTGGAGCGGGAGTCGTTTGGGAAGAGCTGGAAGGGCCGCGCGCAGCGTCTCATGTGAATGTCATCGTGCCGTCTCACTCCCACACACCGCGGCGTCGTAAAACCTCTATCATTTTAACAGTGCAGAAGTAAGAGAGATATAAAATGCGAGGGGAATGAGAGTCGCTGCAGCGGCGCGCTGGCCGCTGGTGCAAAACAATTGATACAGCGCCGGACAAACTTCTCATTGGCAGTTCTCGCGGACGCGGACGCGGGCGCGGCCGGGCGGCGAGGCGGGGAGCGGAAAAGTGACCGGGAACGCTCCGCACCCACCACTCCGCCGCGGCGGCTCTTCAGGAAGATACACTTCTTGCAATTCCTCACAGTCCCCGTCCGTCCTCCCGAAATACGGTTGTGAACAATAAAATGTGCTAAACTTGGACGCCTAGGAGGGCGAGGGGAGGGGGAGGGGGGCAGTAGGTGCGCGATGCGACCACGGCCGACGCACACGGCGGCGCGGCGCGGCGCGGCGCCCCATGAATACAAAGTGGTTTGCTCACCGGCGACCGATCACGCGGCCGCCGCGGCCGCCGCCGCGGCCTCCCGGCAGTACAACAATTCGCCGGGTGTTTCGGTTCGCTTCGATCCCGCTGCATCTCGCGGCAGGCCGGCGGGGTCGGGGGTGAGGCCGAGGTCCGCGGCGGCGGCGGCCCCCAGGACGCCCCGGAGACTCGAGACTCACCTCCGCACTGTGAGGCCCCGCCGCGGGCCCCGCTTACTCCGGGCCTGAGCGCCCAGCGCCCTCAGCCGGCGTCGGCCGTCGGTGGCGAGCACGAGCCGCACCCTGCGCCGCCTCGTCCGCACATCGCGCCGGCCGCGGGACGCCGCAGGACGCTGCAGGACACCGTTCCGGGCCCGGGCCGCTAGCGGGGCGCCGCGGAGAGGTGTCCCCGGCGCATCGCGGCGGCTGCAGTTGTGACAGGCAGGCGCCGCGCCGCGCCGCGCGGAGGGCCGATTTATCACCAAACTTGGTTGTGTCGGTTCGAGAACTGGAGCGAGTTTTGTTGCGCGTTCGCGCGCTCGGGGCCGCGCCGTGCCGATATCGAGGGCGGCGGCGGTGCGGGGCGGTGCGGGGCGGTGCGGGGCGGCACGGCGGCGCAGAGCGGGGACGCTTTCGAACGCGACCCGCGGCGAGTGACACCCAAACGGAACTAACTGAATTCGGCTGCCGTGGTCGTGAGCCGTGCGTGCGCGACCTGCGGCTGCCGGGGAGGGGGGCGGCGCAGGCGGCGGCTAGCGGCGGCCTGCACAGGACTCCCCCGCCGCCGCCCCGCCGCCGCTGCTCTCGGAAGTCAGCCCCGCGGCTGCTCTGTGCTGCTCCTCTCTGGCGAGGTGAGTCTCAGCGGGGCAGTATGGCGTTGCGTGGCGCGGCGCGTCTTTGCGGCCGCGTGTTTGAAAGAGGATTGACATGACAGGCGGCGGTGGCTCAGTCCCGCGGATGCGCGTAGACATTAACACCCAAGCTCAGAGCGGAAGGCGAAAACCAGCCTTAGGAGACCGTGCGATGCCCGCAGCGAGCAGGACGTAATCCCTCGCGGACCGCTTAAAAGGACCTCGCATTTACTTTCGCCTCCTATTTCAGTGATCATTGCTGCCACAGCCATACGGGGAGCCAGCATGGCCGACGGCTTACTTCGTTCCCTCTGGTTCCGGTAGTGGAACAGCCTATTCCCCTCGCCGCGGCGCGGGCCTCCGCCGTTCGGCCCGTGTGGGGAAGGCGCCCCCGCCCCCGCCCCCGCCCCCGCCGCCTCCTCCGGGGTCACTGCGCGGGGTAACCGAGATGGAGAGGTCGAGGGCTGTCTTCCAGGCGCCTCGCACCGCGCCGCCGGCCGGCGCACAGCGGCTGGAACGCGACGGGAATGGATCAGCGGCCGAGTGAGCAATGCCGGGAGGGGGAGGGTGGGAAGGAGGGGGGGGGGGGGCTCTCCCGCGCACGCAGCCCAGCATTTGGCAGCCGCGTGTGTTTTTGCCCGTCGCCCTCCGACGACAGCCCGCGGGGGAGCGGCGCAGCGCGACGCGGGGTCGTTGTCATCCACGCAGGGAGTATGAGAAATCCCGCCCGCATCGGCTGCGCCGTCCCACGCCTTCTGCTGCCGGGGTCAGACCCCCCCCCCCCCCCCCCCCCTCCCTCGGCCACTGGCCCTCTTTTCTTCCACTTTCCGCGGCGCAAGCTGTCACCGGGGCCGGGGGGGGGGGGGGGGGGGCTTGAAGGGGAGGGATGCACCGCACTGCCTCACGCTGCCGCGGCCCGTCACGGGGGTTGGCGTGTCCCCGCAGCCTCGGAGGCCCAACTTGTGGTATAGCAGTCGCGTTAGTGTGGTTTGATATCGCGATGTTTTCGGATCTGATTACTCCAGCCCCTGTTTTACTCGGCATAACTGTGACGTAGATGACCTAAAGTGCCACCGCAGGGCCGCAGGGCCGCGGGGGATGCGGGGTCACTGGCTGAACCAGCCGAACTCCGAATCTGCCGTCCGCGTTGAATTTTAAATAGTTTGCCCACCGCGACTGCAGGCTGCACGGCGGCAGCCGGTCGCCTGGCGGTGCCTGGCAGCTGCCCCATGCAGGGCCGCAGGGCCGCAGAGCCGCAGGGCCGCAGAGCCGCAGGGCCGCAGGGCCGGGTCCGCGGCCACGGCTGCTGCGGCCTGCGGGGGGTCTGCGGAGCCCGTCCCGGCGCGTTATCCATCTAACTCCCCCGGAGCTCGGGGCGGTCGGCAGTCGGCCACGGCGCCTCCTCCTCCCTCCTCAGTGCCGAGTCAGTTCTTCCTGTGCCTCCCCCCCCCCCCGCTCCCCCCTCTGTGTGTGTCCCATTTACTCGGCCCTCCCCCGCCGATGATGCGAGTTCATGTCCAGTCCCCATTTGTGTGTTCCGCGTCCTCTCCGGACAGAGTTCCGCCCGGGCCGCGTGCGCACCAACTTCTAGAGGGCCGCGGGGGTAATGCGGGGACCGCACGTACCCGGAAGAGTGTGAGCAGGCGCGCCAGTGTGCATCACTCACGTGGCAGATACTTGTCGGTGTAGTCTGCGGGGAGAGGCTGCCTCCCCGGTAGTCCTCCGCCTCGTGCGTTAAGGGCTGATGAATATGGAATCGGCGGATGTTTTTCCTGCGTATGATAATGCCGCCCCGCTCCCTCCCCTGTTGCGGCGGGCCGCGAGACCAGAACGTGGAGCCGGCCGCCAACGCGGCTCTCTCTCTCTCTCCCCTCGTCCAATAAGGTCCGATCTCCCTGTTTCCACTACACGATAAAGAACTCGTCGCCGTCCTGTATTTTTTTTCTGGGGGGGGGGGGGGCAGTGCTAGTGCTGTATGGGTGCGCTCTGCACCGGCCGCCACCCCGACCCGCCCCAACCACCCCACCCACCGCCACACGCCACGCCGACCGCCCGACAGCCGCGCCCCTGCATTTCGCAGGGGCAAATTATTGCTGCACGCGGCCCGCTGACCTTTGTCGATCCGTCCTCGTCCCACCCGAACACCCACATGCGGCGGCGCCGGGAGAGCGAGCGAGAGCGCCGCAGCAGCGCACCGCATGCCGGGCCTCCGGGGGCCCTCCGGGGGCCCTCCCTGCAGGGGGTCGCACCCCGACCTACTAACGCAACCTGTGGCTGAGGGCTGCGCGGGCTGCACGCTGCGTGGGTGCGGCCGGCGCTGCCTACGGCCGCCCCCGGCCGCCCCCCGTCACGTGCATAAGCTACGGCTGCCGCCAGCCCCACGCCCCCGCACCGCACCGGCCGCGCCGAATGTTAATTCAGCCGGGGGTTCATGTCGGCATCGTTTCCCTTTCGGGCCCCGCGCCGCCCCGCGCCGCCCCGCGCCGCCCCGCGCCGCCCCGCACCCCGCCGCTGCAGCTCCCCGCGGACTGTGGGGCTCAGAGCCTAGCAGCGGCCGGGTTTCTCGGACCCGAAGCGCGTCCGAAATGCCCGCCGGCCCCGTCTCTTTCTCTGCTGGTAAGTGCGACGATTTCGGAAGCTTTTCGGGAGCGCAGACCCCCCCGTAGGATTCCATGGCCGGGAGAGCCCGGGTGACGTGCCCGGTGGACGCCGCGCGCGCCCCGCCATTATTTGGAGCAGGCAGGCGGTGCCGCGGCGCCCACCCCGGCAGCGGCCTGCCTTAACAAGCTGCTGCCGCGCTGCCGCCCTGTGCAAACGATACTCGCAGCAGGATAATAATAATCACAATGAATTCGCCGCGCGCCCTCGTCGGCCCCGAGTTATGACAACAGTCCCTCTGCTTCCTTGGCGTGAAGTGTCACGCGCCATGTTTCAGCCCGCCGTGCCGCTGGCAGCGGGCATGCCGTTCCACCCCCGCAGCCCCACAATGCAGCCTGCTCTAGTTCTCTCACAGAGAACCGTGTGTTTGGGAAAAGTAAAAAAAAAAGGGAATCAAAAATATAACAAAAAAACACGGAGTCCTATTTTCGTGTGCCCTCTCAGGTGCATTCGCCTCTGAGAATATTCAGCCGGCTGCATTTTGTGAGGCGTGCGTTTTCCATCGGGCCTGGGACGGCGGGAATGGCCCCAAAGTGCCTTGACTTTGCCCCGTAGTTCCCAGCGTACTCCTGGCGGTTGTGTTCTGCCCGGCGGCGCGCGGCTCGGCCGGGTGTACTCGACTGTACAAAGGGAAATATTAGCAGTGCGGGGCGGGGGAGTACCTCTCGCGGTACCTCCGGCGGTACCTGCGGCGGTGCCTCCAGGGCGCCCCCCGCTGGCCACCGCCCCCTCCGCGCCGTGCTCACTCGCCGACCTTCGCCCTACATTCCCTCCGAACAAAAGGAGTACAAAGTGCAAACGGGAAGATTTAATTAATTATTTTGCTCCACCCCGCGGCGGTCTGGCGGGGCCCGAGCGCCTACGGGGGAAACGGAGTGCAGCGTTACGACGCCGCGATGCGCGCCATCTTGCGGCCATAACTATTTATCACGGCCGCGGTGCCGCCGGGAGTTATCTCCCGTGTCACCGCCCGCCCAAGGCCCGGCCAAGGCCCGCCCGCGCGAGGATGCAAACGCCCTTACTACTGTCGGCTATTGCCGTGTCGTGTTCTGCTCTTTAAATCTCGACGGCCGTCCCGGTCCCGGTCTCAGCGCCGCGGCTCTCGAGATGTTTCGGAGCACCCAAACAGGACTCTCGCCGTCAGCATGAGCGGTGGCGAGGCGGCAGGGCGCTGCTGCTGGACCTCCCGCGGCCGGGCCGGCCAGGGCGGCCAGGGCGGCCAGGGCGGCCGCTTGCGGATGTAAATCCTGGTGGATGTGGGCCAGCAGTGCCGGCGGCGCCGCCACACCGGCCGGCAGGGGCGGCGGGGCGGCGCGTCGGCGCGGCGGCGTGGGGTATTTCTGCTTTGTTCCCAACGGGCCAAGTTGTCTGCGATGAAGACCCCCGCCGAGCCCCCGAGCCCCTGCTGCCGCGCTTCCACCTCGCCCCCTGCTGTCACAAAGCCGCTTCCCAACTGCTTCCCAGCCGCTTCCCAGCCGCTTCCCAGCCGCTTCCCAGCCCCTCCAGCTCCCCGCTGCAGCAACAAGGAAAGACTGTTCCCAAGGAAAACAAAACTAAAACAGAAACGTCGCAAAAAGTTTTTCGTATGAGATGCGAAGCTGTTGTTATTTCGTTGCCCTCCGAGTGTATCGTTGTCGGACATGATTTCAGTCACTCTGACCTACTCCTCAAAGTAGTATCGTATCTTTACTGTTCCTTGTCACACCGTGAATACGAGAGAAAGAGAGAGGCAGAATGGAGGGGCAGGTTGTTTTATGCTCGGACATGCCATGGCATTATAGTCGTATGTACAACTCATAAAATAGAACATACCCGCGTTTTAAAAGTCATGTAAATTATCTGATCTAAAGAAACATTTAAGACTGTGCAAAATCCTTTTGAAATTTTCTAGTGCGTTTTATGTGCCATCATCATCGCCATTGTTTCAGGCGTTAAGGCGTTTAAGGCGTTAACTGCCATTTGATGTGCTTTTTAGTTAAAATGTATTTTCTTTTAAATCACGTGACGTTTGAGCGCAGAGCTTTACCTCGGCAGTGGAGCAGTAGTCCAGAATCCCCTGTGCTGATAAGACGACGCGAGGAGGGGGATGCATCGAGGTGATAAGGATGAGAGGGGTGAGAGTCCTACTGTAGGGACACTATCACTGCACGGCCAGAGGCCACGCGGACACTCGAGATGTTTTTTCGCAATCAGCGGCGACACGAAGCCAAGCAGGGCACCAACAATAAATGTGCAAATGCCGGCGATAGGATCGGTGTGTCGCGCGGCGCGTGTCGCGTAGGTCGCGTCGCGATGTTCGTGCGGGCTGGTAGGTCAGGTCTCCCGCTGTGCAGCGCTGTGCAGCAGCCGGCGCGGCGTCCAGAGCGCCACTGGAGCCGCGAGCCGAACCGCCGCGGCAGGCCCTCCCCCACCAGCCGCCCCGCCCCCACCCCCCGCCCGGCCGCTCATCAGGGGGCATGCAATGTGAAGATGTGCGGCACGGCCGTCTCCAGTTCGGGAACAGGTACTTAAATGATACACTGGTCGTGGTCCGTACCATCTCACCCTGATGTAGGCAGAGGTTTATTTTGTAACAAACGAATAAATGCACAACAAAACTCCAATGGCTATTAGAATAATTACTATCACAATTGTCATTATTTAAATAAATGTTTCTTTCGACCGAAAATTTGTCAGTAGAGCGCTTCTTTGTGATTTCCCACGTTATTGGGTGTGTTTTCGGTAGCCCCGTTATCTCCATTTTCTTCACCGAAATCGACGGCGTACGGGCTCAAAGGTTGAAAATCCTTGAGGGCATCTTCCAATTGCTCGTCCTCGGACTTGGGCTTCTTAACAGTTTTCGTTGATCCTTTGCACCTGATAATGAATTTTATTTCTTCCCAGAGCTCTTCTCGGAATGATATCTGCGAAGAATATACCATCGATTACAGTCAATAAGAAACACTCCTTGTTTATAAGATAACACATGTGCGGTGTTATTTACCTCTCCGTCCCGAGCTCTCATGGCTAGATCCCACAGCAGTTCTCCGAAGGCCACAATGACGGCAATTCCTACACCAACACCCAGAACAAGGAAGACACCACCGACGTTTTCCAGGCCAAGATCATCACTGCCGCCCTCTTCATCTCCGGCCTGGAAGCGTGGAGAAAAAATATAAGTTAGAGGGTACCAAATGTCAGACTTTTGTTTTGTGCAGATTAGAGGAGAGCTCCGCCTAGCCAAAACGCACCCCAGTACATTTTCCGCCTCCCTTTCTTTGCTCCCACCACCTGGTTCTAAGTTCTGACAGTTTGCCACTCTCCTGAAGCTTGACTACGGCCGCCGACAACGCGGATAGGTACTCTGCATCTGGAAAGCCAAATGAGCATAAATGAGATAATGATTCTTGAAAATTATGACATGAGGATTATCGCTTACTTTTTCTCATGGCTATCCCGTAGCCCTTTTCATCCAGATTTTGGCCAACTTTTCGGACGTCACAGACACGCTGGGCCTGGTACTCGATGGACGACGACTCCATGAAGAAGGCAAATTCGCCCTCAGATTCCACGACACGTTTTAAGCCATCAGCATTCTCCTTTAGGCTCTCCATTCTCTCTGCCATTTTACTAAAAATTGGGTCTGTAGATTCCTAAAAGATCAAAAAATTAACTTCACTTACAGTTTTATAGAGCGCATACAGAAAGATTCTGCAAACATTTGTATACGTGCCTTGAAGAAGTTCATTGTCGAGCCTCCGAGCTTGGCGCCATATTTTACCCGTGTCTGGTCCACCAGTTGTTTCGGGTCAGAAATAATCTCTTGGGTAGGTACGACCGTAAGAAAGGCGGCTAAGTTAGCAGTGTACGACGAGACCATAATCAGGGTGAAGAACCACCACATACCAGCTACCATTCTAGTTGAGGGTGCTCTGCAATACATAACAAAACGAATAGCAAATTATTCTTAAACACGCTCTCCACACTTTGAACTTTTTTAATTTTTTATCTGAGAAAACGTGCACTTACATGGGAGCTATTTCCGAACCTTGCTGCATAAGAGCTCCTATGGTAAACCAGAATGCGTTAAGCATACTGAACTGATTTTCTAGTTCTTCAGGCTCTTCGATGCAGGGATAAGGGTTTGTCCACTCTGCTGGAGTAATTCGAGCCATTATGTACAATTCCACAGAAACTACTACATAAGCTCCGAGCAAGTATATCCACACTTCGCCAGAGAAAGGATCCAAGAATGAGAATAGACTTGGTTTCAATTTTGACGGCACAGTGTGTAGCAGAGCTATTCCCAGATTCATAAATGGTTTTGTGAAGTCCACGCCAGTTGCTCGATCAAACGTAATGGTAAGATCCGTTATAGCAAGGTCTGCTTCCTGAAAGTTATATGTGGTGCATTCAAAACTAAAATTTATCAGTCAGATGCATTTATCTAATCAACGTTCAATATGTATACTGACATTATTTTGCACTTTTCCAAGCATGCCATCGCAAATTTCCGTGGTTTGGTTACATGAACCGTATTTGTTATCGGGCTGCTGAATGAAAGTGTAATTAAATCCAAGCATCGATGCGAGCTCTTTGATCAAATCTATACAGAATCCTTCGTAACGATCATTTCCACTCAGCTTTGTAGCAGAATCCATTAGCATGTTATATGGCTCGCTCTGCAAGTCAAAAGATGATTTATAAGCTTCGCCAGAGTAAATATAATAAAGTTAGTTATTTGTTATATGGTCAAAGTACTTACTATTGCAATCATTACTCGGAATGTTTTGTTTCGCACCGCTTCCAAATCCTTTTTCATTTCTTCTTTTGCTCGCTCAATGCGGGATAAATTAAATGTATTAATATCCACGTTACCGATAGTCATGGTTTGTTCATCATCAGGACTGAGCTCTACGATGTCCAGTGAGTAATCTGTTCGAAAGCCTTGATTATCAAATCGAATTGTTCCTGTGAGACCATCCAGCTCGGTCTGAAACACACGAGGGACGGTGAGACTATCACAGCAATTTAATATTTGTACTTGCCGCCACAGATTGTCTTACCGTACCGTTTTCATAAAGTTGATTAAACTTAATCCATGTTCCCAGCCTTTTTGCTCCTCGCATTGCAGTCTAGGCAGGTCAATGTCTCGGCTCTCGTCCAAGCGTGCGAGTGCTCTGGCAAAAAGATGAACTGCGTCCCACATCAATGCAGGGCCCAGCTAAAAGATGAGAAAATCAATTAACCAACGAGGCAAGCCTGTATTAAGCACAACTGTACAATGCCGCACCCTCAAGTTACTGGACGTGAGATCAAACGTCGCGCCGTCAGTCGCCGAAGACGCCTCAACAGCAGCCGCGGACGTCATTTGCTCTACTGCCGCTTGAACAAGTGGACTATCTGGCCTTACCAGACGCAAACCTGTCATATTTGTCCCAGAGTAGCGATACGGCTCGAGGTCTAACGTGTGGAAGTCCTGCCAAAAGCAAAAGAATTATTTTAGAGGAGTGAATGACAGTTGAAATTGCGAGCTTGAAGCGGTTAAATATATTTACCAAATTTGTCACAATATAATTAAAATCTTTCCCTAATGCTCCAATTTGTTGCGCTTGCCTTAGCGCTTCTTGCAGTTTTTCAATACTGCAATCGATGATAATATTGCTCACTTTATCGAGAAGTATTTGTCGAAATATTGGTCTGCAAAATTTAAAGTATGCCTTGATTATTTTTTCTGCTGTCACAAAATCAGTACCAACGCTTTAAAGGCATTCGAGAGCTTGTCTCGTTTTAATTTACTTCATATCTTCGTCGGGTAGCTGGCGCACGGTCACTGTGTATCCCCTGGGATCATACTTCTCCAACAACTCGCTGACTCTCACTAGGCCGTCTTCGTCTTCGTACAGAATCATGAAGTCCTTCCACTCATACGCGTCTACTAGCCGCAGTAGTATCTAATACGTACAGGAACAATAAGAAACAGGTTCTCTCGGCAGGCTCACCTAGATTCAAGTCGGTGCGACACTTACATTTGAGAATGTGCTATGATGCGGATAAAGACTGATGGAGCAAGTTGCTCTAGTCAGGTAAGGGTTGAAAAGTGTCTGGATATGAGGGATTTCCATTGTGTCACATACCGCTTGCACATGGCTAGATGTGACCGCAGAACTGGGTCCAAATATACCAGAAACGCCGTTGGACATTAGATCGCAAACTGCTCATGGTATTTGAAAAAGAGCCTTAATTATTAAGAGCACCATGGAGCACAGTGTACATTCCGCAGAGCCGCACTTTTCACAGGGAAAACGCGCTGCACTGCTCGCACATTAAATATTATGTTTCTAAAACTTGCCTGTTCTAGCAGTGTGGAAGCTGTCATACTGCGGAACTTGCTGTTCACTTGCTATTAGTTTCACATTGGGTAGAATTTCGTCTGTGTTCACGTGTGTCACAGCCCTCCCAAAGGCGTCTTTAATGTCCTCTTCATTTGACTCAAACAATAAACCTGGCAACAAAATAAGTATTTAATAAAATTCAAATGTAGGTGAGAAGCGCCGCTTTTTCCGTGTTAGTACTTACCTATAGTAACATCTGAAGGAAGTCCAGAGGAAAAGGGTGCAGACATGAGACATGCCGCAAAGATTAAAAATACGAAAAGATCCATTTTTCAGTACACGCAGCAGCTGTTAAAATAAATAGAAATCAAATCGTCAACACTTCTACATGAACAATACAAATTCATGAACTCAGGCCTTTTTACATGTTTTCTCAGGAGCACATTGTAGTTTAAGCGGGCCTCCGTAGTGACTACAGCTGATAAAGCGAGCAACGGTAGAAGTTAGAACTTGCACCGGATGCCCAGGGTGGTCGGATTACGCCCCGACGCCAGGTATACGTACAGCACGTCTGCCACGCCGACCACAACAGCCCCCCGCTGTTTACTCGGCGACCATCAGGGACTGTAGCACGACGGCGCCGAGGCGCCCGAGGGACGCTGCTGCCCCCGTCAGGCCTGTACACTTTTGTCACGGCCCTTGGCGGGAGCACGCCGCCGGTGTCTCACGGCCCTGCCGCTGCCGACTGACTGACGCGGCTGCAGAACGCAGGAAAGCGCAGGGCGTCTTGGCATGGGCACCCCAGCGGCAGCCCGGCGGGAGCCCGCGCGATACAAATAGCCCGCGACCCGAAAGGGGGGGACGGCCGCGACGCACACGCAGCCGTTGCGGCCTGGTCCGGTCGAGGGCTCTGCCCGGCTCTGCCCCGCGAGGGTGCGTGCCTCCCGTGCGAGTCACAGCGGCAGCGCCGGGCAAAACACGGCTTCATGCTGGTCGCGCGCCACACTCGCGGGTGGCATGATCTATCGTTCTACACTTCCCTACCCATGAAGGCGTTATTTGTCCGTTTCACGTCGGAACCGATGTGGGGAAAAACTTAATATGACGACCATTTTGTAATTAATTAATTTTACGCCAGGTGGCCGGCTCTTGCTGTACCCGATCCGCCGCGTCTTGTATTTGCGGTCGTTTTATTTACTATGCCAGATTTACGTGTCCACTTCCGTGACCAGCCCCTGTGCGTGTCGCTACTCCTCTCGCTGTGCCCCTTCTTGCTTGGAGTAGTGACATTCCCCTCTCCCGCCCCAGACCTGCCAGCACAGCTCTTTTCGAAATACTAAGGTAGAAAATCCTCTTAAGCAACCATGCAAGCACACTTCATAATAGGGCATTTCAATGTATCCATACCGGAACCGAGGACGAATGCAGTGATGCCGAGAACCGTACCCGAAATGACCGGATCCGGTTTCTAAATAGTGAAATACCCTATTACCTAACCAGCAAGCGGCATAGCCATTATGATCTGATTATAATATGTTTTCAAATTGTTTGTTTTCCAATAACATTGTGCTCTTTCCTGCTCTAGCCTTGTGTTTTTTTTTATCGTGCTTGCTGCGTCAGGAGCTTGTCAGTGTGTTGCCTAATTTTAATACCCACATTAAAAATTGTGCAGTGCCATAACACGAGCGTGACGGTGTACTTTCTATTTCTTGTGTTTTGATTTCGGGATTGGGTGTGTTAAATAAAATTCTCATAAAAACACCTTTATTCAGAATGATAGTTAATGGGAAAACTCAAAGGGTATGCCTGAGTCAATCTTTGTTCCTAAGTAGTGGGTAGGCATTTTAGCAAAATAATTCGATCACTTCAATGTACATAATGTTGCAACCATGTCACTACTGTGTTTAAAACCCTTGAGACATCTTCTGAAGCTAAAATGCATCCCACATACACACCAATATTACAGTTCATCTTAAACAAAGTTTTCTACACAAAATGTATTACAATACTCTTTTTTTATTTTTCTGGTTTCAGAAGAGAAGTGACACTTGTATTGATGGTTACCAGACTACATGCACATCCAGGAAGAGACCATCAAACGATATCGATGTTTACAAAAATGTACAATATCGGTATCGATTTGGCATTATTAAAAGAGTGGCTCTTGCCCTGGTCTAGCATTGTGACAATTTTAACCTTTTTTTAAATTTTACATCACGTAATAAACAAAATAATTAGGTTTTGGTTTCTTACAACACAACGCACAAGTTCACCATCGAAGCCACTCCTACGAGGGAGACTATCATAACGACACTCGGTTGCCAATACCGAACGATCTTTCGTTTTTATTTATTTTATACATATTGGTACTGGTATAAAAGAGGATTAAATTAACAGAAAGTAATGTGACTGTAGGGATATGTGACGTCATAGAAAACATTCTCTCGTTTTGGACTAGAATGAAAATTTCTAAATATTTCCGTTTGTTTTAGGAAAATAAAAATTGGCAGTGTCATCGAATCATTCATTGGCTACTTGTTTCAGTCCTCAGTTGTTCAGAATGTAACAATGAACAGTAAGGACACATTTACCACAGTCTTATTTTTGACAATTTTTTCATTAAACAACTAAACGATCTACGAAAAAGTTCAAACGTCATATCCTCGCACCGGTCCCATATCCCTACTTTACATTCCATTCAATACAAAGTTTCGCAGTCCCACTTATACACAAAAGATTTACAGAAACGTTGGGTTAAGAGCTTGACAATTCTATAAAAGTCTCGTACAAATCACAAAAATCACATATAAATTATTTAATTGGGCCACGACACATTGAAAAGGAACGTGTCATCAGTTTTCTCTTTAGACGGCACAGGCCTTTTTAGGTGTGCTCAAAATATACTACTAACTTGGGATGAGGGCGCTAGAGAGTGTCTTTGACGACACAGCCGTACTGTCGATAGAGCTGCTCATCGCCCTGAGAGGTGCAGGCCTGTCCATCGGCACCGCTCCGAGGACCATTAGTGAGGACCATGCACGGCTGTGAATAGCGCAAGTGGTCCAACGACACTTTAGTGTCCAGCGACTCCTGTGAACACACCACGCCGACAGTACTGAGAGCAAATACGCGTGGTGGTTCATCTTATATTACTGCCACGTTCCCTTTCAGTGCCTTGCCATGACGCGAACACACTGATTTCAAGTACGTGAATTGCACTGCTAAATTTACCGAAATTTACGTTAACAAGCAGTGCCAAACTTGGCGCTAAGAAGTAGAAAAATATTCTGTTTAGGGTTCAGAAGAAATGAAAAGAAATCCTGTGAGGATGCCTTTCGTTTTCGCCTTCGCACCCCCCGCTGACTCGGCAGGTATACATCTACAGAGGTGTACTGCAGCGTCTCTTAACACTGGCGGCGTTTACGCTTGTGGCAGTGACTATGGCGTCGGATTTGGTGAACGTGGCGTAAGTTGCTACGGTAGCCGTAGAGCCCCTGCTCGGGGTCGCGATGTCTTCCAGGTGCTATGCAATGGAACTGCGATCCTTGACAATCTCGGAAATGATGTGCGGCGGCGGCAGCGATCCAACGGGAGTACTCACTTTCTGCTCGAAGAGAGATGACGAAACGTCCAATGAAGAGGGGTTGACGACCGATAGGAAGTGTGGAGAGAATGAAGCAGCGAGATGAGAGGAAAGAAGAAAAATAGTAATGGTTAGTCTCAAATTTATCTCGTTTCCATGTGACATTTTCGAACCATTCCATAGCCGATAGAGACCTACGACCAACAAGCCAATTATTTATCGTGAACATTTCACTTGAAAGAAAATACTTAATCTTGTGGCCCTTTTTGGTCAGGCATAGATAGCTCCATATCGGGCCGCCCTTAGCTTCATTGAGAAAGAAATTGTTCAATCAGTAGCCTTTTCACATTAAACTATTTGGAATTGTAGGCGCCCTATATGCCTAATGATAGGAGACAGAGATTCTACGGCACATTCCAACAAGGACCAAACTTATTTATCGTGAACATTTCACTTGAAAGAAAATACTTAATCTTGTGGCCCTTTTTGGTCAGGCATAGATAGCTCCATATCGGGCCGCCCTTAGCTTCATTGAGAAAGAAATTGTTCAATCATAACTAATGGTAGCCTTTTCACATTAAACTATTTGGAATTGTAGGCGCCCTATATGGCTTCTAATGTTATCTATATTCTGGAAACTAGTTATGTGGTGAAAGTGCAGAGATTCACAAAGCTCACAGGCAGGAGTCATTCCAACACATGGACTGGACAGGAACTATTGATTTAAAGTGAGTCCAATAGAGAACGATTTAAATGCTACGTGCAGAGTAAACGGACGGTAAGGGAAATTTTTGACATCCGATTTGAGAGCTGAACCAACCTCATGCTATCAAACGAGTGGTGTGTTAGCAGCGCAATTCTGGGCGCAATTCTAGATCCCGCATCAGCACCTGTTGTTTTTCCGTGGGATTGCATAGCTGGCAACAAATCCACCAGCACATGTCAGTCGGAGAGGCTCACACTTCCGGTTTGTGGAGGTTCATCGTCATATCATACCTTTATTCAGATAAGTTCGAAACATTAAGCAAGGGAGCATGTGCGTAACTAAATAGGAAGTTATTTTAAGCAGTGGAGAAGCTTTCTGTTTGCGCGTCTAGGCTTGCGTGGTTGGAGGAATTTGGGGGTATTCAGTTTGTGTGTACTCAAACCAATTTCTTATGAACGTACCAGATCGAGTATAGTACGCATAGTGACCGCAGGTCCTCACCACCTTCCCTCTGCGTCCAGCTTAGAGTCAACGCCTCACGGTGAATCGTTCGCTTCAAGCAGTTGTTGAAGCTGACGGGAGCCATTCATGTACCTTAATCTAATCTGCTCTAGTCTGTTGTGTGGTGTACACATGCATTTTGTTCTTTAAATGTTTTCATTATAAGCTCTTAAGCCAACAAAGATGTAAATAATACCATGCAACAAAAAACATAATTAAACAGACACAGGACGGAATTGTAAATTTTTTCTCACCCGCTCCTCCACCGCAACTTTGCGTGCCTTCCAAACAAACTCGGCCACTGCAATGACACACGCTACGCCCATGCCACCCAACAGGACAACGAAAACGCCGCCGACGTTTGCCAGTCCGAGTTCATTTGCCGTTGAACTGCTTTTGCTAGGATCATCCTACAGTAAAAAGTTATGTCAATAAATGGACTTATCCTCATAACCAACATATTAAGAACAATTTTCACTGAAGAATTAGTACCCTGCAAGAGCCTCCTCCGCGTTTCTCTTTCCACCACTTTGTTTTTAGGATATGAAGTTTTCCTTCTTCTTGCAATTTAAGAACGGCCCCGCTTATCGCTGTCCGGTACGGGGAATCTGGAAAAGAAAAGCAAACGTCCGTTTTATTTTGGGTTGTCGCATGAGTAATGCTGCAGAATCGCGTAACCCACACACTTACTTGGTGGCATTGCTATTCCGTATCCCTTTGAGTCAAGTAGACCACCGATCTGCGTCAGCTCACAATTACGTTCGATGACGTATTCAATCGAGGTTGACTCCATGAGGAAAGCATAACTTCCTTTATTTTTAACCACGCGATCAACGCCCTCGCCGTTTGAAGAGGTAAACACGGAAGGACGAGCTGACTCCATAAATGACCACATGCGTTGGTAAGTGGAGAAGTTTGAGTCCTGCGGACAATTATTTGAATATGATATGCCGTCCTATTGTAGTACAATTACGGTCGCCCAACTGGCATTGATATTGCAACAAATACCCTGAAAAATGCCGCAGTCGAACCTCCTCGAAGGGCACCGTATTTTATTTTGGTCTGTTTTGCGAGATCCTCTGCGCTCTCTATGGGCGAATCCATCCTTTCGACGGTCAAAAAGGCAGCGAGGTTAGCCGTGTATGATGATATCATGATGAGAGTGAAGAACCACCACATGCCGGCCACCATTCGCGTTGACACGGCTCTGCAACCAAACGAAAACCGTGAGACTTTTAGCAAAGGAACGATTCACATTGTACTCCCACTCCCTCTCCCCGTTCCGCCTTTTCTGAATCTCTCATGTCGACATGGTGTGAACCTAACGGATCCACTCACCAGCAACTGACCTTGACAGATGGACAACTGTGTAACTTACTTGGGAGCTATGCCTGAGCCCTGCTTGAGTATGGAGGCCACGTTGAACCAGAGAGAGTTGACCAAGCCAAATTCTCTATCTACAGAGTCTTTGGAGTTGTTGGGGTAGCGCAACATGCTGAAACACAATGAGAGAAACACGAGACACTTACTTGGGCGCAATGTCCGAACCCTGCTGCATGAGCGAGCCAATGGTGAACCAAAGCGAGTTCATGAGGCTGAACTGGTTCTCTAGGACTTCCGGCTCATCGTTGCAGGGGTGGGGGTTGTCCCATTCGTACGGGCTGAACCTGGGAACACACAGAGACAGCCCACATGCCAGCTATGCTCGCTAAAGGATGACTTCGCACGCCTGGTCTTTACAGTTCTGCAGTCAGAAACGGCAGAAAAGGTTGCGAATCATTTTGTGCTCCGCGAAGACAGTTAAAACAACAATGCCTGCGCAAAACGTCCTAATCGCTAGTTAAGTCTGCCAACTTTGAAATAAAGGGAGCATTTCGTTTGATATGCCGCGCTTTCAACAATTCCCAAAGCAATAACTTAGGTGGCTAAAGTAAAGCTGAGGGAGACCGCGAGCCGCCAAACCAATGAAAACTGCATATGGTGACGGGAGCGGTAATTTTGAAATTTAGTGGGCTGTCTCCATTAACCCCCTAAACCTGCTTCATGCTGGATGAAATTGCACGGAGCAAATCCAGTATAAAGTTTGTAAAGCATAAGAAGAGGAAAGAAGTACGAAAGGAGTGACTTTGACTTGTGTGAAAGAAGAGAGTGATGTTTGAGTTCGTTGCTCTGTGATAAGTCACATACGACCGTGTAATGTTTCTGGAATCAGGCAATATGTATGTACGCTGGTTTGTGCATTGCACCCTTAAGAAGTGAAACACTTCCTCCGGTTGGATATGACGAACCAGCGTCGTGCGTAGAGGATTGAGCTCTGGTCTGCCCTCAGCAAAGCAGGCCACTTGCATATACAAGAGTATTGGAAAGGCATAGTGTGCAGGAAACTATTTCATGTATGTGAAGAGTACTCTGTTTATAATACGTACCTTGCCAAAATGAACAGCAGAACGGACACGCCAAGATAGGCAGTTGCCATGTAAATCCACACATCCAATGAAAGGGGTGACAAAAATGAGAACAGATTCGGAGGCTGTTTTATCGGCTTGCGATACAAGATGCTTATGCCTATAAAATGCGGTACAAAGAAAAGGTTTATGTTATAGGTGAAGTTCTTAAATTATGGGATGGCTAAAAGAAAATATTTTCTTCTCACCTAAGTTCATGAAGGGCATCGTGAAGTCAACAGCCTGCTCTCTATCGTATGTGATTGTCAGATCTGCTATCGCCACATCGGCACGCTGTTCACAGAAAAAAATACATGCAACGTGTAACTTTAAACAACAAAACCAGAAGTCATGGTTTGAGTCGAAATAAAAGAAGCTTACTTGGTCCAGCAGCTCCCGCACCATGCCGTCCCACTCTTTCGTCTCTCTGTTGAGAGAGCCGTAGCGACCATCGGGCACCAGTTTAAACGTGTAATTAAAGCCCAGTATTTTCGATATTTCGTGGATGAGGTCAATCGCGTACCCCTCGAATTGGGCGTTACCGGTCAGTTTCTCACTTGAGTCTTTCCTCATGCAGTACGGAGAGCTCTGCAGAACCAAAATTGAAAAGTGGATAAGAATCATTAACCTAAAAAGGAAAATTTGAAAACATCTACATTTGAGTCGATTTCTTCGTACCAGGATTGTGGTAACGACCATTGTCTTGTTGTGGAGACTTTCGACGATCTGGGTGTACTCCTCGCCGTAGGTCCGCGTAAAGTTGACCCCGGAGGTTGAGTTCCAGGTGCCTATCTTTCGCAGCCCTTCCCTCGAGAGGTCGATGATATCCAAGACGAAGTTGGTCCTGAAGCCCTGGTTGTCAAACTTGATGGTGCCCGTCAGGCCCCTCATCTCCACCTGGGAACCGAAGGGAACGTCGCCGTCAGTTACTCTGCAGGCGATTGACGCACATCACCCCGGGGAGGGTGGAATAATAGGGAAACACAATTGAGGTCAAGTCCATCAGACGCCGCCTAAAAGGGCGCCCGACAAGCTCTCAGGCTCAAGATGTCGGCAGACGCCCCCTCCCCCTAACTCTCTCTCCCTCCCTCACCCCCCCCCCCCCCCTCTCTCTCGCTCCTGTCTCCGGCTCTCGAGAGTCCGCTTGAAAGAGTCCCACTAACGACGTGGCCGCCGTGGCCCCGAGTGCCATCCCTCGCTCTATCCAGTGGCCCCAGCGGCCCCAGCGGTCCCCGGCCCCGCGACACGCCCGTGCACCGGCGGCTCGGATAATTAAATGTGGTGCAGGCCGGATTCCTCCCCCCCACTCTGGGAGTTGAGGGTTGTGTGCGCGGGGCGGCCCTCTCGGTTCGAGGCCTGGCCGGTGCCACAGTGAAGTTAGGAAGCGGTGGCGGGGCTCCGCTTTGTGGGGGGCCTGGCCGCCGCCCGCCCTCCGCAATGCTCGCTACAGACCGGGACCCGGCCACCGCGTCTAACCAACTCCAGCCGGCGGCGGGGCCGCTGCTGCGCCCCCCTCACACTCATTTATCAACTCTCTGGCGCCCGCGGACCGGTGGCGAGGTGAAAGGGGTCGGAGCCGGCGGCGGGGCCTGACGGGGCCGGGCGAGAGGGGCGGCGAGCCTTGCGGCACTTGCGGCGGCCGCCCACCGCCGCGACACGCCGGCTCTGTGCAAGCAGTGCGTCAGTCAGCTGTCGACTGCATAATTAAGTGCTGGTTGGGGCAGCGCCGGTACACACGCTGCATGCGGGCTGCCGCGCGGCGCACCCCGCCGGCGCCCACCTAGCCACTCACGATCTTCATGTAGTTGATGAGGGAGTAGCCGTGGGGCCAGGTGTCGTCCGAGCTGCAGGACAGCGGCTTGATGTCGATCCGCTGGCTGCTGTCCAGGTCGTGCAGCGCCTTGGCGAAGAGGTGCACCGCGTCGTACATGAGCGCCGTCTCCGTCTGCAAGCCCAGAGCGCGGTGAGAGCCTGGGCGGTGCGTGAGCGCGGGCACCGCACGGCCACGCACTGCCACGCACCTTCACTTTGGACGCGTCCATGTCCAGCTTCCTGCCGTGCCGCGCCTCGCCCTGGAGCCACTCCTTCACGGCCTGCTGCACCTCGGGCTTGTCCGGGTCCACGAGCCGGAACGCCGTAATGTTGGTGCCGCCGTACTTGAACTCCTCCAAATCGACGCTGTGTAAGTCCTGCGGTTCGAAAGAGTTCCATTACTGGGCGGTTTCTTTAGAATTAGATTAAATGCTGGCGGTGGCGCCAGCGTGTCGCTGAGTGCTGGCGGACGCGTTACCAGGGACGTGATGAGGTACGAGTGGTAGTCGCTCATCATGCCGATCTGCTGGGCCTGCTTCAGGACGTCGTACAGGCGCTCCGTGGAGCAGTCGAGCACGATGTGGGACTCGGCCGAGTTCTTGATCTGCTTCAGCAGCGGCCTGCAACGAGAGGGAACGGCGCCGGTGAGAACGGTGTGCGCGGCGCGGCGCGTGGCCGCGGCCGGAGCGCCTGTGGAGTCCGGGGTAGGCAGGCCGCCTAGCAGCCCCGCGCTGCCGGCCCGCGAGCGGCCTACCCTCCCGGCGCCCCCGGCAGCAGAGGAGCCAACGCCAAACACCGGAGCGGCAGGGAGCGGGGCCGGGCGGCGGCGGCACCGGGGCCAACCATTTCCGCTGCAAGAATAATGCCAGCCCACCGCTCCACCTCTCGTCAACCTTTTTGACCCAATCTTTTCCCCGGAGAGGAAATTGAAATAAGTGGAGCAGTTCCGCCCCCTCCATGTTTCCTGTCATTCGCCCCCCCCCCCCCCCCCTCCTCTCTCTCTCTCTCCGTTCATCCCTCCTTTCCAATCACACTTCAAAAACTCTGTCGTTTTATTTGTGCCGGGATCGGTGGCAGGGATGGACAGACGTTGCCGTCACAAGTTTCTCTCCGAGGCAGAAGGTCTGGCGTGGACCGCTCTGCGCGGCTCTGCGGCCCGGGAGAGGACCAGACCGGTGGTGACACAGTGATGTATGGGCCGGCCCGCGGGCCGGACCCCTGGACTCGGCCCCCCGGCTGCCTGCCTGCCTGCCTGCCTGCCTCCCTGCCTGCCCGGCCGGGTCTGACGAATAACATCTCGACGGGGGAAATGGCAGCTGCGAAGAGGAACAGAGCGGCAGAGTCTCCGGGCGACGGGACGCCGGAAATGGTGCCGGATGCTGGACAAGATTACTGCTTCGGCAGAAGGCAAAAGGCTTGAAAGAGCAATAGTGAACTGCTCCGCAACGACTGTGAATTGTTAGGGAAACGATTTGTGACGCCCAGACAAAATCTAACCCCTCCCACACAGAAGCTCATCAAAAGAGAGAGAAAGGAGAAAAAGAAGTTTCACCCGCTCTTTTGGTAGACTCGCAGAACATTCCTGTGCGGAACGGATGGGAGTGCGCCTGGCCGCTGGGGAACCTTCGCTCATACAAAGGGGGCGCGATATACCCCCACCCCTCCCACCCTCTCTCTCTCTCTCTCTCTCTCTCTCTCTCTCTCTCTCTCCCCCTCCCTTTCTGTTTGGACTATGACCGAGTTTCCCGAATGCCTTGCCACACTACATGTTTTCCCCATTTCAGACGGGGACTCCTCCGCCCCGCACAGACCCCGCCGGCACGCACACACACGCACACACGCACACACGCGCCACGGCTGCGGCACGGCGCCGTTGTCTGGCCATCACGGCGCGGCCCGCCGCCGTCCGAGGTCGCTATAATTAATAACGGGTGGTCCCCGCGGGGACTACCTGGCCGCGCCGTGCAGTGCCTTGCCGCGCCGTGCCTTGCCGGGCCTGGCGCCCCGGGCGGCGGCCGGGTGACAGAGCGCCGTGGAGCGCCGGCCGGAGGACCGCGCTGCTTCACACAATCCCCCTTCATTTTTCGTGTTAGCGCGTCGCTGTTTGCTCGGTCCTGGAGGGGCTTTGCCGCGCCCCGCCACCGCGCGGCCACGTCGCGCGCCGCCCGCCTCGTCCCCTTTGACCCATCCTGAGTGGAAGTGGGGAAGGAAAGAGGGGCTGAGAGGCGCGGAGCGGGAGAGGTGGAGGGGGGCAGAGATGAGTGTGTGTGTGTGTGTGTGTGTGTGTGTGTAAACGTGGAAAAGAGCGTTAAGGAGCGTGAAGGAGCAGGAGATGGGGGCTGTGTGTAGAGAAGGGGAGAAGGAGCAGAGAGGAAGGGGGTGGAGAGAGAGAGAGAGAGAGAGAGAGAGAGAGAGAGAGAGAGAGAGAGAAAGAGAGGGGGCAGGAGGAAGCGCTTGCGTGAGTAGTGTAAGCACGTTATGCGTGAGAATGCCTTGACGCGGGGTGGCGGCTGAGGCCTTGGCTGCGGCCTCGGCTCTGCGGCCTCGGCTCTGCGGGTGGATGGACAGGCAGCCGCAGAAGTTGGACCGCAGGCGGGGACCGGCGGGGACCGAGAAGTTAGCGTGCAGCGGCAGCTGGGGCCGTGGAGCAGTGAGCAGCGAGCAGCACCAGCGCTGACTGGCGGCACACGCGGTGAAATACTGCGCCAGTTGTTGTCGGAGTTTGGAAAGACTCTCGCGTGCTGCTCTTGCGACTACCGCTTGACTCGGTGGCCCGAAAATGAGGGGGGACACGGCGCAGCAACAGCTTCATCATTAATATTGGGGGCCCGTGCCGTGGCTGCGGTCGGGTGGTGGCCGATATTGCAGTGGACAGGTGCGGCGTGGAGGCGGCCGGGCGCTGGGCCCCGGTGGCCCCCGGGTCGGCCGCCTCCCCGGGGGAGGGCGCGGCCGGGGCGCGGGGCGATGGCTATATTGACTTACGCCCCGCACTGCCTGCCCTGCTATCGCGGCCGGCCATCGGATATGGCGTGTGATGGCTGGGCAGCGCTGGGCTGCGCCTACCGAGGTGCCAGCCGGCACGGCAGCCCCGACAGCGAGGGCACAACTCAGGCCGCCCGCTGCCTTGCGGGGAGTCGGTAACAACGTGCCCGCACCGCCCCGACGGCCCCGCCGGCCCCGGCGTGTCGTCACGTCACACACCTCGCAGGTAAACGTCACGTGTGTGCTCATCGCTCACCGCCCCCGTGACGTCACGCCCTCGTGTGGAGAGCCGCTGCTGGGCTCCGGCGGGGCGCTCTCTCTCTGACTGGCAGCGCTGCTGTGCATTCCGCCCGCCCGCATGTTCTGCCCGTGCGTGCCGCACACGTTCAGGACACGCGCCCAGAGGGCTGCGAGGGGGGGGGGGGGGGGGCCGCCAAGGTCCGAGTGATATCACATGTCACGGGCCGAGATGCGTTACGTTGTCACGAGACGACTCGTAAAACGCGATCGTTTGCTGTGCCGCGCGGCTTTTAGCGCGCGCACGGATGGCAGGGCTCCGGGGCAGCGGGGCTCCGGGGCTCCGGGGCCGCAGCGCAGAGCGCCGCGCGAGGGCGCGCATTCACGTCATGCCAGTGTTTTATTAGCGCGCGTCCGCCGCTCTCTTATTTATATTTTAAAAGCGTCCTTTTCCCTCCATTTCCCGTGCACGCGGCGCACTTTCAAAGTCGCCCAGCGAAGTGCCCGTTACCATTATTTCTCATTCGTGTTGATTAGGTAACACCTACTTGCTAAAAGAAAAGGATGACCCATTCTTTTTCCGTCATTTTACGCCATTTGTTCGAGTTACCAGCGGCGCCTGCAGCTTTACTGCCAGCGTTGCTTTCGGGGGGGGGGGGGGGGGGGGGGGGCGATCGGGCCGCGGGGATGCGAGCGGCTGACGGATGGCATCACTTATCGTCACTTCTCCTCCGCGTCACGTCGTGACGTGTGACGCTCCGTGCGCCTCGAGTCGGATTCGGCCGGGCGTCGGGCCGCAATAAGCGACAAGGGAGAACTGCGTGGGCCGCGGGGGGCCGCGGGGGACCGCTCGCAGCGGCCGGCCAGCACAAATCGATACCCTACCCGCTCTGGCCTCTCGGCCATTTGGAGCCGGTCCAAAATCACCCCCGCAGGGTGTGGGGATGCGCAAGGGTGAGAAATTGGGGGGATCGCAATAGAGCGAGAGCGGGCAAGAAAGGGAGAGAGGGAGGGAGAGGGAGGGATAGAGAGACAGAGAGAAAGGAAGGGAGGGAGAGAGATGAGTTGTAGTAGTAATGGATGACGGCGCTGGTGGCTAGCTGGTGGCGTCGGTAGCGGGGCCGGCTTTGATGGAGTCTAAGATGATCCACGCCGTGATAGTGGACATTGTTCGCCCGCAGAGTGTCGGCCGGCACTGGAGATGTGTGTGTGGCCGGCTGAGGCCCAGTCGGGCTGCTGAGGTGGATGAGGGAAGAGAGGGAGAGAGAAAGAGAGAGAGAAAGAGCGAGGGCGCAGGAGTCGTCGGAGTCGTCGACAATGTTGCCCCCGGGCGGCTCCGGGAGACACCGCCCGTCGCGCCTCCCCGTTCTGTTTGTCTGCCCGTCTGAGCAACAGTGCTGAGTCGAGGCCAGCGGCCCGGAACGCGTTTGGCACCGCCCAAGATTTAGTGTGGGCCGCGGCCACCGGGGCGGCGCTGCCACCTGCCGGAGGAGTCCGGGCGAAACTTTTCGTGCGCCCGGAAACAGCAGACGAGGCGAGTAACGATGGGGCGGGGGGCGTCGGAGACCGGAGGGCTGGAGGACCGGAGCCGGAGTACCGGAGCCGGAGGACCTGACCAGCACCGGATCACCAGATCCGAAGGACCGCGGGGCACCGAAGCGCCAGAGCTGGCTGTGTGCGCTGTCGCCGTCAGCCGGGTTTACAACGAGGGCTGTACAAACAGCGCCCGGGCCACTCGGTTTACACAACGTCAAGAGAGAAAAAAAAAATATTTGTGACAAAACACGGAGGGATGTGAGCGGGGTGCGCGAGCAGCGAGTATTATACTCTGATATTTCCGGTACCCCCAGGCCAACCCTCGAGACAATACCTCCGCCCCTCGATGTTCGTCCCCGCTCGCCAGAGTTTTCCCTGGAATCAATATACCCGGCCTTCCCCCGGCGCCGCGGCCGCCGCTACGCTGTCATGTTCCATATTCTCCGGGGCGCCCCACCCCCCGGCCCCCGGCCCTGAGCCCCGTGCGGGGCCCGGCCCGCGTCTCCCCGCTGAGGCTCGCCTCCACGCATCACACGTCTGTTCCTCGCGCCTCCGGTTGGTTGCGCTGAGTCCCCGGCCCCGCGACAGTTCCCTCACTCACCGGTAGTCGTTGCCGTCCCCGAGCTGGCGCACGGCGATGGGGAACTCGGACGGGCCGTGCGCCTTGAGCAGGTCCTGGATGCGCACCAGCCCCTCGTTGTTCTCGTAGATGATAGTGAAGGTCCGCCACCCCCAGGCGCGGACGATGTCCACGTACGCCTGCGAGTACACCGCCCGTTGTTATTGGCAGGGCGCCACACACACACACACACACACACACACACGTGACGAGCTCACCTTGGACAGGGCGCTGGGGTGCGGGTACAGGTTGACGAGGCAGGACTCACGCCGGATGCGGAAGTCCCAGCGCGTCTCCAGGTGCGGCACCTCCATCGTGTCGCAGATGGACTGGACGTGGCTCGCCGTCTGCCCCGACTGCGGCCCGAAGATGGCCGCCACCCCGGACTGCAGCAGGTGGCACACTGCGGGCGGCAGGGGCGGGGCGGTCAGGGCGTGGCGCAGGGCACGGCGTCAGAGCGGGGAGTCCCGGGGAAATAAAACAGAGTCCCCGGCGCGGCGCGGCTCCACGGCCCCACATAATGAAGTTATAACAGGAGGTGGGCGGCAGCGGCGGCCCCTCGGCACAAGTCTCCTCTAAAGATGGCCCTTGCGGGGTCGTCTCGGCCGATCCTCGCGCTGGCCTGGCTAACCGAGTTACAGTTCCGAGATGGTTTGCAGCGGCCCGCCGGCTCCCGGGCCGCCTCGGGCCACGCGTCCGGATCACGAACGGGGTCGCCCCGTCGCCCCCGGCGGCACTCTCTCTCTCTCTCTCTCTCTCTCCCCCTCTCTCTCTGTCTTTCTCTCTCCCTCTCTCTGCTCCCCGGTGGACTCCGGCGGCAGCACGGCCCGAGGTATTGTTACCTGGGACTGGCAAAAGCGGGGGAGAAAGTGGCGGAGAAACGTCTTTGAGCGGAGGAGAGTGTCCAGGGTCAACGCTCGTGGCGGCCGGCGGGTAGAGCGGGGCGGGGCCCTCAGCGCGGCCCCCGCGCCCCCCGCGCCCCCGCGCCCCCCGCGGCCCCCGCGGACTTTGTCTAGCGCCAGAGGCCCCGCCCAAGCCGCGCTCTGTGTGATTCCGTACCACCACTTCATGAATAGCGGGGCACACAAGTCAGGCAAACTTTCCCGCGCTGTCGCTGCCGCTGCCGGCGCTTTGAATCCCATCGAAATGCCTAGCAGGGATTATGCCGGCTGGATGATAGCATCCCGCCGGGGCCGCCGCTCACAGGCTAACTGAACGCCCCCGCGGCCCCGGAGCCCCGGAGCCCCGGAGCTCCGAGGCGCGCTGCCTCGCTTTCTTGTCAGTCTGCTCCAAAGCCGATGCCAAGTCGCCCTTTGGTCCGGCCGGAACCGCCGGGAACCCCTCCGCCTCCGCGTCTGGCAAAAAGGCAGCCGTGTCGCCGGGGGTGGGGGGGGGGGGGGTAGGCAGCCGGCTGCGCCTGGCCGCGCCGGGCGGACACAGCGATTTACGGTCGCGCTGACGGCTCCGACGGCGCTGACGGTCATCTTGGCCGGCACCTGGGAAGGACAACTGGGGCGGGCAGGAAGTTGGCAGCGCCCGACGCCCGGCCGGACCGGCCGAGCCCCGCCGAGCCCCGCCGCCCTTCCGGCGTCTGACGCGGCGGAAGCGGAGGCGGGGGTCGCCGGGGGTCGCCGGCTGCTGTGCTGTGTGGGCGCGCTCACCGCTCTTTGACGCCCGGAACGAGTCCTGCGGGGAGATCTTCTCGATCTGGCCCGAGAGGCGCGCGCGCGGCAGCAGGGCGCGGTCCGCGTTGATGCGCTCCACGGCGTACTTGAAGGCCACCTCCTGGGTGTCGTCCGCCGGGTGGAAGAGCCCGCCTGCAACACACGGCAACACACACGATGCCATTCCGCCGCCGAATGTGCCCTGTTCGTCTGCCCGCCGGGAGCGCTGTGGGCGCGGCGGCCGCGGCGGCGGCAGCGATTTCTCATACCGGCCGCCGCAGCGCTTGTCTTTGCATGCAAAGAGCGGTTCGCGCGGCCGCGGCGCCCTCATGAATCAGGGCAACCCGTCAATGGCGCACCGCCCCCGCGGCGGGCCCCTGGCGGGAGGCCACTGCCGCGCACTCAAAACTAGTCGAAACTAGAAATGCAAACAGTACTAAATTTTCTGAGAGAAATTCAACGATCGAAAATTTGATTACATCGCGGTGGCACTTACCTATCCGGATGACGTCGGGCAGCGCGAGCACCGCGTGCACCGTCGCCAGCAGCAGGATCCCGAGGGACCGCAGCACCGGGTCGGCGCGCATGGCGGCCGCAGGGCACCGCGGCGTCCGGGACGGGGGCCGGGGCGGCGTCCGGGCGGCAGCGTCATCAGCCGTCGGCGCCCCGCGACGAGTCCCGGGGGACGGCCTGCGACAACAACAACAACAACAAGGATCATTACTCTGCGACACCGCATACATTTGAATGCCCGAATAAGCCGTCCGCGGCCCCGCGGCCCCGCGGCCCCGGCTCCCGTGATGCGAATGCTAACCGGGTGTTCCAGGCCCCTCTCGCGCCGCGCCCGGAGTGGGCTAGCCGCCGTGCCGCGGCCCGGTGGGCCCCCGCGCTGCACCGCTGCACCTAATTATAGCCCGCCCTGCTCAACTGCGCTCTGCATGTTGTGCTCGCAGCGCCTCGTCAAGTGTTTCAGCCCCACGACGACGAACCGCGGGGGCGGCTCCGAGTCTGCGGGGTGGAAAAGCGTGGAAAAGACGCAGAGAGGGAGGGAGAGGGAATCTTGGGCGGGTGTGCCGGTGGGTAGTGAAGAGGAGAGCGGGCGGCAGCAGTGAGTGACGGGGCCGGGCGGGCTGGGACCGCGGTGGCTAGAGTGGATTTGGGGGTCCTACTCCTGCTTTATGCCTGCAGAGATCCAGCGGAGCGGAGCGGAGGCGAGGCCCCGCGGCCCCGCGGCACCGCCCCGCTCGGCACGCAGGCAAAGGTTCTTGCTGTCCTCTGTCTCCCTCCCTCCCCGTCGCTCCCCCCGCCGCCCCCGGCTTAGTTGAGACCCCCTCGGCGCACAAGCCCGGCCCGGCCTCCACCGCAGCCGCAGCTGCGCTCGCCCGTCGGCAAATGCGAGCGGGGCGCCACCGGACCAGATTTCCAATCCTCGACCCGCCCCCCCCCCCCCCCCCACATCCCTCCCTATCTGCTCCCGCCACGAATACGGACGGACGCAAAAACGAGTAGACACACACGCCAAGGAATGTAATCAGTGGTGGCACAGAGCAGTGAGAGCCAGTACAGGGCCCCCCGGGCCTCCGCGGGCCGGCCCGTAATGGATATGTAAAATGCGGCTCCGCTCGGCGTGTGTAATGCCGTTATAGGTTCCGGGCCGCGCGGAGAGTCCCGCGGGCCCGCGGGCCGGAGGGGAAGCGGGCAGCGCGGCGGCAGCGCGGCGGCGGCGCCCGCCCCGCCCGCCGTGCCGCCGCCACATTTAATCCCCACCGCCGCGCGGACAGCGCGCGCCGTTCTTCTCCCCGGCGGCGGCGCGTTTAGTCGGGACGCACCTAACCACGCATGGTTCTAATGGAACACGTCGCGGCACCGCTGGGCACCGCATCCGAGTGCACGCGAAGCACGAAGCACGAAGCGCGCAGTCATCGTCATCTCTCTCCCTCCGTCACTCCCTCTCCCTCTCTCTCACTCTTTCTCTCTCTCTCCGCTGTACAATGCCGGGCGATAATGAGACGAAATGGTCCGCCGATCGATCCACTTGACAAATGGTGTTCGGCGTCCCCCCCCCCCCCCCCCCCCGCCGGCTCCGGCTAGGTGTCTAGGGTGGTACTTGTGCCCCACCCCCCTTACCCCTCCTCCCGCTCCACACGACCAGCTAACAGCAGCCAACTAGCGGGGGGCCGGCGCGGCCGGCATTCCTCGCTAATGCTGCTCGCAGTCGCGATAAGGGCCTGTAGGCCGTGTGGAACTTCTGTTACCCCCTGCCCCCTCCTCCACGTCCCCCGAATCTCTTTAAACCAGCCCGGTTTCTGCATGTTCCTTTCAACGTGATTTTTTGGCGAGGCGTTGCGGCTCTCGGTGTGTGTGTGTGTGTGTGTGTGTGTGTGTGTGTGTGTTTGTAATCGGGGAGCGCATCGGTTCGCCGCGGTCAGTTCCGGAGTGACGGCTGCCCCGGCGCTGGCGTGTACCTGGCGGTTCCTGGCCGTGCCCGGCGGTGGCCGGCGGCGCTGCCCGTTGAAACTTTAATGGTCTGATGGCAGGGCCGGAGGGCCGCTCCTGTGTGTTCCGCCTCCATTCTACTCTGCGGAGCGCAGCGTCCGGCCACCGGAACCGCCGGACTGCCGTCCCCGAGACCGCAGGGGGGCACCGCAGGGGGGCGCGCAGGGGGGCGCCGCCGCAGGGGGGCGCCGCAGGGGGGCGCCGCAGGGGGGCGCCGCAGGGGGGCGCCGCAGGGGGGCGCCGCAGGGGGGCGCCGCAGGGGGGCGCCGCAGAGGGCCGCGCGCCCCGACAGGACATTGCAGCCCTGACGGCGCGGCGGCGGCCGCGGGGGCCAGACTCGCATCGCCTCCGCGGCCCGGAGTGAATATCGCTCTTCGGGTGCCGACTTTCGCCACCGCCGCGAGGATCTTGACTTATAAAAGTCTCGGATGGGGAAAAAGGTGGAGTGCAACGAGGCGCGGTGGTTTTGGTATTTGTCAGCGCCGTTAGGGTTCTGATTGCAAATTCATTCCAAAAGATTGCGATAATACGCGGTGGCCGAACTGCCAGCTCCCCTCCGTCTCGCGGTCCCGCCGCCCTGCGGCCAACGGGATGCGGGGTCCGGGGTCTGCCGACGCGGCATCGTGGCGGAATGAAAATGCATCAACCTGAGCGGGGGCTCCGGGGCTCCGCGGCTCCGCGGCTCCGCGGCCGCAGCGCCGACCGCAGCGCCGGGGCTCCAAGTTTAACATCGCTAACAAAACTACCACAAAGTTGACCCACCGCGCGGTTGGTTCCCAAACAAGGAGAGAGGGCTGAGGAGGGAGAGAGAGAACGATAGAGAGGCAGAGAGAGAGAGAGATGAAGGGAGCTGAAGAGCGGGGGAGAGGGAGGGGACACGTAGAGCGCCTGCAGCCAGGGAGTCCAGACCAAAAGTTGAATGAACAGCCCGAGGGCGACCCGGGGGATTATCAAGATAAACTTGAATGATAACCGCCGACCGGCGGCCGTCGTCACACTTTCATCAGCGGAAGTTTGTTTAGTTGGCGAAAGCGAATCTCGGTCGGCGCGCCGCCGCCGCCGCTCCGCCGCCACCACGCCGCCACCACGACCCGCGGCCCTCCTCCCTCACCACAGCCTCGCGGTGGACGTTCTCGTCAGAAAATGAAAGAGACGGTGTGATTTCTTTGGAGATGGTTTTCGGATTCAACAGGCCGTCGCCCGTTTGCAAATGAAAGTCCTTTGGAGTCCGACTCGCTTCTCGGCGGCTGAGAAACTCGGAAATGATTTCTGGGTCCGCGGGCCGCGGTGCGCTGCGGGGGGGCCGCGGCCACGAGCGGCCCGCCGGCCCGCCGTCCCGCCGGCCCGCCGTCCCGCCGCACTCCCGGGGAAGGGAAATATTTGAAAGACTTTGTGCACACCGAGGTTAATGAAGCAGCCTACACGTCGTGAATACCGGACGAATCAAAAGCTGATGATGATCGGCGAGGCAAACGGAAGCGCGGGGCGGCGGGGGGCGGCGGGGGGCGGACAGAGCCTCGGAGGCGGACGACGAGCGGGAACGGCCCGGAGCCGGGGGGTTGCGTTCTGCCGAGCGGCGGCGTGGCGCGGCGGCGGCGGGGAGGGAGAGTGGCAGAGGGCAATGCCTAGCGAGGGCGCGGCGGCGGCCGGTGGGGGCGGCGGGGGCGGCGGGGGCGGGGGCGGCGGGGGCGGGGGGGCGGCGGGGGCGGCGGGGGCGGGGGGGGGGGCGGCGGGGGCGGCGGGGGGGCGGCGGGGGCGTGTGGGGTAGAGTCTGCACCAACAGTGTGGAGCTCTGATATTGAGCGCCAGCGGGCCGGGGCGGGGAGGGCGGGGGGATGCTGGAGCAGGAGGGGGGAGTCAGGATGGGGCGACGCACCGGAGAGCGAGGAGGCGGACAGGGAGAGAAGGGGCAGACCAGACGAGGGCGCCGAACTGAGAGGGTGGGAGAGAGGGAGAGAGAGAGAAAAGGAGGAGAGGCAGATAGGAGCAGACTAGTTCCGCCCCTTGCGTGGGGGGGGGGGGAGGCGGGAGGTGGCTGCTGTGTGGGTCGGCATTGCGGCTCGAGGGGGGAAATTTACGAATATGATTCGGATAAAACGAACAGAGCTGGCCGGGAGGGGCGCGGAGCGGCGGGGACCACTGGCCTCGGCCAGGCCCCCGGCCCCGGCCCCAGCGCCGCCTTATATTCGCCTTAACGTTTCGGAGATGATTCGGCCGCCCCCGCAGCAGCGCGCGCCTCGGCGGCGTCCCCATCTCAGGTACCACATATTGGCTGCGCTGGCCGCCGCGCGGCTGCGGTGCGGCCGGGGAGATGAAATCTCCGATATGGACCATTCAGTCGTGCCTCTCGCCGTTTTCTATCCGCTGAGGTGCGACGCAATAACCCCCGGCTTCACATGTGATCCGGTCGGTGCTGGCCGGGGCTGGTGCTGACGCTGGCGCTGGCGATGCACGCGGCCGCGGGCACCGCGTGGAGGGCCCGCAGCGGGCAGAGGCCGGCCGCGGGCCGAGCGGCGGCGGCCGGGGTCCGTGCCGATCTTTTCCGCCGACCTTTCTTCCGTGCTGTCGCAAATGAGAAACACAGAGGGGATTGAGGGCGTCGGGCCCGTCGGGTGGGGCGCGCGTGTGTCACAATGTGTCGGCCGTTATTCACAGCTGCTCGGCCCCGACCACGGACACCTCCGACGCCGCCACGGCACGGCCCGGTGCCTCTCCAACCTCCATACGCATTTGAATACTTTTTTTGTGCGCGGGCGAAGGGCGCACAGAAGGGCGTGTGCCACAGATAGGTGTGAAGGGCAGGGTCGTGATGGAAGGCACTGGGCCCCCCGCCGCCGGCCCCCCTCCTCCGCCCCGGTGTCCCACAGAGCGGAGGGCCCTCAGCCCCCCCCCCCCCCCACCTCTCCCACCCGCCTCATGACGGGGACAAATTATATCAGGCCGTCACTCGACCCGACCCGCCCGGGGCAGCGGTATTTCAGAAGGCGCAGACCTGGGGACCCGTCAGGGACCTGGCCGCCGCCGGGCTCAAGAAGGAGAGGGCGCGGCGTTGTGGGGGGCAGGCAGAGACAAAGAGACGGAGAGAGATGGAGAGAGGACGTTCAGAGCCGCAAACTCCGGGGTAGGCGTGTGTGAGAGAGAGGGGCCGCGCCGGGGTCAAAGAAATTCATTTTGCCTGCGGATTACAATTGCCGTGGCGCCGGCTGGCGCCGCCCGCCCTCTGGAACAATGGCTGCCGCCGCGCCCCGAGGCCGCCGGGCCCAGCCGGGCCCCGCGCTCCGTGGGAAACAACTCCCGGGGGAGCGCCGGGACCGTGGACCGCGGACACGTCCACAAGCCACGTAACGACGGGGAGACCCCGGGCACCCCCGGCCGAGGGCGAGGGCCGCCGCCGCCGGCCGCCGCCGGAGAGGCAGGCACCACGCCGACAGCCGCCCCGGCGCTCACGGCCGTCGACTGCAATCTCCTCTGAGGCGCGGCGCACGGCGCTGCACGCTGAATAAGGCACGTGACAAGCCGCGGGTGTTGTGTCGGAGGTGGGGGGGGGGGGGAGTCCCGGCTGAGCAACACACTTGGGCAGGAGGGAGGGACGCGCGGTACACTCGGCTGAACAGGGCGGCGGCGCGGCGCGGCAGCCCGGCCAAGTTCGTCTCTGCCACCAGAAAGTTAGTTCCGCCCCCATAAAGCTCAACTTTATCCCCCCGCCGCCGAGCTGTAGTTCAAATGGCGACCGTGCGGGGACAGGGGCGGCGGGGAGGGGGGCGGCCCGAGGCAGCGGCCGACAGGGGAGAAAATGCTGTTGCACGGCGCCGCGCGCCCGCGACAGACGGCGTCCGGCCGCGGCCCGCGGGCCGTGCATCGGCGGTGTGATTCATGGCCGGGAGCTGGAGCGTTATCGGCGCGCGCATCCCGATAGGATGCGTGTTTTATTCCCCGTCCTCGTTGGCGCTCGTCGCCGGTCCTCATGTCCCGGCTCCCGTCCTCATGTCTCGGCCCCCGTCCTCGCCCCGGTCCCCGTTTCATCCGGGCCTCGCTGCAGTCATTGACATTCCGCCACCGCACGCAACGCCCGCAGCGGCGGCCCCGACCGGTTCGCCTCCAGCCACGCGCATATTAAAACAGAAGCAAAAGTTATTATCGGCAGAATTCCGACACATAAAAAAAAGGGAAGATGGCGTGACAGTATAGTGGTTGTGGCGGGAATGGGGAGGTCCGCCGACCCAACCCGCACCCTCCACCCCAGCCAATCAAGCATGCAGCCCCCGCCACCCCCGCGGCCCCCGCACCCCCGCGGCCCCGCGCCGATACAGCGCGGCTCCCCCTCCCCGCACTCACGCCCCCTCCTGACGAAGGACGCCGCGATCTTGGCTTTCGCTAACAACATCTACTCTGCCGTGTGTACTCACCGGGCTGGCCATGTCCGGTGCTGTCGGCGCGGCCGCCGCGTCACTGGGAGTCGCTGCCCGCGGTGACCGGCGCCCAATCTGTTGCTGGCGCCACAATATAGAAATCGCCGCCGCTAAATCGCCGGACAAATCGTTTTTCATTCATTCGACGGCATCATAAATCAGCGGCGTGTCGGGCGGTAGGGGCGGGGGCGGCGGGGCTGCAGGGCCGGCGGCGCCGCGCACACCTGGTCCGGCGGCACTCCGGTCGGCGCCTCTGCCGCTGCCTCTTAGCCGGCCGGCCGCTGTATTATTAAGGCTCTAGTTTACCGCCGCTGTCGGAGTGCCGGCGCCCGGCAGGAGTCCCGGGGCACGCGCGGCCTGCGCGGCCCGCAGCGTGCGCAGCCCGGCGCAGCCCGGCGCAGCCCGGCCCGGACAAAGGCGGCGGGGGCAGACGCAGACGAGGACCTGGCGGCGGGCGGCGGGCGGCGGGCAGCGGCACCAGCAGCAGCCTCGCTCCGGCACGGCGCGGGCCACACTGAGCGTGGGCCTGAGCACGCTGGACCCAGCCTCCCCCGCGGGCTCCCCGCAGGCCCCGCCGCGCTGCCACCCCCTCCGGCCCGGCCAACCCCCCAGCACCCCCAGCCGAGCCAGCCCGCCCCTCCCCGCCCTCCCCGCCGCCCCCTGCCGCCGCGCCGTGCCGCTGCAGCGCGGGTATTCCAACGGCCTGGTGCTCGTCCTCCGTTATCTGGAGGCATCAAAACACGCGGCGGCCCAACGAAACGGGTACCCACCCAGGAGGGAGGGCTCTGCCCCGGCCCGGCCCCGGCCCCGGCATCACGGCGCACTCACCGGTTATGGCCGGGCTCCGCGGCTCCGCGGCCCTCAGCGGCCGAGTGTCCCGCTGTCCTCGATGTCGCCGGCGTGGTCACGAGCCGCGGCTGCAAAGTCTCTCCGCCGCGTCCCTGCTCCGAGCGCACGCCTAGCACCCCGAGTACGAGCACCGCTGGGACGACGGGCCGTCACAAGTGCCCGCCCCGCGCTCCCCCGAGGCCACCCTCCTCCCCGGCGCTAGAAGCAGTACACCTGAGTGCCCCCGGTGCGTTTGGTCCGGATGACGTTGTCCCTGCATCGCACTGTGATGTCCTCCGTGAACTGGAACGTGATGGTGGCGTCGCTTGTGTCATCCTCGTCGTCGGCGTCCTCATGGCTGCCCTCCGTCGGCGTGTCCGCTTCCTCGTCCGCGGGCTCTGGTGGTGGCGGTGCTCCGGCGCTAGGGTCGGCGGCGTCCTGGTCGGACGGCGGATCCGTCGTCACCACGGCGTCGTCCTCGGCGGCCATCTCGCTGTTCTGGACGGCGGCGGCGCGGAGCACATCGGCGGTGGAGCCCAGCAGGACGAGGGCGGTGAGGAGGACGACGGCGGTCGCCGGCATCCCGGCGGCGGCGGCCTCGCTCACACCCAGACGCTCGAGTTGAGGCTCGTGATGTACACGACCAGGGCGTACGTGACGAGGAACAGCATCATGAGGAACAGGTGGAAGCGCTCAAGGCGGGGCAGGGCGGCGGCCATGGCAGCTGGCGACGGCGGTGGCGGTGGCGACGCGGCGCTCCTACACGCTGACGGCGTACGAGGCGAACAGCCGGCCCGCCAGGATGGCGTAGAAGCCGACCACCACACACGTCGTGACGAACAGCAGCGACCGCAGGCTGACGTTGAGCATGACGGTCCGGGCCGGGTGCCGGGTGCCGGAGCAGGGGCAGGAGGAGCTGGGGCTGTTGCTGCACCGGCTGCACCGGGGCTGTGCTCGTCCGCTGCGTCGCTGCCAGAAACTGCCGCTGTCATCGGGCGGCCGCCATCGACGGCCAGGCCGCGGTCAGGCCGCAGCGGGGCGGGGGCGTCCCCTCGGTAATCCGCCCCGCCGCCCCGCCGCCGGCCGCCCGCGAAGCCGTACGACGCCAGGGCTGTCAATACTCTGTGACCCTTGCCTTGCACTGGCGGGCGGGGAGAGGCCAGCGCAGGCCAGCGGCACTCCCCTTCCGCCCCCCGCCCTCCGCGGCACCTCAGCCCGCTGCGCCTCAGGGGCCGATGTGCAGTGCAGGCGCCCTCGGAGGACGTGCGGGACCAACCGGGGTGTATGAAGGTTAAGGCGGCCCGAGCAGCGTGCTGGCGCGCTCCCGCGGGGCCGAGCCGGCGTCCCAGCTCCTCCCTCACCCACTCCCCGCTGCCTGCAGGCTCTCCCCTCCTGGCTGACCCTGGACGCCCTTGGAGAGCAAATCAATTATTGCTCGCCAGGTCAAATACTTGTGTGAGTCTCGCTCTGCCACGTTCGGCGGGTATAAACAATTTGGCGTGGCTGCCCCGCGGGGAGGGCGTGGCGCGCAGCCCGGGCCCGCGGGAGTGAGTGATCCGCTTACTCGCGGGCCCGCAGCGGCGCGGACGTAACGCGGGCCACGTGTACCCGAGCGGGCCCCATCTGTGGCCCCATCTGCGGCTCTCGGTGCACACTGATTCATTGCTTGAATATGTGTGAATAACATGGGAGATAAAAAAAGAATGTAGCCCTCTCGTGTTCACACAAAGATAAAGTTCGGAAAGTATCCTTTCCCCATTGTCCCACAAAGCGAGTCTGAAGAAAAGGGGATCGACCCACACGGGAATCGAACCTCAGACTTTCCAGTCGCCAGAGCGCCCACCGGCCCGCTCGGCCACCGAACCACGACGGCGACCAGTGCTACCGAACATGCATGGTCGTCACGGCGCGTTCTGCGACGGCGAGTTGCCTCAATGATGTGTCGGGGTTTTGATGCCGGCGAACATGAATATGAACACACCGCCGGCGGCGGCGGCGTGTTACACTGAATATTCGCAGTGGCCTCCCCCTCGGGGGCTCGAGTGCGGGCACTTACACTAGCACTTGCCGCCCGCGCGCCCAGCACAGCACAGCGCAGCACAGCACAGCACAGCACACCCTCTGCCTCTACATTCATAGCGGCCACTTTCTTTCTTTCCCTCCCCCCCAGAGATCTCTCGGCGAGGACGCACACATGCTGCTCGGCACGGTGCACGGTCCCTTCCCTGCCTTCTCCTCCCCTCCTCTCTCTCTCTCTCTCTCTCTCTCTCTCTCTCTCTCTCTCTTCTTTCTTTTCATCTCCGCGTCTCTCGCACACCCCGTAGGTTTCCGTGCGCTCCGGGAGCCGCCGCACTCGCGCATGCACGGGCTTCCACTACAGGCCCTGTTCGAGTCTTCCTCCTAGCCCCCCCCCCCCTAAACTCCTCGCACCCCCGAGGCACAACGCAAATAATGACAGAAATATTGAAATACGGACAGTACGGAATATTAAATTTTCGGCATACCTTAATAAGAACGGGCAAGGATCCGCTCCCCGGCTGCCTTGTTTGCCGTGCCCGGGAGGGCGTGTCGTATCGCCGTATCCGGCTCGCGATCCGCGTCCGCCGACTCTCAACCCCTCCCCCTCTGCGCCAGCGGCCCCGCCAGCGCCCCGCCAGCGGCCCCGCCAGCGACCCCCCAGCGGCCCCGGCCGGCGTGGCCTCGTAGCTCCCTGATCCCGGCGAAGAGGCTCGTGTAAAAGCAGCACGCGAACACATGTTCAGCCGTCTCCGTCCCACTCGCGGCCGCCGGGGCGGGACGTGAGGCGACGCGACGGAGCGCCGCCGCCGCCCCCACCAGTCCTTCAGCCCGCGCTGGGGGACATGCAATGCTGATGCACCGAGGCGCGGGGCACGGCAGCGCGGGGCTGGGAGGGCGGGCGCTAGCGGGCGCTAGCGGGCGCCAGTGACGTACACGGCTGGGGTACGCCTACAGAACACCGTTTATTCACATTCGTCACCAAGAGTACGGGGACGGGGCGGGGTGGCCGGTCCTGTGGCGCGCGCGGGCCGGCGCCGCCGACCACGCCGGCGTCGGCGGGACGTGGGGGACCTCGGCCCGGCTGCAGAGCTCCGCGGCGAAGACGACGGCGGCCAGCGCGAGGCCCGACAGCAGCACCCGGAAGGCGCCACGCAGCTGGGACAGCCGCAGCACCTGCGGACCGGCGTGCGGCGCCTCGTCCAACAGCAGGGAGAAGACGGCGCCGCGGCCCCGGCGGGTGATGACGGCGGCCTCCCAGTAGCGCACCAGCCCCGCCTCCTGCGGTCACAGCGGCGGGGTCAGCGGCCGCGCCCCACACACACACACACAGCACACGCACACCACACGCACAGCCACACGCACCGCGAGACGCAGCAGGACCCTGTTGAAGGGGCGCAGGAAGGGCGAGCCCCGGCGCAGGGCGAAGGCGACGTGGTAGCGCACCAGGCAGCTCCGCATCAGTCGCATCCCGCGCAGCGTGGCGTCGCCGAGGTCGCCGCCGTACCAGGAGAAGTAGACGCGGTCCAGCCGCTGGCCCAGCACCGCGTGCCGGCCGGAGGCCACGGCCCTCTGCCAGTCGCAGCCGCGCACCACCTGCAGCCGCTCGGACAGCTCCTTCTCCGCCGCGTTCTGGGGGGTAGAGGGGCGCGGGGCGCGCGTCAGCTGCGGCCGGCCGCGGCACCCGAACCGCGGCACTTCACTCACCTCCAAGTTCACCATCACGTTGAAGTTGGGCACGAAGACGCTGGCCCAGGTCAGGCCCCGGTCGACGGCGTCCTGGGCCGTGTTGACGGGCGGCTCGAAGCGCTGCAGCGTGAGGTGCGCGATGAGGCCGGACGAGAAGGCCGTGGTCATGAGAACCGAGAACACGACCCACCAGGCGACGACGTGGCGGTGCGGGCCCAGGGACGGCCGCGACCGCGGCATGGACATGACCACCGAGCAGCCGGCCAGCACGTGCAGGCTGCCGGACAGCGTGCCGAACCCTTGTCGGCGGGGCAGAAGTGCGTCAAGTGCGTGTGTGTGCGTGCGACGCGGCGCGCGGAAGCGGAAGCTGAGCGAGAGTTATGGAAGCGTGTTGGCACAGCCTTACTGCCGTCGGTGGCGAGGCCGAGGCCGAGGCCCTGCACGGCGGCCTCCAGCAGGCAGCAGGCCAGGGTGACGAGGCCGACGGCGGCGAGCCACGCCTGCCAGACGGGGGTCTGCAGCGGCTCGAAGACGGCGCCCGACTCGGACTCCAGGGCCCGCGGGCGGGGCACCATGAACGTGAGGCACGTCAGCTGGGAGCGGAGCAGGCGGGGCCGTGAGCGCGGGGAACACCCCCGGCCCCGGGGTCGGGGCTCCACCGCGGGCGGGTCTCCAACTCCCCTGCCGTGTACCGTACCCGCACGGGGGCGGTGAGGTCGACGACGCGGGCCTGGTGGAGCTGCACCCAGACGCCGAGGGCGACGTCGGCCTGGTCGGCCACCAGGGCGCCGAGTGTGCCACCCCGCCAGGACCAGCGGCCCGGGCCGCCCGTCGGCCGCCCCCACTTGTCGCTGCTGTTGGTGACCACGAGCGACCACGTGAAGTTGAGGTGGCCCGCCAGCAGCCCCAGGACGCCCCAGTCCGTGCCGTACACCTTCCCTTAAATGAGAAGAGACGTTTTTCCATTAAGGATCCAGGGCGGAAGTGGCAGAGGAGGAAAAGCGCTTCCGGGCCGGAAAATGCGTAATGGCAGATACGGGGAACCGCGCATAAAATTAATTTCAAGGTCAGGCTCAGTGAGGTCGTCTGGCAGTGAGGTCGTCTGGAACCGTTCTCGGTCTTCGGTCTTCGGACTTCCGTTTTGGGTCCCGATCGGAAACACCTATCGAGCTTACTGGGGTCGGAGGGGTCGTCGATGAAGGAGAGCGGCGGCTGGTGGAACGTGGCGACGCGGAGGGAGCGGCCGCCGAAGTCGTGCCTCCGGAAGCCGTCGGCGTCGCCGTCCCCCTGCGGGCCCGGCGGGGCCCACGGGCCCCAGCGCCGCGGCGTGACGCAGGGGCTGCTCAGGCGGCGCCGCTCCCCCGCCGGCCATGTAAATACCGCAGCGTGCGCCGCGCCCAGCGCCCCGGACAGCGCCGCCAGCGCCGCCAGCGCCTGTCGGCAGCGCCATGATTTATTGGCGCCGTCACGGCGGAGCCGCGCCGAGCTTCCGCCGCCAGGATACCAATAAACACGGCGGGGCTGCAGCACTTGCCTCCGGATCCCCCGGGTCCCCCGGAGAGCCGCCGGGCCCGCGGCCGGGGCCCTCCGCCAGCAGCAGCACGCTGTCCGAGTCCGTGAGCGGCCGCCGGGCCCGCGGGGCCGCGAGGGCCACGGCGCGCGCCCCGTCCTGGAGGCCGTCACACAGCACCAGCAGGCCGCCGCAGGCCGCATCGACCCCCGTGCCGGAGCCGCTGCTGCTGGACCGAAGACAATAGAGGCTTTAGCGAGAGCCTCGCCGAGGTCAGGAGTGGCAGCGCGCCTCCCGATGCTCCTCGAGCGCCGCCCCCGGGACTCACGCGTTGCCGCCGGCGAGCACGACGGGCAGCGGGGCGAGCCGCAGCACCGCCGCCAGCGCGGCCCCCCGGCCGTCCGCGCCGCGCCCCGGACCCCGCAGGTCGAGGACGGCGATGCAGCGGAAGCGGGGGAGGAAGGCGTCCCGGAGAGCGGCGGGCAGCTCCTCGCGCCACGCGTGGTCCCGGACGCCTCGGCCGTCACGGAGGTCAGGCGCCCCGGATAGGACCCTCGGCGCCAAGCCCCCGAGCGCCGGGGCCAGGAGCGCCAGCACCTGGCAGACACTGGGCTTCACAAGGGCCGCCAACTTCAAAAAAGCATTCTCGTCCAGAGTACTTATGGGAATACATCCAGAAAATGCTCCCTTGCATCTTTGTCGTAATCGGTCACAATGGCTAATTTTTGTTGTATACAGTGATTTGGAAAACACTTTGCCCGCGAGTTTCATAAGAAACCATCGGGAACGGCGCACCAAGAATACTGGAGTTGCATTCCTCCGGCGCCTCATGCCCTGCAGCACCGCACAATGCATCTCTCTCTCTCTCTCTCTCTCTCTCTCTCTCTCGACGCGGAGTGATGATGGACTGGCGTCCGGCACGTGTCGGGTTTGTAATTGTCCTGTATTAATGCCATTACACCGTGGCGCAGCCTTGCGGGCGGCTGTGGAACGAGGGCAGTAGTCGTAAATGTCGGTTGTTACTTGTAATGGCTGTAATGGATATGGGGACGGGGGCCGGTATGCCAGCGAGGTGACAGCCGGCTGCGGCCCCGCTGACATCGCGAGGGTCCTACTTCTGTAACAGTCAGGGTGATGACTTGGTCGCCCGCGCTGCCAGCAGAGTGTGACCCGAGGGGCGCCTCACCGCGCGGACGGGTGTGCACTGACGGGTGACCAGACCGGCCCTCTCCATTGACTAGATTAGAAATAAAAAAAATCACGATCATTTATGGTTTTTGTGTTCTGAACTGTCACCTACCCTAAAAAGTGGTTAAAAAGTCAAGTCAGCGATCGACCATTCCTACCGTGCCCAAAACTCAGAACTTTAAAGGCACACGGAAATAATTTTGTTTCACCTAAAATCTGTGGACGCTTTTGAAAAAAAAAATGCAAAAATGGGTGGGCACTACCTCGTCCCAAGCCTCCGCCTGGAACCCTCCTGCTTAACTTCGGTGTTCGAATGGGAACCGGTGTACCAGGTATCGACCGCCGCTAAGACACAGGCACGACGCAGCGGCCTTTTTCAGGGGCACGCTTCCGCAACGGTCAATGTAGCCCCTTCCGCCAGCCAGATTTCCGGAATCAACTCCCTTCGACTGGCTGGTTGGTCTGTGGCACTGCGGCCACTCCCGAGCGGATTGAGGGGGAGGTAGGCTTTCCTATATCGTACACAGCCGAAGCTGCTGTACTTCACGACGAACCCTAGTCGCGACGGCGTGTCCTCGTCTGCCAGATTCACAGGGAGCGAAAACGAAGGTACCGAACCCTAGGTACCCCCGTAGCATACACCCGAGTCTCCGAACCAAGTTTCCTTGGTAGACACAGAGCCCCCCCGCCGGAAACCCCGGGCGACCGAGAGAACCTCGGACCCGGAAACGGGGGTAAGCCCGACCGTGCTGCGGGAATCTTCAAGTTGAAACCCAACGCTTACATCTCTCAGTGACGCAGCGCGCACGGCCGTTCAGACAGCCATGCCGACGCCACGTTCGGAAGTATATTTTACCCTCTGTCATCCAAGTGCAGACACAAGAAAAATTTAAACGAATTGCTAGGAGTTGAACCCACGACCTATCAGTCGGTAGTTCGCCACTGCACCCATGCGGCCACAGAGCCGCGATGGTGAACGCATCGCGCCCCCTGTATTTTACGAACCGTCGTCTTAGCTGAGCCGACAGAAAAATTGCACGGACCGGCAAAGAGTTGAACCCCCATCCGGCCGCTCGCCGGCCGGACTCCGGCCGGACTCGTTAACCACGCGGCCGCCGAGACCCGGTGTCGGACACCCGTGCGCTCCCGGTACTTTAGCCGCACCAGCCAGTCCAGCTGCCGCGCAGAGCAGCATAACGAAAGGCCGCGGCACCGCGGGGGTGTTTTGTCTGGAATGACTGGAGAGTGACTGGAAGGAAGGCGTACACTGACTGGAGGCACTGAGGCACCCCGCGGCGTGACCCGGCCGCGCCGCGCCGCGTTGAGGTTGAGCTGACGGGGCGGGGCTGCGCGGCCGGTCGGGCGGCCACACGTTTCACGCCGCGCTGCAGCTGAAACGGAAGGGGTCCGCCCGGAGGGCCCTGGAGGCGGGGAGGGGAAAAAAACCCACACGGAGTCTCGTCGCCGCCCCGGCATATCCAGAGGAGCTGGACTTTTTCTTGCGGTGCGGTTCAAAGGGGGTTCGTTAGCTGGGCGTCGCTGATCGAATAGCAATGTGGAAGTGCTGGCTGCCAGTGATGAATGGATCCGTAATTAACAGGGGAGGGGATCAGCGGCGCGCGGCCGCGTGCCGCGCTAACGCCAGCCGCGGAGCAGCGCGGAGCAATGCAGCGCGCCCCGCAATTATATTTAATTGTGTTCGGCCGTGACGGTCTGTTTGTCCCTCCGCCGGACAGCCACTCACCAGGGCGACGCCGCCGGTCATCACGCAGAGGCCGCCCTTCCGGACGACTGGCCCACACCGGGACGGCCATCAGGCATCGGAATCACTGCCGCTGAAGGGATGTTTTTTCGCTTTTAAATTCAAAATATGTAAAATGAAGGGTATCCACTGATGTGTAACACTCGTGACACTGCTTGGGTTCATGAATTTCACCATTATCACAGTCGGGTAGTTGGGTTAATACGTACAAAGTCGATGGTGCGCTATAGGCGGCAGCGATTGACAAATGAAAGCGCATCTAACCGCGCTGGGGGTGCGGAACGGGCCGCTGGGAGCGGCGGCGCGGCGCGGCCCTGCTTCTCACACGGGGGCCGGGGCCCTGCCGTGCCGGCCCTCGGCCATCGCCTGACCGCCACGCATTAGCGCTGCCGGCGCCAGTGTCCACGGCGGCGTCCCCCGCGGCCACGGAACGACCGGCCGTCAGCGAGCCACGCGAGCGACTGAGAAAGTGGCCACGCACCCCGCAAGGCTGGCAGGACTGGTAGGCCTCAGGGCCGCGGCAGCGGTGGATACTCTCACCGAGAGCAGTCCAGCCACCATCGAGATATGCCTCGCACATTACGTGGCGGGGCCGTGCATTTGGCTCCGGTCGATTTGGTATCCTCTTTTTATTAGGGTCGAATAACAGCCCCTCTACCAGGTTTAAGTGGATTGTGTGTCTGGGACTTGCTCTTCAGCATGAGGGGGACATAAGAGTAATGAGTCTTTCCTGTTTTATTCGTAAATATGAAACGTTTCTTTTAATCATACAATCAGTTAAAGGAAGTTATTTACATTATAGACCTAGAAGATATCCACATTCCTTCGTTACAAGAGTCTATGACAAACGAAGGCATACAGCAGGGCTTCCAACAATCCGACATACCCGTATGTCACCCACTACAAAAGGCAAAGACCTATTTCAATCACAAATTTTCACACAGTTTTGCCCCCTGCGTCTTAAATAGGCACAAGTCTTTGAAAGGATACGCAAGGCAGTCTATTTTTTTACGTTACTGTCACAGAAAGAGTATGCAAAACGCATGCAAGGATTATTTCCTCATTTAAGACGAATTACGTAAGGTACACTCGTGCATATTTATTGACAACACTGACGTCTAGTAGAAGGTTTGTCCGGCATTTGTCGCTACTGAACACGTCTAGTGGCTTTGGCAAGTCATCTCTTATTTATTTTTCATTCCTACATTAAACATAGCTTTGTACAAATGAAATAGTTCCAATCACTCACATCAAAATAATCAGAGTAATTTACAATTATATCGGATTCAAAACAAAGTTCAAGTGAACATGTTTTGCCCCACACAACAAAATTTCTGGACATAGTTACGGCGGGGCTGTAGAAAGCACAGAGTGCTTGCAAACTTTTGGTCATTTGTGAGATCTCGGATTGTTTCTCAGTCTTAACGAGCCTGGTCGGAGGACGTGCCTCCAGGTCCTCCAGGCGTGACTCCAGGCTCTGCTCTACGCGAAGTGGAGGTGGACGGCGGACGGGTCCGGTTCGCTCCACTGCCGCCCGTGCTTGGGACAGTCCTGATTGTATTCGGCGCTGGTCACTTCCATCGCCCAATCACGACTGTCCCCCTCCTGCTATTTGTCGCTGTCAATGCGCTTGAACTTCTTCAGCGGCACCAGCGACTGGCTCGAGCTCGGCGTCGACTCCTTGGTCTGGTGGACGGGCTTGGTTGTGCCGGAGCAGCGGAGGACGAACCGCAGCTCCATCATGAGGGCCTCCTTCGGGGAGATCTGCGGATAGCAAGCACATTGATAGCATTGCACGGAAAGTTAATAAGGCAAAAGAGCCGGTCGAAACTCCTTGAGATATTTTCCGTCGGAGATCGCAGCGTGAGCAAACGGTTCTACCTTATGTTCAATGGCAACTTTGCGGGTGTTGAAGATGAACTCCAGCACCGCCACGAGGAAGGCGAAAGAGCACCCGGAGACGAGGACGACGAACACGCCTCCCACGTTGCCCAGGCCGAGCTCGTTGGCGGAGGCGTCCCCCGTGGTGGTCTCCTTCTGCAACAGCGGAGCACACAGCGGTCAGCCCCCGGGGCGTCCGAGCGTGGCGACGAGGGAGGGGACACTCACCGCTCGCTAGTCCAGTCAGTTAGCACACGGAACACGGCAATACGAATTAGTAGAGCACACACACACACATTGTCAGCAATGGCAAGCAACCAGCGCGGTAACGCAAACGCACTCCCTGTACCTGACATTTGCCGCCCCCGTTCTTCTGTTTCCACCACTTGTCCTTTAAAGCGGCGAGTTGTCCGGACTCTTGGAGCTTTAACACAGCGCCCGATATAAGAGTTCGATACCAAGAGTCTGTCCGAAGAGAGAAAAAATTATTATGTGCAAAGCAATGAAATCTTTACGAAATGGCGATGAAAAGTAACTTACGCATTGGCATGGCAATGCCGTATCCCTTGGAGTCAAGGTGGTTGCCGATCGGCATGAGTTTGCAGTTCTTCTCGACGTAGTACTCGATGGTGGACGACTCCATCAGAAAAGCGTACGATCGCTTTCCCTTGTCCACCCGATCCACGCCGGCCTCGTTGGTCGAGGTGAACACGGTCGGCCTGGCAGACTCCATCGCAGCCCACATCCGCTGATAATCGGAGAAGTTAGAGTGCTGCGGACGAATAGAAGCAATTCAACAGTTTATAAGCGCTGTTCAATATGAAAAGCAGGATGTGATACTGCGACACACCTTAAAGAATGACTCAGTGGACCCGCCTTTGAGGCAGCCATATTTTATTTTGTTCTGCTGGGCAAGGTCCTTGGCGCTCGTGATAGACTCGTCCATGCGGTTTACGGTAAGGAAAGCAGCAAGGTTGGCCGTGTACGACGAGATCATGATGAGCGTGAAGAACCACCACATGCCGGCCACCATTCGCGTCGACACAGCCCTGGCGGTGAGACACCGTAAGGTTAGTTTCATCCAACTCTCGAGACTATCGCGAAACACAGTGAAAACTCTGAGCAAAAACCAACTTCTATTAATACTAGCAAAAGTTCAGGCTGTTATAAGCGAAATCAAAATCCATCAAATTGGGCAGTTAGTGGGGGTTCTTTCACACAGCATTTCCTAGGTATGAATGTGGAATGAAGTCCTCGAAAATTTAGTGCGCTTGCGCTTTTTTCTACCGTACCAAAATTCCACTCAACAAATGTTATGGGAGCTACCAGGCACACCAAGCGCCTTACTGGGGGGCAATGTCAGAACCCTGCTGCATCAGAGACCCAATATTGTGCCAGATGGAATTGCTTAAGGTCAGAGTATTTTCTAGCTCAGTCGGCTCCGGGTTGCAGGGGTGGGGGTTGTTCCACTCGTTCGGAGCAGTTCTGAAAGAGGATTCCAGCCAAAAAGATTTAGACGCCATTCACGAGACGCCTCCAATACCTTTTGGCAGTTTACTCATTAATTCAGTGTACGGTTACCTACTAAACGGCTACGGGCCATACTTATTATTGGAACGACATCGAAAAACACAGATCTATAAATGTCAAAATTAACATAAATCGATCAAATGAGAGTTTGGTGTAACAAGTAAATGATAACAAAGTAAAAGAATAGTTGCTGCCAAATCGGTACACGGAGGTATTTCTTACTTGGGAAGGAAGTCACAGCCTTGCTGCAAGAACGATCCCATCGCAAACCACATACTGTTGAAGAGTGTAAAAGTGTTCTGAAGCTTCTCTGGATTTTTGTTGCAAGGATGTGGATTGTCCCATTCGTATGGCGATGTCCTGTGAAACGTTCGATTAACCACAAGACAACCTTCTTGCCGGTAGTGCACTTTTGATACATTACAAGGCATTATATATTCCTCAATATTTTTCAAAAAATCGACAAATTGCAAGAAAAACCGATCTAAGTGGAAGATGTAAGTTAGCTTTTGACAAATAAATACCTTGCAAGAACGAAAAGGAGAAGGGATACTCCGACATACGCAGTCGCCATATATATCCATACTTCTAATGAGAGAGGTTGTAGGAAAGCGAATAAGTCTTTCTCAGGGTCTTCGGGCTTCAAAAATAATATTGAAATTCCTAAAATTCAAATAAGTTACAAAACATTTTCAACAAAACGGTAGTTGTCATTGATTGGCACAGCTTACCTAAATTCATGAAAGGCATAGTGAAGTCAACAGCCCTCTCCCTGTCATATGTTATTGTTAGGTCACATATTCCTAAGTCTGCTTTCTGCAAAGGAAATGTTATCATATTATTCTATTCTGCACTTAGTTAAAATACAACGAAACCAAGTTTTTCGTACCCTGTCAATTAAATCCCTCATAATCCCATCCCATTGCTTAGTCTTGGGATTGAGACTTCCGTGCTTCGTGTCCTTTACCAAATAAAATTCATAAGTAAATTTTAACTCATCCGCAATTAACCGGATGAGGTCTATGGCATATCCCTCGAATATTTCGGTGCCATTGGACTGATTAAGTCTCGTAAGGTAAGGAGCTCCCTGAAAAGTAACGCAATGACAATAAAGCGAGGGAGGGTGGAGAGGGCTGTGCACAACAGTGCCCTTCCGTCCTCACCTCGCGGGAGACCACCCTCATCATCTTCTTCGACAGCCTCTCCTTGTCCGAGCGTTCCATCTCCTCCACGGATCGGAACAGATGGATCCCCGTCATGTTCCAGATCCCGGTCGCGTTGTTGGAGTTGGTCTCCACCAGCGTGAGCGTGAAGTTGGTGCGGCGATACTCCGCGCTCGGGTCCAGGGCGATGGCGCCTGTCATGCCGGTCTCCGCAGAGTCCGGATTGCCGTATTTCTGTCCATCAGAGAGCAGCGCAGCGGCGTCATCGGCGGCCCACACGGTTCCCCGCAGTCAGCGTTCCTCGGGTCTCCCGCTCTCCACTTACCGCCTTCATGAAGGAGATGAAGCGGTCGCCGTGCTCCCACTTGAGCACACCGTCGCAGCGCAGGGGCTGCTCGTCTATGCCGGGGGCGGTCTGGTTGAGCGTGTGCAGCGTCTTGGCGAACATGTGCACGGCGTCGTACATCAGCGCCGCCGACGTCTGCGAGGCCAACGCGCCCGACGGGGCTCCATTAGTGAGGCCGCGACCGCCATGCGGAATCACGCAGGGAACGAACACAAAGACCGTGTTAGGCCGCCTAAATGTTCACGGGGCCGGAATGCACGTTCTGAAGGCTCGAGGCAAAAAAGTAAGCGGCACCAGCAGCGGAGCCGAGCCGTCCGGCGCCCCCCCCCCCCCCCCCCCCACCCTCGGGCCTGACCGACAGCCGCCTGGCAGGCTCTCACCTTGACCTCGTTGGGCGAGATGTCGAGCGACTTCCCCCGCAGCCGCTCGCTGAACTTCCAGTCCTGGACAGCGTTCTGCACCTCGACGGAGTCCGGGTTCACCAGGCGGATGCCTGTGATGTTGGCGATGTTGCGCTTGTTGGTGATCCAGCTGTTGATGACGCCGAAGTCTAGCGTGTGGGCGTCCTGGAACAGTGTGGCGTGCTCGTCAGCGGGGTGCGGGCCGTGGGGGCCGTGGGGGAGAGGACCCGCGGAGACCTACCAGCGAGGTGACGAGGTAGCTGGTGTAGTCCCCCATCATCTTGACCTGCTTGGCCTGCAGGAACAGGTCGACGATCTTCTCTGTGGAGACGTCGAGGACTATCCTGGACTCGGACGAGTTCTGGATCTCCTTGAGCAGCGGCCTACGGGACGAACAGCGTCAGTCACCGGGATAAGAGGTTCCGTCGGCCGCCGTCGGCAGCCGCCACTCACCTGTAGTCGTTGCCCTCGCTCAGCTGCCGCACCGTGATGGGGTTGTCCCGCGGCCCGTGGCCCTTGAGCACCTCCTGTAGCCGCACCAGCCCGTCGTCGTTCTCGTAGATGATGGTGAAGGCCTTCCACGCCATGTCCTCCAGCAGGGCGACCAGGGCCTGCACAGCGGAGTGTGGACTGGTGAAGCTGAAGGCCGGGCGCGGTGCGTGCCGGGGCGCCGGGCCACGCCTACCTGGGACAAGCTCTTGGGATCCGGGTGGATGTTGATCTGGTACTTGGCCGCCGGGCTCGGGTAGGTGTCCCAGTGCGTCAGGATGTGGGGGATCTCCAGCGTTTCGCAGATGGATGTGACGATGCCCGCGGTCTCGGAGCTCTTGGGGCCGAACACGGCGGCCACGCCGTGCTTGGTGATGTTGCACACTGCGAACAGGCGAGGTCAGCACGAGGCGGGGCGCGGGCGGAGCGGCCACAGCAATGGGCGTGTACTCACGGCGCTTGCCGGTGCTGAAGCTGTCCACGGGCGACACGATCTCCACGATGGGCACCAGCGTGACGTGCGGGAGGATATTGTGGTCCATGTTGATGCGGTCGACGGCGGCCCTGAAGGCCAGCATGTCCTGCTCGTCGTCCTCATGGAACAGGCCGGCTGTGGACAGAAAAGCGGCCTAGAGTCTCCTAGACACCTGGGGCCCGTGGGGACCCGTGGGCAGCTGCCGGTCGGGGCCGGAGTCCTCGGACGAAGGACAAATGGGTTGAACCGCAGCTGTCCCTTGGAGCAGGCGCGCAGCGTCTGCGAGGAGGTGGGCGGCCGCGGAGCCCGCGGCGCGGCGGCGCGGCGGCGCTACTCGCGGCCGCGGGAGCCTCGCGGTGCTGGGCGCGGGGCCTAACGGGGCCTAACGGGGCCTCGGCGCGGCGCGTAGAGCCGGAGATACCCCGGCGGAGGGGGGCCGCGGCGCCGGGCAGCGCCGGGCAGCTGCGGCGATACCCCCTGCGCCCACCGACAGCCGCCGCAGGCACGGAGAGGCGCCGTGCCGAGGTGAGATGCATTCATCGCGCGATACACAAAAGCTCTGTAGAACATTTACGTCGCGACACCGGTTCTCCTTTCTCGCCGCATCCCGCCGCGGGAGGGAAGGACTCGCGACCCGCGGCCTTTGAGTCGCCGTCAACGCGTGATCCGCGCCGCGTCGCATTCAGGATGGTGGGGGGCCATGCAAATGAATTTGCTGGGCCGCACGCAAGCGCTGCCGCCCGGGGGGGGGGGGGGGGGGGGACCTTCCAGCCACCCGCTTGCTTCACGCGGGAAAAACGACCAATTTCCTGGGACGGGCCGGTCTTCGCAGTCCCCAGCCTGATTACCCAGAAATACGACGCTTCGGTTTACTGGGAGTACTCTACTCGGTAGGGCCCCGGGCCCCGGGCCCCCTAGCTGCGCCCGGCCGCCTCCGGTAAGCCTGCCCCGCGCGCGACACCACCTGTCCCCCTCACGCCCCCCTCACGCCCCGCGGCCCCCGCGGTCCCCGCGTACAATCCTGGGAAGCTGCGAACGTCAGCGCCTCAAGTGTTTCCCTCTCCTTGGCGGGCGAACATTTTCAACCTGCTTCTGCTTTGCAAAGCGCGTTTTTCCTCCTCGTCGTCGTCGTGCTGTTCCCACCGCCGCCGCTAACACCGACTCCGTGCTCGGCCTCTCTGTCTCATGCCCGCTCCCCATTCTTTCTCTCTTTCTCCCCCTCTGTGTCTCTCTCGCTCTCTCCCACCCTCTCCCTCTCTCTCTCTCTCCCGCCTCTCCAACTTTGTTGACAATCCCCCCTTTGGACCGGGCCCAAAGCCGATTCTGCGGATGCTGCAATGAGTGTGGCGGCGCTGCACGGCGCTGCACGGCGCTGCACCGGCTGCCGGCTGCTGTGTACTTTCCGGTGACTCGGCGCCGCGGCAGGAGCGGCTTGTCGCTGCTGCCGGAGGGGAAGTTTGCGCCATCATTCATTTGCGATGTACAAGTTGGGGGCGCAGCGCGCATGCGAGCGCCCCAGACACGGCCGCCGAGGCCGCCGAGGCCGCCGCCGCCGCCGCCGCCATGAAGACGGCGATGTGCACTCGAAGACAAATTATGTGGACAGAAAGATGCCAGCCAGCGGAGTCGAGTTTGTGTGGCGATGTCATCGAGGGAGAGAGGGGGAGGGATACACGCAGCACACCTCATGAATTGATCGTACCGCATCAGCAACTTCAGATTATTTTCCGTTTAAAGTTCGGTCGCGTCAGGGCAGGGGTGTAAACGGCCATCGCTGGTCACCTCACACCTCCCCCGCGGGGTCTTGTACTTGGCTGGAGCGAGATAATTAAGCGTCTGATTTAGGGGCTCGTGTCACCGAAGCCCGAGACACAGTCCCGCCCTGAGCTCCCCCCCCCCCTCTACCCCCTCCGCTCCCCCCCCCCCCCCCCCCCCCCCCCCCCCACGAGTGGCGGGCGCTCGCAACGTATTCGAGATCAGGGGCGCGGAAAAATAAATACCTCCCCAGAGAGAGAGAGAGAGAGGAGGGATTTGTGAGGGCGGGGCCGTCACGCCTCGGTGGCCTCGGCGGCTCCGGACTGCTTACGCCACGACCGCGGCCGGCAGACTGTGTCCGCAGAGACACCTGTTAGGCGGGCTCCGTCCCCACTGTCTCTGCCCAACAAACTACGGCGAAACATGTTGTGAAGAAAGCATCGTGTTGGCGGTCTGTTGGGTGTCCCCAGAAGCGGCGGCCGAGCGCCCGCGCGGGTAGGCAACCCCGAGCGCAGCGCCGGCCCCGCCGCTGCCTACCCTCCGGGCGCCTCCCAGGTGCGGATTTGGAATCGGTTCGGGGGGTGAGGGAGGAGGGGGGCGGGACCCGTCGGCGAGTGTTGACCCTTTTAAGGGGCCATCCATAATACATGACGCGACTCGCGGGACAGCGGCGGGACGGGTGGAATCCACCGGAAGCCCGGGTGTTGGACTCGGCGGGGCCGGACTCCCCGGAGCACAGCGGCCCGGCAGCGGCGCCGCGGACAGAAATTACGGCCGGTCCCGACTGGCCGAGCTCCGTCCGCCGTGTCACGGCATCAGCGTTTCTTCCCCCCGCTCCGCAGACGGCTCCGGGCCGGCGCCATCTCCCAGGAGGGGGCTCTGTATGGATTACCCGCGGAGCAACGCGAGACACGGCGAACGGGATCGCGCTAAATGGCTGCGGCGCGCGGCGCGGGGCCCCGAGCAGTCCGGCCCCCGGCTGCCCCGGCTATGTCAGCAGGCCCCCCGCCGGCTTTGAAGTGAGGTCCAGGCCCGCCGATACCCCGTCCACATGGGTGCCCCCGGCCTCGTGTGCCTTCCTAATGAAAAGGGTTCCCCCACCCTTCCCTCCCTCTGGAAAAAGGGAATTGAGCGATAACGATATCCCGCCTCGTGCCGCCGCAGCATCCATGGCTGCTGTGTGGTCCAGCTTGATTAAAGGAGAGATGTGGCGGCGTGTGGCGGCCCGTGCCGGCGCGTGGCGGCCCGTGCGGCGCGTGGCGGCGCGTGGCGGCGCGTGGCGGCGCGCACCCTACCAGCGGAGGCTGCGGGTGCTGCGGGGCACCGTGGCCGGCACCTCGAGGCCCCGCGGGAGGCGGCGAGGAAACACGGGGCGCAAGCAGCTCATAAAAATCCTTGGCGCAAAGAGCTTGAGCATTAACAGTCCCTCGGCAGCGGTGGCGCCGGCCCGGCCCTCGGCCCGGCCCCTGCTGCCTCCGGCTCCCCCTGGAAATCACGGCACGGCCGCGGGCGCCGTGGGCTCAGCGGAGGGAGCACCCGTTACCGGCGATGGAATGCTGCTGTACGGCGCGGGCCTTGGAGGAGTAAAGCGGCCCGGCCCAAGTGCTGCTGCGGGCGCGGCGAGGAGCGCCTGCGAGCGCGGGGGTAGGCCAGCCCGCACGGCACGGGTGCGTGGAGCGGCCGGCGGCTGCCTACCCGGCGGGCGCCAAGTGCGCTGCGGCCGCGCTTAACAGCGCACACTGACTGCTGTGGGCCTCGTCGCCGGCGCCTCTCCGCACAAGGACGGCCGTCGGGGACGGCCATCCGCGGGCTTAGGGGCCGGCGGCGGACGGCGCACGGCTCAGCTCCGACAGCAGAAAGAGTAACACTCGCTGCCGCTGCTGCCGCCCGGCCCGGGCAGTGCGGGGCGCACGGAGCTCCGAAGGGCCTTGGAGAGGGTGAGCTGGGCGGCGATCCACAAGATCCAGCGCCACCACGGTTATGTACACGGCGAAAAAAAGGCCTTTCGTCCCGATCTTTTTAAAATTTGAGCTTGGTTTCGTCAGCAAAACGTGTTTTAGTCGTCTGCTCATGACCCGACAATACTCTTTCCGACACACCAAGGTGTTAGTCCTCATACAGATTTTATGTGTCGCCCGAAAATATTTGTTTAGAACGACAACCATTTTTTTTTCGCTTCTGTGTTTTTTTGCGCGTGCCGACGGCAGGGCGGCCAAGAACGGGAGCGGGCGACCATGCGCATCCGAGGCGGCGCGGGCGGCGCGCGGTACTAAACGCGGGCTCTCAGCCATCAAGCCCGGCCCCGGCCCGGCCAAGGCCTGGCCAAGGCCTGGCCAAGGTCTGGGCTCAGAGGGCGGCCCCGCCCGCGCACCGTGCACCAGTCTGCCGGGACGCGGCGCCACCGCTGCGCCACGCTGCGCTGCACCTGTTCCGCGAGAAACTTTATTCTCCGACGATGCGAGCCCGCCGTGCCGCGCCCCCTGAGTTTTGTCGCAGTGTGTAAAATTCGGACGGGCTCAATATAAACTGAAACGTCATATACAAACCACTTTCAAAGGCAAAACAACTTTCACATTTTAAAAATACATTTTGCCGCACAGAAATGATTCTGAACTGATTCACTACTAGTTTTATTTTTGTTTAGCGAAAGAAAAAGGCGGGAGGCGAGGGAGCAGAACCGGGTCAAGGATGCTGCGGTGGCTGAGGTGCGGGGCGCGGCTGCGGCGAGCCCGCACTGCCCGGGTGACGAGGTGGTCGATGCCCGGAGAGAATGATGCGCCTCATCAACTGTAGCGCCAGCGACGGCGGCGGCGGCGGCGGCGGCGGCGGCGGCAGCAGCGACGTGAGCGATAGCCACGCCCTTATCACCGGCGAGGCGACGACTACAAGTAGTGCTGATGAGTCGCGGCCCCGAGCACACAGCGGGGGGCGCGGCGGGGGGCACGGCGGGGGGCACGGCGGGGGGCACACCAGCGGGGGGCACACCAGCGGGGCCCGCAGCAGCCACCACAGCGGAATAACAGTGGTAATAACCCATGCTTTGTGGTCGGCTGGGGGAGGAGGGGAGGGGGAGGCAGAACAAAGCGGCCTTTCGGAACAAAAGAGTAATTAGGGGGGAGTGGAGCGACGCAACCGCCAATTGATCTGTGCGAATAGCGCGCTTAACGCCCGACTTATTTCAAAGGGTGGCTCGCTGGTGGATCAGGCGGGGCGGCCCGTGGCCGGGGGGGGGGGGGGGGGGGCCGGGCGGCCTCGTAATAATCACGGGGTATTTACGGCCGACGAGGTTTCTGCGGCCGGCGGCCGGCCGCGCGCGGCCGAAGGCTAGAAACGAGCGCGGAAAAGTTTGGCTGTTAGGGGCTGCGGGGTTTTATATTGCTCGGCCTCCGTGCCTCCTCGCCCTGCCCAAGGCGGCCGTGGGCGGCCGTGGGCTGCCGTGGGCTGCTCGGGAACCCGATACTGTTTCCCTCCGTGTAATTAGCACGTCCCCGGCACTTGCCGCGTCGCTGCTACCCGGCCGCCACTCAGTCCCCTTACAGGCCGGGCCGGGTACTGGACTGCGAGGCGGCGGGGCAACGGGGGGGGGGGGGGGGTTCTCCAGGAAACTATGGCGCGGCGAGAACCCGAGCCGGGGAGGAGCAGGCAGGGTGGCCCCGGGCACCCCGCGGCCCCGCGGCCCCGCGGCCCACCAGGTCTCATTACGCGAGCCGCCCCCAATGCCTCGGCCGGGCCTCCTTCCGCCGGGGCCCCACACCGCCTCGCCCCGCACCGCCCTGCAGGCTACCTCCAGACGCTGGGCTTGCGTGTCCTCGGCCGCCGTGTGCGGTGATGGCCTCGCTGGCCTTTCTTGCAGCAGAGGCAAATACTGGAGGGCGAGGGTGCAAGAGAGACAGAGAGAGACAGAGAGACTGAGAGGAGCAGAGAGCGAGGGGAGGTCCTTGTGAATCTCAGCGGGTCCGGGCTCCGGTCCCCCGCGGGCCACACCGCAGGTAAGGCGGCAGCCTGGAGACGCGGCTGCGGTGCGGGTCTGCCTACCCCCCCCCCCCCTCCTCCGGGCCCCCAGCAGCGCCGACCCCCGCGGGAGGGCGCAGAGGTTGCCGCGGCCCTGATTCCGAAGGGGGTGGGTCAACACAGACCGCGTGAATGCCGGCGGACGGGACGACCTGGTTGCGGCGGTATGGCAGAAGGGGTTCGCACGTATTTCGCGACCCGCGCCGCGTCCAGAGAGGAACGCTCGGCATTTTCACCACGATTTGCCGCGATTTCGCGCACAGTGCCAAAATCAGTATGGAATATCGAAAGACGCAAATGAGGCAGGAAGGCACGTCCGCTGCCGACACTGCGGGGCAGAGCTGCTTACACAGCCCGAGCGGCCTGTAATGCTCCATCCGTATGCGTGCGGTCTGTGCGGGGCTGGCGGGCCGCCGGCTCACTCTCCACGCTCCTCTCCTCCATATTGCATTAATGGCAGCGCGGGATAAATTGAGCGGAAGGCGAGCGGGCCGCGTGTATTTGCAGGCCGCCGCCGGTCGGCTGCGTTGGCAGCCCCGGCCGCCGTCGGCCGCAGTCCTCGCGGCCATTGCGGGCCATTAGGCGTTATGCCCGGCACATTAACATGCGCGGCCCGTCCGGCGTGCGCCCCTCGAGGTGAGTTGCGATCTCTTCGGCGCTCCCCCGCACCGCTCGCTGGAGGTCCCGCGGGCAGCAGCAGCAGCGGCGGGGGCGGCGGCTCGTGGGGCTGCTTCGCACTGCTTCGTGCCTCATTGCCCCGGAGAGTTGGCGGACAGGAGCCCGTCTCGCTACGCTCCCCGTGTGGGCGCGCCCCGCGCTCGTCTAGTCAAATCGATCGCAGACGCAGCGCGTCGTCGGAGGCAAGGGGCGCGTCGGTGAGGGGGACCCGGGGCCCCCGCGGCCCTGCGGGGGGCGGCGCGCGGCTCTGCGGCTCTGCGGCACCTGCGGGCCGAGGCTGCCCCGCCCGTCCCACCTCTGGCGATTGCCATCTCTCGCCGCTCATCTCCCGCACCTCTCTTGCTGTGAGGCGCGCGTCACGCAGATGCGTTGGGGCGACGGCCGCAGCGCTCCAGCGGGGTGCTCCGGTGCCGAGGCCGCCGCTGGAGTCAGCGCGCCGGCCTCACCGTGCTGCTGGAGGACTCGGACCCTATCGTTGGCGCCCCTCCGGCCCTCCGCCGCCCCCCCCCCCCCCGGCCCTCCTGTACAGCACTAACTAGCCACCCGTCAGGCGGCACCCGCGCCCGGCTGCAGGCTGCAGGAGCGCTGCGCCGCAGCTCTCCAATTAGTCGGCGCTTTTTGACACCCCTGGCTGGTTCCCCGCGCTGCTCCGGCGGGGTCCGGCGGGCTGCGGCTGCTGCCGGCACCTCGACGGCCGGGACGCGGGCCGAGCGGGACGCGGGACGCCGGGGCGGGGGACGCCGGGCCGGGGGAGCCCCGGGAGGGAGGGGCGCAAAACCGTCCCGAAGGCCACGCACGCAAGTAGTTGCAAACTGTTTGTGTGGGCGGCCCCGGCGGCCCCGGCGTCCCATGCCGCTGCAGACCGTCTGGCTAGCTAGGGGGCGCCTCGCAGTAACGGCCGGCAAATGAAAGGAACTTGTTCGGCGAACCGAAAGAGAGAGAGAGAGAGAGAGAGAGAGAGAGAGAGAGAGAGAGATAGCGTCACTAATCAAAGTCTCGCAGTTCCTGCTGCGGGCGTTTCCAAACGCGGGCCAGGGAGCGCGGTGAATGCTGTTGTCAAAGCATCGGGCGTCGAGTGTGCGCGCTGATGCACATGCGATGTGCATCGAGCTGCCACCCCTCGTCCTGGGTACCAGCCACCACGCCGCCCGCCGCGGCCCCCTGCCTGCACCTGCCGCAGCACGCCGCAGGGCCCGCACCGCACCGCACCGTACCTCCCCGGGTCCGCGGCCTAACTCGCCATCGAGGCCTCTCCACGAGCCCCTCTGTCATCTGTCCGCCGGCCGGGCCCGGCGCGCGGCGCACCTCAAAGGCTCGGGGGACGCGCGGCCCTCGGCGCCCGACAGCGGCCATCCCGTGAGCAGCCTCTCTAATCCCCGCTGCCGACAAGAACACCGCCCGCTCGGCTCTCCGCAAGGCTGCGCTCCTCTGCGGCGGCCAGGTCCGCGTCGGCGGGACCTTGAGAGCCCCAGAGTCTCTCCAGCGGGTCCCCGCGCGGGGTCGGCGCCCGCCCGTCGCGGTGCCCTCTGCCATGCAGCGCCGCAGCGGCCGCGGGGCGCGCGCAGGGGAAAATCTGTGATCTTTAGTGCCTGACAAAGTCGCAGACAAGTTTGGCAGCGGTGGCGCGGCGCGCAGTCAGGCCCGCAGGGTTAGTCGGGCCGCGGCTGCCGCGGGGCGCTGGGCTGGGCTGGGCTGTGCGGGCCCGGCCGGGGGGCACAGCGTTACAGAGTTACGGAACGTGGTTACGGTGGGCTCGGCGACCGCGTCGCCGGGGGGTGCGCGGAGCCAGCAGAGCCAGCAGACTCGGCGGAGCCACGGGCGAAACAATCAGAGCAGACCCGGGGAGCCTGTGTACAGCGCATGAATCATCGTAGTTAATTGTATCAAATACTGCTACTCTAGTCGGCAATAAAAAGCGTCGAAAAACTTTTTTCTCCCTAATCGCACCCTTATCGGGCCCACTGTGGACATTTTGCATGCAAAACCAGTTATATTCCGTTTTTTTCATTTCATTATCTTTTCTCCCCATCTGTGATGCTATACCTCCCACCGGCAGGAACTTACCGAGGTGCAGCTTGGGCTTGTCGGCGAGCGGGTCCCGGTCGCGGGACTGTGCGAGCCCCGAGTCCCTGTAGGCGCTGTGGGCGCCGTGGTCGCCGTAGGCCTGGGCGTCGCCGACGGCCGCTAGGAGCAGCGCGGCCCACAGCAGCATCGCCGCGCACCTGCGGACACACGGCACTGCGTCATCAACCCTCACAGCGGTGCACTGCAGCTCTGCCGCCAGGGGACATGCAGCCAGTATGAAACACTATGAAATACCTACAAATGCGCTCGCGTCCCCCTGTGTCGCAGTGACGTTAGTAAAGGCTCGTCTGGGAGCAATTAATAACGGAAGATCATTAGCAGCCAGGGGCGGCGGCAGCAATGCCATCCCCCCCCCCCCCCCCACCGGCCTCACCGCCCCAGCTCCAGTTCGCTTCTTTTGTTTTGTATCGACCGTGCCGACGGTGTACGGGACCGGGAAGTGTACGGGACTTGTGCGGGAGGTGTACGGGGCGCGCCCGACACCCAGAGGCACCCAGAGGCCTGGGGACACACGCCGAGGCGGGTGTGTCGAGTGCGTTCGCTGCCGTGCGGGGCAGTAGGGCGTGCCCGCCGGAGCCGAGGACAGAGGGCGCTGAGGTGACCTGGACTGAACGGTTTGAAAAGGGATTTGGGAGCGTGAGGGGCGGGAGGCGGTGGGTTGGGGCAGAAACTGGCTGATGGCGGCGGGGGGAGGGGAGGGGAGGCGGGGGGCTGAAGATGACACGTTGATAGGATCTCAGTGTGACGGAGGCCGGATGCCGAGCCTCCGACAGTGTTCCAGGACGCCGCTCCAAGCACACACACACGCATTCCAGCCGCCGCCTCTCCTCGGCCTAGTCAAGCACTTGCCAAGTACTTGCCAAGCACTTGTCAAGCACTTGCCAAACACTCGCGCACCTCCCCTCCACCCGCCCCGCTCCGGGCCGGGTCGGGTCGTCTTACGGACCGAAACGTGTATAATAAGCAAGAGGCGAAAACTTGGCGGGCGGGGCTCGTACACGCGGAGGTCTTTGTCGCCGCCCCGGAAGCCGCGGCCGCGAGACGAGCCCCGAGCCCCGCGTGCGGCAGTCTGCTGCCGCGGCCCGCATCCTAGCCGACAAACACGCCCCCCCCCCCCCCCTGCGGGCCCCGCACAGATACCGGCCGCCGCACCCACCGCGCGGCTTCCGCGCCACATTTATACCACGACGACAAAAAAAAATAATATAAAATAAAGGAATTCCCATCCGGAACCGCTGTGCAAAGTTTAGCCGCACAATTACTACACGTCGTCGTAATTTCCGGCTCGTTTTTGGCAGCCGCGAGGGGCATGCGATATGTAGCGTGTGCTGGCGGCTGGCGGGGGCGGGGGCTCCGCACGGTCCGGGGGACGGCGGGGGGCGGCGGGGGCCCACAGCTACGGCCCGGATGTTGATTTGAGAGGATGTGATGAGCTTCCGGGCGTGTCGTGTGCGGACGCCGGCACTGGCCTGACCAGTGGGAGCGGCGCCGCAATGCCCTAGGGACCCGGCCAGAGAGAGAGAGAGAGAGAGAGAGAGAGAGAGAGAGAGAGAGAGAGAGAGAGACGGTGGGAGTTGAGCACCACGCACCGCATAGAATCTATATCCACAAATTTAAAAAAAAACGCCTTGCCAACCTAAAAGGGAGAATGAAAGAGGAAAAATCCGCGCACGACGGTCCTTTCTCTTGGGTGTGAAAGACAGAGCCACACAGTGCACCACGAGCCCATACACAATCTGCGTTGAGAGTTGTTGGATGGTGACACATTCCGTGAGGCCCCGCCAGCCGCTGCCCCCTGCCCCGCCCCTCCGGGCCCGTCTGCATGCAGCAGCCCCCGCCCTAACAGCGGAAGGGTCGAGTCTGCCTGCGGGGCTCCCGCGGCCCCGTGCTGAGCTGCCGGGAGCAGGTGAGAGCAGAGGACTCAGCCATCGACCAGCGCCTGTCTCTCTCCCTCCCCTTCGCACCCCCACTCAGCCTCTCTGTCGCCGAGTCATCTTGCACCGAGCACACGGCCGGGCCGTTGCCACTGACGGGGAAACAGTGCACCGCCATCGCCACCACTCCGGCCACCACTCCCAACAGAACAGAGGAGACGGAGCCGACGGGGAGGGGCTCCGGCCCCGGCCCCGGCCGGCTCCGGGGGAAGAAACGGATAACGAGTTTTATTGTTGCAATTGAAACGGTTCCCGATGCCAGCGTCCCCTGCCGCGCCGCTGCGGCCGGCGCCTGGCTGCGACCGACCCGCCGCTGTGCGCCGCTGTGCACTCCATCAGCAGGAAACAACCGGAACGGGTCAAACATTCATGAGGAAAGAAGGCGGGGCACAGACCGCTGCACTCGGCACGGACCGCACGGCTGACCGCCGCCATGAAACCTGAAATACAGCGAGCGCGGCGCCGCGCGCAGTCTTTGAAAACGTTGAAACAAAACTCGTGCCGAGGCTGACGGCCATGAAGACACGCCGGCTATTCGGGAAGACTTTTTGGGCCCGAGCGGAGCGGGACCCCTTTGCATCGACTATTCGACTTTTTTTTTTTCTCTAACTTGGAGGTTGTCATTGTAGCCGCGCTCGCGCGGCCGCATTTCAGTTCCCCGCCGAGAGATGGCGCCACAGAACTGGGGTAGGAAGAGAGAAGGCGCCAGAAAAGTAAGTCAAGAAATGACCGGTACTCCAATACTGCCAACTTCGACGCCAATGCGCATTAATAAAATAAAACTCGATCACTGTGCTCCGCCTATTTCACCCTCTGTATTCCACCGGTAGGCTATTCCGCGACCGTGTGGTATTCCGTATGCTGGAGAAGAAGAGGGTTTTACACACGAGTGTAGGTCTCCTCCCGCGGCGGGGGCAGCGGCCGGGCCCCCACCCGTCATGCGTGTTCGCCTCCAGTGTGTGGAGCGGCCGCCGGCCTTGCGCCCCTCGGCACACATATTCCTCCCAAATCCCACCCCTCCCTCCCTCGCCGCCTCTTCCGGAGTGGTTCGGGCCGCGGCGTGGCCCCGCCGGCCCCGCTGCCCCGCCGGCTGCGTCGCTGCGTGGCGTGCCGTCCGGTCCGTGTGCTGCGGTCGGGCCGCGGCGCCACGGCGGCTCGCTTCCTGGTCCGATTGTCGATCCTCGCTGCCCGTGCGGCACGCGTGCCCGGCGTGCCCCCCACGGACCGCCCCGCCGGCTCGTGGCGCAGTGCCCCGCCGCAGCCGGAGCCTCGCTTGACACGCGCGCACCCTCACGCCATAACCCCGGCCCGGCACCATCAAGAGTCCGCCCTCGCCTCCGCTGCGGCCCTGCGCTGCGGCCCTGCTACCTTTGGCTCTGGCCCACCTCCGCTGCGCCCCAGAGCCCCAGACCTCCCTCCCTCCCGGCAGATATCAAATCCTCCCGCGGCAGCGGCAGCAGTGCATATACGATATGGCCTCGGCGGAGTGGCGGCGGCGGCGGCGGCCTCAGGGATCGGCCTCGGGGTGGAGCGGGGAGGGGGGGGGGGCGCCTCGTGCGGTGTTGTGTGTGCGTCGTGTGTTTCGCGTCGTTCTCAAACAGCAACAACAACACGCATCAGGCACGCCGCCTCGCGCGGCTCTCGGCGGCTCCGGGGGCTTCTCTTGCGGGTTCCGTGTGATGCCGATCAGCCGCGGCGGCGCCCCTCCTGCCTGCCTGCCGCCGTGCCGCCGTGCGGCCGCACCAGACAGACAGTCTGCCAGCCCGCAGCCTCCAACCTCAGCCGCCCGCTGCCCCCTGGATGCTGATTAAGCACCGCACCAAGCGGGTACCGCGCCGCACTCGGCCGTCCCCGGCACACTACGGAGAGCGGGGAGGGGCGGGGGGGGGAGGAGGGTCTCCCGCGGCCACGATGTGACAACCCCAGGCCACAGGCCACCGGCCACAGGCCACCGCCGCCGCGGCCGGCGCCCGCCAAGCGCACCAGAGAGCAGTGCTGACTGCCTGTCAGCCGCGGGAACGCCCGCAAAAACTTGACTCGGACCCCCGCCCCTCCCTCCCCTCCCGGCGGCGGCATCATGTCAGTCGCATCGCCGCCGTCGCCGGGGCGGACGGACGGACCCCACAAACTTGCCCCGGCCGGCCCTTTGTTTTTCCCCGCCACTCTCTGCACTTTTTCATCATTTTCTTTCTCGGCGCCCCGGCGGCCCGGCGGCCCGGCTCTGTTTGCTCCCGCTCCGTCCATATCTTCCCTGACCCGATCGCCGGCGGGCCGGAGGCTGATGGACCGGCCGCTCGGCTCCGGTGGGCTCCGGTGGGGTCCGGTGGGGTCCGGTGGGGTCCGGGGGCTCCGGTCGATGTCCGGCGAACTGCAGCGGCGGCAGACGGCAGGAGTGCCTTTGTTTCTCGGAATGGGGATCTTTGGGGCACAATGCACAATCTGGCACGAGAATCATGGCCGACGAACGAGGAGAGGGGGGAGGGAGAGAGGGAGGGAGGGAGGGAGAGAGAGAGCGAGTGAGTGAGAGAGTCAAAGGGATACACTCTTGCCGGACCTGTCTCCGTCCAGCGAAGTGAGAGGTCATGAGACGAAACTGGAAGGAGGGGGGGGGGCGGGGTAGTGTAGGAGGAAATGAAAAGAGAGGGTCATCAGGCCCCGGGGCAGGGAGCGTGCGGGGAGGGGGTCAGGGGCAGCGGAGCGGCGACAGCTGCGCGTCCCCTTACGGGCCGGCGGGGCCTCGGGACATGCATCCAGATAGCCGAGTGCCATCGTCCACCATCGGCGCAGACATTGGCGACCTACGAAAGAATAAGACTTCCCCGGGTCTCCGGGACGGGCGTCGCAGCCCCCCACCCCACCCCCGTGGCCATAACTGTCGCACAGCCCCCGGGGCGCGCGCGCCTCCCCAAGTCTAAATCCTTCTTTTTAAGACTTCCTCGCGCCTGGAGCCCGGAGCCCGGCCGGGGACCCGCGATCCTGGGACTCGTGGGCGGTCCCCGGCGGCCCCCAGACCCCCAGACGCACGCGCGCGCGCATATTGGCGGCCGTGGAATTGGGCCGACGCGTCGCCACAGAAGAAGTACACCAATCTGATATTCTTTGTCGACTGGTTTAAAAACCTTGGGAGGGGGGTTCCATCAGGATAGCGAGTCGGGTTAGGCTGAGAATGTATATCAGCGCCCAGACTGCCCCCCCCCCCCCCCCCAGGTCAAACGACATGGTCGCCGGCTGCGGGGCTTTACGGGCGCACGACCCACTACGTTATGGCGCCGACACATTCTCGGCTCTTGTTATTCGCATGCTTCCGCCGCACGGAGCATAATGTCGTTAGTTTTCCGGTGACGGTGATGCCATTACGCCGCCGCCGCCGCCGCCGCGCGCTCCGCCGGCCACCTTGCCACCTCTCCGCCCATAAGTCCTCGTAATGATGCCCGCCACGCAGCCAGGAGGACGCGTCGCCCCCCGCAGACTCCTGCGGACCCCCCGCGGAGGGGGTGTAATGAGGGCCGGCGGGGGCGGCAGGCGGGGGCGGCAGGCGGACGCAGCGCAGGGCTCACAGCCTACCGCGACCCGGCAGAGGCCCCCCCCCGTCCATGGGGAGGGGGGGGGTGTCATGATCCCCCCCCCCTGAATAAGACCTCATAAGAGAAGGTGGGCAACTGTCGCGGCATTCAGCCTGTAAAGTAGGCAAATGTGCGACAAAGGATACCCCCTGAATGAAAATCCCGGACACGGTGCCCTGGCAAGTTTTGGACCATGAGAACGTGCGACACGCAGGGGTGGGGGGGGGGGGGGTCATGTGTGGCACTGGGCCGCCGGGCACTGAAACGCAAACGTGAGCAGACGCGACCAGCAGCAACAACTGTCCGCCTCTCTGTCTCGCTCCACTCACATCTCTCTCGCACACACACGCACGCACCAGCGTCGACGGCCGCAATCCTCTTTCCAGCCCCGTCGTTCCTCCCCTGTCTCGCTCCCTCCGGGGGCCTCCCACTAAATACGTCTCACTCGCTCCCGGCTCTCGCTATCGGGGACAGCATAGGGTGGGGGGGGGGGGCGAGGAAGGGAAGGGTTGGAGGGGAGGGGGCACAAGTTTCGCACCCATCGCCCGATGGAGTATGGCCGCAGTGTTCGCCGTGCCGCCGGCCCCGCCCCGCCCCTCCCCGCCCCCGGCAGTCGGCAAAACGGCTCGGTACAATGCAGGGACCCCCTAGAGACGCAGCAGCGGGCGGGGGAGCGGAGTGGAGCGGCCCGAAGGCCAGGACCCGCCGGGGGCCGCCGCAGCGGGGGCGGCGGACGGGGGCGGCCGCCTTGTCTCAGTGCACAATCTCGGAGAGCGTGCGACATCCATTGGCCGGCATTACATGCAATACGTCAGATGCGTTACTGCTGGGGCCGCGGCCGGGGCCCGGGGCTCGTCCTCCTGCTGCTGTAACATTGGCCTTTGTCTCTCTCTCTCTCTTGCCCTATATCTCTCTCTCTCTTACACAGTCTGTATTGCTCCTTTTCTCGGTGGGTCAGCTCGGGTCAGACCGTGAATGGTCGGCCGCGCTGCTGAAAGCAGGAAGGGAGTTGAGCGCTGAAGAATGAGTGGCCCGCTGATGCACGGACTTTCTCCCCCGCCCCCTCCCCCACCCCCCTTCCTCTTCCATTCCCGTTGCCCCCCCCCCCCCCCCCCCCCGCAGCCGATGACCTTCGGGCCGAACCATTAGTGCTGCTGCTGACCCGGTCTCCGCCGCCGCTGCACGGCCGAGGCCGCGGGGGTGAGGGATCCTGCAAACGCCTCCATCATTCATTTCGCAGGAAGAAAATTAAAGAATCGCTCCGTGTACCCCCTCCCCCCTTCCCCTCCCCCGGAGACGTCGGGTGTGATCTGCGTCTGAGCGCGGCCGTTATCAGGCGCGGCCAGGCCAAGTCTTCTCTCTGCGGCGGGAGCCGCCGCTGTCTCTCTCGCACACAGGCGTGCTCCCGACGGCAGCGACGGAGACACAATGACAAAATTACCTGCCGAATGAAATGATGGAATTCATCGTTGCTAATCTGGCCGGGGGGGGGGTCTGTCTGTGCGCGCCGGGGGCATTCTGACAGCTGTCAGTGCCGTAGGTGGGGGCGGCTCGCCGGCGGCCCCTGCGCTGCACCTGCAGCTGCCCGCTGCCAGCAGCCCACCGCGTTGGAGGGGGCGCCAGGCGCCTCAGGTGCCCCCGGCCGGCCGCAGGCGCCGCCATCAGGCTCCCAGAGCACGTCGAGGCGGAAACACGGGGGCAGCGGGGAGGACTGGGGGGACGTGCACACACGGGCCGCCGGGCCGGGGCCGCCGGCAGGGTGCACCGACGTCAACGCCGCCGCCGCCATCAACGGGGTAAATAGTGCGGCCGGCCGGCAGCGCCATGCGACACCGGCGCGCTCACAAAACAGGGCGCCGCGTGACGCGTGACGCTTCCAGCCCCGCCGAGGCAGAGTCTGGGCGGTAGGCAAGACTGGACTGAGTTAGGACAGACGAGGCCTGCGGCACCATGAGGCGCCCCCGAGGAGAGGATTAAGCCTTTACTCTTCGGCGAAAAGGCGGGGATAAAAAAAAACCGCGGTAAAAGGAGCCGGCCTCCCTCTCCCCTCCGTCCGGCCGCGACCGGCGCCGCCACCACCGCCACGCCCCCGCACGGGCACGGGGCGCGGCGATAAATCCATAACACTCTTGTGTACGACGCTGTTGTCGCGAGCGGCTGCTGCCGCCGGCCGGGCATCCGTGTCCGTGGCAGAGCTGGCTAGGCCGGGGTGCGTTTCACCACACGGGCATAACGAGGCCGAGGCAGCGCCACAAGCGCCGGCGTCTTTACATGACGGCTCCAGCGCCGCGCGCCGCGCCCTCAGAGAGCCCCCCCCCCCCCTCTCACACCTGCACGCACCCACACAGACACACCCGTCGCGGGCGGGAGCTTTTGATAACGAGGTGGGTTCGGCGCGGCGGCGTCCACGGGGCTCCCTCCCTCCCTCCCTCCCTCCCTCCCTCCCTCCCTCCCTCCCTCCCTCCCTCCCTCCCTCCCTCCCTCCCTCCCTCCCTCCCGGCCCCGGCTCACACACGCCGCTTTAGAGCGCTAGAGATGCCCCCCGGACACTCCCCTGCCCCCCGACGCTGTCCATATTGTCTCTTTCGTTTCTCGCGTCGCGCTATGCAACGCGCGAAATCGATTCGGAAGCTCGCGGCCGGCCAGAGTGCGCAGGGCGGCGGGGCGCGGCGGGGCGCGGCGGGGCGCGGCGGGGCGCGGCGGGGCGCGGCGGGGCGGGCGGTAAGCCCTTGGCAAAGGCAGCCGCCCGGCCCGACCCGACCGCCCACGACTCCCAAGCCCAAAACCCCCTTCTTCTTTCCGAGAGAAACACGATCCTTTTCTTGAACTCTGTGCAGCGGAAGTGTGTGCAGCACGAGGACATGCGGTGCCGGCCGCGCGGCCGCCCGTCACCCAAGGCGCATGCGGCACGCGGCCCGACGCTGTTCCTCCCGCAGAAACTACTTTAAAAAAAAAAGCCCGGCCGTTCACTCTGCCGCGCTGTGACAGTGCGCTTTTGTGCCGCCCGGCCCGTCAGCCCGTTATTCAATTAAGGGAGAAATGCAGGGACGGGGGGGGGGGGGGGGGGGGGGGAGGCCTTTTATTATCATCATTATCACCATCATTTTTTCCCTTCGCGGGCTTCCAGATGGCGGACGGCCGTGAACAAGAACAATACACCTGATTTTTAATTTGAGAAACGGTTTTGGAATGTGACAAGAAAATGAGACGAACTGACCGGCATGGCAGGAACGGGGGCCGGGCGGCAGCTGTGCGGCGCGCGGACAGCCCCGACGGCATCCCCTCCCCCTTCGCCCCCCTCCCCCCCCCCCCCCCCCCCCACTCCTCCCACACCCACACTCCTTCACTCAATTTCCCCGCGCGTCGCGCCGGCGGTATAAAAAGCAAGTAGGAAAGCTTTTCCACTTTCCCGATGAGAGCGCGCTGCGTTGCCGCATCGGCCCGCTCTCCCGGCGCACGCCAACGGCCACTTTTTTTTCCGCCCTCTTTTCTACATGCCGCGCGTTCGTATCGCCGATTGGCAGCGGCGCCCCCCGATGTTGCTGCACACGGGTAAACGGCGTGCGGGGGGCGTGCGGGGGGCGTGCGGCGGGCGTGCGGCGGGCGTGTGGCGCGGGCGTGCAGGGGACGTGTGTGGGAGGGTGGTGGGCCGGGCGGACGGGCCATAAGCCCCGAATTGATGGCGAGCTCTTCTTTCACGCGGACGCGGCGGACGCGGCGGCGGCCGGCTGCGATTAGGAGATGGGATCGGGAGCGGTGATATCGTCCCGGCGTTATTTACTCCGCCGGCTCGGGGGCCGCACACGAGCCGCACACGAGCCGCACACGAGCCGCACACGAGCCGCGGGGGGTTGGGGGCGGCACCTCGCTTCAGAACGAAATCTCGGCTGATTTTTTTGATGAGTAAGTTTGTTGTTAATAAAACAATTTTGATGAGAGCGACTGCGAGGAGGCCGCGAACACCAGTGGGCCCCAGCCGCAGAGAGAGGCGGCGGCGCGGCCTTGTCCGCGTCCTGACGGACCCCGGGGAAGCGGCGCGGGGCGGCGGGGCGGCGGGGCGGCGGCGCGGCGGCGCGGCGGGGCGGCGGCGCGGCGGCCGCGGCGTCAGCAACCGTCCGTCAAAAGTAGACCGAGATAAGATGCAGCCCCTGACGGGCGCGGCCGGCTGAAGGGTCGGGCGGCACCCCGCGGCACCCCGCGGCAGCGGAGCGGCGGACACGCAGAGTTAATGACGGAAACTTGAAGCGGCCGCAGCGTTGGCGGAGGTGGAGGAGGCGGTGGAGGCGGCTGCGGGGCGGCGGGCTGCGCGGGGCACAGGGCTGCCACCACATAAAACGGACGCCCCGACACATGCTCTGTCAGGGCTGCCAGCCTTAACAAGCCGCGGGGGACGCAGAGCCCGCAGGCAGCCGGCAGGCAGCCGGCGCGCAGCCAGTGTGGGACGGTGACACGGTGTCGGCGGAGACAGTGTCGGGAGGTGCGTGCGTCACACACACACACACACACACACACGGCGTGTGCGCCACAAAGACCGCCGCCACCACGCCGCACTGCACGAGCACTGCACGCCTCGCAAGACGCGCCGCATGCACCGCTGGTCCCCGCCGCCGGCCCCGACTGCTCCATCCGTGGGACGTAACGCGCAGCATGTGCGGCGCCGGCAGACCCGCCCCCACACCAATATCAGTTTTAATTCCCGGCGCGGAGAGGCGTCGGCGGCCGCGTCAGCACTACGGCGGCGGTTCGATCCCCTGCCGCGCCGCGGACGCCTCATATTTTCCCGCCTGGCTCAGCAACATCCCTTTCCTTTCCTTTCCCCGGCCGCGCCTCATTTTTTATTCCGATGTACACTCTCGCGCGCTGCGGCGTCGACGCCGCCTGGCCGCCTGCCTGGCTGGCCGCCTGGCTGGCTGGCTGCCGGCTGCCTGCCCGGACGGGCATGCGCTCCGTGTGCTCACCCCTTTTTCAGCATTCTCCGGCCCTTCGGGGCCCTCTGGCAGACGCCAATAACACGACTGGGTGCCTGAATGGGCCGGGCAGGGGCCCGCAGGGGGCCGCGGGGGGCCGCGGGGGGCCGCGGGGGCGAGGTTTCTCTTACACGGAGTGCCGGGGAACGGCTAAGGTATCGGCGGGGAAGGGCTGCGCCGCCGCCGCTCCGCAGGCCCCGCAGGCCCAGCAGGCTCCGCAGGCCCCGCAGGCCCGTCTGAGGCGACTGGAGCGCGGCGGACGAATGGCTTAGCGTGACGTGCGGAGGGAACCGTGAGGCAGAGAGAGAGAGAGAGAGAGAGAGAGAGAGAAGGGGCGGCGACGAAAGGAAAATGCTCCGCTTTTCACTCTGGCAGCAAATGAATCAGCGGCATGATGGGTCAGTCAGTGGCGTGGGCGTGGTGGTGGTGGGAGGGGGAGGGGAAGGGGGTTGTTCCGTACGCAGATGTGGCAAGCGGCCGCGCCGAAGGAGTTGTTTTATCAGCGGCTGAGGGGTGCTGAGCGCGCGGAGCCTAGTCGTAAAGATGGGGGCCGATCCGCGCGGAGAGCGGCGCGGGGGCGACGGGAGGGGAGGAGGCAGAGGCCGGGCAGAGGCCGGGCAGAGGCCTGTCATAACGCGGCAACATTACCTTGTTGCGCGGCCTCCGCCTCGGCCCCGGCGGCCGTGCCGTGCTGTGCACGCTATACGCCGAACACCGCGCCGCGGCAGGGTAACGGGAAGGGGGGTGGACGGGGACAGCGGGGGCTGCCTGCCGGGGGGTGCGGGGTGCTGAAAGAGAGAGAGAGAGAGAGAGAGAGAGAGAGAGAGAGAGAGAGAGAGAGAGGGGGGGGGGGGAAGATCGGCGGGCAGGATCGCAGGGCGGGCAGCAACAGCATCGCCGTGCCGCGGCTGATGCTGCTGCTAGAGTGAAAAAGTTGAGAAAGATTACGAGGCCGTGGGGAGGAGGAGGCGATGACACGGTGGCGGCGGTGAGTCCTCTTCACTATGCGCTCGTCGCTGCCGTATAACACAGAGCCCAGAGCCGCTCACCCCGTGCCCCCGCCGCTCTCTCTCTCTCTCTCTCTCTCTCTCTCTCTCTCTCTCGCTCTCTGTCTCTCTCGCTCCGCCACTTTCTCTTTCTCTCTCCCACTCACTTTCCCTTCCAGTCCTTCTCTGTCCGCAGCCCCCAGCTCAATGGGATGGCATAATGCGTTTATCGCGTAGGTGTGGATTATTGCCAAACGACCCTGCCCGGCCTGGGCCCGGCCTGGGCCCGGCCTGGCGCTCGCCCATCATATTTCCTGGGGTTGGCATGGCGCGGCAGGGCCGTGGTCAGCCGTGGCCAGGCGTGGCCAGGCGTGGCCCCACTGGCCCGCTTTCCGCCCGCCCCAAAGAGTACCCGCTTTGTGTGCGCGCCGTGTTGTGCTCCGACCGCACGCATATGAGCGCCGCCCCGTCCCCGTCACGCACGCGGGGAGCACAGCTTCCCCCCCCCCCCCTCTCCTCCCCTCCCCGCCGGCGCTGGAGTGCGCGGAATTAGAATTAGTATCGCTGTGGCGGATCGTGGCTGGCGGCGCAGACGTCGCTCGGCGCGTGCTCTGTTGGCGGCGCTGCCAGACGGTGCCGCACACGCCACGCCACGCCGCGCCACGCCGCGCCGCGCCACGCCGGGCTGCAGGTGCCACCAGAAGCACCCGTCAAAGCGGAACCATTCCAGCTCCAGCAAGGCGAGACGGCCAGTCTAGATCGTCAGGGGTTGACTGTGCCGGGGCGACGTGATGACAAGCTAAAGAGAAATCGAGGCGCGGTCTCAGGTCTGCAAGCCGGCAGGAGGGTTGGCGGGTGAGCGCCTGGCAGGGTAGGCCGGCGCGGAGCCCGGCGCGCACGCGTGCCGCGCGGGCTGGCCTACCCCGGAGCTCGCAGGCGCTCGCCGGCGGCCGCCGCCCTCCCCTCCCCGCCGGCCTGGCCTGCCCCAACGCTGACCCTCTCCGCCTGATTGGCCTCCCAGCCTCCCGCACCTGAGTGGGCACGCGCCCGGCACGCGCCCGACACGCGCCCGACACGCGTGCCCCCCGCGGCCCCACGGAGCGGCCGAGGGGGCCAGGGGGACGCCCGGCCGCGGCCCGGCCCGGCCTGACCCTCGTCCGCCTCGGCCCGGCATGGCCTGCCGCGGGGTCAACCATATATCGCACGTCACATTTCCAAGCGAACGGCAGCGGCCGCGGCGGCGGCCTCGAGTTCCGGGTCGGGCGCGGGCAGGCCGGGCGCGCGCTGACCGACTGCGTTCGAGAGCTTTGCCGGCCGAAAGTAAGACGAGCTCGGTTGCGTTCCATCAAAGTTTTCGAACGCTGTCGGCCAGCAACGCGCGGCCGAGTTCCTCCGCCGGAGCTGCCAAGGGCACTGGCGCGGCGACGGAAGAGAGGGCAGCAGGGCGGCGTGGCCGGAGGCCAGGGACCCGAGACGTCATTGGCGACACGGCCGCGGCAGCGGGCGGCGAATCTCAAATCTGCACGCGGCGCTCGCCTCCCCTCCCCCGCCTGCCCCCGCCCTGCCCCCGCCTGCCCCCGCCCTGCCCCCGCCCTGCCCCCTCGGAGGGCTGAGCTGAGCAGCCTAAGAGGAAAGCTTATCAGGAGTCAGTAGATGGGGCGGCGCGGCGGCGCGGCGGCGCTGTGCTGGGGAGGTTGCTGGACGCGGGGGTGAAGGGGTAGAGAGGAGAGACCTCATCAGTTACCCCGCCGAAAGCGCGCCGCTCGCCAAAAATCTTATAAGCAATCCGAAAGCGTAAATTGAATCGGCGCGTCCGCTGGTGCGGGGACTCGGGACTCGGGACTCGGGTCGGGTTGCCCGCCGGTAAAGTTTCCTCTCGGTGCGTCGAGCGTCGAGCGCCGAGCGCTGAGAGGGCTGAGGGCTCGGCCCTCGGCTTTGACGGCCGCACTCGAGCCCCGGGCTTCACCCACGCGCCCTCTCGAAAAGCGACATTGTGGACCCGGCGGGGGTTTGTTTCCTGCTGCCGCTGGATACTGTTCCCACCTGGCACGGGGGCGCCCGCCGCCAAACAAGACCGCGGCCCTCCAAGATCAGCCGCGCGCGCCATGAGTGGAAGACAAAGGGTTCAGAACCTAAAGCGGGGAGCCGGGGAGGGGAGAGAGAGAGAGATAGAGAAAGCGAGCGCCGGGCGAAAGAGTTGGGGGCCGCGGTGGTGGCGGCCGCGGAGAGCTCGCTGTCAGGCGCGCGGGGGAGGGGGCGAGACAGAGACGCAAGGATAATGGCGTGAGGAGGGAGAGAGAGAGAGAGAGAGAGAGAGAGAGAGAGAGAGAGAGAGAGAGAGAGAGAGAGAGAGAGAAAGTAAGTGCGAGGACCGAAAGCCAGAGCACGGGGCCGGCGCGGTGCGGCACCGAGGCGACGCGTGCCTGCGATATCATGTGATACAGCCTCCGGCAGGCGAGGCCCCACCCTCCCGGCAGACAAGGCAAGGCTGCCGTGCCGCGCTGCACAACTTCCTCATGACGCTTCTCACCGAACATGCAATGACCCGTGTCTTCTTTGCGGGAGGCGACACACATCGACTGCATTGATTTTTCTCGAGTGATAAATGGATGGGGGGGGGAGGAGGGGGAGGGGGAGGGGGAGGGGGAGGGGGAGGGGTCGTGAGTACGTACGTACCCAGATCGGTGGGTCATCCTTTTTTTTCTGTTCATTTCTTTCAGTTATTTGCAAGTTTGAATGTAAAATACGCGTATCGTGTTTTGAAGGGAGTGGAAGTAGGGAGAGTCGGATTTCAAATTTTACATAATTGAGTAATATCACAGACCGTGCTGGCTGCCCCCCCCCCCCCTCTCCGCCGGGCTCCCACGGGCATTCTCTCATACCGCCCTCGGCCGGCCCCGCGGCCCCCGGCAGCTGCTCGGCCCCCACTGCCTCCCTGCCGGCGTGTGCGCGACCCCCGCGGAGCCAAGGGGGGCAGGGGAGCGGAAGGGGGGAGGGGGAGGGGCGAGCTGATTTCCCGGGTAGGCGTTTCCAGTCTCGTCAAAACTTGCCCGTGTGTGCGAGAGAGAGAGAGAGAGAGAGAGAGAGAGAGAGAGAGAGAGAGAGTGGGGGGGTGGGGGCTCCCGAGAGGTGGCCGCGTGCGAAAGCTCTCCAGGAGTGCCAACTGCTGTCGGCGGAAACTCAAACATGGTGAGCGGACCGTGCCGCGCCGCCGTCTTGGCAATTCAATCTCCGAGGCGGGGCGGCGGGGGCCGCGGTGGCCGTTTTCCTCGCCGATATCTCGGGGCGGCTTGCTGCGGCTGCGGCTGCTTGTTTCTCCGTGTGCCTATGGGGAGTGGAACTGCACAACTCGCGAATTAAAGAGCATGAAATACACGACGAAACCGTGATTGGTCCAAACACGCTGAGTTAAAAAAAAAACACTTTTTCTGTGTCAGTTTTTTTGGGGAGTTTTTTTGTTTTTCCGCAAGACTTGCGCAAAGTTATGGATTGGATTTTTAAAAATACATCAAGTATGGCGCGATTCGGCGCGGTATTAGCCGTTTCCATCTTGTGCGCACAAGCTGTGCTGAAGCCATCGTGATGCCAAACTTGCGCGGATAACAATAATTCTACCATAAAAAAAAATAAAAACAAGAGACGCCGTATCGGGGCTTGTCTCTTAGGAGCGTCGCCGCTTACGGTCGGTGTTGCCATCACGCTAAGACCGTCATAAATAGACCCCCGCCGGGGCCCACGGCGCCGTCCTGAGTGATGGCTCTCGTAAATCGGACGTCCCCCGCGCCGCCGCGCCGCCGCGCGGCCGGCATGCTGTAGGCCCTCGTGTAGGCCTCGGCGGCGGCCGCCCCGCCGCCTCCTCGTGTCAATTTTCCGAATAAAACTCTCGCTGATGACTGTCACGGGCCCGGCGCCGAGGCGTGCGACATCTGCCGCAGGGGCGGGGCCGGGCGGGGCGGCGTCCGGCAGGCGGGCCGGCCGCGGCCTACGGATCTGCCTGGCGGTGGTGAGGGTTGGTGGCGTCCTTGTCACGAGTTCAGTTCCAGCGGGGGCCGGGGGGAGAGGGAGCGAGACAGACCGACAGGCAGAGATAGAGAGAGATAGAGGAAGCAGCAGCGAGGGGGCTAGAATTCCATCAGCCGCGTATTCCCAGCAAGTTCGCGGCACTGTGTCACCCCGGCCTCTCCCGGCCTCCCCCGTGCACAGCACAGCGCGCACCGGGTCTCGGCCGTCGGGGAGAGGAGCAGGGGGGAGGGGAGGGGAGGGGAGGGGAGGGGAGGGGAGGGGGTACTCGCGGTCTAATTTTTTCACGAGAGTCTCTGTGATGTACGATCATCCATAGCGCGCGTCAGCGCCACGGGGGAGTACGTCGGCGTGGCCGCGACGGCGGCGGAGGGAGGGGCGGGAGAGGCGGGGAGAAAGAGGAAGGGGAGGCTTCCAGTCCCCGGCCCGGATTAAAGGTCTCGAGAATGCAATATTCTCCCGTCCGCGCAGAGAAAATTTCGGCGCTATCTGAACGCTCTTCAGGATGGGTAGCTCCAATTTTTATATTTTTATTTTATTTTTGTTTTTGTCTCGCTTCGTATTTTCCCTTATTGACTCGGGCCGGTGGTTGTTGGCCTACGTCTCGGGTGATCAAACGCAGACAGATAACAAAAGACGAATCGTAGAAGAGTCTGGAGGGAGAGAGAGAGAGAGAGAGAGAGAGAGAGAGAGAGAGAGAGAGAGAGAGAGAGAGAGAGAGAGAGAGCGATAGGAAAGGGAGAGAGAAAGGAAAAAGGAACGAGAGCTAGAAAAAGGCGAGGAGGGCCAAAGCAAACAACCCTGATGGAAATTAAAGTTTTGCGTCGCAAAGAAAACCCCAGCGGGATGAGTGCGCGCAGCAGTCATGCGTTGGAAAGGGAGAACAAGGGAGTGGAAGTGAGAGGGGGAGAGGGAGGGAGTGAGAGGGAGCGGGAGTGAGAGGGAGCGGGAGTGAGGGAGAAAGGGGAGGGGTTGCAGCGCAGCGTGCAGCAAACGTGAAAGGCGTAGCGGGGTGGTTTCTGGCCGAGTTTATGCGAGATTGGGCGGCGACCCCACAAAATGGATTACCTGTTCACACACACCGCACGCTCGCACTCACACACACACGCACACATACACACACACGACCGCACATGAAAGAAACAAGAGAGGCCGAGGGCCCCACGTTCCATCGCGGCAGGCCCCGGCCTCTGGCAGTTCGGTCCGGCAGGGGCCGGGCGCTTCGTCAAGTGAGTAACTTGATTTGGATTAACTGGTGCCCTCGGCTCGTGGCTGCGCGACGCAGTTGCACCGGGCCGGACTTGAGCCCCGCTGCACTTGATTTTCGTTTCGATCGGGAGGGTCGGACCGTTGGGCTCACCGTGACAGCTGCGTGCGGGCGGTGCGGTGCGGTGCGGGCGGTGCGGGCGCTGGGCCCCCGGCGGGGTGCTGAGTGAGTGATCCGCGGGACGGCCTGTCCGCCCCTTGTTATCGCATGACGTGCGCGAGCGGGGCGCAGCACGTCCGGGGCACGTCCGGGGCACGTCCGGGGCACGTCGGAGCGCGCCCTGAGCACGTCCGCGTCCGCGCGACACGGGCCGCGTACACGTGCGCGGTCGCCGGACGCTGGGGGGTCCGCGATCTCGCAGGCGCGCTGTTGGCGCTGGTGGGACGCGAGGCGGTCGCGGTCGCGGGCCGCGACTCGGGCACCGGGTCGGCTCAAAATAAACAGCCGCCGAGCCGAGCCGGGCGCAGCCGGGCGGAGCCGGCCGCAGCCGGGTGGGGGCGTCGCCGGGGCTCGGGGGCGAGCCGAGCCCAGCCGAGGCGGGCCGGCCGGGGGTGGCCGCGGCGCCCAGCCTCTGGGGCTCTGGGGCCGCTGCGAGCCGGCGCCGCCGCGACCCGTGGCGCCATCCTGCGGCGGCCGCGGCCACCCCGGCATCAGCGTCCCGGCCCCACGCAGCTGCTAGGCCGCCACTTCCAGGTGTGTGTGTGTGTGTGTGCGCCTACCTGTCGAGGGGCACTGCCCTCCATTTTCTCATTCCTTGGTTTTAGCCGGAATTTATTTTCCAACGGCGCTGGTGTTGAGGCCAGGGCCGCGGGGTCCGTGTTCACGGTGGGAGTGGAGTGTGGCCCTCGCGGCGCCCCGGGCGGTGTCCCGGTGCCCCGGTGCCCCCAGCCGGCCTGCTCTCCTCTCCGCGCCCGCCGCCCCGCCGCCCCGCCGCCCCGCCGCCCCGCCGCCCCGCCGCCCCGCCGCCCCGCCGCGTCCCGCTGTCAAAACGCTACGCATAACAAGGCAGCCGGGAATAGAGCGCGGCAGCGATACCCCGTGTGGCACGTGTGTGGGGGGGGGGGGGGGCTCGCTGCGGCCGATCGGGCTGGTTTCCCCGTCAACGGGGACGACGGCCGACGGCGAGCTCAGCCTCCCCCGGCGACGGTGGCCGGCGGTGACGACCAAGCGGCGAGGCTGAGGCGAGGTGAGGACGCCGTCCCGCCGCGGCCGCAGGTCCTGGGACTGGGAACAGGGTGGCCGACGGCGAGGGCCCTGTGGATGCAGGCAGCGCAGATGCAGGCTGCGGGGGCGGAGGGAGGGGGTGTCGGAGAGGTGGGGCGCCGAGGCGGGAGCAGGGCGGGGCCGGGGCCGAGGCCGCCGCCAGAACCCCTGCCGGGCCCGGGGCCCCGGGGGCGGCGGACGGCGGGCGGCGTGCAGTGCGTGGCGCGCCGAGCACGTCACCGCTCACGCCTCACGGGGATCCGGCCGCACGGCTGCACACTCGCGACGATGGCTACGACGGCGGCCGCCGACCCGCGCCGCTACAAGGACGTCGACGACGACGACGAGGATGACGACGAGGAGGAGGAGGACGGGGAGGACGACTACGACTTCGACGGGGGAGGAGACGCCGTGGATGACGCGGCCGCCAACGGGGCCGCGGGCTCTGACAGGTAAGCAGGCGCGTCCGCCGCCACCTTCGTGCCGTGCTCATCAAGACATGGTTCTTGAACCAATTTGTACCCCCCCCCCCCCCCGTCCGCGACACGTGCGGTGGCACCCGGCGACACGCCGGTATAAATCAGCCCGCCGCATGTAAATAAACACTGCAACAACGGCGGCCAATCCTCGGCGCGGCCGGGAGGCTGCCAAGGCGCGGCCAGGACCGCCAGCACGCCACGCGCCGCCACGCGCCGCCACACGCCACGCCACGCGCCGCCACGGGGCTGTCACTTTCCCCCCCGCGCTTCCGTACGTCTGGCCGTGACAGCGTTCTTCGCGCCGATCGGTGTCTCGGGCCGGCGACCTGCCCGCGGGGCGCGGCGGTGCGGGGGCCGCCGGCAGACGGCAGCCAGTGACACGGGAGTATAAAAACCAAACCGTCACATCTGTTTCCTGGGCGACACAGGGACGGGGCCAGGCCGAACGGCGGAGCGTTCAATGGCCACCCCTGGGCCCTGTTCCGCGCGCGCCTCCGGCCCCTGCCGTGGCGCTACACCGCGCCACGCGGCGCCACCCTGTTGCTTTGCAGGTGCCGAGGTGCCGGGGTAGGCCGGCCCGCGCGGCACGCGTGCGCGCAGCGGCCCTGGCTGCCTACCCGGCAGGCTGGGCTGGCGGCTGCGGCTGCGGCTGCGGCTGCCAGGCCCAGAACCAGGGCGCGGCCAATGCCATGCCGGCCATCTGCAGGCACTTCAGCCACTTCAATCGGACCCACACAGACAGGGCCGGCCGTGCTCCGACACGGACGACCGAGCAGCCACGTCTCTCTCTCTTTCTCTTTCTCTCTCTAACTCTCAAGCTCAAGCCCTAAGCCCCAATAGCCGCCCCCCCCCCCCCTCAAATTTGGAACACTGTAGTAGGCCGTTGCCAAGCCCGGACTACACTACGCTGCACTACTATGAGGGCCCCTTCACAAAATGACATCACGCGGGGCCAATGTTTTTACCTCCTGTAGCCTTGGGCTAACCTAACCTACCAATGCCTTCAGGACGTGGCCGCCACGGGAGCCTCGACCCGCTCCCCCGCCGCAGCGCGCATGACGTACAGAGCCTGTGAACGTCCGTGCCGCGCAGCCCCTCAGCCGGCCGCCGCGCCGCCGCGCCGCCACTTCCGGTCCGGGTTCGGGTCGTAACAGTCGTGAGGCCGGAGGCGGAAGTCGGCGCGGCGCCTCGGCCGGTGCGGCGGCAGGATGGCGGCGGTGGCGCCGGCGGGGGTGGCCCTCGGCCCTCAGCCCTCGGTGCTCCCCGCCTGCCCCGCCTGCCCTGCCCGCCCTGCCTGCACCAGGAACTCGGATGGCCGTGTGGATGGGAGGGAGTGCACTAAAACAGATGTCCCTCCTCAAATCGAACGGGGTGCGCAGCGGATCGGAGGAGGACAATAGGCACGGAGAAAACAAATCACAATGCGGGCCGCTGCGGACCGCCGCCATTATCTCTCGGCCCCGCATGCCTCTCATGTAAAACCCGAGCGAGAGCGACCTGCCAGCCTGCAGGATCGGCTCCGCAAACTACTCACATACGCCCACACACACACACTCACACACACGACGCCCCGAGGTGCAGATGAATGAAGCCCCCAAACCCGAACCCCCACCGCTATTTCGGTCGCTGGATGTGTCAGGGGGATGGGGAAGTGAGAGGGGGGGGGGCAGGCAGCTTATAACAGGAACCGAACGAAGCCCCCTTCTGCCCGTTCAAGCGGCAACATGGAAGCCAAAACATTTCTCGTGGTATTTTCCGGGTGAAGTTAGGGGCACCCACACCTTGTGAGGCCGGTCAGCTGCCGATAAGCCTCCTTCTCTCCCTCTCCCTCCCTTTTCTCTACCCTTTCTCCTCCACTATTCCTCCCCTCCCCCCGGCTGCTGCCCCGTGCCTCCCGTGTGGACGCCCCCCTCGGATCCCGTGTGTTGCTCTTTGCGCAGCCTGTCCAGAGTGAGGCGGTCGCCGTGCTGGCCGCCGCCGCCGCCGCCCGGGCAGCAGACGCCGCCGCCGCGCGGACCCGTGTGGGCGCCGCTGCTCCGGAGGCAGCCCCCGCCGCCCCCGCCGCCGGCCGCCGCCCCCACCGGGCCGAGGTACGCGTCGCAGGCGGGACCCTCCGGGCCTCCAAGAAGTACGCCGCGGCCCCGGCCCGGGCCCCGGCCGGCAGTCAGGCCCGCCGGACAGAACCCCGTCTACGGCCACCGGATGCGGCTGTACTGCCGCACGGGCTTCCACCTCACCATCGGGCCCAAGGGCCGCGTCACCGGCACCGCCAACCCCGACGACAAGTACGGTGCGTCACGTGCGGAGCGGAGGCACGGCCGAGTCTTGGGACGAGTAGTGCGGGGCGGGAGTTTTTTTTTCTAGTTTCATTCGAGACAGCTTTTGCGACACTGGAAACGCTGACGCGCACCCTCTTCCCGCAGCCATCCTCGAGTTCAGCTCGGTGACCAACGGCGAGGTGCGGATCCGGGGCGTCGAGGCCAACCTCTTCTTGGCCATGAACCGGCAGGGGAAGCTCTACGGACAGGTGAGTGGCGAGTGGCGCTGGTGGGTGACCGTCCGAGTCCGAGCAGGGCGGGCGGAGCGGGGCGGAGTGGAACGGAGCGGAGCGCCTGACAGTTAGGCAGCACGCTCGCGGCCGTGCGCGGCGGGCCGGCAGGCGCTGAGGCGGGGCTCGTGGCCCGCGCATGGCGCGGCCTCCCCACCAAATGTGCACCTCGCGTATTTGAAGACTGCCGCCGAGCACCCTGAGCTGAGCTGGCCGCCTGTCCTCGGCCACCGACACTAACACTAACGCACTGCCGCGTCCTTGCCGCAGGCCAACGTCCGCCAGGAGGGCACCGTGTTCGTGGAGACGATGCTGGGCCAGTACAACACCTACCTGTCGCGCAAGTTCGCGCACGTGGGCTGGTACGTGGGCATCAAGAAGAACGGCAAGCAGAAGCCCGGCCTCAAGACGGCGTGGGGGCAGAAGGCCATCCAGTTTCTGCCCATCCGCGTGTAGTCTTTTTTTCTGTAGTTGGCCACGGATAAGCCCCCCACCCCCACGTCGCCGCTACCGTATTGGGCGACGGTGCGGTCATGTGTCAAAAACCTTTTCTCCACTTCCGCCGGCAAACAGTCCCATTAATAATTCGTTGCGACTGGTAACTCTCACTTAGACAAGTTATAGGCGTCTTAAACTCTTTCGATGTTTTTTTCTTTCTAATCTGGCAGTTTTCAATGCCGCCGTGAAAATGGCTGCGGTACCGTGAGTAGGAGGGGTCTGCTCATGACCGACCGACTACTACTCAACTGTGTGCGTGCTGTGCGCATGAAATACCATGCAGATCATGTGGAAACAGGGTAGATAATAAAATGGGTATTTTGTAAAAGAAGCTCCTTTAATCTCATGTAATTAATGTCATCTACGCATACAACATTTACACCGAAAAGCAAATTAACATTTAAAACGTTCTTAAAATCTCGTTTTTTTTTCCTATTTGTTTTTTTAAATATAAACAAAGAAATAATAGTTAACAGAGATAAGTTGCTGCTTTCCACAGCAGCAATCACAGGTTCCTAAGGATAAAACTTAACCACAACAGTCAATATCATACAAAAGTTTTTCTAGAATAAAATGAGAGGTGCAACGTGTTTATATCACAATTAGTCAATGATTGGTGAAGCTTTGAAGCCGACCACCAATAGTAAGCTTCCCCACTATTTGCAAGAACGGGCACTTTCTGAGTCACTAAAAGAAAAATTACACAATCTTAGGACTTGCAAAATGGCTTTCCCCCTCAATCTTCAAGCAGCCATGTTAGTTTTGTCCACAAACATAATAGGATAGGCTCAAACTTGTTCTATGTTTGCAATGATTTATTTACTGGAATATCACATATTGTACAAGCAAAGCAGCAAATTACTATTAGGAATGTGTTCACACAAAAACTATCAGACTTTCCTCATTCCCCATTTCTGTTCATGAAGTAGGATTTATTTTTTCAGCTGCTTCAAATAAAATTTCAGTGCAACATAACAACAGGGGCACTATCTTAGATTTTAATTTCTTGGTGTTAAACTTAATACTATGATTGAAGTTAAAAATGAGACAAGTGCATGCATGACCCACAATGATGACTCGAAATCTCATGCTCCGCTTCAATAAATATTCAAAAACCTGTATTGAGAAGTGCCCTCAATTTTTCTATTTGGGGACCGCAATTAAAATTTGGAAAACATACTGTAATTTACTTTTTGCATATTGGGTGCCAAAAGTATATAAAATCTCATATAAAGGCACAAGAATAAATGCCTACTACCTCATGGTCCACAATTATTAATCATATTTTAAACATACTACAACACGAGCAGTGCCTGAAGCAAGAACATTACACAATCTAGGATATATGACCTACCTGACTCTAGGAATTGTCAATCAAACCCAAAAGAGAGCAGAAACGGTAAACTATGACAGTTTTTTGTTTTGTTTTTAAATAGGTTTGAATTAGTAAATGGTAGACAAGCACAGCAAATATCTTTTACATAACAAGGATTGTACCTTGTTTGAAAGAGCTAGCAAGGCAAATTAGAACACAATTATCCCTGGTGGTGATCTTCTTGTCCAGTTACTTCTTGCTCCCTTTAGGCTCCGCAGACTGGAAGACACTGGACGCAGCCATCAGATTCTCAATATACTGTCCGAGAACTTGATTCTCTGACCGGAGCTTGAGGTTTTCTTCCTTAACACTATCTACCCTCTGTGACAGATCTAGAAGGCAGAATAACAAACAGTGAAATCAGGGAAGTATAGAGGGCATTAAATTGTAGAAAGGAGAAGAGAGCAGCCTTTACCATCCAGTGTGTTTTGCAGTTCAAGGACTTGAGATATGAACCGAGCCTTCTCTTCTTGTTCATCTGGACTAACATCAGGGTCAAGGCCTGTGAAAAGGGAAGTCACATTACATTAATACCGCAGGAAGATTTATTTGCCGTACAGCTCCTGACCCACTATGGGTTACAAGTATCGTACTATTTGGTCCCGGACTACTGCTGCCATTGGTGAAAGTAGAGGGAATGGAGTCCATGCTCCGGCCGCGCATGATGTTGTCCGAACTTTGAGACACATCCCCAGCTTCACTCTCATCAGGAATTATGTCTGAAAAGGGGAAGAGGGAGAGGGAGAATTAGCCAGAGATCCAAGGTTAAGGTAAATAATTATCTTCAATACCGACGATGAGAGGAAGCGGCGGCATGGGAAATGAGACACAACTAACCTTGGGGATCGTCATCTGCCAGAGGAATACTGTTCATCTCCTCTTGAATATTTCCCGGGACAGGCTTTAGAGCCATCTTAGCCTGGTCTGTTCGTCTGAGGCCGTGCAGGAAGAGTGCTGATATTACAGCATAAGCGTCACAGATCTTCACAGACGCAGCGACGAGGACGGAGTATGAATCCAAGGAGACGCTTTTATCCTGCGGAAAGACTATCTTAGACCAAAATAGTGAAAGGGAAACTTGACATTTTAGGTTAACGACGCCCTCAAACAGACTATGAATGAGATATCCTCTTTTGTTTCCTTATCGAGAGTGTGCTCAACAGTAAAATGCAGCCGTGCATTTCTATACCTTTTTATTATTTAGCAGAATACGGGGGCGATCTTTACTTCATTTTCACATGTAAGAAAACGCTAATTTTTCCAATATACAGTACTGTCACTTTTTCATTACGTCGAACCGCAGTCCTAGAGTTTTCATCCCTAACATCACATCACATTTATAGCCTCGCAGAAGTGTGCCTCCGGCCTCCGGAATGTGAATGTGGAACTAAACCTAAGTGAAATTTTGCTAGAAAGTGGGGGTCATATGTGATGTCAACATGGCTGACTTCGATGCGATCTACGAGGAGGGAGATGATAATGAAGAGCAAGCTCCAGATTCTTTTGTGTCGCTGGTGCCAGACCCGATTGTGATAAGAGGAGCAGGGAATATGACAATGTAAGTAATGGCAGTCTGTAGGGCCTCGCTTGCCGAGAAGCATTGTTGGGCTGGATCCACAGTGACTTCCCCCCTCCCCTCCCCTCCCCTGACTCCCCTTTGGAAAACAAAGACTTTCATGCTGTCTCTTCCTCTTTGAGGGAAAATAGGCCTCATTTGTAAAGCGAACCAGTGGTTTTTAAAAGTGGGACGTGTTCGTAAAGGTCGCTTCGTGATAAATTGTCAGTGTCACTGGTGCCACTGGTTTACATAGCAAGGTTTGCTGGGCTAACCCGCTTCACTCTCCTGGGGGTCTTTTCTGGGTTTATTCCTGCACGTCACATCGTTTTGTAAATCATACAGGCATGACAATGTTTTGTTATTTCGGGATTGTTCATCTGCTTACCGGCTCATCTTTTCTGCATGGTTGTGGCCTCTACACGGGGCTGTTGTTTTCCCTGCTCATCAAAATTTTTTGTTTACAGATTTGGACTAAGTAACCGATTTGAGTGTGATTTTCCTCCTGGGCTTGTGTCTCGGGTGGCACCAGAAGAGTATAAATCAACAATAATGAGAGCAAATGGTGTGCTCAAAAAAACATTGCCTGTCAATGTGAAGTGGCTGTTTTGTGGATGTGTGTGCTGTTGCTGTACTTTAGGGTGTTCACTATGGCCAGTCATCTGCCTTAGCAAAAGGGTATGTTTGAATTTTTTCTGTTATGTTCTGAATGTGTGAACTGAACACTGACCAATGTAATTTATAATCTTTTAGACACAAAACTCAATAGACAAACTCCTTGAATGGGAGAATGGCAGATTGTATCACAAGCTTGGGCTTCACTGGAGACTTACCAAACAAAGATGTGACTCATCATCCATGATGGAATATGTAAGTAACTCTCTCCACAAGTAGTTCTGTTGTGTTCAACCATGACACTTATGCTTTGCACTTTGATTCTTATAGGTTCTGCAGATAGAATTCATTCCCAAGATACCAATATACAAACCGGATTGAGGCAACAAAAAAAAAGGGGGGGGACATTCTAAGTTAATGTCTTCTGCTTGGTGAAATGCTTTGAGTCGGGTCCATATATTACATGGTCACAAATTAGGGTACGGTATGACTTACTTTATGGATTCTAATTTTATTGTTTGTGGATCACATAACTTGGGTTCCCTTTTCATTTTGAATTGTTGTACCATCTTCTGCCTGACCCAAGTTTGTCCCAGCTCCATATTTGTAAGTAACAAGTAAAACCATTGTCGAGAAGATCACAATGTATAAAGGTGATTTTTCATCAGTTGATGTTTGTGGTCACTGCTCCAGTGATATACCCCAGAAAATGGGTGCGTTGAACCTGGCACAAGGTGACACAACGATATGTTAGACTGTTACCAATGTTAGTGAGAACTTATTTATAAGTGATAAATGTTCATTCTGGTGCTGATCTAGGTAAAAGTTTTGGAAAATTTCTTTATCAGCTGTAAAATAAGGAAAATTGACTGAAAATTTTTGGCAAAATGCTTTTCAATATTATTTTCTTTAATAAGAAAAAAGAAATGCTCATTGTATGATTTGGTTGATCCAATGTTGTACGTGTTTCCTGTTCAACTGATGAACAAGCACAGCTAGCTTATTATTTTCCTAATGTGCATATGATTATGATAAGTAGGTTATTTTCAGATGTAAACCAGAGAGGCCTTACATCAGTGACATCTTGGCACTGTCAGTGTTAGTTACTTACACTTAAGTATCGGGTGATGATGATAGGTACCTGAAGGTGGTTACAAAGCTCATGTATCTTTTCCCATCCTGAAATGGGTCTTTACTGCATAAACAGATCTTGTTCCCGATTTCAAGTGCTATGTCTTATGAATCCAGGTAGGCTAGACTCAACGAAACGTGATAAAGTTTATGTATCTGGCATTGTTACTCTCGGCACTCTTCCGGTGCATAATGTATTGATGTGTCACTTTTTTTTTCATGGCACAAACTTCTAAATAATTTAAAACCTATTTTAAAAATAGTTTGGTGTTGATGGGAAATGGTATCTCATGATAATTGATCCAGTGATATCATCCATAATTTTTCCTCATGAAGCAAGGGTAGCTGTAAGGGTGATTTGCTACTCAATCTTTGTCTGCATATGTACTGCCTGAAAAATATAATTTTTTATTGAAATGGTGTTCCTATAATGAATGATGTATTCTGATGTGTCACTTGTTTGAGGCTATGCTGTGTTATGACATGAAACTTAGAAATTCTTAATGTGGGTGTACAATGTTTTAGCTAGGCTATAATACCTTAGTTCTGTTTTTCTGTTTTGTTTTTTAACCGCCAAGACCAACTGCACAGCTTTGTGTGTGATCATGTTCTAAAATATTTGTGATCGTGTTCTTATATCCATGGCAGATGTCTAGTTTTAATGTGAAACCAGCTATGGACCCATTCCAGTTATGTTATTTTCAGCAGGATTAATTTTTGTTCTGGTTTTTGTAAAAAAAGAAAAAAAAGGCGCTGAGTCTCCATTATTGTGAAGCCTGTCTTGGTGTCCAACCTTTTGGAACCAGTGTCAGAATATTCAAGGAATCTGTGTCCGTAGACAAGAGTTGGAACCCCAGAAATATTTTCACATCATCAAATTAGATTCTTCATTATGTTTTTTAACCAGATGCCATTCTAGCTTTATGAGACTATTTTTCAGCAGATGGAAATATTATTGTGGATGGTGTTTGAAGATCAACGAGCAGATTAATTTCTGGGTGATTGAGAGTTGGTAGTTGCATGAGGAATGTCTGATGCTCATCAAATCATTGAACTGCCCTGTGGTACCTATTAAATGCAGGGTTACATTAAGACAAAATTTGTTATGTGTTTATATCTGATATTCAGATAGTGAACACACTTACAAGATTTTATTGATTGTTACAGATTTTAGAATGCCATGCTTTAGTATGTCTTGTACAAGATCAACCCAATCTTAGTTTTATTTTGTTTCTGAGCTGACTGTGGGTTAGGAGGTAAAGGAGTCATGAGAAAAAAATGAGGCATCACACCAGCATCAGGTTGGCCTTGCATTAGACATCAATCTTTTGGTGGGAAAGAATCAATGACTAGATCCGTAACAACAAAACATATTGGTGGTATGCAGGAAACCAGGCTGTTTGTTAGACTTTGACTCTGTTACCATTATAATGTTAAACAGGCAGTATTACTATACTTTGCTTTTGTTCTCCTCTTTGCCTCACCATTTTAACCAATATGCTCATTTTTGCTGTTGTCACAAAACCTTTTACCTCTTGCTATAAAGATGTCATATTCTCTCTTTTATACTACCTATGTTAGAGTTAGTTCTGCTTTTAGCGTAGTGTGATATTTCTACCTTGAAATGCTGAGCATTTTTTGCCATCCTTTCCGGTCTCATTTCTTGCATAGTAAAGGACTTCCCTTCCCTTAACTGGAGATTTTTTAAAAATTTGGATAGTTGTCACACATTTTACAGCTTGACTATGAAGTGCATAAATAGTATGAGACTAGAGTAGGACTGTGTTGTAGATCTATTGATCGGAGGCACAGAAACATATTTTTGACACAAAATATCTTTTGTAAGGAACAACTTTAAGCTATGTGATATTTGCAAGCCACCTTTGACGCTTTAGTTTGCAGTGTGATAGTGTTAGATCTGCCTTTTCATATTTTGTTGTATTTTAATCTATGAGAAGAATAATTTGTGTATATTCAATTTTTTGACGCTCTGAAGGTTAAGTTCTAACCATAACTGAATCTGTGGTTGCACTTTTAACTCATCTGCATTTGAGAAACATGATGCGTGTGTGTGTGTTTGTGTGTGTCTGTGTGTGTGTGCTTGTGTGTGTGCAATGCTTATGCTGCCTTTGTTCTCCATTAACTTATTATTTCAACCAGAGTTCAGCAAGGAGTTAGAACAGATTTGTAAATTGATTTTATACCAAAGGACTGAATTGTGTAGTTTTGAGGGCTCCTTTAGTAATATGCATCTTCTGAATGCCTCAGAGAAAGTTGCAGAGCAATAAAAAGGAGTTTGGAAGTTTAGTTTTAGTTTTGCACCAGCTAGCTTCCATGGTAGACAAATTATTCCAAATGTATATTGCCCTCTCTGTATGTTTTCCATTTTAAATTGCTTACACCGAATATGAATTTTAAAAATTGTTTTAGCCACCAGAATGCAAATATTGTAATGAGAATCTCATTGGTCTCTTTAATAGCTCACAAATAAGGAACATCTTTAGATACCTGTGAAAGCATATAAAGTGTTCTGAGTAGTATCAGTAGCTTTAAGTCCACAACTGGATTTCACCATGAGTAGGCAATGCATAAATTAGACGTGAAGTTGCTCATTATCAGTGTCAAACACCGAGTTTGTTTAAATATGCCCATTCATTTCATGATACAATATTTATTCCTAGGGAAAAGCTGGTATGCATGAGTAAAATTTGTATATCTTGGCAAAATTCCAGTTTCATCTATTTTTTAATCAATGTGTAAAAATTCACATATTTTCATTTACCATTGTTTAGAATATTTTTGTGTTTTGGTGACTTAAGAACCTATATCTTTAGTGCTTGACTATTCATGGAATCTGTGAGGAAGCACTCAAATTTGTGAAGCTTTTAAATTTATGGTTCATGTCATTGTGACTACTGTTTTACTTATTCTTTCTTACTTTGTCAGGATTTATTTTCTTCATCTTGTAATGTATGCTTATTGGCCTTGAAGGCTGCACACTTGATGTTGGCTGGTATTGCCTTCCATTAAAAATTTCGTCAAAATGTAGATTGTTTCTGTGATATCTACTCCATACATTTCATCTTTCATCACGTAAAGATGTTTAGTTTTTATGTTCATGTGAGTTGTAGCATTAGGTTCCATCATTATTCTTTTTTTTTTAACATTAGCTGTTAAAAGTACCAATTTAGTCCAAAATACAACCCCATATCAAAGGCATGACATTCGCTAGTCACCTTGATACCATATCAAGCTGATGTGGTGAAGGAAATTTCCCATTGAAACTGTTTCTTGTGTATTATAGATAATTCCAATGGACAACACATTAAAGAACTGTTGTCTAGTCTACTTGAAAAAATAAAATATGTCATTAATTTTGAATGGTATTTATTCTTCTGTAAAATATACATGTTGGATCGTCTTCATTGATAACGCATACAAAAAAAATAGTCTTTAAAAAGAAGTTTGCTTACAGCTCTTTTGAATTGAAGGTTACAATCAAACAGAACATGCAGCCTTCAAAAACATCAAATGTTGATGTAATAAATAGCACACTACTGTACAAAAGATAAAAATACAGGTCAGATTTTCACAGATCTTTATAGTTGAAGCGCCAGTCCTCATGAAAAGATGGCAGCATATAAATCTACAGACCCGTACGAGTGATAGGAATTCACATCAACATTGCAAAAATCAAGCATTGCTGACTATCAGCAAGAGCAAAATTGATGCAACAGGCTTAAGTACTGGGAAACAGCACCATTCATGACAAAAAGCAATGATTTGAGAATTTTTCACATCTAAATCAAATGATTTATGAGAATTTTTCACATCACAAAAATCTTGCTATTTTGTTACAGCTGACGGTTTCTTCATTTCTTGATTGACGGATTTCTGAACTTTTGAAAATATCAAGTACTGATATAAAAATTTTCAAAATATATATATATTTAAAAATATTGATAAGGCAAGGCACATCATAACAATAACAGTAAAAAAAAAAAACAGTAAAAGAATTTGTGCAAAAAGCAAATCACAGCACATACGAACCACTCAAACATGAACACTCACACGTGCAAAATATGTTAGTCACAACTTTTCACCTGAAGCACTGAGACAGACAGATAGGCACTAGTTAGTGTAATAGTTGTTGCAAATGAGAAGGCGCAAGTCAATACACAGATCATTTTGTGAGAGAAAAAAAACAAAAGATGTGAATGTATACTAATGTTCACAAATTGTTCAGAGAGCAGCTTGCTCATTGGACCTCCTGGGCAAAGGCAGTTTTGATGAAGCAAACAATAAGTTATGACACCAACGTGAGAAGGACCTTCTTGTAATCTCCAGAAGTATCCCCCTGGAAAGAAAAACATTTGTTATCACTGCGGTTATAACAAAAACAAATTATGAAAAGAAGGAAAGTATACTTACAGCGATGAAATCTTCCAAAGATTTGCCATACTTTTCCTGGAAAGCATTCTTGATGTCACCAAGGTCAATCTCAGAACGGGACACAACAATACGAATAAGGGTCCTGTCCTTTGTTCCCAGTCCCTTCATGCTGGCATGAAGCCTTTCGGCAAAGAAGCCCACCTTGCTCTTCACACATTTAGCTGAAAAGAAGGAAACAAAAATGTAGAAGGAGAAGACCACCGATGAACTTCTCAGAGAGAATAAAATTTCACATTGTGCTTACCAATAGCAAGGAGTCCCTTTTCAACATTTCCAGAGAATTCCTTCTTGATGGCAGCTTCAATGTCATGGCCAGCAAGCTGTTCATACTCATTAAAGGTTTGGCGCAGCTGCTGATAGCTGCGTGAAATGAGAATCGCGTTAAAAGTTGATTCTTCGGTTCCCCACTGCTTTTCTCCAGCATTGTAAAGTGCTTCGGCTTCCTGCCTGGCTAAAGCTTGGTCTACGTTGGGGTTCTCATCACGGTTACCCTGCAAAAGGCAACATAATATTTTAAACACTTATACAATACAAACCAAAGGCAACGATTTTTTCCCCCTCTACTCACCTGGCATAATGAAACACAGAGCCTCTTGAAGTGTCCTGAAGTATCACCCTTCAAGTCGCTCTCCAACTTCTTCCCATACACTAAAACAAACGAGGTCATTCAATAAATTATTATCTAGTCAGCAAGGACACTAAAACAACTCTACCAGCACAACTTACAATCTTCGTAGAACTTGGCAATGGTCTTGATGCCGTAGTTACTAAGAGTGCACAAGATCTCGATGATGGCAGACTCATCAGTACCCAGTCCGCTCACAGCCTCGTGCAGCTCTTTGGCGTAGAAGTGAGGCAGTGGCGTCATGAGTGCGACAATCACGTCCTCCAGCTTCCCGCTGAGCTCCCCCTTGAGGTCAGACGTCAGGTCCTTGCCGTACTGGGTCTTGTAGGCGTCAGCGATCTCCAGCCGCTGCACGATGCCCCTCCTGGCGAGGACGTCAATGATGGCCTTCTCGTCGGTGCCGAAGCCCTTCATGGCTTTCCTCAGGGTCTCGGCATCCTTGACGGCGTCGAAGGGATCCGCGGGGAACACGGTGGGCGTGCACTGCAAACCAAGGCGGCAACAAACACCGTTAGCAAGCGGGCCGGGCGGTCGGGGCCGAGGGCCGGGGAGAAATGGTGATGTGCGGCCACTGCTTTACCTTGAACGGGTAGTACTGGGTAGACATGGTGGTATCTGAAAACAAGAACAAGGGTATTTAGTGCCGTTGACAAGCTCATGGCCTGCGGTAGACTAGTCTAGGCAAGGCTAGATCATGACCTGCTAGACTGCACGGCTCCGCGTGACTTACGCGCGGCCCCTCGAGAAATTAGAGCACGCCGTAAAAGCGGCCGGCCGCCACAGCAGCGTCGCCGGCGTCCCAAGGCTGAGGTACTTCCCTTCCTCCCCCCCCCCCCCCCCCTGCCTGGAGTTACCCCTCCCGCCCCTGCCGCCACCCCACCGAGCCAAGGACGCCCCGTGTGGGGCTGCAGGGGCCGGGGGCGGGCGGACGGGCGGGCGGGCGCCACCACTACGGCGACAGGCCGGCGCCGAGGCGAGTCGAGCCCCGCCCGCGGTGCTAAAACTCGGCCCCTCGCTGCCATCTCCGCCCGCCCCCGCCCGCCCCCGCCCCCGCCCCCGCCCAGCCCCCGCCCAGCCCCGCAGGCCGCCACTACCAGCACGCTAGTGCGAGGTGAGCGTGCGGGCCGCGGGGCATTGTGAGGGGAGGGCCCCGCGGGGGGGGGGCGGCGGCGACACCCGTGGCTCAATACCCAGGCCGTTGCGGCAGGCGCGCCGCGCAGCCGCGGCCGCCACCGGATGCAAATGCAAGTGCGGAGGGCCGGCCGGGCCGCGCGGCACGAACCACCCCGAGCAGAGCACCGTGGCCCGCACCTGGGCTCATGCTCGGGCTCTCCTGCGGCCCCTTCCGCGTCCAAAACCGAACTCACGTGGTTCCGGAACGGTCCCCCGCCACTGCCGTGTCACCTCCACGCGCCCACAGCCTGTATATATCTCTCAGAGGCCCTGCGCACCGCATTAGACACAGAGATAACACCATTTTACGAGTGTTTAGAACGCCCCGCGCTAGATCCAAGCCAGCAGCGCAGGGCGCGCGGCTGCGGGGCCCGGCGGCACGACTGTTTAGCAGATGGACTTTGTTAACGCCCGCAAGGAAAACATCGATTCGGGCGAAGAGCGAACCGCGCCGGCGGCGACAGGGTGGCTGGCTCGGGTCGTATAGCCCGAAGCCCCCCCACTCCCTCCTGACGCGGCACGCACGGCGGCGGCGGCACGGCCCGCGGAAGCTTCCTCCGCGCTCGGGCACAAAACGTGTCAAGGATATCCATCCAGGACTACGAGGTGCACTCTGTGGGAGGGGCGGGCGGGAGGCGGCGATGACATCAGCAGCACGGCGTCAGCATGCACCGCGGCCCACTCCCCGGCCGCCGCCCGCCCGCGTCATAGGTGAACAGCCCCGCGGTGTGAGGGCCGGTGTGAGCCGGCGGCCGCGGGGCCTCCGCCGGGGAGCTGCGGCCGTGCGGGGGGCAGGGGGATCCGAGACCGGAGTCGGGCAGGACTGGCAGGACACGCGGCGCGGCGGCCGCGGGCGGGGGACGAGGAAGTCGGCGCTGCAGGGGTTATCGCGGCGGTCTCAAGTGCGGTGCCCACAAGTAGCCGCGGCCAGCCTCTCCAAGTAAGCCTCGCCCCCCGCGGCTCCGCGCGGCCCCGCGCCCACGCGACCGCCCGGCCTATAAACAGATAATGCCGGCCGCGACACTGGCTCCGTTAATGCTAGCCCCGGGCGGGCGGGTGCATCGACCTCGACCTCCACTCCGGCGTCGGCGCTGTTATTGAGAGCGAGTGTGTGAGGTGTGCAGGGGGCGGCGGGGCGGCGGGGCGGCGGGGCGGCGGGGCGGCGGGGCGGCGGGGCGGCGGGGCGGAGGGGCGGGGAGAGGGGGTCCTTGGTGCCTATTCGTCACGCTCCAGGAATAGATTCCATATGCCGCGGAGATGTGCTGGCGAGATATAATGAAAACGCGACAGAAAACAAGAAAGAAATAGTTCTCGGGAACGGACGGGACGGTGCGTCCCGCGTCCCCCTCCCGCCGCGACCCGGCCGCCGCCGCAGCCGCCGGCCGGACGCAAAGGTCGGCTGAGATATTGATTCCTCGGACGCCTCACCCGGACTCGAAGGACCGGGGGAGGTGGCGTGCCGACTCGACACGAAGCGCCCACCACGTCCAGCGCCTGCCAGCCCCCGGGTAGGCCAGCCCGCACCACGCGCGTGCTCGCCCGTGTCGGGGTGGCCTACGCATCGGGCGCTCACCCCGCTCAGACGGTGGAGCTGTGAGGGGCGCTCCGAGGGTAAGAATTCCAGGCTGGCTAGGCGGGCCTCGGCAGCGGCAACAGGAGGGCCGCCGCCGCCGCCGAGTCCAGCGCATTTCTCCCCGCCTCCCGCCTCCACCGACCCAACATCCTACACGGTGACCCACCTGCAGAGACCTTCGGGGAGCTGAGGCAGCAGAGGAGAGGCGGCCGGAGGAAGTGAGGTGGGGGGGGGGGCACCTGAACCCGAGGGACGTGGGGGAGGCCTTCGGCGCGTTCGCGAGCCGACAACTACTACCGGCCGGCCTTGCAATTGGAGCAAGAGAGATGGAGAGTGCGGGCAGCGAATGGGGGAAGAGGCGGCACGCGGAGGGGGAGGATGAGGGGGCAAGGGGGGGGGGGGGTCTGCAAAGAGCCTTCGTGGCCGCGGGGCCGCCTGATCCGGGCCGTGAAGGACACGGGGAGGTCCGGAGCAGCAGGCGGCGCGGAAGCCTTCCCAGGACCCGTCCACGAACCACGTAACGCACATCGGAGCACGCGCCAAGCCTGGCCACGCCACGCCACGCCTCGCCATATGCGGGCGCGGTGACCTAACCAGACAAGCCTGCCCCGGTGCCCCAGCGCTGACCACGCTGACCCTTGACCCCCGGGCCGCCGCGGCGCACCAAAGGGAAAGAGAGAGACAGACAGTGCCGACGTGACCATCGTCGCGCCGGGCAGCGGGCGCGACGGCGTCAGCCCATGGCACCCCACACCCCACCCGCTGCGTGCCGCGGCCATGAGGGCCGGCCACCACACGCGCACCGGCGGCGTGACAGGAGCCGCGCGGGGGCGTGGCGGGGGGCGTGGCGGGGGCGTGGCGGGGGGCGTGGCGGGGGGCGTGGCGGGGGGCGTGGCGGGGGGCGTGGCGCGTCACACCGTCACAGCCGCTAACGAGAAAGCCTCGTCACGTCACTGCTGGCGGGAGCGTCCTGGCCTGGCCGGTGCCCGCTGGGTGATTCATGGGCGATGCCTCGTGTGGCAAAGCGAGACGCGGCGCGGCACGTGACACAGCAGAGACGGGGCGCCCTCCACGTAGCGCACAATACCGAGGGCCGCTGGTGATAAGGCTCCCGATACCCTCCGCGGCCCCGCCCCGCCCCGCGGCCCCGCCCTACTGTACCGCACCGCAGCTGGCCGGCCCGCCGCCGGCCCCCGCCCGGCTCCCGCAGCCCGCGGCATGCCGGCCCTGGAGAGCCGCGGCATGGCACCGCGTCAGCCGCGCGCCGCCGTCACAGTCGCAGGGTCACGCGGGCCGCGGGCCGCTCAGCGCTGCACCGCCACAGACGTGAGCGCATTCGGAGCGGCGGCCGTGACTCAAGCCCCGCGCCAGGCGCCAGGCGGGGCCGCGTCACGGTCCCCCCCCCCCCCCCCCCCCCCCCGCGCACCTACACTTAGTCTTCAGCTCCAACCACATTTTGAGGAGCGGTCGGTAGACCTTGAATGGCTATTGGTGCTGGTAAAAATTTCCCGTTTTATGGCCCACTAAAGATACAAAAAAAATGTCTATGTCGCAAAACCCGAAAAAATTGGCACTTCTTAATGTTTCATTACCTCAGGTAACCTTCTGGTAAAAATCAATATTTTTTTTTTCGTATCTCAAGTGGTCCGTAAGCCAGGGAGTGATACACCTCGGCGGAGGAGGTCCGACCCATCAGTGGTGCGTCCGCAGTGTTTGTCACGGCAGCACAAGCGGCCCCCCGCAGTGTTGACAGAAACCTAGTCGGGAAGCGGTCCAAACACAGAGCACACGTGCCAAGGAGCGTGCCGCGCCGTGCCGCGCCTGCCACCGGCAGCAGCAGGGACGCCGCAAAACATCCTTCGGCCGCGGGGTACACTGGAACAAAGTTCCGGCACGGCACGGCACGGCCAGGCACGGGCCCGGGTCGAGGCCACGGCCGAGCGCCCGCGGGAGCCGGGGTAGGCCAGCCCGCGCCACACGCGTGCGCGCAGTGCCTACCCGGCAGGCGCCATGCTCCAGCCGGCTCGCCCGTCACACAGCGTGGTGGGCGTATTTAACGGATTGCCGCCTCCAAATCGGGATACTTTGAAGGACGGCGTTTTATTTTCGTTTGAGCTGCACTGGAGGAGACACATTCGCCCGTATCTTTCATTAGCCTCACGGTTTGGCGATGCTTCCGAACACCGGCCAGGACCTCGCTGGCCTCGCGCCTACGATCCGGCGCGGCGCGGCGCGGTCCCGGTGGCCACCGGCGTCCGTGCGTAGCATAGGCATTAGGTCATCTGGCCCCGCGTCTGGGGCCCAACTGGCGCCGGCCCCTCCACGCCCCACCACGCCCCGCCACGCCCCGCGGGCCATGGAGATGCGTCCAGCCCAGTCCAGTCCCGGCCGGCGACAGCGAGGCGTGGAGCGCGGAGGCCGTCCGGGTGTCCGGCAGGGAGGGGGGGGGGGACTCTACGCGCCGCGCCGTCAAGCCGGGACGCGGCGCGGCGATGGACGCTAACCCGAAGCCCTTGACGCGGTGCTGAGCTATCCCATCCAAGCCGGCCGGCCGGTCTGCCGGCCAGCCAGCAGCCAGCACACCAGCCAGTCAGCCAGCCAGCCAGCCTCATCCCGCAGCCACACCGCAGGCACCGCGACGCGGGCCGCGTCCGAGGCGCGCCAGCGCCGCCCCTACCTCTAGTCACGGCGGCCGGCCGGGCCCGGCCTAGCCTAGCTCTCCCGGTGCTGCCTAGCCTAGCTCTCCCGGTGCTGCCTAGCTCTAGCCGAGGCGCGCCGGCCCCACCCGCCCACAGGGCCAGGACTAGGCCCCGCCGCCGCCCGCCGGGACGCTGCGGGCAGCGGGGCTGTCGATAGAGACGAATGGCAGCGCGCTCTCGGCGGCCTCCCGCACGCAGCCCCCAGAGGGCACCATGAACGCATGGAACAAAAATAAAGGGGGCCGGGAGGGGGCCGCCGGCCCCGCCCCACCAGGCCAGGCCAGGCCAGGCTCGCGGCCCGCGAGCACCGCCAGGCCAGGACCGCGGCGGCCCGGCGAACCCAAGGCCGCGTCCGAACACACACACACACGGCCAGGGACACGAGCGGCGGCGGCGGCAGCGCATGGAGTTCCCCACGGCTGTTAGTTTGGTACAAAGAAAGCGCCTTTCCGCACGCAGTTCGGAAGAGGAAAGGGGGGGGGGGCGGCAGTAAAGTACCAAGGTCTCAAGGCCTCTCCTCCGTCCGTCCCGGCCCCTCTTCCCGTCTCTCTCCTCCTCTCTGTGCCGTGTGCCCCCGTCTCCCTCGCACCCGCGGTGTGTTCGCGGCGGCGGCGGCGGCGGCCCAGAGACCGGCTGGCGACTGCCGCGCCGAGCGCCGAGCCCGTCCCGCGGCGGCAGCGGCAGCGGCAGCCCTGCCTTCCTGCCTTGAGAGGTGACGTCATGTCAAATAAAAGCGATCCGACCGCCGCGGCCGCGGCCGCCGGGGTGCCGAGATGCACTGAATCACTCATGGGCGGCGGGTGACATTCCACAACACGGGATGACGTCACCGCGAGGAGAACCGCGAGGGCCGCCGGGCCGCGGCCGGGGACGCGGAAGTGTGGCAGGCGGGCGCCGCTCCAGGACAGAGGCCCCCCAGCCTCCAGAGATACTCCAGGGCCACGTCCCGCCGGGCCGCAGGAGCCCACAGGGGAGCCGACGAGACCGTCAGGGAAGGGCCCGGCCCGCGGCCCCTCGACCTGACCCGACCCGACACGACACGACACGGGTCACTGAGAAACAGCATCTTGACAAGCCGCGACGGGGCGGGGCGGCAGCTGAGGCAACACGCGGCGACACGGAGAAGAGATAGGGCCGTGCCGAACCCTCCTCACAAGAGACGAGTCTGCACACACAGATAAAGCGGAGGCAGATGCAGGTGGCGGCGGCGCTCGGCGGCGGGCGGGCCGGGCGGGGCGGCGGGGGCGGTGGGAGTGGCCCCGTGCCGCGGGGTCGGCCCGCCAAGGCGCGCCCACGGCGCAACCCGGAACCCCCGCACCCCCAACAAGTGCAACCCCCGTCAGAGACATCACAGACACAGCTGCAGTGCCCGACCCCGCCCCGGCGGCAGGGCCAGGGGAGGGCCGCGGAGGGCCCGTCCGGTCCGGTCCGGTCCGGTCCGGCCGTGGGACTTCCACTTCCACTTCCACTCCTCCCCGCGTCACGAGTCGACAGCGTCGGCTTACCTGGCGGACACACGGGACCGGGAGAAGCGAGCGGAGCGGCGGACGCGGGCGCACTGTCGTACAAACTACGTCCGCTGGATGTGGGCGCGGGCCTGCGAGTGAGCCGAGCCCAGAGAGGCGCGGCGCGGCGCAGGAGCGAGCGAGCGGAACAGCAGGCGGACGCAGCCCGGATGACGAAAGCGTCCGAAAAATGCGGGGGTCCGAGTCACCGCCTTGTCGCAGAGGCAGTTCCGGCAGGCGACCGACGCGCCCTCTGTGTTTTGAGACATGAACCAGGCAACATTCGTGTATGACAAATTGCGCTGGTAAAAGCTATGGCAAACTAACGGCCACACATTAAAGCAAGCATCAAGCATCATGGCGGACAAGCCGAATGGTGAGTGTCATTTCTGTCACGGTGTTATTTCAAAGGTTTGCTGAACTCAGTTGCACGCTGGAAACTGCACACTTGCACTTCATCCTTGCAATTTTCTCTGCTTTAGATGCTTTTCATTCACCCGTGGCTTATATTTAAAACGTAAACATTGACCCAGCCTGCTCGTCTTCGGTGTTTCTTTAAATTTGTTGTGAAACGGCTTCTTGTTCGAATAATGTAGCTTACCAAAATAACTTCACCGTTTTATTTTTATTTGTTTGGCCGCATGTCATCTGCTCGACTTTCTGTCATTTAATTCTTTATACCCGAGTTTTTTAAATTAAATATTATATAGGTTAGACACTGCTGTTCTGATTGATCTGTCAACCTTCGTTTTTTGGCAATTTCTGTGTTCATGTCTTGTGATTGTACGTTTATTCTGCTGAGATTTGGATCTGCCGGTGTAGCTAGTGTTGTGTCAGAGCTCATTTGGATCCATTCAAATTATAGAAAAACCGAGGGTTTCTTATAACCTAATAGTTAAGATCTTATCAATTTCATATTTTTGATGGCAATTCTCTAGAGATAACTGATAGACTGTGATATTCATCCTTCCAGATATGGCAAATGAGGAGTCCTCTCCTGTTCCCTCAATAAAAGTGGATCTGGTACCTGAGGCCAAATCTACCGTGCCTGAACCCAAAGTAGAGAAAGCAGAAAACGAACATTCGCAGAAACAAACATTTAAGTTTACTTCATGTATGAGCCTTATTTTGTTGTTTATATGATACATATACATTGTGGATTAATTAAATGACTAATATGAAATTATTTTTTGCAGCTGCCCCTGTCTTTGGGTCTACTGGCTCAGCGTCTTTCAAGTCCTTCTCATCTTTTGGGTCAAAAATGAATAGTGACAAGCCATCTAGTAAGTCAAAGTTATTCTCACTGTATTCTGTTTTAAATTACCTTGCATATTCAACGGTTTCTTTTTTTTTTTTTTAGCTTCCTTAGGGAACTCTCCTCTAAGAGCTTCATTTCTCCGCCCTCCACAACTTGCAAGTCCAGACAAATTTGGTTCCAATTCAGATGGTGGTGAAAACAGCACTAAGTGCTCATTTGCTCTTAAACCTGCACGTCTCAATAATCCTTTTGCCAAAGGTTTGTCTTGATTGAACTGGCGTATCACATAAGTGATTAAAGATAATTTTCAAGTTTCTTGTTCTGATTTTCTGTTAATTTATCCAGCCATTGAAAAAGAAAATGCAACAGAAAAATCTGTGGAATCATCTGCAAGTGAGGAAAAGCCGACTCAACCTGCATCTCTTCCAAAATTTGTTCCTCTGGGAACACCCCTGCCTCCCTCTCAGCCAAGGTTGTCAATTTCTTGAATTTAAAGAACAATTCAACAATCTTATCTAAAATCTTATCTTATCTAATTTATTTTTATGGCAATTTTTTTTTTAATTTTTAATGTGTGCTTGTTTTTTTTAGGGTCAATTCAAGTCCATCAACATCGTCAGCTTCTACTTCTGCTGCAAGTGGATTTGTATTTGGTCAAAACTTGCACGAGAAAGTTTCCGTAAGAAAATTATTCACAAGATTTATTAGATGTTTGTTTGGTTCTTAAATGTTGACTTAAATTATTCCATTATTATTTTTTGTAGGATGCTGCAGAATCTACCACTGAAAAAAGTGACACCCCTGAAACTGTAAATGTCAGTTACTTTATATAATTTCTAACCACATTTATTCTTTGAAGTTTATAGTTCTGAATGCAACTTCTGTTTTCTCTGCAGAATGGCGCATCGAGTTCAAGTACTGTTGTAGGAAGCAATGGTACATCAGAAAATCTGTTCACTTCTGTGCTGAAAAGAGAGCAAATTGAGAAAAATAATGTATGTCTCTTACTTTTCCTCTGAGTCGTAGCGAATGCCAATTGTATTTATTTCTTTATTTTGGTGCAAATTATTAATGATAATGTGACCAATAAAAATCTTTCCTTAATATAGGATAGTGGAGGAGAGGGATCTGCTGATCGCCCAAGTAAATCTCTGAGTGAAGCTGCCAAGGAATATGAAGAATCAAGAGCAGTCAAAAGGAAGTATGAAGAAGTTGCAGTTGTTACTGGAGAGGAGGATGAGATGAATATTCTACAGGTATGCACCAGGCTTGTCTTTTACAATAGTGAATGTTTCACTTGTATGGTTCCCATACTTACCCTGCATTTTCATTTCCAGATCAATTGCAAGCTTTTTGCCTTTGATAAAGTCAAATCCTCCTGGGTTGAACGTGGCCGAGGCAACTTGCGCTTGAATGATAAAGAGGCAGTGTCAGGTCCGAAACAATCACGAATTATCATGCGCACCACTGGCAGTTTTCGAGTAGTATTGAACACTAAGGTTAGTCGTTATTCAGATTACTTGAGCACGTTTCAATATTGTGGTTCAGTGTGATAATGTTTCACTACTTCCTCTGATGTTTTCAGCTGTGGCCAGGCATGGTTGTTGAGAAAGTGAGCACGAAAAGTGTGCGACTGACAGCAATGGATGCTTCTAGTGGGGAAATTCTTATCTTCCTTGTCATGGTAAGGTTTTTATTATTTACTTTTCTTTGATTATTTTGTGTCTCATATTGTGTGTTTCATTTTATGTGTTTTTTTTTTTGTGTGTGTTTTTCTTTCAGGCTAGCCCCAAAGATTCAGATTTCCTCTTTAATTATTTGGATTCAAGACTAACATCACTGAAAGCATCATGTGCAGATAGTGCATCAGTCTACCCTGATGCTTCACGGAAAAACCACCTTAACAGTAGTGCATCCGAACCTGAGGACTATGATGAAACGCCGACAAAGAAAAGAGCTGCTAGTGTATCTGATAACGATAATGAATCAAACCATGTTCTCAAATCTGATTCTGAAAACAATGACTCACACGATACGGGAGGAAGTGAAGACTCTTGTGTAGGAAAGAATTCAGGTATGTCCACTTAGGGTGTCACTGTGAGGCACAGTGGAAGCGGCCACCTATTGCTTATGCTTTTGAAAGAATTATTATTCAAATCATTTTTTTTTGCTTTATTACAGACAGTGATGATGTCTCTAATTCAACTGCAGTATCATAAATTACCATTTTTTTTACTGTTGATCATGGGTAAAATCAGTATATTTTATTGATCTTAATAACATCTAGAAATGCTCAAGCTCAGTTCTAATCACTATCACAAGTATTTTAGTATATCTTCTTTTGCATTTTGAGCTATTTAATACTTAATACACTGGTCTTAGAAAATTGTTCAAACAACAAGGGTAATATTTTGTTTATCTGAAAATTTTGTTATGGGAACAAATACTGTAACTTTTCTCTCATAAGCAAAGAATGTCTGTGAATTAAACTTCCTGATGAGGTTCCAATGTAATAATAATAATAATAACAATTCTTAATGATACCCTGATATGAAGTATTTTTCTTTACCCTCCTCCTTTGTACGTTCTCAATATACAAATTGAATAAGCAGCGTCAAAAAGCAGAAACCGACACCAAAGGCGATGGCATCCAATATATGTTCAATAACAAAAATTCCTAAAGTAAGGGACAGAAAGCGTAACGGTGGGAACGGTGGGAGCTTACGATTATAAGCCGCGACTACTTTTTTCCGGCTTCCGAGCCCTCGGATACCGGGCCCTGCGGGGCTACACATTGGCACACGGCAAACTAGGCATGCCCTATATTCGGGTAGAGGCTGTGATATTCAACCCTCCCCCAGTCAGAGACACTTCACGGGCACTTCAGCTCACTTCAATCCCCCATGCCTCCCCAGGCGGCCATTTTCAAGCCCATGCCGACTCGAGCACTGTTGGGTGTGGGGCCCGCAGTCTGGGCAAGTCCTTCTGTCGTCGGACGGAGCACCGCCCCGCGCAAAGTTTGTCAGCGATCTTAGCGCCATCACTCGGCCGCCTCCCGAACTACGTCACCGCAGCGCCTGTATGTAGGCAACAACCACTACATCCGTGTGTGCGGTTGCCTACATACAGGCGTTGTCGTGACGTAGTTCGGGGAGCGGCCGAGTGATGGCGCTAAGATCGCAGTCAAACTTTGCGCGGGGGGTGCTCCGTCCGACGCCAGAACGACATGCCCAGACTAAATTTGTGACGGTGCAGTGCCCTCACTCTCTCTCTCGTAGCGGCGCTTGGACACCACGCCCGAGTGACTGGACTCGAGGCCGGTGCGAGCAGGGCTTTCCCTAACTGTCTTTGAGGTCTCCGGGAATACGGCATTATGGGTCTGTGTGGGTCCTGGCATTTTTTGAACGTTTGAGATTTTAAAACAACGAACTCGCTAACTTGACGTAAACCTGGCTGCTATACACATCAACTATACACAGACCCGGACACATCCGAGTGGATCAGGCTCGAGCCGCGTGCACCCGGTCTCGTCCAATCACGTTGTCGGTCTCCAGCCCAGCCTCCGGCCCGGGCCAATGGAGAACGACATCGCGGGGGCTCGGCCGGCGTGGCTGGGTCGCGTGCGAATGTGGCCGCGCCGACCCGGCCGCGTCCGCCTCGTTCCCGGAGTGGGACTGAGACAGACACCTCTGTGGCGGGCGAAGACGTAGCCCACACTCACCTCATCGAGCTCAGCCCGGCAACAAAACCATGTGACGCTACGCTCCAGCTCTCCAGCTCCAGGGCAAAATGCCAGTCCAGCGCCGCGGTCCCGGCTGTGTCTCCTCCGGCCTCCTCGGCCTGGAGTCTTATCCGAGCCCCGGCCAGAACTAACACCGTTGACATCGGAATTTTTCTCGCACCGATATCGGTTTTGTCATTTGCTTCTGACTGACTCAAGCAAAATCTGAAACCCGTACAAGGAGTGTTTTTTCTGTCACACATTCCCCGACTTTCCAATCACCTAAAGACATCTTATCCGCTGCAGCCAGACGGCCGAAAACTTGAATGTAGGATGCGTTTAACAGAGAACCCGCGCGGGCGGGGATTCCAGGAATGTGTGTTGTGTGTGTTGGGGGGGGGGGGTCTGGATAAGGACGTAAGGACGGAGGCCCAGCAGCCCGGCAGACAGCGGAAAGGGCGTCGCCCGTAACGTCCGAATTTTCTCTCAGCCTCCCCCGCCCGCCCCCCGTGCAGACGGCGTGCCCGAGCGCCCGCGGACGCCAGGGTAGGCCGGCCCGCACTGCACGCGTGCGCTGAGCGGGCCGCGACTGCCTACCCAGCAGGCGCCGTGGCCGCGGCCGACCAGACAACTCGCCTCCCCGAACAACGCCGCGGGAGTCCCTCTAGCGGCGGGTGCTCCCCCCGAAGGGCAATGCCCGTCGGACACCACTGGACAACACCCCCTGAGCCGGCCGACTGGCCGACACGCATCCAAGCGCTCTTCCTTCATTCACCGGCGCAAATATTTACCGCTCAGTGTTGTCACTCTCGGGCGCCTATCTGCGCTGCAACGGCACGCCGCGGCCACGCTCTGCACAGACGGCCATTTGTTTACGACAACGCTGAGGCTGGCTCCTCTCGTTGGGGCGCTGGACGGGTGCCAGGCCAGACGGCGGGGCGGGAGTGGCGCCACGTGGAGAAAAACAGGACCGCTGCCGGAGAGAGAAAGGGAGGGGGGCGTGTCGGCGCGCGGCTGCTCTGCCTCCGTCCCGTCCCCGACCCGCTCCCGGGGGTGGGATGCACCCCCCCCCCCCCCCGCGCCCGCGGCCATCTGGTTTTCGCCCCCCTTGAAGGAGTGACGACTGAGGTGGACGCTGACTCCCGGCTCGACCAATCAGAGCGTGCCGTTCCGCGACACACCTCCCGGGCCGGTCGTGGTCGCGACGTGGTCCCCGCCGGTGCGCCGCGGGGCCGGACCTGCGGGTCGGGTCGGGTCGGATCGGGTCCCCGATGTTGTTGTCGCATCGTCTGTGAGATGTCTGGACTGTTCCTCCGGGGGCCGGGGCTGCCGGCGGGGCGGGGCGGGGCGGGGCGGGGCGGGGCGGGGCCGGCGCCACGCTACTGATATAAAACCAAGTGACCCCGGGCCGAGGCATGTAGAAGTGACTCCCGTTACGGCGGACGCGCACCTTCCACGCACTCCGCAGCCCCGCAGGCCCAGCACCATGGTAAGCGCACCATCGTGCCGCGTCCGCCGTGTTCCCCAGGACTCGGGGCGGCTCACGTCGCGCGGCCCAAAGACACACCTCCCCCTCGGACTCGTGCACCGTCGTGTGACACATCGCCAGCGAGAGCTAAAGACCCGCAACTTTGTCAAGCGGCTCGCGCGTCGCTGGCGCCCGCGGCGCCCTTCATAACGCCGCAGCCCCGGATCCGGTGGTCGTTGTCCTGAAGAAGCCGCGAGGAATGATCTTCCTGTGCCGAGGACCCTCTGGCAGGCTGCCCGCACCTGTACGGCCCCCGCCAGGCCGCCCAGCCGCCCCTCCGGTGTTGAGCGGCTGCAGCTGCGGCAGCTGCGGCAGCTGCGGCGGGGGTAGGCCCGCCCTGCCTGCCCGCGCGGCGCGCCCGCAGCCTGCACCGCCCCCGCAAACCCTCCCGAGCTTAACGAACGCCGCGGCACGGCAGGCCGCGCCGAGAAAGGCGGGAGAAGGGATTTGAAGACGCCTAGCTCGTTCTCGCTCATACGTGGCATATTCTCAAGGAACCGGATCTGTGTCCTTGGGCCGGGTTTGCGGCTCGTGTCGTCCTAGCGGCCACGGCCGCCTGTCGCGTGGTCTGCAGCGGGCAGCGGGTGCCCCCCAGCAACAAGCTGGACGTGAACATTTGACGCTATCGGGTTTTCCCGTCTGCTTTCTGTTTCAGACCACCTACACGGATAAAGGGCAGAAGGTGAGCTCGCACACGCACCGCACGCGCCACGCTCTCGTGTCCACGTCCTAAGCAGCTAACGTTGTGTTCCCTTCCCCCGCAGCCGATCAGCGGCCGCTTCCTCAACTTCGACCACATCAAGTTCTGGGTGGGGAACGCCAAGCAGGCCGCCAGCTTCTACGTGACGCGCATGGGCTTCGAGCCCTTCGCCTACCGCGGCCTGGAGACGGGCTCCCGCAAGCACGCCTTCCACGCCGTGCGCCAGGACAAGGTAAGTGAGCGGCGGCGGCGGCCGGGTCAGCACGGCAGCGCTGCGCCCGCGGCGCCCGCGGACGGCAACCCAACCGGCGCGCGCGTGGCGGTGGAGGCCCGGCTCCGTCCGTGGCGGGGGCCGGGCGCCGGCCGCCGTCACCAACACTGCGTGCTGCTTTCCAGATTGTGTTCGTGTTCGTCTCGTCGTACGAGCCCGGCGACTACGAGCTCGGCGAGCACCTCATCCAGCACGGCGACGGCGTCAAGGACGTCGCCTTCGCCGTCGAAGACCTGGAGTTCATCATGAAGGTAAGTTTCATTTGACGTACAAGGCCAGGCCTGCCTTACAAACATGGCACAAACGCTGATTGCCTTTTCTCGCGCGTCTCAGACGGCCAAGGAGCAGGGGGCGAGGATCGTGCGCGACATTTGGGAGGAAAGCGACGAGTTCGGGACCGTCAAGATGGCGACGGTGCAGACGGTGAGTGCGGCGGCGGCGGCCGCGTGCGTCTGTTCGACGAGCGGCCGGCAGCAGCAGCAGGCCAGCGGCCGGACGGCCTGGGTGACGCCTCACGCGGGCGCCGTGCGCCCCTCTCTGTTGCCCGCAGTACGGGGACACCACGCACACGTTCGTGGACCGGAGCCAGTACCGCGGCCGCTTCCTGCCGGGGTACAGCCAGCCCATCCTGGACGACAAGCTGCTCGACGACCTGTGAGTACCGCGAGCCGCCTCGGCCGCGACCCGGCAGACTGCATACTGATCGGTGTCCGACTGCAGTCCGGCCGTGGGGCTCAACTTCATCGACCACGCCGTGGGCAACCAGCCGGACGACCAGATGGAGACCGCCGCCAAGTGGTACGAGAAGACCCTCATGTTCCACCGGTACTGGTCCGTGGACGACACCCAGCTGCACACCGAGTTCTCCGCCCTGCGCTCCATCGTCATGACCAACTTCGAGGAGACCATCAAGGTACTGTGCGCGGGGCGGTGCGGCGGGGCGGCGGGGCCGCGGGGTGTGACGACGCTAACGCAGCCCGCTCTGTCCAGATGCCGATCAACGAGCCCGCGCCCGGCAAGAGGAAGAGCCAGATCCAGGAGTACGTGGAGTACTACGGCGGCGCCGGCGTGCAGCACATCGCGCTCAACACCAAGGACATCGTTAAGGCGGTGAGCGTCGCGAAACGCCGGCGGGCCTTTTCAAAAGGAAATCGGATTTGCTTTGAAAGGGCCGTTTATGATGAGATCGTGCGGGAGCGTGCCGTGTGACGCGTGACGTGTGACGCGTGACGGGTGACGACAGTACTGACGCGTGTCTCTGCTGTGTGGACAGATCCGCGCCCTGCGTGCCCGCGGCATGCACTTCCTGGAGGTGCCCTCCTCGTACTACACCATGCTGAGGGAGCGGCTGGCCAAGAGCAAAGTCAAGATCCAGGAGGACCTCGGCGTGCTCGAGGTGAGAGGGCGGGGCGGCCGCGGCAGCCGCGGTAGGCGTCGCCGGCTGACGGCTCAGAGCTGCGACGGACGCGAAAACATAATGTTGAAAAACTTTGCAGGAGCTGAATATCCTGGTGGACTACGACGAGGACGGCTACCTTCTGCAAATCTTCACCAAGAACATGCAGGACAGGCCCACGCTGTTCCTGGAGGTCATCGAGAGACACAACTTCAACGTAAGTGCGAAACTCACGACGCGGGTTCGGCAGCCCTCGGGGTAGGCCGACCCGCGGCGCACGCCCGCCCGTCGGGAGGCCCCACCTCCACCTGCGGGCGCCTCCGTCTCGAGATGGGAAAGTAATTGGCGGCTCGGATGTGTTTTCAGGGCTTCGGCGTCGGCAACTTCAAGGCTCTCTTCGAAGCAATTGAGCTGGAGCAGGCGAAGCGAGGCAACTTATAGGTCTACCGAGGAAGAGAAAGACACACAAGTAGATTATTATAAGTTCCACTTTGCCTTTCGTGTTCCCCTTAAGGCATTGGTTGCCGTGATTTTTGTGCCATGTTCGTCATTTGTATAAATAGCATACGCATGTAAGGAAATTAGGAATTAAATTACATAAGCTCTAACGAGGTTGTAGCACTTGTTTAAACGCCCTCATCCTCCACAAACTTTACACAAAATTCACACTTCAACCATAAGCGAAATTCTGAGAAAATTTGAAAGTCTGTAAAAACACACGCTTGAAAGTCAATAATAGCAGGGACGTGGTGGTGACGTTTCTCCCGCACGGTGGCTGCCTCGAGGAGCGCCCAAACTAGAAAATTAAGAGAGGCGTGCCAAATTCCACAAACCACATCTACGCAGCACTCCGTGGAACACGAGCCGACGAGCCGCGCGCCTCTGGGGACATCCTCAGCCGCAGGCAGCGCGATTTTTGCCAAACACGACACGCCAGCCTATCATAGGGCGGCGGGGCGGGGCGGCGGGAGGAAGGGGAAGACCATTCAAAACGGGTTTGGCGGTGGGCGGGGTGCGGGCTGCGGGGCGGGCTGCGGGTGCGGGCTCCGGCACCGCGGGCACTGCCACGGCCACATATACTGCCAAAGCCAAGGTTGAGGACAAGGCCCGCCAGGGGGCGGTGCTGGATGGGGCTCCGCGCGCGCCAGGAGCGCAGCGAGAGAGAGAGAGAGAGAGAGAGAGAGAGAGAGAGAGAGAGAGAGAGAGAGTGATTAATAATAGAGGGTTTAGGGGGCTGATGAGTGGCGCCGGCGCCACAGAGCGTAGTGTCCAGAGTCCACCCGCAGTTAGTGCTGGGCCTGGCCCGGGGCCTCGGTGCGGACCTCGGACCTGGGGCTCGGCTCGGCTCGACTCGGCTCGGCTCGACTCGGCTCGGCTCGACTCGGCTCGGCTCGGCTAGGATATACTGGGCTGGGGTGCCACCGGCCACCGGCGCATCATTTTTTTCACGACAAAGGGGTGGCGCGTATCAGAGGGGGCGAGGAGGAGGGGGAGGCCAGGAAGGAGTCGGAGGAGGAGATAGAGCCATAGAAACCACAAAGGTGAAGGCAGGTACGGCTAAGGCGGGCGGCGTCCTCGCGGGTGTGAGAGAGCCGGGAGGCGGGAGACGGGGGCGCCGCTACGCCTTCGGTACGCAGCCAGCGGTCAGGAGTGCCACGGCTCGGCCGCCGCCGAGTCACGACTCGCTGGCGTCGCTGGCTCCGTGCGGATGCTCCATCTCTCTCTATCTTTTCTCGGGAGGAGAGGAGGCTGCGGCCGGGCCCGCCGCCGCCGCGCCGCCGCGCCGCCGTGCCGGGGCCCCGTAGGCCACAGGCCGCCACAGGCCGCCACAGGCCGCCGCCAGCCGCCGGCACCGGCTTTGGCACTTGCTGCATCCCCTCCGGTGCGGGAGAGACGCGTCCTGCCTGGTCCTGCCTGTCCCCGAGGCTCCGCAGGCTCCGCAGGCTCCGGTGGCTCCGGTGGCGCGCTCCCGTCAGTCACTCGTCAGTCAGTTGAGCCGCCCGGTTCGCCTCAAAGCCGCGCGGCGTACGCGGAGGCCAACTCCTTCGGCTCCGGGCGGGTCCGGGCGTCCGACGACGGGGGGCTGCCTGCCGCTGTCTCCGGGGGCCGCCGACGACAGCCCACGCCTCCGCACCTCTGCCTCCGGCTCCTCCACTTCCTTGCGCTCCCCTTTGACGCGTCGGCGTCGGCCATAAGGCGGCAGGGGGCCGTGCCAGAGGCCGTGCCAGAGGACGCGGGGTGTCTGCCGCTGCTGCCGCTGCTGCCGCCGCGGGGCCCGCTGGCCAGGTAACACCAGCCACCGACCGGCGACAAGTAACTGACACCACCAGCAGCCCCACCTCCAACGGGGACCCGGGGACCCTTTCCACCCCGGCCGCATGGGGAGCCGCCGAGGGGTGCCTCCGTGCTTCCAGTCAGTGTACGCCTTCCAGCCCAGTCACTCTCCAGTCAAAGTCCAGTCGATTGCCAGACGGACACGAGACAAAACACACCGGCGGAGCCGCGGCCTTCCGCACCTTTCGTCACAGCTGACAAGCCGTACTATGCTGTACGCGGCAGCAGGGCTGGCTGGAGCCGCAATAGTACCGGAAGTGCACAAGACGTTCGGTAGCCGCTTGGTTAGCGTTCCAGGCGGAGGCCTGGGACAAGATAGTGCCCACCCATTTTTGCATTTTTTTTTCAAAAGCGTCCACAGATTTTAGGTAAAACAAAATTATTTCCGTATGTCATTAAAGTTTTATGTTTTGGTCTCGGTAGGAATGGTTGGGCGCGGACTTGACTTTTTATACCACTTTTGGGGGAAGGTGACAGTTCACAACACAAAAACCAGAAATGATCGTGAATATTTTGTAGGATCCGCTTTCGGGGATCCGTAACGCGCAGGGAGCGGGAGACGACGGATTGGCTCTTGGCGCCTGTATCGAAAGACGCAAACAGCGATGCATCGTTTCTGTTTAGAAATAGCGAGAAGAACCAAATTCTAATTTTGTTAAAATTTTAATTCACTTTTAAAATAAGTATCACTCATACTTTGAAGGTCACCATAGGAACCTGAGCTTAAGACATCTGAATGTAAAACGGTGCTGTTATTAGTATTATTATTTTGCTTCTTCTCTTATTAATGATTTTTCATTGATGTTTAGCAATAATTGTCTTCGGATCCTGAGCCCTGTCTGCTGTCCAGGTTAGACTGCCCTCTGCAGGTGCGGCGGCGCGCGAGTCACTCCAGTCCGTCCGGGGCGCTGACGCGGGCCCTCCCGTCCCGGCGGGCCGGGCCTGGCGGCACGTGCCGGCACGTGGCCGCGCGGCCGACACAGTCGGCGAGAGAACCTTGCTGTTTACATTTCCTCGCCGCGGCGGGAGAATGCCATGAGCTGAGCAGCCATGAGGCGCACTGCTGAGCCGCCAGCCGCCACGGTGTGCGGTTGTGTGCGCAAGTGTCCGAGGCTGTAATCGGTGAACAGCGCCGTGTTGATGTGCGTACAATATACGGGCTAGCGGGGAGGGAGAGCGAGAAAGACAGAGAGAGAGAGAAAGAGAGAGAGAGAGAGAGAGAGAGAGAGAGAGAGAGAGAGAGAGAGAGAGAGAGTGATAGGCAGCAGGCCGAGACCTTCGCAGGGCGTGCCCATTAGCACCAGCCTGCTGCAGCCTGCAGCCCTGGCAAGGATGCCGCCCATTACAGCCCGCTGCCCGCGGCCCGCGGCGCGGCGCACGGAGGTTGGCGCCGAAACGGAATTTATTATGTCCTCTCGCTTTCGTCCGTCCGTCCGCCGCCGCGCGGGGTTAGCTCTATCCGCGGCTCGCGGTCAGGGACGGCTGACGGGGGCCCCAGGCTGCCCGAGGCTCCCTGGCCAGCGAGGCTCTCAGCCGCGAGTAACGTACACGTACAGTGGCCCGGTCGCCCTGTGCGGCCGCAGCGGAGAGCTCGCTCGAAAAATCCACCACATTCTATATGATCAGTCACGCTATTGTTTTTATGTTGTTGTCCCCCCCCCCCTCCTAGTAGCCCTGACACTGGAGGGGCGTGCAGGGCGGCTGCTGGCGCCTGTCGCAGCTGGCGCCTGGCGCCAACGAACCCGGCCGGAAGGTTCCCGGCGGCGGTCCGGTCCGGTCCGCTCGGGTCCACCGCCGGCCACCGGTCCCCCGCTGGTCCTCCGGTGGTCCTCCGGTGATCTCACGCCGGTCCGACGTCATTCCCCGCCGCGCCGGAGCCCGGAGCCCGGAGCCCGGAGCCCGGGGCTCATTCCGAGCGCGGTTCCCACGCCGGTTCCTCCGGTTCCCCGCGCCCTCCGGGCACCGCCGGGCTGGGTCCCGGGTCCTCTCCTTCGGTTCCTTCCTGTCTTCCTTCCCCCACCGCGCCCGGCCCCCGCGGCCCCGCGGCCCGCGCGCCGGCCGCGGATTACCCCCCGGCCGCCGCTGGTCCAATGCCTTCTGCGTGTTCCCAGTCGCCGGCTGGACGCGCCGCGTCGGCGGACGGACTGCTGACGGCGACGGTGACGACGACGACGACGACCTCCTCCGCCGCCCCCAGGATGCCGTCGACGGGGCGCGGCGCGCGGCGCCTGCTGCTGTCCTGCACCCTGTGTAAGTCCGTCATGAGAGTGCCTGTCAGCCGTCACCTAGCATCCGGTTGCTGTCGGGGACTGTGTGCGCGGCGCGGCGCCGGGTCTAGGCGGCCTCACCAACCACTGTTCAGACTTTGTATCCTCAGCGCGCGTCAGTGGCAATTATTGTACTCGAAGGCGACGCCTCCGGGTGCCTCCGCCTGTCGGCGGGGAGCTTTGGCGGTAAACTCCGCTCCGCCCCACCATTAGTTGGTGTCATCCTGCTGTTTCGGAAGTTTCCACACCCGCGCGGCTTCTGTCCCCCCCCCCCCCCCTGCACGCCCCCGCCGTGCCCTTGCCCTTGCCCTGCCGCCACCACCGGCTCCCTCCTTCCTCCTTGAGAGGATGGCACGAGACACAGACGACCACGACGAGGGCGCCGGCGGCGGTGGGCCAGTGGGGGGAAGAAAGACAAGTATGAAAAATGTATGATGGCCGAATGGCGGGGGGGGGGGGGCGTCATTGAGTAGTCTGGGCGCGCGCGAGAGCCTTGTCACGTCCGAGTGCATACTGCGCATAATCATGCGGTTAAAGGCCCCGCCCCGACCTCACCTCCGCCGTAACTGAGTCAGCGCCGCCAGCCGTTCCGTTCGGCGCGGCGGGTGCAATGGCTCATGGATCATGGCTCGCACCTGACCTGCACTCATGTCGTGCGTCTGTCGCAGGCGTGGCGGCCGCGGGAGTGGCCGCCGCCGGCACCGAGGCGTCCTCCATCTGGAGCTCGGGGGTCTTCAACACCGTCTTCAACCCCGTGCTGGAGCCCGTCCCCCGGGGGGGCCTCAGCCCGCCGCCCCTCGCCTCCGGCTTCTCCTCCGACTTCAGCACCAGACTGGGGACTCCGACGGGGCGGGGGCTGCTGTCGGGGACCTCGACGCCGGGCTTCCTCGCCGACTTCGGCGTCACCGCGTCGTCTGCGGCGGCGGTCGCCGACTTCAACGGGTTCGCGTCCAGCACGGCGTCGGCGGCCGCGTCCGGCCCCGCGTCCTCGCCGAAGGCGGCCATTTCTCCGAGGACGCTGTCCTTCAAGTTCAGCAACAACAACCCGGCGCTGGCGGCGAGCCTGACGGGCCCGGGCCCGCCGGCCCCGCCCACCGGCCCCGGCCGCGCGCTGCAGCGGCCGCCGGTCATCAACCCTCTGTCCCTCGCCAAAGATGCGGGCAAGTTCTTCGCGAGGACCTTGAGGGCGTTTAGCGCCAGCCCGGCGGAGACGGTGAGGCTGGACCTGTACACCAGGTGAGTGGCCGTCGGCAGCGGCTCCGGGGCCCTCCCCCTACCGGCTCGCCCTGAGCCGCCTGCCTTTACGTCACGGAATGCTGTCCGCAGCCGCCATCCCACCGTACCGGTCCGGATATACGCCCGGAAGCGGGCCTCGCTCGAGCAGTCCACCTTCGACCCGAGCAAGCCCACCAAGATCATCATTCACGGCTTTCTGTCTCACCAGGGCCCCGGCACCGGCGGGGACGTGCTCAAGAACGGTGAACGCCTCAATCTCATTTCGGCCGCCGCATTTCAATCACCATAATTCCTCCGGCGCTAATTTCCCCCCCTTTTCCCTCCGGGCGGAGCGCAGCGTTCCTGGCCGTGCAGGACTGCAACGTGGTCACGGTGGACTGGTCCGGCGCGGACCCGCGCGAGTACGGCTCCGCCGTCAACCTGGCCGTGCCGCGGGTCGCCAGCGAGGTGGCCGAGCTGATCCGGCTCATGCAGAGCCTGGGCACCAACCTCAACAACGTCCACGTCCTCGGCCACAGCCTGGGCGGGCAGATCTCGGGCCAGGTCGGCAAACAGGTGCGTGCTTGTGCGTGCCCCTCGCCGCCGCCGCGGCCCCCCGCGGGCTGCACCGGCCGCACCGGCTGCTCGCACTCACCGCCTCGTCCTCGGCCTCGGCCTGCAGGTCCTCGGCCCGGCGGGTGCCGGGAGGATCACGGCGCTGGACCCGGCCGGCCCGCTGTTCGAGAACAGGCCGCCCTCGCAGCGGCTGGACGCCTCGGACGCGGGCTTCGTGGACGTCATCCACACGGACGGCGGCATGCTGGGCTCGGCGGGCGCCGTCGGCCACGTCGACTTCTTCCCGGAGGGCGGCATGCACGTGCAGCCCGGCTGCGGCAAGGACCTGACCGGTGCGTACCGACGCGGCAGCGGCCGCCGCCCAAGTATCCGCGCCCTGACCCTGGGCTCTGCTCTCCTCGGCAGGCATCTGCTCGCACTGCCTGGTGTACGACCTGCTCATCGACGCCATCCTGCAGCCCGGCCTGGACGTGTACCGCAACTGCTCGTCGTGGCAGGCGTACAAGAACGGCGAGTGCAACGCCAACAGCAACGCCGTCATGGGCATCTACACGGACCCTCGGTGAGTACGCGGCGGCGCGGGAGTGGCAGCGGCGGCCGGGGCGGTGTGACCTTCAGGACGTGCGCTGTGCCCGCAGGTCCCGGGGCTCGTACTACTTCTCCACCAACAAGCGGGTGCGGCCGGAGCTGCAGAAGGCCGGCGAGAAGGACTTCATCGGCCTGCTCTCGCTGAGGAGGGAGGTCGGCGTGCCCGACGGCGTCGCCTACCTCAGGTGCTGAGGCGCGCGCTCAGCCGCGCTCAGCCGTGCTGAGCCACGCCGAGCACCTTGCCAACGAGTGTACTACTATTGTATGGCTGTGAATACTTAGGTTAATCGACGCGAATCAAAATGTTAGTCGTGCTCTATGCTATTGCAATGTGCGTATGTGATTGTGGAGATCCATTTTAAATAAAAAAAAACACTTCAGATTTGTATTTATTTGTGGAGGGAAAATGTGACCTTTTTATTGTTTGGTACATTGTTCAATACGTGAATGTGTAAATAAATAAACGTTTATTATGAAAACAATGTTTGGTCAGTCAGTTCGCCTTGCTCCTCCACATAACGCGGTCGACGGCCGGGTCTGCCGGGACGCGCTCCACCCACTCGGGGAGGTCCTGCAGCTGCTGGTACAGGGCCAGGCCGGGGCTCTCGGTGCTCTGCACCTGCCGCTGCCCGTACAGGCGCACGTCCTCGCCCAGCTCGCCCAGCTCCACGCCGCAGCGGATCAGGTCCCGGAGCGCGGCCATCTGGCCAGCGGACGCGGGCGTGTCTGCGGGCAGTGCGGGGGCCACAGTTAGCGCCTCCGTCAGCACAGGGGCGGCGGGGCCCGCGGCCGGGCCGCCGGACTCACCCGAGTAGTCGCCGAGGAAGGCCACGCCGATGGCCCTCTTGTTGTAGCCGTAGGTGTGCGCGCCCTGCTTGTGCCAGCCGCGGCCCTCGTAGACGAGCCCGTCGCCACCGATCAGGAAGCTGTAGCCGATGTCGCCGAAGTCCTGGCTCCGGTGCTGCTGCTGGATGGTGTGCACCTCCCGGGAGCAGGTCGTCAGGCTGGAGCAGGCCGCGCCCGCCGTGTGGCCCACGACCACCTCCGGCACCGGGAACGCGATGTAGCGCACGGCCTGGGACTCGGCGGCGCCCCAGCGCTGCCGGCCGACGATGCTGGGGCACGCGGCGCCCGCTGCGGACCAGCCAGCCACTCACTCCTCCCGTAGCGCCTGCGGACCGGGCGGTAGGCAGGCCCGCCCGGCACCGATGTCGCCCGGCTGCCTACCCTTCAGGGGCTCCGCGCCTGCGGGCTGCAGGGCAGGCAGGCCCGCCCGGCACCGATGTCGCCCGGCTGCCTACCCCTCAGGGATACCCAAACCATCAATAGAAAGAGCAACAGTAACCGAAATGTTTCCATCCCTGTATATTTTTTTTTCGGGCGGAAATGGTACCGTCGATATTGCGTGTCAACGCGGTCGGCGTGGCCGTGGCCTTTCGTGACGCGGCGGCCGCTGGCGTGTGCCGTGCGAACCAGTGCCGTCCTCTCCCGCTGCACTGATACACCCGACACGTCCGACGTAATTAGAACAGAATCGATCCCGCGGCCGCGTGCCACCGGGCCGGGCAGAGATTCCGCGCCCGACAGGCCGGCGCGTCGGACTTATCATCTCATTATCATTTTAATGTTGGCACGGACGTTACCTTGTGGCGTGAGAGAGGCGGCGGCGGCGGCGGCGAGCACCAGGAGGAGGCGAAGCGGGCCGAGGATGTCCGCGGAGGCTGCGGCCGCGCCGGCAGCGCTGCCGCCGACCCGCATGATGCTCGGGGAACACACACGACACGACACGAGGTGGCCGACACCGGCACTCCAGCACTCCAGCACGGAGCCGAGCCGAGCCGCGCCGGCCTCCGAATGCAGCGCCAATGCCAAGGCCTCGACTCTCCATCTCCAGCGGCCGCCCGGCCCGACCCGACCCGACCCGACCCGACGCAGCCCGACTCGGCTGGAGGCGGGATTACGGCGTCTGTACGCGTAAGATACGCGACGGAGCGGGGCATCCCCGTTCCGGCCCGCCTCCTCCCCTCCCGCCCGCCTCCGCCCCCGCCCCCGCTCCGTCCCCCGCCCCCGCCCAGTCCTGCCCCGACTGCTGATCCGGTCAGCGACGCTGCCGACCGCCGACGGCCGCGCCGCGCGGTCGTTTCCATTTCTTTTTCACTTCCAACAAAACCGGCGGTCAGGGAGCAGAGACCGACTCGGTCAGCGATTTTCCGGCAATCGCCACACCATTGATGCGACACATCACACAACTGTCGGTCTAGATGTTTTCTTTTATTATTTTATTTATTTGGTTTTAGACGGAACGGGCTAAAGACACAGCGAGGCGCTTTCTTCCCAGGGACAGCAATTTCGGGCCTCGGCAGTTGCATCTGGTGCTAAAACATTACAGGCCAAATCGAGTTCGAGAGGAGTGGGCGGCGCGCGGGGGAGGAGGGGGGGGGGTGCCGGGGGTCTTATCAGGTCGGGCGCGGCGCGCTGCGGCCGTGGCGGCAGGAGCCTTGCGCGGTGCAGTGCCGCAGTGCCGCAGTGCCGCTGCAGCGGGGCGCGGCACCGGCGGCGGGGACGGGTACGGGGGTCGGGATGGGCGCTGGCAGCGCTAGTGGCGGCCCGGCGGTGCTGCTGCTGCTGCTGCTGGCGGCGCTGGCCGGGCCCGCGGCGGCGTTCACCTGCTCGGCACTCGGCGGCGGCCTCCCGAAGTCGTGGAAAGTACGATGCCGGCGGCGGTGAGAGGCTGCCGTGCCGTGTGCGTGTGTCCCCCGGAGTGATGACGTGCGGTGTGCGGCCGCCAGCACGACGGGGCCGCGGCCGCGGGTCGGCGCGCCGCCCCCGAACACCCCTACTCGCCCGGGGTCGAGCTCAACCCCGCGTTCGCGGCGAGGGCCCTGCAGGACGCCAGGCGGTTCGACGGCGGCGAGGACGCGGCGCGGCGGCAGGCGCCGGCGCTGCCGGAGTCCTTTGACGCGCGGACAGCGTGGAGGCATTGTCCCTCCATATCAAAGATCGTGGACCAGGGCTGCTGCGGCTCCTGCTGGGTAAGAAGGACAAGGTCGCCCATCCCGGCCGGGGCGCCACAGGGATCTTATCTACTGAGCCGGAGGCCGGCGTGAAAAATTTGCGCGGCATCTGTTCGCGTCTCCCGTCCAGCTCTGGCGGCCGAATGGACACGCCGACGTCAGAGCAGCCGGCCGCCGGGGCGGGCTCACGCCCCTGTTACACTGTGCCGCAGGCGTACGCCTCGGCCATGGCGATGACGGACCGCCAGTGCATCCACGCGCGCGAGCACTTCGAGTACTCCGTCGAGCACCTGCTGGAGTGCAGCAAGGCGCCGGCCCGGGGCCCGGGCTGCTTCGGCGGTGACCCCGCGGACGCCTTCGACTTCTGGACCTCGCGGGGAGTCGTGTCGGGCGGGGAGTACAACACCTCGGCGGTGCGCACGCCCCGTCAAAGCTACAGCGCTGACAACCAACTCTTACTGCTCGTCTTAGATCGACTAAGAAGTTGGTTGCGCCCCCGCCGCAGGGCTGCGTGCCGTACGCCGTGCCGCCGCTAGGCCCCGCCTGCCGCGCCGCGCCGCTGCCCGCCGCCGCCGTCCGCTGCGTCTCCCAGTGCCGCCCGTCCTTCCCGCTCCCCTTCCGAGACAACCTGCACTACGGTCAGTTCACCCTTGGAAGTGTTGCGGGAGCGCCGTCACCGTGGAGAGAGTGAAAACACCCCGACCCCACCTGGCGGCCGCCGGCGCCCAGGCGAGAGGTACATGCTGCTGCCGGCCAACAGGTCGGCCGTCCTGCAGGCCGAGATCCTGCACGGAGGCCCCGTCGTCGCCGTCCTCGACTTCTACGAGGACTTCAAGTGCTACAGGGAGGGTGAGCCCCCCGTCCCGTCTGCGGCCTGCGGTGTGGTCGCGTCCCCGTCGGTCTGACGCGCGTGGCATGCGTGCGCAGGGGTCTACAGGCACGTGACCGGCGCCCGCCTCGGGGCCCACGCCGTGCGCCTCATCGGCTGGGGATCGGACGGCGGCGTCCCCTACTGGCTGGGGGCGAACACGTGGGGCACGGGTTGGGGCGAGGGCGGCTTCTTCCGCATCCGGAGGGCCGCGGACGAGTGCAGGATCGAGAGCATCCGCGTGGTCACCGGGTACCCGGCCGGCGGCCCCGGCGGCCCCGGCGGCCCGCGCGCCCAGGCCACGAGCCCGGGGCCCCAAACATCCACGTGAGCGTGCAGGCGGTCCCACGCCCCGGCACGCGGCACGCGGCACGCCGCCTCTGACCGATCGAGCGGAACGGCGACTGCTTCTGGGAAATGTCGGGAAGATTCCACTATTTGCACCGCATGGGAATTCAAGGTCTGGCGGCCGCCGCGCGTTCAATGAAGACTTTTCCGCGACTTCGAGGAGCCTGCAGTCGGTGGGGTGCCGCAGCTGTGCAGCTGTGCAGCTGAGCCGTATGAATGAACACGGGCACCGCAAACACCCGGCCCGGCCGGCAGCGCCGCACGGCAAGGCCCGTGACTCATCGAGGCGGGGTTACGCTGTCCCACCGAGAGTTTCATTGACACGGACGGGAGCGGTCCGCTCTTCAGGAACAGCATGCTTTGGCACTTTAGGCGCTACTTTCGCCAGGCGACCAGCATAAATAAACGGCACATCAAAAATAAATATTTATTTCCTTAACATTATAAAATACGATGACAGTCTTAGTAAGAGTAAGCGACAGTATGCTTGTTTTTATTATTAAAGTTTCCCCAGTTTACACATCTGAGTTGCGTACTATCCCCACCAGCTGCGCTGGCGCTGGGGCTGCGCCTGTTGCGCCTGCTGCCTGCCCTGTTGCTGACTGGGGCACGGCTGTTGCTGCTGCTGCTGGCTTCGCTGCTGGCTGCCGGAGGACTCCCTCCAGGGACTCAGGTCCAGGCCGGGCAGCTGGCTGCACTGCACGTTGGAGTTCCTGTTCGCGAACAAGCCGCCGTGAGACGCGCCTGCTGAGGCCGGATGAGCCGGCCGCCGCGCCGCCGCCCCTCCCCGACTTACCCTTGGACTCCCAGCTTGAGGAAGGCGTTCCTGGGCACCACGCCGAGGCTCGGGATGTTGTCGCACATCAGCTTGGACGCCGTCTGCTTCCGGATCTCCTGCAGTTGGGCTGCGGGGCGACACGAGAGGGTCAGCTCTGTTAGTCTCACCGACTCCAGCCCGCCGGTGGCGGCGCGGCTGCCGTACCCGGGGTGAAGCGCTGCGACGGCCCGGCCAGGTCGAAGAAGTAGGGGTCGCCCTCCTTGTAGCGGCGGAACTGGTCCACCACGATGCACTGGAACACCGGGGAGGTGATGGTGGCCGTGGCGGAGGTGTCGGAGCGCCGCTCCAGGAGGCCGCCGACGTAGTAGTCCACGTCGTCGGGGTGCGCGTACAGCGACTGCAGGGCCTGGATGTTCTGTCGGGCGGCGGGGGCTGGTTAGCACTGCTGAGGGTCGGCACCCTGAGCCCTGAGCCCGTCCTCAGCGGTCCTCAGCGGTCCTCACCCTGGCGCTGATGAGGTCAGAGAAGCCCGACCAGCTGGAGACCCGGGGGAGGCCGCAGGTCTGGCGGTAGTCGTTGTAGCTGGGGAGGCCGTGCTCGCGGCCACGCATGATGTCGGTCGAGATCAGGTCGCCGCCGAACGCGCGGCCGTTGGCGAACATGCGGTTCTTGATCTGGGCGGAAACACATTGTCTGTCATGAATCGCCGCTCGCCAGTGACCGCGGGGGCGACGGCGGGGTGCCGCGTGCGCACCTGGTCCGCCATGAACTGGTCCTGCTCCTGGCTGGGCTGGTACAGCATGCCCTCCACGACGGCCTGCAGCATCCCGGACCGCGTCACGATGTCGGCGGGGGTATCGACGACCGTGCCGCTCTGGCGGCCGTTGCGCCCAAACCTGCAAGCGGCGGCGGCGCGTGGTCAGCACGGCGGGGCGGCGGGGCGGCGGGGGCCGGACCGTCACGTACCAGATGTTGTTCTGGATGAGGGAGTGGAAGGAGCGGAAGGCGGCGGAGGCGAAGTCGTTGGCGGTGCGGGGGTCGGTGTTGGCGCCGTAGGCCTGGCTGTAGCCGCTCTGGACGGGGCGCAGGTTGTTGCGGCTGACGGCGTCGGCCCCTGCGAGCAGGTCACGGAGTGTGAGAGCGTGCCCAGCGCCGGGGGCTCGGGGCCCCGCCCCCGCCCGGAGCCCCCCGGGTGCTCACCGATGAGCCACGGCAGCCAGTCCCGGTAGGTGATGAGCTGCCACTGCGCGTACACGATCCTGCGGGCCTCCTGGTAGAGCCGCTCGTCGTCCCAGTGCGGGTTGAGCCTGGCCAGGCCGCGGGCCAGCCGATTGTGCTCGCGCAGCAGGGTGGTGTGCACCGCGGACAGCATGGCCGTCACCACGACGCGGACGTCGCCTGCGGAGCACCGGGACATTACCGTGGCGAAGTCCCTGTGCGGCGGCGCGGGCTCAGCCGCCGGGCTTACCTGCGAACAGGTCGCCCTGCTCGTCCAGCGGCAGGTGCTCCTCGCCGTTGATGGTCCTGGTGCGCAGCAGGCCGCCCTGCATGGCGCGCAGCCGGCGCGCCTTGGCGGCGTCAGAGCCGTACACGTGCGAGGCGTCCATGTAGTGCGTGACCATGTTCCGCTGCGGGGAGAACGTGCGTTAGGACGCCGGCTCAGCTCCCTCACCATTCGCTGCGGCCAGCGGCAGAGCGCGCCTGCGAACAGCAGGGCGGGCCAGCCAGAGCTGACACCGCAGCTGACACCGCAGCTGACACCGCAGCTGACACCGCAGCTGACACCGCACCTGGTCGTGGTAGCGGTTCTCGCAGGCCTGGGACCCCGAGCGCTCCACCCCCAGGCAGGACACGCCGTGGCGCCGGAAGAACGGGTCGTTGCTGGGGATGTCGATGCGCGCGCACGTGTCGGTGGCGCGGTTTGCGGCGCGGGCGGCCGCCGTGCAGCACGCCGAGTTGGCTGTTCAGATCGAGACGTTTTAACCCCTCAAAAATTAGCGTTTTAAAACCCCCTTTTTTTCCTTGTGTTATCGCCTCTTTCACCTTCGGGGAAGTTAGTGTCGAGCAGGGTGATGTCGTGGGCGATGAGCTGGCCCCAGTTCATGAAGAAGTGGTTGACCACGGGGTTGGGCACGTCCACGTCGATGTGCAGGCGGTTCACCACCTCGCGGGGGCTGGGCAGGCCGGCGCGGGTCACCCCGGCGCGGGGGGCGTGGACGCCTGTCGAACGCGAGCGGATGAGAAGACAAAGAAAACCATCTCCTTCGAACCCGAACCACTCGCGTAGGTGCGAATGTGGGTGACATTTGTTTTTTTTTTCTCAAATACAAAAATATGTGAATACGCTACCCCCAGGAAAATTAAAATTATAAATGCAATTCTAAGAAGCACACAACTGAGGGGTGCTTGCTATCCGACCTAAACCCCTATGCGATCCGTGGTCGCTCCGCTCCTCACCGTCGGCGTAGTTGGGCCTGCGGACCCTGGTGAAGGGCGTGCCGGACATCCCCAGGACCCTGTCCGCCTTGTGGCAGGAGCCGTCGATGGGCCGGAACCTCGGCGGCACCCCACCCGCGCAGCTCGGCGACCGCGCCCTGGGGCAGGAGGTCAGCACCCCGGAGTCCCCGCCGGAGTTGCTGCTGCTGGCACTGCCCGGAGAGAGACGGCCGACGGCCATTCCGGTCATGTATTCCGTACACGGCCGACGGTTACCTGAATGGCCGTTAGATGGCACTTACGCCTGCTGCTGTTGCTGTTGCTGCCGCTGTTGTTGTTGTTGTTGCTGCTGTTGCTGCTGCTGGGACGACCTTGAGCGCGACCTTGACCACTGCGCTTGCGTCGAGTCGGCCAGGATCACGAACACCGCCAATGCCGAGAGGCACAACACCTGGACAATGTTTAAGCGCCCGTCCGGCGGGGGGTGAGCATTGCCGTCTGGTCTGGAATGTGTGCCAAGTTGAGGGCAGTAACAGCACAAGTGCGACGGCGCGGCTGGCGCTCAGCTCGCTGCCCGGCATGCAGTGCGGCCGGGCGGCGGCCGAATGGTCCCCGCAGGGCGACGCAGTACTCACTCTCCGGAAGGAGGCCATGACGGCTCAGAGCTCGGCCGCCGGGGGGCTGGGCGGGCAGGCGGGCGGGGCTCGGAGGAGGGTTAGCGAACAGCACGCGGTGGGCGCGGCCTTTTAACTCCTCTCCGCGCGGCCAATTTGTTGTGGGCGCGCGCCTGCTCCGCGCAGCTGTGCAAATGTTCTAGGGAGCGCGCCGCCGGCGCCTTGACACACTGGCTCGCGATGGTGACACCCGCGGAATTGTTTTCGGTTTCGTTCCTCGTTTTTCTCACCCCCACAGTTTTGTCCCTCGCTGTCCTCGCTCCTCATTGGAGGCTCCCATTGAAGGGAGCGTGTTTGCGCCGACCGGAATGTCGCCTGTCCGCCCCCGCCCCCTTGGGGGTGACGGCGAGCGCGACACGCCGTCCCTCCTCCTCCTGTTGGAATGGAGGACTTTCTGGTGCCTCCGCGGCACCGATATTGATCTGGGCGCCGTCGCCGAGCTGCTCCGCTGCTGCGCTGCTCCGTGGTCGCGGGCCTGGAGGGAAAGGCTTGGCGGGGCGGGGCGCGCTGAACGACAGGCGGGCCTTGTCAAATAGGCGGCGGGGGCGCGCAGGGCCGGACGCAGGAGGCAGGGAGCAGGGCGCAGGGCGCTGTAGTGCCGCGCTGGCTGAGCAGGCCGGGCCGAGCCGACCTGGCCGACCGCCCCACGGCCATGGCCGGCTCCGGGAAGAGGAGCGAGTGGTGAGTCCGGGAAGCGGGGTGTATCCGCGGCCGCTGCTCGCTGTCAATACCGCGGCGCTCCTCTTGTGCAGGCTGTGGCCGCTGTGCCGCCTGCTGGGGCTGCTGCCCATGTCCTTCTGCCCGTGCGAGTGCGGCGCGGCGGCCGCGGCCTCGGGGCTGGCCGGGCCGCACCCCCGCGACTACGGTGCCCCGACGCCGAAGGCGTGGACCAAGGTTTGTGACCACCGTGTGGCTTTACCGGGGGTCGGCCGCGAGCGCCGCCGCCGCTACAGCCGCCCCGCGCCGCCAGCTGGCGGCTGCGCAGGGCTGCCCGTGCCGGCCGCTGGCGCCCTCCACGTCGTGGCTCGTGCTCTCGCTCGCCCTCATCCTGGGCGTCGTGTCGTGGACGTCCTACAACATCTACATCAACGCCCCGGACGCGTCGGACGCCGAGCTGGCGCTGTTGGACGTCACGTCCAACTCGACGACGGAGAAGGACCTCGTAGGGCTGTTCGACACGACCAGCATCGCCGTCATCGCCACCGTGTGCGTGCTGCAGGCCGCCGTGTCGCAGCACCTCGTCCTGCGGCTCGTCGAGCAGCTCCGGAAGGTACCGGAGGGCGCGAGGGGGAGGCGTGGAGTGAACTCCGCGTTGTGGGAGCACGGCTTGTCCCGCTGTTCGCCTTCCCCAGGTGGACGCGCTGCTCCCGCGGGCGCAGCACGACGTCCCCCGCTGGCTGCTGGTGTTCTTCGTGTGCCTCTCGTTCGTCATCCTCGTGGACGTCATCTTCAAGCTGTGGATCGACAGCGACTACGCCGTCTGCACCACGCCCTCGTACATCTCGTACCTCATCACTTACGGCCGCGAGGCCATGTTCGTGGACGACGTGACCAGCGTGCGCGCGCGCTTCCAGACCCTCAACCAGGAGCTGGCGACCGTGCTGCCGCTCTTCCCCAGCGCCCGCGGTACGTAGGCGGGGGTCCCCGGGGGTCCCCTGGCAGGGCCGCACAGCCGCCACAGCTCACGAGCCCCGCGCCCCGTGCCCCGCAGGGAGGGTGGCGGAGAAGAGGCGCGACACGCTGGCGCGCCTCAGCACGGCCTACGACCTGCTGTGCCAGTGCGTCGAGTCCGTGGCCGTGCAGTACAGCATGTTCCTGCTGTGCGACATGCTGGGGCTGCTGGTGCGGCTCGTCATCACCACCTACTTCATCTTCGGCATCTTCGTGAGGGCCAACAGCCGCAGCGCGGACCCCAGCGCCCACCAGTCCGCCTTCGTGCTCATCCAGATCCTGTGGCTGGTGTGCCACTTCGTGCGCATGCTGGTGCTCGTCACGCCGTGCTCCATGACCATGGATGAGGTGCGCGGGGCCGCGGGGCCGCGGGGCCTCTCTGTAGGGCGCTGAGCGCGCCGCCTCCCCGGTGCTCACCCTGCCCTCTCCGCCCGCAGACCAACCACACGGGCGCCCTGGTCAGCAGCTCCGTGGTGTACGAGCCCCTGGACAGCGCCTTCTCGCAGCAGGTCCGGCACCGGGGCGCACCTTCCCCCTCCCCGCCCCGCTGTGACACGCGCCATCGGCTGTGATGAAGAGCAGCTGCGATTAGCTCGCGCTCGCACTAATCGCAGATGGCACTACATCACAGCTTAATGAAGTGTGATTTTATCGCGGTCGGAGCGAGTGGGTATTTACAGTGGTACTCTTCTCGGTGCAGCTCAAGTCCGTCTCCGTGCACCTGCTGCACAGGAAGATCGCTTTCAGCGCCTTCGGTGTGTTCGATTTGAATCTGCCGCTTGTGTGCACGGTAAGACAGGCTCGTTTTAACTATTCCTTTTGCGAGAAATATATTTTTTAATCATTGTTCGATTTTCTAAAAAAATATATTCTCGGCCATTATGTAATCTTTATTTTTTTTAACATTAACTTTTCTGCCTTCTTAAGCGTATTTTGAATACTTGCCTTTTTTTTAAAAAAAAAGTCATGCCCTTGTTGGATTGGAGCAACCTAATCGCAGCCTAACCTAACCTAACCCGTCTTGTGTGCGGCAGATCATGAGCGCGGTCACCACCTACCTCGTAGTCCTGCTCCAGTTACAAATGCAGTAATGCTGCTGGACACATCCCTCATCTTTTCTACGTTTGACTCAGCGCACCGAGTTTGCTTAATTGAAAAATAAAGATTTGAAAAAAAAAACAATACCGCCATTTACGATATTTCTGTGCGGTGTTAGCACCTGTCGAACTCCTTCCCACAAACTTCCCGGAGAGTCGTGGAGTTACACGAATGCCCCGCACGCGTGCCCGCCTTCGCCCAGTCAGTGTCACCGGCGACAACCGCCCTGCCGCTCGGCACCAGACCCGCCACAGACTTGTCACTTCCCCAACTTTCCCTCCCAACCTCCTCTTCCAAGTGCGAGCGGCGTGACGTCACCGGTCCGATGGCCCGTCTCTGTCGCTCTGCCGCCGCCCTCCCTCCGCGCCCCCTGGGACCGAGTGCCGACGCCCAGCACGCGAGTGTACTATTATACCTGGCCGCGGCGGCAACTTGCAGACCACTTGCTCCACATCAGCAATTACCGACTGGACGCGGGGCTGTCCCTGCGGGGGGGGGGGGGGGGGAGCACAGACTTGTAACCAACAACAGAATCGACCTACCCCCGGCCCTGGCGCCGCGGCCAGCCCCGAGCAGAGCCGTCGCAGGGTAAACACCATCCGGCATCAACAGAAAACGACGCGTCCAGATCGCGCCCAAACGAGCCGCGCACGTGGTGTCGCCGCGCCGCGCCGCCGCCGCCGCCGCCTAGGGAGGTCGCCGTGGTCCTCGCGCCGCCGTCGCCGCGGGCCGCCCGGCTCCGCGGCCTCAGCAGTGCGGCGGCCGTGCCGTCCTCGGGCCGCTCAACCCGCTCGACAACATGGACATCGTCAAGGAGAGGCGGAGATGGTGAGAGCGCCGCGCGCCGCGCCTGCCGGGGAGGCGCAGGCAACCGCGGCTCGAGCGCACACGCGTGCCGTGCGGGCCGGCCTACCCCGGCACCCGCGGGCGCCCGACCGGACGCGGGCCGGGATAGCCCGTTGCGCCGAGCTGTGCGCGGAGCGGAGGTACGTGGGCCCCGGGCGGTACAGGAGGACAGTCCCGGGGCAGCCTTGGGGCGGGCAGAGTGCGTGAGAGAGGCTGGGAGGGGGCAGGCCGGGCGGGCCGGGCAGGCCGGGAGCACACTGGCACCGCTTTCTCGAAAGGTCAGCTTGAAACGGACACTGCTTGTGCTGCACTCGCGTGTGCCTGCGGCGGTGTGTGGCGCAGTGTGCCGCGCCGGGCCGCGCTCCTACCGGTGACCCGAAAGGTACTCGGGACGTCCCTCGCGGCCTGACTCGAGGCAGCCGTGTGCCCCCCCCCCCCCCCCCCGGTCTCCTCCTCCCGCGGCAGCCAGCACAACCCGAGTATCAGAGCCGAGTCCAAGGAAATGGGTAGGGGGGGGGGGGCTGCTGCACGATGCTGCGGGAGAAAGAGAAGGATAGAGAAAGAAAGAAGGATTATTGGCCATGAACTTAAAACCCAGCCGTCGCTAACCAGCCGGCCGTTCCCCGTAAGTACTCCGCAGCTAACGAACGGATCCGCGCCAGGCCAGGCCAGGCCAGAGGTTCCAGAGGTCTAGGGTAGGGCATCCGAACGGCGCCTCAGCTTCTCCCCAGCCGCCGCCGCCGCCGCCGCCGCCGCCGCCGCCGCCGCCGCCGCCGCCGCCGCCGCCGCCGCCGCCGCCGCCGCCGCCGCCGCGCTGCACCCGACCGTAAATTGCCCATGATCACCTTCGGTAGTACCTAGCCGTGGCGCTAAGGCCCCGTGGGAAAAAAACGGCAACGATGCATGAAGAATTGCATTCTCCTTGCCACCTGCACTCTCACATCTCATTACCATGCGACTTGTCTGCTTATGAGACCCTCGCCACCTCGGAGATGATCCAAATCTAAACGCTGCTGTATGCTCCTTATGTCGGGCACAATAATCGTAGGAAAGGGGTGGAGGGCTGGCTACGCCCCTGATCACGTGACCACGCCGGTGTGTCGCGCGGTGTTGTTCGGCGCAGGGGGGAACTCGCAGAGGAAAACTACACTCGTTCACCCTTCACCCTTCAACCGGCCGCAAACACCACCACCTTGCCGCTGTTGTCCCCTGTCAGGCGAGCCGCACTTGGAGTTGCCGTCGTTGTTTTTGGTGCCACTCCGGACGTGACAGAGGCCGTGCCGGGCCGGGAGGGGCGTTACCCCTCCGCCGACGCCTCGCCTTGTCACATCTAGATCGGCAAACAAGGCCGCGAAAACGCGCGGCCCATCTCGGGGACGGTCGATGCGTGAATCACAGACGAGGCCAGGAGGGGCGCCGGCGGCGGCGGCGGCGGCCGTGGTCCCCGCTGCCGCCTGTTGGCGCCCGACGCCGCCACGGGGAGCACCTTCGCGATGGCCGGCAGCGTGCCGAGGCTCGCGGCCGCCACCGACTGCAGCCGCGTCGCCGTCGGCCTGCTCCGGGCCTTCTGGCGGTGGGCGCGCGGCGGCTACGACGGCGGCTACCAGGGCGGCCACCACGGCTACCGCAGGGCCCGCTCCGCGGACAAGAGAACTCGGGGGTGGTAAGAGGGCAGGCGGAGACACCGGGGGCGGCCCGGGCGGCCGGGAGTCCACCGGTAGTCCACCGGGAGCCTTCTAACGCCCCACGTCTCCCCGCAGGTTGTGGCCAATGGCGCGCCTCATCGGCCTACTGCCCGTGTCCTTCAAGGAGTGCGTGTGCGAGATGCACACGGCGTCCACGCCGTCGCGGGGGTCTGGCCGCGTCTCGGACACCGCCGTGCCGATGTGGGACCTGGGCCGCGTCGACAAGGTGAGATGAGTGGGAGCGCCCCCTGGGGGACGCCGCGGCCCCGCCGGGCCCTGCCGTCGGCTACAAGCTGTCCGTGGTCCAGGACTGCTCGTGCCCGGTGGCCGTGCGCTCGCTGCCCTGGATCATGTACTCGTTCGCGGTGGCCGCGGTGCTGCTGCCGTGCTCGGTGATGGCGCCCATCACGGACCGGGAAAACGCGCAGGCCGGCCGGCCCTCGCGGCGCATGTCCTCCAAGCCCGACGAGATCGTCACCTTCTGCGACATCCTCAGCGTGTCCGTCTGCGCCCTCATCTGCTACCTGCAGGCCGCCTTCTCGCAGGCGTCGCTGTTCGCGCTGCTCGACCAGCTGCAGCAGGTGCGGGCCGCGGCAGCCGCGGGTTCGAGCCCCCGCCGGGGCCGGGGCGCTTTTCTCTGACGTGTCCCTCGGCCGGCAGGTGGACCGCCTGCTCACGACGCGGCCGCCCGCCGTGCCCGGACTGCTGGCGCTCTGGGTGTCGCTGCTGGCCGCCGTCATGGTCATGGACGGCTACATGTGGACGCAGACGGCCAAGGGCCTGGCCTACGCCGCCACCTACTTCCCCTTCTACGGCCTGTACCTCAACCTCTTCTTCATGGAGGCGCTCTTCATCGACGAGGCGCACAGCATCCACATGCGCTTCCTGGCGCTCAACGATAAGCTCGAGGCCACGCTGGCGCTGCCCAGCTACCAGGGTAAGGCCGCGGCCGCGGCTGCGTGCGGGGCCGGCGGCCACGCGCGTTAGGACGTGCCTGTGCAGCGACCGCTTTGCGCGCTTCCAGCGGCCACGGAGCAGCCGCAGCACCCCGCCATGCCCCTGGACGGCGGCTGGATCGGCTCCTCGCCGCGGAGGAGGGTGCTGTCCATCTCGGGGCTCAGTGACGGCACGCTCTACACGTCCAAGGCCAACGCCAGCAACGGTAACGCACCGGCAGCCTCGGGGTTGTGGCGGCGGCGGAGGCCGTGGGCTCGCCGATCTCCTCTCACGCGCCGGTATTTGAACCCGCGGCCCTCGCTCGCTGCTCCGCAGGTCGGCGCTCGAGGCTGGCGCGGGCCGCGGTGCCCGGGGCGCCGCCCCCCGCCGGCCTGCTCTCCCCGCACCCGCACGCGCACATGCACCCGGCCCTCTCCATCCAGCGCCTCAACATGGCCCACCACCTGCTGTGCGACGCGACGCTGTCCGTGGGCCGCCGCTACGGGCTGTCGCTGCTCGCGGACATGCTGTGCCTGCTGCTGCACCTCGTCATCACGGCCTACTTCTTCCTCAAGTACCTGTTGCTGGCCAAGGCGGACTCGCAGGCGGACACGCAGCCCGCGTACACGCTGATGCAGGCCGCGTGGCTGGCCGTGCACCTGGGCCGCATGTTCATCCTGGTGCTGCCCTGCTCCCGCGCCAGCGCCGAGGTAAGGGGCCCGCAGCACCGCTCCCTTGAAAGTCCCCCCCAATCGCCCTGAGGATCGATCTTTGAATACCACAAAACAAAAGGATTTTTAAATAGCGCCCCCTCCCTCCCCCTTCGCCCTCGAGCATGGCCTGATGATTTTGACCCCAGCAACAACACCCAACAAGCCCCCCGCCGGTCGTTTTGATCCAGTCATTCCATCCCTCTCCCCCGACCACCCTTCGGCCATTTCCGGTCCAGTCTGCCGTGCTCATTGATGTCCACGCCCCCTCCCCTCCCCCTCTCACCGTGCTCACTGCCCCATTTCCGGCGCAGGCCAGCCGGACCGGGGCCTTGGTGGGCGTTGTCCTCAGCACGTCCGCCCCGTCTACAATCGTTCACAAACAGGTAGTGTAAACCATCGTGTGTAAACACAGGTGAGCGGCCGGGGGCTGGGCCGCTGACATGAACCGAGCCCCGCACCGGTAGCCGCAGCCGCAGCCGCAGCCACGGCGGCACGGGCGGTCCGCTCGGGACTTCCCCCGTGCGTGGGGCGGCCGGCTGGGGCCCGGGCCGTGAAATAAGAGCCCGCTTATTTTCCCTTCCAGCTGGAGACCTTCTCCATCCAGCTGCTGCACCACAGAGTCAACTTCAACGCCTGCGGGCTGTTCGAGCTGGGGCTGCCTCTCGTTGTGTCGGTGGGTGCGGCCGTGCTGCAGACGTAGATCAGACGAGGCGGAGGCGCGGCGCGGCGCGGCGCGGGCCAGTGGACCGAGGAGTCTGTTCTGTCGGCAGATTCTGGGCGCCGTGACGACGTACCTGGTCGTCCTCTTGCAGATCAAGTCCAGCCCCGACGGCGCCCCCGCGAACGCGACTGCCGTGACGTGAGGCGACACTCGGCGCCCCGCCCGGCCCCACCCAGCCCCACCCCGCTCCGCACCCAGCCCAGCACGGAGCTCTCAACTCCCGCGGCGCCCGAATCTGGCCTGGCCTCAGGCCAGCTCAGTATATGTTTTACTGTGATCGCAGTTTTCCCCCAAATATGTGTAACATACATTAACATTTGTGAAATTGATTTTGTAGAAGAGCTGAAGACTGATTCGTTTGAAGTTAGTTAGTAATGTATTAAGTCACAGTGGGCACGCATGTCTGTTGTACAGTCGTGCGCCCCGCCTTTTTCAAACATACAGCAAAATAAATAAATACATTGTGATAGGAAACGTTTTCACTGTACTGCTGTGGCTGTCACTTCTGTCCACCGCGAAAGGTAGGCCATCCGTTCGACGACGCCCGCGCATGCGCAGTGCCGACACCAAAACCAAAACTTTCTCATACCAGCAGCTGGTTTCTGATGTTACCACTAATCTCTCGAGAGGTCTGGGCATCTTGCAATGTACATGGCCAGACGTAGGGAAGCGGGGAATCGGGGAAGGGGGGGAGGAGAGGAAGGGGACCATCTCTCTCCTCCTGTTTAGTCCAGTTTCGCTGGTGGTGTTTTTGTACATAGTTTCGAGCTGTTTTGAGGAGCTTGGTATGGTATCTTTGACTGACCGCACTCGCATGGTTGTTTAATGAGTTGCTTCGACATTTGTTCCTCCGTAGTTTGCGTCCGTAGTTAGGTCAGTACTGTTTTTAAGGTTAAGTTGACGCCGACGAAGCAGTTTTCACTTATTTTGTCAAGTGAAACAAGACGCTCTTTTAGATAATGCCAGGATTTTCGTTGCAGTGTAGCCTCGGTGTCATCTCATGTAAAGCTGTTAAACAAGGTCAAAGTCAAGATGGATGTGTACCTCATGATAAGGAGGAAGAAACTGACAATCTTCACTGATGCTAAAGAAACCACAACTGTCCTGCAGTTGAAGAAAATGATCCAGGGCATAACTAAATTTGCCCCTGAAAATCAGCAATTGTTTAATAAAGACAATACAGAAATGGAGGACTCTCATGCGCTGATGGAATATGGTATCACAGCAAATGCTGCTAAAGCCCAGAGTCCGGGACAAGTCAACCTTGCGATTCGTGATGAATGTGGACAATTTGAGCCGCTTGAGCTGACTCCCTATTCGTCTCCTCCAGATCTTCCTCACGTTATGAAAGTCCCGGAACCTAATGGCAGTGATGTAAGTAATGATATTTTTTAAATAAGCATTTCTAATTTGACTGGCTTTTTCCTGTAGCTAATATGACTTTTCTTTTTCAGGAGAGGCTTACCTCTCGTTAACTGCATCCATACCAGCATTGGTTGAAATCTGGCACCATGTTGCCAGTTCCCTCCGACCACCGAGGGATGTCCTTAGAGGACGATACTCTTAAGCTTTTAATTTGGCGCAGAAAAGCCCCCAAATTTACTACATTCCGCATAAATTCTTTAGTTACAACTCCCTCGCATTGTATGGACACTCTGAAACTGGCGCTTTTAAAGGTATACCTTCACTGCTGCCAAATGTAAAATTGGGATGATATAAATTCTCTTAGCAAAATTTTGCCATTACAGCTTTCTGAAAGTCGAGCAGCATCTGGTCAGGATTCAACTGTGCCTCCTATTTGGAGCCACCCTCTTTTGCCAGAAGCTATTGCATATGGGAGTTGGGCTAGAAATGGTGATTTGCCCCGACATGAATCTGAAGTAATTGTTGATCCTGCATGCGGTGCAGCTGTGCTGAGAGGAGCCCATGTGTTTGTCCCAGGTGTTGTTGGCCTGTTACCAGGTATTCTAATTGTAAAACTCATGTATATTGTTATCATATTTGAACAAAACTGAGGGTTGTTGTTGTGCTCTGTTTGATATTTTAGGGGCCAAAGAAGGGGACATTGTTAGTATTTATGCAGATATTGAAGCCCGTTGTAAACGAGGATGGGCTCAGAGACTAGAAGCGGAAAACCGCTACTTTGTCGGAAATGGTGTTTTACTCATGGGTAGAAAAGATATATTTTGTGATAATGGAATTGGCCGGTAAGTATCAACTGAACTTGGATTGCTGCAGACACTAGCTGATGTGCAAGTACTCTATATGGTTCTACTGTTTGCAGTGGTATTGCTGTGCAAGTGACAGACAATGAATCAGGATGTCCATCTTTGCCAGCGAACTCCATATCCCCTGGCTTAGCAGTTATGCAGAATCTACCATCCATTGTTTGTGGGCGTGTGGTGAATCCACAACCAGGGGAGATAATATTAGATATGTGTGCTGCTCCTGGCAATAAAACAACTCATCTTTCAATGTTGATGAAAAACCAGGCTAGTGCTATTTCACAAATATGTATGTTCCGGTAACTTTTTCATGTGTCCTGTTATTTAATCTGTGTTTCATGTTGCAGGGCGTTGTTATAGCGCTGGATAGATCAGCCACACGGACATCAAAATTACGTCAACTTTGCAAAGACATGAAAGTTAAAAATGTAACTGCGTTTGTCTGCAACTCTGTCAATGCTGTGATAAATAGTAACACACAGATTGAGGGTGTGAAATATGGTCACCAATCTCATAATCAAAGTGGACCTCCATTCCCAATCAATACCTTTGATAGAGTCCTTCTTGATGCTCCTTGCAGTGCTCTAGGACAGAGACCCAAACTAGAGCAGATTGATTTTAAACATGTTACATCTCTTCCTCCTCTTCAGAAGAAGCTCTTTGAAACGGTATGTTAAATTGACTCTGCCATCAATAATTTTCAGATTAAATGATGTGTTGACTTTCACTGTAGGCTGTCAAACTGCTCAAACCTGGAGGAACTTTGGTTTATAGCACATGCACCGTTGTGGTTGATGAAAATGAAGGAATTGTACGCTGGGCACTCGATCACTTCCCTTGCCTTGAGCTTGTGCCTGCTGAGCCTTATCTTTTTCCCTCTGTTTCTAACCAGGTGAGTTTCTTAACTTTCCATTTGTGTATTTTTAAAAAATATTTTATTCCGATTTATCACAAACAGATTTCTTCTCTTGTAGGATGTGTCCATGATTTTATCCCCATTTGAAAGAAGCTGTGTACAAAAGTATGTGCCACATGGAAATCTCGAAGAGAACCATTGCGAAAGAGACACTATCGGTTTTTTTATTGCACGTTTTTTCAAGCGAGTGTGAGTTATTTCTGTGTCGGGCTTCAATTTGCTTGGCAGAGCTTTATGCTGTCTATCATTTTTTGATATGCAGGGATCAAGTGCTTGCTTGGCTGTGGAGTTGACTGCATGGAGGATGCGTCTCACCCTTCATATATTTGGGGAGGAGAATGGGGGCAGGGGGCATGCCAATTTTTTGTGACAGTTATACCGGCAGCTTTGAAACCAATGTTCTCTCTGAATCAGAGTCTGTTTTTAAAGACATGAAGTAGGTTTATTCTGTCCTTGGGGTGTCTCATTGGAGTCTCTGACACTGCCATGGTTATGCCTATACCTTGTTAAGAAGTTAAAAATAGTGTAAATACCAATAAATTTTCAAATTCTTTTCTCAAACTCTCAGTGTCTTGTAGCTAGTCATTATCTTATGCACTTCAAGACCAGTTCTTTTTTCACCCCAGAACTTCTATTGAACTTGGAGATCACCCGCAGTCATGCTCCTATGTAATGAGAAAAGTTAATGTCTGATATTCTAAGGATTACTTTTGTCATATGACTCCTGCTATTCATTTTGTTTGATGACACCATTGATGTACTCTACTTTTCATGAACACATTAGTTAATGCTCTTTTAATCTTTCTTTAAGTATGACAATATTTGGTTTAAGCAAGTTTGAATACCACAAATGAATTCCAACAAATGTTTCTGTTCTGTCTGTGTCATTTAAAATTTGACAGTCTTTTCTTCTTTGAGTAATGTCTTGCTCACATTACTCTTATCTGGAGAAGGGGGTGGAGGAGGTGAGGGTGGGGAGGGGGGTATTCATTTGAGAGTATTGGTCGTGCCGATCGTTTACTTTGGCAACTGCTGCATGCAGTATGTTAGATTAGTTGTGGTTTGGTACTCTATAGAAGATTAGCTCTTAAAAATAAAATAGGAACCGTTTGCAACGTAACAGCCAAACTCGTGTTGTTTTTTAATTGAAAAATTGACGAATCATATTGAGATTTTTTTTTGCTACTAAAATTTGTGTGATAGCGGACAGTTAAGTTTTGAAATGCTGTATTTTTATTGCAGTGGCTGTGATCTGTGGTATGGTTGCTTGTTCTATTAGAATAGGATTTCTTCTTTGTCTTATAAATTTAAATGGATTTAGTTCTGTTTTTTACTATTGTTTATTTATTAGACTGCATTCAATGCTAAGAAGACCATTATTGTATTTGTTTTGCTATCCCTCATGTTTTAATAATAAGGATTGATGAAAATACCCCACTTTTAGTTTTTACTTATACCTTCCCTTACATCAAAATGCACAGCAGCGCTGAAGCGCGGCAAAACGGCTAGGTACACGATTTTCCTGCATGCTGATTGGTCGTCATGAGCTTGGAGGATTTATGAGGATGTTGGTGTTCATGTGCAAAGAAATTATGTGAGGAGCAAGGGGAGAAAAGAGCACAAAATAGGGCTGATAGGAAGAAAGTTTATTTTTCAGGTTCCAGCTTTTAGATTTATACCACCCCACTTGGAAAATGGTCAAGCGAAACCTTGAGGAGGGAAAACCCTTGCCCAGTGGCGCAAATCAGGTCATGGATACATATTCATTCATATATATAGAGATACATAAACATAGTATTGCAAGTAGCGTAGCTGACGGACAAAATTAGGCAGACAATTAGTAAAGGTGACATGGTCGTAGATACATATTCATTCATCAATATAGAAAATAAATAAAATAGTGGCTGAGATAGCACATTAGGCCGTTTTGCCGTGTTTGAGCGTTTGAGCCCTATTGTCCATTTTGGTCAATATCCGGGTCCGAATCTCTGCCGCCCGGCCCCGACGCAGACGCCCTCTACCCTCCCTCCCCTCCCCGAACATAAGCTCATAAAGCAAACACGACACAAAAACAAACCCCGACCCGACCTCCCCCACCACTTCACGGCACGGACGGAGCCGGGTGGCGGCGGCAAAATCACGCCTGTGTGGCTGAACTTAGAACGCCGCGTAAGTTTTTGGTTTTGCATGCCTCGGCTTTTTAAAGCCATCTGAAACACCAGGAATCTATACTCTGCCGAAGAGCGGCAGCTTTCGCCCCGCCGTTTATCTCATATGATCTGAAGTTGTGTCGCGGTAAACAACGGATCACAAGGTTAGGGAAGTTACTGCAAAGCTGGTGCAGCTGTGTAGTTTTGATTTATTTTGATTGTGCTGCTTCCCTTTATTGTAGTTTAGATTTCTTCTTTGATTTTGGGTGGAATTCTGGCGAGTTCTCGCTTGTGTCTTATCGGTTATCAACCAGCATTGACGCGATGCTTTGCTTTCTTGTGGAACCCTTTTAGAACTGATATGATTGTCCTGGGACTATTAAATTTGTCCCTTAGGTCGAAGCCCGAGTCTGTCTTTTCTTTAGTTTCTATTCGAGAGTAACTTCATGAGATATAAACGTCATAGAAATGCACGTGTCAAATGCCAAAGTTTTGTTTTTCCTGCATTTAGTTTTATGAAAATACTAATTTGATCTCTAATCGCCTTACAGGATGGCACAAACTACCCGCGATGAAGAGAGTACTGAAATCGTATCAGATGACGGTGAATTTATTTCCACTGGTTATTCCTGCTCAGAGTATAGTCAAGATCGAAAGGATCAGCAGCCCCTGAATGTGGAGGATGTTAAAGACTTGAATGGTGCAGAGAATTCATATGACCCTGATGCCACATATATAGATGTGAGCAAACTTCCAAGTCGGAATGGTGCTGTGGATAGACAAATTGAAGTGCCATCCCAAGACGTCAGCTGTTCTCAAGAGGTCACCCAACAGGTGGTTCAGACACAGGAAATAGATGTCTTCTGCTCTCAGGAGCCAACTCAGCCAGTCAATCGATCACAAGAAGTAAAAAGTGAGGACCTTCTTATGACGCAACCAACCCAAGATAGTACTAGCTGTTCTCAGGAGTCAACCCAGCCTGTGTCACAAGAGATTATAAACACTCCTCCTTTTATGCCTTTGAAGCAAACACAAGACAGTTTTTCTGAGGTATCTACGCAGCCTGTCATTGCATCACAGGAAATTGAATGTTCTCCTCCTGACAAGAATGATGTTACGTTGGAGCTGACGCCTTCTCAGGATATAGTGGACCCTTCACAAGATAATAAGTGAGCAAATTTTTTTTTTTGCCTCTTAATACTAATAGTTGTTTTACATATATTACTTTTAATATAACATATGAATTTATTGATCTTTGCAGAAGTGACATGGGAATAAAAGGCAAAATAGATTCATTAGGAAGGAAGGAGTCTAATGAGAGTGACAAAGTACACTCAGAAAATTACCAATCTAGCCTGAGCAGTGGGAGGTAATTTAAATGTAGAACTGAAATTTTGAAGACTTTGTTCTCTAATTTTAAATTTTATTTTAATTGGTTTTGTTTCCAGTCGGGTAGGTTCTAGCAGTTCTAGCAGCAAGAGACCAAGTATGCATTCTTCTAATCTTTTTTTTCTTTGTTGCTAACCCTTTATTGTGGACATGTGAAACAAACTATTTACCTTTCCTGTCTTCCCAGCTGATTCAGATGACACAGATGATTTGGCAAATGGTTCTCAGGATATGTTTGAGAGCCAAAATAATTCTCAACCACCTCCTGTCACGGTGTCTCAGTTCTTGCCAACATTGCAACTTTCCGGGGACATTCCATCTTCCCAAGGATATGAAGGTTTTCGTCCAAACCTGTAATTGCTGTTAACTTCCATCATATCCACGAATCATGTTTCTTCTGCATTAAAACTGTTGTTCAGGGAATAATATCTTTATTCTTTTTCCTTTTCAGGCTTTGTCCATCATCACCAACTGCCGGCTCTACATCAACTCCTCTTAGACCCATTGAGAAAAGAAAGCATGATGATATTAGAGGGGAAGTTATATCACTGTCGGATGAAGATGATGTTCTCAAGCTAAGTGAAAAGCGTAAACTCTCAGATTCAAGTGATGAAAACAAACCGGAGGTAAAGAAAGCCAAGACCAATGCTGTGGACACAAGGCAGAGCATTGTGATTCTAGGTGAAGTTAACCCTTCTCGTAAGCCGTCTACCCCAGATTCAGAGGTAAATCAGGTCAGCTTAAGTCTCCTCCACCCAACCATTTGTCCAATCAATGTCTTTTACCGACCGTATTTTGTCTAGGATCCTTCTGCAAGTTCGCAGGCTTTTCATCTCTACCTTTCTGAAACGGTGGATGAGCTGGATTTGACTCAGGATAGTGAGTTGATGCATACTTCTACCAAAAAAGCTTTGTTGCATAAACTATCTAGTCCAAGTCAATCAATGGACGCTGACACTAGCGTAGTTCAATTAGAAGATGATGCGGAAGAAGATGAAGTACAGGTCAGATCATCTTCTGCGTCTTTCATTATTTTCTAACATCTTCAGCATTTTTTAATGATGTCTACCATAAATTGTTTGCTTCTTACTTTCTTTTTTTTTCTTCTTCAATTTGCATCGTAGTGTGTGTCATCTCAGAAAGTGAAACCAGTCTCTGCTGAGATAGTGCTAGATTCTAGTGGTCAGCAACTGCTCAGTAAATCTGGCGATGTTGAAGTACTATCACCTTCCATTGAGCACACAAGACGTTCGAACCAAGATTTTAAATCAATCCATAACAAAGTTGAATCTTTACCCTTTGAAAAGTGCCCGAATATCCTCAGTCCACCTGTAAACAAAGTAAGCACTGTTGTGGGATATGTAGGTGCTGTTGTCTGTTAACTCATTCGACTCTTATCTTAATTTCTGATGGTTTTTCATTTTCAGTCTTTTATTGCTGCTTCCTCACCTGGAGAATCATTAGTTCACGATTTGGATAATGCTAAGGAGAATATACGGCCTGGAAAGCAAGTCGCCAATGTCCAGGAATTTGAAGGGGACTTCCTACTAACATTTACTTGTACTTATAAGGTTTCGTGCAAAAGTGTTGTTGACATGTCTCGTAAAGAACCTGTTACCAACTCCATTACCTCGGTTAGTGCCTTTTCGTGATATTCTGTTTTGCACCCCCCTCTCCGTCTGATTGTGTGTTTGTTTGCTTGTTTGGTCACCTAGTTTGATGTTTTGGAGAGCAAGACAGTGCAGCGCCGAGATTCATCTCCCAGTGCTGTGGAAGAGAGTGGTGGTGGATCTCCTGGAAGCATAGCGAGTGGCCCTGGTCCCTTCAAACTACAGCCCTCCCATGCAGCTCGCTTTTCGATGATGTCCTCGACATCCTCCAGCTCTACTAATAGTTCTGTTAGTACATATCGTCAAGGTACACAAAAACACAAGATTTTGTTATGCAGTGCAGAAGATTGTGTTGCATCTGTGTGCTGTAATGCAAATTTGTGTTCAGCACCAGCTGTACGGGGTCGTGCCGCAGTGCCAATGTGGAATCGGAAGCATTCTCCTGTGAAGCCACATGGGCTTGTTCCATGGAAAGAACTTCTTAGTGGATGTCAAAATGAGTTAGCAGAGTCTGGTTCAGAAGTTATTGACAGCTGGGTAGCTGGCAATATGAATAATACAAGTTCTGATGACAGTAAAACCATAATTGAAGAGAAGACTTTGGGTCTGAGTGTTCTTCCTGAGGTAGAGGTAAAGTTTGTTTGCTTCTTTTAAGTTCCTAACCTTCTTTGTATTTATGTTTGTTAAGTTTATAAGGATTTCCTTCATTGTTCGACCATTAAATTGTGATGCATGTTATTTAGGATGATGGTGAAGATGTTATGAGCATTCCATTAGCTGCCATGAGGAGGGCAGCTTTAGCCCGTTCGGAAAGAACCAATTCATCTACTAACTCTGCTGCTTCTGCTAAAAATGAGCAATCAAAGGTAAATTTACCTTGATAATATTGTAAAATTTAAGTCAGTGGCCCCAAGGCTCATTATTTAGTATCAGTGCACCCTATACTGTTGTTTCTAAATGTGATGTGAAAGACTGTCAGACAGTTAATTCAAACCTGAATTCTCAGGAAGAGTTGGTCATTAAATCAGAATGTGAAACGCCTTCCAAACGAAGACGGGGTCGACCACCCAAAACAGCCACACCTTCCAAGACCCCTAGAAGCTCTGCTAAAAAGAAAGCTCCAACTCCCAGGAATCCGAAAAATACTGAAACGTTGCTCGCTGGGGATCAATCTAGCGTTCCGGAAGACTCATCACTCAGTTCTGGATCTAGCTACTTTGCACCAGGTTGTATTTTTTGAACTATGTTGTTGTTTGTTGTTTCTTTTCAACACCAACAGTAGAGTGAAACAACATTTCAATTCGATTTTCTTTTCTTTGTAGGATCTTTAGTGTTTGCTGAATGGAATGGCTTTTATTACCCTGGAAAAATAGAAAACTCAATGCAACAAAATCAGTGGAATGTTACATTTCATGATGGTTTCAAGAAGGTTTTAAATAGAAATGAAATTGTTTTGATTAATACATTTGAAATTGGACAGCAACTTCTAGTTCAGGTATCAACTGAAAAATATCGAGGTGGTGAAGTGATAGATGTTACTCCGTAAGTATTTCAGAAGTCTTTTAGAGGAAGGCAGAGTTAAATGGTTTGTTTACCTGTTCTTGTGTTTTGTTCTGCCTAAAATAGGTTGGATAGTGGTGAAGACTTGTTCACTGTCAAATTTCATAAGTCGGGTGACAAGATTATTGTTCCCATTTCGAAGCTATGCCTATCCAAACAGCAAGTCAAGGAATATTTACAGGAACGTCCTGCATCTGCAGCCTCTACATGTTCCTCATCCCCAACAAAACGAGCTTCTTCTTCGAAGTTTGGGGGCAGCGACCGGGGTTTGTGTGACATTTCACAGTGCTTGTTTACTTTTAATTCTTTCTAAAATGATATTTTGAGAAAATTTTGTTTTGTATTAACCAGAAATTCTGAAGAATTTAGATAAGTTACACGACTTACCTGGTAAACGCATCCGGACACCTAAGGGAAGTCAGTCAAATGTTAGCAGTCCTAGCAAACCTGGTCCTTCTAGCACTGCCCGTCAGTTGATTCCAGATGGGTGAGAGAAGTCTTCTTTTTGCTATTTTTAGAAGAAAGTTAAAGCACGTCATGGCTTCTTTGACATATTCCATGTTCTGAAACTTCAGGAATGGATCGTCAACTGCTGATGATGAGCCATTAGCCACTACCTTAGCCTTGGGAGCAAACATTATAGTTAAAGGTGTCCATCCCGAAAAAGTTGGATTTGAGACTGCAGACCCATTGGCAAGGAAAGGCAAGGGTGTAAAAAATCGTGGATCAAAGAAACGTTTGCAGGAAATAGGTAAATACATGCTCCTCTGATTTTTTTCTACTCTGAGTACTATATTCAACTTGTTTCTGTTTGTATTGCACTACTTGCAGAAGATGAATCTGTTGTAAAGCAGCTTGGACCCATACCTCCAGAAGGGAGTAGGATTTTTGCAGGGTACTCTTTCTTCATTACACAAACTGATGTCCAGCCCAAACATAGACCTGATCCAACCACAGATTCTGAAGCATTTACCACGGATGTTGATGAACAACCAGATTGTAAGCTTGTGTAACATGTGGAGTTATGTGTAGGCTCAACACTTTAATTATCTGTTACCTATATATTGAAGTGTTTGTAACTGTTGCAGCTAATGATATGGATCAGTGCCCTTCAGACTCTGAATCTTTTAAATTTACTTTCCTTCCTATGGTAAAAGATCGTCTAGCTCATCAAATTATTCAAGGAGGAGGAAAGGTGCTCAAAGATTGGACTGACATTGTACCAAAGGACATTAAAAAGACCTATGTAGTGTCAAACCGTCCGTGTTTGACCCCCATCTTTCTTCATTGCTTAGTTCGGGGAGTGAGAGGTGTTAACCATGACTACATAATCTATTGCTGCCGTCAGGTAATTTAATTTCCTAAGTATCCAACTAGTTTTATTGTTCAGATCAAAAAGCTTATATTTTTAAACTATTACAGGCTTGTAATTTTGATTCCTGTTTGAAGAGTAATCTCCTGCCCATAGGATATTCACATATTATAAAAGATTTTATACCATGGGGAGATCAAAAATCCATTTCCTCCTTTCTAATTGGTGAAAATATCCTTGTTGTGGGTAACAAAAATTTTAAGAATTTTTGGGACGATTTCTTGAACCAAACTGGAGCAAAAGTATCTTCCGTAAAATCAAGCAGAGGTAAAGCTGAAGTACTGGTTGTCTTGTGCTATGCACAGAATGTGAGATCTTGAGGCAATACTTAACTTTTATCCCTTTACTTTTAGGTATGTCTATGGTCACAAAAGTGTTGTCAGATAACCCTTGCCCGGAATCTTATATAAAACGTGCACAAGAAATGGGAATTCCCATCGTATCACCTGCATGGGTGACTCAGAGCCTCATTAACAACTCACGACTATCAGCGGATAGACATCCTTCATTTAAGTATGATTATGTTGAATTGGACTGATATTTTATGCATTTTTCACTTGCTCTTGTTTTACTTTTGTTATTGTGTTGGAAGAATTACAAACTGCGTTTTAATTATCACCCTTTAAAGTTCAGTATGGTTTTTCTGATTTAATTTCTACGTTTCAATTTTCAAATTTTCTATTGTGTGCTTGTCCAAACCTACTAGCTTATCTGTAATGTGTTTTAAAATAATGTGAACCCAATTTTTATTTCTGATGAGTGCTGTAATGCCGTGAACGGAGGAGAGAGAAGTGAGTCTCGAAAATTAATAACTGAAAATAAAACTCTTTGAGACATGCTTCCTAGTATTATTTTCCCTATGCCCATTTTTTTTTCACCACAGCTAAATTTAGGCTTGTCAACCACAAGTGTGATGTGCTGGTGGTGCTTGCAAACTAGCAACCGTCATACTTGTATCAGACTTGTATCATCCCGTAGACACCCCCAACCGGAGATACCCCCCTGTAATTTTTATTAATATTTAATATAACCAAGGGCGGTTTTATAGGAGAAGATCCAGATATGAATAAGCCGAGGGTGTTCTCGTGCAACCAAGGGTGGTTTTGTACTAATTAGGACCACCTCTATCTCCCATGTCGGTTTCATCAGAATCAGGAACACAAAAAAAAATTTTCGCAAGAAAATGGTAAGGTAAATTGCCTTTGCAATTTTACCGATTTTGGTCAGGAAACAAAATTTCAATTTCTCACGTGAAATGTGTCTACCGACCCCTAGACGTCGTTCCGTCATGGAACGTATGCCGCATGGCCCTCATGGCTCCGGAAAATGCGAAAAACACGTCCACGCCGAGACGCCCAGGAATATTTCCAGAATATTTATTATCATTCAAAAAAAAAATTAAAATATTAATAAAAATTATAGGGGGTATCTCCGGAACTTATCCGGCAGAACTAGCTGCCCCTTTTTCCCTGGTATGGTGTACTGTAGTAATGAATGGGTTGGATGGATGCAGGTCACCAAAGTAAATATTCACTTTATAATTAGTTACACATTTTATTGATTTTTTCAGATTTGTTTCGCAACCAAAATTGCCACAGACATGAAATGTGTGGCAATGTATTTTTCCACTTGCACATATTTTGAGACTAACAACACATGAACTACACGGTAACATTCTCTTTCAAACATCACCCATCGTGATTTTTGAAAGTAACACGTAAAGTGCACAAATTTATTTACAGTTCATTTACACAAAATTTATATACAAAAATACTAGGAGGAGCTATACAGTCTTAATCTTGTACATAAAACTGCACCAGTCAGAAGTCCAAAACTCTGCCATGGAATTTGAAATCTGCATTACCCACTACTTCAAACCATGCGAGTAAAATACAGATTTAAACAAAATAAGACGATCAATATTTTTTGCCAAAGGTGATATATTTTCCAATCACCTGAGCTCCTGCTACTCATCATGGGTATCACAGATTGATCTATTCTTCGATTACTAGGCAGTATCTCCAGTATAGATAAGAAATAAAAAGGAAATCCCACATGGCATTGTACATCACCATGTGTACAGAAAAATATCATGTTTTTTGAGTATTTCCTTCCTTTGGAGTTCGATCTGGCATAGTCTAGTCACTAAAATGTTGGAGGAAGTGTCTTCCAATTGTAACTAAATTTTGACTCTTAAAAATGACAATTTGGTCCTTTACAATAACTTAATTTCAAAAGTCCCTTACTTTTTACAAAACTAATGCAATGCATGTCCTCAAAAAACTTCTTACTTTCAACGTAAGATTTTATTTCTGCGATTAGACTTTAAACCATCAATGGTTGTTGAACAATTTTTGCTAAGTAATAGAGTGGTATCTTTATCGAAAATATTTAGAATTGGGGAAATATAATTCATCTTTCCGCTGGCAGCAAAATAATGAAAACACCAATGTTAAACTTGAATATCACAAAATAGGAAGCGATAGAGGCAATACATACATATAACATCCTTTGGTTTCAATTATCTATACATTTAAAAAGAAAATAAGTAACATAGGTGTCTAACACATGAGACATTTTATATTTGCTGACAATAACGTCATCCTGAAAAGTTAGCCTGTGTTTCAAAAGTTGCCTGAAGTCACATACGCACACACACACACAAATAATAATTATAATAATAATAAGCTGTTTGGCACAAAATCAAATCACTCTTAAAATAAAACAAATAAAAAATGGACGGATGAATGTAGCTGGAACTAAAATTTGTTGATATCACACATCTTTTCTAAAGATGACTTCATAAGTCAAAAGCCACTATGCACTAAGTTATTTGTTTTCTTGGCTAACAGAATTTTCCACCCTCTAGAATACATGGTCATTTGTTGAAGAAACACAAACATACAACTTAAAATCACACATAATATCAACAAAAGAAAATCTTGAAGTGTGTGTGTTTGTCATGTTTAAAAACAGGGGAATTTTTCCTTAAAACAATAAAAGAATATTAAAAACTAAGAATGCGTAGAGATTTACTTAAAAAGGAGTAGACTAGTCTAGAGTCACAATGAGTGCGTAAAGAAGTAAAACAGTGACACTAAATACCAACTAGTTAGAAGAAGCACAGCGTTAACATCTAAGCCTCTCCTTAACAAATTATAAAATAAATAACATTAAATTTAAATCAGCCTTGGAATGATAGAATATTTCAGCACTCCTATTAGTACAGATAGTGCATCTTTGTTAGAGATAAAGCTCCACAATTTGTCATTGTTTGGGATGTCTTCTTATACAACCAATGAGACATACAGAAAGAGAGCTGGCAGGTGAAGCTGGCTGTGCCACTCATCAAAATGGCATTTAAAAAGAAAACATCTCTTTTCCCTAAAATATGTTTTAACAAAAAAACAAATATCACAACACAGCATGAAGAAGTCATCATGCTTCACCTAATTTATTAAAATATAGTTAGCTTTTCACAAATGTACACATGATTTGTTGAGCATCAATAAATATTATTTATCTTTTGTACAGTTGGTTCAAGGAAGTTATGCAGTCCCTTGATCCTTTATATGGTCTTTGAATTCTCATCATACAGGTGTCTCACTCATATCCTCGGTATCTTTCCTGTAACAAAGAATACCAAGCATTAGACCTAACAAAATTGAAAGATCTTTGTGTCTAGATGTCATGCTTAGGTTTTGCAGCTTCACATGATCGCCCACAGAAAGGGCAGTTTGATGAAGTCTGGTAAAAGTACAACCTACACACAAATCTAAAAACTTTTCTCAAGAGCTACCACAATCTTACAAGTACAACTGGTCATATGCAAACTATTAAAACAGCAAAGTGCAAGAATACTGTTTCACTAAATTAAATTCCAACCTGGGTGAGCCATCTTGTCTCGTCTCTGAATCCACATGAGAGCAGCAGTAAAACAGAGTTTCCATGAAACAATATGTCTCTCACAAAAGAAATTCATTAAAATATCAAATTTTCTAGATACTCACTCTGATTCCGATATATTTGAAGATGTCAATGTTCCAGGATGATGGAGGGGGCTAGGGGATCCACCCCCTGTGCTGTCCGCACCTATGCCCATGCCATTTCCAATGTCCACATTTGGCATTTCATAATTATCACTAATACCCATTCCTAGATTGAGGCTCATTGATCGCCCACAATGGTCTTCCTCTGCTGCAATGAAGAGTGACAACTGAGATTTCCAATAAACTTCAGAATTTAATGTCAAATGACACTTAAAAAGGCATCATACCTGTATACGGAAAAAGATACTTTTCTCCCATATGCAACTTTTCCTCTGTCTCTGAGCCAATATCTCCTAGTTCATGAAAGTTATCAGAAGAAGACACCATTTTGCTCAAATGAGGAAGAGGAAGAGGGCTCGGTGATGCTGAAGTCTTTCCTTGGTAATCCTTGTAGTAGTGGTCTAAGTCAGTTAGCCCTGACCACTGGTTATTACGCAAACTCATGCTATCAAGCATGCTGTTAGCTGTCACATATGTATCTGGAAGTTGACTTGACCACCGTGGGGCATACATTGGCTTCAGGTTTGGAAAAAGAGCAGCTTTGCTGACAATGTTCAATGTTGGTGGCGGCTGAACCATATCAGTTGGAGACACATCTCCTTCTGCGATAGGGTAAATATTTGGCATATATGTCAATGCCTGAGCAGGCGGTGGATTGGTGCCAGCTGTTTCAGCAGAAGTAGTTGAATGATTTGAAACACCTAGACCTCTATGTCTCCTGTGGCGTCGTGAACTGGTGTGGTGTGAGCTCTCATCTTCATCGCTACTGTGACTTGATGCAAGCTCTAGACTTCGCCCATCAACTGAAGCTTCAGAGTCCGAGTCTGAAGTGTGACCAGTGGTAGTTCTCTTGTCAGTATTACTTGGACCATCCTCTGTATCTTCATTATGACGACCTAACTGACCCCCTGTTATTGAGGAATCATATCCTCTCAAATATGAGGGTAGCTCTGACCCTGAATTGTAATTACTGGTTGATGTTGATGTATTGGTATTCCTTAAATGACCATCACTCCGATATGGGCTACTGCCTGTCTTGGCTGTTGATCTTGATGTTGTGCTTGATGTGGATATGCCTATATTTCTTCTCAATGATTCCATGCGCGCACTGTTTCTATAAGCTAAAGATGATCTCTGCAAAATGGGTAAAAAAAAAAGAGACACAATTTTAAACAGTCATGTTTGACATTCTTTATGCTTAATATATTTCTGTTAATGTTACTGTATCACTTACTGGTTGCATGTGGTTGACTTGCTGGCATGTTTCCTCAACTAAAGGTACCTTTTTACCCATACACCTCAAAACTGTAATCCTTAAATTTTTTCGAACTCTTTCATTCACAAAACAGTAACCAACAAGGCAGAACAGTGCATGGAAGAACACTGCAGTAGCTAAACCGTATGATACAACTGGCAGTCTTTCACTAACTGCCAGTACAGCCAGCACCCAAGTGGCTCCAAGCAAAGGCAGAGCTACGACTGAGAGCCACAGCAATGTCCTTTAAATAGAAATTCAAAAAAAGAATAAGTGTAAGAAAAGTTGAAAAAGTATCTTGTATTGATTAAATAATATTCAAAGACATAATTTCAGGGCAGAGGGAACACACCTTAAATTTCCAAACGCCATAATATGATCTTTGAGAGTAAATGCTGCTCTGATCGCCATGAGCAATACAACCAGGTTTATAACCACAGCGCAGCACACTGGTCCAATAAGACTCCACACAACGGATTCATACAGGGATAACCAACAGCTGAATAAATGAAGAGATGATGACCACCTTTGTAATGTGCGATTAAAATTGAATTAATTACCATGTTCAAGGCTACTCACAAGTAGAAGTTTCCATACTGGTCGGCTCGCACACCCACAGCCAGCCCAACAAGTATTGCAGGAAGGCCATATCCAAGGGTGTAATAGAACCTCATGGGTCCGTGGTTAATGTCTCTCATTTCAGTGAGCATTCGATATAAATGTATGGAATCCACCAGCGCCCAGGCAAATGCCGAAAGCCACAAATAGTGGAGGGACATGGCTGTCATCTTGCAAGCAAACTGGACACACACAAAAATAGTATGGGGCTCTAGACCGTGGAAGAGAAGATAGCATTTCTTTTTTGTATCATTATCTTACTCACCTCATGCATTACCAGGGAGCGCCGAGCTTTCAGAGCGGTGAAGTAGATCACCTCTGCCAGGAACACACAGAAGACAAGGTTCTTGTGGATGGAGTTGGAGTTGGTTTCGAGCCCTCGGATGAAGGCCAGGATGAGCAGCGACGTCAGAAGGAGAGGCAACGCCAGCGAGAAGCCGAGCCACGTCGCTGCGTCTTCGACGTCCGACGGCTCCGGGATGTACTGCAAAACGACAGGGTTGGCGTCAGCGTCAGCCCACAAGGGAAGTCCCCCTCGTCACGTGACCACAACACTCACGTCCATGTCGACGACGTCCACGAGCACGGCGAAGGTGGAGAGGTGCGAGCAGGTGCAGTTGATGAGCACGGGCAGGCGCGTGTTGCCCCGCCAGGTGGAGGCCGCGGACTGCTGCACCTCCGTCTGGCAGCCGGCGCGCGACCACCGGCCGTCCCTCCAGGACACGCACTGCGGGTTGGCGCGCGGCCCCAGGGCATGCAGCGCGGGGTCCAGCCAGAGGCGGACGCGGACCGGGGCGTGCAGCGGCATGTTGCCGCCGAGAGGGTGGTACGGGTGCCCGGCGGCGGCCGCGGCGGCCCTCTCCTTGCCGTCCCGTGGCCGGTCCCTGTCGCCGCCCTGCCCGGGCACGTACGCGGCCAGCGACACGACGGGGGAGCCGACACGCAGGTCGACGCCCCAGCGCCGCAGCACCGTCTCGTCGTAGCGGTCCGGCAGCAGCGGGCCCAGCGTGCGGTACTGCACGTAGCTGAGCACGGCCTGCCCCGAGGCCGCCGCGGGCCCCTGGCGCGAGCCCGCCTCGAACGCGCCGGGCTGGGAGGTGCGGATGCCGAGCAGCGACAGCGGCACCATCATCTGCGTGTACGGGTCGAACTTGCGGGGGTCCTGGAAGACACGAGCAGCAGGGTGGGGGTCAGGGCCAGGGTGAGGCGCGGGGCGCAGGGCGCAGGCATCGCGGCCGCGGAGCTGTCTTTACCTGGAGGTAGTTGTTGTACTTGGGGAAGACGACGACGGGGGTGCCCACGCCCGCGGCTCCTGCTCCGGGGCCGCTGGTGAGGGGCAGCAGGGCGGGCTGCAGGAACTGCGACGTGTCCGGCAGCACCACCTGCCCGCCGCCGCCGCCGCCGTCCAGCGCGGGTCTGGGCGTGGGCGGCGCGTCGCGGCTCACCGAGTGCGACTCGTAGCCGAAGAGGCTCTCGGCCGTGACCACGTCCAGGCCCAGCACCACGTTGTCGGCCACTATCTCGAACGGGTTGGTGTACGTGTCCCGCTGGCTGCGAGTCAGGACGCCGATGTACTGGTCCACGGCCACCATCACGTGCTCCGCCGTCTCCCCCGTCAGCTCCGCGATGCGCTCCCAGTGCGGCGCGTTGTCGGGGTCCAGGGCCTTGCTCACGGCCTGCACCAGGTGCGCGATGTAGTCCTTGTCCTGGCTGTGCGTCAGGTTGAGGCCGCTCATGCCCAGCTCGTGCGTGAGCAGGCGCCGCGACAGCTGCTCGTCGATGAGCACGTCTGAGCCGTGCAGGCGGTGGGTGCGGTTGACGGCGCGGCCCAGGTCGGAGGCCACCTTCACGGCCACGAAGCTGTTGATGCTGAGGTCGCCGCGCTCCATCTGGCCGAGCTGCGAACAAACGAATCGCGGTGTCAGATCCGGGCCATGCCGACGGCCGGCAGGCGGCGGCGGCGCTGCCCTACTCACCACCCTGCGGAGGTCCAGGAAGGCGTCGGAGGTGCAGTTGAAGAGGTCGGGCTCCTGCCAGCCGCCCAGCGTGTCGTCGCAGACGCGGCTCGCCTTGCCGTGCGAGTGGCCCGGGCAGGACTCGATGACGGTGTGGCCGAACTTGGTGCGCTCCCACCACATGCCGGCCGCGAAGCTGCGGGGGCAGCCGTCGTACACGACCTCGCAGCCGCGCAGCGTCACCTCGGCGTAGGGGTTGGGGCAGGCGTGGCAGGTGCGGCCGATGACGCCGGCGCGGCACCGGCACTGCCCGCTCACCGGGTCGCACTGGCTGCTGAAGGAGCCGATGGCGTAGCACGCGCAGTCCAGGCACCGGTCCGAGCCCTCGGGCTGGTAGTGGTTCTCGCGGCACACGCACTCGCCCGTCGCCTTGTTGCAGTCCGGGTTGTAGCCGCGCTCCACGGGGCAGTGGCACGGCCCGCAGACCGGGTAGCCCCACCAGCTGGTCGGGCATGGCTGGTCCACCTTGACCTCGCAGTACTGGCCCGAGTACTCGGTCGAGTTGCAGCTGCAGGTGTAGCCCCGGGGCGCGGCGGGCCCGGCGGCCACGGCGGTGCAGCGCGCGCCGTTCTCGCAGGGGTTGAGGGAGCAGACGGGGGCGCAGGCCGAGCCCACGAAGCCGGCGTTGCAGGCGCAGGAGGCGCGCTGCCAGTGGGCCTCGCAGCGGCTGTGCGCCGGCTCCGCGGGGGTGGCGGCCGCGCCGGGGCAGTGGTCCGTGGCCAGCGGCCCCGCGCACGCGTCCGGGCTGCCGCAGCCCTCGCCCACGTTCTCCTTGACGCTGGGCCGCTGCAGCGCGGACTGCGGGGTGCCGACGCGGACGTCCTGCAAGCAAGCTCCGGGTTAGTGACGCTGACGGCCAGGATACGACGCGACGCCATGGGATCTCCAGGGTAGGCCAGCCTCCGGGCCGCTCGCCTCGGCGGCGCGGCGGGGCTGCCTACCCCGCAGGCACCTCGGGTCGGGCGGCACTCACCTGCACGCAGCCGTCCAGCCGCGGCAGCGCGGCGGCCTCGCTGGCCGGCGTCTCCGCGTCCGGGCCGCCGATGAGGATCTTGCCGACGTACAGCCCCTGCACCTTGGCGGGCAGCGCGCCCAGGGCGCTGCGCTGGCCGTGGTCCAGGCCGAGCCACACCTCGCCGGGCAGCCAGCGCACCTCGATGCGGTGCCACTCGCCGTCCGCCACGCCGCCCTCCAGCGCCACGCGGTCGCCGTGGTACGAGTAGACGAGCGCGCCGCCCTCCAGCGACAGCCGCGCCGTGCTGTTCTGGCCGATCTGGATGCTCATCAGGAAGGCGTCGCGCTGCAGGGTGCGCACGGACAGCGAGTTGAGCCACGGCAGCTGGATGGGCCGCAGCAGCGGGTTGAAGGACAGCACGCCGTCGCCGCGGAACCGCCACGCCGGCTTGATGGCCTCGCTGCAGTCCTGTGGGCCGGAGAGGGCGCGGGTGAGGACATACGAGGATACCGGGGGACACCTCGAGGCCTCGAGGCCACGGTGCCGAGGCGCCCTACCCACCTTGCCGCCCCACTTGTCGATGCAGTCGCACACAAACGTGCCCCAGCCGTCGCGGCACGTGCCGCCGTTCTTGCACGGGTTGGACGCGCAGTGCAGCCGCTTCTCCGGGCAGCCCGCCACCGTGCCGTTGTCCGCCACGAAGCTGTTGAGGTCCACGAAGGCGTGGTCGATGTGCAGGTCCGCGATGCAGCCCGTGAAGTCCTTGGATCGCACCTGGGGGAATTGGAGAGAGTGCGAGGAGTGTGTGAGAGAGGCGGGGGACATGAACGTGGTGACCGTCGCGTCACGTCGGCCAACGCTCTTACCTGGAAGTCGGTGGCGGCCAGGGAGGGCAGCCCGCCCACCTGCAGCGGGCCCGTCAGGTCCAGGAAGCGGTGGCAGGTCTCGGTGGGCTGGTCGCAGCGCGGCTCCAGGACGTGCTCGGTGCGGTTGGCGCACGCCCACTGCCCGCCCAGCTCCTTGCCGTGCTTGATGGATAGCATCGTGTCGCAGTCGTCCACGGCCAGCGTCACGGCCTTGTTGAGGTAGGTCAGCGTGACGCTGTGCCACGCGCCGTCGCTCACGCCCCCGGGGCCCGGCACGGCGACGGAGGTGCGCGTCACGCCGTCGCCCAGCGAGAAGGAGAAGTGCAGCTCGCCGGCTACCACCTCGAGCGCGACGAAGTCGTGGCGCTCGTTGTAGCGGCCGTTGTACAGCAGCAGGCCGTCCGGCTGCAGGGTGGCGAAGCGCAGCCGGACGTGGAGGCGGTGGCGCTGCCGCAGCGCGGGGAACGTGAGGAACGAGGACTTGGTGAAGGAGCGCGCCGTGAGCTCGCAGTGGTCGGTGCGCCAGTCGGCCGGGGCCGAGCACTTCTCGCAGACGAAGCCGCCGCGGATGAGGGGCGCGCAGACGGACGGCGGCCGGCACAGGCCCGGCGCGCAGCCCACGGCCGCCGCCGCCGCCCCGAGCCCCGTGCCGGTCTCGCAGTGCACGCCCGTGAAGCCCGGCCGGCACACGCACGTGTAGCCGCCCTCGCGGCGCACGCACTCGCCCTCGTGCTGGCACGGGTTGGAGTAGCACAGGTTCACCTCGCGGTCGCACAGGTAGTGCTCGCGGCTGCCCGTGAAGCCCGCCGGGCAGCGGCAGGCGAACGTCGTCACGGGGTAGATGGGCCGGAACAGCACCGTGTCGCTGCTGATGAAGCCGGACGCGTTGCCGAACTTGAGCACCGTCAGGCACTCCTCGTAGTTGAGGCAGGGCTCGCGCACGCACAGGTTGTCGTCGAAGGGCAGCACCTTGACCGTGGCCAGCCGCGCCAGGATGGCCCGGTTGAGGTAGACGCGCTCCTGCAGGAACTGCGGCGTGTAGTACTCCTCGCCGCTCACGTCCGGGCGGCGCGCGCTGAAGCTCACGTTCAGGATCTTGGCGTTGACGTCCGTGTCGTCCTGAACGCTGAACAGGAACACGTTCTCCTTGGGGCAGGGGATGATGGCGGCCAGGCCCTCGACGAAGAAGGAGAGCAGCGGCGACAGGAAGGCCTCCTCCGTCATGTCCTCGAGGCGCACCGTTATCGAGTTGAAGAGCATCTCCTCCGTGATGAGGCGCACCTGCAGCTGCATCACGGCCTTGACCTCGTTGACGCCGTCCGACACGGACACCTCCATGGTGGCCAGCTTGGGCACGTTGGTGTTGAGCAGCGGCGACAGCGTCAGGTGGCCCGAGCTCTCGTTGAGGTGCACCAGGTTCGCGTTGTTGCCGCTGAGGATCCGGAACTTGAGCTTGTCCGACACGTCCGCGTCCACGGCCGGGATCCTGCCGACGGCGCCGGACGGGAAGCAGTCCCGGAAGTTGTTGAAGAGGACCTGGAAGTCCTTGAGGCGGGGGGCGTTGTCGTTGACGTCCGTGACGAGCACGTCCACGTGCACGTCGGTGCGGAGGGGCGGCGAGGCGGCGCGGATCACCAGCTCGAACTTCTTCCGCGTCGACTCGTAGTCGAGCTCCACCATGGTTACGAGCGCCGCCTTGGGCGAGCCGGGCTTGGTGACGAGCGAGAAGCTGGCAGAGTCGTCGCCGCCGATGATGGAGTACTGCACCTGCGCGTTGGGGCCCTCGTCCGGGTCCTTGGCGTAGATCTCGCCCACGGTGGAGCCGACGGGCGAGTTCTCTGCCACGTACATGATGAGCTTGTCCGACTCGAAGGCGGGCGGGTTGTCGTTGATGTCCTCCACCTTGATGCTGACGATGACGGAGCTGGAGAGCGCCGGCGAGCCCCGGTCAATGGCCAGGGCCTCGAGCTGGTAGACGGCCACGCTCTCGCGGTCCAGCATGCGGTTCGTGCGGATCACCCCGGACGTCGGGTCCATGACGAAGGGCTCGTCCGTGCCGGCGCCGCTGGGGCTGAGCGCGTAGCGGATGCGCCCGTTGAGGCCCGTGTCCGCGTCCGCGGCCGTCACCTGCGCCACGCTCGTGCCGATGAGGGCGTCCTCGGCCACCGTGCCCGAGTAGGCCGGCTGCCGGAAGGCGGGCGCGTTGTCGTTCACGTCCGCCACCATGATCTCCACGTCCGTGGTGTCGGAGAGCGGCGGGGAGCCGCCGTCCTTGGCCGTCACCGTCAGCAGGTACCCGGACACGGTCTCCCTGTCCAGCGGCTTGGCCGTGATCACTGCGCCCGTCTGCGGGTTGATGGTGAACTCGGGGCTCTCCTTGTCGCCGCCCAGCGAGTAGGTGATCTGCGCGTTCTGGCCCACGTCGCCGTCCGTGGCGCCCACCACGAGCACGGTCGTGCCGACCGGCGCGTCCTCGAACACGGACGCCGAGTAGGGGGCGTTCTCGAAGATGGGCGCGTAGTTGTTGGCGTCGGACACGTTGACGTAGACGGTGGCCGTGTCGTGGCGCCCGCCCGAGTCCGAGGCCGTCACCTCCAGGACGAACCGCTTCTCCTGCTTGTAGTCCAGCGGCTGGGCCACGGTGATGAGGCCGCGCCCGTTCTGCGTCGTGATGGCGAACCGGCCGCGCAGGTTGCCCGCCGTCAGCTCGTAGTGCAGCCGCGGGTTCTCGTCGCGGTCCGTGGCGGTCACGCTGGCCACGGGGGTGCCGGGCTGGTCGTCCTCCGCCACCACGGCGTTGTACTCGCGCGGGTTGAAGACGGGGTCGTTGTCGTTGACGTCCTGCACCGTCACCACCACGCTGGCCGTGGCGCTGCGCGGCGGCGAGCCGCCGTCCGCGGCCAGCACCAGGAACTGGTACTTGCTGTGCTCCTCGCGGTCCAGCTCGCGCGTCGTGAAGATCCAGCCGCTGCTCTCGTCCACGGCCACGGGCAGCTCGTCGGTGGAGCCGCCGCCCGCGTCGCGCGGCCCGATGCTGTAGTGGATGGCGGCGTTGTCGCCCTCGTCCGCGTCGTACGCCTGCACGCGGACGATGCTGTACCCCGTGGGCACGCTCTCCAGCACCGACTCCTGGAAGAGCGACGTGTAGAAGCGGGGCGTGTTGTCGTTGACGTCCTTGACGTTGACCAGGAGCTGCGTCGTGTTGGAGCGGCTGGGGCTGCCGCCGTCCTGGGCGCGGATCACGAGCCGGTAGTTCTTGATGACCTCGTAGTCCAGCGGCTTGACGAGCGACACCTCCCCGGACATGGTGTCGATGGCGAACTGGCTCTGCGTATTGCCGCCGATGATGGCGTACCGGATGGCCGCGTTCGGACCCTCGTCGGCGTCGGTGGCCCTGAAAGAGAGGAAAGGTGAAACAGCTCCATCGGCACCGCCTCCGGAAGCGCCCGCGGTTGCCAGGGTGGGCCGTCCCGCACGACACGGGCGCGCGCAGCCGCCGCCGCTGCCTACCCTGCGGGCGCGGACAGCACACGGCGCCGGTACTCACTTGACGTGGGCGATGACGGGGTTGCTGCTCCAGGCGATGTCCTCGGGCACGGTGACGGAGTACGAGCGCTCCGTGAACTGCGGGTAGTTGTCGTTGTCGTCCAGGACGTTGACGATGACAGTGGCGGAGCTGGAGCGGCGGTCCCCGAGCGGCACCGCCATGTCCGAGGCCACGATGACCAGCGAGTACCGCTGCACCTTCTCGCGGTCCAGCGGCGCGCGCGTCGACACCGTGCCGGACTTGGGCTCGATGCGGAACGTCTCGGGCGCCCCCGCCTCACTGGGCTGCTCGCTCTGGATCGAGTACTCCACCTGGAAGAAGCAGACGGTTGGGTTAGGCTCGCTGCCGTCGGCTGCCGTGTCCGTCGCACCGCCGTGGGCCCGCACCCACCTCCGCATTCCGGTCGATGTCCTGGTCGGTGGCCTTGAGCGTGACGACGGTGCTGCCGACGGGGACCGACTCGCGGATGCTGGCCTCGTACTCGGGGGCCTCGAACACGGGCGAGTGGTCGTTGGCGTCCAGCACGTTGATCTGCAGCGTCGTGGTGCCGGACCGCGGCGGGAACGAGTCGTCGACGGCCGTCACCCGGAAGTAGTGCACGTCCACGAGCTCCCGGTCCAGCCGGGTGGCCGTCGTCACCACGCCCGTCTTGGCGTCGATGCCGAACATGCCCTGGGAGCGCGCGTCCAGCAGCGACACCATCGAGTACTGGATCGGCGAGTTCTCCGGGTCGCGCGCCTTGACGGTGGCCACGATGGCGCCCTCGGGCCGCTCCTCCAGCACGGAGGCGAGGTACAGGGCCTGCTCGAAGTAGGGCGACATGTTGCGCAGCTCCCGCCGCACGCGGTGGGCGATGTCCGAGTCGTTGAACTTCTGGTGGTGGAACACGATCTGCACGAGAGGGAGGGAGGACAGCGTTAGCGCACCGCCAGCACCACGCAGCGCGCCGCGCCGCCGCCGCCGACGGCCTACGTACCTTGAGGCGGTGCTCGGTGGCGGAGATGAGCCCGCTGCCGCCGAGCTGCGGCCGCGGCCAGCTCAGGTCGCTGCCCCCGCCGCCGCCGCCGTCGCCGGCGCTGCTGGTGTTGCAGATGAGCTCCAGGTGCACCGTCACCTTCCACAGCGGCTCCGTGATGCACACGCTCTCCGCCGCCACCAGGTCGCCCGCCTCGAACTCCATCTTGAAGCGGGGGTCGGACACGTCCACGTACCGGACGTCGCAGTTGTCCACCTGCGGAGCGGGCAGAAAACATTGGAGGTTCGAGTCGAGACGCACACGTGTTGGGGATGGAAAAACCACGAATGGGCAACGATTGCGTAGCGAACGCTGCTGAGAGTGGACAATACGGAGGCTCCGGTGCGGAGCGCCAGGAGGGCGGGGCCACGACCGGCAGGCACGCCACGGCCTTTGTGTGGCCTGCTGCCTGCCTCTCAGGAGGCGCGGGGGCGGGCCAGGGGCCGCGGGGCGACGCGGAGGGGCGAGAGCAATAGCGTGTGCACACAATTTAGCGGCCGAGCTTCCACGAGAAATGCCGTAATGCCGAGCAGCGTGTGGGGCTGCTGGGCCCTCTCGCCGCCCGTCCTCCCCCGGCCTCGCGCCGCCGCAGCCGCCGCCGCCACTACGCGGCGTTGGGCGCGAGTTGCGCCAGGAATCCTGAGCCATCCTATCGCCAATGCACCGCCGCCATCGACACCTTTTTGAAACGACCGCCGCAACCGAAAGGCGGAGTGGGGGTAAAAAATCAGCCGCGAAGGTGGCGGAGCGGAACTGCGGTTTGAATACCGTTTTCGTCGGGGCGGCCGGGGGCCCCTCGGCTTACTCCTCAGAGCTGGGGTGATAACCAGGCGCACCGCACCGGGCGCCTGCGAGTGCCGCCGGCCGCCGCGTCCGTTAGCTAAAATGTGGTCGGAGCCACCCGTCACTCACTGCCTTGGGAGATAATTGAAAAACTGTCGTCTAGCCTGGAGCCGGAGTCCAGTCTGCCCCCCCGCTAGGCCGCTAGGGCACGCAGACCGCTCCCATCCCACTACCGCCGCTTCCCTGGAAACCCCATCCACTTCTTTTTGCGACCGTTCCTCCCCTCGGCTTTCCTCGCGGCAGGAAATGGCAGCGGCGGTGTCCCTGCAGGGCCGGGCCGGGACCGGGGTCGTGATGGATCCCGGAGGAAACTTTCTAGTTTCTGGCCCACGCGCTCAGGGTGCCCCCGGCGGCGTGCCGACGGCGGCGGGGCCTACTACACAACGCCGCGCCGCGCCGGGCCGGGCCTCCTGTCGCCCTCAAATTAAATGAATTCCCGCCGCCCCGCGCCGCCCCGCGCCGCCCCGCGCTGTGCACCACGCCGAGGGCCGCGCGCTCTGCAGTGCTAGGGCTGATTGCCTGCTGCCGAGGAGGCGAGGGCAGCGCAGGCAGCGAAGGCAACCCGGCCGAAGGGCTTTGCCGCTGGGCTCTGATTGGTCACGACCGAGTGCCCGGGTCGGCGGCCCCGCGAATCACAGCCGCTGCAGCGCCCGCAGCGCCAGACCGAAAGTCACGTGGGTCCGCGGCTTTCGGCTTTCGGCTTTGCGGCGGCTTTCGCGTGGGGTCTGGGAAACGGCTCGCCTAGCAGCCGGGCGCGCCAACGAGCTGGGCGGGGGGTATAAATGCACGCCCCCCCCCCCCCCCAGGAGGAGCGCGGTGACCGCGGCGCGGCTGCTGCCTCGGCCCGCGGAGCCGCAGAGTCGCAGCTCCGCCGGGGACCGGCCGCGCGCCTCTGCCGTCTGCCCGCGTTGTTCTGTTCGGGTGTTCCCGCGCGGCGCCGCACGCGCACTGTGTACCGCGGCATGCAAATCATTGTACGTCCTGCCTGCCTGCCGGCCGGGGCGCGGCGCGGCACGCCGCCGGGTGATCGGGACAAACGATTATATTCGTGCCGCCCTTCCTCTGCCCGCCCCGCAGGACCCCGCCCCGCCCTGTCCTGCGGGGTGTCCCGGGGGATGGGGGTCGGTACGCCGCCGCCGCCGCCGCTGCTGCCGGCCGTGCTGGAGGCGGAGGCGGCGGCGCTGCGGCGCTGAGATATGGTGAAGGGCGGACCCGGAAAAGGGAGGCAGGCGGGGAGGGAGGGAGGGAGGGAGGGAGGGTGCCGTGCAGTGTTGTGCTGCCCGCGGACTTGAGGCGCTTGAGGCCCGGCGGCGCCGGCGGCGGCCCGCACTGGATCGGGTGTACAGTGGGACATCACGACATCGCCATCGCCCCGCACCGGCTCGCTGGCACGCACGCACGCACGCTCCACGCTGCACGACCACGACCCGACCCCCGGCATGCCAGGCGTAGACGGCATAGCTCACTATTCCACCCCGACCCAGCGTCCGCGTCCGAATAGGGACCCGCACACAGGCTGTCTCTCTCCCTCCCTCGCGTATGCGTAATGTGAACCGGCCGGCCGGTGTCCTGCCCCTCCCCGCCCCGCCCCGCCCAGGCCGCACGCGCGCGCGCACGCACCACCGCACCCCGTAGGGGAAGGGGAGGAGGGCGGGGCATTGAAACGGGACGGGAGGGAGGCTCACACCCACCCTCCCTAGGGGAGGTAGCAGGGTGCATGAGTCATAGCAGGGAGGGAGGAGGGGTGCGCGCGCCGCCACCGCCTCCGAGCGCCGGGCGCCGGCAGCGCCAGCATGCGCCAGCGCCACTCCACTCCCCCGCGGAACATTTTAAAGGCCTTGCCAGCAGCATTGCGGCCGAAACGGCACCACCGAGTGCAATATCACGCGCGCAAACACACACACACACACACACACACACGAGCATGCACGTATACACACACGCGTGGCGGAATCAGGCCGTGTGCTCCGGGGCGGGAGAAGGCCACTGGTGTGCTGCGGGTTGCCTGTCGCGCGGCGCTCCCCGCAGCTCCCCGCAGCTCCCCGCAGCTCCCCGCCTCGCCCACCGTGTCCGTGTCCGTGCCCCTCCTGCCCGCGCCCACGCGCCATCCCGGAGAACATCGCCGTGGGGTCGTCCCGACGGCCCCTGTGCTGGCTACTGCCGGGGGGCCGCGAGGAAGCCCCAGATTGCGGGCGGGTAAGGTGAGAGCAGACGCCGCCGTGCCGCTGGAGGCAGGTGCGCAGGTGCACGTCGTCTGGCAGGCCATCGGCCCCGCGGCCTGGTCGCGACGTCTGCCGCTGCTGCTGCCGCCGAGTGGAGTACCATGGAGTATACGCCTTCATCCCGCGCAACGGTGCTCCCCCCCTGCCTTCTCTCTTTTTTTTGCCGACTGTACTGAACATAGCGCTGATGTGACAAATTAGCGTGCAAAGAGTGTGGACGGAGCACGGAGCGGCGGCGGCAGTGAGGCAGCAAAAACTAGCAAGGAAGCGGGAAACGGTGGTTCACAGCAGCGCGGCGCCGGCGCCGGCGCCCGGCCGGGAGCCGAGGGGGGCGGGTAATGAATGTCGGTGGGAATCTTCTGCGCGTCAAAGCAAGAGCAATGTCCCCAGTGTTTGTTAAAATAGACAAAAACTCGCGAGCGGCGGCGGCAGCGGCGGTGCGGGGCTGAGGGACTTGAGCGCCGTGCTGGGGCCGCTGGACGGCCGGCGGCCCCGGCGGCAGCTCTCGCGCAGCACAGTTAGTTCACCCCTCTCCGGGGCCGGTGGCCGGAGCTGAAAGCCCGGGCCGCAAGCAGGTCGGGCCGGGCCGTGCCGGGCCGGCGGGTAATTTGAAATGTTGCCTCCACAAACGCGAAAACTTTGGCAGCCAGTGCCGGTGACGCGCGCCAGGCCGGGCCGAACACGACTCCCGTGCCTGTGTGTGCGTGTGTGTGTGTGTGTGTGTTGTGTGTGGGCGCCGAACATTTTTGATCACAAAGACAACAGAAAGTTTCTCCGGGACTCCCGCCGGGTGGCGGACCTGCGGCCGGGCAGGGGGAGCGCCGGAGTGTAGTAGCGACCAATAAATGGCGACACGGTCACGGTGCCGGTGCGGAGCGGGGCCGGCGCGGCCGTTGTGGCGCGGCCGGTGTGGCGCGGCCGGCGGGAGGGCGGCCGTGCGCCGTGCAGACTACACCTCGCCGCGCCGCGTGCCGCATGAGAAAGTTGCCAGTAGTTACGATCTGGCACCGGAGCAGAGCCTTATTTTTCGGCGTACGCGATTAAAGGGAACGGAGCCGGGGGGGGGGGGGGGGTTAATCCTTGCGACCAACATAGGAGAGCCGGCCCAGAATCGGAGGACGTGGAATTGCTGTGGATCGGGGCAGCGCAGCGGTCGGCTGAGCGGCTGAGCTGCCCCAAACTCGGGGGCGTTGTGACCGGACCCTGCCTTGCGGGGCCGAGGGGCGTCGGGGGCCGCCGGGGGCGGAGGGCGGCCGTGCGCCGCGAGGCGGGGCGCCGCGCCGTGTTGTGGGGACGTGTTAACCAAGCCCCCGCCCCGCCAAAGCCCTGCTACACCGCGCCGCGCGCCGCTCGCCGGCTGTCTGTGGGCCCTTAGGGCCGCAGGGCCCCGGGCCTCGGGCTCAGAGCCAGACAAAAGGGCTGCAAAGCCCTGCGGCAGCCTGCGGCCCCTCCGCTTGTCCCGCCGGGCCCACTGGGCCGGGCCCTGGGAAGGGCTGCGAGCGGGCCTCCGGGCCTCCGAGGCCTCGGCGTCGAAGGAAGTCGTGGTCGTTAGCACCTCACGAACACCTCACAGGCGGCTATTTATTTCGGATTAGTATTAGTATGGCACCTCTCGGGGGAGCCGTAGAAGCGCCCCGCCCGGCCCTGCCCGGCCCTGCACCCCGCAGCAGACAGCAGACCACACCCGAACCTGCTCGAGGCGCACTGCCCGACCAGTCTAAGAAACCCGAAACCCAAGGACCCCGGCGCCGGTGCCGGTGCCTTGGCCTCTTCCTCTCTTCAACGCCCGGCCGGCTCGGAGCCCCTCGGGCCGGCGGGGATAGGCAGCCCCAGCTCACCCGCGCGACACGGGACGGCATGGCGGGAGCGGGGCCTTCCGGCGGACGCACAGTTCTTCAGCCCAGCCTCAGCTTTTAGTAACATTTTTGGCAGTGAATTTTCGTGAGTGACATGAGCGGATCGCACCGCACGCCCTTCCTCCCCTTTATCCTCTTTTCTTCCCCCTTCCCTCTCTCTCTCTCTCTCTTTTTTTTTTTTACATCCGCGCCATATCCTTGCACGTTTCGCGGTGACAGCTTCCTCTCAGCGCAGAAAATAATAACACGGAAGCAGACACACGCCAGAACAGGTCCTCTTTACGCGCCGCAGTATTCACGGGAACTTTTTTTTTTTATCCCTCTTCTTCCTCTTCTTCTTCTTTCTCCCCTGCGTCGGAGGCCACGCCGGGGGAGGCACGGGAGAGCAGGGGCGGCAGGAGGGGGGAGGAGGGAAGGGCGGGCCGGGATGGGATGGGAGTGCTAAAAAGGCGAAAGACTTCTCCCCTGGAACACTGCCGAAGCCGCGGCTGCCGCCCCCCCCCCCCCCCCCCCCCGCTTCCGGCTGTTTAGACACGGGGATGCGGGCGGGAGGCCGGGCGGGGCACGGCCAGGGGTGCTGCGCTGCGTGCTGCGTGCGGCTGCGCCCGAAAACAACACGAGTCGAACAGGGGCTGGCTGGGGAGGGCGTGAAGACCGCGGCGGCGGGCACAACCCGGACGCGGCCCTGCAGGCGGCGAGCAGCGGGGCGGCAGCACCTGACTGAGTCACACACCCCTCCGAGGAGCGCGGGGTGCGGGGCGCGGGGCCTCGACGGCCTCAGCGGCGCCAGGAGCGCCAGCTCATCAGGAGGGGGCGCCCCGAGGGCCGCCCTGCCCGGTGCTGCCCGCCCGCTCCGGTGCACGCTGGACAGATAAGGGACAAGTCGCGTCGCAGTCAAATTTTATTCGCGAGCGCCAGAAATCCAGCCTGTACAGTCACCCGTCGCGTGTTCTGTACCCAGCACAGCTGTTTACTAGTTTTCCATTCCAGGAGGAAACGCGACAATCTCCTCGGGGGCGGCACCATCTCATCTCGACAGCCCCCCCCCCCCCCCTCCCTCCTCGCGGTGCCTTATCGAGAGCAGAGCCTTTCAAATGTCGCGTTCGGAAACGGCGGCGGCGGCGGCGTCCTCCCACGGCAGCGCAGCGGTCCCCCGGCCGCCGGGACCCTCTCGATAATATCCTGCCAGTGCATTTCTTTCACGAGGTCCCCGATGACGCCCCCCCCCCCCTCCTTCGTTCCCGTTTTGGGGCGTTCCGTTAGCGATCACGATGAGATGGAGGAGGCCGCTGACGTCTTCCTTTTACGACCGCGTCCCCCGACGGCGCCCCGCCCCCGCCGATGGCCTCCCGCACCTCCGCTACCAAAAAGGAACTCGCGCCCGTCAGAGTCTCCATTCGGACGCCGCTCCGCTGGCTCTGTCTGCCGTCCTAAAGCGTATGACTGGGATAGATCGGGGCCCCGCTGGATTGACCGCAGAGAGGCCGGGCGACGCCAGCGCCGTCTAGCGGCCGATGCTCTCCACCCCGCGAACCCTGCCGACGTGAGGCCCCGTGGCTGCCGTGGCGTGGGAGAGACGAGTGCCCCGAGGCCCCGCTGCAGGCTGAGAGAGAGAGAGAGAGAGAGAGAGAGAGAGAGAGAGAGAGAGAGAGAGCGAGAGCACACGTGTCTGCCCACGCCGGGCTGCCTGCATTGGGCTCGTCCGGCGAGGACTCTCACAGCACGGCGCACTCTAGTGCTCCGCGGGGACTCTGTGCTCTATGGCCCGGCACGGGTTCCATGCGGCTCGAGTGCCGCTGAGTGCCGGGCCAACGCGAGCGTTGCGTTGCACGGCCGAGCCTCGCCGACTCGTCCCGTCCCCGTCCCGTCCCCGCTGCTGCTGCCGAGGCGTGGACAGGCAGTGCAGCCAGCCAGCCCCCCGCGGCGGCTCCGCAGCTCCGCGGCTTACGTGACGCTTCCTGGGCGCGCTGCCGGGGGCCGGGCACAGAGGCCGGGCAGGAGGGCCGGAGCGGCTAGAGGAGAAGGCAAGGCGCGTCCTGTGCCCGGCCCGGCCCGGCTGCGGTGCGGTGCGGCACACAGCCACACACAGCCACACACAGCCGGCCGCGGGGCCCGCGCAACGCCCGCGGCCCCATCCTCAGTCAGGCCAGGCCCGGTCCACATGGACCGACAGCGACGAGAGTTTCGCTTTCCTCTCTATCTCTCTCCCGTCCCCTCTCCCGCTCTCTCCATCCTTTCTTTTCTTCCGGCATGCGCAAACGACGACGCCGCACTCGCAAGGACGGCGTGGCACGGCGCAGGGCCCGCGGGCCAGTGCCGAAACCGAACCGGAGACGTGCTCCGTCGGACTCCCCGCCTCGCGCCTCGCGGCCCCGGCTGAGGACGCAACACACTGCAGGGTACTCTACTCACCACGGTGCGGGGCAGCAGGTTCCGGATGCGGCACACGAGCTGGCTCTGGCGGAGGCAGATCTTGGTCCAGTCGGAGGCCTCGGCCGAGTTGGGGATGGCGTACGAGGCGAGCGTCTCGCTGACCCAGCGCTTGGCCTCGGACACCTTGACGTGCACCCGGTTCAGAGCCACGTCCTGCTCCTCGGCCTCGTCGGCCAGGTCGATGCTGACCAGCGGGTCGCGCTCGCAGCGCCGGCCCGACACGAACACGCGCAGCGGCAGCGAGTAGTAGTCGACGGGGTCGGCCAGCGCCACCGAGTCCACGTGCAGCGTGAACAGGTTCGGGTAGTACACGGCCGTGCAGTCCAGGTAGTGGCGCAGGCTGATGCGGCCCGAGGCCGCGTCCACGCGGAGCAGCCTGTGCACGAAGCTGGCGCTGCGGTGGTTGTTGATGGAGTAGGTCCGGGGCCCGCGGCCGCCCAGCGACGCGTTGAACAGCACATGGCCGGGCGGGTCGTCCTCGGTGGCGATGAGCAGGTAGGCGCCCGCGAGCGGGCACAGCTGCGCCAGCACGGCCGCCACCGCCAGCAGCGGCAGCAGCGGCAGCAGCAGGGCGCGCCTCATGCTGTCCGGCCGCGGCTGCAACCACAAGGAGGGCACGCTGTTGGAGACTGGACCTCGTGGGGGGGGGGGGGGGGCGAGGACTGCTGTTGTTGTGTGTAAGGGATGCCGGTCTAGCTTGGCGTTAAAAAAAATTGGCTTTCTAATTAAATTTCCAAGCATTTAAGGTGCAGTTGAGTTACAAATAACCCAACCTGATCACACAGCCCGCGCTTGTTAAAAAAAGGCAGTTATAGCCAGTGTCTTTAAAAAGTTCTCCGCATCTTAGTTCTGCCCCCCCCCCCTCCCTTTCACCTTTCCCTCGGACGAGCCTTCACTTTGATTGACTTGGACTTATTACGCTACGAGGGAAACCTCGCATTCATACCGCCGCCTCCGAGCGAAACGCATCCGAACTTGCACACTGCAGTTCGCAAACGTTTTTTTTCTCTCTCTTTTTTTAAATGGACGTGTCAGTCTTTTTCCCCCAGAGTGCGGCCACAGAAATGCCTTATGCTGCTCTCCTCTGCCGCCGAGCCGCCGGACGGGGCCGGGACGGCCTCACGCCGCACAGCCAAACACACCCCATCCGTCCTCCCTGCCTTTGATACTCGGCGTGGCTGTCGGGTCAGGGCCCGTCACTCCGTCACTGTAATGCTACCGCCGGCCGTCCACGCGGAGGGGGGAGGGGGGGGGGGGCGAGCGCGAAAGAAAGGCCTCCCGAGGCCGAAAGGCATTGCGGCGGCGCTGCAATTTTTCCCCGTCCACCTTATCCACTCCGCACCGCCGCCGACCACCACCGCGCCCAGCACCGCACCGCCGGCACGCGGACGCGGCAGCGGCAGCGGCACAGCGGACGGAAGCCAGAGGAGGCCGCGCGCAGAATTACAGTGACGCCTCACATGTTTCACTGTCAGGGCGCAGTAGCCGCCGCTGCCGCCGCTGCCGCGGCCCCCAGTAGGATCAAGTCGGTGGTAGTACACAAGGGTGGATCAAGTCCCGCAGCGGAGGGGAGGGGAGGGGAGGGAGGGAGCGCGCGGGGTGCGCGGCGCAGCACGACGCGGGGTGCACTGCACCGGCGGAGCCCACGGCCCACGGCCGGAGCGTGACGCGGACTGGGTTTGCCGGAATATTCAGGGGATTTCCGCTCCGCGGGCCGAGCAGGGCAGAGCGGCGCGGCGGCGGGGCCAAAGGCTGCGGAATAGAAAAGGGATGAAAAGAATTTGCCGCGACACGTTTATGTGCACACGTCGGGGTCCGGGGCCAGGGAACGGGGTGGGACGAGGCGTAGGGCAGTGAGGGGCCCTGGGAGCGCGGCCGGCGCAGCGCGTGCCGCGGCCGCGATGTAAAGCCCCACGAGCACACAATGCGGCCCGGGGCCCCGGGCCGGGCGGAGGAAAAACGCTCTGATTGTGGCCGTGATGGCCGTGAAGGCGGTGGTGGCGGTGGCGCGAGGCGGCGGCGTGATTGGAACACGGGGCCCGCGTGTGCAGCGACGACGCGGAAGTCTGCCGGCGGGACCGGAGCCTCCCCCGGCCGCCTCCCGCCGCCGCGCCCAGCACGCCGCCCACGCACGCCCCGCGCCGCTCCGCGTGCAGCGTTTTCTTGCTCGTGGTGAATTCTATATCGTGGGACATGGCGGGGCAATATCCACACAATGACACCCCGCCAGACCCCCCCCCCCCCCCGCCACCCCACTCCTTTGCCTGACTCGCTTCACCCTTCTGCCCTCTCTCTTCTCCTGCTTTTCGTAAAGAACACGCACGGCTTTCTGCCGCGCGATCACAGTAAAAAAGAAACCTGTACAATAAGGGTTGGATCGTCCCCATCGTCTCCCACACACTTGTCCCATACATACTGTGACGAGGACAGGGCGATATAAAGGAGTTGCGTAGTATGTGGACTGCCCCTACCGAGGCCGGGAGCGTAGCCAGACTTTGGCAGCCGCGCTCATTGCCTACATTCAGGTGTTTTGTCAGGCGTGCTGCCGGGCTGTCTCACCCTGTCTCCGGTTTCATGTTTCGGCCCCCCCCCCCCCCCCCCGGCTACGCCCCTGACTGAGGTCGACTGAGCTGGACCCTGGTAGTCCCCGCAGGTAAACTGGCTCCTTCTGGATTGGCCGGTGATAAAGTTGTCACCGAAGTCGCTCGCGGGAGGTGATTTTGGCGGGCGAGCAGACAATACAAACAGGAACCCGTTTTCGCCGAGAGCGGATTTGAGACTCTGGTTTCGTTTCTTCCCAAATCACGCTCTGCTTTCCGCGGTGGAATTCGACGTGCTGGTTGGTCGTGTGGGTGGGTACTCAATGGGCGGGCGGAGGTCGACCAGGAATTGCAGTAGACGGTTTATGGTCTCATACGCAAATAGGGACGAGAATAATTTTCTCGCCATTAAGAACATGGCATGGACAAATCTTCGCAGACTAAATAGAACGGTAAGGGATTTCGTATCGTAGTTTGATGATTCAATTACAAATAAGGGTTTTCGTCGACCCCCGGGCTGCGCTAACAGAGTGACAAGTTGCGCACACAAGAGGTGCGGCAGCGGCACAAGTTGACAGCGCTCGCGGAGGGGGCGACCGAAGCCCGACGTGTGCTCAAACTTAAAAGGTCGGACGAGGCCGAGTACAAAAGGAGCCCGCGCCGCTTGAGCGAACATATCGACCCGATACTGCAACCCCTATGGGTGAGTGAGAGGGACAAAGACAGCGTTGGGGTGCGAAGGGAGTCCTGCCGAGGGGGAGCGCGAGGCGAGGGGGTGGGGGAGGAGGGGTGAATAACTGGAGTGGAGCGCCGCGCCGGCAAGCCGGCGGCGAGGGGGTCGTCCCGTCCCGTCTGGTGCCGCCGGCCGGGGGGGTCTTGTGGGGCGGGATCCACAGCGAACAGGTGGCGGCGTCTGCGAGGAGGGGGTCCGTGTCCGGGCCGGGGGGCCGGGGGGGCCACGGCCGGGCTGCGAGGGGCGACAACGTCAACAAAGGCACGCTGCAGACGTCGCCGCGCGGCGGCGACCCGCTTCTTGGCGAGGGTCAGGGAGAGAAAGGGGCGGGCGGGGGCTCGACGTCGGCGACACACGCCCCCGCCGGTGACGAGGGCGGCGGCAGCGGCGGCAGCGGCGACGACGAGTCTGCGGTTTGGATGGCTGGCCGACCAAGAGAGGATGGGAGGTGAGGGGCTGCGTCCGGGGCTAGAAGAAAAGCGGCTTCCGAGCCAACGAGGCCCCGGGCGGCGCCGCCTGTCTGTCAGCGACAAGCCCAGCGACGCCGGCTGCCAGCTGCCGGCTGCTGCCCTCCAAAGGCGTCGTTCTCGTTCTCCGACCCAACGGGCCCCGGGACTGCCGCGGGGGGGCCGCGGGCAGGCCGGCGTTGCTGAGCGGAGGCATGAACAGGGAACAGAACGGGTCAACGCTCGGCCCGCCGCGGCCGCACCGCCGCACCGCCGGGCAGGGCCATGCGGCCGGCAGCCGTGCCAGGCTCTACCCGCCGTGCCGCGCGGCCGGGGGACCGGGGGGACCTGCAGGGGCAGGTGGGGCAGGTGAGGGCGGGGGCCTGGGAGCGGGGGAGAGGGGGCGGGGCCGGCCGGCAGGCGGGTCGGGTCTCGGCGGCCGGAGGCAGATATTGAGGCGGCGCCGGTCCGCCTCCCTGCCCGGGTCCTGGCACTGCACCGAGCTGCAGTCGGAGGTCCTCATCCTCCACACGGGCGCTGCCGGCACTCCGGCGCCCCGGGGAGGGAAGGGGAGCGGTGGTCCGGGCGGTAATCCATGCGTAATCCTCTGTGGCGGAGCACTGTGCACTTGTTCGCTGCCATTCATCCGCTCTGCTCCTCCCGTCGTAAGACACTCTTAAGACACTCACACTTCACTTGTGGGGTCACTAGTAACCATGGTCGCGGGCGCGACTCGTAGCCCGGCCTGTCTCGGGGCCCGCGCTCCCGCCCGCTCTGTTCACTGTGCGCGCGTCGTGCTGGTCGCGGTGCGCGGAGCGGTGCGCCGGCCGCCGTCAACGGGGTGTGCGCGGAGCGGGTGCACGACGGTCAACGGCCGAGCGGGGACTGAGGACCGAGTATGAGAAAATCGATGCCGGAGCCGGAGAGTGAGCGTCGAGCCGCGCCGCGTCGGCCCGGGGTGGGCCACGCCGTCGCCATGGCTGCACGCCGCCGGGGCCGGGGAAGGGGGAGGGCCGCGGCGGCGGCGGCGGCGGCGGCGGCGGCGGCGGCGCGCCGGTGTCGGACTTGGCTTCCCTCCCTCCCTCCCTCCCTCCCTCCCTCCCTCCCTCCCTCTCCCTCTCATCCCGAGGGACGCGTCGGCCGGCCGGAGCAGCAGGCAGCAGCGCGCCGCCGGAGCCGGGCCGGAGCGAGCCGGAGTCAATCTGCCTGCCCCCCCCCCCCCTCTCATTCCCCTCTCATCCTTCCCTCCTCCCCCGTCTGTCTGTCTGTCTGCCTGCCTGTCCGGCCGGCCAAAGCCAGCCGCCCCGATGCGGCGATATCAAGGAAGGCTTGAGCTTGCACAAGCAGCGAGTCCTGGCGTGGCGTGGCGTGGCGGGGCTGCCGTCGTAAAGGTGCGCCGCGGAGCCTTTTGTTGGCGCGGACCGCTCTGCAACGCCCCCGCACCGCCGCCGCGCCCGGCCAGGACTCCCAGGACCAGCCGAGTAGGCCGCCGCCTAACAACCCGGCGGCCGCCGCCTAACGTTCAAGTCTCCGAGTCTACGACCCGACGCCCTGGTTTGATCCAATCGAGTTCGGGCGTCGCGGTGGCCGCGCGGCCGCGCCGTGACGGGGACGGCGGCGGCGGCGGTGGCGGCGCTGTGCTGTGGGCTCTGGCCGCCGAGGCCGCGCCGGCTGGGGGGCGGGGGCGGGGCACCGCCGGGACGGCCGCGGCGGCGATGCCGCGCCGTGTTCTCATGCTCCGCGCCGCCGCCGCCACCGCCGTCCCCCTTCTGAGACACGCAGACCACCGAGCTGCAGTGCATACTCCGCCTGCAGCCTGCCTGAAGGCGTGGGCGATTGCCGGGCGGCGCCGGGCCGGGGCAGGACCCGGACGCAAACGATGATCGCCTCAACCCGACTAAAGCAGCACAGCCGGAGATGCCAGGGCCGCAGCACCCGCAGTGCTACAGTCCTGCAGGCCGGCCGGTTCACATGAGCTCATCTGCATGCCCGTTTGCATACGCGCGGCGCCTCCAAGGGCCCCCGACAGCCAGGCCCGGAGGCCCGGGCACCCCGTTTGCATTGCCGCACTTTTGTTTGCTCATTCGTCGGCGTCTGCGCGGCAGGGGGCAGCCGCGCCTCCCCGGCCACTGCAGACTGCAGCCCCTACCGCCGCCGTCTCGCCATTCTGCAGTAAACGGCCGGCCGGCCGGCACAGCGCGGACTGACGCTTTTCCCCTGAAGCTCGCGCCGCGACCACCGCCGGGCAGGGCAGGGCAGGGCAGGACAGCATTCCTAGTGCAACTCGCAACGAGTAGGACGGCATACCCGGCGCCTGCAGCCCGCAGTCTGCAGCCCGCACCAGTGCTGCCCGGAGGACGGGGCAAACGAACCAGCGCTAAACGCCTTTACGATGTAACGGTCGCAGGAAGCGGCAGACTACTCACTCATTCATGACGGATTCGATGAAGGATGCTGCCGGGTCTGCGGCCGGAACGCGGCGGCGGCAGCGGCGCCGACGTCCACTACAATCTTGCTGCCTGCAAGACCCGCAGTTTTCCACCGCGGGCTGATGATGCGGCCCACAGCCGCGGCCCGGCCACCCTCCTCCCCCCCCCCGGCCTCCTTGCCCTCCCGGCTGCGCGAACAGAGCAACTGTTTAGCCCGGTAGTTTGTGTCGCCAACAGCGTCGTGTCGTCCGAGTCCCCGCCGCCGCCGCCGCCGGCCGCGTCCAGGATCCCGGGAGGAGGCCGGCGCCGGACCCCCCCCCCCCCTCCCCTCTCCCGTCCCGCCCCCAATTCGCGCTGCCCGCTGTTCCGTCCTGGCGGAAGCGATAATTAGTAGTGGCCGGCCGGGGCCGCGGACACAGAGCAGCAGGGCAGTCCGGGCCGGAGGGCACGGCAGGGGCGGCCCTCTCTCTCTCACCCCCGGCAGCCTCCCCCCACTAAGTGTGCTGCTGCTATTGGGACCCCGCCCGACCCGGGCAGCCCGGCCCGAACGACACTATGGTCGTGTCACAAACGATAAGGAAGGGGCAATCAGGACAGCCGAGTCGGAGGGAAGTGAGAGAAACGGGGCGCGGCGGGGCAGATAAAGACACGGGACCACCTAATGAATGGTACAACCGACGAACGAAACAAACGAAATGAATGAATGAATGAATGAATGAATGAATGAATGAATGAATGAATGAATGAATGAATGAATGAATGAATGAATGAATGAATGAATGAATGAATGAATGAATGAATGAATGAATGAATGAATGAATGAATGAATGAATGAATGAATGAATGAATGAATGAATGAATGAATGAATGAATGAATGAATGAATGAATGAATGAACGAACGGCCCCTTGCGTATGCGGGTGTCGATTCCAGACCCCAGGCGCCTCGTGCGGCACGGATCGACGCCTCTCCTTTCGCTTCCAGCCGACAAGAGAAGAGCGGAGTAGCAGAGTGATTGGGGCCCCGGCTGGCCCCAGCCCGGTCGGGCCGGGTTCGGCTGATGCGGTGTTGGGCTCCGGAGGCGCGAGCCCACGCCGAGCCCCGCCGCCTGCCAAACATACCTGCACGGAGCGGGCTACGTGTTGAGCAAGCACCTCCCCGCGTCCCTTGTTGTGTGCGTGTGCGGGCACGCGCGCCTCAGCGTGTGTGTGTATGTGTGTGTGTGTGTTGTTAGAGACCCTTTTCCTGTCTCACCTGACCGGGTCTACGTCTTTATTTTCCTCGGCGGGGGTGGCCAAACAGACGTGGAAACTGGCGGCGTCACTGTTGAACCTGTGGGACCCATCGCAGTGCGCACACACCCACGCCACTCGGTGTGCTGCGTCGACAAACAAACACGGTGCCGGCCATTGAGTGGAGCATGGAGGTGGGCATTCACAGCCCCGGCGGGGGGCGGAGTGCGCGGCAGTGCGGGCGGGGCTCACGGAAACTGGACCAGCGTCAGCAACGGGGGAGTGTGCCGGAGCCGGCCGGAGCCCGCCGGGGCTTCCGGGATGCACGCCGGGGTACGTGCATAGTGGGGCATGCAGCGGCGGCTAGCGGTGCACCGCATGCTCCTGCCTGCCCCGGCTCCGGCCCCGGCTCCCCCGGCCGCCTTGCAGTGCCCCGAGTCCGCTGCGCTGCTGCTGCATGCTGCTGCACCTGTGAGCCGGTGTCCGTGCCCTGCCGTGTGCGGTGTGTGCCCGGCCCCGCCAAACCAGTTCGGTGGGCAGGCGCGCCAGTGCAAGTGTGAGAGAGAGAGAGAGAGAGAGAGAGAGAGAGAGAGAGAGAGAGAGAGAGAGAGAGAGCTGGAGGACCTCCTCCCCTCCCGGCGCTCGCCCTCCCCGTCCCCGCCATCCGGCTGGCGTCTAGTCGGCCGGCGGCGCTCGGCTGCGCTCTTGTGTTTTGGCGGTGTTGGCGTGTTAGCCGCTGGCCGCAGGGCCGCGGCATTTACAATTCCGCGAGAATTGGAGAGCGACCATTACCATTTCGGGGCGAGATCGCCTCCCCTCCCGCCCCCCGCGCCGTCGGCAAGCCCTCCTCCGCCGAGTTCATAGCGTCGGGAAGTTTGGACGGGAGGGGGGGGGGGGGGCTAGCGAGGGGTGACTTCGGCCGTCGGGGACCATCGCGGACCTCGAGGGACCTCCGGGGACGTCCCCGCCCCCGGGGTGGCCGCCGCTGCCGCCGCCGCCGCCGCCCACCCGGCCGCCGCCGAGGCCTACGATGGATACCCCCGGCCGGCCCGGGCGGACCTTAATGGCACTTCTTTTTTCCGGCCTTTTCTTCCTTCCCGGCGATGCCGTCGTGGGTGTCGTTTGTTACAGTCCCGACCGATTACTGCAGAGTCACCGATCCGACAAGAAGCTGAGCGGAGCCCCGCCCGCCCCGCCCGGAGTCGCGAATGCTTTGTCAGTGATCCTCATCGCATACTTGGCGTGCGCATCAGCCCGGCCGGGCGGACGGGTACTCAGTGGTACCCCGCGACCGTGCCGCGTCGGTACCTCTGACTTTAAAGCGCCGCCGCCGAGGCAGCCGGAGCCGATGGGTCCACGAACCCATAGCTGCCGGACTGGAACCTCAGTCAACAACCTGCCGCCCGTCCCGCCCGCCTCCGAGCTTCTGCGCCGTAAAACTACAGTGGGGGTCTTCGGCCAATCATTAAGATGTAGACAAGCCCGCGGTCCGGTCCGCTGCCGCCGCCGCCGCTCGGGAGGGACCCCAGAAACCGAACGGACTGGAACGGATAGTGAAGCCAAGAGCCGCGCCGGCGGAGCAGCGGCAGCCGGCCGCTCAGCCAGCTCCGGGGCTCCGGGGCTCCGGGCTCCGGCCACCGGCCCACCTAACCCATCCGCTCGCGCCCCGCCCCCTCTCCTCCCCGCCCCGCTCCTCCCAGGAATGCCGCAGCCCCGGGGCGGACCAGGGGGGGGGGGGGAAGGATGGGAAATGAAAAGGGGAGTGGGGGGCAGGGCAGCGGAGGAGTTGATCTAGCTGGCACGGCACTTGAAGCTGCTCCCCGCCCCCCCTCACACCTGGCAGGACCAGTCAAGCTGCAAGCCAGGCGGAGAGCCGGCAGGGCAGAGGTAAGGTAAAACAATCTCACGTCCCTCCCCCTCCTCCTGCCCCCCTCCCCCGTCCCGGACTGGCCGGGGGGCCGGGACGAGCTCCGGCCCCCGTCCTGGACTGGCACTGGCCGCGGCGGACGGGTCGGGTCGGGTCGGGCCGGACGCGCCAAGCCTCTCGCATCAACGCGGCGGCGGCGTCGCTGCGCGGCGCACGGCAGGCGCGGCAGGCACGGCGTGCCGGGGCACAGGGCAGGCAGCCAGCCAGCCAGCCAGCCAGCCAGGCCGGGCGGCCGGCTTGTGCAGCGGCTGCGACTCCAGGCCGCTCCAGGCCGCTCCAGGCCGCTCCAGGCCGCTCCAGACCCCGACACACGCACACGGGAATAAAAATGGAATAAGACGGGAGGGGGCCGCTGCTCCTTGCCGCTGCTGTCGCATGCCCGGGGAGCGGCAGCGAAAAGAAATTATGAGCACGTCAAGGACGGTGTGCATTTTTAAAGTGGAAATACTCGGAACGGAAACAGCAAAGTGTATTCCAGCAGCAGGAGCGGGAGAGGCATCACAACTGCCGTGCCGCATCGCCGGGGGCGCTGCTCGCGTCGCTTCACCCTCAGAAGGACCCGCGGAGCCACGGGCCCCTGCCGGTCGGCGGGTAGGCAACCCCAGTCGTCAGCCGTGCCGGCGGGACAGCCCACCCCTGCGCTCCAGAGTTACTGCATCACTGGTGTACAAAATCCGAATAAGACTGCATTTTCACTCTCGACGAATGGAATGTAAATGAAGGCGGCGTCATGCCTTCGTTTGACGCGGATAGGCCTGGTCTCGGACGTGATCGGGTCCCCCACAGCCGCACGACAGCGCTACGCTCGCATGCTCTCGTAATGTTGCCCAACCGGCCGGCCGGCCTCCCCCCGCGAGCCCGATTTATATGTCGACAGCGGCGGAGCACAGCAGGCTGATCAAAAATGGTCATTGGGGCAGAAACGTAGAAAGTGGACGTCGTTCGTGCTTTATGGTTTCAATTAGGCGCGATTTTCCGCGCCGCTTGCCGCTTGCGCCTGTGCGCGGCGCGCTCTCAGACGCCGCCGCGGCAAGTGTTTCGGTACGACTGTCACGTCGGACAGGTATATGAATGGAGCTGGGCGGCAGCGGAGCACCTGCCGTGCTCAGTGCTCCACCCGCTGCCGCCAGTTCTTCTTGTTCCGGCGGACGGAGGCCGCGGCCGGCGGGACTGTCGCCTTGCCGGGAGTCGAGTCGTGCTCGGCTGCTGCGTCGCGCGGCTTGGGGGCTGCGGGCTGCAGGCCGCGGGCTGAGGACCTAGCAGGCGGTGGGCCCGCAAATAAGTGACCGGGGCCCCGCCTGTAAGTAATTCACTGCGAGCTACGGCGCTCCGCTCGGGTCCCTGGTCTCGGGCCCCGGGCGCCGTGATTGTCTGAGAGAGACAGACAGAGAGGCCGAGAGAGAGAGAGGGGGGGGGGGGAGAGGTAAAGAGAGACAGAGAAAGGGGAAGAGAGAGAGGCCTGGCCGTCGTGCCCGTTCGCCGGCGCCTAGCTATGCTCGCGGACGCCGCGCGGCTACGCGCTGCGCCCCGCGTGCTCCTCGCCTCGCAGCGGTACGGGCCGCCAGGGCCGCCAGGGCCGCGCGGTCCTGCCTGACGGGGTGGAGAGGCGCGGCGCGGAGCGGAGCGGAGTCGTCCGCGGGACTCCACTCCCCGGCAGCCCCGGCCGGGGCCGCGCTTGCAATCATCGGACCGCAACTTTCGGAAATGGCGTGGATTAGATTATCGTGAGCGGGAGAGAAAGAGAGAGAGAGAGAGAGAGAGAAACAAAGAAAGAGAGAGAGAGAGAGAGGGGCACGGGGTTCCGCGCGGGCGGTACTGTACCATTATAGAGAGCTCTCTCGCGCTCTCTCGCGCTCTCGCCCATCCCCGGCGGCCGGACAAATCCTTTCCGAGGCATGGCCCGCCTCTCCTCCTCTTTGTCTCCCCATTACTCACTTTTTTCATTGCGATAGTAACTTTTTCCTCTCCCCGGCCGGCGGCCCGGCGGCCCGGCGGCGTCTCCCCTCGCCCCGGCTCCGGCTCCCTACATGTGCGCCCTCCCGGCTGCCGGCGCGTGCGGGAGGCGCGTAGGACTTCCCTGCCCGGCCCGCTGCCCCGTCCCCTGGGCCCGGGCATATCTCTCTCTCCCTCTGTGTCTCTCTCCCACCCGCACTCGGCTCGAGGGGGACAGGGGACAGCCCCCCCCCCCCTCCCTCTGTCTCTCTCGCCCTCAGTCACGTGCCCGCACTACGCCCATCCTCGTTGCTCTCCAGTTTATATCCACTCCGTCGTCCCCCGGCCGCACAGGCGCACAGAGGCCGCCGGCCTCCATACACATTTCATTCCCCGGCTCCCTCAGCAGAGGTTTGAACGTTTCAATTCCAGGTTCGCCTCGCCACTCGGGTCTCCGCCTCCGCTCTCTCCCAGGGCCGCGGCCGTGGTTTGCCCCCCACGAGTGCCCCCGGCGTGGTGCTGCCTCGCGGTCCAGCCCCCTCCCCTCCCCTCCCCCCCCTCCTCCCCTCCCCCGCACTACGCCTCTTTCTCTTTCTGCTCGCCATGGGGGCATTCCTTCCAGATCTGTAGATTTGGCATGTGGGGGTGGTCTCGGAACATTAAGCACTGGAATAACCAGGGGACGGCGGCGGCCCGCCCGCGAGCTGGCAGGCAGCCGCTGCCCCCCCCCCCCCCTATCTCTATCTCTCTCACTCTCCCGCCCACCCGATATTATCAGCGATACGTCTCTCGTCTCGTCCGGGACGGCCCATTCTACCCTATCCTGTCCGACCATCCGAAAACAAAGTTATTTACAAAACACGCCGGGGCCTCTCTCTCCCTCTCCGGCCTGGAGAAGGATGGGCGCTGTCGCCGGAGCCTTCCAGACGAGGGCCTTCTTCTCCAGGACATCAGGGACGCAAACCAGTTCATATTTTGGCGGCTCGTGTGAAGCGCATCTTTTTCGAGCTTCATTGAGAAATGCCAAACCTTAAATGGACAAACACTTCATCTCCCTCTTAATCGACGAAGTTCAAGACTTTCAGCCCCTTCGTCATCTGAACCATGAACGTTTGTTATGAATTGTACAGTACAAATTAAGCCATAGGAGACATGCACAGTTCTGGCACAGCATGGAGGCGACGGCCTGCCGCTGGCGGGAGGCCGGACTCGGCTTTCTCATTTCATTCCAATCATATCGCCTTCTCATGTTCCCAACGCCCGCAGAGTTTTTTCCCCGGTGTCCCTGCGGCCCGCGCGTTGCGTGGGGCCCCCGCCCGGAGCGTGATGACGAATGGAGCCCCTGCGGCCGACGGGCTATGCAACCCGCAGCGCTCGGCTGCGTGCCGGGCCGGCCGGCTCGCCCCCGGGCACGGGCCTGGCACGGGCCTGGCACGGGCACGCCAGGCCGGGCAGGCAGGCGGGGAGGCGAGCGCCTGCCGAGCCTGCGCCTGCAAGGCTGTTGACGCTGACGTACGCCGGCGACACGGTACGGTCGGTCGGTGCCTCGGACACGAACGGGGAACCAGGAACGGGGGGCGTAGTGGGGGGAGGGGGACAGGGGGGGCTAGATTTCCTTAATAAACCGCTGCCCCCCACGAAGGCAGCGGTGAGATGGAAACAGAGGGGGACAGAGAGAGATGGTGAGAGAGATAGTGTGTGTGTGTGGGGGTCAGTGAGAGAGAGGGAAGACGAACTCATATTCGAAGTACATTTACTTTGGAATACTTTGGAATAACCAGAGAGTCCGTAGTGAGGGCGAGGCGGTTCGTGGACGCCCCCCCCCCAGAACGGCCAGGTGTGATGTCATAAGTGGGATGAGCAGCACGCCACCCACACGTCACAAACCTACACACACACACACACACACACACACACACACACACACACACACACACACACTACGCGCATGCGTGTCGGACACACATTCCTCGGGAAAATGCGGTTTTATTCCCAGTTCTCGCACCCTCCCTGACGCATGCAGGGCCCGCGGGGTGCGGGCCGCCATCCGTCACTGTCCCCTGCTGGGGGGCGCCCCGGTGAGTCACCCGCGCGCCGTCCTCCGGGGCCCCCGCCGCCCCCGCGACCCACCCCCGCGCCGCGCTCCACCCCGCAGAGTCGAACCGAAACCGCTTCCGATCTGAGCGGTCCCAATCGATACAATGTGGCCACCACCAGGGCAAACACCCTGCTCTCTCTCACTCACTCACTCACTCTCTCTCACCCCCCCCCCCCCCACACACACACACAGACAGACCGCTGCGCAGCAGGGGTGGGTTTGGTTGAGTTGGGGTAAGGCGGAGTAAAGTGAAAATTTTTCATACGTATCGCTCTTACGGCCCCACTGCTGCCGGCGGCTTTCCTCCCCTCTGTGTCAGCATGGGGTGGGTGATGGGGGGGGGGGGGCGGGGGTTGATAAGGAGAGCGCGCCGCGGGGGACGCAGCTGAGGATGCCCCCCCCCCCCCTCCCCACTCCTCATTAGCCAGCCGCCATCGGGTTTTAATGATAATGATGACATACTATACTGTGGCGGCGAGGCCGGCGGCAGGGGAGGCCGTGCCCAGGCCGTGCCCAGGCCGTGCCCAGGCCGTGCCTGTCCAGCTGCGACCCGCCCTGCCCGGGTACGGCTTCCACCGCGGGGGCGGGGCGCAGCGGGTGGCGATCAGGGATCGGAGGCGCGGCGAAGCAGACGACAAGCAGACGACAAGCAGACGACAAGCAGACAGCCGCTTAGTGTCACACGCGGAGCGCAGAGCTCGCGCGCGAGAGTATTCGCTAGGACGGCACGGGCACGCGGGAGCTGGCGAGGGCCGCCGCCGCCGCCGCCCGTCAGCCACCCCGGCGCGGCGTGTGGCGTGAGGGGGTTGGCCCCCGGCCCTCGGCCCTCCCTGACGGCCCTCCCTGACGGCCCTCCTACTCCGGCCGCGCTGCGTGCGAATGGCGAGTGCTGGTGCTGCTGGCCGCCCTCCCCTCCCGCCCCGCTGACGGCAGCGGCCGACGCCGAAGGGGGCGCGGGGGCGCGACAGTGAGCAGCCCCGCCGCACGGGGAACGACGTCGGCGCCGTCGGCCCCCTCCTGTTCTCCCCCGGCTCCACCTCCTCCCGCCCCGCGGCCTCGTAAAACAGGCTCACTTGTATAATACACGGAGCCCGGCCCGCAGCCCGGCGCCCCGCACCTGGAACCTGCCGGCTGCCGGGGTGCCCGCGGAGCCCGCGGAGCCCCCGCCCCCGCGGGCGCCGCCCTCCTGAACACCACGGCTGGCCGCGGCTGGCCACGGCCGCGGGGTCCCCGATCGGCAGGCCGCGGGGACGGGACGGGACGAGGGAGTCCGGGGCCGGCGGGCGCGGCGAGGCGCGGCGAGGCGCGGCGAGGCGCGGATAGCTGAATATAAATTACGGAGGCCCGTAATAAAAATCCGGCAGCGGGAGCAGCAGAAGCTGTTGGAGGAGGGGGAGGGGAGGGGGGGGGTGAAATCACTTAATTCGGGCCGGGAGTTACTGCAGGCGGGTCGCACGGCCGGGGTGGGGCCCTGGAGGCCCCGCGGCTCTGCAGGTAGCACGGGACACGGGCCGGGCCGGGCCGGGCGGTGTGTAAAGCAGACAGACACGTCGTGTGTCGCCCGCTCTCCTGCCCGGCTCCCGTCCCCGCCGCGTGCGGACAGGAGAGGAGAAGAGTGGAGTGGAGGAGAGCCCTCCAGTGCCTCTAGTGTGGTCACAGCTGTCACACCGGTCAGTGGCCAGCGGCAGGCAGCGGCAGGCAGCGGCCGGCTCCGCGGCACGGCGCTAGCCGCACGGCGCTAGCGGCCGGCGGCTTCTTCTTCACGATGTGCTACATGGGAACCAAAAAGTCGTCCCGGCCCGCCGGGGCCCGGGTTCCCGCGCGCACCTCTTCTCATTTTTATCTCCATCTCCCTCTGTCTCGTCGCTGTTCTCGTTGTTTTTTTTTCCTCTTTTTCTTTCTTATTCTCTCTGTCCCCCCCCCCGCCCCCCTAGGGGGCACGCGGTGCCCGTGTGCCGTGTTGTGGTCTTGAAGTCGCGCGCAATGTACCCAATGGCGTGTCCCGGCACAGCTATGTACCCCCCCCCCTCCCATACCTCCCCTCTCCGGCCCCATCAGGCGGAGTCCCGCTACACCACGGCGTGGCGCTATAAGGCCTGCACCGCTGCGATACGACCCAGCATCCGAGGGGAGCGGCGGGGAGGCGGGAGGAGGCGGGGAGGGGAGGGGAGCGGGGCTGCGTGAGCGCCTGGAAAATGGGGCTCTCCGTTGATAGTGTCGTGTTCCCTCTATTACGTCCCCGCCGTCGCACACCTTATGTTAGTTTCAGTGCGAGGTGCCATAAATTAATCAAGACTCCTTCCTCCCCCCCCCCTCTCTCTCTCTCTCTCTCTCTCTCTCTCTCTCTCTCTCTCTCTCGCTCTCGCCCCGTCCTCATCATTCACGGCCCGATCAGGCCGTGACTTATTTAGACTCACTTATGGACGCCCCCCCCCCCCCCAGCGGACCCACACGGAGGGCGCGAGGTGGCTACAGGAAGTTGTGTGCGGTGGTGGTGGCGTTTAGTGTGGGCAGTGCCCGGTGCGGTGCGGAACTGTTTCTAGGGAGCGTAGGGTCTCCTTCTGCGCTCACTCCGGCCCCGGCTCCGGCCTCCGGCCCGGCAGCGGCGCGGCGGCGGCGGCGGCGGCCGCCTGGATACTGTAGAAGCAGGCACTCCTGTTTCGCGATCGACTGGCGCGGCGCGGCGCAGCCTGCCTGAGGAATGCCATTGCCGAGCCGAGGCGGCCGTCAGAGATCACAGCCGGAGCCTGGGCCGGAGCCGGGGCCGGAGCTGGGGCCGGAGACGGAGGCCGTGGCCGGCCGGGCACCGCGCGCCTGCGTGGGTCCGTCTGACCGGTGGCCGGAAACGAAAATTCACCGAAACATAGAAAAGACCGCCCACGCCCCTCGAGTCAGCCCGAGCGGCAAATGACCCAGGTGGCACAGGCTCCTTCAAAGAGTTCGATGAAAGTAGATCCCGCCCAAGAAACGTCTGCAGTCCAGAGGGGCATTTAGGGGACGCAGCTAGCCGCCCCCGGCCCCCGCCCCCCACGGGGCCGGTCGCCCGGTTTGCCTGCCGTGTCGTGCCGCGGCCGCCGGCCCCTCGCAAGCACCGGCGTATTTCATGCTGTACGCCATGACAGGGCGAAGGCCGCCGCCGGCGGGGGGTGGCGGGGGCCTCCGTGCAGTGCGTGCCGCCCCGTGCGGCTTCAACCCCCCGCCGCCCCCCGCCCGCCTAGTTCTCCGAGAGCCCCGCCAGATAGCGCCGCGAGGGGCTGCGGCGCTGCGGGGGAGGGGCATATCTGCGCGAATTGGATTCGTCCGAATGGACAATATAATTGCGTTCCATCCCCTCCCGGCCTCCCGGCCTCCCCCCTCCCACCCATTCTCCCCCCCCCCCCCCCCCCCCGAATGTGACATCGCCCCGCGAAACGAATGACGGTGGAATTTGTCAGCGGGAAAGCATTAAGCGGCAGCGGCCGCCGGAGGCTCTCTGGGATCGGCGCGGCCGGGCGCTGCAATTAGACAATTAGGCAAAGTACGGCCGGGGATGAGAGGGGCTGCGACGTGACGGCGACGACGGCGGGGAGGCGCGGTGCGGGCCGCGGCTAACGGCAGCAGGCCGATAAGCACGCCGCCGCCGCCGCCGCCGCCGCCTCCCGGCGAGCGCCTGCAGCGCCAAGGGTAGGCCGGCCCGCACGGCGCGCGCGTCCTCGCAGACGACAGGATGCCTACCCGGCAGGCGCCCCTGCCGCCTCGAGTTCCGCACTATTTACTTTTCTCCCCCCCCCCCCCCCCCGCACCACCAGATCGGAAGTATATAGTGCCTTAATGGCCTCCGCCGCCGCCGTGTTTGGCGCTGCACGGCGGCGCCCTGCGCCCTCAGGTCACGTGACAACTGCCGTGCCGCACTGTATAACCTTACCCGCGCGGGCGGCGGCGGGGTGCGGTAGGGCGCACAGCGGGGCGTGCCGCGTGCAGCGAAGTCGCGCAGCGGGCCAAGCGACCGGCCAGGAGCCCGGCCCGGCCAGCCCCAAATATTTATTAATAGTAATAATTATAATTACAGAGGGGGTCCCAGCCAGCGGCGTCGCCGTGTTCCGGGTAAAATGGAAACGGAAAGGGGAAAGGGTTGCCGTGTGAGGCAAGCGTTCCGCGAACACACCTCCCTCAGCCATCTCTCTCTCTCTCTCTCTCTCTCTCTCTCTCTCTCTCTCTCTCTCTCTCTCTCTCTCTCTCTCTCCCTCTCTCCCTCTCCACACAATTTTGCGTCATTTGAAACAACGCCAAGCTAATTTAGTCAGAGGGGGGGAAAAATCCACTGAAACAGGGCCCTTAGTGACACCTGTGTGCGCGGGGAAGGGGCGACCCCCCGGGCCCCGCGGGCACAGGGCACAGGACACAGGGCACAGCTCAGCAGAACCCCGAGGCAGGGCACGCGGGCGCAGGCGCAGCCAGGTGGCACGGCACAGCCGGACACGGCACGGGGGCGGCGCGGGGGCGGCGAGGCTCCTGGGGGCCATGATTGTACGCATGGAAAACGGGAGGAGACCCAGTTATGGGTTCAGATTTTAAAAAAAAAACAAAAAAAAACGTTATTTTTATTTTAAAAATGTTAGCGTTGGAAAACGCGTGCGTTTGTGTCTTTTCCTCGCGTCGTTGAGGCGCGAAGAGCCTCTGCACGCGACAGCGCGTCTTCGATTAATTAAAGATTTTTACCGGTCCAGGTCGAGGTCTCTAGATTTTACGTTTGGTTCGACTTGAGGAGTTACGCCCGGGTGCACTGCCCTGTCAGGAGGCCCTGCCCGGCTGACGCCTGCAATCCTGTGCTACTTCGTCTTCTCACAGGACGACGCGACACGCGGAGCCCATTTGTGGTAATTGCTCCGACAGTGTCACCACGAGCTTCTATCTGGTTTTTGTTTTTTTTGCTAACGAACCAGCACGCGGCCTGGTCCGGGCCGACGGCATGCCGGGGGGCCCGGCCCCGGCCCCGGAGGCCCCTGGTGCCTCTACCCAGACGCAGGACGGACACGAGGGGACGGACCCGCGGCAAGATCGCGGCCGGGCCGGGCCACAGCAGAGCATAGCAGAGCAGGCGCCAGAGGGCGGCGCGCGGCGCTGTGGGCCGCAACGACGGGGAGAGATTTAGGTACTCTCGAAAGTGAGATGGTGTGAGAACGATGGCGAGATAAAACAGCGGCGCCGGCACCGTTCAGGGTCCGGCGCACACGGCACACGGGTACACCGCCGAACGCGGGACCAAAAGCCAATAGCGAGAAGACAAAGAGAGGGCGTGCTGAGAGGGGGTGTCAGAAGCTTGGTGAACAGCGAGAGGTGGGCTATACGGCGATGGCTGGCGTGCCCTAGAGTGTCTCGAGGACTGGCCCGGCGCCCAGCTCTGGCAGCTCCGCCCGGCCCGAGGCCCTGCCCCGCCGAGCCGGGGCTGGGCTGACGACCCGTTCTAGTTCCGCGGCTCCGGTACTCCGGCCTGGCGTCGCGTCGGCAGCAGCCCCGGCCTCGCCTCGCCTCGCCTCGGCGGCGCGACGCGGACGGCGACGAGTTGGCCAGCAGCACCGTTTTACCGCCAGCCGAGCAGCAAACGTGTCATTTTCCTACCGCCGAGTGCGTGCGCGCGGCGCGCGTGTGTGCGCGTGTGTGCGCGTGTGTGCGCGTGTGGGTAGCGATGAAGACGGTGATGAGCGTGTCATCCGCTTAGCCGGACACATGTGGAAACGGCGCGCCCGCCGGCGGCCCCCATCAACGATTCCACCTCGCTGTCTACATATTTTTTAAAAAAATATTTAATTATTCAACTCCGCTGCCAGGGCGAGTCGCGAAACGGCCGCCCGATTTTATTATTAATTTTTTTCCACACTCGGGATAGACGAGAGGCGGCGGCGCGGCGGTGGGAGAGGACGACGGCTGGGGCCGCGGGGGCCGCGGGGGCCGCGGGGGCCGGGCCGGGAGCCGCGGCGTGGGGCGGTGACCGGAGGCCTGACCGGCGGCCGGGCCGGACCACAGCCCCGGAGCCCCGGGCTACACCTCCCCCTCCCTCCCCTCCCACCCAGACTGATTGCTATGCACATCCTCCCTTGTCCCTGCCCATCCCCTGATTAGAACGGCGGGAGCAGAGGGGGGGGGGGGGGGGGGGGAGGGCACCGGCTCGGAGCAGCACAGGGGCGCTGACACCGGCGCCCCCCCCCCCTCCTCGCTCACCACCCCCGCGCCGGCCGGCGGCCTCGCCTCGCCCCGCGCTGTGATGTGTGTTGAGCTTTATTTTAATTAGTCCCCCCCCCCCCTCACCCTCACCCTCCCCACGACGACGCGGGTCGATAGCAGTGCAGAGCACGGTGTGGGCCTTCGCCTGCTTCGCCTGCTGTTTGACTCTCGGACTCTCGGGCGCGGTCGCGTGTGGCCGCCCTGCCCTGCTCTGCTCTAGTGTGCAGGGCTGGCGGCTGGCACTACTGGGGGAGCGGCAGCGGCGAGCTGCGAGCCCCCTGGAGGCAGGCAACCAACCTGCCTCGGGAGGGGCGCTGGCGTGCGCCGGTGCCGGGCCGAGCACGTCCCTCCCACCGACCCGCACACTGTTGAATTGTATTTCAAAAGAAGCGGCCCATTTAGAAAGGGAATCGTTGTTGCTTTTTTTTAAAGCTTTTTAAACTATATTTCAAAGCATTCAAGGAAGTTTTCCCAGTATTCATTGACATGCGTATTGCATTGTCATTCAGGAAATTACTGACAAGATTTAAGAGGGTTACAATCACATATATGTATATACACACTATATTCTTTTGCATAACAAAATGGGAGTCATCAGATCAAGGAATTTCATATAATATGCAGAGACATGTATTCACAGAATTGAAATAAGATATTAAAAACACAGGAGAAAACTACAAGGTATAGAAGCTTCTAGACTACTATTAGCTCTCAATTAATGATTTCAGAAAAAAAATCTATGTATGCTCACTATGTCTTTAAAGGTTTAGGGAGTGTTGCATGGACTAGAACATAATTTTCATACAACCCATTTATGATACCTCTTTCTATATATACATAAATCATAACATACAACCTGCATCCTTCAATCCTGTACACATATTTTTTTTTGTTCTTTAAGTCATACACAATAACATTACATGATGAGTTTCAGGTTAAAATTAAATTTATGTGAAAATTGAGACCATCAGATTAACGAGTCTCATGGGAAGATAGAACAGACATTACTTGTTACTTGTGTAAGGGTAATGTAAATGTGGCCCTCACCATCATTCAAGTTTAAAGTCCAAAATATAAATCGTGTTTCAAAGAAAACAAATTCATGCAATATTGAAAGCACTAATCAATTGCCAAAACTGGTTAAAAGACTCAGAGAAGGTGCTACGGGACTGGAACTGGCCTTCACCAACAATGAAAATGTTAGAAAAGCAGACAAGACTCTTTGGAAAATAGACATAGCTCATATTGAAAATACTAAGAAGGCAGGCCCCTCAAGACACACATTTGTATACTGCACCCAAAAGGATTATTTCATCTTAGTTTAACATTTAAAAGACCAACTTTTGATGCCAAAACAATTTTCTTCCAGTTGTCCTCCGAACAAAAGTTCAGGTCTTAATACAAAGCTACAGCTACTGCCCCCAAAAGGTACAGCATATTATTTGACAAATGGAAATGGTGACACTGCACAAGATTCTTTAAGTCCTTCCCAAAAGAATATTGCTCATAGAACCAAGCGACCAATAGGCATAGAAAAAGTGCAATTTAGGTTAAAATCAGAATAATATGGCAAAAGAAATCTCCAGAGAGCAGATCACTATCACCACTACAATGCACACAGAATGTCTGTGACGCTATCACAATCATAAATAAAATGACAACACCCTACAACTACATTAGCCAACAACTAAACAATTCAATGCGATAATTCATCCCGCATGACAAAATAACACTTGGTTCTGACATTCCTATTGCTTACAAAGGAAAGAGAAAGTCACAAACAGGTGGGAAAACAGTAATATCAATAAAATTTAAAAGAAATAACTGAATGATGAACTGCTATAGCTTTTCACAAAGGAAATATAAGAAAACAGCAGCTAAGACAATAAAGATTAAGATGTCAACGACCTCACAGAAAATCATAGCTAAAATCCGTTTCTGCCGTGGATATGGTGACAGCGTACAACAAATGAAAAGAACTTTGACATTATCCAAAAATGTCATTGCCTTTAACAGTTACAGGTCACATTGCTCTCTACTTGGACCCTACTGAAAGCTTACAATGCCTCACTGGATAATGGGATATGATGCTAGTGATTTAAAACAGACTTCTAGAAATTTTTGTCTCTGAATCAACCACCTAAACTGAAAACAGTATCATAACTTTGGTTACACTTCTTCAAATAAGCAAATGATAGCAGGCAAGAGTTTGCATTGATTTAGAGAATGCCAGATATCAATAGTTTCAAAAAACATATCACTCTCCAGCACACAAGTAGTGGAACATTACACAAGACAAAATCTCTTCAGAAAATTAGTGTCACATACAGCTACACTCTTTCTTATACAAACAAACAACTGATACACTTATGAGATTTCATATCCATGTCAAAGTTCACTAAAATTTCTTGCCATTTATGCAAGAGTTCTTGATAGGACGTCAAAGAAATCAAAGTAAGCAAGAAATGACCGTGTGGCTACCCCCCAAGAAGGTGTTTTTGGCAAAAATTTTGAAAAGGAGGATAAAAATAACTTCTTAATTTGACCCGATAAATCGACTATTAAAGCTGCTGAAGTAAACTGCCAAGTTTCTGCTCAAAATATAAATGCCACCTACAAATACTCCTGAACATGGACTTCACAGCCACTTTGCAAATTTCAGGCAGAGGAACAGAACAATATTGGAATTGACGTTTACATCAGTATTGAATATTTTTTATTAATTGCTATCAGGAAAGAAAATTTACTAAAACAACATATATATAAGAACTTAACACTAAGCATTAGTAACATAAACTTTGAATGTACTTACAGGGTCCAAGAATGAGATGTTGATAACAAATACATTCATCTATCTAACAGTCTTGTAATACTTAAGATGTGAGAAAAACTAAATGCCATGCAACACAATGTTGTAACACCTGTGCAAAATGGCCAGGGGCCAGAATCAGCTCAAGATTTTACATTCTTATTATCTCAATAGGAAACACAAATCACCTAACGACCACCAGATTTAGAATGGGCAATAAGCCACTGTAGTGTGATATCAATATTATCTTTCTCTTTACATGAAATAGAGTAACAGCAAATCTCCCTGTCCTGTATCGCACACAAGTTCCTGAAAGAAAGATACACAACTTGTTAAGAAATGGAAAACAAGTTCTCTCAGGGAAACAATAAGAAAATAACAGTGCTTACATCCTGTCAATGAGCTCCTTCTCATCCAAGCATGTGGGAAGATCTCTCTTGTTACCCAGAACTAAAACAGGAATACCCATCAGCTGGGGTTTATCTAGCAAATTGTGCAGTTCATTCCTAGATGCCTCAATTTTCTCAGGGTCAGCGGCATCAACCATATACCTAGATATGAGAGGATAAGAAAATTGTTAGTTCATACGTTTTACAGCATAACAGAGATGACTCAATAGACACACAGGCATTCAAATACTCACACTATAGCATTCACGCCTCGGCAGTAACGTTCCCACATAGATCGGAAACGAGGTTGTCCTCCAATGTCCCACACCTTGATTGTGACATTGCCTTTGGTGATTTTGCGCATGTTAAAGCCCACAGTTGGAATCATGTCCTGATTGAACTGTCCTGACTGTAACAAAGACATAACAAGGGTCAGTATTTTATTGAAAACCAGCTATCTATATCAGTAGTTGAACATACAGATTTTTAGTTTTCAGGTCAACTACAAAATACAGGCCACAGTGAGGTCATGAGATGAGAAACAAGATAAACCCAACAAAACTGAAAAGGGGGCATAGCAGACAGCAATGGTCTGGCACTGAATATTAATGATAGAGCTTGAACGAAAAATACGACGTTGAGACCAATAGAACTGCGATAGAAGAAAATGATGACATGTAGGTGGACTGCTTCTATCAACGTCAGACAATTATGACAAACAAGAAATCGCAAAAAAAAAAGTTTTGACGTTTTGAGGTTATGTAATAAAACAGATGGCAATTTAAAGTCGGGTCCTACGACTACAAACGCTCTCCACGACCTGCAACCACTCCCCATAAGTAACGCAAAATCAAGGACAGAGCCAGAATTGTTATACGTACTGCGATCACATTTACGAACGTAGTTTTTCCCGAACATTGTAAACCGACAAGTGTCAGTTCCATTTCTTCTTTCCAAAACAAACTCTTGAACCAGTCCAAGATCCTATTCACTAAGGCCAACATTGTGCTAAGATTGTTGCCACGACACTGGCTCAAAGACGCATCAAACTACAGCCGGAGCCTGGGGACAAAAGTAAAATCACGAGCCCCTCTTTCGAGCCGAGGGATGAGTAACAAGATTCCACACCCTCCGCCGCTACCACCACCGCTACCGCAGCAGCATGAGCAGCCATTCGCCCACTACGCGAGGCGAGGCGAGGCACCAAAGACCCCGGAAAACTGTGGAAACCGACGTCGAGTCCCTGTAAGTCCCGACCGGAAACCATTTTCGTGACTGTTCTGAGCACGCGCTTCGGATTGCCAGTTTTGACTTGGAGGCCGGGCCGTGATGAAAGCGCTCGTGTGGCGGTGTGTTGTCGAGCGTAGTGCCGCGACTGAAACAAGAGGGCGATTCAAACGCGGCGGGGGGCGGGTACTTCCCCGCACCGCGGCGGGGCGGGGCGGGCACTGCGGGCACCCAGGGTGGTCGGTCCCTCACGACAAAACGTCAGTCGTGACAGTTACATCCGCGGCCGGAAAACAAGACGGCAAGGCCGGTCCACTTTGTGTGCGAAAGGAAAGCACCAATCTGCAAGAGTGCACCTCTTCGACTCCCTCCACCACCGACCCCTATCCAAAAACGTTGTATATAGTCAACTCCGAGAGTCGATAGTAACACATGCGCGAAGTCCCCTGCGCGCAACCCGCGTGCGGTAATAGTGCGTCTCTCGTCTATTTCGAGTAATTCGTTGTGTTCGGAAGCAAAACGACGCAACCGGCATCCGAATCCCCTTCAGTTCCAAGTGTGAACCCCTCGCTGTCGCTTCCCTCGGCACCGCGGCCGCTCCCCCTGGCTCCGTGCCACGGGGACGGGGACACCGCACCCGGCCAGGCGTCCGCAGCCCGCAGCTGCCGCGGCCCAGGACGCTGGCAGGCGGGCCGGCCTCGGCCTCAGTGACTTGAGCTGCTTCAGCGCAGCGACTGCTTGGGGCGGCTCCTGCTGACAGAGCTTCGGTGCGCAGACCTCGATGGACCCCTACAGTATGTACCAGAGGCCCGCCGCGAGGCGTGGCGGGGAGGCGCAGGTACACCGTCATTCAGCCCCCCCCCCCCCCCCCAAACACCCGTCTCCGTCACTCGTTGCAGTGCTATTATTGGTCTCAGAGCAGCGGTTCGGTTTCGGTTCAGACGTCGGGAGCGAAACCCTCTCTCTGTCTGTGCACGCTGTACCGCTGGCTGTGGGGGAGGGGGAGGGGGCTACAAATGTAAATGTTCATGTGCATGTCTCCAACTTGTTCTTGTGCACGCCCCCCCCCCCCCCAAAAAAAAAATCGTAAAAAAGGGAGGGGGAGAAACACACTGGTTTAATAATAAATAAATTAATTAATTAATAATTAATTGTTTATGTTTGGCGCTTGGCGCAGGTTCCGAGGACGGGCCGTGCGTGGTGTGCTCGCAGCCGGGCCGGGCGTGCGCGGGGTGCTTCTCCGTGTACTACTGTGGGAAGGACCACCAGCTGCAGCACTGGCAGGGCGGCCACAAGCAGACATGCGCCCCGTACAAGATCTCCAAGGACCCCGTCCTGGGCAGGTTCCTGGAGGCAACCCAGGAAATCAAGGCTGGCACCTTCATCATGAAGTCCAAGCCTCTCGTGCACGGTCCACAGGTCACTTTGACTTTAATACAACTATTTTTTTTTTAAAGTGAAAGATGTTTAAAAAATATAAAAATTGTTCCATAGATGAGTTCGGAGCCAGTTTGCTTAAGCTGCTGTCGACGCCTTGCAAATGAACCAGACGAGTGGTACCAATGCAGTGGCTGTGGCTGGCCACTCTGCTCAGAGAAATGCGAAGCTGCAAAAGAGCACAAGCCGGAGTGCTGTGCAATGTCCAAAGCTGGATTTTACATGGGAAGAGGTGGGTACCATCTTTCATCTTGTCTTAACTTCCCTTTTTTTACATTTTTAATGTGGAAATATTTTTTCCATTATCTGTTTCAAGACTGTGGCAAAATTACGATACTTGGTGGTCTGGAAGAACTCAACCAATGGTCATGGTACGGATCTATAATGCCAATCAGAGCCCTCTTGTTACCACCAAAGGATTATAAGAAGATGATGACGCTGCAGACACATTTGCAGGAGCACCGTCGAAACCCAGAGTTCAATTTTAAAGTTCGCTCAGTGACGAACTTCATACACAACACTCTTAAGATGCGTGATTTTCAAGAAGAGGATATAGCAACAGTGCTAGCTATTTTTGATACAAATGCATTTGCTGTTGTGAGAGAAGACCTCAACCAAGTGGTAAAAGGCTGTTACAAAAGTTAATATTCATACAAATTTTCTAAGGTGAATAATCAGAATGTGTTTCCAGGGCAGAGCTTTATACTACATGGGTTCTATGATGGCTCACGCCTGTCGGCCTAATGCTCGCCTTTGCCATGTGGGGGAAAAGTTTGAAATGGCCCTCATGGCAGAACAAAACATTCCACTCGGAGCGAGTATCAATATAACATATATGGATCGACTGAATGGGACACTGAAGCGTTTGACACATCTAAGGACAACAAAGTACTTTGACTGTTCATGTCCTCGATGCAGTGATCCTTCAGACATGGGACTGTATCTAGATTCCTTTCGGTGCACAAAGTGCAGAGGTATGTTATGTGTTGGAGTTACTTTTTTGGACATATATTTCCATCCACATCTCATAAAGAAAGACTTTCTATTATTTTTATCAGGCAGTGGGAAAGACAGTTTACTATTGTCAACAAATAGTATTAAACTGACCGCAGAGTGGAAGTGTCAGAACCCTGCATGTAGCAACACACTGTCAGCAGCTGACATGATTCGGCTGCACAAAGATCTAAGAAATACTGTGACAAATTTGGAGGATAGCACTCAACTTTCAGATCACAGGGACTTCATGGAAAAGCAGCTTGGAAGTAGTGGGCTGCTTCATTCCACATCAACATATATACTGAGGACAAAAATTTTCATAATCTTTAACATTTTAGGACACAGCTCTGGCTATATGCTGAAGGGTAAGTGTACCGTAAGCAAAAGTGCAGAAGCTAAAGGAAAATTGATTTGTGCTCTAATGTAACAGTTTCCTTCTGTAGAGATGACTCAAGAATTGTTAAGCTACAAAATACAGTTGTGTGAAGAGATGCTACAAATTGCCAGAATATTGCATCCGGGATATTCGAAGACAAGGGCATTTTTGCTGGTGCAACTGCAAGAATCCATAATGGAACAAGTGTACCGTAATGTTAAAAATAAATGTTTAACCCTGGAGGATGCACAGGTAAGCAAGGCCAAAGAATGAAGTATCCACCGTATACAATTGTGAGCCACATTTTTTAAATGATTTTTGAGGCCTTAAACCGGGGCACTGCTTACAATCTTGCAAAAACAATGTGTTAATTTGTAATTTGCTCGAGAAATCCCTCATATTCCTGATTATAAATTACAGGAGTCAGCAAAGAAAGTCAAAGCGGGTCTGGACGAAGCAGCCTCTATTTTACGAGAACCCGCTAGAAAGATAGAGATGGGAACCAGATTAACAAAGTTCCAGCACCAGTGTAAACATCTGGGCCTGTCCATATAGCCAACCAATTTGTGTGAATACAAATTGTTGAGAGAAATAAATCAAATATACAAGTGCCTGTTTCTGAAAAAAATTTATTTCATACACAACATGGCTGTGACTGGATGTGGAAGATAAATGCAATTATAAAGCACATATGGAAGGAAATTAGTTTGGTTTAATAGTAAAAACATAACATTAATTTAAAATGAAGTTAAACTGCACATAAATGACCATATGGCACATAAACAGTCATGAAATTTATGGCTCTGACATGCCACACAACACACCACATAAGTGGCAAACAATTCAAAATTTCCTACATTTGCCAGCATTTACATGAAAAATATGGCATCAGTTTAAGCGCTTGCTTTAAGATTCTAAAGGTAAGTGATGAAGAAACACATATGACAACGGAAATCGAAACAATCAACCGAGAACATCAATCTAGTACAGTTCTGCAAGCCAAATCTACAGCGATAACTATTTGAACACAAGATGAGTGTCTAAATTCACTTGAATTCAGATTCGCAATGAGATGAAAGTGAAGAGGAACCAAAGGACAGACTGTAGGAATACTTCTTGGAATGTTTTCTAATGATCGTAGAATTTGGAAAGCAGTTGCATTTGAAAACCGAATTGAAACAAAACAATTTATGTAAATACTCAATAGTTCAACTACCTCTTTTAAAAAATCCACGTAATAAATTAAATGTGATAAGCTCATAACTTACAATAGAAAATATGAGAATACTTTAAAGGTAACCACTAAGCTTTGATAAATTTTGTGCATTCTAGTATTCAGGTCTGAATGAACCAAACATGATAATATGAAAGACAATAAGAGGAAAGATAAGTTATTTACACCCTTAAATATTGGGCATATAAGAATTAACTTTACATTCAACACCGCCTGAAACAGTTAATGCAGTTTTGATTCACACACAATAATACATACAAGAGTGAGAAATTTTAACGTGTAAGGCATGGCACATATTATACCGCTTTCTATGGCCAGCAGCAAGCAACAGGTAAACATTATTGCATACCAAAGTAAAAAAATAATAATGACCCTAGTGATACAAAAAAAAAAAATTAAAGCTTTCAGTTGATTCTCACTTATCATGTTGACAACGTCACTCCTGTGGAGAGGTCATGAACTGCATAACAAAAATATCACAGCACAGGAGTAAATCTGAGGATTTAACAGCTCACATGAAGTACCAAATGGAGATAAAAAGTTATTAGAAGTAACAAGGTGAGGATGTCTAACATCAGATCAAAAATTAATTTACCTAAAATAAATTGATTGGAAGAGAGTTTGCTTGCCAACACACCACAAGGTCACTGGCGTCACCTGGGCTTCATCCTGGAAACCAAATTAAACTTGATCTCCAGAAGCTGAACACAATGGAGTACAGCATAGTGCTCACCTAACAACATTTATATAGTATGCAGACTAGCTCAAACTTGGCCACATTTAATTTAGAATATAAAAGAACACAAGGTTCAAGTCAAAAAGATTAATATAACCTATGTGTGTTAAATAATCTGTTTAAGTGGTCAACATAAAGGGCAAAAACATAACAGCTGCCCTACTATGAGAAATAGATATGCTTCATATTGCTATGAGTAATACTTGTCTAATTCGAAATAGTACCTAAAATAGATAAAGAGGAAAAAAATACTAATTATCATAAATAAAATATTTAGAACTGCAATATAAACAATGTGCACTTTCTTTTACTAGTGCTGATTGTGAATACTTAAGGGTAAATTGGGAAAGCCTTCAATAAAAGAAACTGTAGAGACTTGGCTGCAATAGTGTGCACTCATAATGGTCAGCAAAATGGTAAATTCGTTTCTAATAATTTCTGTTTTTAGATAGGTTGACAGTAACATTCGATTACATTCAAAGTCAATCTGTACACAAATTTCATACCCACAAAACAGTCACGCACAGAAGTGAACATAGAACACGAGTCTTATCAGATGACAAGATACATTTACTTATCAAATTTATAACAATACCTATTAACATCACAAGAGTAGCCCTCACGCCGCGAGCGGCGGCGCGAGTAGCTTTGCAGTTTACAGGGGAGGATGCTGGCACCAATAACTCGGTTCCTGACGCCGCCGCCAGGAGGGGCAGGAGCAGGAGCGCGGCGGGCAGTCACGTCGGGCGCAGCCGGTGCAGCCGTCCTCCCCTCCGAGGCCACCAACTGGAGCGGCCAGCCGACCGGTGCCGACACAGCGGCCCGGCCGCGCTCACCGGGTGCAGCCGTGCAGCCGTGCAGCGCCTGCCGTGCGCCCTGGGCGCGGCTGTGGCCGGGGCCGCAGCCGCCGCTCAGGCCGCTCCGGTTAGAAGTGCCAACGAGTCCCCCCCTGTTCATCTCAATCCCCTCCCGGACCAGTCCCCGGCCCGGGCCCGGTGCCCTGCGAGCCCGGCGTGGTGCTGGCGCTGGTCCACCGGTCGAACTCGATGCCCGAGTCCGGGCTCTGGCCGATGCCCAGTGGGCTCAGGAACTGGGGGAGCGACGTGGCCGAGCACTTGCACTCCGTCGACGACGCCGTGCTGCTGGCGCCGCTGCCACCGTTCGGCCCGCCGCAGCCCTGGCCGCAGTGCGGGCACCGCATCGACGCCGACCCGCCAACGCCAGGGGGGCGGTGGCGGAGGAGGCGCGTCCGCCGGAGGCCGTCGCCGTCGTCGCCGTCCTCCCCCTCGGCGCCCTCGGGGCCCTCGGGGCACGGGCATCTCCTCGGGGCCAAGCCTGTCAACACGCGCAAGAACGGCGTTGCTGTAGCGCACCCACACCAGCCTTCGCCTTCGGGGAGGGGGTCGTCGGGGAGGAGTCCTTGGAGGAGGCGGGGGTCGTCGGCGGGCTGGAGTCCGCCCGCGCCTGCGGCTCCTGCGAGTCCTGCGGGTCCTGCGGGTCCTGCGCCGTCACGGCCTGCACCTCACCTGAGCCGGACGAGTCGGGCGTGGCGAGGCCGGCGAGGCTGTCGGCGGGCGACGCCAGGCCCAGGCCGATCGGGTCGCTGACGGACTCGACCGAGTCGCCCCGGCGGTGCGCCCACCCGGGCTGCGACTGGAGCTCCCGCTCGAAGTTGTACAGCTGCTCCATGAAGTGGAAGTTGGGGGCGATGTTGGACTTGCGCGACCGCACCAGGTTGAAGGCGTCGTTGAGGCTCAGCGACATCTTGTACATGAGGTAGGCGACGGTGATGGTGACAGACCTGCTCACGCCCGCCAGGCAGTGCACCAGCACGCCCTTCTGGTTGGACCGCGCCTCGTCTGCGGAGAGAGGAAACAGAGACACGTTATGAGGAGCTCCAGGTCATGGCACTCATTCGCGCGCACGTGTCCATGCACACCGACTGGGGGTTGACTTGGCGCGACGATCGAGCCCCGTCACGTCCCCGCCCCGCCCCGCCCCGCCCCGCCCCGCCCCGCCCAGCCCAGCCAACGACCAAAGACCGCGACCTACGGGACCAGATCTGATTCAGCCCTCCGCCCCGCCCGCCCGATCGCTCGGATCACGCGACCATCGAACGACATCTGCCCTGCCAAGCACGGCCCGACGCCCGGCGTGCACGTCGTCTGGAGCTCTGGACTGGAGACCCGCGGCCGACCGGCTCCAGCTCCAGAGAGTGGGATCACCGGCCGCGGCAACCTCATCTGCCGCAGACCTCCACCATCTCCGCGGGGTATTGGAACACAACACCGCCAGGGCTGGGCGGGCGCGGCCAGAAACGCCAGGGCCGTGCCGTGCCAGGCAGTGACGGGCCACAAACCCCCAACTCCGGCCCCGGCATGGGCGCCACAGCATGCACAGCAGCGGGAGCGGGCCCTGCCTGTGGGCTCCCGCGCCGTGCCGTGCTGTGCTTGGCTGTGCTGTGCCCTACGGCCCTACGCTCCGCGTGGGAGTCGGCCAGAGCTCCGGCGGCAGAAGCAGCAGCAGCAGCAGCGGGGGCGGCCCAGGCAGGCGGGGCGACGCGGGCCGAGGCGAAGCGGGGGCGGCCGAGGCGGTGGGGGCGGTTCATTCATGCCGAGGGCCGCGTGCCGCGTGGGCGGACGGCTCGGCCCGGGACGGGGGACGATCAATAGTGAGGGACCTGCAGGAGCAGAGGGCGGGTAGCGGTAGGGCGGGTAGGGCAGGGCAGGGCAGGGCTGGGCGCGCTGCGCTGGCCAGGGCAGGGGTACCAACCAGCCCGAGGCCCGCCGCCGCAGGATTACCAACCCGCCCGCAGCAGAGCACGGCAGAGCAGCGAGCAGCACAGCGTCAAAACACATTAGCGGCAACGGAACGGCGGAGCGGGCGCGAGTTAGCGGGGGCCGAGAGCGGCGTGCGGCGTGCGGGCGTCGCCACACCGATCCGAGGAGAGAGATGCGAGAGAGGCCGGAAATGAAACCCGCCCACACACCCCTAACCTACCGAGGGTGGGACAAAGATGGCGCATACTCGGCTCGGAGGTAGCACCCAAGAGGAGAGAAAGAGAGAGGGAGAGAGCCCCAGCCCGCGCCAGTTGCCACTTGATATTCAACCCGTCCCGTCCGCTCCTCCGACGCCACGCCCCGCCACACCACACCATCGCCGGCTCCTGTTTTGTTTCAATGCCCCAGATCAGATACAGACAGAGGAAAAAATCCGGCATGGAAAGAAATGGCGAGTGTGCTCGACAAAGTGAGGCGCGGAGCGGAGCGGCAGCGGCGGCCGACATCCCAGTTGATAACAATTCGAGAGCCGTCCAGACAAGAGCAGCGCCAGGCCGCCGCGCCGGGGCCGGGGCCGAGGCCGGGCCACACCCCGCGCGTGAATGGATCTGCCAGCTGCCCTCCCGCGGCCCCCCCGCGATACGGGCACTGCTAGCACACCGCGGCGCGGCGCGACGAGTGCCATTCAGGGCAGCTAAGCGGCGTAGCCGTTGGCCCCACACCGCCACGCCCCGCCACGGTGCCCCGCTCCCATTCATTCCCGGCAACCGCCAAACCGCAGCCCACCATTTTGCACCACCACGACGCTCCGTGAAATGCATGGAAAGTGCCGCGATGATGGGAAAAGCGAAGGGAAGCCCGGAGCCCGCGCCAGAGTTCCCACACACAGAGGCATACACCGCGCGCGGGCCGGCGGGCCGGCAGGGAGCCCCACCCCGCCCCGCCACAAGACCCGCTTTGTAATTTTAATTCTGCCTCTGAATTATTTAAGAAGGAAGCAAAATTCAAGTCTGGCGCGGCGGCGCGGCGGATATTGGCGGGCCGCGCCCGACGACTGGGCACGCAGGCGGGGGCGGGGAAACCAAAACCAAACCGCGAGACGTGAACCAGATCAATGGGTGTCCGCGTCCACGTACAGATTACAGAACAAGTACAGCGCGCGGTGCAGATTACGGAGCGACAACCGGCGGGCGCAGACTACACGACGCCGTCCGTGCCCGCAGCCAGCAGCCCGCCGCCACGAGCCCGCACCCGGCGCCTCCGAGGGGATCCAACACGAGGCGAGGCAGGGCAGGCCGAGGCACCAAACCCTTTCCCTTCGCCTGCCCTATCACTTTTCTCTCCAGCGGTTGCTTCTTTCATTACTTCTCCAAGCATACTGAGGTCATCAGTGCAACGTGCCCGTCACCGACACAAGGCCAAAGAGGCGGCGGAGAGCAAGAGAGACGGAGAAAGAGAGAGAGAACAGGGGGTTGAAGTGAAGGGTAAGGGGAGGGAGAGAGAGAGACGGAACAATTTGTCCACCCACGCGCCCTGGGGGGGGGGGGGGGCAAAAAGGGCGGGGGGTCGAGGTGTTGTGTGGGCGGGCCCCGTCAGGGGGGAGGGGGAGGGGGAAGGGAAGGGGGAAGGGAAGGGGGAAGGGGAGGGGGGGGGGATCAAGGCGTGGGTGGGTGAGCGTTGAGCGGGAGGCCACGGCGAGACTGCCGCGGCCACGCCGCCCACACCCACACAGACTCAGCCATTCACGTTTCTCATCGATTCCCACCCCAACTACTGCCTCCACCCCCACCCCCGCTGGGCTGTGCACAAAGCCCCCCACCCCCGCCATCTCGCTCGCTCCCTCACACACACGCACTCACTCACACCCACACACACGCACTCTCCTTGTCTCTCGCTTGCGCTCTCTCACTCTCTCTCTCTATCTGCCTCCCCGCCCCTTCCAGACACTTACAAGCGCTTTGCAAGCCCGCCCACGCACCAGCAACCAGCTGCCCCTCCCCCTCCGCTCCCCGAAAGCCCCCCCCCCCCCCCCCCCCCCCCCGGCCGCGCCAGGACCCGCGGCCAGCGGGGTGCCACGCGCCAAGCGTGCGAACTGCGAGCTGAGGGCGGTCTGAGGGCGGGCCAGAGCTGGCCGGGCTGGTCCACGCCCACGCCCACGCACCACCGGCCCGCCCGGGACACACCTGCCCTTCAACTCTAACGACCTCCCCCGCACCTGGCCTGACCACTACCCCCCGCGTACCCCCCAGCTCTGCCCTGCCCAGCACTCACCCCAGCCCTCGCCCCCGTCCGTATGGACCATGAAATGATTCAGAATGCCTCCCTGTCCGCCCCCCCCCCCTACACACACACACACATGCACACAGGTTTAGCCCGGCGGCCGCCCTGCCCTGTCCCAACGGACTTCCCTCGCGGACCGGCCCAACCCGCCGGTCCATTATCAAAGCGCCCCCCGCCTAACCCCCGCCGCCACCACGCACGTTCACGCCGCCCACGCCACGCCGCGCCCTTTCCCGTCGCCACGTGGGCCCACGCGCACACACACACACACGCACACACATTCGAACGACAATATTGACACGCGCCAGCCCCGGGTGTGGGGCGGGGGGTATATACAGCGGCAGCGGAATCGGATCGGCACGGCTCCGCCCCCCCCCCCCCCCCCCGTAAACATTACGCCCTGCTACGAGCCTCCGCCTCTCCGCGTTCTCCGGTACATAATCAGAGTGGGACGCGGCGGCGCGGCGCAGCAGGACAGGCGGGCGGCGCCGATATCGCATCGATGTATCGCAGGAGGGGGCCGCTGTTCCTGTGCCCCCCCCCCCCCCCCCCCTCGTATTAGCAGTGGGTCGGACTGTCTCAAAAGCAAATTCCAAAAACTCCCGATGACTCCGTTTCCTAGACCCTCGGCTCGGCTCTGGCTTGGCCCCTCGCCTTCTCAGAGGCCGCACGCCGCACGGCACGCCGCCCGCCCCCCTTGACATCTCTCTCTCTCTCTCTCAGGCGCACGGGCGGGTATTGCCGACCATTCCCCCCACGAATCCATTCGCTCGTTCCAAACGTTTACAGACGTATCTCGCCTGCGCCTGCACACACTCACACACTCACTCACTCACCTATAAACTCTATGGCTTTGGGGAAGAACTTGGCCAGGTTTTGGCTCCAGTGGTCGGCGATCGGGATCTGCATGTACCGTATCGACCCCGACTCCTCGAACACGTTGGGCAGGTCGGGCGTCACGTTCAGGATGTACTGCAAGCAGGCGGACGCAGCCGTCAGCGAACAGTGCGGGGGTGCGGGGGTCCGCAGGCACCTTCAGCCTCACCCTCACAGTACCTGGATGTGGTTTCTGCTGAGCGCCTCCGAGTCCTCGGAGTTGGCGGCGTTCCCCAGAAACAGGTGGGGCAGAATCTCCACCAGGAAGTCCCGGTCGTCCTCCAGCCCCAGCGAGGAGTCGCACCGATCCTCCGAGTCCGACGAGGAGTCCGTCGAGCTGGTGGCCGCCGAGCTGCCGCACGAGGAGCCTGCAAAAATAGAATTGTCTTGCGTCAGCTTTCACACATGGATTCGTATTCGAGAAATGTTCACACAAATTTCCAAATTAATAATTATGAAGGGATATCTACGCTTGCACAAACTTCCACGCGGCCGTGCATATCGGTCTGAAAAGTTTTGCCGGCGGTCCGGCGGCACCGCTGGGATCGCGAAGAAAACTTCTCGGGCCGACGGCACACAATGCTCCACGGTCCGGCGGCGTGTGCGGGTGCGTGGCGCTGTACCTACCGAGGTGGTTGCGGTGCCGCTGGGCCAGCGTGGCGGCCGACGAGGTGGATATCCTGAGCGAGCGCAGCCCCATCAGCGGCACCGCGTCCGTGGCCACCAGCCCGGGGTGGCCGGCCAGCAGCTCCGAGCACGACTCGCACCACTCCGGGAAGCACGAGCGGAACGGCTGGAAGCCCCCTGAGGAACAGACACACAAACAGTCCAGTCAGCGCGCTGCACACATCCCCGCAGCCACGATCACGTCCCTGGTAGTGCAGCCACCGCGACCCAGAGTGCCGAGAGGCGGAGGGGGGGGGGCAGCCTTTTCTTTCACCACCGGCTATAATTAATCAATCTGCTTGGCCGGACTCCAGGCCACGCCGCCGCCGCCGTCCGCCCCGGGGACGGGTGGTGGCGGGGCGGCGGCGGGGGCCTCCATTCTAAACAAGCACCCGCAGCCCCAGCCCCAGCCGCCGGGGCCGGGGCCGCCTCCTCCCCAACCCCCTGGTGAATGGGCCGGGCAGGGATGAATCGAACCCTCCCACGCGCCACGCGCCACCCCCAACCCTCCCCCCGAAAAGTAGGTGACCCCCCCCCCCCCCCCTCCATCCCTCCAACCTGCCGCTGCCCGCCGCACGCGTGCAACCCCCACCGCCACCTCCTACACCCCCTTTCGCGCGCCCCCTAAGGCCAGAACTGGGTCAGAGCAGGGCGCGCAGAGGGGGCGGGGGAGGGGCTGCTTCCTGGGGGTTCCAGGAGAGGTCACACGGATGGACAGACAGGTCCGCCCTGCCCGGAGGTCACATGTCAACCCCCACACGTCCCGAACGCTGTAGGGGCGAAAACTCTTAGCGAGAACAAAAAAAGGAGCCGAGCTGCAATCTTAAACGCAGGCGACCCGACCTCTAATCTGGATGGTACTTTGAGGGTTTTTTTTTTTCGGTGGGACTTCCGTTTTTATTTGAAGGCCGGGGGAAACCCAGGAAAACATTTCCGCTGTAAACAACGAGAAGTGTACGCACGCCGGCAGGAAACAGGCTCCGAGCGCACCGGCGGCCCCGCCCTGCAGCAGCGTGTCCGGTACAGTCCCCGACACAGGCCCCCCCCCCCCCCCCACTCCTTCCACTTCCACACCTTGCGTCAATTTATCATCATTTTATCGGTGTTATACGCCGTATGCTTTCTTCGGCGGGCAGAGGGGGCGGGGTGCCGCGGCCGCTCACTCCCAGATGATCCCCTCAGAGGGCCGCCGTCGCCACCGCCGCCGCCGCCGCCGCCGCATTCGTGGACGGCGCCCGTCGACGACAGGGAGGAGCAAGAGGCCGCCGCGGCCGCCGCCCCGACACACGTGTCATCCTCCGACACCGTTCAAAAACGGCCACATCCCCATCGCATCACAAACGGATGGACCAAGATAGAACCGAGCGCCGCGGGCCGCGCCGGGACGGGACGGGCCGGACGGCGAGACAGGCCGGGGCGGGACGGATGCCCGAGCACAGCTTCCGGGGCGGCGAGTTTTCACGAGAAGCCGCCGCCGCAACCGCCACCGCCGCCCCGTCTAGCCGCGCCACGCCGCGCCACGCCGCGCCACGCCGCGCCACGCCGCGCCACGCCGCGCCACGCCCACGACCGCGGCGGAAACGGACGGGGGATGATCACTAATGATGGCTTTACGTGGCCCCGGCCGGGGCGGCGGCGGGGGGGGGGGGGGGGGGGGGGGGGGGGGGGGGGGGGGGGGGGGGGGGGGGGACAGACAGGGACAGGCAGTCTGCGCGGGCCGGCCGACCCGGCGGGCGCACGCGGTCTGGTCTGTCTGCTCGAACAGGCATATCATCGCGTTAGCTAGGCCACGCGGCGGCCCCGGCAGCAGTCTAGGTGGGAGGGGAGGGAGGGACTTCCATTCAATCGTTGGACACGAGGGGGTCGCGGGGCGTGGCGAGCAGGGGGTGGGGTGGTGGGTGCGAGGGGGTGAGTGAGATAGCCGCGCCGTGAGTCACAGCGCCACTTCGAGCCACTCCGGGGGAGTGCGGGATGGGGGGGGGGGGGGGGGGCAGTCCAGGGCAGGGCGCTGGGGCGCTGCCGGGCCGGCCTTCAAGGTGGGGCTGGCTGCCCGCCGCTCCGTTCCGGCCCCCCGGCCCTGCGGCCCCGCCGCGGCACAAGGCCGACGGCGTCATGGCCCACCAAACACCGAACAGGGATGCGGGCGCAGGGCGCAGGGCGCAGGGCCGCGTGCACGTGCGACAGTTGCAGGAGTCCGGGGCCCGGCACTTCCGATGCTTCACCGTCGCCACCACGTTCCGGGCCACGCCGCCCGCAGCCGCCAGACGTTGTGCCCGCGTGAGTCACAACACACTCACACACACACACACACACACACACACACACACACACGTACACGTACGTGCGTTCGTTTCGCGCCTACACCCTAACGCATGGGCCCAATAACAGGCGAGCCGAGAGCCAGCCGGGCGGGGTGGGGTGGGGTGGGGTGGGGTGGGGTGGGGTGGGGGCAGGAAATAACAGAATGCGTCAGGTCTGCGGCGACCTGCTGGGCCTGCAGGACGGCGCGTCGCGTCAGGGCGGCCAGAAGCAGCAGCCCGACCGCGAGAGCATGGCGGGGGCGGGGCGGGGCGGGGCGGGGCTGAGCTAATTCTTTTCATTACGGGCTCCAAGCGCCAAGCGGCCAAGCGCCTGCACGCGGCCCCCTCCCAGCCCCCTCTGGGACGGACGGACGGACAGACGACAGGCAGACGGACACGCACGCCTCTCCTCTCCTCTTCCTCGTCCGTTTTATTTCCCTCCTCTTTTCGGATAGCATTCAGCAGCGGAAATGGCGCGCCGCCGCGCCGCGCAGCGCGGCCCCGCGGCCCCCAGTCGCAACCAACGACCTGTCGCGCCGCCGCGCCACGCCGCGCCAACGCCGCGCCGCGGGCCTACAGGCGCGCCCACGCCCACGCGCGCACACCCACCGCACGCCGCGCCGCGCCGCGCCGCGGCCGGGCGCCCGCCAGCAGCCAGACCCGCGCCGTCCATTCATGCGTCCGACCGACCGGGCAGACCCACGGGCCGGGGCCTCCGCAGCAGCAACACCTGCCACCACGCCAGCGCAGCGAGTCGTCACTTCCGGTGACTGACCAGCCAGGCCCTATCAACCCACTGACTGCGGGGGGAGGGGGGGGGGGACAGTAACCAGCGGCGGCGGCGGCGGAAGTCGGACGGGGCAGGGGGCCGCCGACGCCGCCGTACTGCACACGGGCTAAACGGGGGCCGCGGCCGCCTTTACGGCCTCAACATTGCGGAAAGAAAGATAACGCCGGCGCGGTGTCCAAACATACGCACGCACGCTGCACGCCGCACGCCATACACGCCCACGCCATGCACGCCACGCCATGCCACGCCACACCGGCGCTACGCTCGGTCCACGACCCGACGGGGCGCAACACGGGGAGTTTCCAAAGTATCCGACCCAAACCACTTATCCAAGCAACGGAAGTTGGCGATTCTCGGTAGCTAATTGAACACGCACACACACACACACACACACACACCGCCGACATCGGCCCGCGATCTGCGTCAGCGCTCTGTGCGCCTGATTTAGCAGCAGCATCGCTGCTGGTGGGGCTGAAGGGGCGGGGCAAGGAGGGGGGGGGGGAAGGGGGGTGAGAGAGGAAAATAGCGAGGCAGATTACTGCCGAAACAAGCGGCCAGCAAGCGGCTGTGGAGCGCCGCGAAAGTGGCCGGGCGTGGCGGCGCCGGGAGCGGTGTCAGCGGTGGGCGCGCGCCCCGCACACACGCAGGTGTCGCCGCCGCCTCCCCCGCCGCAGGGAGGGACTCCCGCGCGGCCCCCGCGAGGGGCTGACCTTTCAGGTCGCATTCCGTCCCGACCCGCCCGCCGCCTCCAGTTCCAATATCAGGTTTCCCTTTTCCGCGGCCCCCGTCCCGGGAGGGGGGAGTGGGGGAGGAAGACGGAGGACGGGAAATAGTTCCAAGTTTAGTGCGGACGCGACGCCGAGCGGCCGAGTGGACGCCGAGCGCCGGCGCCAGCCGAGCCCCCCCCCCCCCCCCCCCTACGCCGCCCGTGCCACCCGCGCCCGGTGCAGCCAACGTATAAGATTTCGGCCTCAAAGTTGGCGGGCGAAGAGAGCTTTTAGATCCGCCACTGGGCCTCGACAGACGGACTGTGGGAGGCGGGGGGGCCGTGCGTAAGTCCGTTCGCAGACTGCGGGCAGTCCCCCCATCCCCCCCCCCCCACATACACACCAATCCCCACTTCCGCCCACGCCGCGCGCCAATACCAACACCATTTCTCGTGAATGGCTGAGTGTCGCTTTTATTAGCGTACTCTCGGCATTCCCACGCGCCCCGGGAGGCGCGGCCCGGCTCGGCTCAGGTCTGCCCCACTCTGTTCTGTTCTGTTCGGTCGGGCCGGACGGGGGAGGAGGGAGGGGGGGGGGAGGAAGACCGGAACTGGAAAGAGGCGAACATCCGTCCGTTCGTCGTCTCAACGGACAAACAGCAGCGGCAGCGGAGTACACTGCTAACCGCCGGCGGGGCGGAGCAGGCGGAGCGAGAGAGAAGAGAGAGAGAGAGAGAGAGAGAGAGAGAGAGAGAGAGAGAGAGAGAGAGAGAGAGAGAGAGGGAAGAGAGGGGAGAGAGAGCAGAGAGAGATGACCTGAGGAGGGCCGGGGCCGGGACAGTGTGGTGTCAGCTTTTCCTCAAAAGGATGCTCAGGTGCACGGGCCGACTGGCGACCGGCGCAGACTTCCGGTCCAGTTCCTCCTCGCGGCACGGCACGGCCCAGCACCGCCAGCACGCCCTATCCGGCAATTTGGTTGACGGCCGGAGAAGCACCGGCGCTGGCTGGAGTGTGAGGGGAGGGGAGGGGAGGGGAGGGGAGGGGAGGGGAGGGGAGCGGGTCCGCCTCGCCAGGACCGGAAAGCGGGGCGGGCAGGGGCAGGTCCCACCTCCGCCCACGACATGACAGTTGGGCACCTCGGGGCAGCCGCTGCTGCCGCGGCGGCGTCGGCCGGGCCGGCCAGGTTCATGGCGGCGGCCGCGGCCCCCCGTTGGAGGCCTCACGGCTGCAGCGGATCCGGACGGGGCGACAACGGAAGGGCCAATCAGCCCTCGGCGGCACCGTCACCGTGCGAGCGCGGCGCGGCTAGCGGCGTGCCGCCCCGGCCACCGCGACACGCGTCCGCCCGGAGTGCAGCTCCCTCAGAACTCCTCCCGGCCGGCAGACCGACTCCAAGCACCTCTCTCTCTTGCACGCTCGCGGGGAGCCCCGCGAGTGCGACAGACGGTGCCCCCGGGTCACTCCCTCTGAATGAGTCCGGCCCGGCCCGGCGCGCCTCCCACTCCGCCGCGCCGTCGGAGAAACAGAGACGAGACGAGAGTGGGTGCTCTCGCTCGCTCCTCCCCGTTCCCACACGGCTTTCCCACGCGCTCCTTTTAAATACCCACGCGTCGCATACCAAACCAGAAACAGCCCAGTCGTTAAGGGGAAATAAAAAATGTAAAAAATAATAACCAAAGCCGGCGGGCCGGGCGTTATGAGCCCCGGCCGCGGCCCGCGGGTGAAGTGACCCGCTCCAGTGCGGCACTCCAGCTGTTTGATACACAAGCCGCGGCGGCCGCCCCGCCCCGCCGGAGCCGCGGTAAAGGCGCGGCGTCCGAATCGATTTTCCTACCCTTGTCCCCCCCAGTGTCAGCTTACTTTGCGTTACGACAGCCTCTGTATCAAGTTCGATTGGCTCTGGGAGGGGGCCCCGGCGGGGGCCCCGGCGGGGGCCCGGAGCGGTCAGGCTGGAAGGGTGGGGCAGGGGATCCTCATGGGAGCCAGCGCCGCATCGACACACACACACATACATACACACGCGCGCGCGCCGAACTCGACCCACATCGACTCAACCTTGTTGGACAACAACATTGCAAAGATTTCCCTGCGCCCCCGACGAGGCAAGGCAGAATGTGCGGGGCGCACCGCCGCAGCATCGGCGTCGGCGTCGGCGTCGGCATCGGCAGCGGCAGCGGCAGGCGGCAGCGACACCCGCCGGCTCCGTGACCCGCTCCGAGTGGGCAGACACGCAGGTCCTGCCGGAGGTGCCCCGGGCTGCCGCCCCCCGAACCGGAGGGATCTGTCACCGCCCCAGCTTTGCACGCGATCCACGGAAAATAAATAGGGTCGCCCGGAGAGGTATGAACCGGAAGCGGAGAAGATGACCGGATCCAGAGGGCGGTGTATCAACAAAGAGCATCTCTGCCGCGGACGCCAGCCACGAGCCGTCCGAAGAGCCTGGCGGGGCCCGACACTCGCTGGCGATGTGTCACGGCTGTTTGGTAGAGACAGGCACCCGGCCGGGTACTGACATGCGCGGCCCGAAGGGGTGTACCCACGGGGTACCCGTGCCGCGTCACCTAATGGTCGCGACACACCGCCGGCAAGGGCCCAGTCGGCTCGCGGTCGGCGCCCGGGCCGGATATTCTTTCGGCTGCGGTGCCCCTCGCACTGCGCCCCGGACCCGGTCATGCGCCTCCTGTCATCTTCCCCACTTCCGGTCTAGACCTCTCCCGAACACCCTATTACCCAGTGGGTCACGCGACAAGCGCGACACGTGTCCCCGCCCCCGTCTGTGCTGTCCGCGGCGCAGGCCCATGGCCCGGCGGACGGAGGCCGGCGGCACCCACGCAGAGCCGCGCCGTGGACGTGCGCTACAACATTCGACGACTTTTGTGCTGTGTGCACGCCACTTTCGGGACACGCTCTCCGTGGGCCGGCGGCCGGGCAAGGCGCTATGCCCGGCCATGCCCTGCCTCCCACACCGAGTCCCGTGTTGACTTGTGCGGGGGAGCCGTCCCGGCCCGTCCCATCCAGGCGAGTCAGAGGCAGGGCGTTCCTGAGCGTACCCGCACATCCGGGGCCGGGCCGGGGGCGGCTGACGGACAGTGATGTCACGCTTCGGCAGTGCAGCACCGCCGCGTGCTTGTGCGTGCGTGCGTGCGTGCGTGTGCATGGCCGCCGGCGTGCTTGTGTCGTCTCCTATGGGGCTGCCTGGGCCCGGCTGGAGCCTGTCTGGAAATCCCGTCACCTCGTTGAGGAGTCGGCGCCCTGGCACGGCACGGCGAGGTGGCCACCACGCACCAGTCTTCGGCCGCTGACAAGTGTTAGCCTACGTGGGCACGACACATCGTAGGCGCCTTCTCCTTCTGCCCGCCAGCCTGCCAGCCAGAACAGAGCCGAGGAGGAGTCGAGTCGAGCGAGCCGAGCCGAGCCGAGCCCTGCCCGGCGGTCCCGGGCCCCACCGGGCCCCGGCACGGCCCCGGTCGCTGCTTGCTGGGGTTTTGCCTGCCAGCATTGCCTGGCCGCCGTCTTGCCTGGGTGCTGCCAGCCCCGCCTGACCGGCCCGCTTGCTGCGCCTGCAGCGCCTGCAGCTCCTGCTGCTGCAGGCGGAAGAGGGGCGGTGAGGGGAGGGGGCCCGGGCCTCTGCACTCTGTTGCACTAGAGTGTTCAACAGCAGGCCGGCCAGGGGAGGGGGGGGGGGGGGGGGGGGGGGGGGGGGGGGGGGGCTGCCGGAGCCGGCCCAGGCACAGGCACCACCGCATCCTTGGCTACCTATCTGCCAGCCTCGTCTGTCCCGTCCTGAGTTTCTTCTCGCTTTGTTTACCAACAAAGCGAGTACCCAGCGTGGCCAGGGCGCGTCGCCGTCGCGACCCCCGAGTCCAGGACGCATCCCGGGCACATCGTCAACGTGCACCCCAAGACGGAGACGCCTTCGGGGGCCTCAAGCCGGCTGAATAATACGGGGCCCGGGCAGTCCTGAAGCCAGCCGACGGGGCGGGCCGGGCAGGCGAGCAGGCAGCCAGCCACGCCGCACCACCGCCGCCAAGCCCCCCGCGGACGGGTCGGGCCGGGCGGCGCGGGGGCGCGGGGGAGGGGAACATCCTGTTGTGATATCCCCTCGCCCCGCCCCGCCCCGTCTTGTGCCGTCCCATCCCGTACCGAAGGCACCTGTAAATTCAGCCTCGGAAATCTTTGGCACTCACCTTCCAGACACACCACCTGGCAGCCATCTTGCTTGAGCCGGCGGGCCACCACCTGCAGCGTGTCGCCCGGCGGCGAGTCGTCGGCGTACACCACGAACACGTTGTCCTTGTAGGCGGAGGTGATGCGGTCGCGCAGGTCCCGGCACTTGATGGTGGAGGCCAGGTCGATCTTGCCGGCGCCCAGGCGGCGCAGCATGATGGAGGGGATGCTGAAGTTGACGGCGTGCCGGATGTGGGACTCGGCGTACTCGTGCGAGGAGCGGCAGTCCAGGGTCACCAGGCGGCTGGCGTCGGCGCGCAGCTCGCGCAGCAGCCAGTCCCGGCTCACCCACTGCAGGCTGTCGCTGTCCGGCATCCTGGCGCGGTGTGCGCCGGCCTACACCATGAGTCTTGACCACACACTTGTCTCACACACTCACGCGCGCGCGCCTCACGTCCGCGTCCTGCGGTCGCCGCTGACGTGCTCGGGGCCTGCGGAGCTGCGGAGCCGCTGGGCCTCAAACAGTGCCTGAGCCGGTTCGGGCCGCGGCGCTGCCGTGCTGCCGCGCTGCCGTGGGGCGTGGGGCCGGGGCCTCGCCGCGCGCTGTGTTCGCGTTCTCGTTCTGCTTGGCTCCGCGCTCCGCTCCGTCGCCGTACTCCGTCGCTGCTCGGCTCGGCTCGGCCGCTCCGCTCTCTGGGCTGGTCTGCCGCGGTGCGGTGCGGGCGCGGGCTGCGGGCCGGGCCGCCTGAGCTGCGCTGCGGCTGCCGCTGCGCTGGGCCCGGGCTGTGCTTCTCCTTATTCCCCCCCCACCCGCCCCGCTGCGCGGCCCACCTCGCTTGCCAGAGGCCCCCTCCCCCTCTTCCCTCCCGCCGCCGCCCCACCCCCCACCCTTCTCTCGGCCGAGCCGTGCCGTGTCGAGCCGAGCCTTCCCACCTAACGCCCCGCACCCCCTCCCCTCCCCTCCCCTGCCCTGCCCGCGCGCTGGGTTCGGCCCTTCTCGCGCTGCCCTGCCAAGCCAAGTTCATTCAGGACCTTCCCTTCCATTCCACTCCCTTCCCTCGCAGACGACACCCCGCCCCGCCCCCGGGCCCTGGGCTCGGGGGGCTCTGCAGGCGCCACAGGCGCCACAGGCGCCACAGGCGCAGCGGTCTAATGAATGGAATGTCTGCATTCCTGCGTCCTGTGGGAGGTGCGGCTGCGGCTGCGGCTGCGGCGAGGTGAGGCGCATGCAGCCCCTGTATGAGCGCGCCCGGCCCGGCCCGCCTGACCTGTTGCTGCGGGCACACAAGTCACACGCAGCGAGGGGGAGGGCTGAGCGGGGCTGCGCGGGGCTGCACACCCCGCCGCCACGACTAACTTCAACTTCTTCGTGCTGATTGCTGGTAACTCCTCATGCGCCCCCATGGCCTGCCACGCGGTGGTGGTTTGGGTCACGACCCACCGGAGGGGAGGCCCGCCGGTGGCCGCCGGTGCCCTGCGGACCCTGCGGTGCCCGGCAGCCCCGAGTAATTAGGGGAGGGGCGGTGGCAGTGGCCGTGGACGGGGCCGCGCCGGGCCCCGCCTGGCTCGGCTAGCCCTGGCGCCGCCCTTGGCGCGGCTCGCCTAGGCCCGCCTCGCCGGCGGCTGCACTTTCGCTGGATTGAACTGACCACTGACCCCCCGGGGGGCCCAGTGGACCCCGGCTAGCTGGCTGAGCCCCTGAGCCCGGCGGAGGGTCCTCTCCCGGCCAGCGTTCGGGATCGCCTATGGCGAGTGGGCGTGCGCCGCCGCAGCCGCAGCCGCAGCCTCAGTGCCGGGCAGGCGTGCCGTGCGGGCTGGCCTACCCTGGCGTCGGCAGGCGCGCTCCCTGCCCGTCCCTGCCGTGCCGAGCCCGACGGGTACTGACCCGGCACCCGGCACGCGGCACGGCCCGCGGGGTCCTCCGGGGCCCCGGGGCACGTGGTCTGACGCCGGCCGTGTTTTCGCCGCCGCTTATCGGCGCGCAGGGCTTGTCGCTTATCGCGCTGCTGATAACCACGACGCCGTGCGAAAAACGGCGCGATGCACCGCGGCGGCGCATGAATGGGAGAGGCGCCGCGAGGAGTCAATTGTCTCGGACACCGAGAAGGGCCGAGGACAGCGACGGACGGGGAGGAAGGGGGCGGGGCGGGGCGCAGCCTCGGAGCCCCAGGCGGGGCGGAGGCTGTCGAGGGATCGAACGCACGACACGCACGCGCACGCCCGCACACACACGCACGCACGAGGAGAGAAGAAAAATTGAGAGTGCCCGGAGATCACGCGTTGCCCCCGAGTAAATCAATCTTCGCGGCGGAAGACAATCTCCTTAACACAACGGCCCGAACCCCAGCCGTAGGCGCTGTCGCACAGGCACTGGGGAAAAAAATAAATCTTATGTGGTACTGTACAACTTTCAGCGTCACGCCTCCCCTGCCCTTCACACATGATGTACAATTAATTAGTATACACTAAATGTGTTACTGCAATTATGTACATATATGCAAGTATGCACATTTGCATTCAAGTGCGTTCGTCCCAGTATAGTGTAGCAGTACTCGGCGGATCATGAGCGATGAATGATTAAGTCCCGGAGAGGGGACGCTGGAGGTGGAGCGGCACTTCTTGTCGCTCCCGGGGGGATGCGGGCACTTGCCAGCGCGCCGCGGTGCGAGCAGCAGGCTTAGGCTCGGCGGGAGACACGCGAGGTGAGCAGGGGAGGAAGCAGAAGGCAGAGCGGGCTGCATAATTAAACTCTGCGCGCGCATCCCTTCCCCGGGACCGCGCCCGGACTCGCCTGGCCTCGCCTGGCCTCGCCTGGCCTCGCCTGGCCTCGCCTGGCCTCGCCTGGCCTCGCCCCATTCACAAGATTTTCATACAAGCTGTTTCTGTTGTCAGAGTGCAGGGCGGAGGGGGCGGTGGGGGCGGAGGGCGGGCCGCGCGGCGGGGCCCTATACTACATCGATCGTTCTTACTGGGTCATGCTGCCAGCACTTGGCGCTCGGCTCTCTCCCTCTCTCTCTCGCACCCACCCACCCTCCCAGCGCCCAGTTGGCGCTGCAGGTTGTTGCCACTATTGGCTACAGCGAGTCGTCACGAGCAGACGCGGGTCAGTTGACACCAGAGGCTGCGGCAGTGACAGCGGCAAGCCCTCGTCTTACATTTTTCGTGTGAACTTCAGAGTCGCAAGCCGCCGGTGTGCGACGCACTAGTTACAGCAGATAACTGCGTCGCCCGTGTGTCTGCGTGAAAAGTCACATTAAAAGAGAGGATCTTTCTATTTATTTTTTTGCAAGTGAAATATGTATATGTAGCCGCTGGGGGCGGGGTGGGCGGGGGAAGTCCGGGGCGGGCAGCCCGACGCGGTGCGGAGGGGACGGCCAGCAGCGGCCAGCACCCCCCGCCAACGGCCACCCCTGACTCCCTCCCTGCCCCCCCCCCCCCCTCGCTGGGATGTGAATGAGAGTGCTGCTGAATGACAGTGCCCCCCCCCCTCTCTCTTCCCGAGCTCACCGCTCTGCAGCGCCCCTCTCCCGGTCGCAGCCTGGCGTCGGAGCAGCGAAACAGAACAGAAAATCCAGGCTTCATACCGGAGCGTTGGCGGAGAGGGGCACACCACTGCTTCCAGTCAGTGTACGCCTCCTAGTTATCACATCCACATGACTCTTCAGCCACCTTTGAGGTGGGTGACAGTTCAGAACACAGGAACCGTAAATGGTCGCGAAATTTCCGGAACACTTCCACCTACAGCAATCTAGTCAATGGAGGAGGCCAGTCCAGTCAACTGTCAATGTAAACCCGTTCGTGAAGTGAGGTACCCCTCGGCAGGCAGTGTGAAGGAATAACTCGTCTTCAGTACTCGGGACTTGTTTATTTACAAAAGCATTTACATTATCAACAGACATGGGAAGTGAGGCATGACGGCACGTGTGGATGCTGGTTTGCCGGCTGCGTCTCTGCGCAGTGTCAGCAATTTTGTCGTCGACAGCTTCAGCACCGAGTTGAAGCAAATGGTAAATACCCGGCACTGTCAGCGCGCGCGATCCCTCCTAATGAAATCTGGTGGTAAGGTACTTGTACTGTACACCTGAGCTCGGCATCATGCCGGGGGCTGGGCGGCACAGCCAGCCCCCGCACAAAGCCAGGCAGCGGTATGTCGCGCTCACTCATCGCAGCCATAAGTGAGGCACATACTCCATCGTCGGCAATAAATTAGAATACGGCTAAAGCGAGCTAACGTCTAGGAGTATTTCAAGTCCATGTACAAGAGCCGGCAGTTTTTTTTTCTGCGCTAGACAGTAGACACTCTCAAAGTGGTGGCGATGGCAGCGTTCATTGATAACAGTTTGGCAGCCGCTGTCAGTGCAGCGGTTGTGGCCTCCTCACCGGGAGCACGTCAGCGTCAGCCGACACACTAGACTTCGGCGATCGGGTTAATAAATACACGAGTCGGGCAGGGCGGGGCGGAGCGGGGCGCGGCGTCCCCCGGGAGAGGGCCAGTTCGATGTAACCCGTCGTGTAGAGGCGGTCCGGGGCAGAACGTCCGCACTTGCGACACTCTATGGCGGGTGACTACGGCCTGTGGCTGGTGGGCCTCCGCTTGGCGCGGTGCCGCAGGGCGGTGATTGGGAAGAGGACGCAGGCGAGGACGGCGAACACGGCCCAGAACGCGGTGAGGAAGAGCGCGGGCCAGACGGCGGGGCCGGGCTCCGGCCACGTCGCCGTCCTGGTGGCCTGCACGATGAGGCCGGCGGCGGGGCTGCTGGGCGTGCCCAGCAGGGACAGCGCCGCCGAGTCCAGGCTGGGGCCCAGGCCGTGGTACTGCAGCGCGGCCGTCACGTTGGGCGGCGGGCACGGCAGCTGCACGATGATGTCCTGGTGCTGCACCTGCCGGCGGAGGGGGAGGTTAGCGACGGGCATGACGGCCTGGCCGCCTGCTGGCGGAGGCGGGCGGCCGGGGGACTCACCTGCTTGTTCCTGCACATGATGTTGGCCACGCTGGCGGCCACCACGTCGGGGGCGTACTCCCTCCGCACCAGGGTGGGCAGCGCCCAGCGCGCGGGTGAGGCGAGGGCGGCGTACTGCAGCCAGGGCGAGGCGGCCAGGTCGCGCTCGTGCAGCAGGGGGCCGGCCAGCAGCGTCAGCGGCAGCAGCAGCAGCCCGGCAACCAGCCCGGCCGCGCGCCGCGACCGCAGCGCCGCGCTCAGCGCCACCACCAGCGACTGCACGGCCAGCAGGTACAGCAGCGAGTACCCTGCGCAGAGCGGCACGGGGCCGAGCGTCACCATCGCGGTCCTCGCCGCCCCGACGTCCACACCCACACCCACGGCCCCGGCCCAGTCCTACCCGTGTAGATGTAGAAGGCGTTGGGGTCCGTGGCCTGGTTCTGCAGGCCCGTCATGGTGTAGGCGGGCACCACGTAGCCGGCCCAGATGACGGCGGACGGCAGCAACCCGTACACGACCTGCAAGCAGCCGGCTCGGTCAGCGACGCCGCGACGACGACGTGGAGGTGCAGCCAGGCGCAGCCCGGAGGCCCCCCTCACCTGGCAGAGGATGTAGACGAAGCGGCCGTACAGCCGGTCCCGGACGTCGTCGGCCACGGCCCGCCACCACGTGTCGCCCCAGCCGGCCTGCAGCAGCAGCAGCGGCCAGGGCAGCACCGCCAATGCGGCGTACACGAAGCCGACGCGGTCGCCGAGGAGCAGCTGCGGGTCGGAGGCGGCCACGTCCCACCAGACGACGCCCAGGCACAGGGACATGGCCACGGCCAGCACGAGGTGCGCCCCCCACCGGGACAGCGCGCTCGGCTGCGCGTACACCGTCCAGCACACGAGCAGCGCCAGCGCCTGCTTGAGCACGTTGGCGGAGCGCACGGACGGCGGCAGGCCCGCGGGGGCGCCGGGGTCAGAGAGCGGCTCCTCGCGGCGCCGGAACACGTCGGCGAGCTGCTCGATGCGCTGGCTGGACTCCAGCATCGCCTCGGCCGACAGGTCGTCCAGCGTCACCAGGTCCACTGTGGGGGGGCAGAGGCCGTCAGTATCGACAGGAGCGGCGGGCGCCGTCCGGCCGCTGCGGTACTCACGGTAGTAGTCGGAGGGGTTCTTGTAGGACGGGCACGGGTACTCCGCGCTCGCGAAGTAGGGCAGCATGTCGCGGCGCCGGCCGCAGAACATGAGCCTGCCCTTGGACAGCAGCGCGACGCGCGACAGCATGGTGAAGATCTCGTACGTGGGCGGGTGCAGGGTCATGATGACGGCCCGGCCGGCCATGCTGCCCTGCGCGCTGCCCGCCCACTGCCGCAGGAACTCCACCAGGAAGAAGGTGTCGAAGATGTCCATGCCGGCGGTGGGCCTGTCCAGGACCAGGACGTCCGTGTCCAGGAGGAGCTGCGTGGCCACGGACAGACGGCGCTGCTCGGACGTCGTCAGCGACCACACCTTGGTGTGCCGCACCTGCTCCAGGCCCAGGTCCTCCACCAGCGCGGCGATCTGCGGGGGAGCGGGGAGCGGAGGCGTCTTAGACTCTTGTCGATACCCCGGGCTGGCGCAGCTGGCGCCGCCGCCGCTGCAGAGCCTCTCGCGCGCGGGGTATGGACGCGCTAAAACAGAGGCCCGACTGCAGCGCCTGCAGGCCTCGCGACGCAACCCGCAGCACTCGTGTACTCGTCTGTTCCTTTCCCAGTGTACACAACGGTCGATCCATATTTGATCTTTTAATTTCCTGCCCTCCCCCCTTATTTCCCATATTTTCAAATATTTCAGCCTCCTGTTTTCTACGAAAGCAGCACGCCGGCTTGGCTGTTACTCACCCTGTCCTTGGTGTCCGTCTTGGCGCCCTGGTAGCCGGGCTGCCGCAGCCAGTTGGTGAAGTACAGGGTCTGCTCTACGCTGAGGTCCGGGTTGAGCGTCCGCTCGCAGCGCACGTAGGCGACGCGGTGGCTGAGCGCGCGCCGCGTCAGGGCCTGGCCGTTGAGGAGGATGTCCCCGTGGACGCGGCCCGCCAGCCGCGAGGGGCAGCCGGCGAGCGTGTCCAGCAGCGCCGTGCCCTCCTCGGCTGCGGACAGAGCAGAGTCGGTGACGGCCCGCATCCCTCCACCATTTCCGAAATTGAAGACGATTCGTGGCCGACTTTTTCTCGAGTCATTCTCACTTCACTTACCCGAGGTGGCCATGACGGCCATGAGTTCGCCGCCGCGCACCTCCAGGGAGACGCCCTGCAGCAGGAGCTGCCGCTTATGGCGCCGGGACTCCACCTCCAGGCCGCGGACCTGCGGCGCCAAACGACCGGTTAATTTCTCATATTCCAGGGTCATCTTTTACACACACACGTTCCCTAGAGAGCGGCGCGGCGCGGCGCCGTCTGCACGCTATGGGTACGTGGCCCGGCGCGGCCCGGCGCTTACCTGTAGGTGGGGGTAGGGGAACGGCGTGCCCTCGGCGCCGAGGTCGGGGAGGCCGGGGCCGTGGCCGGGGCCGGGGCCGTGGCCGGGGTAGTAGGGGTGGCCCAGGTCGGAGATGGCGGTGACCTTTGACGCGACGCCGTCGTCCAGGTGCGAGTGCGCCGACAGCCCGCCGCCCCGCCTGCTCAGCGCCAGCGAGGCGTGCGAGCCCGCCTTGGACATGGGCCGGTGGGGGCGGCCGCTCATCCTGGGCAACGACAACGAGTCACAACGTCTTTCACTTCACTTCCACGGAAACACGATGACGCCCCAGAGTCTGGTCGGGCCACTCGCGGCTCGGCGCCGGCCGGCCGTGCCGTGTCGTGACGCGGCATTCCCACCCGAGGTCAAGTTCACTTTCCATCGTTGATGCTTTTCGTGCAAAATAATGACAAGAACTTTATTTTTAAAGCGACGAGCATTAAATCGTCACACACACAATTAAACGAAGCCGGGCCAACCCTCGTTGCAGAGTCACCGTATACATTATTTTGTCCAGTCCACGTCCGCGTTCCCTCGCATGTCTCGCTTCGTCTCGCTTTGTGGGAAAGCAGGCCCGTCTCCTTACCCGGGCGGCGTGTGCTCCAGGTCGTGGGCGGCGCGCAGGTCGTGGACGCTGCGCCGGTGCTCGTGGCGGTAGATGGTGTCCGGGACGGCGGCGTGGCTCAGCAGGTTGGCCTCGCTGCTGCTCTTGGCCCGCCACGCCTCCCCGCGGCCCCCGTGCCTGGCCCCCGCCTGCTGACACACAGAGGTCACCAGGGTCACGGGCTGCTCCGGCGTGTCAGGCTCCCCGGCTCGCGCCGCGCCACTCACCCCGGCGTACGACGGCCTGGGGTGCGGGCCCGGGTGCTGGGGCTGGACCGGCGGGTGGCTCCGGAAGTCCGGGTCGCTCCTGGACCGCATGCCGTAGCGGGGCCCGTGGCCGATGTGGCCCTGGTCGTCGCTGGAGTCGTAGCCGCTGGAGCCGTCGCGGCCCCGGGACGCCGACGGCGGGAACACCCGCGGCAGGCCGAACTTGAGGTAGGTGTACATGTTGGCGCCCAGCGCGGACCTGAAACACGGGACGCGGCGCGGTCAGTGAAGCGCAGGAGCCGGTCCGGTCTGGAGCCCCCCGAAGCCGTTCGACGCGAACACAGATAACCTTCAGACGAGTCACAAGGGGGCGTGGCGCGTAGCGTGCCTGCACTCACTTGGGCCCGTATCTGGGGTGGCTGAGGATGGAGTGGACCGTGGAGTCCCGGAGCTGGAAGTTTCCATATGGCAGTGGGGACTTCTCGCTCGAGCCGAGGGCCGAGTCGGTGAAGTCCGAGTTGAGGTTCTGTCTGTAGATGGACCACGCGTGGAGGTCCTCCGAGTTGGACGGGATGGCGAGGCCCGAGTGCGACCTCTGGTGGTGGTGCGGCCTGGGCGGCGGGCCCGGGGGCGGCCCGTGGCCCGGGGGCGGGCCCGGGGGTGGGCCCGGCGACGGCGGCTCCAGGTAGCCGTGCGGGGCGAGGGCGGTCGACGAGCGGTGGTGCGGCGCGGGGGCCGGCGGCATGGAGTATCGCCGCTCCATTGTGTTGAGCTCCCACGCCCCCTGAGGGGCCCCTTGCGAGGGCATCACCGCGTCCTGCAACACGAACACGGTGCCGTCGGTGCTTACAGGGGTACGGCCGTGGACAAGCAGTGCGTGCGGGCCTAGCCGAGGACTGGCCCGGTTTGCCGATACCCCACTCCCTCCCCTCCCCTCCGCGAGCCGCGGGCGCGGCCCAGTTGAAGCGCCGCCGAGCGCTGCCGCTGCCGCTGTCCGCTCCGTTTGAGCCGGTATTGACGGTGACACGACTCAGACGGCACGGGACTCCCCCCCGATTCGGCGGCCGCGGCGCGAGGGGAAGTCGTTAATGGTGGTTTATGGCTCTAATTGATTGCGGCGGCTCAGTTTGTGGTGCCGCTGCCGCTGCACCGCGCTGCCGCAGCTGGCCCGGAGCCCGGAGCGCGGCCTGAGCGCAGCGGCGGCGCGGCGGCGCGGCCGGCATACGGTCTGCGGTCTTGGTCGGCACACCTGCAGGTGCAGGCCGAGCGTAGGAACAGGTAGCCGGCGTGGCCCGGTGTAGCGGGGCCCGGCCCTGCCTCGGCCCTGCCCCGGCCCTGCCCCGGCCCTGCCCCGGCCCTGCCCCGCCCGGCCCGGTCCTATCAGTGGCCGCAGCCCTGCCGGGGCCTTTGCTTGCGGCAGCTTGCGGCCGGTTCGGCCGGCCACGGTTAGCGGAGTGGCCCTCGGCGGCGGGAAGCGGCCCGCGGCTCGGAACAAGGAGCGGGCGGGGCGCGGGGAGGGGCGCCGCCGCATGCACCGAAAGCTCATTCCCTCCTTTCTGCTGATTGGCATTTTCAAGCCGCGGCGGCGCGCGGTTTGAAGCGGCTCGGGTGTGGCGGCAGCGGGGAGGTTCTGCGGCCGCGCGGAATCCTGAGCGCGGCGCCTGCGACCGCCGGGTAGGCCGGCCCGCACGACGCGCGCGCACGAGGCGGCGGCGGCTGCCTACCCAGCGGGCGCCGTGCCGCGCCGTGCCGCGCCGCGCCGAGCCGCGCCTCCCAGCCACGGCCGGAGGACAGGCCGAGAACGGGCCCCGGCCCCGGCCACGGGTCATGTGTCCCCGGGTACTCGGTACTCACATTCAGGCGACGCGGTGCGGTCGGGTCCGGATCGGCCTCCTCCCCGGGACGCCGTCATCTCGACATCTGCGGAAACGAAAGCAGGAAGGCACATGAGCCGCGAGGAGTGAGGGGCGTGCGAGTACGAGCTGCCGACGCCCGCCGACGAGGACGAGAGGTGTTTTGCATGGCGTTGTTATGCGCTATAAGAATGTGCGAGTGCCCGTCGTTGTATAGACAGGACTGCAAAAAAAAGAGTTATTGCAAGAAACAAGATCATATAACACTTAATTTTATTCATCCCCTTACGGCATACGGCTAGCGATTTTCAAGGCGAGAGTGGGGGGAAGGAGGTAGTGGAGGGGGCTGGCTGTCCCATAGAAGCAGCTTGGGCGCAGCTGTTGGTGCACAGCTGGAAAAAGGGGTGACGGGAAAGAGGGAGGAGAGGGGGGGGGGCGGCATGTTGGACAATGGAATCATGGGCTGTAAAGAGTGGCCGAGCTGCGACCGCCACGCCACGCTCCGCCACGCCCAGCCGCGACCCGACTGGCCCGGCGCGGCGTCCTACGGGAACCTCGATGCACGGGACACAATAAGAGATACGCAACGAGCGGCAGGCGGCAGAAGGCGGCCGCAAAGGCAAGGCGAAGGCACGTTCGGGCCGGCGCGGCGTGGCGTGGCGTGGCTGCTGTTCTACCAAGGATTTTTGCCGGGCGCGCGCGCCGAGGCAGAGGCGGTGCCCCCCTGATGTCGATTTGAAGTAGACAACCTCTCAGCCACGCACGAGCTGAGCGGTGCCTGTCGGTGCCTCCCGGCGCCTCTCGGCTGCCTGCCCACGCATCACTGCCCCTGCCTGCCCTGCCTGCCCTGCCCCCCGCGCTCCTACGGCCCCGAGGAATCCACCTGCAAATGACACGGGGCTGCCGGAGCTGCCGGAGCCCAGCGCAGCGCTGCCCGGCGCCGGCGAATAAGTCTCGACGAAAAAAACCGAGGAAGACGACGACGGCGTGCGGACTCTGGCCTCGCGTCCGGGGGGACACTGACCCGCCGCGACGCCAGGAGATGGAAAACTGGGAGGAACTGTGACTACATGACATGACGGCGAGCATGCCGCACCGGCCGAGGGCGGCGATCCCACTTACTGCGGGCACCTGCTCGCGGCCGGTATATTGCGTGGCGGCGCACTTCTCCGTCTTCTCTCTCTCTCCCTCTCTCTCTCTCTCTCTCTCTCTCTCTCTCTCGTACTACTCACTACCGCCCGTCACTTGCCTGCTTACAGAGAGGAACCCTTAGGAACCGAAACGAAAAATGGACCGGCAAGGAAAGGATGGAGTGGGGCGGGGGGGGGGGGGGGGGGGGCAGAGACGGCGGTATTGTTCTGGGTTGTTGTTGTCCTGGGCCCCCGCGCGGCCTCGGCGGGCCCGCACCGGTGGTCTAGTAATACACCCGACCCGGGGGCGGCGCCGGCTCCGGGGCCTCCGGGCGGGCGCCGTGCCGCCGTGCCCCCACCGCACAGCACAAAAGGAGTAACCGTGGACGTTACACCACTTCCCATGGGCCGCCGCGCCGGGCCGGACCGCGGCCGGCCGCCGCCGCCTCGGCCGCCGCGTCCAGCGTCCATCCCGCCCAGCCCAGCCCAGTCCTCAGTCATTAGCGCCTGTCCAAAATGACGTTACGCATTTCGTTTTGGCCGCGCGGCTTTAATTTTAACTGCGTTCGTCATTACGGTCCCCAGCCGGGCCGGGCGGGCGGGCCGCATGCGTGGCGGCGGCCGCCAGCCGCTCCCGAGCGGACCCCGACGCGTGTCTCTGTCTCTCTCTCTCTCTCCGAGCGCTTCGCATCGCTCCGTCTCCCTCTGGCCCGCGGAACCACCTCCGCCACCCGATGAAGAGCTTTGGCGTGCGGCGCGCCTCCCGCGCACCGTAGGCTGAGCAGTGCTTTGGTATCTGTCTCACTCGCTCCCTACGGAACGACCCGTGAGTGCGACAGAGGCAGAGGCATGAAAGCGCTCTCGGAACAAGCCTACTCTGGCCGCCAGCTCCGCAGCAGCCCCGAGGCGCAGACGCTAAACGCGGCCTCAGATTCACAATTACCAGGCCAGGCGGCCTCTGCCTGCAAGGAGCGGCAAGGCGTGGCGGCAAAGCCGCTGGAATGGGGCGCGTCTTACGGCGAACCGCTGAATAATAATGCACAAAAATAAAGATTAATTTACTGCCGTCGAACCGCGGGCTGCCGCGCGCGCCGCCGCCGCCGCGTCGCCGACTGACTCTGAGCTGCGCTCTGAAAAGCATAACTGATTTAGCTTAGCCGTTTAGCAGGAGCGGCTGTGAAACCGTTCGCCGTTTGGTCCCCGCCTCCCTCGCCGCGCGTGCTCCGCTGAGCGTCACATCGGGGCGCCTCACGCCTCGAGAGCGAGAGAGACGCGCAGGGCGACCTGCCTGTCTCACTCGCACCACGCCCACCCGAGGAACGGTGACAGTGTATATGGCCCGTTGCCGCCTCACCGATAATTACACCTTTATTAGTGGGAGGGGAGAGACAGAGGCAGGGGTTACAACGAGGCGTGACCCTATGCGCCCCTAGGCGGGCTGCACGCTAGCGTCTCCAGGCGGGTGCAGCCAGCATGTGAAATGTCATTCTGATCCAGTCGGCGGGGGGTCAGTGGGTCGGCATACAGAGGTGCAGGCAGCGGGGCGCCTGGAGGAGCCGGGGTAGGCCACCCCGCCGAGCGCGCGTGCCCGACGGGCCGGCCTACCCTCGACTCGGCAGGCGCTCGGAGGGCGCTCAGCCCCGGCCGAGCCGAACGACCGCTCTCCCCCCGGAGCACTCCGCGGGACAGCGGCGAGGCGACGCGAGCGGGAAACTTTCATTCAGGGGACGATAACGTTAGGTTGGCGTCGGCGGCGGGAGCCCCGGAGCCCCGGAGCCCCGGAGCCCCGGGCACGAGCGCGGCGCATCAGACTTGCATGCGCGGCTTGGGCTGCCTCGGCCTCGGCACGCCGCGGGCGCATGAATACCAACAAGTGTCGCGTGCGGCTCACATTCGGGGCGGCGGGCCGGCGGCTGTACCGCTACGGAGCGCGCCCCCCGCCACGCCCTCCGCCACGCCCTCCGCCGCGCCGCACTCCCACGCCGCTCTGCCGGTGATGCGAGTTCGGCCAAAACCAGTCCGGAGGCGGGGCGGTCCTGGTCGGGCCGAGCCGGGGACGGGGGCCGTTTGGGGGAGAAGGGGTGGGGGGGGGGGGGATCTCCAACGGTTATGTGACCCACACTGGTGCCCTTGAATTCCTCGGGAGTCAAGGTATGAGGAGGGCCCGGCGGCGGCCCGGTCCAGCAAGGAGTCGACGGCCGAGGGGTCCGGTGGGTCCGTCCGGCCGGGATGCGGACGCGGCACGCGGCACGCAGCACGCGGCACGCGGCGGCCGGCGGCGTCACCTGACCGCGTGGCCGCGGCTGCTGGCGCGGGGCGCGGCGTCGGGGCGACAGAAAGAAATGAGTTATTCTGAGTTACGCCACGCCGCCCACGCAACGAGCGACTCGCCGCGCGTTCTGCGGTGAACCGCGTCCGAGCCAGAGGCGCCAGGGTGCGGCGGCGGCGCTAGAGGCCGGCCGCTGCAGCAGGCGGGACCCGGCGGGACCTGCGACCCGCAGCAGCGCAGTGTGCGATAACTGCAACAATAAGTAGCGCAAACGCGCACCAGCCGCCGCCGCCGCCGCCGCGCGGGCCCCCGACAGTGGGGCACGGGCACGGCGGACGCGGCAGGAGACGGTCCGCCTCCGGCAGCCCCGCCCCGCCCCGCCCCGCCGGCGCGGCAGCATTGTCTTGTGTGTTGCGTATCCGATTTCCGCGTACATCGATGTGTCGTCTCGTTTCCCACCCTGCAGGCAGTGGCGGCCCCGGTCTCAGGGAGGAAGCGACCTCGGCGAGTGCAGCGACGACGAATACCCCGGCCGGCGCACCCTGTCGACGACACGCAGTCCAGCGCCCGGCCCGCGGCCCGCCACTCCTGGGGATCCTACCGAGGGGCGCCTCACCTCACGGACGGGCGTACACTGACTGGTGACTGGGCGGACATTTCCATTGACTGGAATGAAAATTTCACGATCATGTGTGGTTTTTGCGTTCTGAGCTGTCACCCTCCCCAAAAAAAAGTCATTGACTGAAGAGTGACTGGACTGGAAGAGCGTACACTGACTGCACTGGGGGACCCCTCGGGTCCTCTTCATGACGATGAAGCTGTCGCCAGCCGAGACAGTTTTACGAGTATCCCTTTTCATGTCCACGTTTCATGCTTTCGGCGGCAGATAAAGCGCGCTAGACGCATCATGCGCACGGCGCATGGCCGGGCGGGGCCGCGGGGGCAGCGGGGGCCGCGGGGGCCGACAGACGTGCGGTGAAAGTCCCTTACTTGTCGCTACGGTATCGCCGGCCCACCACGTCCCGCCCGCAGAGGTGAGGTTAGGCGGGGTTAGGGTTGGCTGCGGGTCGCGCTCTCTCTCTCCGGGCGTTCTCTGTCGGGACTGCGGGCGGGCTGCGACGGGGGTGTGGCTGGAGGCTCGGTGGCCGGCTCGTGCGGGGGCCGCGTAGGTCAGCGCTGGAGGGACACGGAGACTCTGAGCCGCTCCAGCCACGGCCTGGCAGCCGGCCGCCCCCTGCGGGCCCCACCCCCGGGCGTGTGCCCTGCTGCCCGGCTCGGCTCGGGACCCCTCCTCAGGACCTCGGGGACGACATTGCCGTGGACTCGCTGGAATATCTTGCGGGGGACCCCACATGCTTGTGCGTGTGTGTGTGCGTGTGTGTGTGTGTGCGTGCGTGTGTGCGCGCGCGCGAGCGCTCGTTGAGAGCTGCTTTCATACGGGGCCACACACGGCGAACGGCTCGACAGTGCAATGCGAAAGTGAGGCACGCGCAGCACATGCACCGGTGCCGCGGCGGTACGGGCGGGCGTGACCTGTCACTGGGAATGAGCCGGGCCGTGGCCGTGGCGCGCGCATGCGCCCCGCAGAGCCCGGCGGAGCTGGCATGGCAACTACTAATCCAGAAAATGTATTCCTCTTAACTTCCGCTCCGCCCGCCGCGCCTGTGCCGCGCCCGCTGCCCCGCTCTCGCTTCCGCTGCGCTGCCTTCTGCGTACCCTCTGCGGTGCGGCTCGCGTAGGGATAGGAAAAGTCGCATTCGAATCGTTGCGGCCGCAGCCTGTATCCTGGCGGCCCGTCCCCCACACCTCTGGCGTGACCCGGCCCGACCTCTGCCGGATAATCGTCCGTGCAGAGCGCCGCGGCCGCTGCAGCGCTGCGCCGCCCGCTGCCCCACATATTGACTTTTGGACAAGGCCGTGACGCCGCCACCGTCTGGGCGTGACTGTCGCTGCTGCGGCCGCTGCGGCCGCGGAACAGTGTCAGTATGTCACCTCAGCGCCGCGGGACCCGGACGGGGCTGGACGGCTGGACGGCTGGACGGCTGGACGCGGGGTGGACGCTGGCTAAGCGGCGTCCGCTCGCAGCCATCGCAGCGCGGAGCGCGGAGCGCGGCTAACAGGGACTGGCGGGGCCGGCGGCTGGCGGCGGGGGGATCCAAGGGACCGTGAAGTCCAGGCCGCCGTGCCGCCGTGCCGCCGTGCCGCGCTGCCCGGCCGCGGCTAACCCACGTAGCCACACGGAACGGGCACGGCAGTTGTGGCGGCTCCGGGTCGGACAGACGCGAGCCGCGAGCCGCGAGCCGCGAGTCGCGGCGGAGTCCGTGCTCTGCGCCGCGCGGCCCTCGGGGGCTCCGGGGATGGGCTCCGGGACGGCGGCGTGCACCGCCACCGCCACGCCACCGGGCCGCGACGCGCCACTGGCGGCAAGGCATGGCGGCCGGCGGCAGCCGTGCGAGGAAGAAACAACGCTACGTATACGCGCACAACACAACAGGCCGGCCGCCTGTCCGCCCTGACAAGCAGAAGACGTCGGGCTCGTTCCGCAGCCGCATCTCTGATCTGAGGACGACGAGGGAGCGCCGACCCAGCCGAGCTCTGCTCCGACCCCGAGCCTGGCCGCTTGCCTGGGCGGGGCGCGCCTGCCACCGCGAGGGTAGGCCGACCCGCCGGGCACGGCCGCTCGGCGGGGAGGCCTAGCTCCCCGGCGGCCGGCTCCTCGCGGGCCTCAGGGTCCTAGTCCTAGTCCAGGTGGCCGAGGCTGAGGCCGAGGACAGCAGACGTCGCCTTCTTATTCGCTACTTTTTAATGTCCTGTCGGGGGTTTACGGTGCCAAATGTTTATGTTGGGGACGTGGTGTACTTGTGGCCAGGGTGAACGACACGTCACACGCGCGCCGCCTCGCCGCGCCACGCCCCGCTTGCCGGCTGCTGCGTCTTGTCTGTCTCTCTCTCTCTCGCTCTCCCTCCCTCTCGCTCTTCCTCCTCTCCCAGGACCGTTACGCCGCATGGACTCGGACTGTACCGGTCAGCCGGGCCCGCCACCAGCCAACGGGTCTGCTCCCCGCGTGTGTGTGTGCGCGCGCGCGAGAGAGAGAGAGAGAGAGAGAGAGAGAGAGAGAGAGAGGAGAGACAGCCGGCCGGTGGCGTGTGACGCGTGCGACCGACGGAGACGGCGCTATAGTCCGGCCACGCGACAGTGGCGTATCTACGAGGTGCAGGTGGCGGCACCGGGTTAACCGCCCGGCCTCCGGCTCATCTGAGTGAGCGATGCCTCGCCGGCGGCCGGCTGGCCTGGCGCGCAATAAACGCTGCTGCCCGCCAGGGTTTTATCTTCCTCTCCGCGTGTTCACTTTCTACGTGTCCCCCTCCCACCGCGACGCTGGACCGTGACTCATATCGGTTCTCTCTCCGGCCGGTCGGTGGTCGGTACCCCCTGCTCTGTGCCGGGCCTGCTGCTCCGCCCCGCCAGCCCCGCCAGCCCCGCGGTCTCGGCGATGGAAACTCATTCGCAAGTCTCCAGCGGCGGTGGGGCGGCCAAATGCGACTCCCGCGGCCGGCCGCGGCGGGCCGGGTCGGGGAGGCTGGGGCTGGGCCCGGCGGGGGCTCGCATTCCTGAATGCGCAACGAGCGCTGCCGAGCACTGCGCCCCGCCTGCCTCGTGCACCTCTCCGCCGCGAGGGGCGGCTGGAGGGCGGGGGCCACACCCGCGACCCGCGGCCGCAGGCCCCGCGGCACCACCACGTGACACCGTGTCGCGGCTGACTGGTGGGCCGTGGGTCTGCACGCCCTGAGGGTCCTCTCGCCGCGTGGAACCTTTTTGATTTAGGAAATTCGTAAAATAGGGCAGTGCGTCTCAGTCAAGGAGAGTATCTTCTTTCCTTTGTCACGCCCATGCCGCTCTTATGAGAAGAGAGAGACAGACAGACAGAAGATTCTCTTGCCCGAGCCTTGCCTGGAAGAGGGTGTCTCCCGGAGCACCCTCAAAGGCCAGAGAAAAATTGCCAGCGTGACGGGCGTTTACGCCGCGACTAATTGACTCTCGGATGATTTCTCTGCCGTCAATGTTGGCCCTTTTAAAAGAAATGTGGAGGGTCCAGGAAGGCTGTCGGCGGGATCTCCCCCATCAGGCCCCGCCGCGGGGTCCGCCGGGGTCCACCCGGCGGGTCGTGCTCCTCGCGGTCCCGCCGTTACCCAGAGTGCATCACGATCGAGAAACGTGCCGGCGTCGGCGGGGGACATGTTAATTATTAATCACACGAAACGAGAAAATGGGCAAATAATCGAGGCAACACACCGCTGAAGTGCCGCCAAAAAGGGGACCACGAGTAATTCACCAGCAGAGAGCTGCGTTCACAAGGAGGCAGAAAGAGTTGCGCCAAAGTACTGGAAACGCGATCAGGCGAGGGTAAACGGTAAGGCGGTCACTATCAGATGGGGCGGCACCGGCGGGCACCGGCGGCCCGGGGACACGCGCCTAACGGGGTCCCCGGGGCCCCGCCCCTCGGCGTGCTGCGGCCAGCCGACATCCCGCGGGGCGGCGGCGGCGGCCGCCGTCTGCAGGGAGGGGAGGAGGGAGGCTGGGAACGAACCTACACGAGGTGCTGTGGATACTCAGGGCCCAGGCCCAGCCGGGCAGCGGCCTTCAAGACACCCACCATGAGCCTGTGCTGGAGGGCCATTGCTCGGGGTCCGGCCGGCCAGGACCGCTGGCCTCGATCCTTTGTCCCTCGTGGGCGCATCGATCATCCCCTTCAGGCTCGATTCGGCGGAGGCGCGGCGCGCTGCGGCCCGCGGCCCGGACTCGCGGAGGCCGCTGCGTGAGGCCGTTGCGTGAGGCCGCTGCCCATGCAGCGGGAGGCTGCGGGCCGGACCGCGGCCGAACCGATTGAGCAAAGCCGCGGCGACCATTTCCCTCCGCCGGGGGGAAAAACAGAGAGAACAATGGCGGGTGTTTGTGAGTCGCGGCGGGAGACGAGAGGCGAGAGGCGCCTGAGTGCAGACATCCTGCAGACGCCGCCGCTAATGCATGCGCCGCGGCGCCTGCCGATCGGGCAATGCGGGACGCAAGGACGGCGGCGGCGGCGGCCGAGAAACCGGAGGAAGCGCTCCTTCCAAGCACCGAGACGCGAGACGCTGCTGCTAGACAAGCTAATCTCAGGATGGCAGCAAGGTCGTGCGAAACGGTCCGCCCCCCTCCCTCCCCCCGGCCTCCCCAGCAGGATGTGGGGCGGTCAGCGGACGAGAGTCGCCCCGGCGCCGCCGGCTCCGCCGTGCACCGCCAAGGAAAGGGTGTCGTAGAGAGTCATCAGCGAATGCAAATCGCCGAGACAAGTGCCAACAAATGTCACACGCTCCCTTCCCTTTTTAATAATTTTTTTTCGCGTCGTGCGGCTGGTTGCTGTGCAGCTGAGCTCGGGGCCGTACGCAGGCGGCAGTGCCGGCGATGCCCGGCGGTGCTCGGCCTGCCACAGGACGTGATGCCTCTGCCTCCAATTTCGTGCCTTCTTTCTCTTCTCTTCTCTCCGCTTGCAGTGAGTGGGGTGAGTGTGGTTGGCTTGCCACGGCCGCCGCCGCTGCCAGCTGGGTCAGCCATGCCAGGCCGTGCTGAAGTGCTGTGCCTCCGCAGATAAATGCCACATGCCTGCATGACACACTTTCAGGGCGGGGCGCGGCCGCACCGGCGCTGCCAGCGCCCTGGACAACAAACAGATGCAATGCGGCGTGCGGCTGGAATGCAGGTGCGGAAAAAAATGACGTCCAAGCTTGTAAAAATGTCAGTCCTAGCAACTGCCTTAAACGCCTCGTGCATTTGAAACACGGCTGTGTCGCCTCCTCCAGTGTGCATCGTCATAGTCTCCAAAGAGGACTCCAGACGACTCCAGAGGGGACACAAGAGGATACTCCAGTGAGGACTGACCAGGCGGACCTACGCCAGCCATTTCCAGGCCGGGGCCAGCGGAGCTTTCGCTGGACACCGTGCCCCGTCCATGCCATGCCGCCGTCCACGCCACGCAGAAACGACCGCTCAATTTCTCATCCGCGGGTCCCTTCTTTTGCCGGGATGGATGGCCGCAGCAAACCAGTCGCGTCCGGAACGTCCGAGGGGGGAATCAATCAAGTACCGTAGGTCTATGCTGTGGGACAGGCGAGGCGCCGTGGCGAGCCGTGGCGGGGCGGGGGGGGGGGGGGGCATTCCCCGTTGGGCACAGCAGCGGCCATCACACAGAGAGGCCCGGCCCAGGTCCGACCGGCGGCGGTCGAGTCCGCGCCGAGCCGGAGATGAGCAAACGAAGAATAACCTGGAACGGCAAAGGGGGTCCGGCGGGACTGTGCGCCGTGCCCGGCTGCAGCGGCGGTGGCGGCAGCGGTGAGCTGTGGGCCGCGGGGGAGAGAGAGAGATTTGATTTGATTTGATTTATTTTGCTTAAGGTACAGACAACAGGCCTGGAAAGTCCCACGAGCGTCCATACCGCTCTCTCAAATATCGAGAGAGAGAGAGAGAGAGAGAGAGAGAGAGAGAGAGACCTGTGGGCACGATGACATAGAGAGACCTCCGGCCTCCGGGCCGGGTCTCTCTAGGACCGGGGTCCGACACGCCGCGGGGGCACTCCAGCTCGTCAGCGGGAGGAGCATCGCTGGAGCCGCGCTGGAGCCGCGCTGGTACGCCGCGCCGGCGAGTGCAGGTGCCGCAGGCGCATACAGCCAGCGCGGCAGCGGCGGCCGGATTTAAAAGCCACGACCCCGCCCCGCCCCGCAACGCTCTCCATTCCGAAAACAACAAAAGCGGACGTCCTGTCGAATAATTAAATGCCGGCGGCAGCGGCGGGCCGCTCCCAGCCCCAGCCCCTTTACGACAGACCTGGCCCTTTAAGAGGACAGGACCACAAAGCCATCCGGTCCGGCGAGCTGCAGTTGTCGTACTATTTTATTAAACCTCCCGGCGGCGGAGACTCACCGCGACACCCCGCAGTACAGCCTGTGCGACTGTGCCGCAGCCGTAGTCCTCAAGGTGCAGGAGCTGTAGCAGCGTGGCCACAGTGTAGCCCTGCTGTAGCCCTGCTGTAGCCCTGCTGTAGCCCTGCTGTAGCCCTGCTGTAGCCCTGCTGTAGCCCGGCGGCCCGCGGTCCTCGGCGGCGTCCTCACTCGCGCGACACACACGACGCGGATACTGTCACTGGCGGCGCCCTCGGCACCCCGACGACGGCCCCCGACGGCCCCCGACGGCCCCCCGCGAGCACCCGGACGGAGCCGGACGGCGGCGGCAGCGACACACGGCACAGCACGGCGCACAGCGGAGCACAGAGCCGACTGAGAGCAGGAGCAGGAGGCCCACGCCGTGGCCATGCCGCTGCAGGCGCGGCAGCCAGCGGCGGCGCAGGGCCGGGCCGGGCCGAGCCGCACCGCGCCGCGGCAGCCCACCGGCCCACCGGCCCCACCGGCACAGAGGCCCCGCTCCGCGCCCCGCGCCCCGCGCCCCCTTCCCACCTGTCTCACCTGCCCCCTCCCCCTGCGCACCGGCAGGCAGGGCTGGCAGCTTTAGGAATGCGCTGCCAACCCGACGCCGGCAAAGAGTCCTGCAGCGCTCAGGACGGCGCTCTGCTCCTGCTGCTCCTGATGCTCCTGCCGCCGCCCTACCCGGCCGCCGTGACGGCGTCGCCGACGCCAAATTGCCCCCCCCCCTCCTCCCCGCCGGTCCGTACCGCGCACCGCGACCGGCCTCGTACCCAGCATAGTAGAGCGGTAGGCGCCGGTGCCGGCGTCGCCGGCGTCGCCGGGCTGGGCTCTGAACTCCTCCCCTCCCGCCCCCGTCAAATGATCGGATCTATTCGTCACAGTCGACCCAGTATGGCAGCCTTTTGGGTCCGCGCCGCGGGCCGCGGGCACCACGACGCTCACTCACTGAGGTGGGTGGTGTGGTGTGGCAATGGCTTTGCGGCGCGGTGCGGTGCGTGCTGCACCCCTCGGGCGCCGCGGGGCCGCACCGGGGCCGCAGGACCGAAGGACCGCAGGGCATCGCGGCCGCGGCCACCCACACAGCGGCGCTGCGCGGGCGCTGAGGGCGCTGGCGGCGCGGGGAGGGAGGCCGTCCCGGAGTCCCGGATGCACGGGGGGCTGCCCCGGGCCTCGGCGCGGCCTCGGCGCGGCCTCGACGCGCCACTTACTCACCTCAACCCACCTGTGTGTGCCGCGGCCGCCGGCCTGACTCATGGCACCGAATGGGGCGGCGGCCGAGGGGAGGCTGCGGCGGGCTGCGAGCGCGGAGCAGGCGGCCAGTGGGCCCGGGGCCCGCGGCCCGCGGTCGTTGACTCCCGGAGTCATTGCTTCGGCCTCCACCGCACCGGCGGAGCCCGCGGCCTCGCGCGTCTCCTTGGCTCTCAGAGCGGACCGCACCCGGCGCACCCCCGCGCACCAGGCGACTTGAACGCACGCATCAGGACCCACCCCGCCTGCTGCGGTTGGTCCCGACCGGCCCGGGGGAATGCATCCCTCCAGCCAACGGGGATGGGTGGCAACGACCGCCCCGCGCGCCGGGCGGGAATTTCAAGTTGCTGATGTTGGTACCGGCCGGGCGGCCGGGGTAGCGGGGGGCTGGGGGTCTCTGGCTGCTGTACGGTCCGCTAGGCAGCGTGCGCCACGCCGCGCCGCGCACCTGAGAGCATGACCGGAGAGCAGGGAGGGGGAGGGGCGGAGGCCCCCAAGGTAGAGGGGCCCCCCCTTACCCGTGCCTGCTCTGGGCCCAGGCCGTGGCGCTGCGGAGCCGAGCGGAGTGTGGCTCGGCTCGGGCCCGCCAGCACCGCGCGGCCGCGCCGCGATGTGGATCTGACGCCAGTGTTGCACCGACGGCCCGGAGTCCCGGACGGCCGCAGCTGCCGCAGGTGCCGCAGCGCGTAGCGGCCAGGACTGTGGCCGGGCTGTAGCCTCGCGGGGGACATCGCGACGGGGCGGCCCACAGGTGGGTCAGTGGCAGCAGAGCAGCAGCGGCGGTCCGCCGTGCCCGCAGGAGCAGGGCAGAGCTCCAACGTCCGACCCGTTACAGCGAGCCCTGTCACCAACATGGTGACCAACGAGATCTCCCTGGAGCTGTGCAATGTCTTCCACACCGGACAGGTGAGCACGGACGCAAGGTGGGCTACAAAGCCGGCTATGTCATCTCAGTGGCCCCACCCTGTGCCTCTATTCGGGTCCGCAGGTGGAGCCGGGCACGTGCCTGCAGAAGCTCATGGGCAGCGTCAAGACGGGGGTCATCCTCAAGGATGTGTCCCTCGAGGTCCACGGCGGGGAAGTCCTCGCCATCCTGGGCTCCAAAGGTAGGCGGGTGGCCAGGGGGACGTGCCGATGTGCGTACTTCGGCCTGCGTTTCTCTAACCCCTCTCTCCTCTCTCCCTTTCGCAGGCAGCGGGAAGCGCGCGCTGCTAGACGTGATCGCCCGCCGGGAGCAGGGCCCGACCCGCGGCCAGATCCTGCTCAACGGCGTGCCCATGTCGCTGCGCCTGTTCCAGCAGAGCTGCGCCTACGTCAGCCACAAGTGCGACGTGCTGCCGGGGCTGACGGCGGAGCAGAGCCTGCACTACGCGGCCAGCCTCACCATCGGCTCCAGGGTGTCCCGGTAAGGGCAGGCCGCCGCCGCCGCCGCCGTGCGGGCCGGCCTACCCGGCAGCCGCAGGCGCTGTGCCTCTCGGCTCCCGACACTGAGCACCAACCCCCGGCCTGCGCAGGTACATGAAGAGCTCCCGCGTGAAGCAGGTGCTGGCGGACCTGGCGCTGACGCAGGTGGCCAACAGGACGCGCGGCCAGCTGACGGCCAGCGAGTACCGGCGCCTGGCCATCGGCCTGCAGATGGTCCGCGACCCCGTCGTGCTGCTGCTTGACGAGCCCACCTGGGACCTGGACCCGCTCAACACGTACCTGGTCGTGTCCATCCTGTCCAACCACGCGCGCAAGTACGGGCGCTGCGTGGTGCTGACGATGGAGAAGCCGCGCTCGGACGTGTTCCCCTTCCTGGACCGGGTGGCCTACCTGTGCCTGGGCGACATGGTGTACACGGGCCCCACGCGCTTCATGCTGGACTACTTCCGCGGCATCGGCTTCCCGTGCCCCGAGCTGGAGAACCCGCTCATGTACTACCGTGCGTCCTCCCCCTCTGACCTCTAACCTCTGACCTCTGTCTGACCCTGCCCGCCCCGCCTCACGCCACCCCCCTCTGCTGTTCCAGTGTGCCTCTCCACGGTGGACCGGCGGTCGCGGGACCGCTTCATCGAGTCCAACCACCAGATCGCCGCCCTGGTTGACAAGTTCAAGCTCGAGGGCACGCCGTTCAGGAAGTCGGCGTCGAGCGGCGCCGTGCTGGGCCTCGGGGACGGCGGCGTGGGCCTGGGCGGCACCCTCACGCTGTCGCCGGTCTCCGTCTCGGTGTCCGGCGCGGGCTCGGGGGTGGGCGCCAGCAAGGTGCCGCTGTCGGCCTTCGGCCGGCCCTCGGCCCCCAGAGTCGCCCTCGCCCTCTTCATGTGACGCTTCGTTCCACAAGCCAGGGCTGCTCGCGGCACCCGACCCGTGCCGTACCCGCGCCGACCAGTCCGACGTCTCACTGAGGCCCCCTTTCCCCTTCCCCCCACAGGAGGTGCCTGGCGAGTACCTTCAACCTGCAGGCGGGCTCCATCTGGCGGCTGGCGTCCCGACTCCTGCTGCTGCCCCTCTACTTCTGCGTGCTGTGGCTTTTCTATCACGACAAGAGAGTGAGTTGTGGCCGGGAGGCGGGGCGGGGCGGGACCTGGACTTGCCCCCTTTTTTTTTTACCGTCTTATAAGTTTCTCAAGATTAAACCTGCTGTCGCTCCCTAGGCTTTCCAGCACACCTTCGTGACGAGCAGTGGCCTCATTTTCAACACGCTCGCGGGGACATACTTCATCGCCATCATCAACACAATCTTCACGTGTGAGTATCTCGAGAGTCTGCTAATTTGGCGTCATCTTAGTTGCCGATGCATGCGCGCACGCGCACGACTTAACTACACGGACTGGAGTGTGAGCGGGGGGTGGCACTTCCCTCGCCGCCGCCGCCACGCCGTGATGTTTATCGCTCGCGGTCGTATTTTTGCAGTTCCCGCTCATCGAAACAGATACTATCAGGAAGCCCAGGAGGGCCTCTACACCGGCCCTCTATTCCTGCTTAGCTACTTCCTATTTTCTCTGCCGTTCTCCGTTCTGTCTGTGGTTGCCGCGTCCAGAGTAGGATTTGAGTGAGTATCGGCGCCCCAAATGTTTCCCCCGCCCCGCCCGGGTCCGTGTTGACAAGCCCTGCCGCTCCCCGCAGAGTGTCCGGCCTCACCGACCCCTGGGACTGGCTCAAGCTGGGCTGCATCATCTGGGGCTGCTACACCCTGGGCGAGCAGCAGACCGTGGCCCTGCTCGTGGTCATCAAGCACTCGTTCACCGCGGCCGTGGCCAGCACCACTCTGTGCGCGCTGGGCCTGGTGCTGTCCAGCGGGGTCCTCAGGTGGGTGACGATACGCCACGGTCAGTCGACTTCGGTCGTCAGGGCATCTCATGGCCGCCGGTCTCCCCCTAGGTCCATCCGCGGCCTGTCGGAGTGGCTGCTGTACATGACGTACGCGAGCCAGACCCGGTACGCGGCCGCCTACCTCCACCGGCAGCTGTTCAGCCACCCCCACTTCAGCGGCCTCGCCCGGGACCCCCTCGCCAACTGCTCCCTGGCCCCCGGCACGATCCAGACGCAAGAGTCGCTCTCGGCAGCCTCGGCCAGCTTCGGCTGCCGGTACGCGGACGGCTGGGCTTTCCTCGCCGAACGATTCGGTAGGGAGAACGCGGAGGATTCAGCCACGCTGACGGCCTTCCTCGAGCTGGACTTCAACATGGGCGTCACCTTTGCGTTCGCATTCGGACTGACCGTGGTCAATTGCCTTCTCTATCTGGTACCTCTCCCAGCCTTTATCAAAGCCAAATTCAGAGAGTGAAAATGATTTTAACTGCAGTACTTCAGTATTATAAGTTATTGTTTTTTAAAACTATTGAATAAATTAATTTGTGTTGAAATTGGCCTGTTTCTGTCCCCTTATTTTCCATGGAGAAGCGAATAGGGTAGGATAAACAACCACAAGCTTTTAAAAAATATGTACAAATATATTTAATTTTCGTTCACAGTACAGAGATATTTAACAGCAGTTGAGTGTACATCATATAAACACCATAGCAATCAGTAAATAAATAAAAACAATAAACTGTCTGACACAGAATGGCAATTTGAAAAGACTTCTTAAGTTAGCAAGTTTATAAACAATTTCTGAGGACACAAACATATCTCATACATTACTTTAGAAAGACAAAGACATGCTACAAAATAAATAGATTCTGAGATAATCTGAAAACAAACAGTTGTTCATGGAAGAAGTCTAGAAATAAAACATTTTAATCGGCTCTCTCAGGAATTTCAACTTGTTGCATAGATTTTAAGTCTTCTGAAACAGCAAATTCACAACCAGTTGAGGAAATGATCTCGGGAACTTCAACACCTTCGGCTATTTCAATTAATGTAAGTCCTCCTTCACGGTCAACAGAAAATACAGCCTGCAAAAAAAAAGAAAAACCAACTATCATTAGTTTCCTTTATAACGAAAATTTTCTTAAAGATTATAGAACCACCAAGGTACCTTTTCTGTAATGATAAGGTCAACACAGCCTCGTCCTGTGAGAGGAAGTGTACATTGAGGGAGAATTTTGTGCTCTCCCCCTTTGCTGGTGTGTTCCATGCAAACTACAACTTTGGTTCCACTTGCAGATACAAGATCCATTGCTCCTCCCATTCCTTTCACCATCTTACCCTGTGCAGAAAAAAAGAAGAAAATGTATCTTCCAAAAACAATGACGAGTTAACAAAAAAAAGGGAATTTACATAAACTTACGGGAATCATCCAATTTGCTAGATCACCATATTGAGATACCTGCATAGCCCCAAGCATTGTTAGCCCAATGTGACCACTGCAGAAAAAAAGAGGATAAGATAGGATTAAAAAACATTAGGTACACCGTATAAAACACCAAACCATACATACCCTCTGATCATAGCAAAACTGTCATCACTGCCGAAAAACGATGCACCCGGAAGGACAGTAACTGTCTCTTTACCTGCATTGATCAGATCAGGATCAACTTGATCTTTAGTGGGGAAGGGGCCCAAACCAAGGATACCATTTTCACTCTGAAGTGTAACACGTATACCGGCAGGAATCATATTAGCAGCCAGCATGGGCATACCGATACCTAGATTTGCTGTTTAAAATACATTAAGGAAGCATACATATTATGCAAAAGAGTAGCATGAGGGAAAAAGAATTCTTATAATTGATAAAACTGATGAAATAATAATTATTTATGAAGGATACCATACATTCCATCTTTAAATTCACAAGCAGCTCTACGAATGATGCGCTCCCTCAGAGCTGCAGCAGGTGTTTGTGGAATGCCAGACTTGGATTTTCGCTTTTGCACTGTTGTTTTCTAATCAAGGAAAGACAAATCAAGATACAAAACTACCAGATCCTACATTAAAAAGGAAATGTGTATGATTTTTAGAACCTCTCACCTCTACTCTTTTCTCATATTTCTCGCCTTTAACAATGCGTTTAACAAAAACTCCTGGAAGATGAATCTCGTCAGGATGTAATTGACCAATCGGAACAATCTCCTCAACTTCTACAATGCCAATTTTGGCAGCTTGACACATAACAGGGTTAAAGTTACGTGCTGACTTTCTGTAAACAAGAGGATTAAACAAAGAGGGAGATAATGACACCTTTCTTATAAATAAATTATACAATTTGCAAGAAACAAAATTAAATATCACCACACCTAAACACCAAGTTTCCTTCTTCATCAGCTTTCCAAGCTTTCACCAAGGCATAATCTCCTGTGATGGCTTCTTCCATTATATAATCTCTCCCATTGAATATTGCAGTCTGTCTTGGTTCACTAGCAATTGCAACACCACCATTTGCATCATACTTTATTGGGGCTCCTCCTTCATGTACAAGTGTTCCGAAAGCTGTGGGAGTGTAAAATGCAGGAATACCTGCTCCTCCTGCACGAACACGCTCAGCAAGGGTACCCTAAACACAATGAAGAGCAGAAAAGTTTACACAGACGCCATATAGAACTAATCCATCTGGTCAGAACAAGATGATTAATACCTGGGGAGTCAGTTCCACTTCCAGCTCCCCACTTAAATATTGTCGTTCAAATTCTGCATTTTCACCAACATAAGATGCTATCATTCTCTTAATCCTATGTGCTTTAAGAAGAAGACCAAGACCAAAATTATCAACACCAGCATTATTGCTCACAACTGTAAGATCCTTGCATCCAGAGTCCAACACAGCCTGTATCAAGTTTTCTGGAATACCACACAGTCCAAATCCTAAAATTAAGAGAACAATTATAAATGAGTTGCCAACAATAATACATTACAGAATTATAGATAACAGCACAATCAAGATAACCAACCGCCAACAAGAAGTTTGGATCCATCTTGAATATCCTTAACAGCCTCCTGCGCAGAGCTGAACACCTTTTTACTTCTCAGTGACGCAGAACATGAAAATGAACTCGAAAGAACCTGTAAATAAAAAAAATTTTTTTTAAAAAAATGGAAAGTCAATACAATGACACCTCTTTAATTATTGATAGCTTATAACATACAGATAGAAAACCAACAAGCGCTAAGATTTAAGATGCATTTCTCATATGTGAGATTCCTCTAAAAATTGATTTCATCAGATTGCAATTGTTATCATAGCATGATATCTCGTCCCAGAAACATCAGTTTCCACTTTTAGCGGCAAAGTGCGCAGGCAAAAAATATAACTGTGCTGTGAGAATCACATTTTCATGACTATCAATTTTTTTAAAAATATTGTGGATCGAACACTCTAGCTCACAGAGAATGACACTGCTCCTCAAGAACAATACTATGTAGCAGCTTTCTGTCAGCACGGGTTGATATCTTCACTTATTTTTTTTAAAAGTTCCTAAGCAGAAATGTTTTTTCTCCTAAAAATTGTGAAAGAGGGCAGTCTTAACCTACACCAAGGACTACTTATTTCATGTTAGATTTAAAGGGACGTAAATGTGGGCCAGTGCGAATACGAAAGAGACTCACCTTGCACGATTGCAGCAACGTGTGGTGGGTGACTTTCGACTGACAAAGAGTTCTAATCAAGGCAGAACTCGCAATATTCAGGACTGGGGCCATGATGCTGCTCGCTCTCGCTCAAAAAACTCTCGGATTCAGACAGACGAGCCAGCCAACTCCTGCCGCACGAAGACTTGCGACACTGTCGCGTATCTGCCTCGTCCTCTGATAAAAGTCGTGTGCGGTAAGAGTGGGGGTGTGTCTGTGGTCCCATCCGCTATCCTATCCTCCAACAAACACATGCAAAACAGAGAGCCCGCAAACTAAACATGCGGTAAACAGGTTTCGCCTCGCCCACTTTCGAGCGGCGGCCTTGGCCTTTTAGTGTTGCCAGGTGCGCCGATGCGCCGCGCCGGTACGGTGTATTGATTAATAACTGTAAGAGGAAGGGTGTAGTGCAACTTGGCACAGACTGCACATAATCATAAAGAGCTTCGTGAACGCAATACGTCGATACTTAGTCATCAGATAGCTAAACCATCATTAACCTCCATTGTTTTGAGGCAACCCAGGGAGGGAAGGTCCACCGCACCCGGCCGGGTCCTTTGCTCTGAGCAGCCCACTTCCTGGCCGGGAAGGGCAGAGTGTGCCGGCGAAATGGAAAGCTCCTGGCAAAAGATGTAAATATAAAATAGTGGTGCAGTGTAAATGATGTAAACATTAAGTTATATAAATATTTGTGTTGGTCATGACTTACAGAATGAATGAAAAAGGTATTTGCAGTTTTAGTTCTCTTAAAAGAATTTCTTCTCCTAATTTTCCCTGCTATTCACTTGATTTAAGGCGCTAAGTTTGCTGTCAGATATAAAAGACGAACTGTTTTCTTTTCGTTATGTTGGCCACCTCTCCATCTTGTTTTGAGTTTTGTTTTCGTTTTCTGCTGCTCGTCCTCGAGACTTGTGAACAGATCAAACAACGATGGCGGCTGAAGATGACAGCAAGAAGTTATCCGAGATTTTTGACGAGGCCTTGGATGTCTTCAATAGAGTTTCAAAGACCGATGAAGCCACAAATAGCTCAAATATTCAGGTACAGTGATTTGCACATCAACAGCTGCATCCCCTTTATGTGGTTTGGAAGTGGCCTATAGCTTTCGGTTTATTCGTTTTAAAGTTTATTATCATCGTTCGGGCGAGGGAATAATTTTTGTTTTCCGAGTGATGCCTATTTCTTCGTTTGTGTGGGTGTCTATTTTGCCTATGTGCTGCTTGCCAATGTGCTCTTGACATCCCAACCTTAAACCGATCACATCCTGGAGCTGTCATTGTTATACCTGCTCATTCATTTTGCCACCGTTTTGTCGGCCTGGAAGCGTCCTCTTTGAGTGAATATTATGTTGTAGAGGGTTTTAATCATTCATACTTCCACTGTTCTGTTTCCAGGCGGAGATCAAGAGATGCATGCACTCATTAGAAGATGCTACACGATTAGTATCAATATCTGGTCTTTTTTCATCAAATGAAAGTATTGAAGAAGTTCCCACAAGCAATATCAAATACTTCTTATTGCCAGCACTATTGGGGACCTTAACATTGAAATTGTGTGTAGCAGACCGTTTGGAAGTTATTACCACAGCAGAGGTATATTTTAGAGACTTTTTGCAGAGATGCAAAGATTATGGTGTAATAGATACTGAGATACCCCCTGCAGTTGAAATACCAGATGAAGAATCTGCTACGGATATGGTGAATGCAATGCACACTAACCGTGGTATGGACCTAGCTGCAATGGCAAGGCAGCGTCATGCTAAAATTGAGAGGTAAAAGAGTTTAATGTACCCTGCATTACCAATAGTGCTTTTCCAGTTATATTTAATTTTTGTTCTGTCATTAGGTTTAAGCAGCAGAAGGAACTGGAAGCGCAGTTGCTAACTTTACGTAAGGCATTGGATTGTGAGAATGTTGATGAGGATATTAAGCGCAACTATTTTCTCACCATGTGCAAATCTTTTGCAAGTCAAGCTTTAGATGAATTAGATTGCTTAGATTCGGAGAAGCCACTGTTAGCTCACAGAGCCAAGGTATGTCATCATGATTCTATGAAACTATAGTTTGTATGTATTGCTATTTCTAATATGGATCTTGTGTAGCTGAAGAAGCAGGAAGCTTTGGGCAAGGCAGATGACCATGAATCTGAGAAAAGACCAAAATTCACACCTAGGCGTCCTCTTATGCCTGTTATCATAACAAAAGATGAGGTCCAAAAGAGGGTTTTTGGTGCAGGGTACCCATCTCTTCCAACTTTAACAGTTCAAGAATTTTATGAGCAACGCATAAATGATGGAATGTAAGTCATGGGAGAATTTTGATGAGTTGAATGTTGAAATATTATATAGTATTTCCATTGAAATATTATCATTGTTCTGGCTTTTGCTTGTAGATGGAAACCTCCGACCTCACAAGATCATTCACTCCAGACTATGGCTAATGATGGCCTGAAGGAACGAATGGAAGAAGAAGAAAATGCAGAGAAAGAAAAGAAAATTGAGGCAGATGACCCTGAAACCCTGGCTCAGCAGCGGAGTTGGGATGAGTACAAGGATAATCATCGAACTGGTTGGGGCAATCGTGCGAATCGCAGCTAGTTTGTCATCCAATGTACATCTACACTGAAGTCTCATGATTGCAACCTTCATTCATTCATGAGTTTTGTTGTAGAAATCCTCTCCCATGTAATTATAATTTAAATTTCAATGCTTGTTATTTATTGCAGTTGAATGAGATAATGCTTTAAACCTTCGTTATATTTTGTTTGTTTAACAATTTTCGGTTATTTGCGATTTGGATTCAACTATTGTTTCAAACTTTCTGACCTATTCAAAGTGCTGAAGGCATTTTCAAAACTACTGTATTGTGGATAAAGCCCAATATTTTTCTACATCAAAGGGTCATACCATTGGGTTGAGTCATTACCCTACAATCCCAACTGGTAGTTTTCCTCTTCTTTCCCACTTTCTGTGCCCCCGGTTGTTCTGACTGAGATGCAGTGTGGTCTAAACATTGACCTGCTAGATGGTTTGTGTCGTCATGTCCCACTTAACCTCTTGTTGTTTGTGCTATTTTGTTCGCAAACTCAACTGAGGAATTCATATTTTTTATTTCAAATAAAAGGAAGAAGTACCTTCAGGTGATATCTTTATTCTAGTAACTTGGCTTGATTGAACACACGTGTTTTGATTTGTCATGAAGTTGGCCATACTGAACAACAAAATAAAAAGTTATAAACAGCATTGACTCACAGTAAGATATCATTTGTGTCATCTAAGTTTGCTCTTTATATCTTTTGGACCCATGCCATGGATAGCCATCTTTAACACAAAGAGCAAAGTCTGAACCAAAAACGTTATCAAATTCTGTTGCTCCACTCCTGCTAACAGTTGATCAGTTGATAACACTAAAGACAAATCGAGTTGATCATAGATAAAGCATAGCAATGCATGGATAGTGAATGAAAATTGTTCTACAGAGAGCGCTGTAATCTAGGCTCATCACGTCTATTACACAACTACAATTACCACATCCCTTATGTATAATATAAAACACCATGTCCATGGACAAGGCTCCTTTAGACAACTGCCTAAGGCAACCGAGGAAAGTTACAGTGAAACCTTCCCCTAACGGTCCCTAGCCTCCTCGCCTGTTTGAAGTTGTTAGGGTTGTCAGCCTTGGCAGATCATGTTGTAGCTTAGACACCAATTTAAGTCATTACAGGCTAGTGGTACATCTGCAGGGGAGGTAAATACAATCATATAGATTTCCCAAAGTCATAATTTACAATAAAGTAAATAAGAAAATTCGCTTAGATTTATTACAATTTATTATCATCTCATCAGCATACGGCATAAACTATACTCTGATGCAACCCAGAATGTTGCCTCAACCACACAGCATAAAAAAGGGGGGAAAACCCTTAATTGCACATCAAGGTGGACCGAGTGACATACAAAACACCAGATAAAAATGCAATATATACAAAATGGAGGAGTTAAGAGGCAGATATACATAGTTTGGAATAACAAAACAAAAAGAAGAGAAAAGTCAGATTATGTCAGGGGCTAAGACTGGAACAATTATTAAGTTCTTCGTCACTTTTAACTTAAAGCTTGAGTTCACAACTAAATCTAGTGCGCTCACCATTGTTTGTCTTAGACTAGTTCAAGGTACTTGAGAAAGAGAAAAGAGACCATCCAATAGACCACAAAGTTACATACACAGAGGCTGATATTCGTATATAGGCGTCAGGACAATACACATATACCGTATTTACTCAAAATATCCTGAGGGAATTAAGATCTTGGAATTTGATCTATGCGAACCTTATGAGTTATGAGATCTGGTTCTTTGAAAGATGACAACAGACGGCAAGCGAGTCAGGTACAATCAAGGCAACATAAGTGACGTGGCTGTGCATTGATGAATAAGACACCATGTATCAGATTTTAGAGTTTGTCTTTCAAACAGCAAAACAAAAGAGAAGGTATATAAAGAGGCTAATGTTGCTAACGTGGAATGAACTCAAGACATTTAACAAGGCAAATTATAAAGAATATCGGGCACATGTATTGATTACTAATGCCTGTTACAACAAGCAGGAACACATTAAAAATGACAAAGAAAACACACCTCCAAAGGCATTTAAAAAAAAAATATATGAAAATGTGAAGTGATTTATTGGTTAACTGAAGCATTCGTAAAAATAAATAAACGTCAATACTGGTAACTGTATAACAAGAAGCTTGTCCGTACAAGGGAAAAAAACAAACTAAAATCAAGCCACACCTTGAATTGGGATGATGCATTGATTTACCACATAATATAAAAACAAGGGGAAAAGAAGTGGCACTCCTGGCTCATGAGTTTAAGTAAATACGGTACCATTGATTAAGAAGGACCAATTTCATTAAAAATTCTACGGGGTTTCTACACCCTTCTAATAAACGAGAGGCAAACATGATTAAACGCAAATAAACTCTGTGGAGACCACAAACACACATAAAACCCTTTTCTGGGATACATACAGACCACATACAGCAAACTGCAACTTGTGGCACAGCATAAAGCTACTGATAACACAAACTAAGTAGCATATCTATAGAATATATACACATCTATGAAGGAAAGATCAATCTGGTTGGCTAGCGGTAAAACTCATACTGTAGTCAGATGCAGCTCTATATGGCTTAAATATTAATGACCCTCACATCACTAACAGGTTGACATCAGCTTTCTAATATAAAAAGAAAGAAACCACAGTGTGCACAACTACGCAAAGTACATGACTTTCTTGGTATCTGCATGCACCGTGATTGCTCGAGCCATAGCACCAGGTGTTCTGTCTTCGCTGCAGCCTGACTGGTGGGAACCCTCGCCACTGGGAAAATATACAAATCAAAACTTTAAAACATCTACTTCTTCAATACACTTCAGATTTATAGGTATAATTCTTACCTGTCATGTTCTTTCTCCACCAGATGATATCTTGCACGGAAAGCTACAAGATGAGCATAGTAGGCTGGAGCAGGAATGGAAACGGAACGTGTGCATCGAACATATGTATGACATAGCTGGTATGTGAGGCATTGCAGTTCATCGGAGTCAAAGTGATTGTCATCCCACAACACATGGTAATGACTTGGACGGCTGGTGCCCTGAAGAAAGAAAATAAATACATGTCACAACTTCCAAAATAAAAAAAAAATAAAAAAACCTACGTTGGAAGCACCAAAGGAAGGCCAAAGGCCAAAGGCCTAATGAAAATGCATTGAAAACTAAAGAATATATGTACCTGAATACCCTGGTGACTGCACAGATAGAAATCAAACTCTGTCGGGTGAGTAATACCAACATCAACAGTGGTTCCAGCAGGAATGTTGCCAGACTTTCCTGACTGGTCCTTCTTGTCAGAGCAGAATAATCTAAGAAAATAGAGCAAAACAATAAGTAATGATCTATCCTATACTAAGGAATATTTCCATGACAGAAGCACCCCCAAGAACATACCTTGTATGGTGTCTCTTTTGCACCACAATGAATGTGATACCAGGCTTGTAATCCCCTTCTAATTTAATGCAGGCCTCTCTGATAGCTGTCAATTCATGTTGAAGGACAGCCAAGAACTGTCCTTCTGACACACCATCACGGTAAAGGATGATTCGGTGTGGTTTATACCCACCAGTGCTCTTGTAAAACATTACTAGAAGTTCCCGAACCATTGAGCTTAGCTCCTGAATGATTTCTTGACGATGCTGCTGTACTCTAACAGTGGCCGCATACCTATTGAAACAAAGAGGTTCCAATATATTTTTTAAGCAATTTTGAAATTTGGTATTTCATACAATTGTTTGGCCGAGAATATTAATAATTCCCAGAATTCATACCTGCTAGGATGAGCATCCATAGAAGCAACCACTGCTGCAATAGATGGTTTCTTGTTGTCTCCCGCAGGTGGATGAGTAACATCTGAACCAAGGAATATGACCGGTTCATTAAATACTTTAGGCCGAATGCTTGGCACCAAGATGCTATTTATTCCACCCAATTTAACATTGATTTTGAGACATAGGTTAGACAATGTTTGAGGAGATGTTTTGTTAACATTTTTAGCCTGGACACATTGTGTAGCCATGCCCATCACTGTGTCACCAACTCTCTTCACTTCAGCTGCAAAAAAAGAAAGGAAAATGACAACGGTCGTCAAAGAAGCAAGAGGAAAAAAATAAAAAATGCAAGGAGTCACACTTACCATACACAGGAGTTTTCCCTGGCAACACCACAACAACCAGCTGAAGTGCTGGGAAAGTTATCTTCAGGTACCTAAACATTGGCTCCACCTGGTCCGGGCCAGTAGCATATTTGCCTGGAACAGAGTTGACGCGTTATAGTTATATAAGCAAAAGCAAGGGCCTTCATTAAACCGCCCTGAGAACCTTAATTCCTATACTTACAGAAGCATGGTTGCCCAATAATTGGCATTCCTGCATCGTTACTTATCTTCTGGAGGTTTTGGGTGAACACTCTGTAAATAACATTAAAGTCATTAGCTAATATAATTTTCAGTTCACACTATTTGCTCAAAAGATTATAGAAATACCTAATTGCATCATCTCGTACTGTGCGCTGAGGAGCAAAACAAGCAATGGCCCAGACACGAATCTCCACTCCCGTGTAGAACTGCTTCCCACGCATGTCCCAGACTCCTTGAATTGGCTGCGCCTGCTGTTTGGCCTGCACATTCAGAAATTTACTGCTCTTGCCATCCAAGCTGTGTCCCTCCCCAAAGCAAAGAACATAGCCGTTTCTTTCACTTCAAGAGTTGGGAAGAAATACCTTCCTTTTCCCAGAAGGCCTTAACTACACATGCATTGTGTAAACTGAGGACTTCTGGAAAAAGCTTATGATAAAGTTATAAAACTGCAGTGAACATATCAGTCACAGTACCAAATAAAGCACAAGCAAAGCTAGGATCTCCAGTAATTTCGTCTTATAGAATACATATAAAAAGTAGTCTAACAAAAGAAGAATAAAAGCTTTCACTACAACATGCCCAAAGAAAAAAACTCTAGGAACATTTCTTTGCTTTCGGAGAAGACGCAGAAGTTCTTGATTTCATAGCATTAGCATATCCTTAATTGCAAACCAATTTGAATTGAGGAGACATGCAATAACAACATCAACTCAAACATGGAACTAACACAGCCTGCTAACTTACACTCAGGTAAGTTTCTCATGATGACCTTCCACAAATTAGATAAGAACTTTAAATAACACTCAAGGAATAGAAATTTCATAGAAAAAATAGTTTACACACCGCGCCAAGTCCACCAATTTGTCCTGTGAGGGATTGACCTGGCCTGCCACCATACTGCAGTTTGGGTGGGGCCAGAACACGCCCACGAACTTCCATCATGTGGTTTGATATGGTCAGTCCAAACTCCTGGACGTAGGCATCGTTGTTGAAATCTGCTCTGCGAACTAAGTTGTTGATTTCTCGTTCTCTGTCAGGAGCTGATCTGGCTGTGGCTTTGATCATGGTCGATGTCTGCATATCAGTCAGCTTTTTGATGCATCGCTGACCAGCAACTATGTTGCACACCTTTGATTCAAGGGAAAGGAAAAAAAAAATGAGTTTCATGTATGTGCCACAAAATCTCGGAGGGTATTATACACTCCATGCCTGATCCTGGGTACCCGGGGGTAACATAAATTATAATTTCTTTGCTTAATGTGCAGTGACTCACCTCTAGAGGAAGGTATGTATGCTTATGTTCTTGACCTACTTGAAGACAAGGGAGATGTGGGTATCTCAACTTCATCTTGTATTTGTCAAGGAAGTACTTGGCAACAGTACATTCTACAGTTTGGCCATTTTCAAGTTGTAAGGGAAATCTGCAACACACACACACACACACACACACACATTATGAAAGTTGGTACCTTTGCAAAATTAAGTGAACTCTATACGAAAGCAGTATTTTTCAACATACGATTGCATCTGTGATGGTCTACGAGTGACATTACAGACTCTGTACTTTCGTCGCATTGTGCCACAGTGAGTGATCTCTATCTTGAGACCCTTAATTTCTTTGGTGAACTTAACACGTTGGGAATCTGTCAACGGTTTCCTCTGCTCGTTAATGTCTCTGATGTCAAGCACCTCACACATGAACTCTATGACAGGTTGTGCTTTGTAAAATGCGGTGGCCGACACTGGAAATTTTAAATTGTAAAGTAGTTGTCACTTATCTAATCAAGGCAGGTATTGGCACTAACTGAGGGAAATGTTTCTTACCATCAATATTTAACATCATTTTCCATTGACTGGGACGCACAGACTGATGGAAACCAAACCATACTTCACGCCCACCACCAAGGGGATGATAATAGCCATCTGGAGATGAGAAGAAAGATCTGCCCACCGGGGTGTAAGTCATGGAAGGAAGGTGTCTCATGACAACATCCAAAGCCTGAAATACCAAAATACGAGTCACAGCAACAGTAAAACCCAGTGAAGTTGTCTGAAAAACTTGCCATGTACACCAAAGAATCAGTTCAAACATACCAGTATCGCATCATAAGGGATCTGTCTGGTGCGGCCTTCAAGGGCTTCTTCTAAAGCAAAGAGGGAGACTTGAGCAACCCACTTAATGTTAACACGAAAAACACGGTCCTTTCCTTCACCTGGCAAGGTCACCTGGCATTTGATAAAAAATTAGTATACTGTAACATAAAGCAGAAGGGGTTGAGGCAACTCTTGGATTCTTATTGTATGCATACCTCTAGTTCAACCCTGTCATTGCCAATGGGAAGTGGATCTCTTGTGTACAAGTTGTTGCGTCCATCAAAGACAGGTCTAAGTGTGCCAAAAATCTTGCTGTAAGCGTGTACCTGGCACATAAGACACAATGATGAGAAACATAAACCACAAACTTCAGTGATTAAAGGGAAAGCAGAGAACAGGAGAACAAAACTTACCATAGTTTCGATAATCTCACGATTTACTTTCCTAGGACACTTGTCAGGCTGAATATTGATATCATAGTGGTGTACATAGCCTCGAGGCATAGTCACTTGAAAATGGTTGGCACGTAACACAATAGTCCGTCCATCGCGGCCCAAATTTGGTCGCCTTGGGCAGTTAAACACTACAGACACATTGAAAGTTACATTATTTAGAGCACCATATCCGCATCAACAAGCCCTAACCAACAATAATAATTACTTGGAAGTTCTGGTGGTTGTGGTGGGTTGGGCTGATTAGCTGGTAACAGTCCCAGCGGGCCTGGAGGTGCAGCTGCCGCCGGAGGCCCGACAGCTCCAGCGGGCGCCACTGCCGCGCCACCTGGAGGGGCTGGAACACAGCCAATGTAAGTACACTGTACATCAGATCTAGTCATGTAGCTACCAAAGTCTATGAGCTTGAAACCAAGATATAATTGAAATCTAAAAGTCAGTAACTAAGGAGATTCCATACAAAAAGTACCCAGGGTTTAATTGAACTGAATCAATAAGAATGTTATTGGTCGGGTATCAGTTATGATCTCCCTAGCGTAAAACATGCAGGAAACAAAGCTATACTAAACCTCTATACACTTTATGGTACCCTGCATACCAGCCAAATTCCCAAACAGATGTTCAGAATAAGGCAAAAAGACTAAGATACTGACAAACTTTCCCACAAAATCTACAGAAAACAAAGATCAAAATAGTATTTTTGTTAAGATCCCACTTTTTACATTGAAGCAAACAAATATACCATTACTATGGTTTAGTCATGCTACCAATATCTACGATTAAAAATTGCATGCAACATTCCTGTTGCAAAATCTTAACACACCACTAGTTTAGAAGATAACAGCTTAAAGAAGTGAGAACCTTCCAATCTGGATTAGTTATAATAATTAAGGTTGATGGCATTACCATTTCGGTAAAATAAAGCCAATGAAAAGGGCAAGGTGCATCATGTGAACGGACACACAAGCCCACAGAAGAGAGGACCAAGGAATTTTGAACATGTAAGAGTATCAAACCTTGTAGTGTGCACATTAAACAATAACAAAAGTTAATATAGTCATAAAAACTTTCATCTAAAAACTAGTATCTGATATGGCCACATTCACTTCAACTAGATAGAAGCACCTCAAATGCAAAAGAACTAATTCAAAAAATAGACATTCCTGCAGAGCAGCATGGCACAGATTCAAACTATAATGCTACCCTCAACTTTTTTAAAGTAAAAAGTACAAGCACTCCATTAGAGTAAA